>OX387209.1:11520172-14020172 GCA_947561695.1 Tyria jacobaeae | reverse complement strand
TTAGGGTATTAATAAAGAATTTAGCTTGCGACGCGACGCGAAGCGGTGTGAGACGACGGAAACCCAGTGATGAGTTAAATGATAAATGATCTTTATTTTGTAAATAGGTTATAACAACACTTTTACACGACAATATATTTTTTTTCTGTTAGTTTATGCTAGATGAGGTCGGTGTTTCCTAGCTGACTACCCTGAGAAGAAACACCGAAACAAACTCAGAGGTCAAAGTCTGTCTTAAAGTCCATACAGATGTACTGATCAAAAACATATGAGAACCATGCACGCTAACGTCTGAGATGAACTTTTGAAGAAAGCACCACGCACATTTGAGTGGACCCGTCCAAACAGTGCAAGCAATTGTCAGTTATCGTGTAGCTCAACTTAGAACTTTAAGGAGCTCAACGGACCGACGAACAGTACCAAAGCAAAGACATTTGGGTAGGCCGCAAAAGTACTCAAACAGTCAGACATCGTTAAAAAACAAACTTACAGGAAAAAAGAAGAAAAGAGAAAAAAAAAACCTACATAGTCCTCACATTTACAATAATTAAATTCATAAATTAAAAAAAAAGAAACAAATATATAATATATTATACTTAACAAAGTATTCATGTCAAAAAGTACAAATATTAAAACAATAAAAAAAAACAATATAATACTTAACAAAGTAAGTATTCATGTCAAAAAGTAAAATATAAAATGTCAATGTGTATAAAAAAAAGAAAAGTATAAACGAAAAACATAAACGAAAAACAAAGGCTCATGTATAATACATTAATGAAGCAGCTCATTCCCAAGCTTAGTTTGGTGGCGCTAGGGCTGGATCCCAGATTTGCACTGCAGTCTGAAGAATGCGTTGTAGATTCGTCGTCGTCGTCATCGGTTTCCTGTCTGGATGCTCCGTCTAAGATGACTCTACGAGGTATGAGGAATATTGCATCTAATTCGGGGTTCTTACTGGTTCAGAAAAATTGAGAGATTTAACTGACACAGGACACAGTAGGGCCTCGACAGATCACAGCTCTTGATCTAAAGGCAGAGCTTTAGCCGCCTGGGTATTTATAGTCTATTGATAAAATTTCTAGAATAACTAAGATCGTTGAAAATAGCTAGTTCTATATCAGTTTAATTAAATAAGAGCGATTTAATATAAAAAATGATTTCTTAATACCTACATAAAATTGATGGAGTTTTCGAGTATATTCGAAGCACTGATATGATACCTAGGCCTGCGAGGAGAATAATTGATATTACACTTTTGTATTTATTAAATATTTCTTATTTTATTACTATTCAAATTACCTTATTTATCTTATGTTAATTGTGTAAATGTATATGTGGTTTAATTCGAGAAATTATTGCGCATACGCCGATACGTTCGTACACTTTCCTAGAATCAAAAATGACAAATGATACTGTTAGTCAATTCCTAGGCTTATGTGGTGTTAAAAAAGTTTATATTTTGATTAATGATATGTGTAGTACTGTTCAGTGTTACACCTTTGATACCTAGTTTAGGTATATTAGGGTATTTGTGATCAAATTACAACTTAAGCTCTTACAGATGTACCAATGTTTAGTACAACAAATTAAATTTAAAAAATATTCGAATTGATTTACAAATGACAAAGATATCACGTGATATGTTTTTGTATTCCTTAATGTTATGAACTGAACCAACCTGGAGTACAACTAATTCTATAAAAAAAATTATTCACTAACATTAATAAGTTTTGTCCGTTCCTTACTTTATCACCTTAGTGGCCTCCAGGTGGACAATTGTCTTTAAATTCAAATGCAACTAACGTGGAGTAAAACCAATTCATTCAAAAAAGATTGATTCACAAATGATAAAGTTGACTTGTAACATACCCACAAAAAAGAATTCTAAACCTCCTAAATTCTAGACCTCGAAAGTCCTAAACCCTTTTTAAAGTCATTTAAAATTATATGAAACCCACCTGTATAACGTTAATTATAGGTATCTTTTTTCTCACACCCTATGTAACTAACAATATTAGGAAGAATTAAATGCCACAATACAGGTCGAAATTCATGAAGCTGTTTAGGCTCCCAGGGTGTATGACAAAAATACATACATACATAGAATGTAGGGCATTCTGCACAAACTCTTTGTGATCTTTCGTTTGCTGATGTTTTGTGAAAAAGACACACACACACATACTTACATACACTCGAAAAATATAACCCATATTCTTTCGAATAGTTCGTGTATGTCGGGAATCGATCTTTGAAGATATTTAACCGCTTTCTAGACAAACTTAACTTTGCATTTCACTCTCATACATGCTCTTCGTTTTAGACCGCAAATTATAAGTTTTTAATCGCAAAAATATTATATTTTAGGATTTACCTTAGGGCAATGGGAATTCCTCTTCAGGTTCTAATTCCCTTGCGAGCGTCAAAATATGCGTCATGAGTAAACGCATAAACGGCCTTATCATTAGATTGCGTTGACTTTTGATTTTTCCTCTGCTCCGAGGAGTAGTAGACCGGAGTATTTTATATTAGGTATTTAAATTTCATACCTTCACGAATTTCTGAGAGAAAAAGTCGTGACAGACGGACAAACAGACAACAAAGTGATCGCAAAAGGGTCCGGTTTTTGCTGACTGAAAAATATTTTTTATATAGCAATAACTAATTTATACATCTATTTTGTCGCCATTTATACAAACCTAAAAAATATATTCATAATACTGAAATTACATTACGTAGCCATATAATACCACTAATTTGTAAGGCCAGAGTTGCGCGTACTACATATTAAAAAATCATTAATATGTAGTATGCTTAAGTCGTCTCACAATCTGTAAAACACTACAAACGTCTATTACTGTCCGATTTACAAACCTACGCCAATTGTTACTATTAGATCTAGTCAATTCAATTCGAATCGTGTAAACACGTGTAGGCCGTGTAGGAGTTGACCCACGTCAGGGAAGCGCAAAGTGTTCCGATAATCCGGCGAAACCGCGGCCTATCGCTTTTTGATAGCATCACTTTGCCCAACTTGCCATCTGGCGGCCATTAGGTCCGGGATATTGAAAAAGTGAGGCAGCCCGATCGCCTTACAACTATGTATTTATAACGTCATATATTTGAGCAGCTATTTCACCATGAAATGTTGCGTATCAATGTAGATGAAATCCTGATACGAATAGTCAATATTTTATGATTTTTTTATTATTATCAGAATTTCTTTAGTAATTTAACATGTTTAGACCACTTTTCTGACATGGCATTTTATTAGTTTCTTTGGAGTTACAGACTACTAACAGATGAAGAGAAAACATAAGCGCGTTAATTTTTCTCCCGTGTGCCTTTGTTGTTGTTCAATATAATATCATACAGGCGTAACAAATAAAATTAAATAGGCTTTTGTCTTATACTTTTATAGCACTAAAATAATAAAGTAACACATAGCCCTTGAGCTGTCTTAGTAACAGTCAACCATAGACCTACAGACATTTCAAGACAAAGGGCTGTAAAAACGTTAAGAGGTACAGAAAGAAGTTGGTACACCAGCAACATGAGGAACAAAGAAGAATGAAAGAAAAACCCTCATTATGAAGCCTTACTGTGAAATCTTTCGATAAGTGTCCGCAAGGTAATAATTATAACATCAAATTAAGGTTATGAGCCCAAATCTAGCTACGTATTTTCCAAATCATTTTACTCAACAGTATGTGTGGCATGCTTATACCTCCAAGGGAAGTATGGACTTTATTCCGTGACGCGCCTTTTGAACGTCTATGAATATGAGGTGTCGATCTATAAACCTAAATTAATACCTTTGGTGCCAGTCCATCTTCTTCCATGGGTCGCCTATCTGGTATCATCCCACCCCTGTTGAGGGGGGTGGGGAGACTATTTGAAGCACTGGGCTCCTTATAGTGATTTTCCTCGCAGCTCACCACTGTGAGCCGGTCATTGGAGTTAGCTCACCGGCCTCGAGGTTTGCTCGCCGATCGCTCCTCTGAAGAGGGGTCCAGCGAGCCGCCTGCGAGAGGTCGGTGGTTGGCTATCTGCATCCGATGGCGAAGCCAATGCCCCGCTCGAAGGAACTGATATGAGCTCCCGAGCGGGGCGTTTGAGTCGCCTCCGGAAGAGTGTTGTATCATCTGGATGTGGGAGCGGAGCAATACCTACCAGGTGGGGAAGTTTCGAGTGGTCAGCCCGCTCAAACATCCCCGTGGCGAGTCTGCTCACAAACTCCTTTATAGGTTCCCACTTGAGGTCTCGGTGGATTGTTGCATTCCTGAGGTACCTGGGGGCGTCGACCACCATGCGAAGGCAGCTGTTCTCTACAGCCTGCAAACGTTGGCGCGATGTCCCTGCTATCAAGTTGTACCAGGCCGGCCCACCGTAGGTGAGGTGCGACCTGATATATGTTTTGTAAATGCCTAGTTTGGCACTTACTGGTAGTCTGGAGGATAGCAGGGGACGCAGCTTCGTCCGCGCAGCTCTGGCCTTCGCTGTGATCTGTTGCTGTCTGTTGCTGCTGTTGCTGTGACGCTGTGTCTCGACGTGGTGATTCATCGACAGTGATCTGTCGATGGTGATTCCCAGGTACTTGACCTTTGGGGACCATGGGATGTCCTCTTCCATCAGACGTAGGTTTGGCGGGTAGTGTGCCATACCCGTTATCATCGCCTGGGTCTTCGACACGTTGCACTTGAGCCTCCATCGCTTCAGCCAGCCCGGAAGGGCTTCGAGTGTGGGGCGCAATTTCCGTGCAGCGTGTGCGGCGTTGCGTGAACTTGACAAGTACGCGGCATCGTCTGCAAATAGTGCCAGCTTGACGTCTGCGACTACAGGGATGTTATCCGTGTAGTGGGCGTACAAGGCCGGTGACAGACAGCTCCCTTGCGGGACTCCGGCACTGATGGTTTTGATTTCCGATGTGGTATCCTCTATAGCCACACGGAAGGTTCTCTGGGTCAGGAACGATGCGATGATCGCGACTACTTTTCGTGGTAGAGACGATGTCGACAGCTTGTGGATGAGACCTTCATGCCACACTCTGTCGAACGCCTTCTCCATGTCGAGCATCACGGTCACCGTGCTCCCGCCCTTGTTCAACCACGTAGCCATCTCGTCTAGGACACGAGTCAACTGGAGCGTGGTGGAGTGCTCCTGACGAAATCCAAATTGCTCGGGCCTCAGCCGGATGTGGGGTTGAGCCCTTACTAGCAGTAAGCGCTCGAACACCTTGGACGTCGTCGAGAGGAGTGTGATGGGCCGGTGGTTCTCCGGTTTTCTGAGATCCTTGCCGGGCTTCGGAAGTACGATAACCCGACCCTGCTTCCAGATGTTAGGGAAGTGGCCGGTCCTCAGGATACCGTTGAACAGTTGTGTCAACGCTATGAGTGATTTCAGTGGAAGTCGCTGCAGTGCAGTGTTCGGTATTCCGTCTTCACCAGGTGCTTTCCGTGGGTTGGTTTTCCTGATCATCGCAGCAACCTCGCTCGGTGTTACGAGCAGTTCACCCTCAGACTGGGCGAGGGGCCTCGAGAGGTAGAGATGGGTTGCCGCCTCTATCTCCCGAGTCGAGTCGAGTTGATTGTCGTGAGGTGTGAACTGTTTTTCGAGGCTGTTGGCGATGATCTCGGCACGGTCTTGCGCTTTGTAGCGTATTTGCCCGTCCTCAGCGAACAGGGGCCGGGGTTTGGCTCTGCAGTCAGTTGCCTGCAGAGTCGGTGTACCGAGGGCTGTTCGTTCCTCGATATCTATAAGGAAGTTCTCCCATGCGTCACCTCTGTGCTCCCAAAGAGCAGCCTTGAACGAGTTGGTAAGGCGGTTGTATCGGGTCTTGTCTCGGGGGTGCCGAGTTCTCTGCCAGAGCTTCTTAGCCTCTCGCTTCTCCTCGAGCATTTTACGGAGCCGAGCGGGCAGATGGTTCTGTCGCTCGCTGCTCGGTCTAGTGCTCGAGGAGACCCGAAGTGCGGCTTGTATAGCTCCGGTGATTTCTTCGGCGGCTTCATCGACTTCCACTGGCGTTTTTACAACCGTAGGGCGGCTGTAACCCGCTAAGGATTCTTGGTAAGCCCTCCAGTCTGTGTGGACTGTGGGCTTCGGTGGGCCGACCGTAGCCGCGGGCTCCCTGAACACAAGTAGCACCGGCCTGTGGTCCGATGGTAGATCCTCGAGCACTTCCTGTGCCGGAGGTGCTCTTAGTCCTTTGAACACTATGATGTCCAGTACGCTATCGCTATAGCCCGCTGGGTCCCATCTAGATAGATAGATAGAAAATTCTTTATTGTACACCACAAATTTAAACAGACGCAAAGTTAAACAGTTGATACTAGGCGGCATGTATATACAATGGGCGGTCTTATCGCTAAAAGCGATGTCTTCCAGACAACCTTTGTATGGAAACAACGGAATGAAAAAAGCGGTAGATGGTGGCGTACTATAGATGTTAAGGGACTGAGCGATAATACAACAAATATGGAGGTACATAGAGTAGTTAAATACACATACATAAACATTCCAATATGTATAAATACATACAAAAATATATACAAATATATATTCACACACACATGTAGATACATACATACATACATACACACACATACATATATATATATATACACACACATATATATATGTATATATATATATACATATACACACATATACATATATATATATTTAACAAGGTACCAATAAGTCACAGTAGCGGAACGGACTTACAGTGCTAGGTAGTGCTTTTTCACTAGTGACTTAAAGGAGCATAGGCTTTGAGCTTGTCTAATTTCCACTGGTAGTGCATTCCACAAACGGATTGCAGTAACCGTAAAAGATTTTTCAAGGAACGAAGTGGTATGAGCAGGTACTTTCAGTTGAAGGTTTTCTGATGACCTTAAAGATCGTGAATGTGTACAGTGAAGAAACTCAAATCGTTCTTTAAGGTAGGAGGGTAACGACGGGTTGAACAAAATATTGTATAAAAGGGAGAGTATATGAGTGTTCCGGCGAAGGCGAATAGGTAACCACTTGAGTTGTTTTCGAAATTCAGAAATATGGTCGTATTTACGCAACCCAAATATAAATCTGATGCAGAAGTTTTGTAGTCTCTCAAGTTTATTTAGTTGGTTCTCGGTGAGATCGGGATAGCTGGCATCTGCATAGTCTAGGGGTTCTCTGGGGCCAGCGATTTCATAGTTATGCATATCGGAGTCTTGCATAAGGAGATTTCCCATTGCGTTGTTGGTGGTGTTGTGCCATGCTTGGGACTTTGCGTTCAGGTCTTTCGCGATTATGGTCGGCGTCGTATGTTGGAGAAGGCTCCGGAGTTCATCGACGCGTGCTCTCTGATTCGGAGCTCGATAGGCCGCGTAGAGGCGCATCTCCCGCCTGCCGATTTGGACGTTGATACCAAGCGCATACATGGTATCGAGTCTCTTCGGTTCGACGGGTTGATGCACTACTGTCCTTTTCACTAGGATAGCGAGTCCACGATATGCTTCGCCTCTTGGCGAGACCTCATCTTGGCGGTACACAATACATTGTGTACCAGGACAGTGACAGGCCACTCAAGATCCCAGGGTACACCCTGGGATCTTGAGTGGCCTGTTGGCCTTCAGGTGGGTCTCACTTATCAGCATGATATCGACCCACTGTTCCTTGAGAAATAGGCGTAGTAGGCCTATCTTGGATTTCAGCGTCTCCGCGTTCCAATGAACCACCCTGAGCGGCTTATCCATTGGTAGTGAGGTTTTGCAGCAGTCCTGTCGTATTAATCTCGCCTGCCTTAACACGCTGTGCGAACAGCATGAGCAAGGCAGCGAGTTGGTCCCTCTCCGGGTCCTTGGCTGCTGGGCTGCAGTTTTTGGGTGCCGCCGCAGGTGTGGGTGGCTTTTCCTGGGCCGCTTTCTTTCTTCGGTGCCTTCTCCGCTTTTTGTGGAGCTTGACCCCGGGTTTGCTTCGGCCATCAGCGTGGTGGGTGGCGAGTCGACGACCACGTTTGGTTGGTCGATGACCTTGGGCGGGCCAGTCCTCGGCGTGAGTCCCGCCTTCTTGTTGCGGGCTTCCCGCTTGTAAACTGGGCACGCCGCACTGCAGGCTGGATGCGGGCCACCGCATCGCACACAGGCTAGGCGCCTGTGACAGTTCTGGGAACTGTGGCGGAAGCCTTGGCAGCGGTGGCATTGAGAGGGTCCTTTCTTGCCCCTCCAGGCCTCTATGAGGACGCCTGGCATGAGCAAGACCTCGTCAATGTTGTAGGCCTTGGCTGCGGTCGGGCTCTTCTCCACTTCTGCGAAGAAGATGCATCCTGGTCTGCTGGTGCGAGCACGGATATGCTTCGCAAACTTGACTGGCACTCCCTTGCTAGTCAAGTCCTCCACTATTTCTTCTGTGGGAGTGTCCGCAGGTAAGCCCCGGATAGCCATTTTCAGGGGCTTCTGGTGCGGTGGGGCGATGGCGTAATAAGGCGCCTTGTCCTGTCCTAGGTCGTCTAGGTGAGCCTGAATGACTCTGAATTCGGCGTCCTCTTTGGGAGTGAATTTAAATCCCTTCCCAAAGGGCCTCACGCTGGGTGGGTGACCGATTTTGGCGGTCAACTCCTTCATTTGGGTCTTCCAGCTCTTCAGACTGTCCACTACAAGGATTGGTTGTCTCCTTGTGGATGTCTGGGTAGTGGGTGCCTTGGAAGGGCCTGGTGTTGTTAAGGGCCTCGTTTTTGTTGTTATGGGCCTCTGAGTTGCTATGGGTTTCTGGGGTGGTGGTGCGGCAAGTACAGCTGCTGCTGTCCTTGGCCTGGGTGTAGGCGTATGTGCCCATTCGACTTCCAGTGTTACTGGAGTCGGTTCGGGTGAGGTGGAGAGGACTTGGACGTCCATCTCCTCGCTATCCCCTTCCTCGGAGTCCGAGGTTAGGGAAGCCGCTATGGTCGTCCTCTTCGCCGCTTGCGGCTCCGGGTCTTCTTCCCGTCTCCGTTTGCCTGGTATAGGCGTTGCAGTAGGCGGCAGTGCTGACCCCACCGCTGTCAGGATGTGTACATCCTGGGCAGTGAGGTCCTCCTTTTTCTTGTCGCCAATATGTACTCGGAAGTACGCCTCCAACCAGCGCTGCAGACCCTGCGACATTTCTCCCTTCTCTCGAAGGGAGTTGAAAATACTCAGGTCGCCCTGGTATTTTTGTCGCTGGTCCTGCAGCGCTGCGTCGGTCGAGCCTTTCTCTTCGCTGCTGGTGTACTTGATGTTGGTAGATCCATCCTCGTGGCGCTTTGGCATGTTTGCCATCACCGTTGAGGTTAGGGTCGGAGACCCCACCCCGCGGCGAAGGTTTACACGCTGGCCTTCTCGGGGAAGGTATTCGCCTCCGAATGTACAAGTACAATTCGGGTGCAAATAATATTATTTAACAAATATTATATTAAAATAAGCAGTGTTAGGAGCGCCCGTACGATGGCAGTCGGAGCGCAAGCACGTCCGTTCGCCACGACAGTCCGAAACACTCTATGGGTCGCCTGGAGTTGCTATGAGCATTAAAGTCACATATTGTAACTATGAATTTTGTATAATTGATATGCAACTTTAGTTTTTCTTCTTTTCCGAAACTTTCCGATGAAAATCCTCTTCAGCTGTACCGTATTATGTAACTGTGCTTTATTTGCAAATCATTTAAATACTATATAGATTGATATTCAGTACTTTTCTTCACTCCTGTGAGCCCTTTTGTATTCAACATAAGACTATAGACTAATCCTATGTTGAATGGAACAAATAGTGTATTAAATCCTATGTATAAAAGAAGGCCCTTGTCCACACAATACATAAGAGTGGAAATAGAGACTCTAAATTATTTGAAAAAATTCTAAACAAAAAATTAAAACTATATTTAGAGAAGAATCGCTTACTTGCTGAAACCCAGTATGGTTTTACACGGAGGAAATCCGCTGATGACGCTGTCCTGGATTTAAGTAATAGTATTATAATTAACATTGATAACAATACAAACACTATTGGCTTATTTCTGGACTTATCCAGGGCATTCGACACTGTGTCTATTCCCATCCTTCTCAACAAGATGGAATCACTTGGTATACGAGGTTCGGCTCTTCGTCTCGGCTTACTCACCCTTAACCTAGAAAAAACCAAGTTCATGACTTTTTCTCCGACTCCTCTTTCACAACCGCCACCTTCACTCATACATGTAGCTCCCTTAACACCTATAATTGCAGCTGTTTTATTGCCCATACTGCCTACAATAAATATCTTAGGGTGATAGTTGATAGTAAAACCTAGAAATTTCAGATTGACCATATTGTTACAAGGATTAGAAAGCTACTGTACATATTTAAAAAATTAAGAAATACCACAGATCTTAGCACCATGAAGATGGTCTACTTTACGCTTGTATAATCCACTATCAGCTATTGCATTACCTCCTGGGGTGGTACCTGCAAAACGTATATGGTTCGTTTGGAGAGAGCTCAGAGATGTATACTTAAGGTGATCACTGGCAAGCCTAGAAGATTCCCTACGTCTGAGCTTTACAGTCTCTGCAAGGTGCTAACGGTGCGATAATTATATATATATTGTGAAATGTTACAAGGTTTTAAATAAAGTATTATTATTATTATAATAATGCTATGTACTTTTATTTCAAATCTGAGAAAATCAAACCAGCAATAAAATATATTTTCTAAATTAAGAAGCTATAACAAGAAGCATCTTAATAAAAATCGTCTTTATATTTCTGTAGTACTCAACTATCTACTAACACAATAATAAACAACAAATTGGTTTGTTATCGATAAATATGTGGTGAACACGAATCACGTAGGGCCCGGTCGCAAATCATTTTCTTTGTAGGCCAATTTACTAATATAATCTTTGAAGAAGATTTATTGTCTTAATTATTACATTTATGATTTCTGTATTATCAATGTACATTTATCTTTTTTTTGTGGCTCTCTAAAACAGACAAAATGAGTTATATATGTATGTAGGGAGTATAGACCGGTGTAACGTAATAAATATACATATACTAGCATTCGCATATAACAATATAAATATTAGAATAGTTAGAGGGCTCTGACATCAAGGCTAGCAGTTGTAGGTATGCGACCCCGACTATCTTGAGCTATTGTTTATACTCCCCAATCCACCTTGTATAAGCAATATCCATTTCCTTCACTTTCAAACCACCTTTCCTGTTACTTTACCTATTTTTTTAGCCTGTTCCATGAGTGCCCGGTTGACGGTAATAAACTTGCTCTCTATTACGTAAATGTGAATAAATTAATTATTAATTGTTACAGTAGAATTACATAAGTTGTTGCTCACAAGTAATCCTATCTAGATTTTTATCATTATGCTTGGTTAGCGTGAAATTGTATGTACGGTTTTACTCACGTGTTCGGGGATGCCCGACTAGTTTCGGTCTCGACAGGAGGCCTTTCTCAAGGAGTAAATCGTCCACCCGCGACGGTACCGGACGATGCATCGTCGATTTAAATTTAAATTTAAATATGTTATTTAAAATCGATTTAAATAAATATGAATCTAATTCACGAAAGTTTTTATTCTATTATATTTTTAAAATTCCAATACTTTAATAATGTAATGCTGGTCAAGTGGTTAGTGGCCTGACTGCTGAACACAAAGAACAAATTACGTAATATATTTTATTATTTTTTTTCTTACAAAAGACAACTTCTGCATTAAGAATATAAATTCATATGTCATAGGAGGCTTGACAAACATTACATTAATGGACAGATAAGAAAGATAAGTAGCAGTAAATCAGTCAACTCGATATCCTCATTCGCTGGGAAAGTAGCTATTCGAAATGGGTGAAGAAACCATGGTGCAACATCGATAACCATTTTCATTGAAAAATTTAAATCTTACTTCAGTTACTATTCTAAGCCAACAACTTCGCCTTAATCCTTTTTCAATACCCAGTTAACCGCGTGTTAAAGAAACCTAAGAGAAAAACGTGTATGGTTCATAAAACAATACTAGACACTGCTTATTTTCCCTTTTAAGTACATATTTCTTTTGAAACTCGACCCAACACTATAGTATAATGTGTTTTCACACACAACATCACTGTTGTTTGTATTTATTCAAGTTTTTCCTCAGACCCAACCCCTTCGTAATATCACATTCGTTTCTTTCACCCTCAATTTCTTACTACTTTGCTGAATCATTGAAACTCAGTAGTACCTCCTAACAAAAAATATCAATTCTCCGAAACAGAGGCTTTTACCATTTGAATATAGAAAAAAAAAAACAAAAGACGCTGCTCCATAAATAATAAACGAACGTCTAATATAAAACTGTGTCCATTTTTGATAACTTACTTGTTGTAATTGTTGTATGATTCCCCTTAAGTTTCTTTTATTTGTACAGAAAATGTAATTCAATTACCTGTGAGAATAGTTTCAGCACGTGGCCGGTAGATGAATTGACTCTAATGGATTTTGTGCCACAACCGTCTCCCATCCATGTATTTACACAAAAAGGGTAATATTTATAGAGAGAGGTTAGAGGTGTAAATAGCTTTACTTTCTTACGCGGCAACCTTATGTGTTTAGGGCTAGCGGAGATACTAAAATATGTGTTAGTTGTTTTTTGGTTAACACAGTGATTGTTTAGAAAAAAACATTATCATTGATGAAGACTATACATTATTTAAATTTAAAGAATAACTCTCTTTGGTAAAATACAAACTAGTATTCTAAGAAGAGTTCATACCGAGATTGAAATTTTCATAGAAGACCAGACCAATCATGTCTATTAATAGTTCTTAATATCGCGGATCTTATGATATTCAAAAAATGCAGTGAAATTCTTAGAACTTACAAATTCAAATTGTAACCACTCAATAAAATATGTCACAAAATAATGTTACTGTTGAAAACTTTTCTTAAAATTATATAATCTACATGAGTTAGTTATATTTATAAGCAACCCATAAATAACCATGGATCCGTTGTTCCAAAAGTTTTATATACGAAACAACGGCATTTTATAAACAGCAAACTTAGCTTTAAAAAGGTACGTTACACTGAAAATCTATGGCAAGAACAGCTCATAAATCTGTTATATTAATACTTTTGCAAGTGCACGACAAAGAATAAAGGAAATCTGTTCACATCAAAACTTGGTAGACGACCGACCTCAGCAATTAAGTCACTCGAAATATTTAATGAACAGAGCTAGTTCGCAGCGGAAATGACACTTAATCGCCTTAACTTCGCCTCAAAACTTACCCCAGCGATCTACCCCCGCCCGCGCGTTCCCCCTTCCCGGACCCAAAAACAGCGATACCTACACTGCATCAAAGAAGTTGGAGAATGTGCAATTATGAGATTGTTTTAATTTAGAAACAATGTTGTTGAAGAATTTCCTTACTTAGAATGAGCTCTCTGAAACCCCAAACCAGAATTCTTGGTTTTGTTCTGCATTGTTTCTCCGTTATTACTTGCCGTCGATATTTAATTTATTTTTCTCTATTTAACTATTTCTTTCGGCTAATGGTATATATATAAAACATAGGTATGGTATATATATAATATTCGTTAACAATGAATGAGTGAAACATCATAGTGAAAGCGGCGAGTTTCGTAAAGTGACGTCACACTTGAAGTTGAAAAAATGAAAATTGAGATTATCATAATATCCAAACTACTTGCTTGATTTTAATAAAACAATTCACTTTAAAAAAAGTAGACAACCGACTTCAATAATATTATAAAATTTAAGACTTATATGGTTTTCGCATGGATGCCATTGTCAGAACTGTACCAAATTGTAATGTGACCACACGGGAAACACCAGCTTTTAAATAATTAAAAATCATCATAATCGGTTCATCGGTTCACCCCAAAATACAGTCCTTAAACATTAGATAAACGAAGATACAATAAACGACACAAAACTTTATCAGAATTTAGTTGTTAGGTTATTTGTGTGTTTCGTGTGCTTCAAATGGGAACTATACTAGTTTATATGAATAATGAATAAGCTAGACGAATGTTTGTTTCAAACATCTGAACCTCTCTAAATATACTTGAACAACAATAACAAGGGTACAACATCTCGGAGACTTCGACGTCCTAAATAAAGTTTGGGCCAACATTTAACTAGTTGAAGCAAACAAATCCGGAGTGCGAGTCTAGTGGCGCGAACTGCACTCGGACTGTGACCGTACCGACTAACTTGTTCGTAACGACTTCAAAAACGTCTAACAAAATATTTGTTTTGCAAACCTAGGTACGGCTACAAGATCTGATGCCACGTCTATTTTCGGTTGCATTGTTTGTGGCCCGATTTCCTTCAAGCCTTGAAAGTTTTATTATGTGACACAAAATCACGTCTAACACTTTTAATCACGATATCCTCGTGTCTCTTTCCTATCTCATGATTCCACCTGATGCCTGATGATGGTTTTCATCATGTCTTCGAGGGCGCCAGCAGTTTGTCCGCATTGGCAACCGGCTTAAAAAAGTTTTCAAACCGAGACAAAGGGATTCTAGTACAGGCCCTAATTGGGTGCAATCAGGACCTGAATTCGGATCTCCTCAATAATATGACTGAATTCTGAATAACTGCAGTCGATTTGTTTTTAACCTTAACTATTTTTTTTAAATTTGACCATGTTTCCTCCTTTCGTAACGTAATTAGCTCCCAATTCGTCAAAGCCATCAGCTGAGCGCCGTCATCACTTTCTATTCTATTCTAGACTCACCCACTTCTCCTACTTACTTGACTTATACTTTCCATTTTCTATGTTCCAATCATAACAGAACTCTTCGCTCTACAAGCAATCTTCTTCTGTTATGCCCTTCTCGTACATCCGCATATGTTCACTCATCCTTCGTTATTCAATATGTCCTCCTAGAACGCTCTACCTCCTGAAATCAGAATAGCATCTAAGCCCCTTTCCTTTAAGGCCAAAGTACGAGCTCACATAGCAGAATCATTTAAACTTTAATTAATTATATGTATATTATTTATTATATGTATGTATAAATGCACTTATCTCTACACCAACCTAAGGTAGACTGGTAGAAATGCCTATAGTTTTAGGTCCGCCATTGTACAATAATATTTTGTGTGTTAAAATGCTAAAATAAAAATAAATAAACAAAAATACTCTGAAACTCTGAGTTAGTATAAGATTAAGACTCTGTCTGCCTTAGATAGTTTATTGTTTCTTTTCATGTTTCATATATTTACGTTTAAAAGTAATCATAGCTATCTTAGAAAAGCATGTCTAGGAATAAAACAAATAAGTACTGCTTCTCGAATTATTTATTATATTTTATTGCTTGTTTTGCTAATTTCGTTGCTTTGTACTTTGTACAATTAGATTTTACACCTTCAGAAAAGTGTCTTCTTGATCGTACAAAAAGTGTGACTATGTGGGAATTACTGTTTATTTTTTTTTATATACTTAAATACTACATTTCAATAACTAACATCACAAAAGTTTATTTACGAATCATTTTGGGACTTAATTTATATAATACAAATTTCCACACTTAAACTCAAAATCAAGTAAAGAGTAAATTTTGAATACAAAGCAACTGTTGTTCAATCAGTACTTATCACGTTGTTCGATAACTCCTGATTGAGATACGACGGCAGCCGTAAGTGGCGAGAATCGGATTCACCCCGCGACAATAGGATATTTACCAACTGATCCACAATTGATATCATAAGTCGATTTATTTACGCTCCGTTCATATTGAGTATCTAATTATTGGGAACATTCACTTTAAGGATAATATAATAAGCTAAAACAGGTTGTTTTATATAAACTTATATATATTTAAAAAGTCAGTGAATATTTTTTTTTCTGTGATCTCCCTTTTGCGTATTGCTTAAGAAGTTGTTTTGATTTTACCCTACCCTACCTTACCCTATTTATTTTTAAATTATGAGTTAAATAATGACCACTGCGTCTCTCATAGGTTGCAAGTCTTAGGACTTTTTTTAAAAGATGACTTAGGTCATCTTTTAAAATAGGCGACATGGTTCTAGGTGCTATATTCATTTCCCGATATAAAATCTTTTTCTTACGGTCAGGATATTTTCGGATCCTTTCCTTCACTGCTTTGATCGTCTTTTTCATACAACTACTACCTGTATGGGCATATTTTTTTCCGTCGCAAACAGAGGAGGTTTTATTGCACCTATCAATATCCCGGTCACATAATATTTGACTAATACCAAGCTTCGAAAATTGCATTTGGCTCCATACCTATTTTGGGTAATGATATTAAAGTAGTCCGGTTCTCTATATAACCTCTCTCCATTTTAATATCACAAAAATATTTAAGATTATATATTATATTATAGTATAAAAAGTAGTATAAAAATGACAAATTCCAAATTCAATTCTAGTATTATGTTTCTTTATTGTAACAGTATTTAGGCCCGACTAAGCATAAATATCTTTTCATAAATACTCGAAACAAAAAACATAAATATGCGGATGTCTGTCTAAAGGAAACTAATGAATAAAATGAAGACTTTTTCATTTTTATCATAAAAAGTCATAAATATTTTATTATAAGTTCACCGCAAAATCACAAGCAAACTAAAATGAGTACGAATAAAATGAATATACCGTCGTTTAAAAAGCAATTTCTGTAAAAGGATCTCGAATATTTCCCAACAAGGCACAGTAATGCATCCTTTGCTATTGGAACAACAATAGGCATAATTCACAGGGAGGCCACTCGCTCAGTACAGAGCTCCAACGAAATCACTGAACCAAATTGCAAATGAAGCGCCAGCCTAACTCTAGTAAAGCCGTATATCAGATCTTATACTCGTAGCTGTGTTACGTGGTTGCTCATTTAAGTGATTAATATTCGACTTTGTACAGGAAAAATACAAAAACTGTATTTTCTATAATTTTCAATTACATTGCATCAGTTCAAAAATAATTAATGTTTTGATACTTATACAAATAAAATAAAAAAAACTAAATAAATCCAATTACTGTGCGTCTGTATAAGGTAACATTTTACTATTTATTTTATTAAAACTTTAAGAGGCTTGTCAACCAAATAACATATCTTTAAACTTTCGGACTTTTGTGCCAGGAGTTATTATAGCTATCCATATTATTCTAACTCTAATCTCACCAAAAATACAAACTTAAACATGTGTTCAAACACTATAACTTAATATATACAGGGTTAGTTTTACAAATTGGAACTATATGTGCGATAATTATACAACTGTTGACAATACCACATCGTGGATTATACACCAAGGGCCTTTTGTACCCCTCCCGACCTACAACAAAAGACCCAAATAACCGTCCATTGTTTTTAGAATTTATTTCCATTTTGAATGGGATTAGGCTTAGAGTTGGATTACTATGGTATTTACAAATATGTATTACCAGTAGTAGACCAATTTTTATATTTTCCGTTAGTATCGATGTCGATGTTAGTTGGTTATATTATTGTCAGGAAGATTTCCCGAGCTATAGAAATCCCACTCTATTTACTTTCTGAACGTCTGTGAGATTCGGACATTTGATATTCACTACGGAATCGTACAACCGATTCCTGTGAGTTATTTTAAGAATCCGGGTCGCATTCGAAAAATATAAGAATGCACACTAGACAAATAAACGGTCATTCGTTGTTTAATATCGTTTTGACGGTAGTATTTAAAACTGTTTTTATAGTCTAAATTATTTCTCAGCCGACCGTATTTAGTTATATTCAGCCTTCAAATATATACATGTAGTCTGGCCGAATTGCTGTTGACTGTTAGTTATATTTTAATGGTCGATGAGTATTTGAGAGTTTAAAAGCAATATGTAAATACAGTTCCAGTGGCATTTTGTGTGTCCGATATAGAACGAGAAAAGGGTGCGGCATATATTGGTGACATTTAGCAAGGCGACATTTGCTCTGTTGTTACAATTGACTCATTCAGTTCGCCACTCATTACCATAAACAAATAAGAGGCAACATGAATCCACTGAATAATATTTTCAAGTTTATTAAATACGATTTAAAATTTTCGAATGTACAATAAATACTTACAATTAAGCATTACTTGGAACATTAAGTCACCGTGCAGGTTACAATGCGATGTTTAAGTAACGACATAGTAAGATAGCACTGCTATTGCAGTCATTAATACTGGTTTATTGTAAAATTATGTTACAAATAAAACTATTGCCAACTTAAAACAGTGCAGTAGCAATAGCTAATAACTTGGCTCAATGGAGAATAGTGAATAAAAGTGAGAAGTAGGTATTTAGCAGAATAAAATTACTAGGATTCTATTTCTTTAACAATTCTCCGATACCTAATTTGATTGAATGACTTTGCCTTCGTTACTTCTCTATGATTATTTCATTTTATTATAAACATGATATAATTGATGGGCTTCAAAACGATAACATAAACGGATCGAATGCACTATGTAATCCGGTTTCTGACGCCCATGTACACGCGAATAATTCAACAGTACGATCGCCATTCTATGAGCAAACAGATAGTCCTCACTTCCGACACATGTTTCCGTGGACGACACAAGTAACTGGTCACGTAGAATATTGACGCCTCTAGCTATCCATTCCCCGGGACAATACCTACGGTGCTAAGGAAGACATTTTTATACGGTAACTTACGTATATCATTCTAAACATTTGGTGAAAAATAACGTATATTTTCTCTTTTGAAATTCAGTGAACAGGGTCGTTGTAAGCGTGTGATCTACTGTTTTAAGTCTACAGCGAAACATTTTAGACTGATAGGGCACAAGGCAAACTTTTACTCGAAAACGTAAACTATACAATATCTCAATACGACCACAATCTTTAGACCTTTTAATTTATATGTATCTGTATCTGTCTTTTATCGACAGAAATATAAAATAAATAATACTTTGTGACATAGTTGTAATTCTCTGTGACACTAATAATAAAATTCGATTGTGCAAATACGACCAAATATTATATTGCAAACCCAATACTTTACATTAATTTATGCTGATCAATATTTATTGGTGCCTAGATGTCCGTTTATATTAATTTAGAGTTACGGTCTTGAAATATGATTATGCAATAACACCGCTGCTTCGCCTACTTAAAAGTTATTTGGTCTATCCCTCGGTTACAGTACTTTGGCCCAGACAACATGTGTATATCAATAAAAAGAACAACATACTCGTAGTGCGCCTTTCTAGCATGTATACTGTTTACAAACGTTACCAAAATTTTATGATAAAATCGACATTCCGTCCATGGACGTCTGCAACTCAAGATGAGTTGCGGGTGTGTGATGAGGGATAGGGGAAAGCAAGGAGAGGAAAGAGGAGAGGGGGGATGTGTAGAGGGGGAGTTGGGCCTCTGGAAACCTAACTAATTTCGGGGAAATGCAACAAGCGTTGCTTCACAACCGGTTTACTATGAGGCCGTGGTATCGCACCGGTCGAGCTGGTCCATTCGTACCTAAAGGATGGCTCTACCACTGTCGAAATGGCTCTACCACTGCAGAGAAAGTAGTGAAACACGAATGGCCTTCTGTGCATATATTTCACATAATTTTAATCAGACCACTGCACTAATTTTTAATTAATGATTTATAAGCACTCAACATTTGTCTGTCTGAATTACCGCTAAATGCCAATATTTAAAATCTTAGTTACTTTATTTTACAATAAATACACAAATTCCACTTTAAATTAAATATAAAAAAATAATACAAACACACATACCTAATTGAAAGGAGAGCGACCAAGCAAGTTATATGTCTAGCTTATCAAATGCATAATATTCCTTCATAGATACACGATATTTTCACGGTAAAACAAAACACTACGTACATATGTATTTTGTTCTTCAAAATTTAAGTATTCTTAAATAACCCTTATCGTTCAGTAAATATCATCGAAGGCGTAAATGTTCCTAGGCTGAGATGACTGTTACTGTTCAACAAATATATTTCAATATACTTTCAATATACATATATCAAGTTATGTAAAAAATTACAACTCTATAAACGTGATCAATCAATTTAGGTAGGTAATACTAATTCAATTATTGTGAACGTCAAAATTTTAAGAAAGTACTTAACGGTATTTTTGTTTCAGCTTTAGGTCTAGAGCCGGACTTCCTATATCCCCTGGAGAACGTGACCATCGCCCAAGGCAGAGACGCGATGTTCACTTGTGTGGTCAATAACCTTGGTGGTTACAGGGTGAGTGGCGACTCCGCCACGGCCAGGGTGTGTATCAAACTGACTCATTACAGCTAGCCATAGAGGAGCACCGTCACAGCACTTGTACCATGAGATCTATAATTTATACTTGGAACAAATTGTATAAACATTAATGTTAAACATTTTAGTATTGCATTTTAATGTACTAATTACAATACACATATGTTTATTTTAACGTTACATTAAAAGAAAAGGGACCTTTAAAATTTAATTATTTTTTTGGTTTTCTTACTTCAAATAATTAATTTACAAACCTATAGGTAATTGATAACGTAAATATTTTTATGAAACCCGAATCAATTGTTTTGCAAATGGTTTTTGTACTTTTTTTTATTAAGATATTCACTGATAAAATTTAGGATTCTTGAAAACAAATTATAGATCTCAACATATAGACTTGCACCACTTTCACACTTCTTAGCACACTACCTTCAATGCACTTTCTTCAGCACTCTTCGAAACTCACCAGCACAACTCTTTAGATCCTCTCTCTACTTTAATATAGAGTAACACTAATATTGCACATATACTATTATATAAGTTTGTCCACGATAGACTTAGCATTAGTACACTATGCACCTGTAACTTGTACAGCGTGTCTAGTCCGAGTTTCTACATTTATTCGTTTTGCGGTAAAGAATACTTCGATTTATTTATTCATTCCAAATATACTAAATGTAATTATCTCGTATTAGACACTCTTTCAATATTAACTTCGGCACTATGCACATACCATTACATACTATATCGATGCTATGGATATTTCCAATATAATATGGTAGTGGCGCATATCGCTTATTCGTTACCACTTTACACTTGCACATAGAATTAAAATCTAATACATTAAAATATTGATTTTATGTAGTGAAATAAGTTGTCATGTTCTTTTGTTTTAAGAACTTATGCACATGCCATCTATTCTGAAAAATATGTTATGGAGCATGCCACTCAATATATCTATTTCTAAATGGCAAGATTTCTTTAAAAAAAAATCAAGGTTGCACACACTTTTTCCCTTAGTTAATCATTATTGAAACAAAAACCCACATCTCTACAAGGCTACTTAGTTCATGGAATTTACGTTGCAAAACAGTCACTTTAGGAAATTAAAATAAAGCCGGGACAAACCCCCTCGGTCCCCGTTCAATCATTTTGAGAGGCGGTGCTCTCAACCTGTCCCGGGAGTTAATCTAGTACACTATCATTATAACACACGATACTTTGTCGTATTCGATACAATATATCATTGACCTAATAAACACATTTGTAGTAATCACATCGAATTCATGACAGGAATTGATGCAAGATGTAGCAAACATAGAGGATATACTCCTTTTTGAATTATAAAAACTCAAAATTAGGTTTTCTTAATAATGACTATAAAAAGCTGGCATTTTATCATGTCTATTGTACTAACAGTATTTAGTAGTAGTATATATAGTGAAAATAACAAAAGAACATTAATCTACACATCAAATGCATGCCACTTCAACACGAGATTGAACAATAAAACCATAGATAAATACTTATTCTCGAATCTTTCCCTTACGAGAAAGAAGATTCGATAATAGTCTCTCTGGGGCCATTCGCTCAGGTCACTAGATTTCCACGCAATATCGATTTCTCTGTATTCCACACATATTTGCTTCTCTACGTCAATTTAGTAAGTAATTACTCAAGACTAATAACTTCGTATCTACTGCTATTCCCATGTGAATTTCCATATGAAAATCCCATTAACGGAAGGACTATGTTAACATTGTATACTATGGATAAACACAATCTTTGATAAAATAATAATAACCAAACAACAATCTTTGATAAAATTTATAAAAAAAAACTACACAATCTAACATGACACCGGAACAAAATCGTTTTTGATGTGATACCAACATACATTACAACACTATTGATAAACTTTATTAACAATATGCCCAAAAGCACATTACACGCTACAATCATAACACAAAATAATCATAATATTAAACACAACCTCGATATGCACCCAGCGGTATGGATGAGTTTGAAGTGTTGGTAACTATACTTTATTTTACATTTACCTATTTATTTTTCAAGACTTTAAAATGTGAAATTGCTTCGCCTAACAGCACTGCAATCCTCTTTTTTCCCATTGGAATTATGCAGACAAAGCACAAGCAAAGAGAAGCACGTAACAGGAATCTAAGGCTGTTTTCCGAAACAATAAAGTACAAAGTGATTTAATGTTCTAGTTACATTTTGCCCTTAATGTAGTTTTATAAGCACTTTATTAGCAATAATAAATAGATGCACAAGCACAATGAATAATGTAGAAAACTAACTTCTAAACTGCACCTCTATTAGTGCACTTCTTCTTGCACTTTATCTTTCCGTAGTATTATAATTGAAAAGTCAATATTATAACATTTTCAATTTTTTTAATAAATCAATCAGTCAACATTCAGTTAATATTGACATTTCTGAGCGTATTTCAGAAATGTTTCACATTATATTTATATTCAGTCAGTGGATTAGATTTAAGTATCTGTGTAAAGGCAAAGCAGACAGATAAAAGACACACTGCAAAGAATTATTTTCATTAATAATAAAGTTATAATACCCAGGCCGCGCGAAGCGTACACAAGTATAAAAGCCGTATTTTTGTATGAGTTTTTTTGTTACGCGCTATGCAGGAAATTAGCTCCTATTGCGATGTCGACGCTTTTGGTAAAGCGGGTGAAACGAGGGCATTTTCAGTGCGCCCGCAGCCCAGCTCATAGCGGCGACCAGACGAAAATGTAATTAAAAATTCCGAGAGCATTTTGAGCGGCGCTCACAACAAGATAGTGTTGCCGGCTCGAGAATCGTTGTCGTGACTGCCTCTTGGGAAGCATTCGCTTGTAATTAGACCTATTCGTTGAAAGGCACCATCGTTTAAAAGCAAATCGTCATATGTGGATGATAATCGTATTGAAAATACGTTTGGTTGTTCGATATATCATTTTAAAATTGCCAACTTACACTGTGTTTTTCTTAATGCACTCCTTGGACGTACTATATTCAACGCGCGATACGCGGGGTAGGTCGCATGGATCAAAGCTGATACGAAGGCGATCCTGGCTATACACGAGCACGTCATAACGAACAATCAGCGGCTAACTGTGACACACAATGACTATAATACATGGACACTCAACATAAGAGGTGTCAAGCGGGAAGACAGAGGACAATATATGTGCCAAGTTAACACCGACCCCATGAAAATGCAGGTAATATGGTCTAGTAATTTCAGTTATTGTTAGTCTCTACTAGTAACGTAAGAATCGGTTTAAAATTAAAATTTATTAAAATAGCTTATTCATAATAGAATTTGGTCGTTTTTCGAACTATAAAACCTTTTTGACTAGGTCGTATAATTTCTCTAATTGCAGTAACACACGAGTTTAAAGCACATTAGTGATTAATTAGTCTATAATAAATAAGTCAACTATATTGCTCTTGTATTTGTAAGGTCTTGTATATTGTTTCTATAAATTGTTCTATACTTGTTGTTACTGATACTAACATTATGTAAATAAAAAAAAAACCGTCACATAGGGATAATGTTATTTGTGAACATTGTCTGTTAGAGATAATGTCATCTGTAAGTAAACACAGGTATTTCATTTCTGTGAAGAGAAGTGGATTCTTTATGTTAAAATTACTTGAATAGGTAATTCAATTATTTTCTTATTGCAGACGGCATTTTTGGAGGTAGTTATTCCTCCAGACATAATATACGAAGAAACGTCTGGGGATATGATGGTACCAGAAGGTGGATCAGCGAAGCTGGTTTGCAAAGCGAGAGGATACCCTCCGCCTAAGATTGTGTGGCGTAGAGAAGATGGAGGCGACATTATTTCTAGAGGAGGGCCACAGGGAAAAACTAAAGGTAACACGACACTTTAAAATTGTGGTGTTTTCTATTTAAAAACGTTACATAAAACAGCTTGTAACATATTCATTTTCATTAAGAGGTGCCCAAGTTTTAATTAAAGTGTCTTGGCTTCGTTATATGCATATGCAACAACTTTGGCTAGAATCATTTTTGATGAGATAATTTCTATAATAATATTTTATTTTAGTGGACTGTGGCAAGATATGTCAGAGCATTGATTTCTAGCGATTGGTTACAGAACCAATCGCTAGAAATCAACTTTTGACAACTGAGACCGACATTATACCCGGTTTCTAAAACAAGCAGAATTAAAAATATTTGTGTCCGGTCACCTATCAATATAGTCAGTAATAACATAACATAACCACGCTATTTGCACGCTATTTATATTATTTCAGGAATATGATTAAATACAAGACATCCAAACAAACTTTCGTATTTATATTAGTAGTAAGGTTTATTGACTAAACTTTTAGTTTCACGGCAATAATTTGGCCGCATGTCTACGAATACAGTTACAGTATACAAGCAAAGTAATGTAAAATAGAAGCTTGTTTAACTACGTACAAAATTTTCTCTGTATGACTTCGTTTTCTTGTAACACAATCGAGATTTTTTTTGAATACATGATGTGATTAAGTTTCATACATTTTCTATATTCTTTAACTCAATTTTTTTAATATACTTAGTAGAAACTAAGTTGCCTGGTAATATGATACATGTTTACGAATATCTTTTCGTACCCAGTAATCAAAAGTTATAATTTTTATAGTCAACCGCGTTGTTTTACAGACTACAGCCACTTTAACAATTTAACAATTCAAAATTTAAATGAACATCATCAATTCCTAAAAGCCCAACGTGAAGATAATTACAATTAGCAAATTTACACCAAGACGTAAGACAGATAAGTAGCGATACAAATACATATTTTAAGCTACGAATCCAACAGCAATTTATTAAACAGGTAAATGAGTACCTTATTGATAGTAGTCTTACTTATGTTAAGAATGACTAAACTTCTTTAAACAAAGTCCTTTTTAACATTGATAGTACAACGCGGCGATCACATTGTTACAAAGGAAAGGGTTTTTTTGTTGGTTATTAATAGTTAAATCAATTATATCATAAATATTGTTCACATCGGAATACTCAACACTGTCAAAATGCGAATTAAATTTGTTTGAGTGTATGTACGTTTATGTGGAGTTGGTCATGCTCCATCCTTGAAGTATACATATTGTGATACATGCGGTATAACGTGTCAGTAATATTTTTATACCCTACCCATCTGCGTTGTCTGTCCTGGTGTGTGGGGTTTCAGTACAATAAAAAAGTTCCCTAGCCTTATGCATAAAAATTTTCATGAGGTGAAAGTTCAATTACTGTAAAAACTTTGTTTATTTATTTTAAGCATCGACTTTAGGGTTAACGCATTTTTTTTATATATATATATATAATATAGGTGTATAAATAGATGGTGCTGTCGGCCTTTGAGGTTGATAAGGGGATGGGGGGAATGCGAGGTGAGGAAAGAGGAGATTGGGAATCAGGAGATGTGAAAGAGGAGAGAGGAGATTAGGGGAAAGGGGAGGAGTAGTGGGGAATTTGGGCCTACGGAAACATCACTGATTTCGGGGAAATGCAACGCAAGCGTTGCTTCACAACCAGTTTTCGTTCATTCGTTTTCGAGCCGGCACATTCGTGCCTAACCTTACATAATACAAAAAAGTGCCGGAAACCCACGTAATAAAATATATTTTATTATTGTAAAAATCAATTATTTTTACTTACAACTTCAAAATAAATAAACGTCATCATAAATATTTTGAATATTATAAATTATTGTAGATTATACAATCCATATGTATCTGTTAGTATTCTTTATACAAAATTCATAAAACGTACATATAAAGTAAATCAGTTACTGAAAGCATTATAGTGAAATAATGTAAATATTTGCTATTCATTACAAGCTAATAATATTAATAAACATTCATTAATTTAATGCTGAAAATTTATAAAGCACTAAGGGTCCTCACACACTCTACAACTATTCTGTAAATTCCTAAAGCAGTTATTTATTTATAGTGTTTAATTTAAATAAATCTTTGTTAGTGTAAATGTCTCTTGAAAAAAACAATTACAGTAATAGTCTTCTACATAATTTAAAAAAAAATAACTCCTTAAAAGTTAATATAAATTACTATCATCTGACACGTTACTTTCGATAAATATAATCAATCAGTTAATTAATCTATATCAGACTCTTGTGGATTTATGGTCTTCAAAGTTGTGCCTGTGGTACTGAGGATGGTAAGTAAGTTGAATCTGGTGTCTGATCATTTCTTTCTTCGTCTCGTGGCGGCATATCCAGCAAAAAGTTTGTTGGATATTTTTTGTTATGTAGGGAAACTTACTTGAATGTCCGATAAAACTTGTAATTTTTAGCATTATTCATTTTTATTTTATTTGTGGGTAAATCCTATTCTCATTTTCAGAAAGTGTTTTCATATTCAATAAAACAATCCTATAATACCGTAACTGTACGTTTATTTCTGCGGGATTAACTATTCCAGAAATGCATATAAGTACAATTGTTACATATATATGAAGTTATTCTAATAAACTTTAGAAATGTATGTTTGTTCATACATACATATAGAACAAACATATGTATGTATATAAATATTAGAATAACTTTATGCGTACTAAAGCGAGTCAATACGTAAGTGATATTTCTATAAAAGAGAGATACAATATAAAATTTTGTAGGTACATAATTTGAGATACAGAGTTGGTTCAAGAAGATGGAATCCATGCCATCTGTGTTGTGAAGTGTGAGATTTCTGTAAGGTCAGAGACGTTCGCGTGCTATTATCAAATCATTTACTGCTATGAGCCGCAACTTAAGGCCCCTTAACACGATAACTCATGACTAATCTATGTTGAAACTAACACTTTTAATATTGTGATGTATTTATGTGGAAATTGCCGTTTAGGCAATTTAATTCCTATTGAATGGAGAATAAGCTGTACTCCCCGAAAGAAGAAGTTTTAGCAGGTGATTAATAGCAGCATAGTTTAGATATTATCTTATCTTTTTATATTTTCATTGTTTTATTAGTAACGGAAGAAATTACTAAACTACGTATATAATTTGATGCAGTGTGCCTACTTTACATTTAGAGACAGTTTCACTACTGTAGTTAAAAAGAACGTACTAAACGGTGTTCATATATTACTTTTTTTTATAAGTAAGCTAATTTTCTTTGACTCATAGGAGAATGTACATAAAATCTTTTCAATTTGATATCTGTTGCTACTATAAATACGTTTTTTCGTTCACGTCATCTCAGTTTATTCATGAAATAAATATTAGTACATCATTTTTCAAACCCTCTATAAGATTTTTGTGTGAATACTGTCTGTATTTAATAAGCTGGCTTTCAAATTGCTATGTGAAATAATTGAACACCTCGTAAATAGTAATTACTGTGTAGAGTTTTACTAGTTCTACTATTTTTTTTTAAAGAACTACTAGTTTGGTTAAATAATCGCTCAATCATTTGGAAACGGGCGGTTATAGATCAACACAACCAGGTATTTAATTATCTTTTTAATATTAAGTTGACCAAGCAACCTATAGTTTGTATTGATCCATAATTTTATATATTTTGTACCTTTTAGAACAGGACGATTTCAAATAATTGTTGAGCAGTTCTATGAATTAATAAATTGAGTTTAATTTGAATTTGATTATGTAGTAGTGTTTCTACGAAAAGTAGAAATGCAATAAATAATATTAATGTTATAACAAAAATGTTTGTCATTAATGTTCATAACTTATAAATTATTTATTATTATAAATAAAAAAGGTTTAGATTTTTTACGATATAACTTTTGAATGTATTTGGTTAATAATTTAGATAACTTGCGAAGTAAATTAATACATATATTGTATTTAGATGCAACATAATCACACGTAATTATTAAATTAATAATTAAATTAAAATTTATATTATAATATTAGTAACAACATAACAATACAACGATCACAAAGACACAACATTTTAAACACTTCTTCGGTCCTAAAACAAATATGTAAAATATGTATACCCCATTTTGATTTTTTGCTAGGGATAATGTTAGGGTTCTAACGATACTTGAAATTACATAATTTGGATGTTTATGTCTCAGTCAATCTTTAAAATGTTATAGTTGAATAAATAGATTCAAATATATGCATTTAAATCAATGAGATTAAGACAATGTTTAGGCCCTGCGACGAAGCAAGGTGACGATCTGCTTAAATAAGATATAAGTCCATCAGTGGACGATGAAATGCTAATGATGATGACTGATGACACACATATGTACCTACATATAGGATCTCTATTACCACTCTCTCTCTTTTCTCTATTTTTTTTTTAGGTTACACAAAATATAACTACTAAAATACATATTAGAACCGCACAATAAAACAAAATACAACTCCTTTTTAAAAAGCCCTTTATACTCCAACAAATGGTGTAAAAAATCCACTATGTATATTGTAATTAAAACTATAATAATGCTCGAAAATTTATGTTGAGCACAAAGGTTCATATAAGTTGTACGAAGCCGACCCTTCTCAAACTGTGGAGGGGATGAACTAGGTAGAGCTTCACGTAACCCACTAACCTCTATTATACCCATTTAAACTATAACAGCTTCAAATAATAATTAACACACTAGATTTAGTATTGATAGGTTTGATGATTTGATTGATTTGACTAATTAAAAGTGGAACGCGCTACCTCTGAAAATCAGGAACTTCATTCATTCGTTTTCACTAAAATTGTAGTGTAATTAAAGTTAAGTTTTTATTGGCTTTGCATAGATGCATATTTATGTACTTATATATTTATTTTTATATCAATGTATATTTATTAAAAATAAAGTCCATTCTTTCCAATACTTCATATCGGGTTTTTATATAGACTACCTAAATGCACATTTTGACCAATCTCAGATAATGTTACATACAAGATAATCAGTCATCTTGAAAAGAGAAGTGCCCAACTGATTTTCGGATATTACCCAAAAACTGTTTTAACTAACAGTACTACCTATTATGGATTGTTGAAACTACATCAACGTAATTATAAACAGAACCAGATCATCTACATTGAAAACATTTGAAGAAACGATTTGAAGACTTTAAGAATCGTCTAATAAATCAGTGCTTAAAATATTCACTATTGAATCTTAGCAGTAAATCACACCGCAGCACCTCAGGAACTCCTATTACCATTCACACCGCCCTTTCTAATCCCACCGGATTACAATCTCGAGACGGTCCGGGAATAATTACTTACCTACTCATCTCTGCACTCGGTCAAATAAAAGCTGGATAAAGGGTTTTCGCAAAAATCTTATATTTCTCAATGCTTAAACAATGATTCCTGTTTACATAAACTGAGCCAATTTTCTAAACTTTTATTTTTTAATGGCAATAAAAGTAACCGTCCGTTACCAAAATTCGAAAGCCAATACCTTTTATAAAAACGGCTTACTTTGAGTTTCAAACGTTTCAATAAATAGATAGGAATATAGGTAAAGGAAGCACAAAAATTATGCTAGCACAAAGGGAGTTCGTGACGAGTGGCAATTGGAAACTGTACTGACAGGGTGATTAATCAGCAGGTCCCACTTAACCCTACCACTGTTCAGACCTCCTCTTGCCATCAGTCAATTCATTAAGCTAACAAAGTACTACCGGTAATGACTTTCACAACGAACCGAACACTTCAATACTACAGCTAAGATTAGAGCATACACTTAGACCTTTTCAATTATATTCAGTCGGTAATTAAGATCAATATATACCCTGACTTTTCTGGTTTCTGGTTCAACAGCTCTTCAACAAGATACTCTTGTAGTAAATGTAATACAAAATTGTATAATGTTACAAATTAAAAAAATATTGAGGATTAGATTTTAAAAAGGCTTAAGTAACGTCTGCTAAATAAGTTACATAAACCTTCAAAGGATTTGCTCATTTTGTTTAGATCCGACTAGTTTCAGGCATCACGGAGTGAAGCTTTATCAGGCAATACTCCTTTAAAATTTGACAAGGGCCCGACACTAGACGGCCTGAAACTTACGTAAGCAATATGTATATAATAATAACTAGAGGTTGTTGACATGTGGGATGCAGATTTCTCAATCACTGTACCGGTAGTAATATCAGCCAACGGGTTGATTGCTAAGAGCCTCGACGAACACCTTCAGAGGCTCACGTTAAGTAGCTGGATGAAGGGCCTGATATAGAATGCAGCATGTATTGTAAGGAGGTTCCTATTTCTGTAGCCCTAACCATTGATAGCTTGGTACCTGATACCGGGGCACTTCCTTTTTATTTTCAAATATGTTGTTTTTTTTTATTATTTATTTAAAAACGTAATTTATATGTTGTTTAAGATAAATAAAGGAAATAATAATAATCCTGACGACACGGTATAGCAGTTATGTGTATTTTTCAACTTAGTATAAATAATATTTTTACAATAATATATTTCTAATAACAACCATATACTAGTAAAATAAGTAATAACTTACATAAAAGAGCGAAAACCGTATCAAAATAGTAAAATGAAATTACAATAAATGTGTATTGTGAAAATATGATATATGATATGATGGTTGAAGCTTTTGAAACGTTATATCACACAAATAAAACCCAAATAATTAAAACACAACGTCTGCCCTGCTAACAAGATCGCGAACTAAAAAAGCACTCACAACATACTTGAGCTAGTCGCTTAGCTTCACCTCGCTGCCCCCGGAATCCGCATCGAGCATTCTGGCTGTTGCCGAGGCGTCAAGTTCAACTGTAAGCGACGACTTTTTCTTATCACTGTCAACAGGCAGTCGGCAGGGGAGAGGCCAACCACTAAAATGCTTAGGATCTTAAGGCCCACCACTTGGAATACCCTCTACGTACACGATACATAAAAATTAGAACGTCATGCGAGTATATTTTGTGGCCTTAGAAGGAAAGAACTAACCTCACGTTATCGTATGCTACCTCTGGTTCAGAAACTTGAACCAGCTATTAATGTTTCGACATAAAAACTGTCGGATCAAGTACGTACGTGATGTCATCTGTTTGATAGCTTGCTGAGGCTGAGTGCTTGAGAGGTTATGCTTAGACTTGCAAATTAGCAACTTAGACTTTGCAAATTAGACTTTCAAATTAGCATTATTCCTTCTCTGTCACAAACAGTGTGTCTTGTAGGCTCAAAAGTACCACTATCGACTCCTGTTGTTGGAGAGGAGGATAATACTGTTTTATCTCTAAGTACCCAATCTAATGATACAATAAGGAATACTTTAGAAAGAGCTATTCTAGAATATCTGCACATAAATTTTGTGCATAAACCACGTGTACTGCGCTTACCAATGCAAAAACGAAATATGCGCTGGTGTGTGTTCCGGACGCTTTATTACCTATTTTTACAGAAAAAAAAGTTAAAACCTCAGTGATACGCATTCAATTCTTTAGTGTGCGGCGGTTGCAGCTTGTCGAGTAGCTTGTGTTAAATTTCTAGGAGTTGACACTGCTCCTCGACAAGAGCATTGTCTTCCATACAGGATTGAGTGACGTATCGCAGAGGCGAGGGCACTCATTGACAACCTCACCTGTTTCAGATATTGCAACACAGGCCCGAGCGTATTGCATTTTGTGGATCGGGCTTTTTCGGGAACTTTTTAGTTCCTGTGATTATGCAGCATGAGTCACAGAGTGCATTGTCTTTTTGAAACAGAAAGTTTATGCATGGGCAAACATTATACGCAGATATAAAATTCAAGTAGACCGATACATTCAGAATCTTACTATTCAAAGGGACGAGAGGTGGGTGTTAAAAGGTGGGAACAATTTAATTTAGTGAGCGATACTTATCTTCCAGGTGCTCAAGTAACAAATGCAATTTGGCTTAACATCTGGTAGATGTCTTTTGCTCATACTGAGGGTAAATGGATGCGAAATGTTGAAAGTTCATGTGAGTCAATTCATACTATGGAACCAGTATCAATAATCAGTATAGATGTAGCTTGTGCAGTTCGTTCGTTGGCAAACTGGAAATCAGAGGAACCGGCCGGACTGCATAACTTTTGGTTAAAGTGGCTCACATGAATATTTGTCATCTTAATTTCGTCATCAGAATCAGGTTCGAAGCCAGCTTGTACGACCACAGGTTAAACTCACCTACTCTACAATTCTAGTAGTGGTATGGATCACAAAAACTACAGACCCATTACATGATTGTCAACAGTGTACAAATTATTTTCGTCTATTTTTAAAATTAAAAAAACACACGTAACTAATAACAATATGATGGATGGAATTGATGTACAAAGAGTTGCTTATTATTGATACGACTATTAACCAACAAGTTCGCCGTAACCGAAAAGGTTTGGTGATATGTTAGATATGTATATACATATGTGCCACATAGGTAGTTCCTCAGGGTGATGGAGTTGTATAAGATTGACACAACTCTATGTACCTTCTTGGAGGCATGTATGCAGCAATGGCGATGGGCTCCTTACTATCCAAAATGTTGACAATCTCAAGGTCACAGCGAGTATATGTAGATCAAGTAAGGTATATCTTAGGGTGACAGTTTGAGACCATTGTGGTTCTGTTTAGTCTTGAATCCTCTTAGTACTATTTTGCAGGCTCCAGGCTTAGGCTATCGTTTTGCAGAGAGAAGGTCAGATGATTTCCCGCCTCATTTTCATGAATGACTTGAAGTTATTTGCCTGCAGTAATTAATAGCATTAATAGAGGCAACTGAAACCTTTATTAAATGTATCAAGATGGGATTTAGTGTAGATAAATGTGAAGTCATGCATGTAAACAATAGCAGGTTGGTGGGATCTGAAGGAATTGAAGATACCAAACAACTTATACATACATATGTCTTTCTGCTAATGAAATGTACAAGGATTGTCACCGAAGAAATGAACTGACTATGAAGCAATCGCTATAGGATTGCTTCTTTGGCCGCCTGAAAAAAGTATTAAACAGTCTTTTATGAAGCGGTAATTAGTTGGCGCCGATACCACGAATGGTCATACCAGTCCTAACCAACTCCTTCGACATTAGATGAACTCAGACGGAATTTAATGTCTTCGATAGAAGAGTCCGTACACTGCTTACGCTGGCACGCGCTTATCGTATGCATCATCCACGTTGATCCATCAGTGATAAAATTGTATATCCCGCGGAAACGTGGGGGTAGTGGTTTTTTAAAAGCCAGAATATTCTATAATCACGAGGTAAGCAATCTTAAAGATTGGTTTCTCTCCGCTAAAGTGGAGTTGCACCGGGATTTGGTAGCAGTTGAAACTGGACTAACTCCGCTAGTAAAATGCTAGGTAAAAAGAACTGGAGCAAACCTGTAGTACTCAATATTACAGATCGTAAGCGGATATGGAAGAGCAAAGAGCTGCATGGACGTTTTTATCCGGCTTTAAACGGGCTCGATTTAGATCTATTATCATGTGTCCTGGCTACGTTTCGGTGAACTCTTCGGAGAAACTGAAGGTTTTATATGTGCAATTTCAGGTGAAGTCGTTATAACGAATAACTGTCGGAGGCATATACTGAAGGACGCACACAGGCCAAAAATCAATAAATGTCGGACAAAACCTATACATTATAGATTATCATAGGAAACGGGTACATAAGGGTGGGTAAATAGTAAATATAAACAATGTTTTGACACTTTTATTACGCATCAATAGTAATATTTGTTTCATCTAATAGATTTAAAACCTTTTAGCACATAGAACCAGATTTTTTTGGCACTTAATTCCTCAGTCCCGTTATAAAGGGATCAGAATAAACCATAAGTCTGTTGAAAGTGTCTTCCATGGCTATGTTTCTCGAAAATCTTCTTAAAAACTGCTCTCTGTACTTACGAACATCGTTGTTCTTACTTTCTTGAGCATATTCGCTCATTAATCCTATGGCTATTCTCGAATTTTCATCTATATCTGATCCATGGATAAGTATTTTGTAAACTATTGTTAAAATATTATACCATGGGTAATTCATCACCAAAAAAGAAGCTGTTTTAATGCAATACGCTCTAAGTTTGTTTGCATTTATTTTGTAACCACTTGAGATTACTTTCAAAATGACGTGCATGCGATTAATGAGCCTTTGATTTACACCTGTTATTTCAGCAACTTCTTCTGTATGCTGAAAGATAACACGTGCTTGTCTTGGTTTATCAACATTCAAGCCATGTTTTTGGCAAAATTCTGTTTGTATGCGACGCTTTTCATTTGCCATTAAAGATTGACTATGAGCATATCTTGTTTGCCATTTAGCAACTTTTAGTTTGTATCCTAGGTGCAATAAGAACTCTGCAAACCTTATCCATGAATGTAGTGATGAAACACCATACTTAAAGTTTTCTTCTAGGATCGGTTTTCGATATGCAAAATTTTAATCTATTAAAGTCTTTCGATGTGAGTTTACAAATGTAACAAGGCATGGCAGATTTCGTGTCTGTCAAGACATTAACCATCTTTCCATCAACCATAGTCATTATTAACTTACGTTTAACAATACATTCTTTCTCCATTTCGATAACCGTTGGTGTTAAAAAATCAATCTCTGATTGAAAACTTTGAGTTACAGTTACAGTTCTTGAAAGTTTTGCTGTTTCATGAGCCATTTCTAACTTTAGCGGCAATACCTAGGTGAGGAGGGCGTGGATTTTGCCAGATAAGTTCTGTTGTGACATTGCCAGAATCGTAAATAAGTTGAACTGGCACAACAGATGTAATTATCATATTTGCATCCGATTGTTCAATATTTTCGAATCTCTGTTTATACTCGGAATGGCAGCCTGACCCATCACATCCCCCTTTTCATATAAGGTAAAAATTTTGTAACTGATTCATTGTAAGCGATTGCATAAATTCACTAAGAGACAACAATTACCTCTGTGCAGTATGGTCCATTATATTTTGAAGAGGAACTACAGCACTCGTTTCAGTACAAAAAATACCTTAAGGATAACACCTCTTTTTCGCTTCTGTTACAGTCTCATAATTTGGATACAGACTGCAGTTCATATCCATTACTGAGGTCCTCAAAGTGTTGTACTGAAATTTAGACAGTTGTCCTTCAATCACCAAGGATAACGCTTTGTCTGACCTTTCGTCAACAACTGTCTAACTTTCATCATCTCTCATGTATTTTGGTACCGTTAAAACTTCTACCAGTAAGAGCAGTTGCTCTTACTAGTTAGTTAGTTAATAGCTTAAAGCCCGTTCAAAGGAAGTTTCCTTGTTTACTTTTGACGTGTGGACATCACCACGTACACGATATTCTACCATGGTTGCAAAAGCAAGTTCTTGGGGTTCTAGTTGTTTCCGCACATCTTCCGACTTTCTACGGTTTTTACTTTGGGTACATTCTTCAAAGCTTTTACGAGGTCGGCCACCAAGTCTGCCATTTATCTGTTGAGTATGAGTTGCAACTGAAAATGTCACATAGTTTTCGAACCAGTCTTTGTTTGCGTTAACACATCGAAAAAAAATTGTATGTGCTCGAGTAAGTTTTGTATAATAATCATTCACTAATCTTCTAAGGGATTGCTTTATGTCATCTGTACGTTCATTGACTTTCAGCGCACAATGAACTTTTTTTTTGCAAAAAAGTCATTTTATCTTGCTCCTTTTTGGAAGTTTCTTGCCTGTAAAAGGCAATTAGAGTCATTATGCTAAAGCTCACTTCTTCGTCAGTTGATCCTGAAACAAAATTTAGTAATATTTAAGTAACAGACTTGTGATAAATACTTGGTTGGTACGTCTACAGCAACCAGTACAAACGTGGTTGATTAAATCGAAAATTTTGTAAAAGCTTCGCTTCGGGTCGCATGAAACTATTACTATAAGTATTTACATATTAATAAACAAAGATCGTACTCTCTAAAAATATTAATACCAGTACCGGATCTCTCAGGAAGTGACACCTTACCCTTATTCAAAGCTTAAAAATTGCAAAAAAAAAACATACTGTCAGAGAAGTTACTTTTTTTAACACAAATTATCTACTATTACTAATAAAAGTAAATATTTAGATTATTATCCCCTGTAAGCGATTCCATCGAAAAAACTAAAACTAGCACTCACAAAATTATTAAAATCGTAATAATTAAAAGCACCACTTTCACTCGAAAAACGCATCCGCTGTTGATCAAGTCGAACTTTGGAATGAGACCCAAGCACACACATAACAAAGGCTGCGCCCCGCGTGCGCAGGCAATAAGTATTGTTTATCAGGCTAGTCGGTAAAAGAGGTTTCAACATCTTTGGAGTACTTTTAAGTTTTTAGGTTTTGACTGACTTTTATTGATTTTTCGCCTGTGTAGGACGGCACAATTGACATTTGTCGGTTATGTCATCGTTCTGGAGAAACCCTCAGGTATATAATTTCCGGTTCTTTTCGTCTAGTTAACGGCGAGTACTTGCATAAACATAACCAATTGACCAGGATAGTCCATCAGCAACTTGCTCTTAGATATAACCTTGTGGCTTGGTCGAATTAACGTACAACAGGTATGTGCCCGACTCAATTCTAGAAAACGGTCGTGCAACATTATACTAAGATCGCTCTATCATCACTGACAGGACTATTGTTGCCAATAAACCTGACATTGTAGTGATGGATCGATTAGAGCACCGTGTAATGATTGTTAACATTACCATTCCCCATGACGACAATCTCATTCAAGTTGAAAAAGATTATTAACAAATTAAATATTTGGATTTGGCCTGTAAGGTTGTCGACATGTAATTCAGCAATCATTGTACCGATAGTAATATCATGAGTTGATTTCTAAGAGCCTCGACTAACACATTCAGACCCTCACGTTACGTAACTGGGTGAAAGGCCTGATGCAGAAGGCAGCCCTTCTTGATACAGCGCATAGAGAGTGAGAAGGTTCCTGACTCTGGAGCCCTAACTAAAAGTATCTTGGTATCTGTACCATATACCGTTAGGACACCATTTTTATATATTCAAATGTATTGTTTGTTTTATATATATATATATATATATATATATATTTATAATAACATTTAATAACTACAGAAAGAAGTACTTAAACATAGTTACAAGAAAATATAGAAGATTTACTTATTCCTTCAAAAACACGAAAAAAACAGCTAAGATCCCAATGATATGATGAGCTACTCTACTTACACTAAGAAAATTTATTTAATAACTAACGGTAAAATTACTCACGGTTCTATTTATTCTAATAAAACTATAGGATCACCTGTCATTACCACTATACAGTATTACTTTGTCTAATTTACAAGTTTAATGAAGCCTAACACGCTTTCAAAAACATCAACTTCCTAAATTATTCGTAATTGAAAGTAGAAAGGTGAAACCTGCCTCAACCAATTTTAAATTAACTAACATCAATAACAATCATCAATTTGAGTGAAGAAGTCTAATTAAAGAAGCCGTTACAAGTTACCTCCATAAATCTGAACGGGAAACAATACAGCCTATCCATTACGTAGGCCCGTGTTCACCAATATTCCAATGAGTTAAGTTAGGGGCCGTCCGTCTCTACTAATATAGTTTTTTAATGAGTACACGGGCCACTTACCAATTTGTTATCTTCAAGTACGGTAACTTCACTCTTATAAATCAAATTTAAGTGCAAGAATTTAATATTGCAGGGATACCTAACAAATCGCTTTACCGTAACCGAATATTTTTAGATAACTTAGTTTTATTACAAGGGGTATGGAAAATTGTGTTACGGTTTTATTCGTTTGTTATTTGAATACTTGTAAGTAGATTTCATTGCGTTAGCTTTACTCTTTTTTCTTTGTGTAAGTCAAATAATACGCTTTTTAAAATCTCATAATCGTTAAATAAGTTAGACAAAAGCTTTTGTTTCAAACTTAAATCGAATTCAAAAAGAACGATAATTTCCCAAATCCTCTGGGACCAAATACGTACAGAGTTATGTTATAATAATTATAGCGACAACATAAAACAGCGTCAGCAACAATAGAGTATTATTCAAAATTTGCCCTTTATTGTTACGCATAAAACATGTTCGCGGTGACAACGGCGTGTCGCGTGCTATTTGTTTCGTGTTCTACACCAAATTCTGCAGATAAGCGAATAAATGGTAGAAACATAGTCATAAACTGACGCAAATTAACTCCAGCATCGTTCTATTCGACGCTTTTAATCAATTTCATAAAGTTTGAAACGGATACGACTACGTACTGTGTTGTCCAGAATTGTTGATCCCAATTATTGGGTAAGTTGTTCTCGTTAATGTTTGATTTCAAAGCGATTGTTTGTGCAGTTCCGATGAACTTGTACGTGATCGTTGCAATTACTAGAATCGGTAGTTATTCATTTTTCCGCTAATTAAACATTGTACTTACAATGAAAGGGTGGTTGATTTAACTTTCAAATATATAATAAATAATTACCTACCCTGTAACATTTAAATTTATAATTAAAATGATAACTTTAGAACATAAAGTGATGAGAAAATGTTGGCTTTTAATTTTACTTAAGTACACTTTACTGAAGTGCTGGACTTTTGCCGCATTTCTGCATACTTAAGTAGGGTGAGTGATTCACACAATTTAATATTGAAAATTTGAAATGTTTAATTAGCCGCCAAAGTTTCCAATGTAAAAAAGTTCATTTTATTTAAAAATACTTTATTTTATTATAAATAATATTTATTTATGCAGGGTCACCATATTGCAGGAAAAATATTTGTTTGGGTATATAACACTTTGGGTATATATAATGGCGTTCTGCCTACCCTGGACGGGACTAAGGCGTGAGAATATGAATGTAGATATTATAAATTATAATGTTTTCAAGGCATGTATTCTTTTAATGCCACTATTGATATTATTCAATGTTAATATAACATTTACATATGTACATACATATACGAACCTACACAGATTACAATAAATGATTTTGACTTGGTCTTTATTCAGTAGGGAATAAAATAATCTGTCATAAAAAGATGACGTAGGTATATCTTTTTTGTTTAATATTCAGCATATTTTGTATGGTTTAGTAAAGAAGTTATTCAAAATTTTGGTCTTTATTGACCAACATTTCTTTCTAGAATTTTAACAACACTCTGCCCTACATTAATTTGAGAAATGTTATATTTATTTCTAAAGTGCAGCTCTGCCTTTCTTATATTTTATTTTATTTACTACTTTTTGAATTGTTATTGCAAAAATTCAAATGTGGGGCCACAAGAGTCCGGCACTCAACCTTCACTTGACTTATGACACATCGACAGGCCAAGTTCTTCAACAGTCCGTCTCAAAGACTCAGCACAGAAACTAGGAGTAGAGATTATGCAAGTTTTTTTTTTTTTTAAATATGTAAATTAAACCTGCTTGCTGGTTTTTGCAACAAGACAAGACATAGGTCTACAAATAAAGGCACGACAATGGCAAAGAGATTCTGACAACACTCAAACCCAACAACCGTATTACTTATTTTTCTGTAATACCTCTCAAAAATACCATCGACATACATCGAACGAAAGTATAGAGTATTATTTATTTAGTATTTGAAAACATGACCACTGCTCCGAAATAAGTCAATAGATGTTTCTCGATCGTACACTTTGCTTTTACTGCTCTAATCTTTAAGAGAATTAGAGCAAAATGAGAACAGAGAAATGTATGTCTACTATTATTTTATTTTCATCTATACATTAGAAAGTTGCTCCATTGTCAGTAGGACCACAGTATATCATTAGGTAAACACTATTCTATAAAATACCAAAAAGTTAAAATTCATCATTAATATTATTAACTTCAATAAATATATATCAACCTCGACACCTTTCGCTGTTCTCGCATTGTTTGCTAACGAAGCGTCGCCACCCCACGCCGAGAGCTCTACGCTTTAAACCATCAACGGTGTACAGCTCCTTCAGAAAATATTGCCCTAGCTTTTTATCCTCTTGTTTGAATAATGGCTGTAAACGTACTTGGTCGCCATTTGAGCAAGGTGTCAGGAAAATAGCTCGAGTTCGAACCACTAACGGTACTTGTTTACACAACCCGTCAACTTTTGGCGGTTCGCAAGTGTTTTCCAACAGTTACTGGCGAAATGTAATGTAAGCACTTTAGATAGTGCTCAAAACGGTTTTCGTTGGTTGACTTTGGCTAAATTGAACGAAGTATACTTAGGTTTATTAGATTTTGGAATATAGTATATAAAATAAAAAATATTTAATACTAACAGTGGTTTCAATCGTAATACTTCTTGGAAATACTATAGAGGATACAACTTGCACACTTAGTTATCAGATTTTGGTCTGGAACTTTAACAAATTACATACCATAATTTTAAGGACTGCTACTTATACACACTTGAAGCTATTAAAATTGAAAATGTCACTAGGTTTTGTTATGATAAGATTTCAATCGCGAGATTAATACAACCTGAAATTTGACGATTGAAAACTTCACTTTTTGTCTGGGTCGGAAACGTTAAAAAAATTAATCCTATTCTCATCATTAGAAAAATTTAACTATTCTGTTTACTTCAACCAAAAGTAATTACTTAACAACTTAACTGAATAACTTTTTTGTTCTCAGTAACATCATTGGAAGGTGAGATTGTGAACTTGACGAAGGTGACGAGATCAGAGATGGGCGCGTACCTTTGTATTGCTGCCAATGGCGTCCCACCTTCTGTCAGTAAAAGAATAATGCTGCATGTACATTGTAAGTATTACAATAAATAATAATCTAAATATGAGATGCTACTATCTTGATTCATATATTTATGCATATGTGTTTTAAAAAAATATTCAAAATAGAAAACGTAGAAAACAGAAGTCATCCCTAGTTTTCAAATGAAACATAAACAACAAAAATTATAATAAAAAGTATAATATATACCTATCAAGCAGTGTGGTTACCATAGTACAAGCTCTGCTTAATTTGGGATCAGACGGCCGTGTGTGAGAAGTGTCTATTCCTGCCGACATACAGGATTTTCTAGAGATCTAACACTTGGAACATGCATACCTTTTATTACTTTATACAGTTCTGGCAATAAGTTAGTGACCCCAAAATAGTATTATACAGCAGCTGGAGAGTACTGCATATTTAAAATAGCTCCATAGGTGCATTGAAGTTGTATCAATTGACAGTCATATAACTTTCACATATATACATGAGTGAAATTTTAAAGCGATAATATCAAACCTAACCTTGTGAAGTACGGGTAATTATTCCAGATTATGCTGTTGTAATCTAATCTTCAAAAAATCAGTCTGTGAAGTCTCTGATCAAAAATAGAACTTTGACTTACCAAGGAATCCACTTTTGTCACCAAAATAAATAATCAATCAAAAATGTCTAAAAATTTAGATAAAAAAAATTAGATTAAATCTCTCCCTTTGCTTGGCTTAACATTAATATTTCTCATTCAACACCCAAATCGCCGATATCACTAAAAAACATTTTTAACAATTTTCTCTCGACTGTGAAAAGCCGAATCGGCTCGATTACGAATTCACGACATGTATCAATTCAATCATCGATAAAGTCTACTCACCTGCGTAAAGCACGAGCAAAAAGCGTTACGTTGCGAACTCACTTATCAGCCGATCGCGCCTAATTTATAACCGGAGTTATTCAATGCTCGGTTAGTGGGCGAAGTCGGTAACACGGCGGCTCGAGCTCGAACACGTAAGCAATTGGGAGATTTTCCTGTTATCACGTATCATCTTTCGTGCGTGTCTTGCATCAAAATTACAAAACGCCACATCACGCCCTACAAAGTAACTGCCCTGTTGACTATTGGAATTTAGTTTTACTACCGATTTCAAACGTAGACGAAATTATCTGATAAGTTTGAGTATACAATATTTTACTAAACATTTAGTATTCTTACAGAAGCGCGGGTATGTGGTGTTAATTAATTTATTTGATTATATTAATACAAAAACAATAATACTCATTTAAATTATATAAGTTATTTAGGCAAGACATACACGTGGTCCTACTCGTAGCTCTGACCTGCCATGTAACGTAGTAGTGGACATGCTCTCCGACATTCGTTGAATACCAAGAATGCTTTATTCTTCGTTTAAAAGAGAACAATTCGCTAACTTTGAATAAAATGTATGTTGAAAGTAGCGTTTCAGTACGTTTCAGCATTTCAGTTTCATTCCTATTATAATGAATGTATGATTACCATAACTGTACAAATTTTATTAGTGCAATATGATACGATTTAAAAGGTTTCTTTAAACAAATTAATTTTAAAAGGTTTCTTATGATCCTATTTATTTAAATCATAGAATTAAGGTGTTGATAGAATATAGGAAAAATAGTGCCTTATAAGTTTAACAATTTTTAAGAACAATTCATCTATAAAAATATTTTCATTTATTTCACATTTAAAATACACAGTCAACAATAAATATATACATACGCTGTAACTGTAACAAATTCAACCAAAATGTTGGTGTATGAAACACCCACATTTTGGCAAGAAACATTTGATCCCACTAACGTAATGGGAAAGCCTACTTCATGACTGTATGCATACTGTCAGATAGATAACAGTCCGATCCCTTAGTCGACTTTAACGACACCCACGGGAAGAAATGCGGTGGCTCTATTCTACTCCACCGAGAACGACACAATAATAAATACTTATACATATGTATATAATGAAAATTATTAAGTACACCATTTTTTTTTTACCATACCATATTAACATAGCATTTATTACTTAGGAGTTTTGACTTATTATGTAATATTTATGCCCTTGTAATAGCAGATTGAACAAGTTGTATGTAATATATCACTATAAATATTTTTATAATGCATTTTTAATATTTTCATTTAATATAAAGAAATTCTAACAATAGTTAATTCATCATAAAAGAAAACAACTACTACATTCATTTGTTTACCCAACTGTTCACCCATTTTGGTAAGAAATTAAGAAAGTCGAAGGGTCCGTTGCATTTACACAACAGAAGATCGGTTTTAGAGAACACCACATAAATACAAGACGCCCTTCAGCAAGATGAACAGACGACCTGAGAAAGGTAGCTGGAACAGAATAGATACGATAGGCGGAGGACCTGGTGCTATGTTGCAGGGTTGGAGAAGTATATGTCCAGCAGTGGATTGCAGTGGGCTGGGTGATGATGATGACGTAAATATATTTGTGGCTACAAGAATTTGTAGGTCCCACTTACCATCAGGCAAATGGTGTGGCAGAAGTGTTATAAGTGTCGTATCAGCAATGTTTGAAAAAACTTGAACATGCATGTTGAAGTCAAAACTCCATGCCGTATTTTACTTGAAACTTTTCTCTTGGAGATTTAGTCTGTGTTATGACATGCCATAACCTTTGGTGAGATATGCTTAGGCACGATTGGGCCGGTTCGACTGGAGTTATACCACGTCCTCACAGAAAACTGGTAGTAAAACAATGCTTGCATCATATTACCAAGTGAGTGAGGGCAACGGCGGCCCAACTCCAGCCCTCCTCTTTCCACTGCCATCATCTCTCCCCTATTATCACCCTCAAAGACGGGCAGCGCACTTGCCGTACTTACGTCTATGTGCGTCGATTGTTATACACTGTGTGTGTGTGTGATCCGTCTGTTCATCTATCCCACTATGTCATTAAAAATGGTATTAGCTGCCTTAGAAATATATTAAAGTTGACGGTAAGGGTTATTTTAATAGTTTTTAAGCATATCGAACCAAAAAGAGATTCGTATAACAAGATAAATATTCCCAGATGTTTAGTGACTTAGTATTAACCATATCAGTTTATATCAGGAACCAAAGGCGGTGCGGCAGCGTTGAGATTTCAGAGAGTATAGGGAATACTACTAAAACATTTGTTCAATCTTGACACTAGAAAATTACCAACGATGTTTGAAGGCATTCCATTTACTTGCGTTCAGAGGTTTTCACATAATCAGCAATGCAGTTGCATGGCTTTAATGTGCTGTTAGTTTTTAGGGTTCTGTACCCAAAGGGTAAAACGGGACCCTATTACTCCACTGTCCGTCTGTCACCAGGCTGTATCTCAGACAGTTGAAATTTTCAAAGACTATGTATTCCTGTTGCCTCTATAACAACAACTACTAAAAACCTGAATAAAATAAATATTTAATGGGGTTCCCATACAACAAACATGATGTTGTGTTTTTAATCGATATTGATAACGGCAACAGGAAGACGCTTGAAATATTTACATATTGTTTAGTTCTATATGTAATTTAATTATTTATTTTTTAAGTGAATACTTTAAAAATAAAAAAATCAGATTACAATAAAATTAATATTTAAGGGGGGCTCCCATACAAGAAACATGATTTTTTGCCGTTTTTATAGATAATGGTACGGAACCCTTCGTGCGCGAGTCCGACTGGCATTTGGTGGTTTTTAAGTTATGCTTACTTGACATAATTTTGTAGTCGTTTGTTTTCGCTGTTGTAGAAATACGGCCACCTTATTTCTTAATATCTCTACAGTCATAGTCTCTAGTACCCGGATAATAGCAATATATAAAATTATTTTACATGTTCATTCCAATATTTGCGTTTCGTCGCTCTTAATAAACAAAAACAAGCACTCTAAAATCGATATTAAACGTTTACATAATGCAATAGAGAAAAAAAGTTTATGCATATGATACAGCACTCAGACAAATTAATCTCCTATCTGTCGGATCAACCGGTCGCATTCGCACGCAGATTGTGAAATCAGTGCTGAAATTATAGTGCGCACACAGGTGCATACGCCCATATTCATTTGCATGGATAGTGTTATGCACAATATGCACTTGGGAATTGGCTTTGATCAGTTCATGAATCTGAAGAGCTGTAACATTGTAACTACATATTTTGTATAGGAATATGCGTTTTGCATATTTTGACGATACGCAGCTTTAAAAACTCTTTTAACAATATTAGGTCTTCCGGTTAGTTTTGAGGGAACGTGTCAAGTAGCTGTCGCGACACGTCGGTACAAGTTACTTAGATATTCGATGCGGCGTGTTTTAGCCTGCACTTTAATTATTCAAAGTAACTCACTTACAGTAAACGCATGCAAGTTTTTAGTGTGATTTAATATGGAACGCGATAAATATCATTTTCGTCATTGATACTATACTGTTTCGATTAAGGAAAAACAGCAGCAGAAGCTCACAGACTTATTGCAGATACGTAGCATGAATCTGCACCATCTGTTAAAACATGTGAATACTGGTTTCGACGATTTAAAAGTGGTAATTTTGATTTAGAAGATAAAGAACGTAATGGAAAGCCAAAAAAGTTTGAAGACGGTGAATTGCAGGCGTTATTGGACGAAAACCCTGCCCGCACACTACAAGAGTTGGCTGAAGAATTAAATGTAGGTAAATCAACAATTTCTGATCGTTTACACGCAATGGGTAAAATTCAAAAACAAGGAAAATGGGTTCCACATGTTTTATCAGAATTAGCGATGTAACATCGAGTAACCATTTGTGCTTCACTACTGTCTCGTCACAAAAGAAATCTTTTTTGTATCAAATCTTTACCGGCGATGAAAAATGGATCTCCTGTGATAATCCAAAACGTAGGAAATCATGGCTAGATCCTGGTGAACTGTCCACATCGACTCCGTAGCGTAACATTCACGTTAATAAGATATTGTTATGCATTTGGTGGGATATGAAAGGTGTTATTTATTATGAATTGTTAAAACCAAATGAAACTATCACAGCTGAGCGTTATCAACATCAATTAATCGAATTGAGTCATGCATTGAACCAAAAACGTCCAAGAATTGCACATAGTAAACAAAAGGTCATTTTACTGCATGAAAATGCTCGCTCACACATCGCAAAAGCTGTAAGAGATACACTTTCAGATCTTCAGTGGGAAGTGTTACGGTATCCTGCATATTCACCAGATTGTGCTCCTTCTGATTACCACCTATTTGAATCTATGCAACACAGCCTTGCAGATCAGCACTTTAAATCTTACGAATGTATCAAAAATAGATCGATGAATGGATCGCTTTAGAAGATAATCATTTTTTTATGATGGAATCCATTTTTTGCCCAAAAATGGCAAAAGGTTGTAGCTAGTAATGGAGCATATATTCATTAAAATATAAATTATCTTTTTTATAATACAAGAGTATTTCATTTTAAATAAATCCCTCAAAACTAACCGGAAGACCTAATATATACTCCGCTTTGCAATTTAAAACATCATCGGTTTCATTACTCCTTGTACGATTGTAGCTTAGCTTAAAATTTTTTTTTTTTTCAATGACTCATAAATTAATTTATTCTCATTAATTTCTTGCCAGTCAAAGTTTTTATGATTGACTTGTTTTTAATGTAAAGTCGAATGATATTGCACTACTCTGTCACGCAGGTCAGAATCAGGCATGGCTTCCAGGCGCCCAAAGTGACAAAGAAACATTATATTTATATATTTAGAATGAAGGGCATTCCGTACAAACCCTACGTGGCTTTTTGCTTGCTGATATGTTTTATTGGTGTTTTAAAATGTATCATGTATCTGTACAGGGTATCATGTATTCATCTTAATTTTCAAGTTCGTAATCCCCCATAAGTCCTCAAAATCACGATGGGTATGTTTTCGGCAGCGCGGCAGCTAAGGAGGCTTGAGACTTGCTTATCATTAGACTGACAGTAAGCTTGTTCCAACACTTCATTATTAGAAAGCCTTCAAGAAAACACAAGCATAATTTTCTGTTTACAAACATATACGTAATCTGGCCATAAATACTGTTACAATTAAAAAAAAGATAATATTACATTTGACTTTCGAATATGTCGCTCTTATGTTAATTATATTTTCTCATTTTCACGCCAATCGCTCTTAAATGTTTTTGTGATATTAAAATGGACATGGGTGATAAAGAGAACCGAATTGTATTGCACTGTGATAGCATTAAATAAAGAAGGTTGTATGCCAAGTATTAAGGAGCCAAATGCATTTTTTAAACTCTCTTTATCTGTTTAGTATTAGTAGAATGTTTGTGTACCAGGCTATTGATAGGTAAATAGAAAGACACCTCCTCTGTTTTTGACACAAAAAGATCTGGCCGTCCATGTTATATTCGTGTGAAAACGGTGATGAAAGGAGTGAAGAAAATAATTATAAGAAAACTACAGATTTTATATCAGGAAATGTATGTCACCTAGAACCATGTTACGTATTTTATAGGATGACTTAGGACTTAGTTACTACCAGACATTCCTATAAGAGACGCACTGATCAATATATAACTGATAATTTTAAAATGAAAAGAACTTCTTAAGCTGTACAAAAAGGGAGGTCACAGAAAAATTGTATTTACCGACCAGAAAATGTTTACTATTGAGCAATTTTTAACATGCAGAATGACCAATTTTATATTCAAAGCTCTATAGAAGCTTCCCAATTAGACAGCAGAGTACGTTTGCATTATCCGAGTGTAGTGATGGTTCAGCAGGGTGTTGGCTATCAAGGAGTGACTGTGCCATATTTTTGCAAAAAAGTTTGTCAAAAGATGTATAGTATTGTTGAAAAGGTGGTTAAGACACTTAACAACACCATATTCTATAACCAAGAAAGGTCCTTTCAGCAAGACTCAGCACCGAATTATAAAGCTTGATCCACCCAAGTGTGGTTGAATCCACTGAATTATGATTTATGGTCAGTTTTAGAGAGTATGTCATGCTCTAAACACAATGATAATTTGGAGATTGGAGAGAGTGCGTGTTTCTATTGATAACCGGCCTCAAGGTTCAAAGGACCGTACTAAAGCCAATGGAGATGTAGCCATCAAGCCATCAGTTTGATTTATTTTAAATTATATTAGTGTATAAACTAACATTCATTACAGTAATAAATGTATAATGCAATGCAAAAAAGAAATAAAATATTTTTAATTGTAACAATATCTACAGCAAAACCAGGTATAATCAATTGAAGAAAAACAAAAGACGCTGTTACGTTCAGGGACAAAGATACCTGGCATATCTATAACGATCTGTCAATGTTAACTTTATAAAAACGATATTATAAATTATCAGACAGTCTCAAACATATCAACATTTTTACACGATATGAATGCTACCAATTGTAAAAGTATGGTGGAATGTGATGAACTGTGATGGGATTCTCTGTTTTATGAACTTTTGTTTTATGTTTTTTTTTTTTGTATTCTTCTGTTTAGTAGGAGAGATTTCATTGCTTTGGCCTCAATTGCAAACCGTGGTAAAGGCAAGTATGACTCTTGTCGATTCCTTGGTTTAAAGGACCTATCTAAATGCAAACTTGTCAATGATGTTAGTTTATATTTAAATTTGTACACATTTCGTATGGTCTTCCACACAGATCTAGAGCCAATGCATTAATTTTTTGAGGAGCGTGTGTTTCATTTCAAAATTGAAATGTGAACTCCTGTGTAATCAGGATATATCTGAAATCGTGACGATGGAATTATATTTTGTAATAGAAACGTGTGATCACAGTATAATTATTCAGAAAAATTTAATATGTGTTCCGACGATTAATTCATAAATTTTATAGACATTTAAAAAAAATTAAAGTGATGTGAAATTTTAATCGCCTAACCATTAAACTACATAAAATCTTATATGCAGACATACCTAAAATAGGTTCACATATTTTACTTTTTAATACAAATCAATATTTTTTTATTTTATTTTATCGGTTACTAAGGTTTTTTTTTTTATTATAGGAGGAAAGACGAACAGACTGGTCACCTGATGGTAAGTGACAACCTCCGTCCATGGACACCTGCAAATCGAAAGTCGTAAGTGGGCTGCCCACCTTTGAGGGTGATGAGGGATGGAGGGAGAGAAGAAAAGAGGAGAGGAGGGATGAGGGGACAGAGAAGAGGATAGGAGGAGTTGAACCTCCGGAAACCTCATCCATTTCGGGAAAATGCAATATACATGCTACGTTTTAAGAACCAAAAATAATTTATAGTAGCAATTGTAATTCCAACACTTTGTACACTTATATTTTCAAGTTTGGATATTGGTTAGATGCCACAAGTAAAAGAGCTAACACGTGGTTCTAAACCTAAATAATGTTGACATACAATTTAATACTTATTAACTCACTCGAAATGAATATAAAAATAATAAAGGCTAACAATGTTTGGCTCCATCGCGTTTTACTTCAGTGTCGCATGTAAAAGTTTTTTCGTGCAGTTAGCAGAGCGCCCAACTTTCGAACGCGTGTTCCACTAGGTATTTGCATTCTGATATTGGCAGTTTGAATGTAAGCACTCGTCTGATTGGATACTATATTTATACAAATATCCGAAAAAAATAAATAACTTTTGATAGTAACCTACTTCCTATCATCCTTATTTTCGTGATGATTCAGTACCTACTAGTTAGTAATAATGATACCTCCCCTGCGTAACAGCCAATTATGAAGAAATGTATTTATAACAAATAAATCCTACAAACAAAAATCTGAAATATCATGCCTATTAAGTTTTATAGATATGCCTCCTATTTTCTTGACATTCATATCTCGTACCTATAAAACATATAAAAGCTGGCACTTGACGACATCTTACGAATATTCACTTCATAGGAAACGCAGTTTGAAGCAAACAAACAAACTACTGCCGTCTGAAACCCTTCCACTCCGTTTAATTACTTCACAAAGAATGCGTCGCGTTCGCTCGATGAGGAGACAAAGTTAACGCTCTCAAATATTTAATTTAAATTTCTGCCCCCCGAAAACGAACGATAACACTGGGTTGGGTGGAACTGCGGCCGCAGAACATAAAAACACATTTTTAGAGCACCAAAAGTGAAGCAATTCGTTCGTACCAGTAAGTGCTACGTAACACGATGAGTTTCTTTTAGTTGATTCACTGCCGACCTGAGACGGCAAATTGAGTTTAGAGAAAAAGAAATACGCTAAACGAAGTGAAAAAATCGAGATCAATTTGCAAAGAGAATCCAACAGTTAAGGGTAATTAATTTTAGGAGACTGTAGTGTTTGTTTTCAGAACTCAGTAAGATTTATGAGTTGTCTCCGAATAGTGTAGTAAACTTTGTTTATCTTAAATAAAAGTTAAGTTAATACTGCAGCTCACGAAATTCCAAAGTCAACTAAAACAGGTAATAGCTACAAAGCACCGAGAATTCCGAAAACGGTGAAACCGTGTACGCCGCTCGGTTAATCAAACTGTCACTTCAAGAATTCCGCGCGGAATCCTTCCAGAGAAAACTCCCCTAACTTTTGATTGCTGCGAAAATTCCTATCTACTTATACAGTTAGAGATTGCTTAATCACGTTTTTTAAGTTATATACTGCGCACTAAGAGAAAACACACGTAATAATTTCAACGTTGTGAAATATTCCACCCTTTAAGCATTAACTCTTATAAAATACAAGTGAATAAAACGCAATTGCAATTAGATTACCATCTCGACTGTTCATTATTCCGCTTTATTTAATAAGCAAAAGGTTACCCTCGTTGCCCCTCGGAGTTATTAATTAGAACAAAAATTCTGATCGTTCAGATTTTGTTCGCTAAATTGGCCACTCAAACTCGTAAAAGCCGTTCATAGGAACTTAACGACGGTCAAAGAGAATAACCGCAAATAAGCTCCGATCTAAGGTCGTAGAAGAAAATTCCGTTTTCCTTAATTCACCCTAAATAGAGTTTTAGGATGCTGGTGCGATTGTTTACATTTGTGGAATAATCCGTTTGCCTTAAGAACAACTCGATGATTCGTTTCGTTGTTTTAGCTTACCCTTCCGCATTTACGACTGGCAACATTTATTATAGTAGATTTCACGCCATCACGTCTTTAGACTAACGTTTGCCGCTATAGCTGCAAAAATTTTATAGTTCAATGTTGTATCGGTAAATTTCATTACTTATGTGCAACAGGATTTTAAAAGAGCATTATTTTGTAAACGCGACAACTTTTTCTCAAATTAATTTAAATTTATATTGGCTTTAGTGTTTCATGACGCTTACTTTTATGTGAAAAATTCTAGTGAAAAACAGTTTACATACTTTAATTTAATATATTTCAATCGATTCTGCTAACTCCTAATATAGCTATAACAAAAAAGTGTTGTAAACTAGAAAAAAACAGTTTTTTTTGGTACAAGCCTATTTAGAATACAAAATTCTGATCAAGTTGTCGTTCTATTTAAATTCAATATCGTTATAGTTACTGTATCTTGAAAACAACGCAAACAATAATGTCAAAATTATATATAGGTTCATTGCAGTTTTATGAAAGCTTAGTTTATAATTATCGGGTTTCGTACTTGTGAATATAGTAAAAAATACCTGTATGCCAGTGGTAATGTTAGGCCAGACTTGTATCATCACTAACATCAATAGTAGCCAATTAATATAAAAAAAATGAATACCAATGTGCCATGAAATGCTTTTTACAATACACAAATGAAAATTGTGATAAGCGTTTGGCAATAAGGCTTTAATTGCATGCAAATATCTCGTACCTTAAATAGTAAATGTAAACAGAAGTTATCATCGAGCTGGGTTGATATTCAAAAGTAAACACCTGACAGATGCAGCAAAGTTTGACTTGAGTGAACCGAAGTGGAGGAGCGACTGTGAGTAAATATGTGATGCGCGCGAGACGTGTGTTGTGAGAACGCAACTCGACGTTGCGCCTTATCAACAGTCTAACATACTTAGGGATTATTTTGAAAACGAAATTATTTTATAAAACACACATAAATTTTAATAATTTCATTTAATATTTACACAAATATATTTTGATAATTTCATTGTCAGGTAGTAGAGCCACGCTGATTTATTCAGCAAGAATGGGCCGGCTCGACCGGGACAGTACTACCCTCTCACAGAAGCTCTCACACAGCCTAAAGTGACAACATTCGTGGTGTCGCCTTTCGCTGGTGAATGAGAGACCGTAGGCCCAATGATGCAGGGGTCACAGTTATCGTGGTATCTGTGTGGAGTGGAGTAGTGTAGATTCATTGTGAGGATGGCGTGGACGTTCGATCCATCGTCGGCTAGGGAGAACCGTAGAAACGGTGGTGCCGCTGGCCGCCTGCGGCATATAGAGGGGCCCAACCACGGCCAACCACCCTGGGAGGCTGCCCCGTCAGGTCGCGCATAATCCACGGAGTAGCTCGTCGTGCCGGTTGGTGACCGGATAGTGGGACCCGGCAACCACTTCCGGAAGAGTACGGGGGCCCTTCCGTCTGACGGTTCGGTCACCGTCGTGCTTCACCGTTACATGATGACACAGCATTTTGAGTCTCATTTTACACTGCCACTATGACTGTCACGCCCGCTTCCCCTTCTATCATGGCAGTACAAAAAAGAAAAGTGGTTTTACAGCGGCATCCTCCTCTTCCACCAACCCGCTTTTCGAAGTGGAGTTCACTAACATACGTGGACTCCATGCAAACCTCAGCGCCGTACACCAGCACCTCAAGACGGCTCGGCCGGCCATGCTTTTTCTTACGGAGACACAAATACGCCGCTCTGCCGGCACGGCATATCTTCAGCATCCCGGCTACGTGCTCGAGGAGTGCTTCCTCACAAGGGCTGGGGTATGTCTTTTAGTCAGGGCGGATGTTTCTTGTCGCCGTCTACACTGCCTAGAAGACACATCCTTCTCCATCCTTTGGCTCCACGTGGATTTTGGCTCTACGAGCCGGATTTACGTGTGCCTCTATCGGTCCCATTCCGGAGACTCTGAGACATCTTGACTCTTTGAGTCAAGCAGCGGATAAAGCGCAGGAGCAGTTCCCGACCGCCGAACTGGTGGTGGTGGATGAGTCCTGGCTGGGGTCTTACAAAACTGACCACGCTGGTGGAAGTGCCCACGCATTTGCTCTCACGCGTGACCTTACCCAACTGGTACTCCAGCCCACCAGGATACCAGACATATCGGGTAAAGCACCCTCTTTGCTGGACCTACTGCTGACGAATCACCCAGCGCAGTACAGCGTATCGGTTCTCGCCCCTCTGGGATCCTCCGACCACTGCCTGGTGTCCACCTTGGTGCCTCTTGTTACCCCTCCACGACCTGTGGTAACAAAGCGGTGATTATGGCACTTCTCGTCAGCAGACTTGGATGGAATGCGGAGTTATTTTGCATCCATCCCGTGTGTGAGCCCACTGGATGGATGCGCTGGTTATGCTGCTTTAAAGATAGGGATCTGTCGCAAAGTGCGTCTGCCGTGACTGACGAAATCACTGTCGGTATGGAGTATTATATCCCCTACAGTGAAGTCGCCAGCACGAAGACCCGTCCCTCGTTGCTCAAAAGCAGTCGGCCTACCGCGCATGAACCCGGGCCCAGACATTGATCGCCTAAAAGCAGAACTTAACAAAGCCACTAGGGAATGCAAGAGGGCTTACATCATAGCAGATGCCCAGCGCATTGCACGGTTTGGTCAAGAACTCGAACTCGTCGCAAACCCTACGGGTAGCCGTAAGTTTTGGCGAATGGCCAAAGCCGTGCAGTTCAACTACTGCCAACCTTCGCTACCGCCATTGAACTACCCTGACGGATCACTGGCTCAGGAGCCGCAAGAGAAAGCGAAACTATTAGCTGACCTCTTTGCGGCTAACTCCCGAATCGACGACCGTACGCACACACGCCATCATGCCCATCGCCCATCATTGTGACCTGCGACTCCGCAATGCAGGATATTCGCATACGGCAGAGGGATGTCCGTGCGGAGCTTCGGTCACTCGATGTCCGGAAAGCCAGTGGACCCCATGGGATTCCGGCGGTGGTTCTTAAGAACTGTGTACCTGAGTTGTCTCCTGTACTGACGCGCTTGTATTGCCTGTCTTATTCTTCAGGAATTGTTCCGGAGGCCTGGAGAGAAGCGAATGTTCAACCCATTCCCAAAAAAGGCGACCGCTCCGATCCATCCAATTACCGACCTATAGCGGTCACTTCCATATTGTGTAAGGTGCTCGAACGGATCATCAACACCCAATTAATCCGCCACCTAGAGGGTCACTCCTTGTTAAATGATCGGCAAAATGGTTTTAGGCCGAACCGATCCACGGGAGATCTTCTGGCGTACGTCACACACCTTTGTAGTGAGGCTATAGATAGGCATGGGGAGTCCTTGGCCATCAGCCTCGACATTGCCAAGGACTTCGATAGGGTCTGGCACCGCTCGCTTCTCTCCAAACTTCCTGCATTTGGTCTGCCACCCAAACTCTACAACTGGGTTGCTGCCTTCCTCCATAAACGCCGCATTAGGGTTCTCTGTGACGGCGCGGCCTCTGACTTCCGGGAGGTAAGCGCTGGTGTACCTCAGGGCTCCGTCCTATCGCCTACGCTGTTCCTTCTGCATATCAATGACATGTTGGCCCTTGGCAATATACATTGTTATGCAGATGACAGCACAGTACACCGGCGATACTGCCAAGCTGGCAGATATTGAGGGAAAACGACAGGAGCTTGTCCCTGAGTTCGACCGGGTCTTGAGCCGCATTTCTCAATGGGGTTGTGAGAATCTAGTCGAGTTCAGCGCCAAGGAAACACAGGCGTGCGCGATTTCAAACAAAAAGTCTCCATTCCTTCTCCTTCATACTCTTCAGAACACTCAACTGCCACTGCAGGATAGGCTTAGTATCCTGGGTATGGATATTTGCCAGGATCTCAATCCACGCGATTACATCGAGGCGGCCTCGCCACAGCTCGGCGTATTGAACAAGGTGAGACGGTTCTTCTTGCCCAAGCAACTGTGTCTTTTATACAAGACCCAGGTTCACTCCTGCGTGGAGTACTGCTCTCATCTCTGGGACGGCTATGCGCAGTTTTTGCTTGACGCTCTCGATTGGTTGCAGCCGCGTGCACTACGCATTATCGACTGTCCTGAGGTCACTCAGTCTCTTGAGCCTGCAGTTGCGAAGAGATGTCGCCTCTATGGCAGTCCTCTATCGCCTACATCACGGGGAGTGTTCTGACAAGCTCTTCCATTTGGTCCCACCTTCTCCCTTCCTCTACAGAACTACACGTGCTGGCCTGAAGAGTCACTGTTTGAGCGTCGAAAATATACGTACCCGAACGAAACGGTTTGGCTCTTCTTTCCTGTGCCGATCGGTGAAAGCCTGGAATTCCCTACCAGCGCACGTGTTTCCTTCCCACTTTGATCCCGGGTCTTTTAAGCGGGGCGTGAAAAAGCATCTCACCAGGCCGCCATAGTGTGGGTCAGAATGCTGCATTGACTAGACATGCAATGATGATGGTGACCACCACTCTTTGACTCCACTTATTGTTTTCCATCAGGCAAAGTGGAGTCACTATGGTAGGCTAATATATAAAAAAAATAAAAAAAAATAGGTGTGCAATTTTAATACTATCCTAATGGACTCTCAAACTTATGTAAGCGACCTTTATTCTAATGGTTAAAGCCTAATAAGTAGCTATAGCTAATAGAGAGAGAGGCCAATAGATAGAGAAATCAGGAGCACGACGCTAAACAAGCAACCCCTGAACCAACACCAACATGCTTACTCGATGGGTAAATCAACAGAATCCGCATCGTGTAGTCTCATACAAACAGGGCAACCTTAAATATAAAAAATCAACCCTAGGAACCTTCATCGACATCGAAGGTGCCTTCGATAAAACAAACTTCAACAGCATAAGCCAGGCTCTGTCTAGACACGGAGTCGACTCCACCATTACAGGGTGGATCGACAGTATGCTTAAAGGCAGAGCAATTCACTGTTAACAACACAACAAGAGGAATAGTGGCAAGAGGGTGCCCACAAGGCGGAGTTCTCTCACCACTCCTCTGGAACATTGTGGTAGATGAGCTGATTACTCAACTCAACGACCGCAAGTTCTTCACAGTGGGCTATGCAGACGACCTGACCATTCTTATTAGTGGCCCATTTGAAAGCACAATTTGCGCCCAAATGAGGTCCGCTTTAAAAGTCGTCGAACAGTGGTGCGTTAAAACTTCTTCACTATTTTTTTTCTTCTGAATAAAACGCCTTGGTTAATATGTCTATATTATGCTATACGTTATAAGTAGATCCCACATGTGTAGATTAACTATGCTCCCCAGTGAAGAGGCTCCAATTCAAGGGGGAATCTGCTGTACCCTACGTAAACATAACATAAAAGAATACACACATCACATAACGGTGCCTCTACACACATCAGTGACGTTCCAAATGTGGTCGTCACGCGGTAACACGCCAGTATTACACAAATGAGAATGCGAGAAATGTGTTATGTTGTTGCAGGCGATACTCTGACAATTTGTCACAATTAATATGCGATTGTAATTTATGACCTGACATGTTATTGCTATAGAAGCTTTGTAGTTGAAACTGTAACATGCCCAACTAATCCAATGTCGTTAACTGTGACCGTTTGCATGGATTACGGGTTTCAATTGTTATCACTTTTAAATGTTAAACCAACTCCAAAACAGGAGAAAATAAAAAAACTCTTTTAAAAAATGGATTTGAGCCAGGAACATTTTCGCACTATGACTTTTTTAAGATTTCAAGTGTCGCCTGAAACCGGACGAATCATACGATAGACTTCAAATGGAATTCATGGATGAAGGCCCTTCCGAGGCAACTGTGTATCGTTGGTATAACGAATTCCAACGTGGGCGACTAACTTTGGGGAATGAAGAAAGAAGTGGTCTCCCTTTGACTGCTGTTACGGAGGAAAACGTGCTAGCAGGGAAAAATTTTATCCAAGACAATAGGCGAATTATGTATCAGGAGATTCAACACATACCGCAGAATGGATCGGGAAGCCTTCACGAGGATAGTTTCACGCTGGGTGCAGCACAACTTCACCGATGCTCAGAAGCAGGCCCGGGTGGAATGGTGCCGTGATATGATAAACGAATTTGAAGCAGGCTCGTCTCGGCATGTTTACGGAATCACTACAGGTGATGAGTCCTGGATTTATCAATACCATCCAGAAACAAAGCGTCAGTGGACGGTTTGGGTGTTTCAAAACTAATCACCGTCTACCAAAGTGAAGTTGACTGGCTACTTGGTGTTAATACCTTTACGGAACCAAAGAAGTATTATCGCCGAATGCTATACTACCAAATGCTTGGCAGAAGTTGTTTTTCTCTGTTGTAAGCAACAAGCGACCAAACACAGGGACAACGTGCCCGCGCACACCGTGCAAAAAACGATGGACTTATTGGACAGACTGTCAGCGTTCGAGCAGGCTGTAAACCAGGTGCCTGCGGTGAACTGAAAAAGTGTTTCGAAAATTGGTTCAGATGCATAAAACTTTGTATAGAGGCTAGTGGAGAGTATTTTGAAAAGATTTAATAAAAAAATATTCCTATAGAACCCTTTTTTTTATTTTCGCAAAACTTTCTGTGTCCCACGTAGTTACAATAGTTTTCAATTTGAGAATATTTATGCTATAAAAAATTAAAAAAAACCCAGAAAATAAACTAATAATACAACATCAAAGTTCAAAAACACAAACATAAGATTTTAAGAAAGTAAGCATCAGCAAGTTATGTACTTTGCACAAGCTGGTTATGAAAAGGGCATTAATTATTAAAACATTACCAAGTTCTATGTGAATGTATTACAAAATGTAATGAATTGAATAAATCAAATTGTTTTAAAAAATATTTTTGATTTGATATAGCCTGATTTATTTGAAACGATGAAGGTTCAGGAAAACCACCTTTGTCAAAACAAGACAATCTAAAATTGGGCAAAAACATTAATAAAATGTAGGTATTGTTTACAATTAAAGCAAGGAAGTTTTATTAGATATCAGAAAATAAAGGAAACCAGAAAATAAAAACAAAATTTACCACATACCTATGTATTAAGTGCTATTCTACTCACTTTGTGTCTAAAGAAAGTAATGTTACATGCACTTATTAAAGTGTAAATAAAAAAATATTTTCAAACTCCCACACGCATTCTTAAATTTTATTTACAGTCATGTTACTAAAGAACGCGCTACGTTATCAGTACCGGTTCCTAATGATGGAACTATATATAGTCTTGCTAGATATAATTGATGGTTAATTAACCCGAAATGATACAGTGTCAGAGTGGTCTTGTATTTTTCTAATAACTGAATAATAGTAAACGCAAAGGCAGTGCCGCTTGAAATTCTTTTGAGTACTTGGTCGCAAAGGATTTTAAAGTTAAAAAAAGAGTTCAAACAGAATTGAACGTTAATAATCATGCACTTTCGCACAAAATATAAATACATATTCAGGTTTTTTTATATATATAATTTTAATATTATCTTTCATGTCCTTTTAAAAGTTTTTTAATATTTTACCTCTGAATCTGCTTCCACGTCTACAGCGACGGTCGAGTGATGATAAAAGCACTATCGGGGTCCGGATGTCTTACTAAAGCTGTTCCCTGATTCCTCCTATTTTAAGCGCAGCATGGCACACCGTGTGGTTTTAGTCGGTCCGATTCCGACACACCGTTCCACCGAAAACCCCTGTGGGATGACGACCCGAGGGGGTTTACACACGCTAAAAAAAAAAAGAATGAAAAATGATACCGATTTAATAAGTTTGTTTTTTTTATAATTTCTTCAGCAAAGGTCACTTGCGTAACGTTATCTACATAGGTATCAGTTTGGAAAGTTGGCTTACCAATTTTTAATATTATAGCTTTTATGTTATGAGCTGATTTTATCAACTTTGTTAGATAAACTCTTCATAAGGTATTAAGCACTTCTTCGCATAATTTATTGTTTCCAGTTAATACTGTGTACATGAAGTTAGCATTGTGTGTCATATTGATATTGGTCAAGCATTAACTTAAATATGCGAAGAATGGCTTAGAAGAAGACCTTTCATGTGAGAGCGGGATAAAACCTTGATACAACTATTGGAATTGTTAAGATTTTCCAACCTCGTTTACTAAAAAATTTACTAAAACGTGTATTTTTATATTGTATCCAAAACATTATTTGCCTCTCTAGATTAAGTATTGACGGCCCTTATTTTGTTCGCAGTTCATCCTTTGGTACAAGTGCCAAACCAGCTGGTAGGTGCACCGACTGGCACCGATGTCACATTGCAGTGTCACGTCGAGGCTTCACCCAAAGCCATCAATTACTGGACACGAGAAAACGGTGAGAACATATAGACAAACTACTAGAAACCTACTTAGAAAAAGGTTTCGTACCAATATCAAATAATTATGTTACTGTAAATGTCGTACCTATCTAACATACATATGTATCGTTACCATCTTTAAGGAACTGAAAGTACCTAAATCAGGGGTGCTCAAACTTGAACTGCTGGCGATCTACCTCAATATTTTTAGACTACTTACGATCGACTTGAGAGGCTGCAAGTATGTGTGATGCAGGGTCGTCGTACATACACGATAGCATATATAGATATTAGCTTTCCGCACAATTTACATTATCTTAGTCAAGGTTTGGGTTAGGTTTACTTAAGTTCTTCTCTACAATATCAATGAAAAAACTCCTAGTTATTCAAAATTGCGAGTTTATTCGTTGTTACAAAACAAAAGAGTTACATATGGTGTTAAACTCAACTAAGGAGTGACTTTGGATCTTGAAGCGTGGCACTGCATGTCCTCAGCATACTTTTCATAAGATGGTGCGTAACCACTGAGTGCCAATCGCAAGCATGATGACATATGATCGTCAGTTAGTCGATTGCGATATTTTGACTTAATTATCTTCATTTCAGAAAATGCAGACTCGCACAAGTAAGTTGACCCAAACATTGCCGTCAGTTGAAGGGCGATTTGCCTTAGATTCGGATATTTATCTTCAGATATAAAACACCAGAAATTTGTATCAGATGCTGTAGCTTTGAGATGTATATCTGATATAATCTGCACCAACTCATTTTCAACAGAACATGAGTTCATATTAAACTGACTTGCTACTTCAGTGGTTAATTCCTCAATGTTTTTACATGAAAAAGGATAACTCATAAATGATGCTATATTTGCCAATTTACTGCAATCATAAAAACGCATTTCGAATTGTCCCAAAATATTTGATAATTCAGCCTCATACGTATCATAATTCAACTGAGGAATCCTTGCTTTCAAAGACGGAAAATGTTTCAGATCCTTTCTTTTCAGTTGATCTATCATAAGTTGCAATTTACTTTTGAATGCGTTTACTGCGCTAATCATCTCAATAATAGTTTTTCCTTTACCTTGAAGCTCCAAGTTAATGGTGTTTAAGTGCATTGTGATGTCAGTCAAAAATGCCAAATCAGTCAGCCATTTTTCGTTTTTCAACATCTCAGTGTCATCACCTCTTTCGTCTAGAAAAGCTGTTATTTCGGGCAATAATTCTTGAAACCTTTCTAGGAATTTTCCGCGACTCAACCACCTGACGTCCGTGTGAAGAACTAAATCAGTGTGTTCAGCTGACTCCCTATCTTCCAACTGCAACTTAAAGAGCCGCCGTTGCAAGCTACGTGCACGGATGGAATTCACAATTTTTGTTGCAATGCCCATAATTTCCTCCGTGTTTAAAACTTTTGAACACAAAACTTGTTGATGTATAATGCAATGGAATGAAAAAAATGAAGGGAATTCTTCATTAGCTCGACACAATGCCACAAAACCGTTCTTGTTTCCAGTCATTGCTAGTGCTCCATCGGTTGTAATGCACACTAATTTATATATTGGTAGCTTGTAGTTTTTTACAAAATTGATGAAAACGTCATATATATCTTCGCCACGGGTCTTCCCCTTCAGAGGAATGATTGTCAAAAATTCTTTCTTAGCCAACATGTCATTGAATACCATCCGAATAAAAATACACAGCTGGGCAGTGTCTGTCATATCGGTGGATTCGTCGAACTGTAAAGAAAAGTATGTACATTCCATGATATCATGTTTTAGTTTATCTGCGATGTCCTGACTCATGACTTCAATACGCCTTGTGACAGTCGGACGAGATAACTGAAGTTCTCTAATAGCAGACATGATTTCTGTTTTATTTTTAAAATCTCCAAATAAAGTCTCACCCGCTTCAATAAATACTTCCTTCACAACCGATCCATCTTCGCATGGTTTCTTGTGTTTCGCCAATATATGAGATATTTTAAATGACGCGATCGTAGCAGCTTTTGATTGTTTGGCTGGTCTTGTGAACATGGTTTGTTCTTTTTTCAAACAAGATATCAAATTACTTACTTTTCGTTTTCTTAATTCACTCTGTGGCGGAAAATCCTTTTCATAGTTTTTATGAACCGTTTTATGATCTCTCTCTAAGTTACCACGCTTAGGTATTGCAACTGACGCACGACAAATAACACAAATGCACTTATCCTTCACCATACAAAAGAAAAATTCTTCCTCCCAATCGTTATTAAAATAATACGTTTTAGATTTCTTCACTGCACTCATTTCGCACTATTTAATAATAAACTTTGTATCGACGTAGTATCGCCTTCAAGTTACAATTCAGAATGACTCCAATTCCTGCAGGCGCAACATTTATATCGGCGTGAACGAAAGTCTCGAATGTTCCCGTCAAACGCGCCGCCCGAAATGGTCTAGTACAGTCTAGTCTAGAAACAACGCGGCTTTTCTTTGACAAGTACCGCGCGTTCCTTTGATAAAGCCGCCTTTTGCCGCAAGCAGTGTTATTACGTAATAAATTTTTGTAGTTTAGTTACCTACTTATTAAAATTTTTTTTCTTCTCAAGATCTACTCAAAAAGCACTCGCGATCGACTGGTCGATCGCGATCGACCGTTTGAGCACCCCTGACCTAAATCACATTAACTCTAACGCACTGTGAGAATCAAAAACAGTCACAAGTTTGTTATAGTAATTGTATAACAACTAAAAGGCGATGATTTACTTAAGTATTATGAATGAACAGCCAGACCTAACTTTTCAATAAATCTTGTGATACTTATTATTATAGTGGCCAAAGTTGGAATGTCACGAGCCAGACTTAACGCTAAGTACCTACTCACAGCTCCAAAGAAGCATTACTTTGTCTTAAACTTGCTTCAAAACATTTAAGACTGTACAAATATTTGAAATTTTATAAACTAAATATTAACATTGAAATGATTTTATAAAACTATTAATCCTTGAAATCAATAACTCTTAATTTGTTTTTTTTTTTTACTGAAGACGAATTTTGGTTTGCCAAGTTTTGCTTTATAATAAAATCTGTCCATAGCAGAATAATTCATCTTCCAGTGAATTGTAAAATTTTAGTTCATAATTAAATGTCTATGATTATATTTATCAACCAAATATACTAAAAAATATAAAACAAGGTGATTCTTTAAACGTTCATTTAGTTTTATCAGTTAATAGCCAATAATTAGTGTAATCTGCGATTGTGTTCAAAAGATGTTTATGACCAAACACATAAAGTTTATTAAGTACTAAGCACGAACCTCAAGAACGGAATAAGCAACTAATTTCATTATTCATAAAGCACATTGAAAGCGTTAAAGCAGTCATTAAACGTGCCGTTATTCATGTTCCTACTATCCCCTTTGACAGGCCACAGGGGCTAGTGCTTGCTTACAAGTTATTGCCTTTTTATGGTCGTATTTAAAAGGAAAAAATATGCGCTTATTTCATGACCGTTTTTCATTTCGCAAAGATTTATTTTTACTTTGATTATATGCCGCCTATGCTACGGCTTATTAACGACCTCATAATTATAGCAACGATGACAACATAAAATATTGTGTTGTCAGAAATTAATAAATGAACACTGTTTATTAACTGCGATCAGAGGTTTTTCATTGTGGTTGGAACTTATGATGTTTTAATCCGAAATAAAAAGGAAACAAGTAATATTATCGGGGGTCAACCAGAAAACTAGTAATAGAAAACCCACTGCCATACATATTTAGTAGTATTAGTCCAAAAAAAAAGATCCAACAAATCATATGTCTCCAAGCATACGAAAAAACCTCTCACATTTATGTAATGTAACAAACCTGTAGTTTCATAATGTGTCACGTTATCATTATCATTACCTTTGTTTCATTTTCATGTTCCATAATCTTTGTTGTACCGCATGATACGAAAGATGAAAACACTGAAATTATATTAATACAATCTAGCAAGGAGCAATAACATAATTATTATCGCCATCCGTTTGGAGAATTTTCAGTACGTATCAAATTTCATTCATAAACTTAAATTCCAATTCGTAGTTGTAGGATTCCGTCAAACGTCAAAGTCATTCGCGAAACTAGTCGCCTGTTTCGATACGTAATACGTGGATAATGGGGTATCATGGAAACTCTTTTTTGACATACAAATTTTCTTTTACGAACTTTTGGTTACATTGTTTTTAAGCGTAAATGAAATGTGAGGTCAATATAACATTTTGTTCTATACTATCACAGTTGCGCTGTTTATTACGATAAGAATGTTAAGTAAGTTAGGATACGTTTATACCCATACTGGTGAAGGTGTAGGCATAAAAGATGAAATATTTTCACCATAAAATATTTTGTATTTTATGCCTACACTGAGGAATGATCACAATAAATATATTTTGACATATTTAATTTTAAGAGAAAAAAATATTATAAACAAAGGCTTCCGTAAAAAAATATTATTTTCATCCAAAAATATTTTGACGATCAGAACTCATTGGTAATATGAATAGATAAGTATCATAAGAGAAACTGAAATGTTTTTCTAGAACTTAATATACCCGTGAAACTCCTATAGAAAACAAATGCTAACTAATACAAATACTGCTCTTAACCTAACAAAACATCACAGAGGTAGGGAACTTCATTATTTCTCATTAAAATGACGACCTCAGGATAAAGTTGCTTATTTAGTGCTCGGGTGACAGATGGACAAAGCTCTCGCAACGTCACGGAGGGCAATGTGACAGAGATAAGCCCAATATTTACTTTACGTTTGTTTTACGTACATATGTAGATGAAGGAAATAAAGATCAAACGCGGGAGATAACGCTATGACTTAAACAAAACTGGCCCAACGGTCGCAAAGCTCCAATCCACCTATTCATAAAACTGACTATGCAGTGCCGGCAGTTGTATAATTTTACTATATCTGTGAAATAGAACACAGCAATTGGCATTAGGGTCCTAGGATAAAGTGCGAAATATTAAAAATAGTTATATATAACTTCAGACTTCTGACCTTTTATTACGTAAAGTGCAGGCAAACGCAATGCAATCCCACATTCCAAAATACGTTTTAGAGCAGAGCGCCAATTTTCAAGTGGATAATGCGTTGCAACAAACGCCGGGCACGGTCGGCCGACAACGGCCGGCCACTAAAGTCGAGTTAGGAATGGATTTACGGGTTACGGGGCATCGAGTGGCGAGCCATGCTGTTCACAGCCGTCCGACGTCGTACGTAGGACCACACACCGCACGACGACACCGCGACATGTGTGAGCGGTCGTCCACCAAAACCCGACAAAACGAACAAAAGTTTTTCGCAATGCAGTCTTTAAACTTATATTTTTTGTCGGTCTAATTGAACAGGTTTTGCACTTGAACGCAAGCACAGTCAGAGTTTGCTAAAGTTAGAAGCATTTCAATTGAGATTTCGAATAGGTAATTAAGATATTAAAGTGAAGAGTTTATACGAGTAGTTTACTCAGTTCGCCGTGTGTATAAAACTCAAGGCGAACTGACCGAACTATTATTTGACGTGTTATACCATACGTTCACTGGAAACCACTACTGTCACAGATTTCGCATAATATTAGTTTCTTCTCTGGGTAGCCGTTTGGTTGCTACTCATAGAAAGCAAGCAACATCATCATCTATAATATACAGATAGAAAGTACTATAATATAAATGTATATAAACTGGTTTAATACTGATTTGGGAATGAGAGTTTTAGTTGTATATCCTCTCGAATTTGTCTAAAGGTAAAGCATTGTCATTTTTTATTAAGTATATTTTATTAAGAATACTAGCAACGTGAGTCACACATTACTATCATTCTTGTTAACCCCCCAGCTAAGCTAAATGCTTGTGTTAGGGATGGTATTACGACGGTAGTGTACTGGGCGGGTATTGAACCCGCTAACACTTGATCGCAAATCTTTTTTAATTTTAATTATTTAGCTGAAAATTCTGTTTTAATTCCTATGGAAGTAAGGAGTAGCTTATCATTACGATGTGCAATCAGGTAATATATAAAAGGGGTAGAGCGTTCAAATAAGGGTTTAATGACCAGTTTCTGAAACTGAATAATGGTACAATATGTATTGTTTCTAGGTACGCTTATAATGACAAAGATGAAGTGCGGGGTTGGAAACACTATTTCTTTTGTTTGTATTAACTGTAACTCTGATGAAGACTGAATTTAATCATACAGAAATTTATTCAGACGTTGATTGTTATATATTATAATGGATTATCTGACAAATTAAAGTAAATAGATTGTTTAATAAAAAATCATATTATAGCAAAGATTATATTAGTTGCTAAAATTTAAGAAATAAATAATCATGTGTGTCATATTTTAGTTTTTAACTATTGGCACTACTTGTCTTAATAGATTAATTATACAACCAATCCTATGCACAGGGTAAATAAATTGTGATATCGCTCCTTGTTTATATAAAAAAAATGTAAAAACATATCCAATCGTTGTGGCATTTTTCTACTTAGTTTAATATATATATTGTAATAGTACTAAACAATGTTTACTTAATTTACTTACAGATCTTAAGACACATGCAATTTTAGAAAATTATTACAAGCCCCTCAATTGACTTAGGACGTTGAGGACGTCCTGTACAAAAAATTAAAATTAAAGTAACTTCTATAGGTTTATAGTGTTAAGTACTTTTAGACGTGAATTATTTCAATGAATAAAAAAACCTCTTCAGCGGTATTGTCACTATGAATTCGTAAATTGTGTTAGAACGAAACAGAACAGTTCATGAAGGAAGCTATTTTCTCAAATATTTGATTAAAAAAATTGTAGCATAATAATGAATTAATTTATTGTTTTCATTACTGCATTGTTCAAAAATATTCTTATTTTGTTTGAGCTACTTTCTTATAACTATAATCGCTGAATTATAAGTCAATGCTACTCCTGCTTCCTTTTTCTAACCAGCTCATGAACATCAGTTTTTAATAATAATGTTATTGACCATCATTTGCTACAGATTTGTTACCGGTTTTAATGTATCGGTATTTAATTGCGAGTATTTTATGTTACATATGAAAGCCCAACATTGTGCAAATATCTTAGTGCATATAAATGCATAAAAAATAAGGTTACGGAGTAACTGTTTATAGCCTAACTTGCCAACAACGCGGATGCATAGTACTGGCAGATTTAGATGCAGTTACAAAGGCAACCGAGCTCGCTATTACGCGGTCGGAGCGAGCGACCGCGCAAAAAGCGAACCAAATTCTATTACCGCCCGATATGCAACAAAGACCGCTGACCCGCCCGCTTCAAATTGCTTTAGGCTACAGTCACAATATTTACTCTCACGTACGTACCACAATATTCGTACAAATCTAAATTCAATTTCAAATATTACTCGCCAAAACTAAACCGACTGTGCTTTACACAGAAAACCGGATTCTTATCTGTTTTTTTTTTCATGCAAGTATCAAACGAAAACATTTTACACAGAACACAAGTTTATTTTTAAAATATATAATAGTAAACTAATTATGTACAATACACTATATTCGCTTTTGATCTCGTCTCGCGTCGTCTCCCTTACGCATTTCCACATTTTAATATTCATTATGACTTATTAATATTCATTATTATGATATATTCAACATTTTTATGCAGTGTCAAAGTGAATGTTGTGAGAAATTTTAAACGGAAATTATTTATTTTTGAATACACGACTGTACTATTGAAATTATTCAGAGAAGCATGAACACATTTTTTTAACAATTAGCGCTCAAATGGTGGAGTGACGTATGGTCCTCATGTCTGGGCCGTTACTAACAAACAGAGGGAGTAGACGGCTCTTCTGCGGCCCATAAATTGCGGGGACTACAAATTAAATTAGGTAATACACGGGCGTGACGAGATGGGACAAGCGGCGTGCCGGCCGCGCCGGACATGGAATGGGAGTGTCCGCTCTCGCATCCAGACCTTCCAACAACTTTTTGTTGTAATTTCAATCGTGTTTTATTTAAATAAAATTGCCTTATTTATAACAATGATAAACAGGTCATTTTCAATAGTACTATTCCGTGAAGTTTTTGCTGCCAATGTTTAAATGTAACTTTATTAATAACGTAGTTACCACCGTTTTATATAAATATAGTGCTAATAGTAAAATTGAATAAATACTCAGCATAGTATAAGCTAGCTTAGTCCAGTGTAAACCTTAACAGTAACTTGGAAGGCATGTGGACTTCCTAATCATCAGCAAGCAAACTATAATAAATACGAGTACACTTTTCAAGCTGTAGTATCCTGTCATACGGAAATCATTAGTGTAGTGAGGTGTTGATTTATCTTCCTACGTCAATGGACATGTGATGACCATACTCTTTTAATTCCCGATTGTCGTCATTATACTTACAAAGATAAAGAAGCAAACATTCTAAAGATAAAATCGACTGAAACTGCTATCAATATTTTGTAAGTACAAAATCAACACTATTAATACAGCAAACAAAGATGTCTTAACCTCACTTTTTAATTCACCATTCACAAAGCCGTTTCGGATTCGATTTCTCTCAAAATTGGTAATTAATTAATAAAGTTGTCAACAATAAACAAAAGAGGGCGTGTCTGTGGCAGCATTGGTGGCTCTGTCGGCCCGTTGAGGTGTCAGATGCATCAAGCGGCCCGCAGATTTGTGGTCAACGCTCCAACACCAAGCTTACGTCTCACGTCATCTCTCGATGTCTTTGGCTTGACCACAATATTAATGGTACGCTATTGTCACTGAAATTGTACAAAATCATAATTTTAATCCTGATCTTAACAGCTTTTGTAATGTCACACTACAATTTAACATCATGAGTACGTCAGCTTGAGAAATTATTTCTCATAATATCAACATTTCATTAGTCATGGTTTATTATTGGTTAACAATAGACAGTGATGATGAAAAGCAAACGTCTTAACCTTGCCGTTTTCTTTTTTTTTTTTAATCGGGTAACTGAAAATAAGATTCTAATATATTTATTGAAAAATGATTCATTTTTTTACATTTCATATGAAGTAGGTATTTACTATACGTTTGACTGGTGTTGATATTCCTAAGATGTTTTGCTCCATTGCTCTTCTGATTGAAACAGAGCAAAACAACTAATATAAAGGGAAACAGTAATTACTAATGTGCCTAGTATAATAATAGGTACAACATATTGTGTTCGCTTAGTGTATATAATATTTGCTAGTTCATAAATGTACGGTAAACATAAACTCTATTTGTTAGTTTGTCATGTAATAGTATTTGAGTAAAAAACTTTTGTCAATGTTTAGTCAACAAGGCATATGTATTTTATCGCAAATTCAACGTATAAGTATTTTTCAAAACCAAACATTCACTATAATATTCAATCATGTTTGTCAGCTATAAACTAAAGACCTTCATTTTGTAGCTGATTGCTATGAAAATGCTACGACTATCTTAACAAACAAAGATCTGAAGAGGTTTGTAATACAAAATGTTTATTGAATGCACAATAGGAAATTCTCGTTGGCATTCCTTTGAAATAAATTTCATAGTTATGTCGCTACTTGTAGTGCAAAAGGTTTAATACTTTCTTTTTGGTCACTCAATCTTCATACAATTTGTTTAAATAACTAATACGAACAGCAAGTTAATCGAATGGCAATACTTAAAATCAATATGTTTAATATTTCGTATTGTTAAAACTTATAGGTCAAATACCTTTAAAATAAACATTATATTTTATGTCACAACCGTTGTATTGTATTTATTGTATTGTAAAAGTTTATATTATACTACTAAAATCAACACATATAATGATGAAATGGCTCAAGTGGATTTGTTAGCGACACCGTCAGCCATCTTCTGCGGTGATTAACGATCGTAACCAGACAAAGTGGCAATATTTTAGTTTTTAGAGGGGCTAGCTTAAGGAACTAATATGAGTTCATAAGAATGATGATCCATAATCGTTATTAAAATTAGCAAATCGTTTTCTTTTTACTGGAAAATCTATACCAATATCATAAAGTGGAAGAGTTTTTCTTTGTTTGTTTCAACGTTCTTATCTCTGGAGTTATCAGTCAAATTTACTAATAATAATAATAATAAACCTGATATAGTGGTGATAGACCGACTAGAGCGCCGAGCAATGATTGTTGACATTACCATTCCACAAGACGACAATCTCATAAAGGCTGAAAAAGATAAACAAAATATTTGGATTTAGCCCATGAGGAGGTCGACATGTGGGATATAAGTTCTGCAATCATTGTGCCGATGTCATATCAATCAGCTCATGGGTTGTTTGCCAAGAGCCTCGACCAACATCTGCAGAGGCTCACGTTACACAGCTTGGTGAAGGGCGTAATGCAGAAGGAAGTACTTCTTGATATGGCACGTATTGTGAGGAGGTTCCTGTCTCTGGAGCCCAAACCACCGGTAGCTTGGTCCCTGTACGCGATACCGGTGGGACACAATTTTTTATATTTTTAAATATATTTTGTTTTTATTTTATATTAAATAATGTAATTTGTATGTTTATTAATGTGAATAAAGAGATTAATGATAATAACTTCCAAACATTTCTCACAGGCACGGCTTCAAATGCGGCCGCCTGATCCCAAACTAAGTAGAGCTTGTATGGTAACCAGACTGTTGATCATCATACTTATATCTAAAAACATATGTACATATTATTTATATATGACACCCAGACACAATCAATCAAATATTTGTCTTGGCTGGGAATCGAATCAACGACCTCCGGCTTAGCGGTCAGGGTCACTAACTACTAGACCCACGGGACTGTCAAAAATAATTAATATAAATTATTGGAATGGTTCTATTTTTAATGGATGTGTTTTTGTGATAGTGTTGTTAGGAGATGAGCTGTCATTATTAAAGTAAGGGAAACTGCGGGGAGCTGCTAGTACCTCATATAATGTAATATCAGTAAAATGCAGTAGCTTGAAAACTGAAAGGCATAAAATTAACGTAACAACATGCAGCTATGTTAGCAGTATTTTTAGTACTTGGGAAAGAAATGAAACCGACCTTTTGTAAAGTAATAAGTACTAGTAAGAATACGTATGCTCCACCCATTTTATTGTCATTTGTCATGTCAATAAAGTTATAAAGTCAGTTGTATAGATGAATACAATAAAACAATAGGAATAATTCTATTTATTTACGCCAATGTTAATACTAAGAATTTCCGAAGTCGTTATCTTAAATAAAATTGATCTCGTGATTGATTGATTGTGCATTAATTATTGTCTTTTTATTTACATGCAAACGTAAGTAAACCTGTTTTAAAAAAATATAAACAAATTAACTCTGTTGGCAATCGTTTTCGTGGGAGAGCCATGCTTGCCATGCGTGCGATACTACGACCTCACAGATAAACGCTTATGAAGCAATGCTTGCGTTGCACTTCGCTGAAACTTGTGATGGTTCCGGGGCCCAACTCCTTCTTCTTTTCCCTCCCCCATCGCCATTCTCCTTTTTCGCCTCTCCACATGCTCCCAATCTTTATCACCCTCAAAGGCTGGCAGCTCACTTGCGACTCTTGAGTTTCAGGTGTCCATGGGTGGTAGTTGTCGCTTGCCATCAGGTGACCCGCCAGTTCTTCTGTCCACCTGTATGTAAAAAAATTGTCATAACATAACATAACATTGCTTCCTATGTTAAGGCGAGACAAGACGCCATGGTTTTTGGTATTTACATGTATGATGTTATCATGAAACGAAGGTCCTACGAACAAGTAAGATTGTTAAAAAATATATAAAACCCAAATGCACAATTAACTGTCTCTCTTGTTTATGGACGCTATCTCATAATGTTCTACACTGTGACAGTCTCGGTTTGAAGACGATTCAAATGATAGCTCACGTGTCGAAACTCATAAAGTCGTCTAAAATCTAGGACGTGACAAAGCAACACCATACATATGGTACATATGTACATACATTCAGTCGAAAAACTTAACCCTGAAATAGAGCTGAAATGAATGACAGAAAGGACAATAAGAAAATATGTAAATATTGTAGTCTGAACATGTTAACACCTCATACCACAGTTACGAAATCAGATCATATACATTATATGACTTATATTGTCTTATAATTTTAATTAATGAAAAAGATAGCATTTTACTAAAAATAAAACAGTCTAGTATGAATGCGTGTTTTCATGATTTTCATGAAATCTCGACAGATGCACTTGATCGACATTCTACATCGGTGGTGGCTATTAAAAATTGCAATTTAATGTCCATAAGCATGGTCAGATACAAAACCGCAATATGAGAAAACGATGCAAAAAAGAATGTAAGCAATTTTTAACGTAGAGCAAGCTTGCGGGAACATCGCGGTAATAATGTAGCCAAAAACAAATATGTCAATAAGGAATTAATTCTAGCTAGCTACTACCATTGTGATCACAATATTTTTTCTAACAAGACAACCATTTGGAAACGGGCTGTTATAGGCATGTTATAGGACACAGGCAGGTATTTAACTATCTTTTTAATATTAATTTTAGACTTGACACAGCAATTTATTGATCTATAATTGTTGGGCAGTTTTATGAAATAATGAGATTTAATTTGAAATGGAATATTAACTTTAATTTTTATTTCTTTCTTTTCCTGTTTCTTTTCATTTCAACTTTTTTTCAATTTTCTGTGATTTTCATATTTATTGACCATTATTGTGTTAATGGAGTGATCAAGTGAGTGGACTATCATTTATCAGATACAAAGTTAGCATCCGGTTGACTTCAAGAACATGATAAATATAAGCTTATTAGATCATAATACTGTTCAGAATAACATATTTAAATTTCAGTTTTGTGAAAGTACATTTAAGTTTGATAAGACATGAGAGTTCGTAAGCGTTTGCCATGCAGTAATAGCAGTTTTAAATACTAAAGACCAAACTTTGTCCCCGTCTAGTGTATTTTAGGTATAAGAGACTGTCTGAACGAAATATGAGATTTGTTGAAATATATACTAGTTGAATTTCACTAGCTCTTTAGACATTGTTTAATAAATGAAACACTTAAATGAACATGTGTATTTGTTTATATACTAAATGTAAACTTAAACATTACAAATTTATTGGCATGCGCTATAATAAAAATTGTTATAATTCTGTAAAGTTTTTAGTTTATAAACTTTAGTTAAGATTTAGTTTATAGTATATAAACTTACTTAATTATACTACGAAACCTTAATAGCTTCCTTTTAGACAATATTAGAAGCGATGGCTAAAGATCAGATAAACTAAGTTATCTTGCAAGTATAAAAACACCCTGAGTTTTTACCTAATACGTAATACCCAACTTACGCAACACCCCAACTTGTGATCTAATACGTACGTTATGGATTAACGTAGATCTAACCTCGTTAAATGTTGACAAAAGATCATTTGCAAACTGAAATTTTACAGACCAATCGTTTCAAATGTTTTCAATGATATTGTATACACACATTGCCGATATTCATAACACTGCCATACATTCCATTCACTAAATATCGTCCCCGATCATGATACAATAACGTCCTATTAATGTATTAACAATCGCAAAGCGGTAGTCTATCATTGTAATTACAATTGTTTTGTGAAGCACATTAAGCTTGCCGACTGACAAATTGAACAGGAACGAATAATGTTAACACTTGCCCTAAAATCAACATTTGCTTGTTGACATTGCAACATGGAATGAAATTGAATATTATTTTAACCAAATGCTATTACTGTTAGCGTATACACAGTCATTGAGGTACCCACATTATGTGAACGTATACTGTATTGTTCCGCATACGACATGCCGAAACAATATTTCAATTCGATATCGGACAGACAATGGTCGGAAGTGGGCGAAAATAAATGGACGGAAAGGCTTTCGCCTATCGAATAAAGGGCGGTGAAACAAACGACTATATCAACAGCAATCAAAGAATAACATTTCATAAATAAAATTAGTTTATGATGTGGCTAGCGATATATTAAATAAATAATTTAAAAAAATAACTATTATAAAACAATAAATTAAAAATTTTAAGAAATTATATTAAATAGATTTTTTTGTATTAAGTATTACGCCTTTTATGAAAAGCTTATTTCACCCACAGCCAAGTTATGTATGATTTGTGTAATACGAGGAACACAGAATACGTCTATATGTAAATCTTAATTTCAACAATAAAATTGAACGCTATTTTTAATTTATACTGAAACCGTAAATATGTTTATGATTGTATTTATCACACAATTATTGTAATGACATGATACACATAAGAAGTTAGTAGTTTTTCGTTGTCTCATTTAGTTCATGAACCTTACAATGAAAAAAATACCATGAAAAAAGTGGTTCCGATCAAATTATCAACAGTAGCTTACTTACAGGTGAAATGATAATAACGAATGACAAATACCAGATGACCGAGATCAACAGTTCGGCCTACAGCGTGCAGATGCGGCTTGTTATACGGAACATACAACGGAGTGATCTCGGGGGCTACAAGTGCATATCCAAGAATTCTATAGGCGACGCCGAAGGCAACATTAGGTTATATGGTGAGTTGAATAGTGGCTAATCTCTATAAAATGACTTGAATGAGGCTGACTAGAACAGGTTTGTCGTTACTTAATAATTGATTTAAAGAGAACAGTGTGAGTTTTAATACTTCCCTTTAGTGGGCGTTAACTCCAATAGCTATTGTTCATGGTATGCTTATTGTAGGTGCTTTGAGAATATTTTTTCGACTGATAGCTATGAAGTATTTCGTGAATATCAATCATAATGGATCACACCTTTGTAGAAAATAAATAATCATTATAGTTTATAATAATTTAAGTGAAAGGAACGTAGACAAACAACGTCGCACAACGTCTTACCATTTATTTTCTAAATAAAATTATATTTAATGCAGAAATGGAGTTACCAAACCGCAAATCACGTGATGAGGAGGATTACGCCATTGAGGAAACGAATGACGTTCGTTCCAGTCTCCAAGGCCCACTCCGAGAAGGTGGACCACGGGAAGAAGATGCAGGCTTCCTTGGCGGCGGTAGGCCGACCACCAGCGCCTCATACTGCTTTTTACCACACACTATATTTTTAACATCAGCCTTGTTCTTTGCAACGTGCTAAACCTTTTAAACAAAGTCATGTGCAAAGTTAAGGCCAAAATTCAACAAAGATCTTGGGTGACTTTGAACTGAATCTTCTATTCGTAAACCTTCATTTATCAATGTTGAGATCGTCACGTATTTACCCTCGGTGAGATAATTAAACTAATTCTTACGTCTAGTCTTAAAATTGTGCATGGCTTAGCATTGTGCGGCAATTAGAAGTATCTGTGTCTCAGTAATTGGACGGTAGATACTAAAGCAGTGTTAACGTTAGGTTAAAGACTTATGCTACGTTTTTGTGGTTAACGGTGTATGAACTCGAATAAGTGATTGAAACAGTACGTATGTATCAGTTTAGCGTTTCATCAAATAACAGATTGTATTCAATGTAAATTCTTGATATTGTATGAAGTTAACACGTTATTGGGTAAAACTACACATAGAATTGGTATGTTACAAACAATATGGCAGATCAAATCATTCTTCTTTAGTTAATTAGTGCTAATACTCGTATTTATTTTTAAGTATCTTAATTATATCCTGTTGAATTATACTTTCAGCTGAACTACACTATACTTTTCGTGGCATTGAGTACGCGTGTAACTAACATGTGTCATGAATGTATGTATGTACTTTTATCTAAATATAAACTGTTGATGTAACTGTACATAAATATAAAGTAGCTATGCGGTTGTAAACGTTTAGAATTTATTTTGCTCATTTATAATAATATATTTTATGTTATTTAAATCTAAATTTTATAGCTTATTTATATAAATGTATGTAAATCTCAAACGATATCAAATAGGTGAAAATTTTGTAAATTGTTAACGTTTTTAATATTGTTGAATTTATGAAAAATAATTTGTAAACTGTATCAAAATATATGTGAAAGTTTCGTAGTCATGGTTTACGCTAATATGTTTGTGTATTAATATTTTTTTATAAACTGGTATGGGAAATGTATCTATTGTAATAACCCGTATTTATTTAATTAATATCGGCCTTAAATGAATGTATAATATTGCCTGCGAAATAAATATATAAACGAGGTTAACTATAAAAAATTACTTTTATTTCTGAAATAAAAACTATTTTAGTCGTAACACAATTTCTTAGTAGTTTTCCTTACCTATATTTAAGCAGATTTGTCGCATTTTTTTCCATTATAATGATTTTGTCTACGATCTTTCATTTGTCTAATATAAGTTTCTTTATCGTCTTGATGAGAAGACAACCTCCGATTTGAAGTATACGATTATTATTTCGCGTATATATATAACAATATAGTTATATATATACGTGATCGGTTTACATTAACAGTTAAATCTATTCCAATCCCAATTTCATTGGTCGTTTTTACACTCAAGCTAGGATATGGCTATAGAGCCTTAATATTAACACTTAGTCAAAATATACACGCGCAGGTCTACAATATCTCGTCTCTCGACCCTCTTAATAGGTACCTTCGGGCGAAGCCTCTGTAAGTGCGATGTAGATAGGGTGTAACCACTTGCATTAGCGAAATTACCTGAGGCTTTGTTATTTTCATTGCGACAACCCTAGCGTATACATATGTTGAGGCAAAATGGGAACTCGCCTACTAGGAACCAAATGGTCTCTTAGTCACGTAATACATGGCTCTACAAACAATAAAATGTGCTGAGTTTTCATTGGATAAATGTTGTGTAGAACGCAACCCTAGCGTTCATGGCGATACTGAGTATAAATTTTCATATTTTTAATAACCACTCGCTGTAAAATATAACGAACATAAATGCCGGATAAATCAGTTGATATCCTAAAAGTTTAGCAGTAGACTGCTTTTCTGTATATGTTGTATAAAATTTTAACTTGTAATTTATTTGTTTGTTAGTAGTTTACGCTATCATGCCGTCACGAATAAACTGATTTTGCATATACATGTTATCAGGGGTACAGTAAAGCACATAGCCTAAACTGTTAGCGGATACCTAAATTTATATACAAATTCCAAAAAAGCGAGTATAACTCCTGGTTAAAAAATAGATAGAACATAGACGAGTTCTTTATTTAATTATAGCGGGGCGACTCTGGGAGCATTTTCTAAGTACAGGAAACTACAGCCAAAATACTACAAGTCTGTACTACGTACAGATAGGGTCACAATGCCGAAGAACCTGTGTTATTATCTAGTCATCATCGTGACCATCCGGTTTGTAGTGTGCTTGCTATGACATTTGCAAAAAAAAAAACTATTATTTTCCAAATTGAGTCAATTTCTGTTATTGTCTTAATACTTTGCAACAACTTATAAGTTTCTAATTACATATATATGTATGTGTATAAAAATTTAGATAATCCGTGTATAACATTAAATTAACGTTACTAATGGCGTGACTTAATGCTAAGGTGAACGGTCAAACACTTAAATGTGAATGACAGTCACAAATATGTTTTAGTGAACGTAGTATAAAAAATAACACAACAATAAAGTCTCATCGAACAACTTATGTTTTAAAACAAATCTCTGTTTTGGTGTCGCAGTCGTAACTTGACATACATGAAATCCACAGCCATTTCTTAAGGACATAGGAGGAATTACAAAGCTGTTTTCCGATTTTTTTACCACTCCAAGGTGCCCACGCAAAATAGTCGATATTGAGGATTTAAAAGCAGACAGCAATTATTAAATGAAAACAGTTTTCTCTTTCATATAAAGTGGCATAGAATGTTAATAGTTTAATATTATTAGAACAAATTTCGTAGCATATTTAATAGAGATAGACATTAGCAACTAGATTAGACCAATATTCACTCATTTTAAAGCAAAAGAAACGTAACTTTATAAAGCGTATAATACTCGTATTGCAGTTCAAATTATATTTAGTTAAACGACGCAAGCATTACATAAAACATCTTTTAAGACATATTTAATAGATTGTTTTAGTTCAACCATTTGTCCGGAAAACGACACAATTACTAAAATTAAATACATCAATAGTTTTCTAGTACTAGTAGTGCAAAGAATAAAAAGGACACAAACTACGTGGATGTAACCAAAGTATTTTATTAATGGAATACCTACCCTTACTGAGGTTTGCTTTTGAAGTCTTTGTCCACATTTTCAAAGGCGCGGTTTAGGCACATGCCTGATGTTCAGCTATCTTTGTTCGGAACAGTACTCACTAACACAATATTGGCACCGCACATTTCGAATCTCCCCCGAGTATAACGATTTCTATGTCACTGTTCGCGTCTTAAGTGCTAACTGTCTATGTATGTATGTAGTCTACACGTAATAGATATAGGTTCTTTTATGACATGTTTACTTTTTCCTTTGGGACATAGATAAATTTAGTTTCATAAATAATGCTTTATATACCAAAGGAGCGTGTTATTCTAAGATTTTCTTTTTGTTTTGTCACTAATCCTTGGATTACTGAAAATTTTATAATTAATATATTTTTTTATTGAATCGCAAACAGTAGATTTCTTAGATTCTTAATAACCATATTTTTATAATGTTTCCCATGATAGTAATTTGTAGAGATATACGTAAGTATTGATAATAATATCATTTAAAAACAATATTGTTTCATACTACAGATAATACAAATATATTTCTTTACCGAATGACGAATTCAATTAAAAATCAATTAATAAATGTGTAAAAGAATTCTTATGTATATATTATTGCACCCATAATGATAAGTAACATATACCACTAAATCAACAGACCCACGAACGATAAGGTTGTATACAACACAGACGCCTTTGTCTGATATGTTATGCAGAAAGCACCTGTAACAACTTATGTTACAGGTGCAATCTAAGAAATGTTTAAATAAGAATAGCAATATAATGTAGTGCTCGATCAACCCTCATAGCCTATCATATAGTAACTACCAGCTATCAGGAACTTGAACAATTTTGTAAACTCTATAAGTCTCAACAACCATCAGAATTTGCAATTCCAAGAACAATTAGTAACAAACAGATATTATCGATGTATAGTTTGTTTGCAAACATCTCATATTGGAGAGTATGGCCGCCTACGTCCGGCCACAATCTGCATGACAATAGTGTTCATAGTTATGCGCTCTCTAGATAGATGCTAATGCCCCCCCATTCATAATTCATGTCTTAATGAAGTGGACGAACGAGCTGTGGTTATAAGATGTCACGACCCTTTGTCTAAACTAAGCTTAATATAATACTCTGTAATATGATTGTCTGTCGGTGCACAAAAAAAGGAACGAAGGAAAATCTGCACATCTTAATAAATAGAGTACTATCATGAAAGTTAGAAGTTATCAAATAATACTCAGTTTTTCATAGTATTTTATGTAATTTCACATTACCTAATAGCATTTTCACACCGCGTTTTAAGGTGGCGTAGGACGCTCAGCAGTTCTGCATATATGTATAACCTTAACACACAATCTTTACGTTTGTATCGCTGCAAACGCATAGATTCATACTACAGACGCACTGCAAGCTCACATTTCTAGCTAGTGTATAACGATGGTGGCGCTCCAGACTCTACTTGTGCTAGATTTTGTGCTGCTTTTACAACGATGATCAGGAAAAAAAGAATTAAAATATCAATGCCAACGCATGTTTAAAGTATCGATACAAATGTGTAAAATCGACTAATACGCTTTGAAAATGTGTACAATTTGGTTATTATTGTCCAGGCATCGGTAGCGCGGCGGTTTCTATTGCTTCTAAATATCTATAATATATAACAATTTAGTTTCGATTTATTCAGAGCGTAATAAGTAATTTGCAATTTCTTTATCCCGGGATTTAATCGTCATTCGGATTTTAGAGGAGGTATTATTAACTTTGTGTCGTTACTTCCTCGATGTTTAGGTAAATATACCCTACCCATTCCGATCGCTGATAATAAAACGTAAAAATAATGCTTTGTATCCCTGTTTAAGAAAACGTCGCTTTATTTGAAATTTGGCTTACTTAAGGTATTTAGAATTTGAGTTCGAGGGCTTGGACTTCCCGGCGCTAGTCAGTTCAAATTATAGGCATATGACCCTGACTTGCTTTAGCTATTGCTTATATTCTCCAAACCATATGCATAATGAACATCCCTTTTCTGCCCTTTATATCCCCCCTTTCCCTTTCAATATACTCCAAATTTTCCCTTCTTAATCCCGATATGCCCAAGTGATGGCAATAGTCGTGTACCCCACTACGTAAAAGAAACTAAACTATAGTCGACCCAATGTGGGCTAAGTAACAATAATAATAGTACCTACTTTATCACTAAAACATAAATGATAAGAACAAAAAATAAAAATATGAGTTCAAACATCTAACTTCGACACAGCCCTACTTAGACCTAAAACTGTCTATGGAATCATGAAAAATCTCAAAGTCGTAGCCGCCTGATTTCCCAGACAAAGCATTGTACTCTGAACAGATTCACATCTTCATATCAGGAAAGAATTTTTGCCTACAATGGTTCAGCAATGTCGTAATCTAAAAAGTTGAGATTCTTGAGGTTACTCTATTATTACATTTTTCAAAAGTCAAGCGTATACTAGTGCTATATCAAAATTATACGCCAAACATTTAACTTCGCATTAGCAGGAGGAGTTAAACGCCACTCATTATGGTGTTTGAATCCCAAACAAAGCACAAAGCCTCAAAAGTAAGTCCATTGATTTAATTATTACGCTACCGAGCCGCTTATAACTGAATATATCCTCGTGAGGATATGAAAAATGTAGAAAAAGGGTGATCATAGAAAAATGTCAAAAAAAAATAAGATGCTACCACTACAGTGTAAAGGTTTTTCATTCTCATCATATTAACAAAAGTAACGCGAGCAAGCAGCGATTGGTTATTTTTTTATCCTCCGTTGGGAGATTAACGACGAAGCTTTCGAAAGTTGTGTACTGAAAAGTACCTAACCAAACAGCTAGAAATCATTGAGACTTGACAGTTGATTAAATTCTAAGAACCATACGCCCTTTAAATTCTTCGGCTTTCTTCCAATTTAACAATATCTGTTAATGTAATATTAGTATGTTTAAGGTTTAATGTTCATTTGTATATATTATAGATATATACTTACATGTATGTGTATGTGTATGTACATATGTATGACTGTATATATTCTTATAGTCAATTCCTTTCATATATTTAGTGTTATTATGCTATTCAGTAGTTTATGTACCTCTTTAAACTACCCTGTAAACAAATCCGTTGCATCTGTCATTAGCGGTTAGACCGCTGTTTGTACCATATTGGTAAATTTTTATTTACTTTATGGTGTACAATAAAGAATATTGTATTGTATTATATCATCATTTGACAGATATGTACTGAGCCCCCGTAATCAATATCTAATTCCAAATAAGAACTCAACTTTAATAGGAGAGTTTGCGGCGAAGGGAAAACACACGATGCAACAATATAAATACTTCGGTCCAGTTCTTACCTACAATAAAATATCATATAGTATATCAAACTAAAATATAATACCTAATTAGAACAAAATAGTGTACGAAAATCATGCTTCAATAACCACTTCAGAATTTTGACTGTTCTTCAGAATTACTTCCAAAATACGCTAAAAAGTGCTCCGTATTTTTTTGTTTTCTTTTTCTTCACCTATCCGACCCACGATAGCATTACACAATTCAGACCTTTTCTAGTAAAAAGTGGTTTATTGTGTTCTTAAATAAAGTTATTCAGTTTACTTCGCAAGCGTATTGTGTAGGCCCATTGTTAAAGCCCCAGGTGCGGCCGCCCTTATATATTCACTTACAATAACGTTATGAATGTCAAAAACACGTTATTTTTATTTACCTTAAACGACGAAATTGTATTATTATGGCCGATAAAGTGCTTTGTACAAAACGATACAGATAAAATATGAATTTATATGTATGTATTCATTTATCAGACAAGTTTTAAATAAATATAAAGCCTTTGTAATAAATTAATAGATATACTATATACCTATATTATGCATAATTATTCCAAGCTACTGACAGAAGTTGTCGAATTACTGCCTAATCTGTAATCGTGTCGTGTCTATACCCGGTTTAACAAAAAGTTAACAAACCAAAACTTTTAATACCTATCTACAGACAATGACAGAATTTGCTAAACATGGTTTGGATGACCATTAAGTTAACATTACTTCCTGTGTATTAAATAAACCATCTCAAGAGTGTCTCTCATCTATGTAATCTGTAACTCATCTCAAATACACGCGTTTAACCTCACACGAAAAGACAAGTTTGTACAGGTATGTTATTAGCAAATGCAAGGATACCTCAAAGAGGTAAAAACCAAAAATTTGACAGAATATCTAATGTTTACTTTGTTGTATTTTTTGTTACTTTATAATTTTTTTCTTTAAATATAAGAAGCGGGAAACTTCACAAACAATGATCAGTATCACAAATAACACCCAAACTCGGGACAACTATTGTTGATCGAAATTTTTGTTACCATGTGGGAATCGAACGCACGACCTCTAGCTCAGTAGTCGGGATTACTAACTACTAGACCAGCAGACCAGTCGATGTTTGTGCCAGTGAAAAACTTGCATGAATAATGCCATATGAAATTACATTATTTCGTTCTGGACTTGGACTTTCAATAAAAAAATTGTAAGTATGTTGATCTAGAGACCTATACCAGCGCAAAAATGCATGTAATTGGAAAATCAATCCGAACTTTAAATTTTGGAAATAGCAGCCGGATAAAAATTATTTTTGTACGATTATTTTAAGGTTCTTTTTCTCTCACGAAAATGTTCAAGGTGCGAGCTTAAAACACTGATAATGACTTTTTTGGCAATGTCACGAATTCCTTAGAACAAATTAAACTTGTCTGTTCTCCCTTATCTAATTAACTTCTTGGACCACAATTTAAATAAACAACCCGTTGGGTCAGCTTTCTAATTTATACGGTAGTCTTAATATTGAATGGATCCTCTTACTAGATGACGCGGTTTTAACTCTTATTATTATGGCAATTATATAAGTTACACAGAGCTACACAAATAGAACACGGTCTTAAAAAATATAATAAATATGAAATTTGAAATGGGGATCTCATTCATTTCGGGGAAATGCAACGTAAGCGTTACTTCACAATCAGTTTTCTGTGAGGCCGTGGTATCGCAACGGTTGTAAAGCAACGCTTGCTTGTATTTCACCGAAATTTGTGAGTTTTCGGAGTCTCAACTCCCCTGTCCTCTTTACCCTTCCCTCATCCAGTATCTCCTCTTTCCTCTTCCCACATCCCCGCATCACTCTCAAAGGCAGCGCACTTACAACTCTTGAGTTACAGGTCCACGAACGGCGGTCACTTGCCATCAGCTGACCTGCCTGTTCGTCTGTCCCCTATATTATAAAGTCAGAGCTCTCAACTATTTAGTATTAGGTATAGTAGTAGTACAATAATCTGTTAAAAAATGTCTATAACTGTCTATGACTGGCCTGTTTTGGTCTATTGGCTAGCGATCCTGAAGTTGGAGCCGGAAGTCGTGGGTTCGATTGCCACACGGGATGTAAGTTTGTGTGATCCACAATTAGTTGTCCCGGGTCTGTTATTTTTGTCCGTTGTATGAATGTTTATTAAACATCTTAACAACGTCTCTCGTGACTCAAAAATTGATCCTAATGCAATAGTAGTCCTTAAAAAGAAAGGTATTCAGATTTGAGAGTGCAGGAAGCAGAATTGCATGAGTCACCCACACGTGATACATGGTATAGTGATAAGCGATAATACATATTTACGGTGGAAACGATAGTACTAATGTAATGTATCGTTATATGTATGTATATATCGTTTCCACCGTGAGTTACACGGTGGTCACACTCATGACCTTAATTCTCTCTATGCAATTTTCATATTTTCCTCTTAAATATAATACCGCATACTGTAAATAAATAAATTTGAATAAAGGGATTATGCCTTATTAAAAAATCTATTGTTTACAGTTTGCTGTAGATTCGAAGCAATTGGCTGTGACAAACAAACTCACGAGTAATACAATAGGGACTAATCGTTTAGAGGTACGAAATCCTTTAAGAGATAGTAAGCGAACAGCTGTAGGATATATATGATTATCAATATTAACTTTCTCTTTTTAATCAACAATCGATTGCAGTTTGTGAGCCTACTATGCCTGTAAGTCTGATCTTAAGATATTATTACCACTTAAAACAAACTATATTTTCCCGACTAAAGTTTATATATATATACATAGAAGCAGTCACTAGGAGCATGAGTAATTCTGATTTTGCGGTTATTCTGATAAAAGGGGAGCACTTTAATGACCCGCCAATTAGGTGCCGATACAAAGTTTAAAAGCATTATTATCCGATGTCAAGGCGTGCAGACCGCAACGCATTTACGTAATTAACCATCTGGTTATATTGCTTTATTTTACGAGGTAAAACATGATTTTCGTAGAGATTTTTTTAATTTATTACGCTGAAAACAACAACACGTAAACCTCTGTATAATGAACTCTACAAATAAAATAAATGGTAGTTTTTCAGGCATTCACAGTTTAAATTGTTCTAGTTAGAAATATAAATGTGTTCTTATATATTACAGACACCTACATAATCTTAGAACAAAAGCTTTCGTGAGTTGTATTCATGTTTATTTAAATATACTGTTTTACTCACGTGTGTATTTCGGGAATGCCCGACTAGTTTAGTAGAGACCCGATGGGAGACCTTTCTCAATGAGTAAGTCGTCCAACCGCGACGGTACCGGATGTCACACTGCCGAATGTGCTGTGAGTAAAACCGTGTATTTAAATAAATACCTACAGAATTATCATCAGTGAACTGGGATAGGTTGAATGACAACCTAGTCCCAGTTCACTGCTACACCCGGTCCACCGCCTACAACTGCAATCAATTTAATTTACTTAAGACTATAATAGTTGAGGTTGAGGTTGTTGCTGATAATTTTGGCCAAATTTGAAACTATTTATGTTGATAAATCTTTTTAAATTTGGCCAAATTTCAAAAACAACCTCACAAAAATCTACGTAAGTATGTGTATATTATGGCACTTTCAATTCAATATCATTTATAAACAAAAAATTACAAAAAATTTGATTCAGCCTAGACAAACAAATAAAAGACAAAACTGATGAATCTGGAGATAACATAGACGTAGTTAAATCTTTAGAAAGTAATTGAAAGTTGCGTGGGATTGAAATAAACAAGTTCTTTTGTAGACGGTAACTGCACACCAATGCAGCGTAGCTCTAGGTACGCCGACGCGACGTCGCGTCTTGTATTGCACAGTATACCATACCGCGCACTCATGGCTTCACTTGAAAAAAATCCATGCACTTAGCGCTGAAAATAAGCGCGGCTTTCGACCGCATTCACTTTTAGCGATGTAGTTTTTCTCCTTTTACAAACTCCATACCCATTCTCCCATCTAGCATCCCCCATCTCACTCCAACTTCGCATCTCTTCAACTATACTCGGTTCGCTTTAGCGTTCGTGACACAAAGCAATATGTGAGTTAACTTCAGTGTAACGGTTCTTGTTTGAGTTGCGATTTAATGCCTCCTTAAACTGAGATGGTTTACGGGTTAACCGGGTTGAAAAGGATAAAAGTATCCGTAGTTGTTTACTTTTTGGATTTGCGTCGTTTCAATAAAAACTTTGAATCCGTTAAAGGCAATCGAGAGTTTTGGGCGCTTCATTATATTGAGATTTAGTAACTTTTCCCGTATAAAAAACGCCTATATCCCCGAAAGGGTAGACAGAGGTTTTGCAAACGATAACTATTTGTCCAATGTAATTTAACCCCACTTACGCAATGGGGGCAAGCCTATTGTCGTCTTCGGGCACTGTAAGACTGCTGTGGGGCTTTCTATTCCACCGAGAAACACACTTCTATTAAGATACCTATTGATCTATAATGTAACTTTACGGAAAACTCCCAAAAAATAAAATCATTACATGTTTATTATGCAGTTAAAAACTACAATACAGAACAAATAAATATATGTATATACTTGGTAGAAAGAAATCTAAAGGAATATTTCAAGTAAGTATTATATTTAAGCAAATCTCCACCGTAGTATTCAATTAATTTAATTTTAATAGAGTTACCTTCCTTGTTTATATTCTGGTATGCGAGAACTACCAAGGTTACTTGACCCGACAACTCCGTTCCGGTGTGAGCTATACTTTCGTTCATCTGAAAACAATTTTATGCAAGAATTGGTTAAATTAAGAGCTAATCTATATTTACTAATGAAACAAGCATTAACGTCGGCCACAACTTGTCCGATTTACATGACGAAGGTGACGATATCGCAAAAGAAAGTTTACGACAACTTTTATCAGATCCCAGCCCACTGCGGCTGATGAGTTGGCACCGAACTTTATTTACTGATACGACGATTCAATTGAATGGAGACGGAAATCTATATTAATGTAATCCACAAAATTTTTAAAATCTAGAAATATATTGTTTGTTTTTTTTTTATATGTTTTCTTTTGCACTGCTAAAATAAAGTGCAGGTATTTTCTAATGAATTTGAAGAGCGATTACTAGAAAATATTTGTGCGTTATGACAGTTTTAACTATAATTTTTGAATTATATACAAACATTGTTTTGCTTAGTTAAATGCAAAACTCAATTAAAAAATCTGTCTCCACTTTTACAAGCCGATGCTGCGACTAGGAAAAAGGCTCGGAGAGACTGGGATTAGGCTCTGCCTATAGCCGAGTACCTACAAGAGATTTAAACTGATTTAACCATTCGATCGTAAAATTGGAATGCCACACAGATAATTACCTGACACTCACAGAAAAGGAAGTCGCTTAGAAAAGGGATTCAAATAAGCGTACAGGACCAAGTGAGGCGACCGCGATTTGGGCCAAGACCCGATCACGAGAAAAATAACTAATACCGCGATATCAGAAAGCGATCGAACGAAACCCGACACGAAGCGATTCAATTCGAAGCTATGCCAAAGGTGTTTATAATTGCTATTCAAATCTTTTTTCTTCGTCTAATAATAAAACATCACGAGTTTTTTTTTAAGTTTGTAACCCGATTGCGACGATTTTTTTTTTACTTGAAGGCTGATACTTCCAGTGTGGTCGCATTTTAATTTGGTCCAGTTCTGACAATGGCATCCACGAAAAAACCATATAAGTCTTAAATTTGCATTAAGCATGTGCGCGACAAATGGACGAATAACTCAATATTACGGGAACCGATTTCGATGATTCTTTTTTTGTTGGAAAGGATGTAGAGGGTAGTTAGATGAGGGTTTGGTCCAGTTGTGACAATGGCATCCATGAGAAAACCATATTAGTCTTAAAGTTTATGATAGACGCATTGAAGTCGGTTGTCTACTTTTTTAAAGTCCGATTATTTTATACAATAATATAACAAAACGACCTCTCACATAATAAAAATAGCGGGGGTAAATCAAATAAACATTTTTTTTTAATTTCAGTTTTTTTTGTTAAACGGGCTGATATCAAATAATTACTCTTGCTAGTACTTGAAGGTACTAGGAGCGCAGAGATGGATATGTTGACGACCCGAAATTATTTGTGTCGTTTCCCTACAGTGCCAGTGGGCCGATTTCCCAGACCCGTGACCGACACATCAACAGCGGCTGACATATAACGATAATTCACAACAAGCAATACATTTAAAACCAGTGGTGCGCACAGCTCGATGAATGGAGACTTTGTCGATTACAGACACAAATTGAATGAAGCTAATAGGCGTACAATATTCCCATTGTGTTTTGATTCTGGTTGGTAATGCACTGATTGTAGAAACATCACGACCTAAATCAAATGGCGATATAAGTTATAATCGTTTAAGCAATGAAGTATATTGTAATTAAAGCCAGCAGTTATATATGTAGTTTTGTTCCTAATAATGTTGTTGTTGCTGTGTGGTTCCCGGTGGAGTAGAATAGGGCCACCCCAGATTTATGTAGGGTGGTGTCGTAAAAGGCGATTAAGGGATCGGAATGTTATCTATCAGATATTATGTATACAGCCATACAGTGCCTAGTTGTTTCATATTCCTCTGCCTACCCCTTAGGGGATGCAGACGTGAGTATAAATACATATATCTGTAATGGATGTATGTGTGTGTATGTAATGTTAACATATCAAATCTTAAAATATCAGATTGCGTAAAGATAATCCATATTTTGCTAGTCTAGCAACTTTTTTTGTAAATTGTTTTATACATTCAAATATACCTAAATTAAAACTGGTTTACTAATAAAGTATTATTTGTGTACCTACCTGTAACTCCACAAGAAAAAAAATACACAATATCGATGTATGAAAAGCCTTTTCCGCGAATTCCACTACATCCTTATTTTTTTTATTTTAATGCAACCTCTAGTGTAAGTGTTTTTATGTTTTAGAAATCAATAACCTCGCTGCCTTAAAAAATTAACTTTGGACACAAAACACAAGTGACACGTATATTACAGGGGACTTGTAGAACTGCAGTTTTAACAAATATTATTAGTAGTCATACTTAAAAATAAAATACATAATTTTACAGCCTTACGAAATTTGCAGAAATCTGAAATATTAACTTCTGTAAATTTCCATCATCAACCCGTTCTCCAGCTCTTAATTAAAGCAACAAACACAACTTAATACAAAAATCTTCTCATACACGTCTGTAAAAGTAATATGTAATCATTGATATGTTAACAACGACGCATATTAAGTAACAGAGAGCCTACCTCAAACAATTAACTTAGTTAGAGACAAGTACTTGATTAGACGAATGTCCGTCGTCCTCGCTCCCGGCGAGTCCCGGATATTGTTTCAAACAAATGAACTAGCAGGGTTTAATAAGCAGAACACGTGCCTGTCTAATAATATAATAGTCTGGAAATTATGAAAAAGGTAACACATACTCCCAATGACGTTTGCTCTGGTATCTAGAACTCTGAAGACTATACGGTATTCTTTAGTACATAAATGAAAATGAAATACATTAATGTTTTTTTTGAAAATATTAACTATCCAGGCAGTCGTAATTGTAAGTATTATCTTGTTTTATCTTTGTTGTACAATAATGCCAAGTTCAAGTACTATGTTACATAACCGTACCGCAGCATTTAATAAGGTATTCAATGACTACTTTAACAGCGTCACGAGTTCTGTTTTTGCTAGGTACATTGTATGTATATGTCTACATATTAGTTTTAATTTTCTGAAACCTAAAATTTTAGTCAAAAAGACAATATGCTGAAGATTATTTAAAAAAAATCCATATCCTTTAGCATACTGTGTTTACGGTCGTTAGTATAAAAAATAGTAGGCAAACTTAATTAAATATAGAATATATTAGTGTACATTATACATTATATTATATAAACCGCTATTTTTATTTAGTTTACTCTTCCATTTCAATCTTACTGGTGTATAATAAAGATATATATTATTACTAAAGTATTTTCATATTACCGACAAAGTTTGAACTATTTAAAGCTATGGTTTAAGAGCAACTCAATCAATGTTGTGTAATTTTATCAGTGAGGAAGCATCATCATTTGTAAGAAAGAACAAAGTAATAATGTTATTTATAATATTTTGCTTCGTCAAATAAGAACTATATGAGTGTTTCACAAATGAGAACCTAGATTTTAAGTCTGGGACCTCAGTACGGTTACGAGAGACGGACATTACTCTTATTTCAGAGGTTTTCTTTTTTATGCCGTGTGGTTCATATAGTGCCCGGATGACGGTTGACCTTGCCCGCCATTACGTTAGTGGGACCAAATTCTAATTAACAAAATGTGGGTGTTTAATAGACCCCCTTAGGGGATACAGGCGTAAGCGTATTTACATGTAAGATTTTTCTTAGTCTCAAAAGAAACGGAGAGCATAACAGCAATACATAGCATACTTGAAATATGTTTACTTAATTTAATCCTATATCTGTATAAAGTTTCATATGACTTTTATTTACGTGCCCAAATTCAAAGATCAAAATGGAGCCTAAACTCACTGCCTTACTACACTTACCTAGATACCCTTATTAACTAAGGAAGTAAGAAGCCTTCCCTGCAGTCACTAGATCAGAAAAGAGGAGTGCATGCGTCACGTGTATCTACGAGCGGGTCAGTGTGTCAATCACAGTATTCCAAGTAACCTATAGTTCCTGTTCCTGTTAGTATTCCAGGTAAAACTATTCTTTTTTTTTTATATACCATAGGGAGACAGACGAACAGACTTGTCACCTGATGGTAAGTGACACCGCCGTCCATAGACACTTGCAACTCAAGAGTCACAAGTGCAATGCCCACCTTTGAGGGTGATGAGGGATGGGGGATGCAGGGAGCGCAAAGAAGAGAGGAGGGATGAGGAGATAGAAAAAAGGAGAAAGGAGATGAGGGGAGAGAAAAGGGGGGAGGGGGAATTGGGCCTCCGAAAACCTCACTCAATTCGGGGAAATTGCATTATTTAAAACCCTCGCCCTCGGGAACCAAGAAAACAAAAGTTTTATTCAAAATGTGTATAAAGGTTTTGACTGAGATTTTTTTATACAACTTTTAGGAACCTATTTTTTTATTTCAATCACAAAATGGGAAATACTTAAATGTTTATACATAAAATATAACTGGACTCGATAACAAGGGTAACACTGAAATGTACGCATTTCTTCAATAAAACAGTATAATTACACAAGTGCAGGCTGTGGAAACGCAATAAACAGTTTATACGAGAGCTTAACGGCTTTAGGGTTAAATTTTATTTGATTGCAAGCCTCCATGCGACAAGCTGATTGATGTATGGCCCAACGGCTTCCATGCTTAAAGATTACTTAATTGATGCAACGATCTGGCAGATATTCATATTAAGCAGGACGTTATATTACTTTTACAAAAAAGCTGTTTTAACATTACAGCAATAATGATTATTGAATTATTAAGTTTCTAATTGTGAACATTCTAACTTATTATATATATAATATATATATAATATATATATAATAATATATATATAATATAAATATAGTATATATATAATCCGAATCTCGGAAACGGCTGTAACGATATTCATGAAATTTTGTATGCAGGGGATTTCGGGGCCGATAAATCGATCTAGCGAGGTGTGATTTTTAGAAAAGTTCGTTTTATCCGTGCTTTCCGGTAATGAAAAACTGCTACAATATCATTAGAATACGAAAGTAAATTTTGCCACCTTCTACAAGGTTGTAATAGGTCAGGTGTGAAATAGGGCGTTCCCGTAACCAGATTACCCCGGTTCGAGTCCTGATGATTATTTTATTTTACCTTTTTTTTTTCGTTCTTTTACACGATTTACCAAAAAAAACTACACTATATGATAAAATGTATTTATCCAGTCATAAAAGTATACATTGAAAATCACAACTGAAAAACACAACAATAATAAACTGCTTTATTTATTTAGGCACGAATAGGTCGGCTCGCCACTTGCGTTGCATTTCCCCGAAATTAGTAAGGTTCTCGGAGGCCCAACTCCCCTCTCCTTATTCATCTTTCCTGACCTCAAGCCCCTTTTCAAATCTCCTCATCCCCGTCTCTTACCCCTCCCCGCATACTCCCATCCCTCTTCACTTTCAAAGACGGGCAGCGCACTTATGACTCTCCAGTTGCGGGTGTCCATGGACGGTTGTCACTTACCATCAGGTGACCATCAGACGAACACACTCGTCTGCCGCCCTATAATATATAAAAAAAAACAAAATGCACACAGGCGGACTTAATACCACAGAAATTCTCTGCCAGTCTACCTTTAATGTCTGTTATGATCAATTACTGTATCATTCTGTAAGTAAAATCATACAGATTACTTAAGTCATCAGTGATTTTATAGACAATAAGATCGATGCAGAAAACTTAGGCAGATCTGTATCTCTACCAGCTGGCGATATGTGATGATGATTGTAGACGACGAGCATCTAGAGTGATATCTGGACTCCCAAACTCATTATAAACGTGCAAAGAAGATTTTGTAATCTTTTGAATTTATTTGTAGTTTAAATTACGCTTATCCCTTACAGTATTTTGAATGTCGGTATGATAGGGGATTTTTTATTCAAAAATTGTAGTTAATGCATGCAACTCATCATACAGATTTATACAGAATTCATTTCAATAGCATCGGGACGTCTTATGGTAAAAGACAAATGCCGTCCATGGACACCTGCAACTCAAGAGTCATGTGTTACTAATTTACTCTTGAAGTGTTACTTCAAAGTATAACGATTAAACGGAGAACCCTGAACATTGTAACATATATTAACCTTCACTAATAAATCAAAACACGCCACTAATCATTACACACGGCTACCCGCGACACGAATCCGCGATTGAGATAGCGAATAGCGCCCCTTTCATACGACATTAGCTACGTTAGACACGCCACATTTCGTAACAATCTGCACCCTGGCTCAGTCGCGTGTGAATCCTCAGATACAGACGCTCATTTCCTCTCACTCGCGGGCTAAACGTGAACCAAGCGAAGCATCGCATTCGGGAAATTATTATGTTAAGCTATTAATAAAGTTACGATATGTTGTTTGACTTCTTGCTAACGAAGAAACTGTACTGTTTGATTGTGTACTACATTCACATAGACTGCTATGTACCTACTTTACCTTCTTACAGCTTTTGAAAGCAATTTTTGTGGCGGAGGTTTTTTTTTTTAATGCGATAGGGGGCAAACAAGCAGACTGGTCACCTGATGGAAAGTGACAACCGCCGCCCATGGCCCACGCAACTCAAGAGTCACAAGTGCCAAAATTTTAGGAAAAATAAACAGCTGTGAATAATTTTATATGTTGACCTGTCATATTAGTCATAATACAGAAAGTCTACACGAATTCAGATCAGGTTATTCTGGTCATAGATGTAAGACAAAACTTATGAAAATTTACCACCAGAAGGCGATCTCTAGTACTTTGTAAGTAGTAGTAATCCTACTAGGCTCGTGCTACAGGATACACAATAAAAACTGCATTGGATATTTAAAGCCTCTAGCAATGCATGAAATACCACAATAATATTTATCATAACTCCCGTTGAAACCAAGTGTCAAACACTTTCTTTATGAAAAATGTGTAGTATTTGTTCTATGTCGCTAAATTGCTGTTAAGATATTTCTTCCGCTGAAGATTTAAGTACATATTACCCTGCGTACTTCCACCTCCTACACGGCGAAAACGAGTAAAATATGGTTTTACGGATATTCAAATTCGCGAGAAGATCGTAAATTTCACATTTTGTTTCGATGTACACTGTCGCGTTTTGTGTCAAAGAAGTCATTTTGTAAAGCATCTCATACGCCTGATACGATAGTTATTGCAGGAACGTTTGCATTGCTGTAACGTGTGTGAATTTTGTGAAATTTTTAACAGCAAGAAATAAAATTTCATAGCTTTTCTCAGTGGGAGTGACAATAAAACTGCATCTCGATTCTGATCACACTCGTTTCAATATGTAGATACGACTGAACACCTGAGACCTGGCGCCTGCTTGAAAAATGCTTATTATATTGCTCGCCCGTAAAGTATGTTTACACACACTTGGCAGGATGGGGGAAAAGAAATGACACAATTATCATTAATGGACTATACGTAGTTTCGCACGTCAAGCACGTTAGATACATATATATAACTGAGGCCAAAAGTTATTTCATAATTGACAGATTAATATTCAGTGAAGAGTGAAGACGTGCACTTGAAGGCTATGTCATTCGATTCACTAGAAGAGATGGCACTCGATACAGGAACTATGCACTTACTTTAATGACTATAAAGTGGTGACTATTTCTGTACTATATTTTTGACGGTCTCTCGATAGAAATCTATACAATCAAAACGAAATCGAAATCAAAACCTGAGTAACGTAATGGTAGAAAGATTATATAATTTCTTGTAGTAATTTTGACGGCTTTTAGCGGCTTGACCAGATACCACGGCCTCACAGGAAACCGGTTGTGAAGCAACGCTTGCGTTGCATTTCTCCGAAGTAAGGGAGGTTTCCGGGAACCCAACTCCCTCGCTCCTTTTCCCATTCCACTGTCCCATTCATCCCTCTTTATTTTCAACTGAACGCATCCCCTCATCCCTCATCAGCCTCAAAAGCGGGCAGCGCACTTACTTGCACATAGTTGTTGCAGGTGTCCATGGATGGCGGTTGTCACTTACCATCAGATGACCCGTCTGTTCGTCTGTCCCCCTATAATATTAATAAAAATTGCTTTATACTTTAAAGGTATGGTTCATATACTAAACCATTACACTAAAAATGACACCGAGTACACAAAATGACACTGTATATAGTTCTGGTAGTAATTCGCTAAATAACGCTATTGCAGGGCTAAAACCACGAAACGGATACCTCGGTTTGGCAAGTGCACTCTGTCATTCCTAAATATATAGTTTAAACGATAAGCACACGGTAGGTAGGCACAGTATACTTTGTGAAAGTTTATTTTTTTACTCTTGCATTAGTGAGCTAACCAACTAACTAAAAACAACTTTTCTCAATCAAACAAATGCATGAAATCATTTAGAGATTGTACCAGTTGACGTGAGTAAGATCACCATGTAGGTCAAAACTCAACATCTACGACTATATGTATTATTTCAGAGTTAATGATTTTTCAAAGTACAAATGTTAAAATTATGCGTTAATCATTTGGTATACGTGCGCCGTTAATACCTTACATCGATCGATCTTCATGTTCTGTACGGAATTATTTAAAACGAATTTTAGCTTAAGCTCAAATGTTTTTAACGATGACATTAAAACATAAACGAATTTTACTGTAATATGCAATGCAATCATCCCAAGCAAGCCAGGCGGCAAACAATAGCGAACGAGATGAAGAAAGCACGGCATGGAGCGATATTAAGTGCGAAACTGAAGACCGATCTCATGGACATTTGCTGGACCGATCAATGGATAACTACTTTAGACGCCTTCTGCCCCATCTAGGGGATATAGGAAATGAAGTCAAAGTCAAGGAAATCAAATATATATGTAGTATGATTTTAAAGAATTACAGGAATTTAAATTATCTCTGTAGAGATCGATGGATGGCTAGTCATCAAGTCTTGCGGTACTGGTATCGACAAGGTTTTGTAGTTTTTAATCTCCTGCTTTATTATACATTCCGTACACGCCTATTCCTTGTTGGGCCCGGGTGCGTTTAGCTTTACTCGGTCGGCGTAAGCTGAAAGCAAAGCTAAACTTTACCAACGCAACTAAGTTTTTGGATTTTTATTGCTTTTGAACAACGTGAGAGGAAATAATATTTAAAATTGCAGTCGTTCTTCCTGGAATTTGTATTAATATTGAAGGCAAATTTTGTTTTCATAGTGACAGAATAATAATAAAATCTTTGTGAAAAACACACTTACCAATAGATATACTAAACCATGTAAATTAGAAATAAGTACTTAGCCACCTCATGTGAAATGTGTAATTTAGTGAAAGGAATAATAATTTAATATTATCCTGTTAAATGTTTAGTATTGTTTAAATTAGATTAGCTCACTATACTCCGTTACTTAATTTTTAAGGCATAGGGAGACAAACGAGCAAACGGTTCACCTAATAGTAAGCGACCTCCGCTCCTCAAGAGTCACAAGAGTGCTGCCCCCCTTTCGATTAGGAGAAAGGGGTTTGGGCCTCCGGTAACCTCACTCACTCGGTCACACAATGCAAGTATTGTTTAACAGCCGGTTTTCTGTGAGACCGGTCAAGCCGGCCCATTCTTGCCTAAGCATGGCACTATTACTGTTATTTTTCACTATATTTTTTAATAATTAGTTTACATTAATAAAAGCAATCATTTAAAGAAATCTATAATATTATTAATATGTTAGCTCTAACCTAACATATTATTTATATATTAGGTTTATCTTTTCGCCTGTGAAAAAAAATACTTAGTTCTTGTACACCTATGCTCACAAATAGATTGTGACTGATTTGTTTAAATCTAATTAAATCAGGATTTAAGATATTTATAATTAGATATTGTTTGATTAGATGCATCACTGATATTCATAGAGACCTTTGAGAATATGCTGACGAGTTTTTATGAATGATGTGCAGCTCCATTGTATAATTTTGATAATATTCCGATCATATTTTTATATTTGGACATCTGTGTAATCAGTAATAGAAAATTGCATTAATATTAAGCGTTTTTCGTCATAAACACACATTCATAATTTATAATTATACAATTATATTACTACTCTCACTTACTTTTCTATCTAAGGCATGAAACAATGCAAAAAAATCTGCTAAACATAGTACGGCGCGCAAGCTACGTCGCGCGACGTGAGATCATTCGTCTCCGCAATCCGTCTGTTCGGGACGTGCGTCTACATACTTTCGCTAAAAATGCAAATTGTACGTCGAACTGACACCACGCCCAGAGCCAAGCTGACTTAGGGACCTCAAGGGGCAAGGGGAGCACAATTTTTCACGAAACCAAAATGAGCAAGACACACCCCCAAGACTGTCGAGTCGATGAGTGCCGACGAACCTTCGGTAATTCATTACACGTCATGATTTTGATGGACTTTCGTTTATATTTTGGGAGAAGATGTTCAGTAGAAGAACATCCGATGTTTATTAGTTAGAAGTTGTGCCAAGCAAATTGAAATTAGTTGAAAATTTGGTTTGTCGTATGACAGCTTTAATGTAAAAAAAATTTTAGGTATATCAATTTTATAATCAACGTAAATCTAAATTTAGAAATGTTTAATCAACAGTCTTGTCTTATATATCTAGTTAGCTATATAAAAAAATATTATAAACTAGTAACATATTAAATATGTAATAGAAGCAAGTCTATTACCGTTTAATGGCACTTTACCAGACACCGCGCCGTCCTTATAATATTTTTTTGAAGAACAGTACCAAGAACTCAATAGTTATTCATGCATTCTAATGTTTAGATTCACGAATTGCATGGTCATGTTAGAGAAATTGCCTGCAGGTCTAATTTCGACCATACTCAATCAAATATTTCATCCAATATTGGGTATTAACATATTTGTTTTAACCAAATGTAAGGTAATAAGCAGTCTATCAGAGTAATACACACATTAAAAATATGAACAAAGAGTTCTCTAGATTTATTATTTAATATATATGTGGATAAATCCATCTTTTCATTTACTATACTTTATCGACATTAAAACAGTGTTTGTCGTTATAATCGTTTTTATGTGATATGAAGCAAACGAGCAGACGGTTATCCAGTGGCTCTGATACCAATAGACAATTGCATATCGCATGGACAGATTTCTTACCCCGTGCCTCTCAAGCTATAACTACAATAGCATTAGGTATTTTCAGATCAATCTTCATTACTATGCAAAACAATCAATAAAACATATAACAATGAAATACAATCGCAATTGCGAATAGAACTTAAATGTTAATTTTCTAAGCTATTAACACATTAGGAGTGCACAACGGACGCTATCGTAAATCAGAAATGCAAACACTGTATTAATTACAAATGCAAACAGCGAGTGTGGTCCGCCGCAGCCGTCTCTATCCTGCTAATGATTTGCAGTGTACACTCTTACACACACAGATGCCTAAAACTAAATACACGGACACAACACAAGTAAGGCTTACCTACTATTATTTTTCTCCAATTCCAACCTAGACTAGACTTTTTATCGAAATTCTAATCAGTTGAGACTTAATTCCCTTTGAAAAGCAGGTATACCCAAAAAACAGTATGTTGCCCTTGTTACTCGACCGTAACCGGAACTTGCATCCTCCGAGGCTCCGAGAAGACCACTGAGCACATAATAGCTCTGCAAGTGGCTCCTTGCCACCAATTGCTGCCAATTTCTGATTAGAATTCCAGATTGAGGTAGTCATTATTTTATTACACCGAGGCACACTGATATACATAATACGCGAGTTGTGCCATCACTAGAAAAAGAGTGATATATGTTTCAAAACGGATGGATGAGGATTGCCCAAGACCGCTTCTCGCTGTTCACTGTTTGACGAAGGCCTCCCCGCCTTCGTCAAACAGTGAACAGCGAGAGGCTGATGAATATGTAACACAAAAAAAATATTAAAATTAAAAAATATAATCTGGAAAGCACCATCTGTACATTCATCTCACTGACTATCTATACCAGTTTTAGGGCTTTATACAACCCAGAGATGTCAGCCTTGAAAGGATGACATTAAATTAATATCTACATACATACTCCGAAATACTTTCCATTAATCTCAATAATACTTCGTAATATTACACACAGTTGAGTTAACTGGGTATTCCCACTAATACTCTCAACTTCGTATCGTGTAATAGAACCACAATAACCTAGGCTTACAGACTTTAACCTATCGAACACGTGAAAATAACACCCCAGCTTATAAACACTACAAATATTTAGTTACTGCTCCTTTAACTCGTGATACAGTGATATAAATCTTCTAAAAGATCAGTACTTTTAGTAGTTACATCTATACTAATATTATAAATCTGCAGAGTTTGTTTGTTTGAACGCGCTAATCTCAGGAACTACTGGTCCGATTTCAAAAAATCTTTCAGCGTTGGATAGTCCATTTATCGAGGAAGGTTATAGGCTATATTTTATTTTAGGGATACATAAGAAAATTGCTATTTTGTAACCCAAGCTGTAAAATCGAAAACCTATTTATGCGTGCGCTGCAAAACTATTGACAATAGAACAAAATGATGTACTACGGGTTTGTAGGTCTTAATAAGGACTACAAAAAAGTCCGCAAGAGCACATATCTAACCATCATAGTTTAGTCACAATAACCGCTTTTATGTTCATTAAAAATATAATGCATTTCCGCTTTTAATCTGTTGTAAACTTTAAGTAAACACGAAACAGCAGTAACTGAGATATTGTTTTACGAGTATTTGTGTGTTGAGCAGAACCTCCCCACGCATTTAGGCCGGGCACACGTATCTCCTTCGTCTAAAGATAACTTATCGTTCCATTTTTCACTGAACTGTTGAATGAATGTAGTCGTATTGTTTTTATTGGCAAAAATATCTACTGTCTATTTTTGAAAAAAAAAAAACACAAATGTGTAACGATGTTACGGTAACTAAAAGAAAAAGACGAAGACATCCGTCACAACCGTTGGGTGATAAATGCGTCGATAATGGGATGTGTAAATCCGGCTTTCAACGCGATCGTAAATATTATTGGTTAAGTCCCGATTTACACAAATTAAATAAACATACGTGGGTCACACTGAAAGTTTTACAATAGGCCATTAAGAAAAACAGCTGATAAAAATTCGTCTAGAGACAATTTTCACTCAATGAATTATTGCAACTTTCGTTGCTTTTTACTTACGATAGACTTCGATTGGTATTTCATTACAAAGCCTAATCTCGTGCTATAGTTTACAACTGATTTTGAACGTTTTAGAAGCAAAACTCACTGGTGATTCTGGAGTAGGACGTCCTTCTAAAACGGCTACTAAAAATCGCGTGAGTGCCGTGCGGCTACTGACGGAAGGGCAGCTTTAGGCATTGGTATGAGTCAAGTGCAAAAAGTCTTACATGAACATTTAAGCCTCGTTAATATATACCTCGTTAATACCGACTTTGAACCTACAAACGTAATCAAATATTAGTTCTCGTTTCTGGGTGTTAGTGGCATCCTTTGTATAGTGATTGGGACGACGCCCGCGATACAGTGCGATATTTCTCATGCTACAAACGCTAAAAACTACCTTTATTTTATTATAAAACATATTTTTTACAGGCATCTCTATTTAATGAAGGGCATACTAAATTAACAGATTTTTAAGAAACAACATGAAAATATAAGTTAGTCGTTCTGTACTTCGTCTCTCTCGTACGTCGCTCTGTTGTGACTATCTCTGCAAAAATAAAAATATAGATACTTGATTTTAAATTCCATGCATACGAAGTCGCCAATAAAGTGAAGACTGTACTCCTAAAATAAATAAAATAAATATAGTTCCATTTTCGAAATGAAAATTATTCTTACATAAAACTATAAAGCGGTAAGGTAACGGCGAAGAAACAAAACGTGCAAATAAAAGCTTCATTTTAATTTCATCACTATAACTCAGCCGTATAAATATACGGTTCTGAATGAAAATTCAAATAAAAAGTGCAGGTACGACGTCGAAACAATAATGTGCGATTGTAGTTGCTTTTACAATAAGAGTCGGAGACATGCGGGTACGGGTACACGGCCGACGTAAAGTGAAATCGGTCCTTTCAAAACATTTTACTGTGTGAAGCTCGAAAATAAAACGTTGAAGCACTATTCAACTACACACAGTGGTCGCGAGTAAAGTGTCTGCGATAAAGGGCCTCGCAAAAAAAAACTCGGTGGTGTAAACTGGGCCGGTACGGGTAGGGTAATCAACTTTTTCTAGCTTGTCTTTGTATAGAGAAATTAAATGGTTTTTTATCGCTACATATGTTTTATAAGCGGTAGCTTATTTTATGTATACATATTTTGTTGACTTGCACACAATAAACAGATACACAAAACAGACATATCATTTATTTGCCTGCTTCTAACTAAAATGAAGAAATAGTTATGTAAAACCAATTCCCTCTAAGTCGTATTATTTAAAAGGATTAAATTAAAAGGCAACGACCAGTGCAGTAGATAAGGTATAAATAGTTCAATATTACAGATTAGTAACTTATGTTCACTTATACGAATTTCCAGTTACCAATTCGAATAGTCGAAGCTACGTATAAATAATTGTACTCCCAAACTCTCGGTTTAAAAATACGTTCTACGTACTTGCCTCAAGTAAGCTGTATAATATCCTCGAATCGTTGGATCTCGGAATCGAGTTCGAAGTCTCGCAAAGAAACTGGAGTTACATTCACAGTCGCGTGAATATTCCAATTCAATCGTCTCTGCCTCAGTTCGCCTTAAAATGGAAAAACTGTTTTTGTTACATGTGCTAGTAGTAGACTGGTGTGTCATTAACTATTGCATTGTTCATTAATATTGTAATCGAATGAAAGTAATACTGAATAATATCTTTAAGTTAGAAATGTCATTTTTTAAAGGTGTGAATTTGAAACAAACATTTTTTTTTTTTTTTGAAAGAATAGAACATCAACTTATAGGCTATTCTTAGGACGTGGTATATCCCTAAAAAAAATTCAACTGCTTCATATGTGACGTTTAACTATTTATGGCACACGTATATTTTGAAGTGGTAACAAAAATAATTACAATTTAAATTTTACCAGTAGTCTTACAGTACATAGAGACAGAGAAATAATCTGGTAAAACATAACCTTCCTTCTGGCGCAGTGTGATAAAAACGAGACAGTTAATCCAACTCTAGCAGGTACATTTAATTGAATTAGAGAGAAATTAATAATAGATTCAAACATTTTAATTATACTTCAGACACGATTCTCATACTTGCACAGCGCGTAATGAAAAGCCTTGATATGGGATTTATTATCATTTATTAGCAAAGGGAATATTAAAGTACATATTTAAATAGGGTCGCGATGTTTTACAGGAATTTTATAATAATTCAAATTAGATAATGCCGCAGCTGGGCACCACCTTGATTTTACATGAGACTAATTAAGTTAATATCGAGCTTGGTTATATATTTCTGTATCTTTAAACATATAAAGAGATATTTCGTATTCTCTTTTCCTTAGTCTGACATCTGCTAGTTCTGTAATTCTATTATTATTCTCTTTTATTAAATAAATGTGGGTTATTTTGACAAATACTGTTGCCTCATAATTATATAAAGACTAAGAAACAACTATCCCTGTACGTAAATGACATACTGCAGGATTAATTTTTCTTTTGTGCTTAAAAAAAATATATATCTGAAAATAAACTGAGAATAAAACCATAACCCCTTTTTTTATTAAAGTAACAAAAGTCTAATCTAGTAAACTTATAGCATCAGCTATCTGAGAGTGTTATTATGATTACTGGTGCGATACCACGGCCTCACAGAAAACCGGTTGTGAAGCAACGCTTGTGAGGCCCAACTCCTCTCCTCATTGCTCTCCCCTCTTTCCTATCTCCTCATCCCTTCTCTCTTTTTTCCCCTCCCCGCAACCCCCAACCCTCAGCACCATCAAAGGCGGGCTGCGCACTTGCGACTCTTGAGTTGTAGGTGTCCATTGACGGCGGTTGTCATTTACCATCAGGTGACTCGTCTGTTCGTCTGTCCCCCTATAATATAAAAAAATAAACCAAACAAACCCCTTCAGCGATACACACGTGAGCGTATGTATGTTTGTATATAAACATATAATTAAAAAATTGCTTATATACTCGAGTCTAACAAACTATCACATTACTGTACATAACTTTTAACTGAATTTTGGTTCTGACTGGTAAGACCTCAATTTGACGGCTTTTAGTTTGATGAACAGTCATTCAATCTCTCCTAGGGGTTAGAAATAAATTCGTTAGTCAAAAGCTGAAACATACTATTGACTTTTACTTTGAGGAAGGCTTCTTGTTAGACCTGAGATATGACTAAACAAATCCAGAACCTTAGAAGTTTGAATACAACATATGTACTCGTATTTATATAGAGATAATGTAGTACAATGACCAAAAACAGTTGAGTTACAAAAATATCTGAGCACACCGGGAATATATAATTTAACTTGGCCACAGAAGTGGCTTTTCTGTTTGCAAACTGAATTTGATCTATTTTTAGCTTGCACATCCCTACTATGTTTACCTTTTAGAACGATGTAATGCACGTTAGTGCAAAATTGAAAAATAAGTTTATCCCATTTTTTCAACCACTGCTATCTGCATGCAAATAAAACATCATAGCGATAATAAGGATACTTGTTACGATCTTTTTAACAATACTTAAAAAAAAATCATCACACACAAACCACATCACAGGTTCAATCGTTTTTGTTTGCTCCATTTCCTCATTTGCTCCGTAAAACATTTTTACATTGATTCCTAAAAGGGTCTCCATAAATATTCAGTGGTAGAGCCATGCTTAGGATTCAGTGGTAGAGCCATGCTTAGGCACGAATGGGCCGGCTCGACCGGTGCGATACCACGGCCTCACAGAAAACCGGTTGTGAAGTAACGCTTGCGTTGCATTTCCCCGAATCGAGTGAGGTTTCCGGAGGCCCAATTCCCACTCCCCCTTTTCTCTCCCCTCATCTCCTTTCTCCTTTTTTCCATCTCTTCATCCCTCCTCTCTTCTTTCCGCTCCCTGCATCCCCCACCCCTTATCACCCTTAAAGGCGGGCAGCGCACTTGCGACTCTTTAGTTGCAAGTGTCCATGGACGGCGGTGTCACTTACCATCAGGTGACCCGTCTGTTCGTCTGTCCCCCTATAGTATAAAAAAAAAAAAAAAAAAAAATGATCATTGAGCATCCTCTGCGGGTATACAATATTGTTTTCGTACGGTAACATTAAATATGTTTTTATTAAAGTAAGTGCTCTATATGAAATTGCATTTAAGCCAATAGGTGCAAGTATTCATCGTCCGTCATATTATTTGTCACGAGCCGTCATCGGCAGACGATGCCGAGCGTCGAGTGCGACCGACGCATAGCGTATATCCAATTATCCGTTCGCAATATTTTCTATGTGATGGCGCATATGGAAAACACAATCAATCTAAAATATTTGGAGAAACTGAGTGACAGCTATTTGACGATCAAATGTTTACTTTTGTATATGGCTATAGTTCATACTGCAATACATATTATAAAAATATATCAGGCCGATGTCTGTACACTATAGATATTTAAGAAAAATAATACGGCCCCGTATTTATTTTCATTAGAGTAACAAAATCCAAAACTAAAGTTTTAAGAATTTTTGTCTGTCTGTGTGTATACACTCTTCCGTACACACACGACTGAATGCAGTTTTCCTTGTTTATTTACTTTGGTTTTATTCATGACACCCATCGTTAACAGGGCATCAATTAAAAAAAAAAAATTGTTACTAACGGTTGACTTCGTTCGCGTGGAAATTTTAAACCAACATGCATCGAAACTTTCGAATTTATAAGATCTAAAATACAAGAAGAAAGTTTAGAAAACTAGGTTTTAATGAAACGTAAAAACTACGTTTTACTTTCGAAGTATCCGGTGAGCTCTAAAAAGGTTCCGAGAGTTGAATTAACAATAACTATCGTATTTCGGTCTGGTTCGGTTTTTCGATTTCCTCAGTGACTGTAATACGCAGCTATATGAGGAACGGGGTATAAAATATATTTTTATTTTTGCAAGTTTAATTCTTTATCAGTTATTTTCGTACATATAAGGTAGCCTCAAGTATCTGGTAGAGTTTTCCTTCTTTTGTCATTACCAATATGAATCTTATATTTTTTATAAACTTTAACCTATATTTGAGTGAGGGGGCTCCAACCCTGGCATCAACCAACTCAAATCATAGGTATGTGACCCTTACATAATCCAGCAATTGCTTACATTTCCTTATCTATCCGTATAAGCAAAATCCCTTTAGCTTCCATTGTATTTTCTTGTTCTTACCTTTTTTCAAAAATTTCCCATTTTTTCCATATGTAACTTCTAATTAAGATTAAAACTTTGAGAGTGATATGAAGATACTTAGAGTGATATGAGATATATTAATTAACTATAAGTTTGATAAATATAATCCATTAAGATAGTAATAGTATAATATTTTAGGACACTCTAACATAAAGCTTCGAGTTACATGTATGCGACCCTGACATCCTCGAGCTATTATTTATATTTCACAATACATACATACAAGCAATGCCTCTTTCCTTTCTCTGCCTTCCCTTTTCCTACCTTTCAATATAGTATTAATATCTTTAATTCCGAAAGTGCTTGGTCTGGACCAAATTCTTTTTAGCAAAATGTGGGATTTAAATACACGTCTGCATACACATTCAGCCATAGGCATGAGCGTAAACAAACACTGCCATAAAACACTACATTCAACCCATCTGATCGATCAACTACTACAGTCGTACATTGATTTACATTCGATAGTTCTGCTTCCGTAAAAGTGTAAACTTCTAATAGTATTTAAATGCTTTAGACCAAAACATCATCAAAATGTTAATGTTCAACCTCACAATCCTTAAAACATCAATACTAATGCTAATATCTTAAAAACTTTCTACCAAATTTTTAAACGAACATAGCGATTCATAGCAAGGAAAACACGGCACATTAAATTAAACACGCAACTACAAAATAGTTTCTGCTGCCAAGCCTTAAGAAAAGTTACTTTTGTTCCTTGGATACATTCCAAATTCATTGAAAAAGTAATCATTGAAATTTACACTTTATCACCTAAGTTGATATGTCTTTTTACAGGGTTAAATCATCCTTTAACAGATTTGTCTGGTTCCAAATTGCCAAGAAATTATTGAATTAATTCTATAGGACTTGTATCGCGACTACTACGAGTCTCAAACCCTGTTGAATCCTACGAATCATATGACCGAATCCATCAGCACAGACCTTTAATCAACATAATCTACAGGATAGGAAAATCAATGGGCCTGAAGGAAAACCACTTTAAATAATTAAGATTTTACTTAAATGTCTCAGTGAAGGCTAGCGTGGCTATGCATAGAGTTGTGTTGGTGCCAACACTTATGTATGGCAGCGAAAGTTGGGTATGGCAGAAGAAGCACTAAAGTAGAATGAATGCTGTAGAAATGAGAGCATTGAGGAGTATAGCTGATAGGAAATTAAGTGACAGAATAAGGAATAGTGTGATAAGGGAGCAGTGTGGTATGAAAGAGGATGTAGTGACTGAAATAGAAAAAAGTGATGTATTGGTTCGGTCATATCGAAAGGATGAATAAAAGAGACATAAGGTATTTTTATGGCAGATGTAAATGGAGTTGTCGAAAGAGGAAGTAGGAAGAGAAGTTTAAAACAATCTAAGCAAAGGCCTGCTTAAAAGTACATTTAAGCGACGAGCCTGTATACGGAACGGAATGAAAGTTGAAGAAGCGAGAAAGGTATGAAGAATCGTATACAGAACCGTTGCAAATGGAATGAAATAGTCTCTGCCTACCCCTATGGGTAAGAGGCATGATATTACGTATGTATGTATGTATTTTACTTAAAAGCAACATTCCTTAAATTTTAAAAAGAAACAGAATTGCTTTCACATACCTCGAAAAGCTTACCTGAACCGAGAATCAAACCAGCGACAAATTAATAAAAAATATTAAACTAGTTGATACAGTCAATGTTAAAGAGAAAACTTCTCCAAGAAACATGGGTTCTTACACTCGTCTGTTGTACAAGATATCTATGAAATCGAATAGGTACTATATAAGGGCTTTAATCAACTTTGCCTAGACTGGAACTGTTAACTTTCAACAAGTAAAAGACACATTATAATTTTCTTATAATTGTAACACTCTAAAACATTATATTAAGTACAAGTTTGTAATTTATCTTTAAGTCAAGGTACTTAAATATAAAGACTTCTACAAGAAAATCGTTTCATTGGTAATGATAATTCTATGCACATTTCCTTCTTTGACGAAGCGTTCTGACAAAGAGTTTAGAAATAGAAAGATAAACTTTGTTTGCGACAACAAACACTTTGGACATTTTTAATGATTTTGTTTTGTTTTACTTCCGTTTTGTAATTGTATAATAATGGCGTATCATAATAAAAACTATAATTTCCTTCATGACGGCGCTCCTACTCTACTACTAGAGATTTTATTCTGAACATTGATGCTAGTAGTAGAGTAGGAGCGCCGTCTTGTACAATGTGCCGTGGAAGTAATTTTTTTATGAACACACATTTTTATAGTCTCTATCCCTCTAAAAGACCGTTTTAGCCATTCTTGTAAACGTTACAAATTATACTCTACTAATCAACTATAAAGAATTTCAACTTAATTCTTAACCGCACTATGTAAATTTGATGGTCACCAATATTAAGCGTAAGGCTACAGCTAGAAAGGAATTTATGGTGGAGAATTCTTCATCATGCAAATCATTTATCTCTAGTCCTTAATTTCCGTAGTCTCTCGGTAGTCTACCCTTCCGAAAAATATTCTTAACCGTAAGTAAAATGCCTAAGCTTCGACTTACATCGATAATCGTCAAGAGTATAGTAGAGCATACCCTTAGACTTCGTGACTACCATATAAAAATAGTGCCGAACCCGATGTTTCTCGAGTCACTGACGCCATTATTATACAATTACAAAACGGAAGTAAAACAAAACAAAATCATTAAAAATGTCCAAAATGTTTGTTGTCGCAAACAAAGTTTAACTTTCTATTTCTAAACTCTTTGTCAGAACGCCTCGTCAAAGAAGGAAATGTGCATAGAATTATATTTACCAATGAAAAGATTTTCTTGTATACGCTGTTTTATTCTTCTAAAAACATGCAGTCTTGTTTCTTTTTAAAAATAAAGGTTGTTTCCTTTGAGTAAAATAATTTATCTTAAGGATTGTAAGTGATTTTCCTTCAGGGCCTATTTATATTTTTCACCCTGTACACTAAAACACAAGACGAGTCATATTTTATATGTATCAAATTGAAGAAAAAAACTCTTTGGCTGTACTATTTATATTTGGCTGGTTTTAATGTCAATAAATATTGGACATTGAAAAAAAGAAAAAAAAAATTATCTTATCCCGCCAGTTTTGAATCATTTTTCTGTCCACTAAAATGAATGAATGAATCTCATGATGAAATTTGAAACATTCTGAAGTTTTGTGCGAAAAAAAATTGTGACGTTGATGGACCTAATGCAGTGTCAGCGACAGTAGCACAAAGTTGGTTCAAACGTTTTCAGTCCAGGAACTTTTAAATGTCAAAAATGCAGCTAACTCTGGTCGCTCATATACGGGTTAAGTCGATGTCATTTTTGAAAAAGTGGAGCGAGATTGATATATTAGTAGTTATAACATAGCCAAGGAACTAAGGATTGACCACAAAACAGTTTTGACCCATTTGAAAAAGTCTTTCTTTACGAAATAACTGTATATTTGTGTGAAAGAAACCTACCTTTTTTGACAAGATTATTCACACAAAAAAATCATGGTCAAAGGGCAGTCAAGCTTTACTTAAGAAAAAAAAACGAAATAAAACGAAATAAGGTGATGCCGTGTGTTTGGTAGAATTGGAAGGGCATCGTTCATTATGAGCTTTTCCGCCAGGCAAAACCATTAATTCAGATCTCTACTGCCAACAACTGGATAAACTCAAGCAAGAAATTGATAAGAAATGGCCGTAAATCATCAACAGATTTGGAGTGGTCTTTCATCATGATAAGGCCTCACACATTCATGGGCCACTCAGCAAAAATAAAGAAAGCTTGGTTGGGAAGGGATAATGCATCCACCATATAGTCTAGACCTTGCTGCACCCACAAATTTTCACCTGTTAGTGTTAGGTTAACATCAAGAGAAAACTGTCAAACTACTTGTCGCATTTTTAATCAAAACTCCCAAGACACACTCCCAAACATTTAAACAACGGACACAAAGAACAATCAGACTCAGGACCACAATTTGAGGATTACAGAAAGTGTTCTCCTGTGCGGGGAACGAACCCACAACACTCGGTGCAGCAGCTTGGTGGCGATGTGACCACTTAAACTGTTGCGCCATCCGTGCAGTCTGATTTTAATTTACCCAGGTTGAGCTTCAAAAGTTGTTATTACTTACAATACAAATAAAGACAATATTGAATCCTTATTACTTATCCGTAAGTGGCTTTGAATACGAATAATCGGTGTAATCAGCGAGCATGCGAGCGATGTATATCATTGTTGCTCTATCGTCGCGCTACATAACTAATGAAATCGTAAATCAACGTTCATATATCGACATTTTCAGCGTGCAAATATTTTCCTTTTCAATATAACTCTCGACACTGACGCCTTGTTAATTAATAGAATTAAACCCAGACTTGATGAACAGCTCAACAGTGTGCCAATTAAGCGAGGAATTTTTTTTCTCCCTTGAATCTTAGTCAAAAACGAATGCGACTCAAAAAGTCAATTCATAGTAATAGTGTATTTAATTAATGAAGTTACAGAGAAAATTGTGTCAAACAGTTTTTATTATATTGCATGTCAATATTTTATTCTTACATTAAGCAAAGATGTTGATCTGATGACTGACCTAACTATTGATCTAATGGTTAGTGATCCTGACTGCTGAAGTAGAGGTCGTGGGTTCAATTCGATTACAATAAAAACTTTTATAAATGCACATGAAGCTGTCTTTTTATTAAAAAAAATTATACGGTTAAAGATGTTTGGATAAACACTTTTCTGAGTGGTATTCATATTTATTGAGGTTTTACTCACGTGTGTATTTACTTCTTAAAATAACGCTTAGCTCAGATACAGGTATTTACAAATGGACGTCAATGTTTGAAATAAGTTGATAGCTAAGATACTAGTAGCATTGTGGTAGTAAAATAATATATTTTATATTAAAAAGCTAAATATCTACGAAAAGTAAGGGATAAATGACATGAAACTTTCACACTCACAGTAGCTTTCACCCGCTGCTCAATCCAAAATATGTATTAGTGTCCAGCCTACGTCTAGAATATAATAATGGCTTTTGACCACTTCTCTGCTTGTATATAATTCATTCCTGTAATATTAGCCTCTACCAAAAATGATTCCAGCGGTCTGGCATTTTTAACTAAAACCACTGTCATTTAGTCCTTCGCTTCCCTTCTTAATTTGTGGTGGACGTTACCTCACAAGAAATAAAATTCAATTAATAATTTATTTAACTGAAATATGTTTAAGCATGAGCGTTGTCATGTTTTGGTACACCATGGCCAATAATGAGACAGCCAATTTTGTTCATGTTTAAATCAACTATTCAATGATTAACGTTGTGGATTATTTATACGGTATAAACTCTCGACCCACACACGACCCTGCCTGTCTGCACTCCGCCACTACTTCAAAAACGGTGCACTCCAACTAATTGCATTTACTATTGATGCAAGCCTATACTCACTATGTAAGTACGGGTTTGGCCGACTGTCCGGTTACTAGCCATCTCATGTCGACTATTACCAATATAATTTCAGGGCAGCGTGTTTATATTTGGAACGGAAACTTGAGCAGGGCTTTAATCTGCTTTGATACAATTTGATGCATCAATAAACGTACGATATGTCATTCATCAGCAAATTAATTGACGCTTGTACGGTCGGATTTTGGGTTCAAAGACTAAATAGAAGTAGGTCTTTTTCATAGTAAGATATTATCAGTTCAAAACCTATTATTTTTGAAAGTCTAATTCGAATTTACTTTACCTGGAGTTTAAAATTGGCATGTTTTTATTCTATTAAAGCTGGGAGACAAACCTTACCACTAGTGTCAAAAGCTGATCCCTAATTTTGCGTTACCAGAGTTAAATTTGTTTTCTTTTTAAATAAGACATAACCTACACCCCTACTAAAACAAAAGAAACTGATATTTTTTTGCAGAACCAAAAGCAAAATGTCAATTTTTAAATGGTTGGTAGACATAACCGTATATGGTAGGACTTAAAAATAAGTTACGATAGTGATTGTTATTATAATTGCCAAACAATATTGTAAAGAACACAAATTCTTTACCAAGAAGATGCTGATAAGACTGTTATTATATAATTACATATTTGAACACCGTACGTTAACAGAAAAAATATATATTTGATTTTTTTTAAAGGTTGTGATGTCCTTGAGTGCAAACAGCGAACGCAAAGCTTTGTCGTGTATTTAATTTAAACCCGATTTTAATAATTAATTTTTAATTTACATGATCCCAACTGAAATATTTTATTTATATCTAAAATACCTGGAAAACGCAGAAAATTCCCAGGAGCGAGATCTAAAATATAAATTTAGGTACATAGAAATGTAATTCGTTGTTATCGGTCTGTGGCACACTCATATCGTGTTCATATAGAAACATAAAAGGCCCCTTAAACGAGACACAATTCGTATCTACCTGCCCCTCAAATTACTTAGTTAATGCTTATTCAACAAGCTATAAAAACAAAAAGGTGGCCGCGACACAAGGAGGGTCCGAAACTCTATTGTATATTAATGTAAGCGGCGCCATTCTCCTGCTAGTTTTGGCAAAGATGCAATTTCATTTGAATATTGTGCAAGTCGACTGTTATACTGCGTATACTCGTAACTGAAGTACTTTAAATACAAAGTGCTCATAAAAGTAGTGCCTGACAGCATTAGGTTTGGATGGTGTTAATTGATATTAGAATGGTGCATAAATAGAATGTTAAGAGGTAAGTATTAAGCGGGAGTTCGGTGTCGTTTATTCGGTAAGACAATTAAAAGGAAATTTTAGCGCCATGTGAGGCATACATCGCGTAGATGTCTCTCATTCCGTGTGTAAGTGCGCCTCCTCTCGTCACGGTGTCTCCACGATTTATACCCGCCGTATTACACGTCATTCGACACGTTGCCACGTCTACATCGACCTAAGAAAACGTAAATTAAAATAAACGTTTAGAGAACATAATAGTTTAACTCAGAAATTCATTTTAAATTCAGCGTAGTATTATAAATCCTCTGTTTTACAGATATTTACAAAAGTACGACTTACCCTGTAACTCGTACTTGCTTTAGTCCAAGTATTCCTGAATTCTGAATAAAATAGAATTTAATTTAAACTTAATAGGCACTTCCTACATCACACGTACATACATGGGGTAGTCGGGTAATAACAAACAGGTTTCGTTTTTGTTTCATCGTAGAAGTGAAAATGACAATGACAGAACCGAGAAAATGACATTGATGGGAAAATTTGGAGTATATTGACAGGAAAGGGAGGATAGAAACGAAGGGAAGGGATATTGCTTGTGCAGATGGATTGGAGAGTACAAGCAAGTCAGGATCGTACACCTGTAGCTCGAACTGGAAGACCGTTTAATAAATTTTAATGAAGTTTGCTGTATACATAAATAAACATAATAGACATAAAACTGAATGCAAAAATGAATCCGGTTTTTTTTTATTAGCCTACCATAGTGACTCCACTTTGCCAGATGGAAAACAATAAGTGGAGTCAAAGAGTGGTGGTCACCATCCTCATTGCATGTCTAGTCAATGCAGCATGGTGACGCACACTATGGCGGCCTGGTGAGATGCTTTTTCACGCCCCGCTTAAAAGACCCGGGATCAAAGTCGGAAGGAAACACGTATGTATATGTACGAATCTTGAAGGGTTGAATAAGAAAATGCACTTTTTTGTAAGCTTTCTTTAATTTAGTTACATTTCTGTGAAACACAAAGACGTCGCAAGTGCCAGCTGGTACTTTTTATTCAATGACAAGAATAGGTAATGTTATGGTAGGGTTTACGTTTGCTTAGACATCCGGACCCCTCCCGGCGCCTGTTGCTCGCAAAAGCGCGGGCACCACCTTCGTGTGACCTTGAGGTAACTCTCAATTAGGCAACAGCCAGGCACACCGGGACGTCACCTCCACCTCTACTATAATGTGGGTGGTCAGGACGGGTTTTCCCCTGCTGGTAAGCGCGTCTCCGTCGCCGTGTTCGAGAATTGGGTCTGAGTGGAGATCATCCTCCCGAGCCCGCTCTGCCGCCTCCTTCTGCCAGAAGACCTCCTCACAGAAGGTTGCGACCGCTTTAAAATATCCGCAACTCGAAGTCAAGAATAGGATAGGATTAATCAAATAATAAAATAAGGAGTAATTTTTTTTCTATACCCAACATACTTAAGTAGGTTCAAGCCATATCCAATTCGCGTACGATTTACCGCTCCATGTCGACCCTCTAGGATGATTGTGCCGCTTGTCTAATTGTTTCTTGCAACGCCGCGCGGTATATTAAGCAGTGAGATGCCGCTCACTTTATGACTTCTTGAATGAGTCATTAACTTGTCGAATCAATTCGTCTTCGGCCTCGTATTATTTCTGAAAATCCTGAGGGGTGAAATAATACTCCGGTAATTATTTTACTATCGTCTCCCCAAATTTGTAAACGTTTACGTTAAGCAATATGCATATTAACTTGATATTTGTAAGAAAAAAGTAAGTATTTCAGTCTATTTTATCTTAATATTTATTTGTTCGGTTTAAATAAACTATAAAATTGTAATTAATTAATGAAGGTAACTAGTTATTATCCTTTGCTGTTAATGGGTGAAATAATATTCGAGTGGAGTTGAACTTGGAGGCCACCGCCTTATGTAAATAATGGACAAAGTCGTCACCTAACAGCGTAGTGTTAGTTTCAGGTAACATTCCAGATTAATATTCTTCTTCATGTATTCCCAGTTCAACTCTAAACATCATTTAACATATAAATTGGTACCTACATACAGTCTCCGGACCAATCATCAGTCATTTTATATACGGTTGATTTGTTATGCCACAATCCGTTTCAAAAATATCTCAATATACTAAAGTAGAATTATATTAATATTCCTATTATTTATTTAGAGTCCTTTATTATAGTCATAAAATTATTATTTCGCCTTAAAACACCCTGTCTACCTGTAATGCAGCTGATATAGATATGCTTTATTTAAATGTCTAAGGTAAAAACAAGTGGAATCGCATACGCAAACATCTACTCATGCTAATTAATATCGGCTCCAACGTGAATGCAACCCAAGAAAAACAAAGCTAAAGAAGTTGTTAATATTCAAACTCGAGTCGGAAGAAATTTTAATTAAAATAGAACATTTACTACATAAATAAGAAGTAAAAGTTACAGCCAAGTAGTTGAGCAGTTCTGACACTAAGTTATTTGCTTAAAACTATGCAGTTTCTATAATAACATAATAAATTTCAGTTTATTGCTTTATAAATTATACATACAATTTTTTTTTCAATCATGTCTCTCTTTTCTCATTCGTATTCTTCACTTCTGAAAGAAAGTGTTTCGAAACTGAAACTTGAAAATGTTCCGAGGCTTTATCAGATACGTAGATTTTTTAACTTTGTTCTGGTCTCAAATTCCTATAAGGTATATGTTACAGAGACACCAGTAGCTGCGACACCTTTGTCAAAATAGCTACTAGATGCACGACCACTTTTGAGATCACTTTTCTTTTAATTATTTTGTATTCTTCTATATTTCTGAAAAGTATCCTAATTAATTCAATATAATACATAGTCTTTAACTACAAAAACCCAAGTAGGGTTTCACTATACATACATGACTTATACATGCACACGGGGTTACAAATTCCTAGTATTCTTAAGTAACCCTTCCAAGTAAGCCATATGCTTTAAACTCGCAACCACTTGATGTCAATTCCAACGTGTTTTCCGCTTAAGTCACCGCTTAAATACTCTCAAGTGTCACAAGCTTATAGCCAGATTAAACAAATCAATTGGAAAATATAAATTGCTATAAAATCGTTAAACTTATAAAAACAGTTTATTGAAACACACTGGGGAGTACGAATTAATAAAAGCAGGGAGAGAATTGGTACAGAAAAATGTCACTGCATTGCAAAGTAATGTTCTATTATAGCTCGTGCGTTGGGGAGCGCGAATTTTGTAAAGCCATGTTTTGAACTATTTAAAATGAAGGGCTTGTTTTTTTTTATTAATTTATATTAAAAAAAAAAACATTCGTAACACTAACTAAAATATTTAGAAGAATTAACGCAGACTATAGAAACGCCCTATACATGTACTGGTGCTAAAAATGATGTAATTTATAATATATCAGGAAAAGTACTAAACTAATAATATATAATCTTTATAATACCATATGATTTGTTATTATTGAACACATTTTCGTTGCTCTTTAAAAACCTAACAACGTGTAGAAGCTACACTGGTACACTAGTACATGTTAAGTATAACATTTTATACAAAATATAAAGCGTCATAGTCATAAGTATACTATTGACATAGATGACACTGCAATTTTTGGTCAGCTATTATTTTACGTTTCGACACTTTCGGATCATAATGAATTTTACTTGTAGTCATCTCATTTACACACAAACTTTTATGTAAATTATATAATCTCAAAAAAATAAATTACACTCCAATACTTTACTGAAGTTGAAAACCTGGACCTTTTAAAGTAATATTAAATAACGCCTCATTTTAGAAGCACAAAGAAAGTGTTCTTCACAAATAGCATCTCAACTAGCTGAATGACGGTATATTGTTAATATATGAATACGTTATAGAAAGTTCGAGGAAACAGTCTCGCTTTAAATTAAAATCTCCTTCAGGGGGAATTAAAAGTTGGGAAGTATTAAAGCTGTACTAGACGTAGCGTTTAATGGTATTAAATTGTTGGTTTATAAACCAGAAAGCTTTAAATTTAAGAGCTTTATGAAAGGAATGTAAAGGAGTACACATTTTAACAAGATAACGTTAAAAAATGTACTTTAATAATTTAGTAATGTTTCTAAGTACTGGAACTGGGGCAAAAATGGGTGACACGCGTGTTCAAACAAGTAATTAAAAAAGGTAGCAGGTTCATACACTAATCAATACACTACCGATATGTATCCATGCTCAACAAAATCATTTAGAATGGTTAAAGGACTAAAGAGGTTGGGCGATTACGTAGTGAATAGTTTTCATAATATACCTTTTATTGAAGAATTATAGAAAAAGAGGACCGATATGACGTGGCGTTTCGGTAGAGCATTTGTTTTTGATGTAAGGGGTCATGGGCTAGATTTACGATGAGTGAAAATGTTTGCGTACATAACTATGTCTCTCAGCATTAGCATAAGTGTTACTTTTTTATCATATAGGGGGATAGACGAACAGTCGGGTCACCTAATGGTAAGTGGCCACTGCCCCCATGGACGACACCTGCAACTCAATTTAAAAGTTTTAGTTATTACTAAATTTTATGTTTATCTGTTTTCTTTAAATAGAAGCAACGAATTAGTTTAAGTCTAGAAGCTAATGTGTATATGTCCCAGAATACATGAATCATTGGTATTAACTAGCCGACCTAACAGACATTGTTCTGGCAAAAGCTAGTGGACTAAGGCAGCTCAAAAATTAAATTAAAAAATCTTACAATATTTCTTCTTAAGAACTTTACTCAGACTTCTAAGAGTATTTGAAGTAAAGACTATCTAAATTGATATAGCAACACATTTAGATATTTTTTTATTAATATGCGTTAAGCCATAATATGCCATTATTACATCTCATGGTATTTTTGACACTATTTTTCACACGGTGTCATGTGATGGTGACTCTCACATGACAAACAAAATCAAATCAAAATCGTTTATTTCAACTGAACCAATCATAGGTATTTTTGAATTATCAAGAGAGGAAGTCGGTCTGACTAAATTAGTCATGAAGCTAGTTGCCTGTTCAAATACGAATCCTATGGAGAAGAACAAGCAAGAAACTCCAAAGACACTATTTTTCAAATATTTTCATAAGTTATTATTAACAGTTTATAAGCGCACATAAAATAAAATAAAATATGTGAGGACAATACAAATATATCATTCTAAAATAATATTTATGGTAATTAGTATTCTATGTTAAGTAATAGCTGTCCGGAGATGACCAGCCCCGATCAACGGCACTCGTTTACGAGCATGGCGCATGCGCTAGCCATCATCCATTTCAGCCAAATCAAAGGGAGCCGAATGACCCGACACATACGCCACCATTAGCAGAATTTCTAGGTGAGCATGACATACTCAGAACCGAAAGGAGATACAAAAGATAAACCTAAATAATTGAGTATACAGTTCTCACATGTGCAACTCATAAATTTATATTACTTATAATATACCTACAATGTAAATTACTAATGTCCATATCGTATAAATAGTATATATGTCAGTAATAATAATTGAAAACATCAACAACTGATTTTATGCCAAATAATAAAACCAAGAGTATAAAATAAAAAATCAAAACACCAGTGAAATTTCTTATGTACAGTGTGGCTGTGGAGCAGGACCAGCTAGTTGCTAACCATTTTTTTCAAGCAAATATTCATCCACTTTGTAATATGCTTGTTTACAAAGCGTGCTTTTCGTGCATTTTTTTATTAATAAGTTAAAGAACATCAGAAGGTATTTTGTAATATATTTTTACACAGTACCCCATAAAAGATGTTTGTACTTTTGCTAATCTAAATTTTTGTTGAATTAATTTATTTCGTTCTCTCGTAATATAGTTATGTCTTTCACATGGTTTTGTAATAGGTGCAGATTTTTTCATACGTACAGAATGTTCTCATAAATATACTGAAAATGCAACTTCAGGATGCTAATTTCCTTAAATAGGTCCCTAAGGGATTCGCGACTAAGTAGATCATAAATAGCTCTTATAGCTCTCTTTTGTAGAATGAATATTGGTTGTAAATCTGCAGCCCGCCCCCATAGTAAAATACCATAAGACATGATACTATGGAAATAACAAAAGTAAACTAGTCTTGCATGTATCCATGTCTTTTAATTGGTGGACCTTCCTTACGGCATATGCTGCAAAACTGAGCGTCTTTGAAAGAGATCTTAAGTGAGAGCCTCATTGTAATCTAGAATCTAGCGTTATTCTAAAAAACCGTTTCATTTACATATTCTAATTTTTCGTTATTCAGTAAAACTTCACATGCACTATGTCTGACGTTAGGCAAAGAGAATCTTAAAATTTTTGTTTTTTTTTTTTTCATTTAGTACTAAATTATTGGCAGTAAACCAATCATGTACTCGTTGAATAATATTATTTACATCGTCAAAGTTATTGACGTGTCTACAGTAAATATACTGAGCTATAAACATCATCATGCAAGAGTCGAATCATTATTACAAATTTATCCGTTCATTCTTCCGTTCCGTACGTTCTTCTAGATCATCATCTAGACTTCGCGAGACACGCTGTCGAAAGTTTTTTCCAGGTCAACAAAACAGAGATAAAGAGGTTGAGCCTGTTCTCAACTCTTCTCTTGTAGCTGATGAGCAGAGAAGATAGCCTCACACATGCCTCGATATGGTCGGAACCCAAATCAGGTTTCAGGCTACTGCCTGTCTACCGACAAGGGCATTGAGCGGTTCAGTGGGACTCGAGCAAACGTTCCGGGGATTGGTCAGAAGGGCAATACCCCTATAGGCATTGTCATTCTATCTGTCTCCTTTGTCCTTGCACAGGAATCAAATACGAGAGACTCGAAAGTCATCAGGTACTCACTTCTCTTACCACATCTGAACTAACAGATTCCAGATGGTTTCATGCAGTTCCTTACCCCCATACTTAAGCAGTTCTCCAGGCACATTGTCAATGTCGACCGCTTCTTGGTTCCGCTGTTGTTGTACGGCATCAGTTACCTCTCGCAGAGTCAATGGGTCATCCAGCTTGATGATCGTGGGGAGTGTTGCCATCGAGCTAATGTGGGTGATGCCCGCAGCTCGGTTAACTTTGAGCAATATGTTATAATGTCCTCCCCATCTGTTGAGTACATCTTTCTTGCTGATAAGTAATTGTGTGCCATTGAGGAAAGTGTTCTGACCTTGTAAGCATCCACGTATTCTTATAAGCGTCAACATTTTTGAAAGTTTGAACATAGTTTTAGTGATAGCTAGTTCAAACTGGACACATAAGAACAGTAGGAGTTGTCCATTATCATTCATGTTTCATACGCTATGACTTTACGCGTTAAAGTCACCCATTAATAGTACTAGCTCGCGATGACAAATCCTGGAGAGGGTTGCATGACCTCCTCATAAAACTTGTCTGTGATTTCGTCATCCTTGTCCATCGTTTGCGCATATACGCTGATGACATTGAAGTAATTCTCATTGTCAAGGTGTAGGCGCAGCGTGGTGACTTGGTCTGAGATGTGTACAGGACACTCCACCAATTTATATGGTATGTGGTTTTTGATAGCGAATATACCAGACTTCCTAAGCTGAGAGAAACCGCCCTTGCGCTGTACCCTCTCCCCTTCGTCAGCCAGGTGTGTCTTACTGATAGTAGCGATATCCACACCATAGTGTTGAAAATTCCGAGATACGAGGACGGTGTTTATAGGAGGAGCCTTTCATGCTCAATTAAGGTGCGTCCATTCCACGTTGCGAATGTCATATACTTATATTTTATTTTGCGGTTAAGTCATTTATTGGTGTGCTTTCGATCACGTTATGCAGCCGTGGTTACTGAAAAAAAAATGATGGGTTCAGCCTTTTATGAAACACCTTTTCTAGTCCCCCTCCCCGGATTGGGGGAAGCAAGGCTTCTCTGAATAGAGCTGGGAGGGACACCCAAGGAGCTGCCGAATCACATTGTTAACCCAGTGAAGTGTAATAATAATAATAATATTAATATATTCTTTATTGTACACCAAACAAATACACAGAAACAGAATAATATAAAACACAAGAAATGCACAATGGGCGGCCTAATCGCTAAAAAGCAATATCTTCCAGGCAACCTTAGGATGGACAGGAACGTGATAAATGACGTGGGTTTTGGTGTAAAAATATAAAGTGGAGCTTCATGGATTGCATAAATATAATGACTGTAAACTAGCATCACAACTAGATAGGTACTTTTTAAGAATAGTATTCGCATCCGTCAGTTTCTGCTCTTGGAACTCATTCCTCTATAGTTAATTGTGCCAATTGCAGCAAAATATATTAATTACTGACTCGTTGGTTTTATTCGGGTCTAAAGGCCGTCGTCCATTGGAAATGCTTCCTAACGTTTTGCTAGCACGAGTGGCCAGCTTCTTCAGAGGTCCTTCCATCTGCGATACTGGATGCAGTCTGCATCCAGTAGCGAAACGTTAGGAAGCATCTCCAACGGACGACGGCCTTTAGACCCGAATAAAACCAACGAGTCGTCAATCGGCCGCGAAAGCCTCAACCAATTTATATTAATTACTGCCTGACCCTCGTATTATAATAGAAACACTTATATGCCTGACCCTGATAGTTTTCAGTTCTGTTCGTGTAAGCTGAAATCAAGTTACTTTGCATTTTCTATAATGAATAATAACTTATATACTGTCAGTCTCTACCTTACTTTATACAAAGCAGCCATTTGTAACTGCATTTATTCGCTATTTCCATGTAGAACATATGGACCGCGCACGCTTGCTTCTAGCTGTATCCAGTGAACTCGCTTTCTAAAAATATAGTGGCTGTATGTTCGGAAACAACTTTAAATGCATATAGTTATGCAACACATCCTTATTTAGAAGAGTTTTATGTAAACAAGAGTAAGTAATCAGACAACTCATTTATAACAAACCCCTACAGTAACAATCACATCACCAAAGGTTAATTCAAACAGAGCACATAAATTTAGTTTTTGCGAACTTCTGCTTAGCGGTGTTGTATACGCCACTTTATAAGATCGCCAGGGTTCGGGCGACGCGGTCGCGCCGTGCCGTGCCGTATCTATCATCTCTCCGGCGTCGCACAAACACGCCGTTACCTCGCCTCATTTTATTAGGGGCCCGTGCCGGCAAGCTGAAACCACTAACGCGATGCGCTAATAAAATTGAATCAGCCTTCTTTCCACTCCGGAAGCTGGAATAGTAATGGAACAAAATATCCTTTGCTATTTTCGAGGAATGTAATATACGAAAAGTGCTGGAATATATTATTACAAAGAGTTATTGTATGTATAGCACTACACTACTAGCACTTGTCCAAGTGCTTACCTTATTATACTCACTATAATATACTAAAGTATTATCTGATCAGAGGGCACATTCTTCTTGTCAAAATGAAATAATGACAATATTTATACGGATATTATAAATAATTCAATTTTAAATGTATTACAATACGCACGGATGGCGTAGCGTAAATTTATATTCACCTAAAAATAAATCATATCAAATCATGCCAAATCACGTTGTGAAGTGAAGAACGGGTAAATGAAACGAAATTAGCCGCTTGGTGATAGTTATGAGGCAGCGAAACAACTTCTACGTAATTGACTCTCATCTCATTCAGATCCTTATCACTCAATCACTCGCCACCGAAGTGCTTCACTCGATCATACTAACTCGTGAACTTTTATTGCGTGGACAAATCTTTGTAGACTAAGTGATGCAGGTAAATAACGATGATAGCATTAATGGAAATAGTGAAGTGTGGCTTTAGTAATATTCTGGTCGAGTGGACCCAGACGTGCCTAACATTCAGTTTCATTAAATAAAGTAGCCTAAAAACGATTAGTTTTGCTAAAAAATAAAAATTATATATATGTAAAGCCAAAATTATATATATTTTTGAATTTGAACCTTTTTTAACTGGCCTATTTTTTTTAATAAGGAACTAATTTTATTTAATTTAATATGTATATATGTATGTACTAATAATATCTATTTTAATATGTAAAAATAAAATCAGCTCTAAAAGTAATAAAATAGCCAGTACAGATAACAAGTTTCTTCATTGCAAAAAAAAAGAACTACTCTCAGAATTCCATTTACTACTTTCTATACGAACAAAATGTGCCATTGAAATGTACCAAGCATAAGGTTTGCTGTAAAGATACGAGCACAAAAGTATAATCTCAAATAACGTTGAGGTGCAAGGCACCGCTGCAGTACATCGTGCACGAGTGAGCATCATCTACACCCTTGCTTCAGTGCCTCGCATCTAATACTTGGATCACATAATTTTTTTGATGTATCGTCCCCTCGAGTGTACACCTTTTTCTTTGTCTTCTACTCCTCGCAAATAGGGTTGCTTATTTCATTCACTGATCTTATCAATTTACTTTCCCTTTTTACTTGGAAGTCATTACCTTTTTATGACAATGATATTCTTTATTAGCGAAATTGTAATTAATATCTTATCAAGATTGATGTACTGAATTCTAACCAAACCAGGAAAAAAGTACTAGGAGGTATGTAGATATATTTTTATTTTCCAGAATAAATATCACTTTCGAAGAATTCGACCTCTCTAAACCTATATTTATCGAATCGATATGTTTGTATTGGTTCTACGAGATATCTACTGATCAGCAATTATCTGGTGGTTAAGTGTACACTGCTCAACCCTGTAAAAGCGATTGCGATCAAGAGCAGCGCCGTGGAAATGAGAACGGGTGGCAGGGGACCGAGCACAGATAAAAACTTTCACTTTTTCCGACAACTCTCCGCGGCGACATTCGGCGACAATAACGCCGGCTGCGGTCGCTCTTATTACGTTATTGTTTGCGTAATTGTGATAAGCAAGTTTCGTCATAAATGTGGAGCCGCCTTACTCATAAGAAATAATATATGGTACATATGTTTGATTTATGCAGTGGCTTGAGACAATGCTTAGGGACCCTGTGTCAAGTGTGCTTAATAAATTAAAAGCCAATACCTGTTTAGTATATAATTTTTCAAACGGAGTGAAAAGATGAGTGCGCGGGTAGTTTACAGCGGTGCCAGTTTTATTTACGATCCGGAGCAATATTCGCAAAAGGCAGCTTCCTGTATACTAATATCGGTCGTGTGGGAGCAACCGATAGTCGTTCGATAGAATAATATGACGGGTGCGCGACCGGCCCTCTGGCACGTAGGCAATAAGCTGCCGGCAGAGAGCCAGCGAGCCGCCCGGAAAAATAAGATTGCACCCGAACGCTTTTGACCCACTGCGCGTGCTTCCACATGCCAGACGTTGCCCTCCGCTGCCTCACGGTGTACCGAGCCTGCCTCACCCTACTTATGGCAAAAAGGCTATGTAAGTAGGTACTACACATTTCGTTTTTGCTAGACTATTTGAAAACATATCCGACAATCTTCTTATAGCGGAGAATGCGAGGCTTAAAATATTACTGCAACCATATTTTTATATTCTTGGCTATGGACAACACGTTGTTTTACAAAAATGCTTAGTTTAAATCATTGTTTTGGATAAATTTTGCACCACTTTTCAGTGTACCACCTGTTTATATTCGTTTCAGTCGTATCAAATAAATATGATAATATTGGGCAAGGCAAAATATAAATAACCTAGACAAATATTTGTAAAAGAGCGCAATAAATTTATCAAAGAAAAGGAATATATTCAGTGCCAAAAGTATAACCGAGTCACGAGGAAATGAGCTACCTAAGTCAAACTTTCACATTTTACATACGTACGTGGGCAATACTCCGTCTAACGTGTAGCATATTCAAAAAGAAAACGTCCCACTGAGGCGCGTCTTGTTTCATTTTACGATCTTATCGAAATAATCCGATCTCGCTTGTTATTTACTGCCGCCTTCCCTCGATTTCGGCTCTCACGGCAAAAGGGACTACTAAAGTCAAATAATTATGAACCTTATACCCATTACGTTTGGCACTAAATGCGTTATCCTAATCCGGCGACGCTGTTTCTTATACATACAATTTTATCCTAAAAACTATATCACAAATGTCATTTAGCAATGTAATTTCATTGGACTCTGTTAGAACTCAATATACTCCATTTTGCGTAGCCGTTCAGTGGCATTTGAGCTCTTTTGGTTCATTGTAAATTTAGAGATATACCTCAAGAGATTGAGAGGAAAATCTAGGTGTTTTATTTCACATGAGACTGCGGTTGTGAAGCCAGGCGTGCTATCACAATAAACACTTTGCGGTCGCCGCGGTCGTGTAAATTATTCATAGGCCAGAGGTTTGTGACGCGGTTTGGAATAGATACTGCCAATAACGATGCTTCCGTCTAAGTGTAGTTATGTTCTGGTATCTTCACATGTTTTGAGTATGTTTCTTTTTGTTTAAACGAATTTCTTCTGTTGATAAATATAATAACTTTTTATGGAGACTATAAATAAAAATAAATAATACCATGTAAGAAATAATGATATTATATTTATTTACATATCATTACTATCAAAAATTTAAGATATTAATAAAATTGTAATATTAAATACGTAATAATAATGTTACATGTAATTTAAAACTAGGGAATAATAACAAAACATAAAATAACTAATAATTAATAACATCAAATTTTCAAAGGTGAAAAAACCTGCTATTATTATTTTATTGTTAATTATTATTATTTGAAATAAAAAAGAAAATCCACTCACACTTTTTATTTCAAATCTGTCTTTCTTACTTATCTTTTTTAAAACGCAACTGCCGAGTTCTGGAGTTGCTTCTGTGTCGCGTAGGGAGTTTACAAACAAAAAAATGTTATATTAAAACATTTATTAAAAATAAAACTATTTTAAAATTTAGCAGCATCTACCTACAACAACATTTCAGCTACAATTTTTAGTCAAAGAATTCAATATGACAGTTGCAAGACTCGAGTCCACGATACCGCTTCAAGGATCTAATAAGTGTGGACGAGAATGAAGTAAAAATTCTTGCTATTGTCATTCCACTGGCGTAGCACTGGTAATGAGCTAAGTTCGCCGTAACGCCTCGTAACTTACATACCAATCGGTCGACTCCTTACCCTGCCTCCATTGGTAATCATGCCACAAACATGGAGAACAGAAAACTTCTGGTCATGTTTCGTACTGGATTTGGATTTGAAGGCTATTAGTTCGTGACAAAACTTTTTTGTAACTTTAAATTAACCTTGAGAGTGAAGTTATATTCTGGTGTACTGGTATTTTTCGAGATATATTTTCTAAAACTTCTAAAAGAAACTCAAAAGATATCAGGTAGACCTTGACTTAAAGTTTTCCATGGTCTTTTTCTAATTTTTGAACTTACAACAAGTATTAACCATATTATAATAAAAGTTATATACAGAGAGAAGGGCGTTAACCTCATTAAAACATAAGCTGTTCTTTTTTCTACTGTTCTATATTTTCACAGAAAACGAGGAACTTAGTTACAAAAATCCTCTACCTTTGAGAAAAAACATAATGGCATTATGTATACTATAGCCACAAAAAAAAAGTTGTATTACTGATCCAGTACAAACAAATATATAAGTCGAACTATGATTTATAGTATAAAATTATGTGAATATTTGGGTAATGAATGAGCGTAGACGATAATATTCTCGAAAATGTATCAATATCTAAGCAATGTCCTTTCATTATTTTCCACAATGTATATGCTATTAATATGTAAAATTAATTAGGTTTTATAAAATTCTTTATTAATTAAGTTTTATAAAGATTATTTGCCTATTATGTTGCAATGACCAGACCACAATCTAGGTAACTAGTCGGTGCTAAAGGCAGACAGCTACCAGTTTCTTTTGACGCCTGGCCGCCGAGTTCGTAAATGGAATTTGCAAGTAATTTCACCACCACCCGTCCACCCCGCGCCCCATCCGCCCTAGCCTTGCTCTCTTGTCTCCGCGTGTCGCTTCCATTACAAATTGTGTTGGAATAAAAATATGGCACGATTAACACAGAGTAGATTCAAGTGTGACTGTGATTATAAAAGTATCTATTTTATAAATACTAGTAGGAAAAACAAATCCGAACCTTTTTATTGAGACAAATAACGCGTCTAATAAACTTATTGAACTTTGGCTCCCAACCTTGCAATTAAGTTAAGATGAGCGTGAAAATATATTTACATTCAAATATGAATCTTAATATCACTAAATCGTTAATATTTTATATTATTATAAAAAATTAAGAATAAAAATTATAAATTAATCACATAATTAATCAAAAGTGTTTCAGCTGATTAGTTTATACGAGAGAATTACACACATACAGATTAAACTCATAATTCTTTTTTGTCGGTTTACCCTAGTATCGTAATGAAATAAAATGGTACATGCATAGTCGTAGGATTTACCATCCAAATACGAAACAAACTAAAGCTTGCTTTACCTAATAGAAAGTCTTCGTTTGATTAATTTCTAATTACTGTCATTGTTTTCTTCCTACAACTCTATATAGATTCATTTCGCTCACGGAAAGAAGTGGGCGTGTAATAGGAAATGTTCCGCATATTGACTCCGGCAACGTTCCCGAGATCTCTAAACAATGACACACGGAGTACTTACACCCCACAACACATTGATTTTTAATCTTGACTTACCTTTTATTTTATTGGACACTACTGAACTTTGCTGTTAGATGCTTATTATATGATATTTTAGTTTACTTAGATCTGTTGTGAAATGTTGTTTTTTTAGAACTCTTATTATGATTAGTTAAGTTTAGGCAGGCCATTATGCAAAAGTTAAATAGTATTCCTCATTTCCATTAACTTTTGCAAACTTCACCATACTAAAAAGTAATACTAACTGCAGACACCTCACACATGACCGTCTGATCCCAAAACTAAGCAGAGCATGTACTATTGAAAGCAGGCTGCTTATAAACATACTTATATATTTCAAAATACATACGTGTTATAGGTAAATTACACCCAGATACAGAACAAATACTCGAGTATTTCTTCTGCACGAGCACGAGCTCATCCCACATATTTGTCTTGGGTGGGAATCGAACCCACGACCTCGGACTTAGCAGTCTAATGACGAATTCGTTGATGGGAGAACTGGTATACCATGTCTTGTATAGCGAGATTCTTAGACATAGAACTATTGAACAATAAATAAAATGACTTCCACAAAATAGTAAATTTAACAACAATCATTATATTATGTTGTTATTTTTTCGAGATATGGTATTTTTTACATAATTTTTGTACATGGGGATATCCTCTTGACGCACTTAATTACATACATGCATATACTCACCCGTAATCCCGTCCAGGGTAGACGAAAACGTAGTACATTATTAGTGAGGTTTATATATTTACAAATCCAAATAAGTACCATTATTACTATAGGTACGTGTATATGTTACAATCTTTTTAGTCATTGCAGTTTTCTGACATTTATATAATTTTATGAATAAATGCAAACATTTAGAGTTCTGCCCGATTCTTGTACGATTTTTCAGGCTAATTACATCCGCTAGACTAATATTTTAATTACTAGTAAAATACCAAAGCTCTCGCCATGAGCTATTAGCGAGAGCTTTGGTATTTTGGTACATCAACTCGCTGACATGTTTTGCTTACATAAAACGAGTTTGTCTAGTTGGCAGTCATTGACGCTAAAACGTTGAAGGTGATTTTTCTATTATTTTTATTGGATGAGTTCCAACACGTTTGCCCGTTTCATAATTTAATAAGACAGCGACTGTTCACTGTTCGATACAGGATAATATAGTCAGTTAGGGAAATTCTACCCTAATAATTTTACTATTTTTAGTGCTACATCCTTACAACCTTAAACCTATACTTTTTGTTTACTAAACATTTTGTTAATCCTATGTTAATTTGTATAATATTGCGTTGACGTAAGTATTGATGATTGTAAACAAATTGAATCATACGGAAGTTGGAGATGCTACTAATACTTTTACGGGTGAATAAGCCATTTTTTTTTCATGTGGATACCCCCTTGGGCCGTCATCGGTATCGAACCGACTAAAACCACACGATGTGCCATTCTGCGCTTAAAAGAGAAGAAATCCGGGAACAGGTTTATTAGGACATCCGGACCCCTCCTAGCGCCTGCCCGTACTATGCGGGCACCACCTGCTGGAAACCTATCAAAAGGTGGCGTCCAGACACACGCGGACGTCACCCCCTCGCGGCTGGTCACTAAAGCGAGTGGCGGAGAAAACCCGTCCCGACCACCCGGGTCCACATTCAGGGCGTCATGAGGCGCTGGTAGGCGCGCCTCCTCCGCCCGGTTCGCCGGTGGCGACTTGGGTCCGAGTAGAGATCATCCTCCCGGGCCCGCTCCGCCACCGAGCGGACCAAGTGCAGGTACTTTCCGAAACAGCCGTGCCCGGAGAGAACCTACGTCAGTCGAAAAAAAGGGTCCCGTGCTGTCGCCCTGCCCACTCGACGATGACCGGCTGGAGCGCCTCCACGGTGGATAAGCCAGCACGTGGAGCCTCAAGTAGGAACGACCAATGAGCCATCGTGGCTCGGCGAGCGGCCTCACGCCACTCGCGTACCTCTTCGGGCGGGGGCCGATTGCCGCTACCCGCCCGGATATCAGTCGTCCGCCGATAAACTTCGGCGAGCACTTCCGCGTCCAAATCCCACGGGGGAGTTCCGGCCAACGCACACGCCGCCTCCGTCGACACGGTGCGTAAGCACGTATGGCTCTAACCGCCATTACCCTCTGAGGGCGCCAGAGGTGTGCCTTATTCTGGGCGGTCAAAGCCTCCCAGCTGACGACGACACTGGGCCCACCTAGGTTGGGCAAGAGTTGCCCAAGGGCGGACGCAGCGCCGACCAACTTTGGAGCCAGATGCAGAAAGTGCTCGTCGAAGCGCCATCTTCTGTCGAGGATCAGGCCCAGATAGCATATGTGGGCCCGAACCGGTACGAGGATCGAGTCGACCAATATGGAGGCGCCAGGGGGTGGACCTCGACGGGGCCTATGGAATAGAAGGGCCTCCATCTTATCCAGGGCCAACGGGTGAATAAGCCAAGATCAACCCATGGATGCCACAAAAACATTATAAATACATAGTGTATCATATACTAAAATGAATGTCGAACTGCTTATGCACTTTTTATATTGAATAAGACTCAATTATATTAAAATCTATGGATATATATTTATATAACCTGTTCAGACGTTATCGTATCGTATGCGTTATCTACTCGTTGAACTAAACGAACTATGAACTAAATGGGCAAAAAAATATAACGTAGAAATATTTTTTTTAAAATCATAAGGTTTCCCGCAAGTGTGATACCTTTTAAACCATAAGGCGTACTTTTTGCTAAGAAGTTAGGTGTATTATTTCAGCAATACCTCTTAAATATTAATAACGTTTAAATCATTTTAGATCGAAAAACTTACACAACACATTACACGTTAAACATATCGAGGGTGGCATTAATTTAACCACCTAATCAATCAGAACCTCCCTTCTTGGCTGCAACGCAATAAATATAATATAAATAGAATGTAATATGCGTATAAAAAAAGTAAAAGTAGCAACCTCTGTAGATAGAAGCTTTAAAAGATAAACAGATTTTGATGAGCCCGCCAAAGCGGGAAGATAATTCGAAAATCGCTACTGCTGCTTGGTTAAAGCAAAGTTAAAATTGGAAAACCGTCTTGATGATCCGAGAAATACCTTGAGGCGAACTTTAACTTCAACCCTTTGAAAACTCTAAAGCTGATCTATACGATAGACGTTATTGGAGAGTGTTTACGTTAACCCTTATCAATATATCTTTACAAACTACTTACCGGTCCATAACAAGCTTATTGATTAACACGAACTACGGAAGTGAAACTTAATGAATAGAAATCGTATAACAACTATACGATTTCTATTGTTTATAATCTGAAAACTTAATAAAATCCAATGAATATACGTATTACTAGATAATAATTTTATTAACGTCAGAATTCATAGGATAAAAACAACAACAAACATTTTCTGGGTTACTAGAATAGAGCAAAATGGACTTAGTTTATACCAACTTAAATGTTGTTGATATTGATTACATACAAACACAGGATGAATATGTATACAACTTTTGCTATTGAATTTAATTTTTGGTTGAATGAAAATGGCTTTAAAAGCCGACAGTGGGTAGTGGGTATATGTGTCATATTTGCTCTTCCATGAAAATTCATAAAAAAAATCTCTGCGACTGTGTGTGATTTCATATTAGGCTTTATTCTTATTTACGGTATAAGATGTTTAATATAAATTGGTGCTATCCAGGTCAAAATATTAATAAAACTTCATGAAAAGATTGAATAATTTACTTTAAAAAAGTAGACAACTGACTTCAATGCATCTATCATAAAATTTAAGACTTATATGGTTTTCTCATAGATGCCATTGTCAGAACCTAACCAAACTCTCATCTAATTACTCTTGAGTTACATCCTTTCCAGTAAAAAAGAATCATCGATATCGGATGTCGTGATATTGAGTTATTCGTCCATTTATCCCACACAAACATAATGCAAATTTAAGACTAATATGGTTTTCTCATGAATTCCATTATCAGAACTGGACCAAATTGAAACGGGAAGCACCAGCTTTCAAACAAAAAAAAAACATCAAAATCTCTCAACCCAGTCGAAAGTTCTGAGGTAAAACATAAAAAATAAAATGCAGTTGAATTGAGAACCTCCTCCTTTTTGAAGTCTGTTGAAAAGAGTCAAGCAATAATCACCTTTTAAAGCTCTCAATTTTAATACCCTATTAAAAGATTTAGGACTAAAATATATATTTGGACACATATGCTTAGGCACGAATGGGATGGCTCGACCAGTGCGATACCATGGCCTCACAGAAAACCGGTTGTGAAGCAGCGTTGCATTTCAACGAAATTAGTGAGGTTTCCGTGGACGGTGTTTGTCGCTAACCATCAGGTGACCCGTCTGGTCGTCTATACCATAAAATACCATACCTCTTTTCAACATTTCCTCTGTTAAAATTTTTCAAATATAGAATTAAATAAATTAAATATTTTTATCAGAAAAACACCACACTAATGTAACTTTTCACTGCTAACTTTGGATGCTTACAATCTTCGCTGACAAACTGTTTTATATAGATTTTACAGTGTTGATAGCTATCCGGCAACAATCAGTTTGTTTATCTAAAAAAGCAATCCCCTCTAACCTTTTTCTATTTTCTAATACATATTCTATTCTACGTTTAAAGTGCTTGTGAAAAGGATTTCCTAGGGTAAAAGTTTAAATAAGTTTAGGAGAGTTTCTCAGGCCCCTTTTACGAGTGCAAAAGGGCAAAGAAGGCAAATGTTTATTCAAAGATTTTATAGATTCTGTGTAGTGAAAGGGAGACGAGACTAAAGTTCATAGATCAATCGAGCGAGGAATCCTTACCTGTAAGTACCTACTATGATTATACAAATACAAAATACATATACATTGATTTTAAAACCTTGCGCAAACTACGTTAAACAAAGCAGATTATTCAATGTGTGTTCATTCATCCCGTGTTCTATTTTATCTTTCCAATTTATTTTTAATAAATGTCTTCTGTATTAGGTACAAAAAGAACTTAATGCCACAATCAACATCCCAACTTTCTTGACACAAATTACGACGGATATAATTTAATCATCACAAACTTCGTTAATTTTATTTTTCCTTTGAATTAATTTAAAAATTGCTTCTGAGATCCTGGCAGTTATCGAACTTGGGGACGTCAAAAACTTCCAGCACTAGTAATATTAGCAAAGTCATTTCAAGGCATTCCTATGTTTAAATCTGCGACACCAAAACTTTATTAATTTCACATGTTTACATCAGGATTTATTAAATGATAAAAAATAAAAATTACTTTTTTTTAATAAATTAATGGACAAACGAACAGAAGGGTCATCTGATGGCAAGTGACAACTGCCGTCCATGGACACCTGAAACTCAAGAGTCGTAAGTGTGCTGCCCATTTTGAGGTGCCCACTCGGGCATGAGGTGAAAGAGGAGAGGGGGATAAGACGAAAGAGGAGAGAGGGGATGAGGGATAGGTACAAGGAGAGAGGGGATGAGACGAAAGGAGAGAGGGGGAGATGGGCCTTCAGTACCCTCACTCACTCGGTAAAACAATGCCAGCATGGTTTCATAGACAGCTTTCAGTAAGGCCGTGGTAATACTTCGGTCGAGTCGGCTCATTCGTGCCTAAGCATGACTCTATGGAATAAATAGAGTTAAAAAAATATGGATTAGTTTTACGGTTAAGACGAGAAGCACTTACGATTCAGTTATTCAATTCAGAATCTCTATTCTTCAAACTTTTTTATGCTGACACTTCACGCAGCTGTAATGCGAAACAATATCGTAAACGTAGTGTGTCGTTGAGAATCAAAGCTATAAAGTGTAGGTCGGCAGCAAATCGGTGAACGTGTCGCGGAACCAGGAGACAGTAAGAAGGCTTTAGGACAAGCGACGTGCGACAAAGTTTTTATTTCCCTTGGGACACACCGATCGTAGTGCCGCCCAGGTGCTCCCCGCACCGATGGAAACCTATATTATTTGTTTGAGCAAAACTTTCTGGTCTCGCGTGAGATAAGTAAATTATGTTTGCGTCCCGATCGCTACATTTTATTCAATATATTTCGGGCCACGATTTGTTTATTCTAACTACTTAAATCGTTTTGCTGTGTGTTTGTCGTTTGGCAATTTATGTTAAAATTCAAAAAGAAAACAACAAAATTTGTTAAATGCGTATTATACCCTAAAGTAGTACAAAGAAGTTAATATAAAAAACATCATTCAGTATTCCCCACCATATTACAGCCAAAGTGAAAATGAAAAAAGTTCCAAAGAATACCCGTAATAAAAAATTATACAAACGATCGTCATACATTACCGATATTAAGCGTTGATGAAACAGTTTTACCGATTCCGCAAACTCCAGATATTCGAAGAAATATAGCTTAAATGAAATATACAGAGTGCAAATTATACCGACATAAAGAAGCTTCAGAATTTTATGGTTATACCTCTGATCTTCATATAAAACTGGGATAGTATAAATTTGAAAGGCGGTGTGTATCTGAGAAAAACCCGACTCGATGAGCATTTGACGTAACATTTCTCCGTATGTATGACAATATAATAGATACTAATACTTACAAAGCAAAATGCAAAGTAACAAAAGTTAGCATCACATTGTTCACGCACTCGTTACGAAGTCGAATCGAATTGGTAGCAAGGAGAATGTTTCGAGCAAATGTGCCTGGAAGGCTGATGAATCTAATTTTTGTGTAGGAGCGCAGCGGCGCGTTTCTTATGAAAATTATGCCCCATTCGAACGCTCCAGAGAAGTTGAGAAGTTGAAATAAACTGTCCCGTCGTGACTCGCACACTGATCGGTAAAGCGCGCGTCGAGAACGAGGCGATTCTGATGCTTATTTAAATTCGTTTATATTGTTACTGGTATGTATGAAACGTTTATAGTATAGAATTAAAACTGTACCATTACATATTACTTCTAAAAGTCTTCGACTCAATCTGCAATTAAGAGTATTTATGTACGACAAGGTACATTTATTTCTAGTTCTGATTTGTTAGTAACCGATGTTTCTTACTTTTCTACCTATCGACTACCGAACCGCTACCTGATATTGAGAATATATAGCGTGCCTTTGAAAATAGAATATATACATACGGTCACGTATATATGCCTAAGGGGTAGGCAGAGGTGTATACAACCATACCGCACCCACAAAACTGTTTATGTTACCTTCATGATTTTTTTTAAATTCTTTTTGCAACTGACTGCTAGAGATGTATATTTTTAATGGTTAAAACAAGTGTTCAATTTCAAAGGTGAGCTCTAAAATTACAACACATGTTTTTTTTTTTTTTTTTCATTTCTATTAGTACTTTTTAGCCTCTAAATTTCACTGGCCAATTAGTTTAGTGAGTCTAGTAGTTTGATTCCCAAACGTGACAAATTTGTTGGAGCAAAAGAGTCCTGAGTGGAGACCGCGAACCGGTATACATAAGGTAGGACGACCCCAGGCAGATGGACCGATGACCTGCAAAAGGCGGCTGGAATCGACTGGATGCGGAAGGCGGAGAATCGAGTGCTATGGTGTGCTTTGGGGGAGGCTTGTCCAGCAGAGGACTAAAGTGGGCTAATTGATTGATGATTTGACATAAATTTGTGCGATCCGCGAAAAGTTTCATTTTGGGTGATTTTTTTTTTTCCGTTGTTTGTATGTATGTAAAGTCCCCCGCGATACAGGAATACTTCTTAGTTCGAGATTTGTTTTTAAAAAAATAATATATATAAAAAAATAACTGAACCTTCAGCGCAGAGTCAGCATGAGCAACCGCTAATAACAATAACTGCTGATTTACAGGTTGTAAATTAATGTCTAGACTCAAATTCTGTGTATATTTTTTTTACTTCCATATGGAAGGGTAAGTAAGTACATGCACGCAATCGAGTTTCGGTAAATCTCATAGGGGTCAAATTACTTTACAAATGTAATAATATTTGTAAATTATATAATTAAGTTAAATCATTATTCATTAATCATTATTTTGAGTAGACGATAATACAGATCTGTTTTGATCTCGTCATCATCTTCAACCCAAACGAAAACAGCTATCTTTATCAAATGCATTATGTTTTCTCCAGACTTTTACAATGTTTATTTACTTTACAAAAGCTTAAAAATGAGTGTGACACGCAAGTGAGTGGTTTAGCACGTGATTCACGCCTAACAGATATTGCTGGCTGTATGTTAACTCTAGGGCACACTCTACACTGTTAACAGTGGAGTACATGAACCGACCGCAGCGCTAACGTTGGAAGAGTACATTTATTATGTCGAGTCACGGTACTCATTTGGGTATTAGAGATAAAATTAAAATTTACGCTTTGCCCAAAGCAATTTGTAACCGCCCGTTGTACCTCGCGCAGAAAATAGGCTTTGGTTTATCCGCGTTTTACATTCATTTTCATAAGTGGCTTACATTCAACGAAAGCGGTTAAGGTGCGGTTAGTGGACTACTGTCGCAGCGATATATTGAGAAGATTATTATGCTGTTTTAACTACTTCCGAGTTATTTAGACTTGAAATTTTCGAAACCTAAATAAATATGTTACCTACTAGTGTCAATGCCATATTTAATAAATAGGTTCTCTGTGAATTCATAAAAGATAATTGTATGAAAAGTGATAAATCAGAATTCAATCTCAGAAACGTAAACTGCGGTAATAATAATAAACTGGCACCGCTAATTGTTAACGTCATATAATTTTTCAGATTATAATTTATTATATAGAATTTTCAACAAATTGACAAAAAGAATATAAAAATCACGTAATACATTTTGTACTAACTATATACTCGTATATTTCAAGAAAAAAATAAAAACCATAAAAAAATACAAAACAAATATTTATCGAGATGACAGATGTCACATCACCAACCAAAACCGAATTGAAATGACTTATATATGATGATAACAAGAGCAAAAGCCAAAGATGCACACCCTCTATCTCTGGATTCGTCGCAAAGCTCCGTCTCGCAGCCTCCATCGCACATATGTATCAGTGAAATCGGCAAGCCATGAGACGTCGAGCTCTACCTCCAGCGATGAGTATTTCTCTCCGCCGAAGTCACCAACACCTGTACGTCGGCAGGGGAGAGGCCGGCCACTGTCTACGTGTGAACGACTGTCTGATTGATCAGACAGTCGTTCACACGTAGACAGTGACTGTCTGATTGATCAGACAGTCGTTCACACGTAGACAGTGGTCGGGCTGTTACATGCTTGATGATACCGTACTTGAGAGGATACGCTCTGACGTAAAACATAGTTTGATTATCCCGTCTTCATCACAAACTTTACATTTGGTGACAAACAGTACACCACAGTTAATGTCCATATTATGGAAAGTGAAGCTATATATACAATTACCCAATACAATGAGAGACAAAGGAGTGCTTTGGAAGATACGATATTATCCCGTTTGCCTATGAATAAAAAAAATCTGTCGCTAATGTGTGACGCTAATCGAGTAGCTGAAGTAAAATTTTCAATAAATACCGCTACTACTAAATGTAAACCTGCTGTCTGGTACAGCCTACCTGGCAGTATAGAATTAAGCGACGTGTCGCTAAGAGTCGGACACTCATTGGTAAGCTAATCAGACCGAGAGTGATGCGCTTTATCATGTGTCACAGAGCGCATTGACTTTCTAAGGCAAAAAGTTTATGCATGGGCGAATAGATTTAAACGTTACATAATGCGAGTTGATCGTTTTGATCAGAATCGTGAGTGACGGGTATTTGCCAGATGATGATGCTTAGCGTAACATCTGGTCCATACCTGTCACCCATACAGAAGCTGACTGGATGCAAGATGTCAGACGATCGTGTGAGACAATACCATAAATGGAACCTATCACCATAACGATAGAGGACGTGGGTTGTTCAGTTCGTTCATTATCAAAATGGAAATCAGCTGGTCCAGATGGACTGCACAACTTTTGGCTTAAGTAGTTCCGTAGCTCACATGCTCGTTTGGCATCTCAGTTCCAAGCAGCTCTGGTTTTAGGTTCATTACCCCAGTTTATGACCACTGGCGTAACCCACTTACTCTACAAATCTAGTGGTGCCATGGATCCCAAGAATTATAGACCTATATCATGTTTACCAACTGTCTATAAATTTCTTACATCTATTCTGAGAGTAAAAAAATATAACTCATTTAAATAAAAATTCGATTATTTATATTTTTCATAACAGATGTAGGAGTGGAAGGAACTCGTTACACTAAAGAGCTCCTTATCATGGATATGACCATTAGCCAATAAGTACGTCGTAATCGCAAAAATCTGGCGACATGTTGGATAGATTATAAGAAGGCATTTGACTCGGTTCCACATACATGGCTTTTGAGGGTGCTGGAGTTATATAAAATTGATACAACTCTATGCACTTTCTTGAAGTCATGTATGGGGCAATGGAGAACGGTTATTCGTTATCCAGGATGTCGGCAGATTATAGCTAATGATGTACCATGAAAGTTCGAGCGAGGCATATTTTAAGGGGAAAGTCTGAGTCCCTTGTGGTTCTGTCTAGCTTTAAATCCCCTCAACACTCTGTTAGAGGGTTCAGGGGTAGGCTTTAAGTTGCGGAAAGATGATCAAGTTATATCTCCCTTTCTATATATGGATGATTCGAAAACTATTTGCCCATAGTAAATTGCAAATGACAACGTTACTAAAGGTGACTGAAAACTTTAATAACTCTATAAAGATGGAATTTGGTGTAGACAAATGTGCAGTCATGCACGTAAAGAAAGGCGTAGTAGTAGAATCTAAAGAAGTTGAACTTTCAGATTCAACTAAGCTTAGGTCTCTTTCTGCTACTGAAACCTACAAGTAGCTGGATATGTCACAGTTATTGGGAATACCTGAGTCTAGTGTGAAACAGGCATTGCAGGACCTCCTTCCTCTTCTTCTTCTTTCTGCGGCTGATTCGGCCGAGGAAATTGAGATGGAACTCCTCGACATGGAAAGTCGCAAGTGTGGACGAGATGAGGATGGTGACACGTTGCAAGACATGTTACCTCCGAAAGTGCCTAGCAGCAGGCGTGGGAGGTCACTCACGCCAATCTCGGCTCCGTCCAGTTCCGACTTTTCCAGGGCAAAAGGGCGAAATCGTTGCGGAGGAGGAGATTGCAGATCTTCTCAAAATCCGTCTGCCGGTGGAGTGAGGAGAGGACTACTGCGGCGGTTTCTACAATAGAGAAAGTGGCCACTAAGTCCACCAACCTGAAGGGTTCTTTTGTCAAGGCCCAGAAGGACTCCTCCTCCGCCGTGGAGGCCATGAAGTGCCTTGGTGAAAACGTTTCGCAACTCCAAGAGGCGAATGACCGTCTTACAACGGCAAACAAACGGTTGACAGAGCAGGTTGCTGAGCTCAGCGCTCAGTTCGCTCAGTTTCGGGAGGGGGCACGCTCTCATAGACCTGAGCAGCTGGACCCGGCTGCACAGCAACTATCTGGGTCGCTCTCTCCCTCTCCCGTCCTTGATGAACACTTGCGTCAGATAATAGGCGCAGTGTGGCGCTTGATGGATGGGCGCCTGGCGGGCATTGAGGCAAGGCTGCCTTCGGCACCAATAGTACGGCCACCCTCGCCGCGAACAAGTCAAAACTGGGCGTCCTTCTAAGGCCCGGCCAAGGTGACTGAGGAGTTCCCTCCGCTCTCTACTCCGGCACATAAAGTTAGGGGTCAGCCTCTGGGATCCCCTGGCACTGAAGCTGCGACTGGTCCGTCCACGTCTGCCCCCTAAAACGACAATTGGCAAACTATCGAGGGTGGCAGAAAGTCCCGCCGGAGGAGACAGAAGGGCAACAAGAAGGTCACCTCTGTACAAGCACCAACAGGAGCAGTCCAAGCGCAGACACAGACGTCGCGGAAGCTTCAACCGCCGTAAACGGCAGCCGTAGTACTTACGGTCATGCCGGAGGCTTCAAGTAGCGGCCTTTCATACGCTGCCGTCTTCAAGAGGGCCCGAGACTGCCTCACTTCCGAATTTGGTAGTGTAGGAGCTCGTTTACGCCTTGCCCAGACAGGGTTTCGGGTTCTCGAGTTCCCTGGGGCTGAGGGTGCGAAGACGGCAGATACCTTTGCAGAGACTGATGGGGTACGGATTACTAGGTCCACTAAATGCGCAGAGATACGCGTATCGGGCTTGGACGACTCCGTGACGACTAACGACGTCCGAGCGGCAATCGAACTAAAAACAGGTTACACCTCTTATAACATTAGGATTGGCACTATCTGCCCCGGAAAAGGAGTGGTGGAATGTTCCGCCACCCCTCACTACCCAGCGTGTGCTGCGGGTAATTTGCCCGTGAATCATCAGATAGGGCAGGGGGGCTGCAAACCTCCCCGTACTTCTCAAACAACATCGGTGGCTAGCCAATCGGCCCCGGCTGCCACCGATGCTAATCGTTTGTCATCGCCGTCGCCCATGGAGGAGGCTATATGGCTGATGATATATCTGGGCCTGATCGTTGACGGCAGGTGGCTTTTCGGTGAGCACTTTCGGCAGCGTGCTCCAAAGCTGGTCGGCGCTGCGTCCGGTCTTGGGCGACTATTGCCCAACTTGAGTGGACCCAGCGTCGCGACAAGACGGCTGTAGACGGGGGTTGTCCGGTCAATGGAACTATACGGTGCACCGGTGTGGGCGGCGGTTCTAACCGCCCAGAATAGGGTACGCCTTTGGCGCCCTCAGAGGGTCATGGCGGTTAGAGCTATACGCGGTTATCACACCATGTCTACGGAGGCGGCGTGCGCGTTGGCCGGAACTCCCCCGTGGGATTTGGAGGCGGAAGTGCTCGCCGAGGTCTTCCAGTACCCGACTGGCAATCGGCCCGACTGGCACGTTGGCTTGTTGGTCGTCCCGACTGGAGGCTCCACGTGCTGGCTTTGCCGCCGTGGAGCCACTCCAGCCGGTCATCGCCAAGTGGGCAGAGCGGCAGCACGGAACCCTTTCTTTCCGACTGACGCAGGTCCTTTCCGGGCACATTCCGGGGACATTACCGTAGTACACTAAAAGTAGACTACAGTAATGTCATTAATGAATATTTACATTTGAATCATATGGAAAAGTCACAATTGATAAAATAAATAATGAAGCAGCTATATATCTACCTTACCGTGCTGTAAACACGAAAGATAAAGTTACGACTAAGGTACGAGTCATCAGCTATGCATCCTGTAAAGGAACAAATGGGTTGTCCTTAAACGACATTTTTTTGATTGGGCCAACGCTGCAGGCTGATTTCCGTCACAGAGCCATGCGCGCATGCATAAATCAGGCTCATGAACTTTATAAGAAAATAAGTACAGTCCTAACGAAGGGGAGGTTAAATTACACAAATGGAATAGTAATAATAAGGAATTAGTAAAAAAAATAAATTAAGGATTATTGGCTTTAACCATTAATATGCTAAACTAAAAATTAAAACATATAATATAATTAAAATACTCGGCCTTACCTGGGACTCTCGTGCTGATGTGTTCAAGTACTGCGTGGAACTGCCTCTTCCCGCTGCACCTATAACTAAAAGGAAAATTATATCAGACATTTGTGAACTTTTTGACAAATTAGGTTGGTTAGCGCCTAGCATAATTATAGCCAAAATCTCGATACATAAGCTCTGGTTAGCGAGTGTAGGTTAAGAAGCATTTAGGAACCAAATTAAAAGACGGTTCTCACCAGTATTCTTGACAACTCCTTTTGGAACAGATTTTTACCGCTTCAAAAATTTATTCGAATAAGTAGTGTGCTGCAGAAGGTTCTGATATTATAATAGACCAAAGGGAAATAATTTAGAACGCTATTCTTTATCTACGAAAGATTTGGATGAGGCGATAAAGGTCTGCATCAGGAGCTGCCAAGAAGAACATGTCAATGTCTAATTTGAATGCCAAAGGAAAGAAGTTTAAATCCTTAAATTTATTTTTAGACTCTGAGGGAGTAATTAGAGTAGGTGGGCGATTAAAAATTTCTTATTTTTAACTATAATCGCAAACATACAATCCTCATACCAAAGGATTCCTTTCTAACGAAGCTTTTAACTACGAATGGACATCTAAAAACGATGCATGGGGGACCTCAAGCTATGATTACTTACTTGAGATCAATGTACTGGGTTATAGGAGTTAAACTTCTCGTCAAAGCATGTTATAGAAAATGCGTAATTTTTATACGGTGTTCTAGCAAAACTAGAAACAAATTGATGGGTTAACTTCCGTCCCCACGCGTTACCCCTAATATAGTTTTTTTAAATAGTGGAGTTGACTACTCCGGTCCCATAAACAATAGAGAGGTTATTTTTAGAATTTACTATGTAATATAATGTATGTGTAAATGTCTTTATATATGAGCTTAAGTATCTGAAATTCGACGTTATTGTAAAATATCGATATTCTTGTAAAGATTGTTGCAAAGGCAATAAATTGTTAATCTTTGTTCTCATGTTGGACTGCCTCTCACCAACGATATTTGGTAACTGTTGCATGATGGGCGGTTACCTTTAATATGAAGGACATTCGGCAATATGTCGTTGGTGGTCGGCGTCTGAGATTTAAGCAAATTTTGCTTCATGGCTAGAAAATTAAGCTGTGATTTTTTTACTACGATTTATATATAAGTTGGTAGCCGTAATTTGATTGTGTCGGTCACCAATGCGTTGTACTGTAGTGTTGTAACAAATACAGGTACCGGTTTGTATCAAAGTGTTTTATTGCGAGTAATCGCCACCAGCCCGATCGAAACCCAGTTCAATAATCTAATTTATTACAATAATCATCACATCTTAACTTTTGTTATTAATAACAATATATTATTTATTCACATATTATGTTTAATCAAGAATGATAATAATTATTCTATTGACTCTTATCGCTCCTATCCTATCATTGTCCATCCACCTGAAGCCACAAATTGCATTTCGTCCACCCATCTTCTTGGTGGCCTACTTCGTTCCCGTTTCCTATGACTTGTGAATTTGTGATTTTGACCATTGCTCATTAGCTCTGATAGTAGGTATGTCCTGTTCACTTTAGTAAGTTATTAGCGGAGTAATAATAATGACATTATAATTGAGATTTAGAGCCTTTGCTCACCACGTTTTGAACGCTCCAGCCACCACCATTAAGAAGTTATAACCACAGTATTACGATGCCGTCGCTCAAGACAACTCTGCTAGCTCTTTTGACAAAGACGACTAAGAAAAAAATAAGTAAAAAAAAATAGCGTAAATCTTTTTTTCATAGACAACTTCTTCACTAGGATTCATTCCTGTATCGCATATTACAAACATTTAAATAACGGACACGAAGAACACCCAAACTCAGAACAACGATTTGTACATTACACAAAGAGTTGTCCTGTCTGGAGATCGAACCCACAACACTCGACGCGGCAGCGTAGAGGCGAGGCAATTACACCACGTGTACTTTTCGCTATTTTGGCTAATTTAGCTAATTTAGTAGTATCTGTGTATAACTAAAATTTAACGTCTCCGAAACCGCTCGAAACAGTAACTTACTTATGGAGATACATTAGCCCTTCGCGGGCCCTCTCAGACATAAGTTAGATATTTCGACAACAGTTACTCAATGTCTGTCTGTTAAATGTTGAAATTATCACTTAATTCCGTAATGACACCTCTGGAACGCTTTACTTTTAGTGCTTTTTTTATATTTAATTATTTTAATTTATAAATCGTACACATTAAGCGCACATCGAGACCAATTGAGATAACTACGATTCTCTCTTCTTCCTGAGCACGATACAAAAAATTTAACTATACCCGTGATAACTTCCATAAGAGAGTGACACATGACACGTGACCATGACAATATTAAAATGTCCAGAATCATTCTAAATCATCATTTATATGTCTAGCTTTGAAAAATGTCAAGAAGGTGTTTTTAGGGTAAACTGTGTTTATTAACGTTACCTGCATCAATTTCCACGAGCGGGTTTTTTTGTGTATGGAATTATATGCATACTTATAAAAACATTACACACGAGAACCTGGTCGAAAAATCATTAGACAGATGCTATAGGTAATGTAATTGATTCTCTTTAAATGTGTTCTACCGCATCGGCAATTTGTGTTGACCCACCCATATCACTGTCACTAGCGTTTTATCTATGTGGAGACTTAAGGAATAAACCAATACTTGCATGCAAATCTTAAGGGGTCTATTTGTCAAAAGAAAGGACTGCAGAACAAGAAATTCTAAGACAATTTGTCAATGAGAATTCATTGTTGTTTGGTTTAGTGTAACCCGCTAGTGAGACTGATAAATGTCCTTTCAGAGTGCGCTGTCAGTCAAATTGCGGTTGCCTGCCCACAAGATATATTGTGAACCCAAGACTCATCCTTGTGAAACACAACAGCCCTTGTGTACTTCATAATTAACAGTTGTAACTATTATTTATTAAATTACGATACACGTTACCTTTTTTAATACTACCTTTTTATTATATCTTCTATATTAGATCTTCCTCTCTATATTTAATACCTATGCACAAATTATATATGTATACTCGAGACTAACGTATCCAAGTCACATAAAGTACGTAAAAATGCTAGCAAATAATAATGCTATCGTCGGAGATAGTTAAATACTCCTTGCATCAATGAAGATATGAGGAACTATTCAATAAAACATCATCGTCATCGTCATTCGAAAAGGTCGTGAATGACAACCTTCAAGAGGCGAAACTCAACCCGATCGATCATGGTTGAGACGAGTTCAGATATCTTTATAAAACCTGGATTTATTGCTCTCGAATGTAAATGTAACTTGTCGCATAGAATACCCAGTTAAAGTTATCAACACTTTACAAAGTTAATTACATTAAAATGTTAAATATAAATAGTATAAAATTGTCATTCTCCCTTTTACGCAGTTTAATAATATCAGGACGCTAATAGAAGTATATGTTGATTACCTATCACTCACCAGATATTGGCATCTGACATTTGGCACCTCAACGACACAAGATTTAATTATTTCGTTGTTAGCAAAAACTATTCACTCACTTTGACGTGGGTTACGTTTAATTTGCGAATACTAACAGTTTTGGAGCCGTTTTCGGCTTAGGCAGACCGCAACAAGCATCGCAGCCTGAACAAGAACAAACAAAGTAATTAAACACATCAAAGGTTTGAAATTGAAGCTATGAGTGCTGCGACTCAAAGCGACGGAGACTGGCAGAGAAATGGCATCGGTCATGCATGACTTATTATGAGCTCTGTAGGGTCTCAATACTCACTGTAATTCATTCAAATAATACGTATGGCTAATGAAAGATCGTACCCTTTTCGATAATCGCTTAGAATTCATAAGAAACTTAGTAATGTATATTTTTTAGGTTGTTCATAAAGGAGTGGGAATGGAATGTCCGTGAAATTACTGAGTTATTAAAATATATTTTATTTAAAACAAGAATACCGTTACTGAGGCCTGTAGTAGCACATCCAAAAAAAAATTATGAGACGTAACGTGGTTTGACATATATGTACATACTTACAAGGCGTGATATTTACCTCCAACACCTAAATTTTGCAACCTTTCAGTTTTTTTGTCATAAAAATACAACACTTAATTCTTAAAAAGTTTGAGGTATCACTTAAATTATTACCTTGCATGTCATAAATGTTCTGATATGTGTTCTTTATACTTCATATCAAAGGCGCGGTCCATTTGGTCTGCATAGACAAAAGCACAGCTGTCACATGTTTAGTGTATATAAATCATATAGTGCCCGGTTGACGGCAACAGGCTTGCCCCTATTATGTTAGTGGGACCAAATTGTAATTGCCCGCCAAATCCGTTCTTAGCTGACGTCTCAAACTCATAAACTCAAAATTACATCTTTAGAGGTCTGATAGCTTAGGTTTCCATACATCGTGATTAGGCGCTAGATGATCGAGTGCGTGGGTATCCTTTCTCTTTTATATTTAGATTAATTCATATTGAACATGCAGTATAAACTTTAAACAATCCAGGTTCAATAAAACATCATATAATGGCGAGACCTTGCAACTCAGTTTATCGATCATGATTAGTGTAATGGAATGCATTGGGCACATTAAGTGAGTACAGAGCTTAACAGCAATTGTCAATGAGCATAATTCAACAATTTAATTACATATATACATTGTACATGCACATATGTACATACCTATCTAAAATACTTAAGTTTATTTCAGAGAAGTAAGGGTCACACAGCTCATTTTCCTCAGAAATATTATAATCATAACAAATATGTCGCATGCAGTACAAACAAACGATTTCGTTGTGCCCGTGGAGATTCCCATTACTATATAGGATCAGTTGAATTTTACAATAACTATGTTTCTATTTATACGATCACAATCATTTGTAAATTGTATTCATATTTATAAAATGTGTATATTTTGCTTATGGTAATGGTTTATCTACTGCTAATTTGCCAAAACATATGATATTTCGGGATACCCGACTAGTTTGGGACCTGACGGGAAACTTTATCAATAGGTGAAGTGGTCAGTGATGTTTGAGGTTTTCGCTACTTGTGCTATTGGTATAACGAACCGGAGACATTAGAAGTATATTTAGGAATACCCGGTCTATAATCATAGACTATGTACATATGTCTATAGCTCGCTAAGCTCAAACTCGATACAAACTACATACATCGATCGTTACAGATTTTTAGATCGGTTCATATTACAGTGATAAAGTAATAACTTAACTTTTCATTTCTATAACATTACAGAAAAAATTACGATGAACAATGTTATTACCAGTAGTTGCAACGAGGAAAATACCTACAAAAAAATGCCGCAAAAACGTGTATAGAAGTAATTAGAAATAACGAGCGGCGCGGCGGGCAATAGGTATATTTTATCGGATTATATGAACGTTATCAACCCTCCGGCCACACACACCTCGTTCATCCTGGCCGCTTGTCGATGGTAAATTAACACCATGTATACAAGTAATATACTAACTAACAAGACGACAAGACGCACTCGAAAAGATTATGGTAGTACCGCAAAGTTAAAGAGTGTAGAGTTCTGTGTAGTGTAGAGTGATTATCGTTTTGATAGAACCTTTTGATAGAAATAGTATAACATAGTAGAATTATAAAAAAATAGATTAAGTGTTTAGCCCATATAGTATAGAAGTTAACGTCATATCTGCACTACATTTTTTGTGCCTACTCATGGCGGTCGCTCTAGGGCTGACAACTCGATCGAGGAGCATCACGTAGTGTTCCGTGCGCGCTTCTCAGAGGACTGTGACCGATGGGTGATGGTTGCAGTGGATGTCGGGACCCATCTTGCGTGAGACGGGTCAATGCCAGTAGGAAGTAGCTAAATAATGCAACGGTGACTCTCGCTCCCTCGATCATAGACAAGCAGAGGAATATTGGGGTGGTTTTCAGTAGGAAAGAGTACGACATACCCCTTAGAAAAAGGTGTAATGTAGAAAAATAAATACGAGTGTCTAGTTGTTTGTTTGACTATTCAATATGAATTAAGTTAGTTTCGTGTCATTTATTTATATATTCCAAATTAGACACCGAAAAAAACGGCGATTTCTACAAATGACGAAATGCACGATTCTATATTTATATTATGATATTTTAGTGTATAATAAATTCTCATTCTTATGTATAGATATGTGGTTTACAGGACAAAAATATATGCAAGGCATTTGCAAAGTCAGAGTTTGTAGCTCAAGACATAACTGGGAGGTTACAATACGATATTTCGCTATTTAAACAGTCACTAACCAAACAGTTATTACTAACTTTTTGTCGTTAGTCATAATCCATAAAAATCGTCAAAAAAAACACGTACATACCTTGAGCGCGTAACACTCGCGCTTGAACTGTTCTGACGTGATTTGGAATTTCATGTCCTTGAGCGGTGTCTATGTGCGCGTCGCTCGAGCGCGCATTGTATGAAGCTATCACCAACATCTAACGAAATCACAGGATATCAGAATCGGTAACAAGATGATTCTATTGTTACGGTTTATCAGTGTTATTTCTAAATGTCGTTAATATGCCGTCTCATGACAAGCCATTCTATAAGACCGTTTCTTTTTCTTAATGTCATAACAAAACCTTTCTAAACAATATTTAATGATAACGTTTTAATAATAATGTGGTAACAGTCTCGTGATGCTTTATAAATTTAATGAAGGAAGAAGACATCTACAAAAAGAAATATTGTTTTGTGTAAAATATGTTTTTTTTTAAAGAAAGATAATATTTATGTATATAGTGTACTAGAGCATTAAAAATAATTAAGCAGGTGCTAGGTATTAGTCATCACAGAGACGTGATGTGATGACTGGTACCTAGGACCTACCTAATTAATTTTAAGCTTTTAGTACATTATCCACATAATTGTGATTTTTCTTTATATTTTTTTACTTATTTTTCATACTCACGTTAAATATTCACGAAGGAGTAGGCAGAGGCATCACAAACGCCTACTGTTTGCCAACCATAAATTAGTCCAACTTACATAGGTAGGTAATAGGCGGGAAGCGTATTGGCTACCTATGTAAGTGTTATATGTAACATATACATACATATATACTGTCTGACAGATAACAGTCCGATCCCTTAGATGCCTTTTACGACACCCATGGGGAGAGATAGGGTATCCCTATTCTACTCTACCGAGATTGGAGAGATTGGAGACGATGCTGAATTACTTATTTTATTTTCAACCTTTTATTCGTTACTTGATATTTATCATTTTATTTAGTTCATTCAAAGCCTCATTATAACAAGTTTTCTTTACTACAAATTTGTTGCTCATATCATCTTCTTAATACATAATCCTTCCAAAAACCTTTACTCAACTCGGTGACACGTATACTATGCTTCATCAAATAATTTCGAGCCTAAATACACAACTGCGTTGTATACTCGTAGATGCCTAGATTTTAGTTATAATTAGTAGACTGCCTAAACTCTATGATCCACCATGCCTTGTGATCTACTTGTAAACCCTTGTTAGTTGATACCCATTACCCATATTAACATATTAACATTTTCTATCCCAAGTCATCTCAGATTTGAGTTTTTTTCAGATTTATTCATAGTGTACTGTATTTTATAAGTCAAGCCCTCTTCATTCATACTGATACACGCATATTGAGAGAGTTGCAAATACATAATATCTAATCGGACATTTTGTGACCATCTTACATTTACAATGATACTGAATATATTAATTCTATTGAAATTACAACTGAAGGTGTCCATATATAAGTACTAAATATCAGATCAATCTATCAAAAAGAAGTGTGTAAAACTTAAATTACGTGATTTGTCAAAAAATAAAACAAAAAGACAAACAAAATCATCAAACTAAATATTACTCATAAGTCATCTAATTAATACTTGTCTCGACTTGGTATCAAAATTACATAACTCGGTTCACTGTCTATGTATATACATATACATATAGCTATTGCATCACATCTTATCATATAAAAAGAAAAGTCTTGACCGACTGACTGACTCGACGCACAGAAAATTTTGCACAGAAGTTCCTTTTATGATGTAGACAAGAGATGAGGCCGGATTTTTTTAAATTCAAACTCCAGGGAGGTAAAATAGTGGATGAATTTTTATATGCAAATCCATAATTTTTAAAATAATATAGATCAAACTTAGTATGTGGCCCTTCGATTAGGAATTAAGACAAACGTGTTTCAGGATCTTAAAAATTCTACCCTTAATTGTGTAAAATAGGAGGTGAAAGTTTTTATCGAAATCCGTCATTTTAGAAGTTAAATCCATAAAAATTAGTATTTGAACTTTCAGCCAGAGGTAACAATGACGCATTTTAGGATTCCTCAAAATTGTACCCTTAAGGGTATAAAATAGGAGATGAAAGTCGTCAATGGTTTTAAATCGACATATTGTTTTTGTACATCATCCTCCAGCAATTAATCAAAAAATGGAACTGAGCCACAAGCACCACTCCACGGACAGTATATGTTTTAGCATTTATTGTTTAGCGCAACCACCACGATCGTTAACTACACAGTTAAACTATACTCGCAAGGCTATTTTCTAAAACGGCACTTTTGAGTTTTTTCGAGTTCTTTATTTTTCATTTAAAAACAATATTTATTCAAATCTTCTTCAAATTTATTTAATTCAATTTACAAAGTAATATTCATTTTTATAAAGTTTACTGTTCTTCGCAATTCTTTTTTTTTTCTGTAATATTTTTTCTAATCTATGCTAAATTGTTATTTTAAAAACGTGGTAGACTGACTAAAACTAAAACTGGCCATGGTAATCACTATCTGTGCTCGAGGTGAATCGGTGTATATACCGCGGATACCACTTATACCGTCGGAGTGCTTATTCGAGTTTAAAGGAATATCAGGAATTGATTGTTTGGAGCACTGCTTCTTGCACAGGCAGTTTTACGTTGCCTGCTCGAGAGTGAGCTCAGCTGGGAGGTAGCCTGGTCATAGTAGAACCTGAAGACGGGACCTCTAATGTAGTGCATAAGGAGTTACTATAAGTATAAATAAAAAAGAAACTTAGCTTTTCTATTTTGTAAAAGCAGTCTTTAATTCTTACAATTTTTTTTTTTTTATACTATAGGGGGACAGACGAACAGACGGGTCACCTGATGGTAAGTGACACCGCCGTCCATGGACACTTTCAACTCAAGAGTCGCAAGTGCGCTGCCCGCCTTTGAGGGTGTTGAGGGATGGGGGATGCAGGGAGCGGAAAGAAGAGAGGAGGGATGAGGAGATGGAAAAAAGGAGAAAGTAGATATGGGAGAGAAAGGGGGAGGAGGAATTGGGCCTCCGGAAACCTCACTCAATTCGGGAAAATGAAACGCAAGCGTTACTTCACAACCGGTTTTCTGTGAGGCCGTGGTATCGCACCGGTCGAGCCGTTTTTTTTGTCTGTTTATTTGTACTATACATGTTTCATAGAAGTTTCAGCGTTTCAAAGTACTTGGTCAAATAAAAACAAAATGTGTATTACAGCTCGATAAAATATCGGATTACCGATGTACAAAAACTCGCCATTTGCATCCTATTTAGAAACAAACTTTATAGTAGCTAAAGTCCAAACGGGCAGAAGCTTATAACCATAAATAATATGAAAAATTACAGAAACTGATCAGATTTTTGCCTCTCAGTAACTATAAAAAATATGAAAATTATTAACAACTGTAGTAGAAAAAAAAAATTATAATATAAAATTAAAAAAAAATGATGGATACCCAAATACGGACGTAAGATACTTTCCAGGGACGTATTTTGAGCACACGCCGTTATTACCGAAGTATATGCAGACAAAGCCGCGGGCAACAGTTAGTATAATATAATATAATTTTAAGAGTACTGAAATATATGTACTCATATATAAGTTTATTCTTATCTTTGTTTAATCTGTTTTTGTCATTACGCGCATGACCTGTATCGTTATTTGAAAACTTCTAAATTAAAATTTACCACACCTCCTTTCGGCCTAACCCGTAACTTTACCCAGAAATGTATTGAACTGGTTCTCTTTAGATATGTTAAAAAGGATAATAAAAAGTTGTATAAATCGATATTTATGGATTCATTTTGAGGCCATGGACAAGCTAGACATCCATACATATATTCCAAGCAATCTATGACTGAAAGACAAATTTTCATCATCTCTCATATTGGCTCTGACAGCTTCCAGTGAGCTAGACAAATATATTTTATAAATTATATCTAATGATCCTAAAACGTGTAATTGTTCAGTGTTTAACAAAGAGAATGGTGGAACTCAGTTGATTGAAGGATACTGGCATGGTAGTGTGGAATTGCCGTTTTAGGGTAAGTACTCCATACGATATAATTTTGGAAGCAACAAATGATTTAAGAACACACTGCTGGCGGTAAATAAAAATACCGCCCAAAATAAAGTGATATTTTTTTTTTTTTTTTTTTTTTTTTTTTTTATGCGATAGGGGGCAAACGAGCAGACGGGTCACCTGATGGCAAGTGACCACCGCCGCCCATGGACACCCGCAACTCAAGAGTCACAAGTGCGTTGCCGGCCTTTTAGGTAGAGGTACGCTCTCTTCTTGAAGGTTTGAAGGTCGTATCGGTTCGGAAATACGGCAGGCGACAATTTGTTCCATAAGCTGGTTGTGCGAGGCAAAAAGCTTCTCGAGAAGCGCACAGTGGTGGAGTGCCAATCGTCCAGGTGATGGGGATGGATATTTTGTCGCGTAGGACGATGGCGGAAACCAGCAGCCGGTATAAGTCCGAACAATTCCTCTGAACACTCCCCATGATACAAGCGATAGAGGATGCAGAGTGAAGATACATCTCTACGCAACGCCAAGGTGTCAAGTCGATCAGAAATATCTTGGCAGTCGATGATGCGAGTCGCTCTCCGTTGAATGCGGTCAAGAGGCAGAAGTTGGTACTGGGGTGCACCTGCATAGAGATGAGAACAGTATTCCATGTGCGGCCGAACCTGCGCCTTATAAAGTTGCAGGCGGTGGGCCGGAGTAAAATACTGTCTCGATCTGTTTAGCACACCAAGCTTCTTCGAGGCTAATATGGCCTTACTCTCTAAGTGACCGCGAAACTGGACTTCGCTTGATATATCGACGCCAAGGATTCCGATACTGGCTGATGCAGTTAGGGAAGTGCTCTCAAATTGAGGTGATACGACCAATGGCATCTTTTTAGCGGTGAACGCGCAAACCTGTGTCTTCGTGGGGTTAAATTGGACTAGGTTAAGTCGACCCCAATCTGAAACTTTTGATAAAGAAGTTTCGATTTCAGACACAAGTTTGGATCGGCTTTCGATGACGTTTACCCGAGAAATGTTAGCGCGGCCGGTGTAAAGGGCATCACTCGTGCTATCGTTTGCATAGCAATGGATGCTGCTAATCTGCAGCATGTCGTTGATATGCAGAAGAAACAGCGTGGGTGATAGCACACAGCCTTGTGGGACACCAGAATTAACAGACTTCGAGTCGGAGCATGCACCGTCAACAACGACCTTGATGCTTCTGTCTGTAAGAAAACTGGTGAGCCAATTGCACAGTTTCTCGGGAAGCCCATAGGAAGGAAGCTTCGCAAGGAGCGCTTTGTGCCAGACCCGATCGAAGGCCTTCGCCACGTCCAAACTAACGGCCAACGCTTCCCCCTTGGTCTCGATCGCCTGTGCCCACCGGTGAGTCAAGTATACGAGAAGATCACCAGCTGAACGACCCTGACGGAAGCCGTATTGTCGATCATTGAGGAGCTGGTGGTCTTCTAAGTACCGGAGGAGCTGGCAGTTAACAATGGATTCCATTATCTTTGAGAACAAGGAGGTGATGGCTATGGGTCTGTAGTTGGACGGATCCGAGCGATCTCCTTTTTTAGGGATTGGGTGCACTAGAGCTGTCTTCCATGAGTTCGGGACTACGCCAAGAGAGTAAGAAAGCCGATAAAGGCGCGTTAAAACCGGTGCTAACTCTGGAGCACACGTCTTCAGCACGATAGGAGAGATTCTATCGGGCCCACTCGACTTATGAACGTCGAGGGAAAGAAGCGCTTTACGCACTGCCCTTTGTGTAAACCGGACTTCCGGCATGCGGGTCTCGCACTGCGGTATGGTCGGCGGTGCGTTTCCCCCGTCGTCCAGGGTCGAGTTGGACGCAAAGAGTTTGCCCAGAAGATCGGCTTTTTCTTTAGCGTCGTGGGCCAACGAATTATCTCCTATGCGCAGAGGTGGAAGGGATGGCTTACAAAAGTTCCCCTGGACAGCTTTGGCAAGAGACCAGAATGCACGAGTTCCGGAGGGGAGACTAACTAGTCTCTCGCCAATTCTGCCGATGTGAGCCGACTTCGCCGAAGCAATTACTCTTTTGAGGGACCTGGAGGCAAAGTTAAATTGCTTCTTTAATGTGCTGGTCTTTTCATCCCGTGCTGTCGCTGCATTAGCCCATGCTTGGTAACATTCCTGCTTTCGGCGGGACGCCGCTTTGCAGGTTCGACCAAACCAAGGCTGGGACTTGCCACCTGTGGGAATCAGGGAGAATGGAATGAAAAGTTCCATACCCTGAAGCACAACATCCGCGACAGAGTCAGCAACGACATTGGGATCATCCGGCGAGAAGCAAACCTGCCTCCATGGGTAGGATGCAAAGAATGTTCGCATTCCATCCCAGTCTGCTGACCTATAGTGCCATACGCGGCGACTGCCTGTAACTCGCGGCCGCAGCGAGTGAACGAGTGGCACTATACTCCTAATCAGGCAATGGTCCGAAGAGCCAAGAGGGGCCTCAACGGATACTTTGTAGCCGTCAGGATGTGAGGTCAGCAGAAGATCCAACAGTGAAGGCACGTGGCTTTCTGCATCTGGGATTCGCGTAGGCGTTGCTACCAGCTGCGTCAAGCCATATGCCAAGGCGAAATCGTGAACAGATCTTCCCGCATGATCGGTTTTGCGCGAACCAAGCCATTCGGCGTGATGGGCGTTAAAGTCGCCAAGAATCACGATCTCTGCGGATGGGACCTGCTGGAGCACTGAGTCTGTAGCCATTTGGACGTGGTCGATGAGTCGGTCCGTTTCGGCATCACCGCTATGGGACCTGTAGAGGCATAGGTAGATGCGGGGATGGTCGTCGCAGTCTACACGTAGCCATAAGATGGAGAGGTCCCTACCTTCAAGATTGCCGAGGCGGCGAGAAGTGATATCATCTCTAACGTACACGCATACACCAGCCTTAGGAACAAAGGAGTGTTCCAGTCCGTACCCAGGGTAGCAGAGGTAGGATGTGTCCGCTGGAGATGATATCTGCGTCTCGGTTAAAAAGAGCAAGGCCGGCTTTGCTGTCTCAAGGTGGTGGTGGACAGTGTCGAGGTTCGAATGTAAGCCCCTGATGTTACAAAAATCCACGGTAAACGTGACAGGGGGTGCCATGGTGTGCCTTCTCTTGCCCCGAGCAGATTTTGAGAGCGCAGTTGAGCCCCCCCCAGAGTACGAGGGGCAGCCTGGGCGTCCACGCTCAGGCATAATCCGTACTGAGGGTGGACGTCCAGGGGGGGATTCTCCAACGCTAGCGCTGGTACCCCCCTGGGGTATCCTTTTCGTTAACAGCGCTATCATTAGGGGGGTGGGGGGTTTTGGGCCTCCGGAGACCTCACTCATTTCGGGGAAATGCAACGCAAGCGTTACTTCACAACCGGTTTTCTGTGAGGCCGTGGTATCGCACCGGTCGAGCCGGCCCATTCGTGCTTAAGCAAGCATGGCTCTACCACTACAGAAATACCGAGTTTCACCTTCTTTATTTATGAATGAAGCAACTTACGTCTCGTTATTGGTATAACTGCTCTGGTTTGAGATCCTGTTTATTTAAAATAAATGTTAACTATTTTTCAAATTAAAGAAATTATTGACCCTGCCGATCAACAACTTTATCAAAAAGTTTTACTAATAATTATTTTATCACTTATCAATATAGCATTTAGTGTGCACAGGAAAATAATTGCTCTTACAGGATTATCATAATATCGATAAATTATCTGAATTATTTAATTGTTCTTAGATTTTAAGAAACGTTTTCAGCAGCTCACACCGGTGAGAATTTAAAAAAAGATCTAAGTACTAGCTAAAAATAAAAAGGAATATCTACTAAATAAGTTTTCCACCTCGTTACTCACAAAATGTTTTGTAGATATAAGAAAACTGTTATTATTAGTTACCTTCTCATCTTACAATGAAGTTTGAAGCGGGGCTTTCGACATGAAAATAATAAAAATTTCTCGCTCTTTATACGGAGTTCAGTTCGGCGGGCGGTTGCGAGTTTTAAAAAATAAATTGTTTAAGGTTTCTCTTTCAATACACGTCTAAAAGTAACTTTAATATAGGGTTGAGACTTTAATTATAGTTAGCTTGAGGTATATCACTAAATCGTTTTAAAATTAAGGATTTTTTTATCAATATACATATAATTCTATTTCATAGTGCTGGAGCCATGCTTTTTCACGAATTGGGAAGACCGGTTGTGAAGCAACGCTTGCGTTGCATTTCCCCGACATTAGTCCGGTTTTCGGAAGCCCGACTCCTCTCCTCTTTCTCCTCCCCTCATCCCCCTCTCCTTTTTCCCTCCCCGCATTCCCCCATCCCACATCACCCTCTAAGGCGGTGCTGTCAATCCCCATCCGGTGACCCGTCTGTTCGTCAGCCCCCTATATTATAAAAAAAAATGTATTTTCGTTATAGATCTTGATACAAATGTCATACTTAGTATAAATAAATAATCTCTGAACAGTAGCTCAATTTCAATATTTTAGTTTATATGTCTATATAATATATATGTATATATATACATATATAGTTTTGCCACTTACTACTACTTATTACATACATCTTACGTAAGTCGTACTCACACTGAAAGTTTTTAGAATAGGCCAGTAAGAAAAACAGCTGACAAAAATGTATTTAAATTTCGAATTAGGAACTTTTGTAATGGACAGATGTGTAATGAATTCTTTTGTGATTTGTTTTTACAAATTTGCGAAAATTTTAAAAGGGTCTGTGGTGCATCGAAATTGATTTGACAAGAAAAGTTTTCACCCAATGACTTATTACGACTATCGTGGCAGTCTAACTACACAACAATGTTACCATAGACTTCGATTGACATTTCATTACAAGCCCCATATCGTGCCACTGTTTGCAAATGGTTTAGTGAGTTTAACGTGGTCGAATCAAACTTACTGATGATTCTTGATAAGGACGTCCTTCTACGGCGACTACTGAAGTTAACTTGAGCTATGGGGCTAGTGATAGAAGCTGATATAAGGGTGATACATTAACAGATTCGGGCCGTGTTAAGCATTGCTATGAGCCAGGGATGAAAATTCTGACATGAACATTTAGGCGTCAGAAAGCTTTGTTCTAGACGGATACCTCATAATTTGACAGAAGATCAAAAACATTGTTGTTTGGATTGATGCCGCTCAATGCTTAAAAAGTATGACTGAAGTGACTCGAAACATTCTGTGCTATGTATGTCTGCATGCTGTATATGACATCATCACAGGTGATGAAGGCTGGATATAGAAGCTTCCATTCGAAGATTTGTCGAGAAAAGTAAAGAAGAGCTGTAGGTTAGGGAAAACATGATTGCCTCTTTGGACGGACAGGTCATTTCGCAACAATAATTCTAGAAGATAAAAGGACTGTTTCTGCAGATTTATTTGTCAGTCAATGTTTACCAGTTTTCTTGGAAAATGTTAGACAATAGCGCGTTATTTTCGAAAATAAAATATAAATTTAGAGGAATTCGTTTTATGAACCCTGAAGATACGGCATGCGCAGGGACTGTATTTGAAAAAAAGCATGGAAAAGATCCCTAAAGAAGAGTGGGTTCACTGCTTCAGTCAATGTTTTCATCGCATGCGACGGTGCTTAAAAAGGAACGGAGACTACTCCACGAAGCAATAAAAATATTAACAGGCTTTAGTTCAGTTGAGTTTTCATTTTTTAAACACTTTCAATGTGACATATATATATTTAATCCCCGTATACATATTTTACATTGATGTTCTATCAAAACGTGTCCAAACACAAAGCTAATGGTTGCCAAAATAATAAGTAAAACATACATACTAATATATAATTCTTACCTGAAATTATTTAAATCATTTTTATTATATTTCCTTTTTTTGTTATAATAATTTATTATTAATCAATTATGTGGCAGCCCTATTTGGCCCCGCGGCAATCTCTTTGTAGGAGCTTTGATTGGCAGACGACAAATCAAAAATTGTTTTAAACAACAATTTTATTGACGTTGAATATTCCTTTATGGTCTTAAAATACATTTTATTTAAATATAATAAAGTAGATTTCTCTTAAAGAGCATCACTAAGTTTCAACAAAGAGGTAGTGCTTTTGCATCACTAATGAATAATCTGTTAGCTGTAATTCAATGAGCGATTATTTTATCTTTTCAGTAACATCAATATTCTAGAGAGCTGCTGAGTTTTCTTAGTGCGCTTATTTGGTTATGAATATTTACAAATACTCTGAAGGCAATTATAGATGAACTTAATATATTCTATTTTATCTACACTTTTTTTTATCTAATAATGTCAACTGAAGAGATGCTTATTAAATGTCTATCAAGTCCGTAAATTGAATATTTTGTATAAGATAATATTATAAGCATTGTGATGTTTCTTTCATTAAGATAATAATGATAGTTATACACAAATGATACCATTTGCCGATGTGATTCTTTGCCGATTTTCTTTGCTTTAAAAACGTGGTTGTGTCTAGTTTCAAGCATAAGGATTAATTTTATTTTATAACATGAGCTGAGCTTGTTTTAAAAGGGGATTTTTTTTTTTATGCGATAGGGGGCAAACGAGCAGACGGGTCACCTGATGGTAAGTGACTACCGCCGCCCATGGACACCCGCAACTCAAGAGTCACAAGTGCGTTGCCGGCCTTTTAGGTAGAGGTACGCTCTCTTCTTGAAGGTTTGAAGGTCGTATCGGTTCGGAAATACGGAAGGCGACAATTTGTTCCATAAGCTGGTTGTGCGAGGCAAAAAGCTTCTGGAGAAGCGCACAGTGGTGGAGTGCCAATCGTCCAGGTGATGGGGATGGATATTTTGTCGCGTAGGACGATGGCGGAAACCAGCAGCCGCTATAAGTCCGAACAATTCCTCTGAACACTCCCCATGATACAAGCGATAGAGGATGCAGAGTGACGCTACATCTCTACGCAACGCCAAGGTGTCAAGTCGATCAGAAATATCTTGGCAGTCGATTATGCGAGTCGCTCTCCGTTGAATGCGGTCAAGAGGGAGAAGTTGGTACTGGGGTGCACCTACATAGAGATGAGAACAGTATTCCATGTGCGGCCGAACCTGCGCCTTATAAAGTTGCAGGCGGTGGGCCGGAGTAAAATACTGTCTCGATCTGCTTAGCACACCAAGCTTCTTTGAGGCTTATATGGCCTTACTCTCTAAGTGACCGCGAAACTGGACTTCGCTTGATATATCAACGCCAAGGATTCCGATACTGGCTGATGCAGTTAGGGAAGTGCTCTCAAATTGAGGTGATACGACCAATGGCAACTTTTTAGCGGTGAACGCGCAAACCTGTGTCTTCTTGGGGTTAAACTGGACTAGGTTAAGTCGACCCCAATTTGAAACTTTTGATAAAGAAGATTCGATTTCAGACACAAGTTTGGATCGGCTTTCGATGACGTTTACCCGAGAAATGTTAGCGCGGCCGGCGTAAAGGGCATCACTCGTGCTATCGTCAGCAATGGATGCTGCTAATCTGCAGCATGTCGTTGATATGCAGAAGAAACAGCGTGGGTGATAGCACACAGCCTTGTGGGACACCAGAATTAACAGACTTGGAGTCGGAGCATGCACCGTCAACAACGACCTTGATGCTTCTGTCTGTAAGAAAACTGGTGAGCCAATTGCACAGTTTCTCGGGAAGCCCATAGGAAGGAAGCTTCGCAAGGACCGCTTTGTGCCAGACCCGATCGAAGGCTTTCGCCACGTCCAAACTAACGGCCAACGCTTCCCCCTTGGTCTCGATCGCCTGTGCCCACCGGTGAGTCAAATATACGAGAAGATCACCAGCTGAACGACCCTGACGGAAGCCGTATTGTCGATTATTGAGGAGCTGGTGGTCTTCTAAGTACCGGAGGAGCTGGCAGTTAACAATGGATTATCTTGGAGAACAAGGAGCTGATGGCTATGGGTCTGTAGTTGGACGGATCCGAGCGATCTCCTTTTTTAGGGATTGGGTGCACTAGAGCTGTCTTCCATGAGTTCGGGACTACGCCAAGAGAGTAGGAAAGCCGATAAAGGCGCGTTAAAACCGGTGCTAACTCTGGAGCACACGTCTTCAGCACGATAGGAGAGATTCTATCGGGCCCACTCGACTTATGAACGTCGAGGGAAAGAAGCGCTTTACGCACTGCCCTTTGTGTAAACCGGACTTCCGGCATGCGGGTCTCGCACTGCGGTATGGTCGGCGGTGCGTTTCCCCCGTCGTCCAGGGTCGAGTTGGACGCAAAGAGTTTGCCCAGAAGATCGGCTTTTTCTTTAGCGTCGTGGGCCAACGAATTATCTCCTATGCGCAGAGGTGGAAGGGATGGCTTACAAAAGTTCCCCTGGACAGCTTTGGCAAGAGACCAGAATGCACGAGTTCCGGAGGGGAGACTAACTAGTCTCTCGCCAATTCTGCCGATGTGAGCCGACTTCGCCGAAGCAATTACTCTTTTGAGGGACCTGGAGGCAAAGTTAAATTGCTTCTTTAATGTGCTGGTCTTTTCATCCCGTGCTGTCGCTGCATTAGCCCATGCTTGGTAACATTCCTGCTTTCGGCGGGACGCCGCTTTGCAGGTTCGACCAAACCAAGGCTGGGACTTGCCACCTGTGGGAATCAGGGAGAATGGAATGAAAAGTTCCATACCCTGAAGCACAACATCCGCGACAGAGTCAGCAACGACATTGGGATCGTCCGGCGAGAAGCAAACCTGCCTCCATGGGTCTATCTCCTCCAGTCTGCTGACCTATAGTGCCATACGCGGCGACTGCCTGTAACTCGCGACCGCAGCGAGTGAACGAGTGGCACCATACTCCTAATCAGGCAATGGTCCGAAGAGCCAAGAGGGGCCTCAACGGATACTTTGTAGCCGTCAGGATGTGAGGTCAGCAGAAGATTCAACAGTGAAGGCACGTGGCTTTCTGCATCTGGGATTCGCGTAGGCGTTGCTACCAGCTGCGTCAAGCCATATGCCATATGCCAAGGCGAAGTCGTGAACAGATCTTCCCGCATGATCGGTTTTGCGCGAACCAAGCCATTCGGCGTGATGGGCGTTAAAGTCGCCAAGAATCACAATCTCTGCGGATGGGACCTGCTGGAGCACTGAGTCTGTAGCCATTTGGACGTGGTCGATGAGTCGGTCCGTTTCGGCATCACCGCTATGGGACCTGTAGAGGAATAGGTAGATGCGGGGATGGTCGTCGCAGTCTACACGTAGCCATAAGATGGAGAGGTCCCTACCTTCAAGATTGCCGAGGCGGCGAGAAGTGATATCATCTCTAATGTACACGCATACACCAGCCTTAGGAACAAAGGAGTGTTCCAGTCCGTACCCAGGGTAGCAGAGGTAGGATGTGTCCGCTGGAGATGATATCTGCGTCTCGGTTAAAAAAAGCAAGGCCGGCTTTGCTGTCTCAAGGTGGTGGTGGACAGTGTCGAGGTTCGAATGTAAGCCCCTGATGTTACAAAAATCCACGGTAAACGTGTCAGGGGGTGCCATGGTAAGCCTTCTCTTGCCCCGAGCAGATTTTGAGAGTGCGGTTGAGCCCCCCCCAGAGTACGAGGGGCAGCCTGGGCGTCCACGCTCAGGTATAATCCGTACTGAGGGTGGACGTCCAGGGGGGGATTCTCCAACGCTAGCGCTGGTACCCCCTGGGGTATCCTTTTCGTTAACAGCGCTATCATTAGGGGGGTGGAGGATTTTGGGCCTCCGGAGACCTCACTCATTTCGGGGAAATGCAACGCAAGCGTTACTTCACAACCGGTTTTCTGTGAGCCCGTGGTATCGCACCGGTCGAGCCGGCCCATTCGTGCTTAAGCATGGCTCTACCACTATAGATATATGTTAACTACAACGCTATTCGCTATACATAAAATCTATATCACTTTAATTTTTTGTAAAAAGTAAAATCGTTTAAATTGATAATTAGATTAATTGTTATTGTTGTGCCATTTAAATATTTCGTATAAGTTGTAAAAAGTTGTAGAAAACATGGAACGAGTTACTCCATATGGTCGTTAACATTGCAGAGCAGCGAGTATTTTGATCTATCCAATATATATAATCAAATTAAATTTAAGAGATCTGATATGGTTAAAAATGCAATAAGCATAAAAGCATATTGACATTGCATTAAAAACATGATGTGGATTACATCAGAAAACACTATACGGAAAGATCTATTCAGGCAATATACTGCAACAATATTTAAGTACAATTATTTAAACATGGTTACGGCTGTGGGTGAAGTGCGGACACGATGCGAGTCCGAGGGCCCGCTGACACCGCGCTACCCTGACTAATGCCCCGCATTAATAACCCTGGTAATTAATTGTTTGCATGTCCGCCAAAGAAACGTCCCATCTCGTGAATTCTCTCGTATAATTTAAATTAACGAACTGAGGCTCCATACGCTTTACGCTAACAAAATTATGAACGCTACACCCTCTCGACAATTGTGCCATACTACTCTCCGTGTAAATACAGATACAAAGCATTGGAGCAATAAAACGTCATTTTAATTACAATAATATACTACATACCAAAGAGTCTATGTACAACATTGTCTAATATACTAACTTTTATACATTCGCATACATACATACATTGTATGTGTGTATGTATGTATGCGAATGTATAAAAGTTAGTATATTAGACAATGGTGTACATTGACCTACACGTGTTTCCCCGAAGGGGTAGGCAAAGACGTAATTAACACCCACATATTTCCAATAATAATTTTGTCCTATTTACGTGATAGGGAGAAAGCCTGTTTCTGTCATCCGGGCACATTTGGGAATTAGGGGGAAAATTTGTAAGATGTTGACAGGAAAGGAAGGATAAAAAGGGTAGAGAAGGAAATATTGCTTATACAGATGGATTGAAGAGTATAAGCCATAGCTCAAGCAAGTCAGGGTCTCACACCTATAACTAGAACTGGCTGGTACCGGGACGTCCGCGTCCTCTAACTGATATGTTAACATGTTAAATTTGAATTCCTATTATAGCTAATGTTTGTTTTAATGTAAGTTTGTAAATTCCAGTTTTATTTCCAATATGTAACTTGTAATGATATAATAAAAAAATAAAAAGACTGCAGATCTATGGGGTAATTCTGTTGACGTTGCTAAGTCTATTATAAACATTGTATCACCAACTTTAACAGTAATCTTTAATAATTGTATAGATTGTGGTGTGTTTCCTGATCTAATGAAATATAGTAAAATAATACCATTGTTTAAATTGGGTAGTACATCAGACCCTTCTAATTATAGACCTATATCAGTGCTACCTACTTTTAGTAAAATTTTTGAGAAACTTATTTTAGATCAAATGCACAGATATTTTACTAAACATAAATTATTACATAGCAAACAGTTTGGTTTCACAAAGGGTCGTTCAACAACTGATGCTGGTGTTGAACTTTTAGGGCACATTTATAATGCATGGGAAGATAAATGCGATGCGTTAGGCATTTTTTGTGATTTGTCTAAGGCTTTTGATTGCGTTCTCCATGATACATTGATCAGGAAGCTGCGCTACTATGGAATCCGGGGCACCTCTCTGGATCTTCTTACTTCATATTTAAGTAATAGGATTCAGAGAGTTGATGTGAACGGTAAAAGATCTCCCGGATCTGTAGTCAGAATGGGGATTCCCCAAGGCTCTATTCTAGGTCCCTTTTTATTTATAATTTATATTAATGGCCTGCCGTACCTCATAAAGGATAAATATGATATAGTGTTGTTTGCAGATGACACTTCACTTGTATTTAAACTCAAACGTCAGCAGGTGGTTATTGATGACGTAAATAGTGCCCTTTCAACAGTAGTTAACTGGTTTAATATCAATAATCTTCTCCTTAACGAGAAAAAAACTAAATGTATAAAGTTTACATTGCCTAATGTAACACAGGTGAACACTAGTGTGTCAATAAAGGGCGAAGTGTTAAAACCCGAAGATTCCACAGTGTTCTTAGGCTTAACTTTGGATGCAAAGCTTCATTGGAGCCCCCATATAGATAAACTGTCCAAATAGCGTAGTTCTGCAGCGTACGCCGTTAGGAAAATTCGTGGTTTAACAGATTTAGAGACAGCCCGTTTAGTATACTTTAGCTATTTTCATAGTGTAATGTCGTACGGTATTCTGTTGTGGGGAAATGCCGCCGATATTCAATCTATTTTTGTTTTACAAAAAAGAGCTATACGTGCAATTTATAAATTAAGTCCCAGACACTCCCTCAGAGATAAATTTAAAGAGATTAATATTATGACTGTGCCCTCTCAGTATATTTATGAAAATCTCATGTACGCACATAAAAATATTAATCTGTTTAAAAAATACAGTGATATCCATAGTGTAAATACTAGGAACAAAAACAAATTTGTTGTTCCTAAAACCAGGCTCAAGAAAATAGGTGGTTCGTTTAGATGCCAAAGTATACATTTCTATAATAAGCTTCCTAGCCAAATACAAGAACTAAGCAATAATAAATTTAAATCATTTATAAAAAAAAAACTAAGTCAAAAAGCTTTTTACACAATTAAAGATTACATTGAAGATAAAAAGGCTTGGGAATGAGCTGCTTCATTAATGTACATGAGCCTTTGTTTTTCGTTTATCCTTTTTTTTTTATACACATTGACATTTTATATTTTACTTTTTGACATGAATACTTACTTTGTTAAGTATTATATTGTTTTTTTTTTTATTGTTTAAATCTTTGTACTTTTTGACATGAATACTTTGTTAAGTATAATATGTTATATATTTGTTTCTTTTTTTTAAATTTATAAATTTAATTATTGTAAATGTGAGGACTATGTAGGTTATTTATTTATTTATTTATTTTTTGTTCTCTTTTCTCCTGTAGTTTGTTTTATAACGATGTCTGACTGTTTGAGTACTTTTGCGGCCTACCCAAATGTCCTTGCTTTGGTACTGTTCGTCCGTTGAGCTCCTTAAAGTCCTAAGTTGAGCTACACGATAACTGACAAATGCTTGCACTGTTTGGACGGGTCCACTCAAATGAACGTGGTGCTTTCTTCAAAAGCTCATCTCAGACGTTAGCGTGCATGGTTCTCATATGTTTTTGACCAGTACATCTGTATGGACTTTAAAACAGACTTTGACCTCTGAGTTTGTTTCGGTGTTTCTTCTCAGGGTAGTCAGCTAGGAAACACCGGCCTCATCTAGCATAAACTAACAGAAAAAAATAATATATTGACGTGTAAAAGTGTTGTTATAACCTATTTACAAAATAAAGATCATTTATCATTTATCATTTATCAATATCATACTTAGTAATAATTAAGTGCATGCACACAATGCTGTGTTTTGCTAAGCAAAATATTTGAATGTTTGCCGCTGACTACGGTGTTGTAAACAGTTTGTCAAATTCCAATGTATGGTTTATGTATTGATTAATTGTATTGTAATTTGTTTACTTTAAAAATATTTTATTTTAAAAGGAGTGCAATATTATAGAACAATGCATTGTATGTGTCGCATTTGTACAGTTCTGAGTACTGTAAGTGTCGCATTTGTTAAATAACAGTCGAGTCGCTATAAAGAGTTTGAGGTATAAGTACAGTCATGAATAACTACATAAATGTATATTACCAAAATTTTTATTGTTGAAAGTCAAAATTAAACTCAGTGACTTCAAGTAAACAATCATTTTATTTATCCTCCTGTAGACAATACCCGAACAAAAGACAATCTCTAATATGTGAACAACGGCTAAACTACAGAATCGGGCTGAGTTGATTTATGTTTTGCTCAGTGCGGAGATGCGTCGTGATTTGACTAAAAAAAAAATAACCTTCATGGACATGGACATTATGTACATTATTGACACACAAAGCTGCATTTAGAAAATCAGTACTACAATATCTTCATTTTATCATTAATAAACGGTTACTCCTAAAACTGGAAATAATCTATCTGTTAACACACACAAGAACAATAAACTATACTTTAGGGACTTGTTAAAAAATATATCAAAGAAGAAAAGGATTTTAAAAAATGTTTTCCTGTGCATTCAGGCAACTTTCTAAGATGTTTTGTAACCCAAAATTTCATACAAACGTACGTAAATGACCCCATTTAAGATCTGGAATTTTAATCGGCTATTAAAAAAATGTAATCATAAAATATATTCATAACGATAAAAATTATAATTTTTTTGATGTACAATAAAGAGTATATCTATCTATCTATCTAATTAATATATTTTTAAAATTATGAGTTATTTAGAAATATTGAACCTTACCATTTAGGAATAGAAGACAACACCATTCAAATGACTGCCACGGCTAACTTTACCCCATTTGTTCAGTCCAACTTATAAATACATTTTCGATGCCTAAACAGGGCCTCCATTTTGTCAAAGACAACTTCGATTGCAGGTTTCAATGGAATCGCCTCTGGATGGTTAACGTTACACTTGTCTTTAACAGCTCCCTACAAAAAAATCCACGAGACAGACTCATTGCGGATGCATTCGTTTCTCCACGATGACGTGTGGATTTTCTGAGCCCCAGATACGACAATTTTGCTTATTGACGTATCCTTCAAGATGTAAAATTTATCGCGTTAAATCTGAAAAAAATGATTTTTATATAAAAACGCTCATCTTCGATCAAGAGGTCTTTGGCCCATTGAGTAAATGCGTCATGCGGCTTCAGCTCTTGCATTAATTGAACTTTGATCATACCGAGATCTTTATGAAAAAATATTCTCAAAGAAGTGCGTGAAATGTTCCATTCTTGAAAACGATGACGATTTGATGTTGATGGTTGTTCACGCGCACTCTGAACAACAGCAGCGATGTTTTCGGTAGAGCCCACTGGAAGAGAACGTACAAGGGGTGATTTTATTCAACAACGATCCAGCTTCACGAACTCGCTTCACAAAATGATCCACAACTGCGTTTTTGGCACATCCTTTTTAATAATTTTTTTTTCGTCTTTCTTCTTACAGTTTGAGTAGAAGATTCACCGCTTTGGAAATAAGTTTTTAATATTTCCCAACTTTATTCAAGCGAAAAGCGACCCATTTCATAAATGTCAAATATAAAACTAGATTTCTCCATACAACGGAAATGTGTACATACGCATGTACATACGATTAAAATTTTATATATTGAATTAATTACGTTATTTTTTGTTGCTATGAATATCCAATAGTATTGAAAATATGATTGTATTTTAATCCCTACAGTCTTTATTAGTTTCATAATAAAGCTAGTAAGTGAAGTATTTTTTTTTTATATATTAGCCTACCATAGTGACTCCATTTTGCCTCATGGAAAACCATAAGTGGAGTCAAAGAGTGGTGGTCACCATCCTCATTGCATGTCTAGTCAATGCAGCATGCTGACCCACACTATGGCGGCCTGGTGAGATGCTTTTTTCACGCCCCGCTTAAAAAGACCCGGGATCATTGGGAAGGAAACACGTGCGCTGGTAGGGAATTCCAGGCTTTCACCGATCGGCACAGGAAAGAAGAGCTAAACCGTTTCGTTCGGGTACGTATATTTTCGACGCTCAAACGGTGACTCCTCAGGCCAGCACGTGTAGTTCTGTAGAAGAAGAGGGAGAAGGTGGGACCAAATGGAAGAGCTCGTCAGAACACTCCCCGTGATGTAGGCGATAGAGGACTGCCATAGAGGCGACATCTCTTTGCAACTGCAGAGGCTCAAGAGACTGAGTGACCTCAGGACAGTCGATAATGCGGACTGCACGCCGCTGCAACCGATCGAGAGCGTCAAGCAAATACTACGCATAGCCGTCCCAGAGATGAGAGCATTACTCCACGCAGGAGCGAACCTGGGTCTTGTATAAAAGACACAGTTGCTCCGGCGAGAAGAACCGTCTCACCTTGTTCAATACGCCGAGCTTTCGCGAGGCCGCCTTAGTGACGCTCTCGATGTAATCGCGCGGATTGAGATCCCGGCAAATATCCGTACCCAGGATACTAAGCCTATCCTGCAGTGGCATTTGAGTGTTCTGAAGAGTAGGAAGGGGAAGGAATGGAAACTTTTTGTTTGAAAACGCGCACGCCTGTGTTTTCTTGGCGCTGAACTCGACTAGATTCTCACAACCCCATTGAGAAATGCGGCTCAAGACCCGGTCGAGCTCAGCGACAAGCTCCTGTCGTTTTCCCTCAACACCTGCCAGCTTGGCAGTAGGATATCCGAAAAATCGCCCGTGTACTGTGCTGTCGTCTGCATAACAATGTATATTGCCAAGGGCCAATATGTCATTGATATGCAGAAGGAACAGCGTAGGCTTACCTCCTGGAAGTCTGAGGCCGCGCCGTCGCAGAGAACCCTAATGCGGCGCTTATGGAGGAAGGCAGCAACCCAGTTGCAGAGTTTGGGTGGCAGACCAAATGCAGGAAGTTTGGAGAGAAGCGAGCGGTGCCAGACCCTATCGAAGGCCTTGGCAATGTCGAGGCTGATGGCCAAGGACTCCCCATGCCTATCCAAAGCCTCACCCCAAAGGTGTGTGACGTACGCTAGAAGATCACCGGATCGGTTCGGCCTAAAACCATATTGTCGATCATTTAACAAGGAGTGATCCTCTAGGTGGCGAATAGGACTGAGGAATAGGACAGGCGATACAAGCGCGTCAGTACGGGAGACAACTCAGGTGCACAGTTCTTAAGAACCACCGCCGGAATACCATTGGGTCCACTGGCTTTCCGGACATCGAGTGACCGAAGCTCCGTACGGACATCCCTCTGCCGGATGCGAATATTCCGCATTGCGGAGTCGCAGGTCGCAATGGTGGGCATGTGCGCGCCACGGTCGTCGATTCGGGAGTTAGCCGCAAAGAGGTCAGGTAATAGTTTCGCTTTCTCTTGCGGCTCGTGAGCCAGTGATCCGTCAGGGTAGTTAGTCAGGCAGTAGTTGAACTGTACGGCTTTGGCCAATCGCCAAAACTTACTGCTACCCGTAGGGTATGCGACGAGTTCTTGACCAAACCGTGCAAAGCGCAGGGCATCTGCTCTGATGTAAGCCCTCTTGCATTCCCTAGTGGCTTTGTTAAGTGCTGCTTTTAGGCGATCAATGTCTGGGTCACAATGAGCGCGGGCCCGGGTCCATGCGCGGTAGGCTGACTGCTTTTGAGCATCAGCACGGGCGCACTCGCGATTGAACCAGGGACGGGTCTTCGTGCTGGCGACTTCACTGTAGGGGATATAATACTCCATACCGACAGTGATTTCGTCAGTCACGGCAGATGCACTTTGCGACAGATCCCTATGGGATCCCACGGGATGGATGCAAAATAATCCCGCATTCCATCCCAGTCTGCTGACGAGTAGTGCCATAATCGCCGCCTTGTTACCACAGGTCGTGGAGGGGTAACAAGAGGCACCGAGGGCGAGAACCGATACGCTGTACTGCGCTGGGTGATTCGTCAGCAGTAGGTCCAGGAAAGAGGGCGCTTGACCCGATATGTCTGGTATCCTGGTGGGCTGGAGTACCAGTTGGGTAAGGTCATGCGTGAGAGCAAATGCGTGGGCAGTTCGACCAGCGTGGTCAGTTTTGGAAGATCCCAGCCAGGACTCATGGTGGGCGTTAAAATCTCCCAAAATCATCAGTTCGGCGGTCGGGAACTGCTCCTGCGCTTTATCTGCTGCTTGACTCAGGTGGTCAAAGAGTCGAGTTGTCTCAGAGTCTCCGGAATGGGAACGATAGAGGCACACGTAAATCCGGCTCGTAGAGCCAAAATCCACGTGGAGCCAAAGGATGGAGAAGGATGTGTCTTCTAGGACGTGACCTGACGAAAAGACATACCCCAGCCCTTGCGAGGAAGCACTCCTCGAGCACGTAGCCGGGATAGTGGAGGTATGCCGTGTCAGCAGGGCGGCGTATTTGTGTCTCCGTAAAAAAAAGCATGGCCGGCCGAGCCATCTCGAGATGCTGGTGTACGGCGCTGAGGTTTGCACGGAGTCCACGTATGTTAGTGAACTCCACTTCGAAAAGCGGGTTGGTGGGAGAGGAGGATGCCGCTGTAAAACCACTTTTCTTTTTTTGTACTGCCATTATATATGGGGAACTTGGCGTAAAAGGCATGACAGTCATCGTGGCAGTGTAAACTTAGATTCAAAATGCTGTGTCATCATGTAACTGTGAAGCACGACGGTGACCGAACCGTCAGACGCAAGGGCCCCCGTACCCATCGGAAGTGGTCGCCGGGTCCCACCATCCGGTCACCAATCGGCACGACGAGCCACTCCATGGATTATGCGCGACCTGACGGGGCAGCCCCCTCTAGCCGCGGTTGGGCCCCTCTCTATGCCGCGGGCGGCCAGCGGCACCACCGTTTCTACGGGTCTACCTGGCCGACGGCTCGATCCACGCCATCCTCACAATGACTCTACAGCACTCCACTGCTCACACACATACCACGATAACTGTCACCCCTGCATCGTTGGGCTACCGGTCTCTCACTCACCAGCGAAAGGCGACCACGAATGTGGTCACTTTAGGCTGGTTTTCTGTGAGAGGGTAGTACTGCCCCGGTCGAGCCGGCCCAATTCCTGTTGAATAAATCAGCGTGGCTCTACTGCCTCCAAGTAGTACTAGTAATAGAGTTACTTAAAAACTAAGGTAAAGTTTTTAAAATATAATTGACGCAGACCTTCATTATTATTGTAAGCGACCGCATACAAAGTACTAGTTAACTTTAAGTAACTAGTAGTAGTAACTTGTTCAAAATGACAATGAGTTTTATGGTAATAAATATCAAAATGCTAGCCTGTAAAATATATATATATAGATAAACAATAAATAATCTTTAAAATAAGACGACATCTACCTTGTTAAACAGGATGAGGTAATTTTATCCACTTGATGCGGATGTTCGCCCATTGCTTCAGTAGAAGGGCCCTTGAGCGGAATGGATCGTAAAATATACGACACTTCAATAGGTATGGGTGAAAGCAGTCCGTTTACAGGCCACTTAGAAAAAATGTTGGCTTAATTCAACACGTCCCCCACCCTTACCCCCTGCCGTCATAAATACGAACGAACCATTCATGCGATTTGATGGTGAAACGTTTGGACTGAGAAAGGCTCCGAAGGGGTAATTAACTCCTACCTTCATACTCACATAAAAAAACTTATTCAAAAACCTTTCGATGTTCGTTCATACGTCAGTATATTTCATTCACTGTTGGATGTTTGCAGAAATGATACTCAGATTTTTATTAACATTAGCATAATTTGAAATGGAAACGCAATTTCTTTGATATAAAAAATTATGTAGCTACTTTATAGACCACGGTGCAATGAACATAGGACGAAATGTGAAGGCGATTTTCGCTTTAGTAACATGTTATATACGATCGATTTCCTTGTATCGATCGATCTGGACAATTAGTAGAGCAAGAATAGTTTTCTAGTTGGGCACAACGGCCGCGGACGTACGTAGTACCTCCTCCGAGAAATATATAGTGTAGTTAAAAAGAAAATCTATTCAATCAGTACGAACACCCTTTGTTGCTTAATAAAACGACTCCAAAAATACTAATTTATTTGTTATTATTTGAAGGGAATTGATTAATCTGATCCTTTTTTTTCAGTAATGTGTTAATAGATGTCCCGTGTCAGTATAACATTGAATTTACTCATCAACGATACTGACATTTAATTCAAAAACTCAGACCTAAGTATAGTACTTCGGTTTTTTTACTTTTTTCCCAGCTGGTGTCAGTGATCAGCAGCGAATCCTAAAAGCTTCTTTACAAATGGAAACACACATCCGGCCTCAAGACCATTGTTGTTGGAAGCCGGTGTCACTCCTGAGGCCTATTCGACATGATGACGACTACTCGGTATAAAACTCAACATATTAATAACAAAATTGTCACACATTTTGAAAACAAACCATTTTATTGTTTCCGAAAAGTTGCTTAAGCATTTGTATGCCAATAAAGGCTCAACAATTAGCCCAACCAAACAAGTGCAAAATAAACTCAATTAAATAAACATCATATATACTTTACGCCCATTGAACATGAAATGGGCTGCGTATTTACAAAACTCGACCTCGTATGAGTACAAATTCATTTCAAAGGAATTTCTAAACAACCGAATCCCGAGTTCCCAATGGTATTCCAACAAAGCCTGGAAGTTGTAGAGGTATTCCAAATTGTTTACAAAATTCAATCCTAAAGCTTCGAACCAGATTAAATCTAATTTCAACTTCAAGGTAAGTCTGAAATAAGTCTTCATAAAAGCGGAACCCTTTGATTTAACCCTTCCCGAAGTTGGACCTGCTGATTGCCCGAAAGTTAGTGTCGCTTGTATTTCGCGCTGTCTTTTTTCGTTGGAAAAAACAAATCAAAAACAAGTGAGTAAGTAACGGCTTAAAAGTGACTTCTGGGACCAAGTGCGGGGTCGGTGTCGTTGATCCGGGGCTTAACAGGAGCTGTTCGAAATTTCTTAGGGTAGCGATTATTCGCAGCCTGTCTTGCAATCACTTCTGTATTAACTCGTTACAAATTCATCCCTTAAGTCCAACATTATAATTTTTATTTATAAACCGAGCAGTACAAGTTGGAAGCCTTTTAAGACATTTACAAATAAATAGTATTGATTTTACAATTAAAGTTATAACTATTAAAATAAGCAGAAAATAAGTTGTTTTACACAAAAGCCAAAATATATTCGCTTACTATTTCGCTTTCCATAACACGATTATGTGTTTGGGACCCCTGATAGGGCTCAAATGAGTGTTCATTTCTATAACGCTTAATTTCCAACAAAACTTTTAAGTAGTTCTAGCAACGCTCGCTTTGCGTATTTCCTGAAAATAAATACTTAGTAGTTACTCCTCCTACTTTATCCATAGAGTAGAATGTTACATGTGGAAAAAGTCTTAATAAATATACAAGACAAATTTTACGATGAACTACTCTAAGTCTCCTTCTTCTGTAATTCAAAAATATAAGTGATGTAATTTATACCTTAACAGATGAAGTTGAAAAAAATAAGTACATTATTCTTATTCTTATTAAGTATATATTGTATATGAGTGTAGTGGGTATATAGCGTAGTAGTAGAGTCATACGGTATACCTTTTAATGTTATTGCACTATGTATAAATTTTACCATAGGTTAAACTATAGAAAATTTGTAATTTTAAGATCGTCATAATTATACGTATGTATGACAAAAGATTTCTTACAAGTTATCAAAAGTAAGGCACAGACGCGACAAATTTTGTTAAATAAAAAGATAATATCACGAAAATCAATATTTAATCAAACTTAAGCCCAATCCTCACTCTGTGAGACCACTACAACATTAAAGAAAACAGATTTTTTCATAAACAAAACATTAAAAAAGAATCGAAATCACCTCCCCCACTAATAGAAAAGTCCAACGATCGCACCAAATAATTCTCAAAGAAATCTTACGTTGCCAACATAAATATTTTTGTCGAGTGCGATCGCATTTTACAGTTGAACGCCGACAATGTTCTAAGCATCGGAGTTATGAATCTAAACCGGTAGTTGACTGCTGGAAGCGCGCCGGAACCGGAAGGGATTCAGCAATTGACGCGGGCATCCCGCAGCGAGCTTCAGTAAACCTCCAACGCTCTCTGATCGTACTCGTATTTTTCAAGAGAAATGACGTATCTTTCATATGACATCCCATATCCGAAGCAAATTTCTAATTCTGAAAACTCTATTAAATAAATTACATATTATTTTTATATTAAAATACGCTGATATATCAAACAAGGAGTTTATGACAGTGTGTTTAAGGCCCACATAAGCTGCTTTATGATTAAAAAATATATAAATACTTTAGACGCTCTTATGTTAATTATTTCCATCAAACTAAGCTACACGCTAAGCAGAGAAGGGTCTGGCAGTTCTAACCATCAGTTCACTAGCCGTGCCAGGACGCTTAAAATATAGATAAATATCCGTTAACAAATTAACCGCTTCATTTTTTATATCCACCGCAATGCTTACAATTAGTCTCCGTGTCTTACAGTCTTCGTATAACTATTGTATATGTTCTTGATGTTTTGAAATCAATTTCCTTTTAAGGAATTAAAAATATTCCTAATAATATTGGGGGGGGTGATGGTGAATATTCCGAAAAATGTATTATCCTCTCAATCAAAAGGCTACTGAAACTATATGTACTCTATATTTTTTTCTAGACACCATTTAATTTCTGTAAAACATTATAAATTGAAATTATATGTATATTCGTAAGGATAGACGAAAAAAATGTAGATCTTTTTTTATGGCATTAAAATTTCTGTTTGTGTTTTCTTCTACAAGGAAAGTGAGTACATAAAAAAGTTTCTTTGATTTTATACCGTGTCTTTAGCTTAAAAAATATGTTAAACAAAATACCGTAAAAAGATGTTCAAACTTAAAAAAGTTACCCGACTTTTTATTCGAATACTCAAAGCTGAAAATGCTCGTAATGACCGTATTTAAATTGTAATTTTCTTGTCAAAATAACCTTTACTTAAACAAGGTATTAAATTTAGATGTTCAGTAGTGCACGAGAGAAGTACGGTAAGAACATTTGTTCTAAACATTTTCTGTTCAATGAACGAATAACATTGAACACATTTACACATGGAATAAAATAAAGAGAAGAAAACAATGCAAATCGGCTAGTTACCTGTCGTATTGCCTCGTTTTTCGTCGAGACGCATTTAAAATCGCAGAATTTATGTGGGCTTTTCTGCTATGTGCATCGACAATACGTAATTTTATAGCTATTACTTTAGAAGCGATCGTAACAAAAATAATACAGCTACAACGTAATTTAAAAAGTATTTATATTGCCATTCGAAAAATCTTAAATCCGAGATGTACCTAGATTACTAGGCTTGATAAGAAAAAATGAGATCCTTCGGCGACTTACCAGATAATATTAAAAAATATTAATTATTATTATTATTACTAAAAAATAGCATTCATTTATTTATTAACTTTTTGTACAACGTTTTTTGTACAACACTACAATTTTGTACAACGGCGGACTTAATGCCACAGGCATTCTCTGCCAGGCTACCTTAGGGTTGTGTAGAGATAAGTCACTAGGTGCACTAATAATATTAATATTTTAATAAAAATAATTTAATATTTCATGACTAACAAACACATAACTAAATATGCCGCATGAATACATTACATCTATTATAAATAAAATTCTTGTATATTTTGACATTTTTGCCGAAACGCATCTCTCATCAATAAACGCAAATGATTTGGCTCTTATTTTATTTGCAGGCGGCCTTAGGTCGGCGGAGGCTGACAGATGGAGCAATCAGCCCAACCCTGGTACATGCTGACGCAGATTTCACACCAAGGTCTCGCTCTGACAAGGGAATTTATTTATCACGTTGTAAATCCCACTCATCTTGTTTATGTGCTACAACAATACTAGGAATATTCTTACATAGCCTGTAAAGGTTTACTAGAAATTCGGATACTGTTTATAGAGATTTAAAGCTTAGGGAAACAGTAATTTACCTAAATATCTTTTTAAAATACTATATTTTATTTTTAATATAACCCTACAGACATAGCTACGTACATACGTTCTTTAATGTGAAATCATCTTATTTTGATTCATCTCTACTTGGGTAACAAAACACATCAACAGTGTTTTTCTATTCATTAAAACAAATTATGCTATGGATTTTTTTTTTCTTTTCGTATAAAAACGAATTCTCTTCCAAGCTCATATAATAAAATTATTTCAAATTAAATGTTGTTATTCTATTATACACTGATTCTTAGTTTATTTCCCCTTAGATTATGGCATGTAAATAATCTCAGCTCTTTTGTATTACTAATTTTAATTCTATACTTTAAATAATATATTATTAATAGGTTTATATGTAAATAAGCCTTAGTAAGCAGTACAATAATGTTGTTTTATAGAAATAAAGATTATACCGTGTTTTAATAAGTCATTTTTAGCAAATAAGTACCTAAATTCACACTAGACACTAGACTGCACTCTTAGGAAAACTCCACGTTGTGCTGTAGGACAAACAATATTTTTAAATACGTCTAACCATAAATCTAATATTTTTAATTTTGTGTTAATGCTAGTAAGTCATTTCAGTAGGGTGATAAAACTTTCATTAAAAAAGTTATAGAAGAGGCTTAAAAAATCACATTTAGTATTGAGGCACTAATGTCTGAGGGAGAAAATCAAATGAAAGAATTACATACCACAGTACGTGTGGGAGTGACGATTGTCTTACCTGTCCCACCAAGCTGACTTAAACCCACCACAGCTAATAAAATAAGCTACCTAATAAGCGTTATCAATAGCATCCGTGTAGAGATTCCTATACAGTTTCACAACAAAATTTATTAGATGAATCTTTTCGTTAAGATTGAATGAATATTATTATTAAAAAAGACGCTGCAAAGCACGTTTAAACGATAGAAAAATAAGAAAATGAGATAAGTTTAATGTTAGTGCTTAGCGTGAATTTCCGTGACTTTGTTAAAAACCCAATAAGTATTATCTCAATGTGTCGATGGGAAATTGTTGTATGACAGTTTATCAGTGAGAGCTGAGTTTTGCCAATGTACCTGTCCATTTTTTCTCAAAATAAGGTATTGTATATAAATATGTATATGATTAAATCTTTATTATACATTTTCCATCCTATATTCTACTACACACTATAACTCACCTATGAATGAAATAAATAAAATATGATAAAAATATATAATATTATGTTCTTAAAACGATTACAGCAAAATCATATACTACATATACATATATGTATATGAATTAAAAAAAATAATGATCATGTTAGTGTAATATATGCGACATCTCTCATCTCTCACATTTACAAACACACATATGTATATATGTTAGTTTTTTGTTATCAAATAGGCTATATTATCATCAGTAAAACTAAAACATAAAAAAGATCTTAAGCTAACTAGTTACAATTAGCATAATTAAGACGCATTAAAGTCTTTTGTACTTTTAAAGGAACAATTTTCGTATTGTGGTTCATATGTATGTAACATATATGTAACTGAGTATTCAGCCATTATAATGTTATTCCTTTCGTAATGTTATTCCAACAAAATTTTGGATAAAACACAATCGCTTTGAGCGCAGGCCATCTCTAAGTTGTATCGGGGACCAGGCGCTCGTCGACAGTTTTCACCCCATTTGGGGCGCGTTTTTATGGCACCGGCACCCACTCATCCGGACCCTTCCACAACAAACACTGGGATCAAACGCTCTCCACCGTTATTCTGATGCACCTACTTGTTTCGGTGATGCAGGAACCATTTTAGAACAGTCTCTCTGTATTTTGTTGTGAAAAAAGAATTTTCTAGTTTCGCCAAATAGATTTGCGGGCCTATATGCTATATTATGATTAAAAACTACCAAAACTAAAGTAATTTAGTACTTTGCAACTCTATAGGTTCAAATGATTTTGCAATCCAAAAGACAATACATATATAAAATAGAACACAATTGCAAAGTCGATTTAAAACATATATGTGCAATGGTAATTATTTCGCAAAAAAAGCTAAACACTATTAAGGTGTTTCATGTGAGGAAACTTAATACCAGAAAAAGAAACATTAGTACTTCATCATCATCCTTCAACTTATCGCAATTCACTGCTGGATATAGGCCAATGTGCGCCATAGCAATCGGTAGACCACCTTTCACATCCAATCAGTCCTATCTGATTGTGGGCGCCCTACCTTCATGTTACCTATTACATTTTGATGAAGAAGAAAAATAATATAATTGATTAATAGAAATGTGTATATGCACTTCCAGAAAGTTTGGAAGGGGATGTAAACTTTTTGTATAGGATTGGTTTTTATTCAGAAAGTTTTTATTAAGATTTTGATTCAGAGAGATTATTTTATTCAGAGAAATTTAAGAGGGATCAAATTACATTAATATAATCTTTAAATTTATCAAACAATGCTCAAGAACACTATAACTAAAAAAACTTAATACTACTATATTTGGATATCATAGTATGAGTATACTTTGATATCCAAATATAGTTCAATAACACATTTTGTTCCAGTCCTAAAAGCAAATTACATATGTACATACATATATATGTCGGAATCGGAACATAACGGTTCTCATCAGTTTCTTTTTACATTTCGGCACGGCTGTATATGTACATGTACTTTTTACATTTCGGCAAGGCTGTATATGTACATGTACTTTTTACATTTCGGCAAGGCTGTATATGTACATGTACTTTTTACATTTCGGCACGGCTGTATATGTACATGTACTTTTTACATATCGACAAGGCTGTATACGTACATGTAATTTTACATTTCGGCAAGGCTGTATATGTACATGTACTTTTTACATTTCGGCAAGGCTGTATATGTACATGTACTTTTTACATTTCGGCAAGGCTGTATATGTACATGTACTTTTTACATTTCGGCACGGCTGTATATGTACATGTACTTTTTACATTTCGGCAAGGCTGTATATGTACATGTACTTTTTACATTTCGGCAAGGCTGTATACGTACATGTACTTTTTACATTTCGGCACGGCTGTATATGTACATGTACTTTTTACATTTCGGCAAGGCTGTATATGTACATGTACTTTTTTCATTTCGGCACGGCTGTATATGTACATGTACTTTTCACATTTCGGCAAGGCTGTGTATGTACATGTACTTTTACATTTCGGCAAGGCTGTATATGTACATGTACTTTTTACATTTCGGCAAGGCTAATTCGAAAATCAATTCAAGAGTAATTCGACTAATCTCTGTAGATGAGTCGCGACCTGGTTCTGACAGGGGGTGGTGAGGTTAGACACTTCACTTCTTCTTGTAGTAATCTTCTTGGCAACGACAGGAAGAAATGAAGACGGGGATACAGGCACTGACATTGCTGCCGTAACCTCACTACGTAAGTATACATCAAAATGAAAACGTGACGGATCATGTGAAAAGTGGCCCACGGGGTTAACTGGAGTACCAAAACTTTTATACAGCTCACCGTTTTACGTAACAAACAAAGTGCACCTAACAATGTGCCTATTCTTTTGCACTTAAAATGTACCTATCTTTTAACACTAATTTTTCAAACTAAAAAAAAATAAACAATTTAGAAAAGATTAGAAAAGATGATAAAAAATAAATAAAGAGTTGCACAGAACAGCACAAAGAATATTTCTTTTTTTTATGGATTTAACTTTAATTTACACCATTAGTTAGAATTTCTGAAGAAGACTCATTTTAATGTCAATCTGAGAAACCTGTTCGTGAAAAATCCTCAACACAAATTTAACTTTCAGCATCACCTTAAAAAGATTCAATCATTCAACATTTAACATATGCATAAGAGAAGTGCAAAGTATTTTCCAGATACAGAAACCTGAACTTTCAGAAGCATTGTTTTAAGTTGCATACCATTTAAGTTTACGGAAGTTCGCAGTTAGCGTGTAGCGTATGCTGTTACCAACCTGATGGAAAGAGTCATTCGACAGAGTGGGTACTTCCTTTAGAGGTCTTACTGACTAGCGACACAAAAAGACAATGCAGTGATAAACTAACGACCTCCTTTTTTATGTCAAGACTGAAGAGTATACAAGACAATTTCACTTAAATACTTTAGAATACAGGTTGGTTGCAGAGTGTGTGGCTGAAAATCTGATTATCAAAAATTAAAAAAAAAGTCATCGGAGCTGCTTAATCTTAGAAAACATTTGTCAATGAACAAGAATTGTGTACTTTTCTTATAGCTTATGTAATAACTTGTGTCCTGCAAGTATATAAATATAAGAAGGCAGGAAGAATTACTTTACCTCAGGCTTTACACATTCATAACATTGGTAAAGACATGAAATGTTTTACAAAAATTGTAACTGTAATGTGATCCCGTTTTTAGGGTGGGTCCATTGTAAATAAGGCTGGAACAAGTAAGCGTACATTTCGATTGAATTGGCAAATGGAAATGAAAGAATATCGTGAAATATAGTCGCTTACGTAAATGCTGTTGGCTGCGTTATTTATACGTCGCTTTTCAGCGTACCCCTTTTAACGGCAGTTATAAGTGCTACCAATGGCGGTCCGGTGATGGTGGAATCTAAAGCGATTCGATGAGCGGTGATCGTGAGTGCGGTGATTTGTAGTCTTTTTTTAATGTCGTAAAATTGAAATAGAAAAGCTATAATTATGTATATACTTTATTACTTAAAAAATATTAAAATTAGGTAATAAAGTAAATATATAACAGTGTTTAGTGAAATTTTCCCAAATTTCCTTTCGTGAATTCTCTGTATTTTTTGCAAAATGACATTATTTTTGGTTAGTAACATTGGTACTCATAAGAAAAGTAACTAACTAACCTAAAAGTGGTAGAGCCATGCTTAGGCGCGAATGGGCCGGCTCGACCGGTGTGATACCGTGGCCTTACAGAAAACCAGTTGTGAAGCATCGCTTGCGTTGCATTTCCCGGAAATTAGTGAGGTTTCCCGAGGCCCAACTCCCCTCTTCTTTTTCCTCACACCTGTCCCCCCACCCCTTTTCTAATCTCCCCCTCTCTCCTTTCCCCTCCCTCTTCACCCTCAAAGGCAGACGGCGCACTTAAGGCTCTCGAGTTGCAGGTGTCCATGGACAGTGGTTGTCACTTAATATCAAGTTACCCGTCTGTTCGTCTGTCCCCCAATAGTATAAGTCAATCAAGTACATTTTTGACTATAAAAAATTATCCAAATAATATTTACTAAATCTATTCTTCTAGGCTGGCTATTTATTTTAATTCCTATGTTATATTAAGTTAACAACTTATCCCAAAATTTTGTAAAAGTTAAGAAAAATGTCACCAATTAAATGGCAATAAAGGCAAAAAATATCTTTAAAATTTTTAATGTATAGATAAAAATAAAACTGTTTCCACCACTGACACGAATCACACCATCACAGCGATTTGACATGATTAAAATCAGTTCATTAAAATCACTTTGAGGAATGGCCGCCCACGTTCTTTCTAACGCGTCAAAAAGTTGTGCGGTGTACACGGCTTCCACACTCGGTAGTGCTCTTCTTTGGACCTTTCCCCATGCGTGTTCAATTTAGTTGGTCTTACGATTAGTCTAGAACGTTGATTTCACATCAAAGTTTACCGTAGCCTATCGACAAGAGTGAGAATTAGCCATGTGTGGGACGTGTATTGTTGTGCATTAGTCGAAACAAAACACCCAACCACCTTCGCAAAGGTATAATCCTCTCCTAATAATAATCTTCTCCTACCATAGGAGTGAACTTCCAGACAAAATGTCAAATGTTCATGACGTCGAGAGGCCCTCCATACTCGAGTACGTCTTGTATCCGGCCTCAAACTAAAACGAGATTGAGACAACAAGTCTATTTCCTCCCTATTTATGTGTTCGCGAGCCCATGGTAAACGGGCCCTACGATTGTAGGGTGCGATAGGTCGAATTCACAGCGGCCTTCGGGAATGCAGACCCACTTCACGTAAACGATTTCGGATGGTTTGGTCACTTATCAGCAACTATGGAGCCACGTAACCAACATCATGGCTATCATAGCATCATCGCCACGTAGCCGTCGAGCAGGATTTTAGATGTACCAGTCCTGTCTGTGAGCGGTGATGCGAGATCGTCCTCCATGATACGATAGCGTGTCCAAAGATGGCCTATGATGTTCTGTGTAGTTGCAAGAGCTAAGTGTCGTGTCAAGTGATATCGTCGCTCGATATTGTTGCAACTTTCTTTAGTTCCGATGCAGAAATACCGGTATTAGACACTTTTATAGGAATCCTAATTGACATTGACTTTGATTTTTTAATCTAAAAAACTTAAAGAAAATTCAGTTTTCATATAGTGAAATTCGCTAAAAATAATCAATAACGATACAAAAAAGTTAAAATAATAATCCTGAATTGCGGCGATACTCTAAAACGTACTTGATCCCTAGACACTTTTAATGGGTGTACTTAACTTCTTAATAAATTTAGGTCCACTGTGAATCGAAAGTTTTTTTATGACTCAGTGGTGGATTACATGGAAGATAGAAGCGCTTGGGATTGAACTGTTAGAAATTTACAGGCTATTTCAAATAATCCGTACAATGTAATGTGAGCCTTTATGTTTCTTAGTTTCTATATTTTATTCCTTCTTTTTCCTTTTAGGTATTTTTTCCGTGTCTATCAATTACCTTATCCAATAATCCTTATTTCTCAGTAGCCATATTAAAATATTTCTTTTACAATTCAACCAAAAGTAAGGATTGCAATGCAAGCCACTGCCATAATTCTTTCATTTGAAGGCTGATCCCTAATTTTAACGGACTATAAGTAATATGACTGACTCACATATGTTATTTCAATAACAAGATTTCTTTTACATACTTCTATTTACTACCTCATTCATATACTTAACTTTAGAATAAACCTAATATATTTATATGCCTAATTTGATGATATGCATTTGGTGAGATTCGAGTCGCATCCGGCCCGGTTGAAATTCAAACCAGAAAGCAATCCCTAGTTACACATGCCGAAAATAAGCATTTGCCATCATTCATATTCATGTGAACATTGAAAGCATTCTGAAAAAAATTGCAATGCACTTTCCACTTATTTACGATCTAACAAATATAGTAGTATTCTAAATTTAATTTAAGCAAAGATTCTTCCTAATAAGTTTGACATGTATGTACAGACGTGGAATATCCTTGATAAGCAGATCAATCCCATCCTTATACTATGTCTTCATTAGACTATTCGGATACACATAGACCGCACGGATGGCGTAGCGGTTTAAGTGGTGGGTTCGAACCCCACACGGGAGAACACTTTGTGTAATCCTCAAATTGTTGTTCTGATGTTGTAAAGTGCCCCGCGACACAGGAATTAACCCCTTTTTTTTTGTGTGGAAACCCCCACGGGTCATCACCTTACCGGGGCTAAGGGGTAAGGTGGTATGTCGGACTCGAACCGACTAAAACCACACAGTGGTAAAAAAACACACACCCTAGAAAGGAAGTCCCTGTGTACCCTGGCAGACCTAGCCGCCTTTTGAGCAAGGCGACCCCAATATGATGTGTCCCCCCCCCCTCATATTTAGTCAGGCGCACGTGGAACACGTCGTGCCGCCGTCACGGGCCTGCTTCTGCTAGGGCGATAGATAGTCCAGTCTGTCGCCCTCAGGCCAGCGCTCATGGAGGCCGGAAGTCATTTTGCTCTCTCCGGCGCCTTGTGCGTCTTCTGCGAGACGGAGGAGTACTAACTCTCTCCCGTTCCCTTTCCGCCGCTTCTTTTGCAAGCATCACTGCCTCGCAGTACGAAGCGGCGGACTCCCATGCACTCTCGCTCTGGACCATAGCAATAACCATGGTCTCTAGCGAGAGGCTACCCACACCAATAGCTGCCACGAGGTCAGCACGCTGCTACACCCACGCCTGGCACTCCACTAATGTGTGGAGTGCGGTATCCTCGAGACAGCTCCCGCAGTGGTGGCACACAGGCGTTGGCTCCCGGACAGGAGTTGTCTTATATAAAGAAAAAAATTAGTCGGTACCTATATAATTTATAAGACGAACACCTAGCGACATCATGTCTTATATTTAAGAGCCAACAACTACTTAGCCAGTTGTTTAATGATGAATGTTGATGAGGAATTGGACACATTATGTGATACACGTACGTGGTACTTTTGAGATTAATTAAAAACTAACATGTACCCAGCAAAATTTGCAGCGAGGTCAATATAATTACGTACGTAATGTTTTGCAGTAGGGTTATTTTAATAATAATGCGAGATACATATCCCCTTATTTCTACAGTTCATTGATTTTAGTTTAACAGAGATAAATCGAGTTGTAGTATCAAACTATCAATGCTATTTTTAAACACACTTTAACATAATAAATAAAATAGTTTGTATAGTGAGTGTATATATACATATGTGTGTACTGTGTAACATGTGGCAGCGAGAAGTCTCGCCAGCGATGGTGGCACTTCGGCTCGCACTTCCACCCGTGTCCAACAAACTCGTTAAAAGTTGGTGAAACAACGGAAGCACCGTTACTTGCCAGACACTTGCGAGTCGCGACGTTAAGTAGAAAAGTATAACACGACAATAATATGAAACATTTTGTTGCCAGACAAAACTAACGATATTTAAGCTTGTATCTAAAGCTCAAGTCAAGTTTACACTTTTATATTTTTTATTATTATTTATTTTTTTTACAGACTAACAGAATGACTATACGCTCTGTCTTTGGTTACTTCAAAAAATTGTCTAAAACTGAAACTATATTAAAATAAACTGACGTCATAAGTGTTTGAAACAAATTACCGACACATTAGAACGAGTACGGCTAGTTACTAAGTCTGGTATTAGTACCAATTTTACCAACAGACTTTGGTCCCTCTTGCAAACCTCTTTAGAAGAATGTAAATAAATCAATTCTTGCAGATACTGCGCGTAGGGCTACCAACAACAAAAATTACTCGTATGTATTTCAGCAGTAATTTTGAGAACAATAGCGGCTCGTTGGTGGTGTCGTTAAAATTATAAATACCCCAGCTCACTAACTGCCCTGTATTCCGTTAAGAGGATTCCCAAAGCAGTAAATACGTGCTGCAAAATATTTACGAGACAGGCTTTCGCGGCATTACAGCGACTATGTGCATACATTGCGGGGCATAGCTGTTGGAAAAATACAACGACATGGTGCGGCAGCATTAACAACACGGTGACTAGATAACTGCCTTGTTTATTGGTCACAACTAACAGCCACGCCTGTATCCTCGAGGCAGAGGTAATATGACCTATATTTGCCAACTATATGTAATTCATCCCGTCCACGCATTAGGCGCAAGCCTGTTGGCACCAACCGGATACTCTGAGGATTTAAAATTATTCAGGGCATTAAAAGGAAAAGTCGTTATACTTTTTCTTATGAGTTGGGCAGTGTTAGCAATACTACCCGACACGTATGGGCAGGCTCAACCGTAATATTACCACCGCCTCACAGAAAACTGGCTGTTAAACAATGCTTGCATTGTGTGACCGAGTAAGTGAGGTTATCGAATACCCAACCCCTTTCTCTTTCCTATTTTCTCTCCTCCCTTTCCCTTATTCCTAAGAAAACTTATAGATTTTAATACTTTATAACATACACACAAACATTTATTGGTACTTATACACTCATATTAGCATAAATGAGTGTAGAAGTAAGGTCTACGCTTTAATTATAACGAAACTAAAACGATACACTTCTTCTTGAGTTTTATTTCCTTATTACCTATTACCTTGCTAAGACTGAGTCTAGTTATTTTAAGTTATGTAAAGATATTCCGACTTACTCATAAAACTTTCTATTAACTACAAGTGCTGCTAAAATAACACGAGCAAACTCGCGAAAGCTTCCAAAATAAAAACGGTTTTGAATAAAAAAAGGTTCAGATTTTTCTGTTTTTACACAAGTCGCGCTCGCGCTGCAGCAAGAGTCCGGTCGCTGAAAAATAAGAACAAAAACGATTCTGCTAACCGCCAAGCGTTAATAAATTCTTCGAATTTGCAGAGGGAGAACGTGTATGCTCGGCTCTGTGTCCTAGCACAAACTGGCTGTCAACCAGCACAAGACATAGCACCGAGAATAGAATACAACACGGCTAATATTTAAAAATGTAGATACATTTTACACTTTACTTTCTCAGGTTTAGCACAACCTTAAAATAAAACTAGTTTCATCGTCTCCACATTATCCTGTAGCCAGTAGTGAAGTTTACATCTCCTTATTCGACAGAAGAGTGACTGGAAAGTTTCTAGAAAGTTGTAAAAATTGTACTTACTTACATTTAATGTTAGTCCTGTAACTTAATGCGACTAGGTATTTATTGTACAAACAAACGCTTACTTCTTTGACAGAGTATAGTGGCGGAGTAGGCAGAGTAGTATGTATTAAACAAATTTTGCTAATTGAAAGTTTACGTCTGAGGCGCTTCTGCTTACCGCTTCGGGGATATAAGTATGTATATAAGTATGAGTATATGTATTTGTGTATTTTGCCAATTACAGTTTGGTCCTACTAACATAATAAAGGGCAAGCCTGTTGCCGTCAACCAGCCACTTTACGAATTATAGATTTGAATCAAGGGATATTGCGATTGGATGTGTAAGCAATAGCTCCAATACGCAAGGTCGCAAGGGTCACATAAATGTGAACTGGCTGCACCCGGGAGGTTCTCTACGCATTATTTTCTCTTCTTTTTTCGTCCTCCCTTTCCCTGTCTTTCTCTCCTGTTTTCTAAAAAAACTCTTTTGTTGCAAATATAATACATATATAATCAATAATTATCTATATAATATAATATATAATCAATAATTATCTATATAATACGCTCACGGCTGTCCCTAAAGGGGGTAAGCAAAGGTGTATTAAACACCCATATATTTTCAATTACAATTTGGTTAATCAACCTACCAATAATTTACAATAATTTCCTTCCATAAGAAATACCGACTGTAAAGTTTGTATTTATTCAATATGCATTCCTGAATCAGAGTGAATGAGCTTTGGCCCTGACAAGCCACATACCTAGAGCGCATGCCAGGAAGTCGAGCATATTGGTTATCGTAGGGATGGGGCAGTTTTTGTACAACAGATACATTGTACCTTGGACCGTGAGAGTTGTACCTCATATATAATATATCAGAACCATGAAAGGATAAAGAGATTACTTATGTGGATGTAATCGAAGAGTGTAAGCAATTGATCGAGCAACTCAGACTCGAATAATTAGATACCTGTACCTCGAACTGGCTGACTCTGGATAGGCGAGCCCAATAACAACTTTTTTCTGTTCTTGAAAATTCCTTTAAAAAATTTAGTATGAAAATCATAAAAAAAGGTAATTCGTTGTATCCGTACTTCTTATAAGAACCTTCACAATTTAATCTTAGATTCGAACATCTTCTCCACCTATTACAGACGTAAACCGACTTAGTCGAATGAACAAGCTTTTTTGAATAAGAAATGATATATTTATTTTTTGGCTCAGGAAAATCAACCTGACTTTACGTTGGTATCAATAAGTAATAATGCTTCAACTGTCGTATATAACATTATTTTATAGCACATGTTTTTTACAATACAAATAGTACTAAGTACAGGTGAAGTAACATATTTTTCATATTAAGTCTTTTATTATTTTCTTTTCTTTTTCTTTAGTTACACCATGTTTTCTTTTTTATCAGCAACCCAGCAGGCTTCAAGCGGGATGCGTAATAACTATGCGATATCCGGACACTCGCTACATGTGGGACTGATCTGCAACTAAAGATTAGAAAACTTCATCCACCCGCGACCACTCTTATGGTAGCATGACGTACTCACGTGCCTGTAGCGGTGTTTCTCCCGGAGTCGTAAAAATACTCGCGATGTTTACACAACCTACTCTCAAAAGCAACGTAAATTTCTTCCATCAGTAACTCTGTGTCTCTCTCGGCCACTTAACCTCGTTTGGTTAAGTATAATAATACTGCCACAAATTAATTTTAATGGCATGCCGGTACCGATTAGCGATAGCGTCAAAAATTTGGGGATATTAATAGATAAAACTTTGTCATGGGGCCCACAACTCAAAGAGGTAAGTCGCAAATTGTTCGCATCTGCGGGCTCCTTACGAAGATTGCGTAACTTTCTTCCGACTGCTACAAAGATTTCGCTTGCACAGACGCTCCTGCTCCCAATACTGGACTACGCCGATGCCAGCTATCTTGATCTTACAGAGGAGCAACTCGATAAGCTTGAGCGCCTTCAAAATTTTTGTATAAGGTTTATATTTGGCCTACGCAAATATGACCACGTATCCGAATACCGCAATTTGCTCAAGTGGCTCCCGATTCGCCTTCGTCGGAATACTCATATTCTTTCTCTACTTTATAACATATTGTTCAGTCCCCTTACTCCACCTTATCTCAAGCAACGTTTTAATTTCCTATGTGACACACATTCGAGGTTGTTGCGATCATCGGAAAGCTTAAAACTGCAAATACCAGTGCATTCGACAAAGTTTGCTGACAAATCATACACAGTTGAAGCAGCACGGCTCTGGAATGCCCTACCTTTACCTATCAGACGAGCTCAATCATTAGGATCCTTCAAAAAAATGTTAAAAGACTACTACTTGCAAGGTAATGTCTAAGATAACTATAGGTATATATTTACTTGTATGTGTAGTTATATGTATGTATGTTTCTATATATATATGTATTTATATCTAAGTACTTATATTGGTATTTATATATATTTGGCATTAAACTAGCATACATTACATGACTGTACACCACAGCCACCCATAAGAGATCATTAAAGTCCTGTCCATCCAAAGGTTGCCTGTAAGATATTGCTTATTGTGATAAGGCCGCCCATTGTACATTTTATGTGAAAATATCAGATGTATTCTATATGTATATTTGGTGTACAATAAAGAGTACTTACTTACTTACTTACTTAATAATGAAATGTAGTCACACTTACTAAAATGAAGTCCTAAGTAAAATACTTTATGTTTGGCCAGCAGATTAAAACGCTTTGCTTTCATATTTCTTATTCTATATTACTATTGAAAATCTGACATAACATAAATAATTTAGTTAATTGTAACTGTATAGGTACAAATAATTTAGCAATCTAATTGGCAGCACATAAAATAGAATACCAAATCAATTTAAAGAAGTACATGCGCAAAAAATATTATTTTGCAAAGAATCTAAACACTATTGAGGTGTTTCATTGGAAGAAGTTTAATACGTACTAATTCTTAAAATCAAGAGTTAACCTTCTGTTTTGTGCGATTAATGATTATGAATTACTACATCATGATCAATCACACAAGAACACCTAACATTAATACTTTGATATTCATCAGTTTCTTTTTATAAGATATCTCACAATTCCGTTATTACATATTGTTACATTTATGACTGTCCTGTTGGTGTAGTGGTTAGCGATCCTCACTGCTAAGCCGATGTCGTGGGTTCGATTCCCGCCCAGGACAAATATTTTTGTCATGAGCACGATCATTTGTTCTGTCGGGGTGTAATTTGTCTATAATATATATTTATTTAGAAATATATAAGTATGTTTATCAGCAGTCTGGTTACCATTGTAGCAGTGTTTTACAAGCACTGCTTAGTTTGCGATCAAATGGCCGTGTGTTATATGTGTAGAGTATTTATATATTTATTTATATTTGTTTCAGTAATCTTATCAACAAAACCAATCGCCAATATACCTACCCTACCACAGAGAATACCGAGAGCCGCAGACCACCTAAGGTTAATTTGGCAAAATTAACCTTAGTTTTTTTTATATGAACACGAACAAAGTCGCGGCCTCAACTAGTAATAAACTAAATTTCTGAATCGATTGAAAGATAAAGGGGCGGCTGGTACTTACTACTACATGGCCTGGGGCCTGGGCCGAGACTGGCCGACTGGGCCCGAGAGAGTCCGAGACTGGGCAAAACCGCAATTGATCTTAGTGCTGTGTAGCATACTAGCCGTTCCCTGCAGTATCCTCTATTCCTAACAAACGGGCTATCTAAATCCAAAAGTTTTTTTTAAATCTAAGAATCGAATCGAATAGTTCCTAAGATCAGCGCGTTCAAAGAAACAAACTTTTCAGCGTTACAATATTAGTATATATATAAAAATAAAATGCGGTTCGCTAGACCCACTAAAACTTATGAACAGCATGATCAATTACAATAATTCTTTGTTAGTCGCCTTGATCAGCTAGACGTGTTTCGCTTACTACAGCTACACCTACATTATAGCGACTAAGTTCCCGTGCTAAGACAGCAGTTTTACGCTCCGAGCAAAGGTTTCCGTCCTTGTCCATTAATGTGCGCACATTCCACGCGCCGAATGTCATAACCGATGTTTTAATTTAATTTTTTTTTGTCATCTTTTCTAGCCACTACGTCCCAACTCAAGCTCTCTTTTTCTTGTGTGGAAACCCCCTCGGGCCGTCATTCCACCGGTTCTGTGGAACGGTGTTTCGGAATCGAACCGACTAAAACCACACGGTGTGCCATTCTGCGCTTAAAATAGGAGGAATCCGGGAACAGCTTCGTTAAGACATCCGGAACCTTCCTAGCGCCTGCCCGCACTATGCGGGCACCACCTGCGGCTAACCTATCAATAAGGCGGCGTCCAGACACACTGCGGAAGTCACCCCCTCGCGGCTGGCCATATGGCGGATGGAGAGGAAAACCCGTCCCTCGAAAAGATCGTCCTCCCGGGCCCGCTCCGCCGCCTCCTTCTGTGAGATGACGTCATCACAGAAGGTTGCGACCGCGGTAAAATTCCTGTCGCTACCGGCCATGGAGCGTATGACGGACGGTAACGAGAGATCCTCTCCGATGACTGCAGTGAGGACCCGACGCTGCGCTGCCCTAGCAAGGCAATCCGCGAGTGTATGCTGAGCCGAGTCCTCACTGCAGTCGCAGTGGTGGCAGGCGGGACTCCATTCCCTCCTTGCGACCGAGTAGGACCTGCGTCAGTCGGAAAGAAAGAGTCCTGTGCTGCCGCTCTGCCCATTTGACGATGACCGGCTAGAGCGCCTCCACTGCGGCAAAGCCAGCACGTGTAGCCTCCAGCCAGGACGACCAACGAGCTATAGCCGTACTTCTTCGGGCGGGGGCCGTCTGCCGCTACCCACACAGAACAGCCGTCTTCCGATAAACTTCGGTGAGCACTTCCACCTCCAAGTCCCACGGGGTTTCCGGCCTACGCGCACGCCGCCTCCGTTAACACGGTGCGGTAACCAATTATGGCTCTAACCGCCATAACCCTCTGAGGACGCCAAAGGCGTGCCCTATTCTGGGCGGTTAGAGCCTCCGCCCACACCGGTGTACCGTAAAGTGCCATTGACCGGACAACCCCCATGTACAGCCGTCTTGGAGCGACGCTGGGTCGACACAAGTTGGGTAAAAGGTGCCCAAGAGCGGACGACCAGCTTTGGAAACCTCGAAAGACCATGTTCCATGTTCCACAGGAGTGGTCCAAGGACAGACCCCTGCCGAACACCGCACGACATGGGCCGACGTTTCAGAACCCAAGCTCTCTCCCTCAACCTATCACCATAGGTCCGGTAATCAGAAGCAGTTAGTTGCGCATATTTAAGTGCGTAAATTATTGCGCTGGCACAGACGCACTCTCTCGTCTTTCCCCTTCTACGCCCAGGGGAACGGAGAGCCGCTACGACTGTAGACTGATTTAGATGCAATGAAGGTTTCAGTGATCCACCGGTACAAATTATTGTAACATCATCAGCAAACAAAAATTCTTTTACAGGTTTTTCAAAATAAGATAAAACATTACTAGTTATGAGTAATAGAAAAACACTTAAAACTGAACCTTGAGGAAGACCGTTTTCTGTAGGGATAGATTCAGATGCTTTGTCATTAATTCTCGACTTGATTTTTCTTTCCTATATAAAGTTTTTAAATATGAGAGGATGTTTCCTTTAACCTTTTGTCTGCCACGTCAATAACGAAAAACTGTGTTCTCTACGCCAAGCAACAAATTCCTTGTTTCATATATACAAAATAATGATGGCAATAGTATATCGATAAATTATGGATACATTTCACTTGTGCATGTTTTACGAAAAAAAAAATCTATAACCATTGAAGTTTTATTAAATTTCAGCCATATTTCACCCTACTTCCCAACTTAGTAATCATTGCACCGAAGAAACAGCTATAGATAATAGAATATTTTAGTAATTAAAAAAGTATTTCATTTTTTTTAAATTATAGAGTCACAGCACTAATCTCGTTTGTGACGATATCCACTGACGTGAAAAGCTGTCATTGGCGTGGCCAACACTGTGATTACAAACTTTGCCGCTTTTAAGAGTTGTAGCGGTGTGATTTATAAATATGTATTTTAATATAATAATCACATGTTAAGTACGTGATTATTAATTATTTAATTATAGAATAGTATTATGACGTAAAAAATATGGCTTAGGCATGAATGGGCCGGCTCGACCGGCTTCATACCACTGCCTCACAGAATACCGGTACACAAACAATGCCTGCATTGTAGTGCCGACTAAGTAAGGGTACTTGAGGCAAAGCTCCCCCCTCCTCTTTCCATTCCCCTCACCCCCCTCTCCTTTTCCCCCAACCTTATCCGCCTTCTCCTTTTCCTATACCCTCCTCTCTGTAATTGTAAGTCCTCCAATAGTATAAAAATGTAATTATAATATTTCAAGGCTCATTTAACATTTACATTAACAACAACACAACATTTTTTATTATGGATTCAGTTATTGTATATGTACGAGTATAATGGATTACATGATATATCACATTAGGTATTTTAAACTAATAAAATATTGCACTTCACTATCAGAGCTCGGAGGCCCGATCAACGTCATATCGTGATATGTCAACACGTCTGTGGCGTACTACGTATATTTTCCTATATATATATATACGTCTTGTACATTTAATATACATTTTGCTTTTCTCATCATATATGTATGAGTGAAGTCATAGAACAAAAGTTCATAAAACATTTAATAAATCTTTTGATAGTAATTTCTTCCTTACACATCACAAGCTGATGTCTCTCCACGTCCATCGCGTGGATATGTACCGCGAAATTATACATTTTGATCGAAGTTTTTATATTACAAAAAAGTCCTATTTTCGACGTGCCCTGCCGTCATTGGCGTAGTTAGTAAACATGTTTTCATTTGACGTGGATAGACGTCGATGGCGATCATAAGGTTAATATCAATATCTTGTAGTAACTTGAGGATCCTATGTTTCCAAACCATTTCATAATCCTTCTCTATATCAAGTGCTACAGTCACTACATAATCATCATTTGCAAAAGCGTCCAATATGTGAATATTTTCCATACACGTTAAATGATCAACTATTGATCTAAATTGTCGAAAGTCGTACGGGAAATATAAGATATGTTTATTTATTTCTATATACCATCTAATTCTTGTACGTACATCTAATTCTTGTAAGTACTTATTATTTTTTAAATATTTAAAAAATGCTGTTCGCCAACTAACTGGGAATACTTATGAAGCTGTGTACATTTAGTAGATATTCGAAAGCGTTGACCATTCTTCCATAGTTACATCTGTATTAAAGGTATTTTCATTATTACTTAAATCAAAATTAAATAAAATGTCTTGCTCATATTTAAATTTCAATAACAATTCCCTGTCGTAGTTATCTGAACTAGGATTTTCTGAAAGTTTTAACCGATCAACCGTCACCGTTAGATTTTTCAGTATGATAGTGATCTTAGTTTACAGTTGTTAATACATACATTTTTTTACATATTTCTCCAATCGGCGTTTTTCTATTTATAGATAAATTTTCCCAGTATTTCTTTCTACTTTCTTTTAGAAGTCTTCTACAAAATACTCCCTTCTTTTTCTAAGCTAACGTTTTTGGAGTTGTTTTGTTGGCTGCCTCAAGGAAAATGTCATTTAACTATTGAACAATATCATTTACTGAATGATTTGGCATATTATACAATTAGACGAGCGAATTAGGAATGTTTTTATCAACCGCTTCGCAAAATGTTAACGTCTGCTTCATTAAACTTCCACTTTTGGGTAATGTAATGTTAGTTGGTACATCTTGTAAGACTGTCATATAAAACTTCTAAAGCATTCCATTCAAGATATGAAGCTAATTTTGTGCAGCTAAAGTTAGGTATAAAATACTAGTCTGACCAGAATTACTATTAAAATGTGTGGGATGCCCAGTATTTAACAACAAAATATCTTCTAGGTCATCTAGCCATTCAGTTACCATTTTACCTCTTGTATTACATTTTTTTAGAACCCAAATAATTAATTCACTTAATCAAATATCATATTTAAATCATTCTTGTCTAATGTGAAACTATTTGTACAATAATATTTATTTATTTTATATTGAATATATTTCTTTATTATAGAATTATTGCATATTGTGATAGTAACCGGGAACTTTTATTGCAGCAATAAAAATTGAGTTCCCGATTACTATTCTGGTGCAGTCCTTTCTTGTGGAAATATTCATAATTATATAGTTTGATAAATGATTTGGCTATCCCACCACTATGCAATAGGACATTGCTTTGTGATCGATTCTTAAAGAAATGCTCAAATCCCTTCTTTGAAGGACAGTAAAGGGATGTGAAATTAGTTTCTTGTAAGCAAATGCAGACTGGATTTAACGTGTTGATTAGCAATTGACGTTTTCAAAACGTTTATAAACACCATTAACATTCAATTGTAATATATCAATAACATAATAAGAAAAAAAATATATATACAAATAATAATAAGAAAAAAAATATATGAAAGTATTAATAAGTCTTTAATATTATTGTGGTCTGTTTAGATGTGATCAATAGAAGGGATCCCTTTCAAGTAATTTCCTTGATAAGCATGAACATCTATTTTTAAGCGTCTGATCATTATATACAACTGATTGCACATCTTGATTAAATCCCTAATGTTATCTGTATAAGAAAAAACTATTCTTACTTTCTTTTAAATTTTGCTCTCCTCGTGTGTTATCTAGTAGATTTATGAATTGATGTAAATTTATAGGAAACTAGCAAACCCGAGCCCACTTCGCTGGGCGTAAGTTAAAATAAATTGAACAGTGCATGCCTTGGTGGCGGCACGTTTGCCCAGCGCACGCCGATAAAGCGTATAACTGGTAAATTTTCTTCGACTTGGTTCACAAATGCTGAAATATTTTACACTGAAATAATTTATATATAATAATAAAATATTGGTGAAATGATGAAATTATGAATAAGAATAAAAATGATATCAGTGAAAGAGTTTTTAGAATCGGATTAGTGGATCCAGATATCAAAATCAAAATCGTTTATTTCAACTGAACCAATCATAGGTATTTTTGAATTGTAAAGAGGGGAAGTCAATCAGACTAAGTCAGTCATGAAGCTAGTTGCCTGTTTCAATACGTAGATCCTATGGAAAATAACAAGCAAGAAACTCCGAGGACACTCTTTTCCGAAAATTTTACAAAAGTTTTTTGTTCAGATGAACTGAACAAAAAATACTGTCTCCGCCCAAATTGGTAATTTTGGGGACTTTCCGTTCGTAAGTTTGGGGAGAGTCTGGACTCTGGAAGTGAGGTCCGAAGTCCCATCGGCTGTCGAATACGAGCCAGATATCTCATCGAGGACTCGATGCCGATGCGAACAGCTCCCACAATCAGACTGGAACCTCCAGGTGGTCTCTTGCGAGGCTCGTGGAAGCAGCAGGTTTGTTGAGAGCCACCTTTAAACCCAATCGCCGGATTCTTGTAACGACTTGAGCGACCCCGGCCGTGGCCTTTATGGTCGTGTCGCGGTGTGTCTTTGCCCGCGCCGACACGAGGTTGTCGTCGGCGTAATACGTCTCTACGACACCTCCCAAGAGTAGGGTAGATAACGGCTCTCTCTGCCAAATATGCCCCGACAATTTCTTTTTTTTTTTTTTTTTTTTTTTATATATATATGTATATTATAGGTGGACAGACGAACAGACGGGTCACCTGATGGTAAGTGACACCGCCGTCCATGGACACTTGCAACTCAAGAGTCGCAAGTGCACTGCCCGCCTTTGAGGGTGATGAGGGATGGGGGATGCAGGGAGCGGAAAGAAGAGAGGAGGGATGAGGAGATGGAAAAGATGAGGGGAGAGAAAAGGAATTAGGGGGAAGTGGGCCTCCGGAAACCTCACTCAATTCGGGGAAATGCAACGCAAGCGTTACTTCACAACCGGTTTTCTGTGAGGCCGTGGTATCGCACCGGTCGAGCCGGCCCATTCGTGCCTAAGCATGGCTCTACCACTGATGAATATTTTCTTTCGTTTCCTGTTATTATCGGTTTTGTTTTAAGAACATTGTTTTGAATAGTGATCTTTTTTTTTCGTCAATAAAAACGTCAGCTGTTTTTTTTTTATCAAAATAAATGCATATACCTGCATTTCAATGGGGTTCTTATGAACTTAAAGTCGGGTAGTTCGGCGGGCCTTTACAATATATTAATAGAATTCCTAAAAATTGCTAAAAACACATTGGTTCCAATTATCCTAATTTGCCATCTCACTAGAGATGGCAAATTAGGTCTATGTTTTAAGTTAGGGACTTTTCTAAGTAAATTCAAACAGTCAATTATAACACCTGTCTACAAGAATGGAGATAGAGACGACTTCAATAATTATAGACCAATTTCGGTCCTGCCCTCTAAATCTAAATTATAGAGAAGCTTTTGAATAACGGACTTTTGGGTTATTAAGAAAAGTTTAACATTTTATCACCTACACAATACTCATAGTGGAACAGACGATGATGGGCCTCGCTGGTGTTGATTGCTGGTTAAAACAGAATATGCTATCCTTAAATAAGACAAAAGCAAACTACGTTTGCTTTACTATTCCTGTTCTTTAATAGTCCTGTTATTTTTTCCAATATAAACATGAACATTAAAATCCATAGATGTAATGAACCAGATTTCAGGTGTAATTGTGACTATCCAATATTAACAAAATTATATCCGTAAGTACTTGGGCGTGGTTTCACCTTTTGGAACTTATTACAAATAGAAAATTAATGTGAATTTTTTAAATATTAAGATACGTCTTTTCAAAATTACGTTTAAATCAAATTTACCTAGCCTTAGTTCAATCTGTCATTATATACTGTGTTCCAATATGGGGTGGCGCAGCAAAAACGAGAATTCTTGAATTAGAAAGAGCCCATTGTCCGATAAAGGTGATGTGTTTCCTACCATTTCGATATCCAACTGTACAGTTATACTCTATGTCCAATCTATTAAGCATTAGAAAACTTTATATTTTAAATACTATTCTCAGACAGCACAAAATGTTACCTTCAACCCCAAAAATTATGAAATTCGTCTAAGTTATGCTGTTAAAATATATGGATGCAAAACAACCTTTGCACAAAAACAATTTAATTTCCATGCCAACCGCCTCTAAAATAGTGCAAACAAATTACTAATTATTCACAGTCTCACACTCAGAACTGTTAAAACATCTTAATTAAATGACTTACAGTCTTAGACTATACAGAGGTTGAATTGCTACTAAACCGTTCTACATGACTGGTTCTATAGTATTCTGTTGTAGATAAATGAGAAGTATATACGATAAAAGGTATACTTTGAATCTAAATTACAAGAAATGTATGAAACATTCTTTTTTCATATATATTATATCTTGTTAGATTGCCACCGTGATTGACGCCGCATATGATGGAGTCCCCTGGCAAAGGTATTCTTATAATTAAATGAGACTACAAATTTTTGTTATTATGTGCATTGTTTATCAAATAAATTATTATTATCATTCTCTTTACATTTTTAAATATAAAATAAAAACAAAATATATTTAAAAATATAAAAAATAGTGTCCCACCGGTATCGGGTACAGGGACCAAGCTACCGGTGGTTAGGGCTAAAGAGACAGGAACCTCTCCACAATACGTGCCGTATCAAGAAGGACTGCCTTCTGCATTAGGCCCTTAACCCAGCTGTATAACGTGAGCCTCTGCAGATGTTGGTCGAAGCTCTTGGCATCATATCATCATCATCATATTATTATTATTATTATTATTTGATATACGTGAGATAAGTCGGATAGATTTCGCCGGTATTAAAGATGGTATAGTGCAATAAGGTACTCCCTTAGTGTTATAACGTCGATGGAGTCCCGTATAATAGCTTGATCTTTCTTTGATCACGTCACATTCGCATAACTCATGACAAGAAGTTCATAAAAATTGTATTAACAACCATTATGGGCAATTTAAAAGAATTTTGTGTGAAAGTGTGGGACCGTCCTGCGGGGTGACAGACAGTGGTGGAAACGAGATACTCAAGATGTCAGTAGGTAGCGGGGAAGGGCAACGCATGCAATTGCTCGTCAATATACCTGCTGCAGTCTCGGCCGCGCAGTCGAAGGGGCTGTGTACTTTGGGTTTGACGAACACGAGATAATGATTTCAGAATGAGTATAGCAGGATAATTATACGTCAGACTAAGGATGTTGTATATAACGTGTATATATTTTTTTTTAAGTTGTAATAATAACCGGTCGTCTTTCAAATACACAAACGATAATAGTTTGGTAAAAACTGTTTCTGAAGCGACGGGTTTCTCGGAAACCAGCATAAAAAAAAATATGAAAGAAGCTAGATCCAAGGAAGCACGGGCAGAAAAAAAGATTGAAGTTGATAGTGGTAGTCGTTGAAAAATTAAATGCGGAATTATAACAAAATAATATAGTACATTGCTCACTTGAGTACTTGAGACAGACAATACGTAGGCTTGTTTCGAATATTTAACATGCAAGTCAAATAAAACATAATGCACCTACGATGGCATGACATCAGAGATATTTAAATATACCGCCAGGACGGTAAGTCAATAAACCCTGTATGAATCTAAAGGGAATCTGTATGAATCAAAACCACGTGACACAAAAATGGTGGGAATCCAATACAGGTCCAATACTAAAAGACCTCGTATAATAATTGTATATGCAAGCAGCCGCAATGGCTTTGTAAATAATGCGTTATTGAGGTTCAAATCTCAGTCGAAGACCGGTGATTATCGCTGGCGGCATGAATGCCACAAATTTTCGAAAGTGGATCAATGAAAAACTTGCCGAACATTCCTCCGAATTCTATTATTGTCGTGGACGATGTACTGGACAGGTACATTATTATTTATTTTATTTAATCGATTACTGGTGTATTGACTGGCCAGAAGTGACGCTTCATCAGCGGTGCGATCTGCTCGGGTCATCCACATTGAGTTAATATTAGTTAAACGTACATATTGCAATATGATATTTTATCCTATCACTGATGTTGTTTACCTATTGTTTTTAGATTTATAATTCGACCGAATGAAAAAGATGATGACGTTGATGATGACGACGACGACGATGAAAAAGTTCAAACAGAGAGTGAAACAATATAAATTAATTTTAAATACTTTCTTATTTAGTTATAAATTAATTATTTACAAATAATTACAATTTATAGCGAGATTTATCCGGGCATACTTCTCTCGGTGTGTAGTCATGTGCTAGAATTGCTGCCTCGTCCCCACCACCGTCTGTCACCCCGCAGTACGGTCGCGCTCGACGTTGCCGGACTAAAGTAACTCTTTTTTTTATTTTTGTTGTTATTAGGTACTGTTATAGCCAATGCAACTATTTGGACTTTTGATAGTGTCAACATTCTTTTAAACTATCGTGTACTGTAATATAGGCTTACGCCCAATGTACAAATTGGCATAAAACTTCTTGAGACTATATTTAAAAAACGTATCTCTCGTAGACATGAGATTTTTGTGTAGTAGTGTAATATAATTTTTATTTTATTTTTTTGTCCAAAATCCTACATTCGTTACGTCACTCTACAAATACAGATATAACTCAGGACTGTAAGTGCTGCAATATATTACACTAAATAATTATTATCCATATTAGTGATTGAAGAGTGGCCGTGAGTTTGTTTGCTCCATTTTTTCTCACAAGGCTCAACCGAAAATGACTTGTTCAACCGAAACTGAGAAATTTGACTTTTACTTTCCAACAAGGTCCAACGCGTACATTTCATGTTCCATGAAGTAAAAGATATAATAAAAAATAATAGATACCTAGTTAGTAGGTACAGTACTGGGTAAGAAATAATGCACATCGACCTCAAGAAAGAGACAATCGGCTAATTTCGGCTTTGTTGAGCTGTTAAAACCATTATTGTGAGTTACTTATTTTGATTATCCTTTTTTTTCTATAGGTGTTGTCCTTAGATTATAGTAAAATAAAATAAAACATGTATGTTTACGTATTGATTTATTTATTTTGAAGTGATACATCCTAACAAAACAATTATAATATCTTCAATTCCTTCCGATTCACTATCAATGCTCTCAATGAAGTCAATATCATTGTCGCTATCAGCCGTATTTATTACCAGTCTATCAGTGTAATTATCTGGATCGTGTTGAAATCTTTGATATTCATTCCCACATTTAATTGCATGATCGCAAACCTTTTTCCACTCTTCAGTCCCAATCATGTTTACTTTTTCTGCCAATAATGTTTTACTGTAGTTAAATTCGTACCCATATTTCTAGAGGCTACATAACCTTTTAGTTGAGACCATATATTTATTTTCAATTGGATTAAAATCCGGATGATACAGTGGCATTCGCAACACAGTGTGCCCATGCTCAGCAAGTATTTTGTTAACGGAAAACTCTGTATACCTCCCTCTCCTTATGCCGGACATATAATACCGTAAATCTGGGATTTTGTCAATTTCGGGTCTACTGGAATTTTATGCCTGTTTAACCAGTTGATCATTTCCTGTTTAATTGTGTATGAATTGGGGGGTCTTTCAACATATTGTGATAGGGTGCGTTGTTGATAACTAGAACAGAATCACTGGGTATGTTTGGGATTATTATATATATTATAAATACACATGTATATCGTAAAAACTGCACGAATCTAAATACAATTGTTTTAATTTTTATTATAAGTGCCTATAAACGGTCGATGTTGAACGGATCATCTAAGATATCTCCTACATTAAAATTACAAAGTGTCCAACTTTAATGAGACCTGTCAATTTTGTTCCATTTCTACAGCGTCAAAAGATCCGAGATTAACAGCAGGAAATATTTGCTCTCAATTTCTAATAAATCAGGCCATCGAAAAAACTTGAGGAGAATACAATTATTGAGGATTCAAATTAAAATATGATTATATTAATATTTGACTGCAGAAAAGTAGTCTTTAAATCGGGAAAACGTACAATTTAAGGACCTATTCGTAACGTAATTTAAAGAATTATCCTCTAATTCCTAACCGCTAAGGAGTTGAATCTTCCACATTTAGCTCAGCAACATTAGACGCAATGATCTTAATAGCTTTAAAAGTATAGCTTAAGTAGATGAGGTTATAATATTTAGGGGCTAACCTAGTTTTTAGATTTTGTTAATAAGTTCTGCCTTTATAACAAAATCATTTATTTCAACTGAAATATTATTAAATTGTCAAGAAAGGAAGTCGGTCAGTCACTCGTGAAGCTAGTTGCGTTCCAATACGTAGATCCAATGCAGAAGAACAAACCAGAAACTCCAAGGAAACTGTCAAATATTCAACTTTTTTTTTTGTTACAGTTCATAAGTGGACATTATATATAATAGGATGAGGACAATGCAATAAATCACTAGAATATCGCTTATGGTAATGACTACTCTATGTTAACACGTTACTGTACTACGATAAACGTTCTTATAAAACGATATTAAAATTTAAACCTCACTTTTCTTGTTATTTATAACAAACTGCCCAAATCTGCTTTCGTAGGTTCAGGAAACCAGGATTTAAAATATATTTTATCTACCATTTTCGTAATACAAATAAAATCAGAATGTTATAAACATCGATTTATTATCAACAATTACATCATATATTCTAATCACAGGATTATCAAATTACATCGACTCAAAATATTTTATCAATCACAATACAACATAGAACTTATTACAAATATTAAAAATAAGTTGAGGTAAACGCCAAATGTACATGAAAGTCAAAACTAAAATTAATACAAGTATTCATTTGCTACCTGCGAATAATTAGAATATATTATTCTAGTCAATACTTAACTGGAAAAAGTATGGTGATCTTTTTATATAATTTAGTTAAAAAAAGGTATGGGAAACATTACACATTATGTTTATATTGGAACATTATGTAATAGAATTCATTATCTTTAAACATTAATCACCTACTTTTTATCAGTTCCTGCTGAAAAGTCGAGATTTTTTAAACCTCAATAAATAAGGAAGAAAGAATTATAAGACATTCAGGATTACAACAGGTGCCAATATTGATTCAATGCTTAGTCATCGGCAATATTACAATCCGTATGTATAAATATAAATTAAGAAGTTATTGATATTGTGTAAGCTTTATACAAATAATACGAAATTACAATACCGGCGACCTTACAAAACTATATTCATAAATATAAATTCAAAACATTTTTATTTGGATAGTGACAAAATTACATAAAACATACATTATATATTACATACTACCGCGTCAGTAACAGTCAGCGAGTCTTAATGTTACAAAATGTCTAAAAATTAAACTACTAAATTAAAACTAGCAAACAAACCAGGTACCTAAAACAAACTTTATAAAAATCAGTCCATTGTCAATGTATTAGTGTAAACTCAAGTCTCTTCAAATATATTCTGGACTTTAGGAACTGGGTGATGTCATTGCCAACTCTTGAATAGCTTCGCCTCTTAGCTGCGGGAGACTGGATACTTTGGCGAGTGAAACGTCTAGATATTTATTGTATACAGCTTTATATTTAGAATTGCTTACATTAAGGACTATTTTTGCTAATTTCCTTATAATGGGATCAATGTGCTGGAGTGAATATCCTGAGTAAAATGACAGTGTTGGGGTCCACACGTCTTCCAGTTTCTTCCCAGAGATTAAGTGCAGTGAGAGACAAATGGCGGCAGCTGCTAATTCTGATGGCCTATAGTGTGCCATTGAATATTCCACCAAACAAAGGTCAACAAAGTATTTGGCTAAATGGTGGTTCTTTGATGTACCATGTGCAGCTTTTACAAATCTGAAACAATATAGACAAGAAAATAAGTTACTCCAGTTTAAAGGAAATCTCTTTCTATACTTTAAGAGGCCAAGGACAACCAATTTAGAAACTTGAAGTACTAATAGAAGTAAATTTGCAAAATCATTTTAAAGAGGGCATACCACCAGATTTTTGATTGATTAAAACTATATAAGAACCTTCAAGCTAAACTTAAACTGATACTACAGTGCTGCAAGTATTTATATACACTTATAACTTAGCAGTTCATGCCAACTGCTTCTTTGCTACCTTAGTAATAAAAAAAAAACTTACTTGCATCCTAGAGGCTCCAAAGGCTAAACAAATATACTTTTACACTTATAGCTAAGCTTTGATAAATTAAAAATGGACCTGCTATTTATCAGGTCCATTTTTAATTTATTGATTGATCTATCTTGATCTATGTATATGGCATGTTGACACAGTCCGATTTTTAAGTTCTCAAGAAACTATTAATGAGAAAAAGTATTAGCTAACTTAGCAGAACACCAGAAATGTTTTTCTATGGCAAAGGAATGCAAGGCCTCTTAAATTCCACAAGGCCCCATCAGGGTAATTTATTTAGCAATCTATTTATTTATATTTAAGCTGAATTTATTTACCTGAGTTTCAGTAGTGCAATGTATTGATGATTTTTAAAATATACTACTGTCCTGCAGTATCATCTGTCACTACCCTTGTGAATATAAGATTTATGATAATGGGACTTAACTGCAAAAATATTCATAATGTATTGAACCCACAGGTATAAACCATTCTTCATATTTCTTACCTCCTTAAGAAGTGTAGAGGAACAGGTCGGGCTAAGCAGAAGCCCAACTTTGACATTATCTCCCTTTCACATTGGAACATATCAGTCTTTGTATATGCATTATCAGTCACATAGATAAAATCTCCTGCATCTGGGGCATAGATCTCTTCATACTTGCTAGCAATGAACATTGCAGTTATGCCAACTAGCTGCAATTGGTTCCTTTGTATGTTTGGTACCGCCTGGAAATATATAAATATATGGTATTTTAGATATGTTTTGTTAACATAATATATGTGAATATGGGTGTGACTAGACTAGACCAACAATAGTGGCTCGGATAGACCGGATGCAGGAGGCAGAAGACTGGGGCTATATTGTACATTTGGAACAGCCTATGTCCAGCACCATTGGTCAGCAGTATGCTACTTTAATTGATATCTCTTATGTGTGCTACTTTTATCTGATAAATATAAATAGTTTCTTCGAATAATGTGCATATAAGTTCAGTAGTATACACAGTATATTGTTTATATTGTAGTTAATAGAATAGTTTACCTGTAAATATCTGTCAATGATTCCAATAGTCTGATGTAAAGTTTCTAGTACTAATGAGAACTGACGCTGAACCTCCACAAGCCAATCAATAAGAGTAGCCCTCATCTTTCCAGTAATAACAGTCTGTAATTAAGTACAGAAAACATATTTATGAAAAAAAAAAAGGTTAAATTCATACAAAAATAATGTTTGGAACATGCAATTACATATTACATTAAAACAGTACAAACCTGTTTCCTTAAGTGGTCAGGTTCAATATTGTACTTCTCTTCTAATTCTGTCAAATACTTGTATATGTCCTTGATGTAAATGGACATGAGCAAGGGACTATTATTATCTCCAGCATCAATATCTTCAATGTCATCAGGCAGTGGTGGAGTCACATCCAAGTCACAGTGCAATGAAGCTGAATAGCATTCAACAGTCTTTTTGACAATAAATGGTTTTTCAAAATTTTCTACTAATTTTAGCTTTCCTAATGATTCTGTTGATTCTTTGAGAATAGGTTTCAGTGCTTTTATTTCTTTGTTCTCCTTCAGAGCTGGCAATTTTGAAGACTTCTTGATTTCTTGGACCTTTTCCTTGAGATCCACAGGCTTATTCTGTGCATCTTTCAAAATTGCCTGCAAATAACAATATACACATTATATTGCAGGAGTTCCTACAGAGCAGTTTCTAACATCAGCTGAATATTTGTCCCTAATATTTTTCAGGCTGAGAGCACACTACTAGATATGAATAAAATAACCACATTTGTATTAAACCTGGACCTCAAACAACACTTACAAGGGATTACACCAGAAGAATTTATTTATTCCAAGTCATATTAAATTTCTTAATATCCTTAATAAATCTTATCCTAATAACTTTGTTTTCGTTGCTTTCAGGAAAATCTAAAAAATATAATTGCTAATATTGCCTTATCTCAATAGCTTTAGAAATAAATATACCCTGTTGCGTGCAGCAGCTCTAGCGGCAAGGTTAGCAGTGCTCTCTTCGCGGCGCAATGGAGGCCGCGTCGGAGGGGCAGCAGGTCTAGCAGCCAGACCTGTATCCACTTTGGACTGAACATGGCTGTAATTGCTAAAAAAATAAAATATTTTCAGATACCTTCTTTAAAAATATACATGTGGAATTACCCAAAAATCACAATATTTTAGTTTTATTGGGTACAAAATGAACTAATATCAATCTGTAAATCATTCGTGTCTAATTCAACAATTTGATGAATGCAGGTATGTAGCAGTACCAGTAACATTTTTGAAGAAATTGTCAAATATTTTGTTCTAACTATTGACCTTAGTCACATCATGTCTTGAAGAACAGACAATCTAATTAATAATAAACATTAAACACACATTCCAAGAGTAAATCAGCCATCACAGCTGATTAGTGCCTACAAGTGGGTACAAACTTGCTTCATACCTACGAACAGCCCCGCGATTCAGAGACGCTTTCTTCTCAAATTCAGCAGCAGCCACTGCTACTTTACCAACTATCTCCCGTTGTGTTGGTACGTTAGTGTTAATATCCCCCAATGCTCCACGCACAGCCAAACCTTGCTTTTTAATCGGAATCGCCACGTTAGCTTTACCTTTTAAGGCGTAAATGTTTTCTTGATCCTGGATCTGTGCCTAAAATTATAAAACAATGGAAGCATTCCAGAATTAATTAGAAATTGATTTATAAAACTATATTTTTTTATAACTAACCGGTCGGTGCCTTCTCATCTGGATCTCCATTTTTACGAGTTTATTATAACGTGTTTTAAAACTTCCGTATCAGGCAGATCCTGGTGGTAGAATGTAATTACAAAATTACATTCAAAGGCGCAACCCCAGCAAATGTAAAAATAAATTTTCAAATTACTAGTTGTAACACAACTCAAACTGACTCAAAGATAACGCAAAATAACGGACAAAATTCGTCTACAACACTCAGCTATGCACAGCTACGATTGGACAGCGATGTGAAATGTGATTGACCAATGGTAATTACTTCGTAAGAGGAAGTGATCAACATAAATACTTTAAATTACCGATAAATTTTACCAATAAATTCTAAAAATGTATAGCAGATAAAGTCAAAAAATAAATTATGTTTTATTTTTATACAACTACTGTTTTTATGTATACAAATGCAAAATAATATAAATATTAATTCTCTATGGACTGTTTTGATCCATGAAGAAGTCATATCTATTCAATGACTAATATTCTCATTTTTATTTCCTAAAAAAGACTATACATCTAGGTTTTTTGGTTTCCTAGCTCAAATAAATAAGAAACACCATACTCAATATACATTTAATGAGATAATGCAATCAGTAAATATAGTTTCACTTTTATTGTTTTTTGCGAGTGAAAATGATAAAATACGTTATTAAGTATAAAGTGTTTCATACATCACAATGAAATGTACACTGAATAAGGCAAATGAATTAATTGAAAGGCTTTTTGTCATCGAGGACTTGTCATTGACAACCATTTGTCGCCCAAGTCGTCGATGAAAGAGGTGAATATTGTTTTAAACATCTTTTATCTCTACCTAATTATTTAACTTATTAACTATTATTAAACAAATTTTGAAGTCGAATATAACAAACTTCATATTTATTGTACCGATTTGCAAAACCTAATGGACAAAGGAGTAATGATATTACAAACAGAACACAATACACATGTTAAAATTCTTAAAATATCCTTTCTTTTTAAACTCGACCTCGAGTTCCTTCCTCGAGGCCCTCCCAAGTTAAGTATGCCGCTTACCATCGGCTAGATGAAATTAGAATGATGCATTTTAGTATACCTAAAGTTGATATCACAGGAAAAATGTTATTGATTTGTTTTAGTTTCATCAAGGAATCTCGAGTTCAATACTACTACTAAAGAACAGTTATCTATCTGTTCTATATAAATATAATTCTTTATAATAGCTTTACTTCTTAAATAGTATTATTTACACAACAAAATTAAAGTTGTACTTTATTGTACAACTCTAACTTTTTTTATAGAGTAAGTGACTGCAGTCACCTATGAACACCTGCTATTCAAGAAGCGAAAGTGGAAAGAACATTCGTTTTTTTCTTATTATGATTAGAAACTAGTTCGTACATAAATATGGCTATTTATAGTAAATAGCTTCACATTAACATTTAGTTTGTAAACTTTTAAAATATTTCATTAGTTTTTTTTTTTTTATATTTCATAGATCTAGAAATACTCAGAACCTCAGACCACGATGAAAATCTTATTAAAAAAAAAACATTGACGCAAATTAGCGTGTATGTGTAATAAAATAAGACTTGACTTAGTTACCAGGTCATTAAATTCCAAAAAAAAAGCACATATGTAGATCTATGTCATATTATTGGTTGTGACATTGATTTCAGTACTTGTGTATAATCTATGGACATTGATATGAAGATATTTATTCGTGGTACGACAAAACCTAAAAGGAATTGCTTTCTTCTTTAAATTTGACGGACTTGCTGTGACTCTTTAGTAAGAAGCGGATAGTTCTCACTACGAATATACTAAGAAGTAAGAGTAATTATCGGATTTCTCCACTTATTTAACTTCTGCGGCTTTTTTTATTTAATTAACATTATTTGCATAGATCTAACAAGGATGGTGCAGAAGGGGCCCCGTCCTTTGGTGTTGTGTGGACCTTCCGGATCGGGGAAAAGCACCTTGTTGAAGCGTCTTTTAAAGGAATTCCCGGATAAGTTCGGTTTCAGTGTGTCGCACACCACAAGAGCACCCCGTCCAGGAGAGAAAAGTGGAGTACATTATCATTTTACAAATTTGGAAGATATGACCAATGCTGTTAAAAGAGGAGAATTCATAGAAACAGCAACTTTCAGTGGGAATATGTATGGAACCAGGTAGTTAATGATTTATTTCATTTGGTGAATACTCTTTTGGCCATGTGCTTGTTGTTATGAACTGATTGGCTTTGTGCCAACAATGTGGTTTTCTTCATACAACTGGTGTTATTGTACTTAGTCTTTACTAGAATGTTTTGAACTAGTACACACCTTGAATTAGATGATTCCCTAAGTATACCTACATACATACACTCATGCCTGTTTCCCCTAAGGAGTAAGCAAAGGTGCATAAAAACCCACATTTTGCCAAAACGAATTTGTTCCCACTAAGGTAATAATGGGAAAGCCTATTGTCATCAACCTGGCACTGTATTCCCTACATATTTGGATTTATAAATGAAAATAAATTTTATTTAAAGTGTGTATCAATATGCACTTCTTATCAAAAAAAATTAAAAACACTTCTAAAGTTTGGTACTGTTGATACCATTATTCATTTACAATGCCTGTGGTATGACATGTTCATTTTTAAAAATGAACTTTTCGCCAGTAAAATTTGCGTAGAGTACCACATGCGGCTCCACACACTTGTATTTAAGGAGACCCATTTAATGACGATAAGTGAGGTCCAGATACAAAATTTTTCTGCAGGTATGGTGTAGAGGTTTAAGTGGTCACCGTGCAATGCCGAGTGGGTTCGATCCCCGCATGGGACAGCACTTTGTGTAATCCTCAAATTGTTGTTCTGAGTCTGGTTGTTATTTGTGTCCGTTGCTTGAATTTATCCCCTGCAACACAGGAACTAATCCTAGTGTAGGTGTCTTATTTAGAAAAAAAAAAAAAAGTTCAGTTGTTCCATTGGCCTTTATTCTCCCCAAACCGTCTATGAACCTCAACAATGGAAATTAGGTAATGGAATTGTGGTACACCATTGTGTAGTCTAAACTGCCAGCTATTTATTGGCTTATTTTTTTTAATAATAGCAGTCCTGCAGTACTGTTTCGTTTTCTTTATGAGAATATGTACAGGAAATATAATTTTGCATACTTATATATGTATATGTAAGGCCTACCCAAGTGGGTTGTAGTCCATGGGCTATGACAATTTATGTATATAATTATACAATTTATATATACATTTGCCAGCGACATACTCTTCGCGCACTGACTTCTCTCTTCCTTTTCTTAACTCTCCATCTCCTCCATATTATTTAGCACCCTATCTTCGTTTACTGTGCTCAAATTATGACAGACTTTGTTCCTCACACAACAATCTTCTATTATGTCCACCTCATAACTCCAACTTCGTGAACTCTTCTTCTATGTCCAATCTGTTTTCTTTGGAATGCACTCGAAATCAGGATGTCCACAATCCGCTTCACATTTAAACAAAGGGTATGTGATCTCCTGCTCAATGAGTTGGCTTAATTGTCGCATCATTTTTTTTTTTCTCGTTCTTCTCTTTTGGTTTTTTTTTTACGTAAGTAATAATGTATGTGTAGTAATGTGTATAACATTTTTTCTTGTATTTATACTACTTTTAAACTAATTCCTTTTTTCTCCCTTATTCTTCGCACCTACCACTTTTATTTTTGCAACACCCGAAGGTTGACTGCCAGAGAATGCCTAAGGCATTAAGTCCGCCTTGTACAATATGTGCATAAAGTTAAATAAATAAATATATAAGTAGTAGGTGGCAGCATCATATTTAGTTCACATGATAATTATTTGGAAAGAACTACAGTCAAACGAATCTGGAAAACCTGAAGTTGCCAGAAAAACTTTAAAATGAAAAAAAATATGTTGTGATTAACTCCTAACCGTTAAGGAGTCCTCCCTTCCACCATCAGCTCAGCAACATCAGACGCAAATATCTTAATAGCTATTAGACCCGAAAATAATAAAAGATAACAAAAATAATAAAAGTATTTTTGTTTGTTGAAATTCAATCACTTAAAATCTGTAATTTTAAATCCTGCAGTAAACAAGCTGTTGATGATGTACGCTGTACAGGCAAAATCTGTGTTTTGGATATTGAAATAGAAGGAGTCAAACAAGTTAAGAAAACTGATCTAAATCCACTGCTGGTGTTTGTGATGCCTCCTTCCATTGAAGAGTTAGAAAGAAGACTACGTGCTCGCAATACAGAACAGGAAGATGCTTTGAAAAAAAGGTTGGAGACAGCTAAAAAGGAGATTACCTTTGGTGAGTAACTTGCGGTATTTTTGATGATCTATAATTATTAAAATATCAATTAAATTGAAGCTATGATATTAAAAACCCCATACAATATGATCTTGAAGTATACACGTTACAAACTACAGGCAGAGGTGTACATAGACACATTTTGTATCACTCAGCCACTTGGTCTTACTATCAGGATTATCTTTGTTGCAGTGTAACATTTATTATCTAGGATTTATGTTGCAGTCTGTACTAATTTTTATTTGACAATTCAAAATATATTAATGTAGTAACTTTAACTATTATATTTTGAATAAAAAGTTAAACTACATTGCTAAAATAGTTTTCGCAATCATGGATTCTATCAACTTACAAACCCTGTGGCTATATCTATTATTTCCTTCATAACATTATAGATATATTTTAATTCTAAATTACTGATAGTTCATTAGGCTAACACTAGCTAATTGTTTTGTTTCTAATAATGTACTACATATATATTGAAATGTAGTTATTTACAATACTAATATTTGTTAATTAAATATATGATGTAATGATTTCAGGTCAGGAGCCAGAAAACTTCCATATTATCATTCTAAATGACAACTTGGACAAAGCATATTCAGAACTTCGTGAGTTTATATCAAGAAATGTGTTAGACAAAGAACAAGGTTTGTGTCTCGAGTATGTTTAAAATCATAAAACTAAGAATAACACTTTATAAATAGGTGTGGTGATTCAGCATGTGGAGAATGAGATTATTTGTTTGTGTGAGTTTTAATATTATTCTTAGAATGCGAATGAGAGACCTGCACGCTTGAACTAAATACTTACTAAATAATTAAATCTGATTAAATTCTTTAAACCTACAGACATTTTCACATCAGGTGTGTTTTGTGTTCGTATTACTTTTGACATTGCATAATTATCATAAATCGTGTTCTAAAATGTACACTATATACTACTACTACACTTGTACTCAAACATCATATGGCTACATTTAACGCTGGTTCCAAAATCTTGCACTTATAACATTAAATTACTATTACTATTAGTTTCGAATGTGCATATAAGTTTCAACATGAGCATATTGAAAAGTGTTGAAAATGGAATGAGGTTCTTGCATTTTTAACATTCACACAAGATATATCGACCTTGATCCTAATTCCTACTAAATCCCAATTCCGAAATTCTTCAATACAAAATTAAGCTGTACATGTACATACAGTTTTGTACCATAATGTGTTAGTTTCTAATAGTGTGTGTTAACTTGACTAACAAATTTCTCAACAGGTGACACTTCCGAGGAAAATAATAAGGATCAAAAGTGAATCATCTACTACATTAAGCATGAAAAAATTGGTCCTAGATATTTTTTCCCGAATTGTTTTAGATATTTATAAATGTGTGTAAGTTATGTTGTTAATAGTGACAAAAGGCCCCAATAAGCACACAAGTTACAAGCTTAAAAAAAAGTGTGAAAAATCTACCTCCCGCTAAATATTTAAGTATTCAGTATTGTAATACCATATAATGGTAAACACAATAAAGATTCAGTGTTATGTTAAATGTTTAGAAATTGCTTAAAGTGATGATGTTCATGCCAGATAGTCATATTTAAAATATTGTAACATTCACGTTAGGAATCTCAGTTAAATGGAATTGGTGTGTAGAATTGTTGTCAGTGTTATTTAAATAATATAGATGCATGATAGGCATAATAATAAACTGCGTAATGCATTATTGTAATATTTAAGTTTATAATGTAACTAAAAGTTATTAAATTTTTGGCACAAATTGTGAATTGAATGATATCCTGCCAAGAGCACGACATTAACTTTCCTGTGTTATATTATTTAATTATACATTATAGAAAATATTTAAATCAAATAGAAAAACACTTTTCCAATCAATTCATATACTTAACTGGATTATCGATATGTTTTATAATTGGGAAATATTGGTTTTGTTAAACATTTTAAATACTTAGTAAATTGTCTTCAAAAGATAGCTAAACTAATGTGTATCAAAGGAAGAATCCTTTGATACACATTAGTTTAGGCTGATCTTTATGTATTTCAGTAGTTTCATAATTTGGCCATTGATCCTCGAAAATATTTTGCACTGTTATTATTGAGAGAAGAGCAGTTTTATATGTGCAATTAACTGTTGTTCCAATGAACAACAGTTGAACTGAGCTTAAAAGCTGAGTTCAACTGTTGTTCATTGGAACTAAGAAACGCTGAGTATTTTTAAGTTAAATATTTATATAATCTAAGTATTATTTATTTCCATCAAGTGAAGTTGTGCTCATGTTTTTATGTGGTACAGTAATATTTTATATATTTTTTTTTATACTGTGGTTAAAATATTCGGAAAAGCTTAAACTTAGTATACTTTTTAGCATAAGACTGTTTGTGTGCAATGAATGCATACATACATACGCTCACGCCGTTTTCCTGAAGAGCTAGGCAGAGATGTATTAAACACCTACATTTTGCCAAATAGAATTTGGTCCCACTAAACTAATGGTGGGCTATTTTAGGAATTTAATACAGGAAAATTGAGAGTATATTCACAGATAAGAATAAGGAAAGTCAGTAATAAAGCTCGTGGATGTTCAGACCACTTACCTGTAACTCAAACTGGCTGTAAAAAGGTCCAAACTGAGTCAGTTGGTGCCATGTTCATTACTACCCACATTCTTGAAGTATATACCATATATAGAAAGTCTCTTTTTTAGACATTCCTGAATTCAAATATATCCTTTTACTAAAGCAGTATAACTATATTTTATTATTACCATAAAAAGATGTATGACTAAGTCTTAATGTTAAAATTAAGCTGAAGTTCTCACTGCTATATGTATGTTTATCATATGCTATATGTATTCTGTTTGTGGGACCTATGTAAATTACCAAATATATAGTGCCAAATTTATCCGCTTGAATATGTTTTTGAATGTAGAGTTGCAAGTAGAATGTGAATGTTTTATATTCATTTATTGTTACAAAAGTTTTGTTATATTAATATTCTAAAATATTCCTAATTCAAGTGAATGTATTTAAATTACCATATTAACATAATTTAACATGTTAATTTTAAAATTATTTACTCGCGCTGCTGATGCGGTCACAAATCGGTCTTAAACACTGATCTCCCCATTTATTCTCAATCCGCCGGCCACTTACACAAGCGCAGCATTGTTATCGTGCTTCGATTTATAACCGAATTTGCAGCAGCTATATACACTATAATTCTATAAATACAATCCCAATGTAGTTGTAATCATAGAATTCTGCAATATTGTGATAGTGTAAATTTTATTAAAGCGCTTGATAATCTTTCAGTCTGATAGGCGCGAGTGGTCCTCTATGCTGGTGCGAGTATTCACCAATACAACTTCTTGTTTCTATGATTAAAATAAGATACACCTAAGTTCTGACCAAGTAAATTAGGTTACCGGAGGCCGAACCCCCTTTACCACCCCTCCCCATTTTCCCATCCTCTATTTCCCCTACCCGAAAAGGTGGACAGCACTCGTGTGACTCTTGAATTGCAAGTGTTGCTGGGCGGCGAGTCATTTACCATCAGGTGACCCGTCAGCTCGTTTATCCCACTATGTAACAATAACTTAATAATAAATGGTTCAGTGCTTTCAGGGTTTATCACCTACAATCCAAAACGTCATTTTTCCTTTTAAATTATTTACACTATGATCCATAAGTCTTAATAGTAAGCTAGTTGGATAACATCATGTTTACTTGATGACAATTTGAAAATAATTTGATAATGATTCTGAAATATTGAAGTAACGTTCGTATTTTATTTAATATCTAAATAGGCCAAAGGCGAATCGGTCTAGTTTGTTAGCAGCTTGTTGCAATACTTGCCAAAGTAGATTTAATTTTTTATCGCATCGCCAGTGTGGCGACCTCCACATACAGAAGAGACATGTCACAACCATATAGACAAGTTGAAATACGTAGAAAAAACACAAATGACGTTTACGATCCTGAATCACGAAAATAAAGTTCCCGAGCCGATTAGTATATATACGATGCATGATCACCTCGCTTGGTTGGAGGATCCTCCCTTAGAGTTCGAGGGACATAACAGTCGTCCCTCAACACAAGTATACATTTTTGGTCATAATCGATTTTAATCTTTCTTATAGCTCTTCGGGGACTTTGAAGAAAAAGGGAGCGAGACTCGACTTTTAAAAACATATTTATTTTAATATAAGTTGTGTTACATGGCACATGACGGTTTTAATGTATAGCTTCTATTTTTGTTGCTATCAGTAATGTTCCATTTTTTTTTACATCTAGGAATATAGTGCAATTCTAAAGGCTTATTTGTATATGACTGTTAAATCAATCTCTTTATTTTGGTGTTCAATTTATAACCATTCCAAGAAAGCTAGCAATGTTCTATTATGTATTAATAAAATCACTATAATTTGCATTATTTTATACTTACATGTACTTATACTTAATATATTCACGTGTTGTATACAAAAAAAAATGCAATGAGTGTTGTCAGAATAGAAAATAAACTATTTAAATAACAAAATTACTTTTTTAAATTAACACATTAATTTGATGGTTATATAAAAGGTCCTTCAGAAGTCATTTTTGAAATGCAAATCGAAAGTTAATGGAGAAGTGCACTTTCTTATTTAAACACTATTTTGTGCTTACGACCTTATGAAAGCTAGGAAGGGGCACAGAACTGGTTTGTTGGTACTGGTTGCATAAGAAACAACGATAATGCCCACTGTCAGTACTTAACATCCTTATCAATATCTAATCTATACTTGTCCCTTCTCTTCATTGAAAAAATATTTAGATTTAGATATGAAAATTTTCAATTATTCACAACAAAATAAGGTCATGTACCTACGTAATTTGTACAAATGTAAAACTTACCCTTCATCACATTAAATCATTATGGGATCAACGCTAATCTTATATTTGTACAAAATGGGATCGATGTAGGTATCTAACTAATAAGCCTCAACTCACGCTAGTGTCTCCTGTTTTTCACTTCTGCTACATTGATTTCATAGTAAATTCATCACTGTTCCTGATATCATGGCACTGGGAGCTGGTACTTTAGTATTATTTTATTAAAAAATGTTTGAAGTTTGAATTATGTACTAGGAACAATTCCAAAGAATCTGACAGCCAATGGTTAGCATTTTATCATCACTGTCTTCTGGAAGAAGGCCCCCGATGGCCAGCACCAGTCCTTTGGAGGCCAGCACCAACCAGTATCACAAATTCAAATAAACTATAACATTTGTTAAATATAGGTACAACTTTTATGGTAACAATTAAAAAGAATTGAATTGACTAAGTTAATCTTTTGAAGCGATCCATTCATTGATCCATACGTAAGATTTGAAGTGCTGATCGAAATAGGTGGTAATCAGAAGGACCACAATCTGGTGAATATGCGAAAGATCTGAAAGTGTATCTCTTACAGCTTTTGCGAAGTGTGGGCGAGCATTGTCATGCAATAAAATGACCTTTGGTTTTCTAAGTGCAATTCTTGAAGATTTTTGGTTCAATGCATGACTCAATTCGATTAATTGATGTTGATAACGCTCAGCTGTGATAGTTTCATTTTTTTTAACAATTCATAATAAATAACACCTTTCATACCCCACCAAATGCATAACAATACCTTATTTACGTGAACCTTACGCTTCGGAGTCGATGTGGACGGTTGACCAGGATCTACCCATGATTTCCTACGTTTTGTATTATCATAGTAGATCCATTTTTCATCGCCGGTAACGATTTGATACAAAAAAGATTTCTTTTTTTGACAAGACAGTAGTGAAGCACAAATGGTTACTCGATTTTGCATCGCTAATTCTGATAAGACATGTGGAAACCATTTTCCTTGTTTTTGAATTTTACCCATTACGTGTAAACGATCAGAAATTATTGACTTACCTACATTTAATTCTTCAGCCAACTCTTGTAGTGCGCGGGCAGGGTTGTCGTCCAATAACGCCTGCAGTTGTCTTCAAACTTTTTTGAAAAAAATTACCACTTTTAAATCGTCGAACCCAGTAATTTGCGTGCGTTTACTGTGAGTTACTACAAATAATTAAAGTGCAAGCTGCAATAAATAATTTAAGTGCAACAAATTTTACTCTCACATCCATTTGCCAACAAACTGATGCAATAAAAGAAAACAAAATGAACTGTAAGAAAGATTTATTTTATAAGTCAAACAATGTTTAGTCATTCTTGCTAAGAATAGTTTGATAGATACAATAAAATTGTGGTTTTCATTGAAGCTTTAGAAGTAGGCACTTATTGCAGCTAATTTATATGTATATGGAGCATGATGTCAATTTATACAAGTAATCTAAAATTCCTTGCCAAGTGTAATGCAAGTAATATGTAGGTCAAATTTAAAGTTTTGTGAGCAACAAAGTGGCCCATTTTCATGGACCAACTCTCACCTTGCCAGAACAATGGCAACGCAAACTCCCACTAAAAAAGAGGCATTGTAGCTTCTAAGAGGAGAATTAGGCTAAATCATCATGAGAAGTGCAAGGAATGAGGTAGACTTTAAAGTACAATACTGCTATCTTTGTCCCATCTATCACGATGTGAATGAGGAGGAGTATTTTCACAATCACCACTAATTGCAGCTGTTTTAGAAATAGTCTTTAAAGATACACTGCTTATTGCTGGCATTAATTTTGTCTGTTTCGATAAACATTTCAATCTAGGGATATGTGATACTCTCTTAGGAATCTTAGACAATACATTTTGGTTATTTTTAGGGTCATATAAAGTGTTAGCTGATTTAGATCGAGTATGTCCAACATCTCCGTTGTTCTTCATACATGACAATGGGGTTCTCAAGCCACTCAAGCTACCAGATTTGATCTTTTTTGGTGTGTTGTCTATATTAGAAGATTCATCTTCATAAATTAGTAGTCCGTCACCATTTGGCTGTGGTTTACTGCCAGTTTGACGCAATTCAACATTGGTGTTCTTTAATACTTGTATGAGAGAATCATCAGACATGTTTTCTACATTACCTTCATTTGAGACATCCTCAGTTTTTGCTATTACAATAGGAGTCCTCTCAATACCAATAGATGGTGATCGAGGATCTTCATTTAAAAGTTTAAATACTGGAATATGTTCCATATCCTTTTCATCAGACTTTGCAGAGACTTCAGTAGAGAATATGTTGTCTCCACTGTCATCAAAATTGGCTTGATCACTTTCTACATAATCAAAGTTAGTTTCCAATAGTGCAGTAGGTTTGTCTTCAATTTCCTTAGAAATGTTGCTTTCAATTGCCTCATTTGATGCAGTTGAAGAACATAATGGTTCTTGTGGTTCTTTTAAAGTATCATCTAATGTAACATTAAACAAACCTTCACACAGATTTCGGGACACTACCAAATCTGGACTTTTTTCAAAAGCTTCAGTGCTAATATCACACTCGTCTTCTTTATCTGCTTTCAAGACAGGACTTGCACAATTATCATGCTGTAATCTTAGATTCTTCTTTTCATTGGTTAAGTTGTCCATTTTAGATGATATAATAATAGGTGTACGCTCAAAGTCTTGTGTTGGTGAACGTGGGTCGTAAGATTGCAAATGGTTTTTTATAACGGCGGAAAGAATAGGATTGTTATGTATGAGTTTTTCTTCGCCATGTGTATTTTCAAACGTTTTTCGTAAATCAACATTTTTCGTTATATTATGCTTACTGCCCGTTTTATTCTGGAACAAAAAAGGAATAAGTATATAATATAACACGGACTACTGCCCTGACATTCACTGGCATAAGCGACAAAGAAAAATTGGAGGGAATTCCGTGCCGTACTGCACAATGAAACAACTCATGTTACTACGTGATTTAGGAAAAAGTACCTGTAATGGAGTTCGGGTTATCTCAGGTGTAGGCGATCTCGGGTCTGGGTTGTCGCAGATATCCAAATCATTCTTCATCGTAACAGCTGCCTCATTAGATTTACTTGTATTGCTCCCCATTGATATTTGTATATAATTCACGAGTTTCTGCGCGATAAATATATTTCGACACTAATTCTATACTAAACTGTAAACATTGCAAACTGAAAGAAAAGTTATTAGTCTAAATATAAAACTGCAGCTTTTTTCTATCAATAGTCCTGTTGACGAACAAAAACTCAAAACATGTAACGGCCGCAAGTGTCACAAGCAATTCTATTTTTAAAGTTACTGCGTTCAGAAATAAAAAGCTTAGTAAAGGTGCGTTACTGAAAATGTTAACCACAATGAAGAATTGCATTGAATTGAATTGAAAATATGTATCGAATGTACACATTTTCTTGTTTTTTTACTGTTCGTGTAGCCTCTAACATACTAAAGGTAAGGAAACAATAGAAAAGTAAAAGAAATTTTGAATTTGGAAAGGATCAAAAGATGAGTGATAATATATAAAATAATATACATACTAAAAATTTTAAAGACTAGGGAATTATGTAGGTACATCAGGATTATTGGAAGACAAAAGTACAGTAATGGCAGGAGGCAATGGAGGACTGCAGCTAGAAATTAAGAAAGTAACTAAATCTAAATAATTATACAAGAAAAAAATAATTTTGTCACCTACTTCACCATAGTCACATAGATCACCGTCAACAATTTGAAATCTGGCAAGGTAGTCTGGAGTACAGACATGTCACTTTGAACTCAGGCACATTTTAATTGAGAGACCCAGTATTAGTGAATGGCGAGTAAGGTATTTAAGATCTATACGAAAATATAGAAATTAATATTGACACATATATTTTCTGTAGGAAACCTACGTTAACAGTAGCCACACTTCTAATGTGTTAGCAATCCGAATCTAAGCCCGGAATTTATGCTGATAATGGCAAAGGGCGTCGTTTGTTGATTGTTCATGGTGATAGCCGAGACGGATTAATTAACGGTGCTTTAAGAATTTGGCACCGTTAATTAATTCACAATGGCTCTTTTTCCGCCATCGTCCTACGCGACAAAATATCCATCCCCATCACCTGGACGATTGGCACTCCACCACTGTGCGCTTCTCCAGAAGCTTTTTGCCTCGCACAACCAGCTTATGGAACAAATTGTCGCCTGCCGTATTTCCGAACCGATACGACCTTCAAACCTTCAAGAAGAGAGCGTACCTCTACCTAAAAGGCCGGCAACGCACTTGTGACTCTTGAGTTGCGGGTGTCCATGGGCGGCGGTAGTCACTTACCATCAGGTGACCCGTCTGCTCGTTTGCCCCCTATCGCATAAAAAAAAAAAAAAAATGGCGATATGAATGTCACAAATTTTCATAACTGGGTTAGTCACAAACTGAAAAATAAACAAGCTCCTAATTCAGTGGTCGTTATGGACAATGCCTCACCATTGTGTACAGGTTGGGAAAAACCTACTATGTCTAATTTAAAACGCGTCATGCAAGATTGTAATGTCGAACGTAATATTCAATTTGTTGGAAAAACTAATCCACTGCTTTAGTATTAATCTTTTATTTAAAGTAATCCACTTTTTAACATTTTAAAACTTTTATACAGGCCCAGTTAAAACGAAGTGAATTCTCTTCACAGTGTTGCTAGTATATGATCAGCTTATGACCGATGACATTCGAAACAAATTTACACCAGACTATAAGACAATACTAAAGCCGAACTCTTTTATCAGATAAATAGAACTCAGTGAAAAAAAAATTACACCATTTACGAAATGTTAAAGGCTGCAGGTCATATTCTTCGCCATCCTCCATATCATCCCGATCTCAACCACATTGAGCTTGTGTGGGCCGATATAAAGAACAAATTAGCATCAAATCATCATAAGATTGTTTTCTTAATTCACTCTGAAAAGATTGCAAAAGTGTGACGACCGCTTACAGAAAATTGAGAACCAATAATGGGACCACGATATGAGGTTTGACAATGTGATAGACGAATTGATCATTAACCTGGGAAACGGTTCAGATTCTGAAGGGGATATGAAAATTGAAGACTTGTTTAGTAATGAAGAAGAAGATTTCCCCCGCACTCTTTAGGGGTTCCTAGAAGCATCCCTCTTAGAGTGTACCCGTGTGGTTAGGGTTAAGGTCGAATTGGGTCCGACACATGTACCACTTCATCGTCACTTCCGGTGGATGGGGTGATAACCCATGGGCGTTTCGTAGTGAGGGAAGTAGTGTGAAGTGTCACAGTTGAGGCATATTATTTAATATGATAAATATTGTAGAAACTTAGTTTACTGCTTCATTTGCTTCTGTAGTTTGATATTTTCAACAGACTTCAAGAAGGAGGAGTTTCAACTTTTTTTTTTAATTTTAAAGTGATGCTTCCCGTTGGTTCCATTTTAAATCTCCGAATTCGCGTAAACCGGGGTTAATGTAAGTCTGTTGTTACTGTAATTATTTAGATAGGTTTTCGGAAATAATTTCAATTCAGCACATTTACTTCCGTGTTCATAGTTAAGTTCGTATCAACTTTCTTACCTACGCGAGCGGTACTAAAGACTTCTCGGTATTTGAGCATTTTATAATTACTGCTTTAGGATTAACTTACACGTCCGCAGACTCGAAGCGTCGCAGCGCGTCATGTTTTTCGCCTATAGCACATTCATCTCTATTTTCCCAATGTTAAGGTAATTTGCGCGCAGTGACGCGTCAGACGCCGATCCATAGAATATAGTAATATAGGTGAGCTAACCACACCAGACGTAGCACCCCAGAATACATATACACCTAGCAGAGCGTAGCCCAGTCCAGATGTGAGGCGAGACGAGTGTGCGACTTACTAATAATAAGTAAATAAAAATATGTTGTGTCTCAGCTTAAGTCGTTATTACTGGGTGTTTTAAATTAGCCATTCTCCCTTCAGTGCGGGGTTAGGGATTTCACTTTCGTAAAAATTTTTTTTTTAGTTCATAAACTTTAGACGCGTTTTTTTCAAAACTAATTTTTCAAAGTCTGTCTTCACTGCCATTTAAAAACTACTTCACTTAATCATTTCAAACTTTGTACACATTTTTTACATATGAAAGTTCCCTTGGGCGTTAAGTTCTTTATTTTTTACTTTAAGGGTGTTTCCCACCCACAAAATGGTGGAATTTTTCGTGGAAAATAACAGTTCACACTTTAGATGGCCGCCAAAAATGTTTTAAATGAAAAAAAAAAAATGTCAGTGAATGTTGGGAGGAAGATTTGATTATAATTTGACTAAATTTTCATGGTTTTTCATTTTCAGATAATTTCCGGCCGAGTTATAGTGAACACCGCAAATGGTTTTTTTCCAAGACGTTTTGGGGGAAGCTCTGTTACGGGCTTATGCTTCAATATTTCTGCATGAAAAAAATTCTCAATAATGTACAAAAGGTTCGAATAAAATTGCTCAATCCATATTTGAGAAAACAGTGTTTCTTTTGCGCTGAAACCCTAACCCCTCAATTCAGCTCTTGATATAATTTTACTTACTTCCTCTTCAGCTTCAGATACAAGATTACCCACAAATGCTTTGTGCTTTGAATAATTAAAGGGACATAAAAATAGTACAAATAAATTGTCATTCCTATTATCAATAAGAAAAGAGAAGTTTCAGGAAGCAAAGTTTAAATTTAAATACATTGAAGTCGGTCATTAGATGTTTCAAAATTCAAAGGACAAAGTATACTTTTAAAGCTTAATTTATTATATGTAACTTAAATAAACAATTACTCTTACATCCTACTACCTAGCGTTATTTTATTAATTTATATTTAACAGACAATTTTTCCAAGGCTTATTTGTTTCGTTTTGGTTGACATGTAAGGTCATGAGTCCAAATTCCTCGCCGGCAGATGGCCACAGCACGTGAACGCCAGCCTTTGGCACATCGGGCACGACAAGTGGATCCTTCTGCCAGTCCATAGCCGTTAAACGCAGTCACTCCCTTACAGCTTACTTTGCCGTGATCCGGCGGGGTTGGAGGCGAACACCATGTACGGGCTGCAACAAAAATATTTATTTATATCTGTAAACTGGGTGCATATTTATATAAAGGTCTAAGAGGTAAAATATCTGGGATTTCCTATCCAAATATTCCAGTGAAGTTGTCAGTGCTTTTGATTGTGAAGATATCGGGCTTATATTAGGTATACCAACAGAACAGCCTGTAGGTACTAGGTAGCGCCTGCCCGTGCGTAAAAGCGGTGGCAAGGGGCGCAATAACACCGAATGCAAAAAAAAACATTATTTTTAATAAAATATTGTTTTATAAATTGACTAACTGTGACCCGCGGTTTCACCCGCGTAGTTCCTTGTAAGATCTTAATTGAACTTAACTGATTTGATGATTTCAAAGACAATTTTGTTCACAACGAAATACTCTTCATCAACAACACATTTATTTCGATTAAGATTAATATTATTATGTTGATAAAACTCTTTGGCAAATAACTCATTATTAGGTACCAATTCTTTGCGTTTTTATACTCCTGAAAATTGCTCAACGAAATGTCCGATTGGAATAAAACAAAAAGTATTTTACTTCTACGTAAATACCCTTGATAACATAATGCTTAATTTGGATAAGGATTAATATTAGGATACACATTTAACGTAGTTATTTTCTTCAGACGATTTAATATTTTTTTATGAAAGTAAAAGCGGTTATTGTGACTAAACTATGATAGTTAGATATGTGCTCTCCTGGACTTTTTTGTAGATCTTGATAAGACCTACAAACCCGTAGTACATCACTTTGTTCTATTGTCATAAATAGGTTTTCAATTTTATACCTTGGGTTACAAAATCGCAATTTTCTTACAGATCCCTAATTTTTTTGAAAATAAAATATAGCCTATAACCTTCCTCAATAAATGGACTATCCAACACTAAAAGATTTTTGATATCGGACCAGAAGTTCCTGAGATTAGCGCGTTCAAACAAACAAACAAACAAACAAACTCTGCAGCTTTATAATATTAGTATAGATTTCTAATAAAATATTCCTATTCGTCTATCGCCTTTTTAGGGTTTCAGGCTAACCTTTACGTAAGTTACAGATTTTATTATTCGTTATGTCCCAGAAACAGGAGTAAAATAATATTTAAAAAGCTAGAAGTGCTAGAGGAGGAGGAGGCTATTAGAAATATTGTTTTGACCTTATTTGATTATTCTTTACACTCAAAGAATTCCTTGACTCTGTAATAGTTTTCTGGAATCTATTTCTTTAGTTTTATTTTTTTGGTAAGAAACAAAGACATTGTATTTGCAGTAAGCGGCGAGCGATAGTGTTAAAGGATTTTTTTAGGGTTTTAAGGTCAGTTGCTATGTCGGGTCTGTTACTTTAATATCCAATACAAAACAAATATCTGGGAAATGCCTAAGCGATGATTATGATGAGATGACGACTTACACGATTGGGCCATTTGTGCATACTGAAAAATATTTTCCTTGTACGTGCTGGTAATATGAAATATATTAGTGTGTCAATAACAGCAGCAAATTGCTCTAGTACTCTACTCTTCAAATTACAAATTATGTATTCATTCTGCTATCAAAATTTAACCTCTGAACTAAAATACATTGGCTTGCGGCTCTGAGAGTACCAAGTTAACAATAGTGTGTCAACAAGTGCGATTAATAAAATCTAGGAAGCTTTTGAAATAACAACCAAATATTATGTTGTCATCCTATAATAGTATTCATTCAATTCCTCAATAAAATATATATACAAAATATAAAATATATAATATTATTTACTATCTCTATTAAATTTTATGATAAATTGTCTGTGTATCTAATAAATTTATATATTTATTAAACAGGCTATTGCTTTCCAAATGGTCGAAATCATGGTGATATTAAATCTATCTGATACTTAGGCTAGTATTAAATGAATAAAGTTATATAATAATTTACAATGAGCCACTTGATTCATCTATCATAATATTTATCGAACATAGAATTAGTGTGAAGACAGATGCGAATAACAATGTGTAGGTGCTTTTTTATTTTCTTGCAGCGAGTCTGGGTGTAGTGGTTAAAAAAAGTATGTGTTTAAAAAGATAATTTCCCTGTACATATATAGCAATAGAAGACCTAGGCTCGCTAAACAGATATTTGTAATTTTTGTAAATGTTGGAGTTGGCGTCTCTTGAAATTTTGGATATTTACATATAGAATCGAATAAAAAAAATATATAAAAAGAGATATAAAACAAGCGTAGATAATAATTTTATCAAAAGATCGATGAAAATACTATCCGCTAATAATGATATAGGTACTTAACATTTAACAGCCTCATAAACTTACCATTACATGTCGGCAGTCGTCCCGACCACCGCTGATTTTCTTCACATGTTAAGGATTTTGTTCCATGCAATTCAGATTTAGTATTTCGGCACTTAAAACTGCATGTTTTATTTCCAGCTTCACAGTGAGACACCAAATATTTTGGGACGGGACAAGATTGTAACAACACATGTATTTGCATTTTACAAGTCTGTAAGATCTGGAATATAAAATATAACGTCTTTTTTATGATATAGGGGGACAAACGAATGACGTGTATTTGTACGTTATGGTGAAAACCGCGGCCCCTGGACACCTGCAACTCATGACTCGTAAGTGCGCTGCCTACCATTGAGGGTGATGAGGGGGATTATATTGGAAGGGAAACAGGAGAGCTGGATGAAGAGAGGGGAAAGAGAAGAGGGGCATGAGAGGAAGGTAAAAAGGAGAGGGGGATGAGAGGAAGCTAAAGAGGAGAGGGGGAGGGGAAAGAGGAGAGGGGGGTGAGAGGAAGGTAAAGAGGATAGGGGAATGGAAAATAGCAGTGGGGGAAGGGAGGAGTGGAACGAGGAGAGAGGGTGTTGGGCCTCCAGCTCCCTCAATCACTTGGCAACACATTACAATCATTGCTTGTCTACCGGTTTTCTGCGAGGCCATGGTCGTTCTCCGATCGAGCCGGCCCAATCGTGCTTAAACATGACTCTCGCTCCGTGAAAATCGTTGTGAGATGAGAAATTTTATTCCTAATAATCTGAGATGTTAGAACGTCAGTGCTTGGAGTGCTGACTCCTTCGCCAAATAGATAATACTCTTTGTGGAAGCGGTATGGAATTTGGCTGATACGACAGATACAGTTACTGGACGCACACCTGTAATGTAGACAACATTACAGGTGTGCGTCCTCGACCTGATCGAGATATTCCTAACACTCCTCAATCTATACGTACAAGCTAGATCTCTTTCCTTATGATACCTTCAGTCCTTACGAATTCACTTTCGATATAATTGCAATGTTTTTTTTTTACCTAATTCCTTATTTCCGTAGCCCAAGCTATTTGTTATTAAAGGACAAACACTTATTTTTTTTAACAAGCTGTTACTTTATCTGGTCCTTAACATATCTACCTAACTACCTAAGAAAAATATTCACTATCGTAAGTATCAGGTGGTTCTACTTACTTCGCCTTTATGAGAGATACGGCCGACAAGCATATGAGAACCGGCTTTTAACAGTGAGCCAAATTCAGGGCCATACATGCGAGTAAAGCGTACAGCTCTGGCGGCCTTCCTTCCAGAACATGTAAGAATTCGAGGATGCTGCAGCACCGCTCGATCGACACCACTCTTCGTAATCAGTGTTCTATCACCGGGACACCTCACACACGTGTCTATAATATTAACCACTGAATGATTTCAAACTTCGGCGATTAGTATACACAATTAAAAGGTATATATTTAAGGTTGCTGTTAATTGCTCAACGTTTCGAACGAGTTACACCGTCCGTAGTCACGAGCTGATCGGTAAGTTAAAAACATATTGCGATTGAGACCTCCATTCAATTACTTTTAATTAAGAAGCTACTGTTGGAATCAGGTACATAATATTATTAAACGTTAGGTAAATTATATAATGGTGTTTGAAATTTAAAACAGACAAAAACACGGGGAATTGTCAGAACACTCATGCGACCAGCAAACAACTCGAGGTTGTGATCAATCAATAAGTCATATTGCCGTCAACTGTTAGACAATGGCATCTCCCAATATGAATATCAACAACGAGTATTTATTTAAACATAACTTTGAACCTATGAAATTAAAAGAATATTAATACTACCTTCATATACACTCTTTACTTCATTGTCTCGTAATTGAAATGGCAAAGATCTAAATTTGTGTTCGTTTGCTCGAACAACTCCTCTTTCTAAATAAGTAGATGAAACTTCATTGTTTAAGTTTTTCCTATTAACTTCTTCCATATATGTGTCAGACTGATAGAAGAAGCGCGGGTCTTCTCTTGGCTGGTAGACTTTGCCCGCCTTCGCTTCGGTATACGATGCGGTATCGTAGAGAATGTGCATCTGCGGACGTAGCTGGCCGAACCGGCTGCTATGATTGTCATAATCATTTCTTCTAAAGTGATGTGGTATAATAGAGCGACGACTGTGTAAATTGGAAGTGCGCTTTTGTCCCTCTTTAGGTAAAAGTTTTATTCTGAAAATACAAACAAAATTATATTTATCACTTTTATTAAAAACGTGTGAATAAACTAGGTAAACAAGTGATGAAAAAAACGATCGTGCTAATAATGTGTGAAAAGAAAAAGTGTCTCGTCAAGGTTTCACTTTAAATTCCTAAATATTTGCGCGAACGGTCGATAGTTATCGAAACAAATAACTAGGGCTTGTAATTTGTGGTATGAGGCCGAAGTACGCACGTATGTTGTAAGTATGACGTAATCTGGCTATTTTGACATAATACATGTTTTCATCAATGAAATATGAGCATATTGTCATATTGACAGATCGCTTATCTATGTTATGATTACCGAGAGTAATGCCTCTATATAAATGTACGTGGTTATTGTTTTCGTACCAGAGTTCGCACTGCGTAGCAACAATATCAAGTAAAGATCTATCTTTGCCTTTGATCCCAATCCGTATTCAGAAATATTAATCTTTGAATAGAATAAATAAATACTTATACTAAAAATGGTTCTGTACCTTTTTAGAGTTCCCTTTCTCAAAAGAAAAGACAAATTTGTTGTCTGTTTGTCAATGTCTTCTTTCTATGGAACACCTAGATATATCAATTTGAAGTTAACATGAAATATTTACGTCTATAAAATATCAATATTCTAATTAAATAAAAGATACGGCCATTAAATCCTTTAATGTAAGCATATTACATACAGGTAAGTAGAAGGCTATATTGTACTTCCTATTTACCTAGAATTATGAATTTTAGGATAAAGCAAGGTATCACTGTATAAGTAAAGGAGAATTCGGAAAGAAACGAGCAAAAATCTTGGAAGATCGATTCTCGAGGTAGATGAACTATTTAGATAGATATAAATTTGTTAACGAAATATCATGCTTTGATGAGACAATGTATATATACTGCATGTTATTATCACATGAGTAATGTCATCGCAGTAATCTATGCGCGTTCTGATCGTGACCTTTTAAACTGGTGTCGCATGCAATTACTTTAGTCACTGGTATTTTTCAGATTATCTTTATATTTGGTACTCTTTTGTTTTTGTTTATTGCAAGTACATTATGATTTTATATGTATATAGTATTCAAAACATTTATATATATATATATATATATATATATATATATATATATATATATATATATATATATATATATATATATATATATGTATATACGGATTGATCTTTTAAGTATTTTGTTGTTCTAATTACACTTCAGTGCGTGAAAGAAAAATACATGTTCCTTGTGACTTGTAAATGTTACAGCAAAACGCTTCAACTTGTTAAAATTACTAAAAATATATAAAAAATCGTTCCCACATAGGTAGTGCCATTTTTTTTATTGTATACGGGGAAATGAGCAGTCAGGTCATCTGATGGTGTAGCTACCGGTCCCCGTTGAGATCTAGTCACTAGTAGTGCTACGGGAGGGGATGTAGGAAAGGGGGTGGGTGCCGGTTTTCTGTGAGGCCGTTGTATTACTCCGGTCGACCGGGCTTATATGTATGCGCCAATCTTGCCATCCAAAGCATTTTTTTAAACGCAAACGAGCAGACGGGTCACCTGATATTAAGTGACTACCGCCGCCCATGGACACCCGCAACTCAAGAGTCACAAGTGCGTTGCCGGCCTTTTAGGTAGGAGTACGCTCTTTTCTTGAAGGTTTGAAGGTCGTATCGGTTCGGAAATATGTCAGGCAACAATTTGTTCCATATGCTGGTTGTGCGAGGCAAAACGCTTCTGGAGAAGTGAACAGTGGTGGAGTGCCAAACGTCCAGGTGGTGGGGATGGATAATTTGTCGCGTAGGACGATGGCGGAAACCTGCAGCCAGTATAAGTCCGAACAATTCCTCTGAACACTCCCCATAATACAAGCGATAGAGGATGCAGAGTGAAGCTACATCTCTACGCAACGCCAAGGTGTCAAGTCGATCAGAAATACCTTGGCAGTCGATGATGCGAGTCGCTCTCCGTTGAATGCGGTCAAGAGGGAGAAGCTGGTACTTGGCAGGTGCACCCTACCTGCATAGAGATGAGAACAGTATTCCATGAGCGGCCGAACCTGTGCCTTATAAAGTTGCAGGCGGTGGGCCGGAGTAAAATACTGTCTCGGTCTGTTTAGCACACCAAGCTTCTTAGAGGCTAATATGGCCTTTCCCTCTAAGTGACCGAGAAACTGGATTTCGTTTGATATATTGACGCCAAGGATTCCGATACTGGCTGATGCAGTTAGGGAAGTGCTCTCAAATTGAGGTGATACGACCAATGGCATCTTTTTAGCGGTGAACGCACAAACCTGTGTCTTTGTGGGGTTAAACTGGACTAGGTTAAGTCGACCCCAATCTGAAACTTTTGATAAAGAAGTTTCGATTTCAGACACAAGTTTGGATCGGCTTTCGATGACGTTTACCCGAGAAATGTTAGCGCGGCCGGTGTAAAGGGCATCACTCGTGCTATCATCCGCATAGCAATGGATGCTGCTAATCTGCAGCATGTCATTGATATGCAGAAGAAACAGCGTGGGTGATAGCACACAGCCTTGAGGGACACCAGAATTAACAGATTTGATTTCAACAACGACCTTGATACTTCTGTCTGTAAGAAAACTGGTGAGCCAATTGCACATTTTTTCGGAAAGCCCATAGGAAGGAAGCTTCGCAAGGAGCGCTTTGTGCCAGACCCGACCGAAGCCCTTCGCCACGTCCAAACTAATGGCCAACGCTTTCCCCTTGGTCTCGATCGCCTGTGCCCACCGGTGAGTCAAGTAAACGAGAAGATCACCAGCTGAACGACCCCGACGGAAGCCGTATTGTCGATCATTGAGGAGCTGGTGGTCTTCTAAGTACCGGAGGGGCTGGCAGTTAATAATGGATTCCATTATCTTGGAGAACAAGGAGGTAATGGTTATGGGTCTGCAGTTGGACGGATCCGAGCGATCTCCTTTTTCAGGGATTGGGTGCACTAGAGCTGTCTTCCATGAGTTCGGGACTACGCCAAGAGAATAGGACAGCCGATAAAGGCGCGTTAAAACCGGTGCCAACTCTAGAGCACACGTCTTTAGCACGATAGGAGAGATTCTATCGGACCCACTCGACTAAAGAACGTCGAGGGAAAGGAGCGCAAAGACGGAAGACCAAAAGAGTTTGCCCAGAAGATCGGCTTTTTCTTTAGCGTCGTGGGCCAACGAATTATCTCCTATGTGCAGAGGTGGAAGGGATGGCTTACAAAAGTTCCCCTGGACAGCTTTGGCAAAAGACCAGAATGCACGAGTTCCAGAAGGTAGACCCACTAGTCTCTCGCCAATTCTGCCGATGTGAGCCGACTTCGCCCCAGCAATTACTCTTTTGAGGGACCTGGAGGCAAAGTTAAATTGTTTCTTTAATGTGCTGGTCTTTACATCCCGTACTGTCGCTGCATTAGCCAATGCTTGGTAACATTCCTGCTTTCGGCGGGACGCCGCTTTGCAGGTTCGACCAAACCAGGGTTGGGACTTACCACCTGTGGGAATCAGGGAGAATGGAATGAAAAGTTCCATACCCTGAAGCACAACATCAGCGACAGAGTCGGCAACGACATGGGGATCATCCGGCGAGAAGTAGACCTGCCTCCATGGGTAGGATGCAAAGAATGTTCGCATTCCATTCGCACCACACTCCTAATCAGGCAATGGTCCTGGAGCACTGAGTCTGTAGCCATTTGGACGTGGTCGATGAGTCGGTCCGTTTCGTCATCACCGCTATGGGACCTGTAGAGGCATACGTAGATGCGGGGATGGTCGTCGTAGTCTACACGTAGCCATAAGATGGAAATGTCCCTACCTTCAAGATTGCCGAGGCTGCGAGAAGTAATATCATGTCTAACGTACACGCACACACCAGCCTTAGGAACAAAAGAGTATTCCAGTCCGTACCCAGGGTAGCAGAGGTAGGATGTGTCCGCTGGAGACGATATCTGCGTCTCGGTTAAAAAGAGCAAGGCCGGCTTTGCTGTCTCCAGGTGGTGGTGGACAGTGTCGAGGTTAGAATGTAAGCCCCTGATGTTACAAAAATCCACGGTACACGTGACAGGGGGTGCCATGATATGCCTTCGCTTGCCCCGAGCAGATATTGAGAGCGCAGTTGAGCCTCCCCCCCGAGTACGAGGGGCAGCCTGGGCGTCCACGCTCAGGTATATTCCGTTCTGAGGGTGGACGTCCGGGGGGGGGGGGGGATTCTCCAACGCTAGCACTGGTACCCCCCTGGGGTATCCTTTTTGTTAACAGCGCTATCATTAGGGGGGGTGGGGGATTTTGGGCCTCCGGAGACCTCACTCATTTCGGGGAAATGCAACGCAAGCGTTACTTCACAACCGGATTTCTGTGAGGCCGTGGTATCGCACCGATCGAGCCGGCCCATTCGTGCCTAAGCATGGCTCTAAAACTATAAAAACATTGCTCTCGAACGGATAAAAGTAACAAAAATAATGAAAAACCAGGCTTCAATTAAAATAAATTGGAATATCTACTACAATATCTAATAGAATTTTATAAATATTATATCTTTAGATAATATAATTTTTGAATTAATATAATTGACGGTATTGACCGAAGTACTAAAGCTAACTATTGATCGAAGTAAGACTTGAAATTTTTCGATTCCCTTATATATAATATAATTATCATATAGAAAAAGAAACAGAATCAGTCTAGAAAATAAACAGGAATGTACATAATTTATGAAATGACAGATGGTAGAGGTTGAAACGTGCCAAATATTGTGCGTCAATGCACTAACCTGTTGATATCTATGTCCGGTTGTCGGGCTCGCGCTGTTCCTACAAAAAAAATTATAAAATGTTTATATTTACCTAAATAATATTTATATTCAATATCACGCTTAAATCTTGAGCTATTTAAAGAATATAGATATCAATATACATTTTTAATAGATATGCTCGAAATATTATTAGGTATTTTATATATTTATATTATTGTTTTGAAATACATTCTTACAATTATTCATTGTTTGGAAAATGGAAGTGACTAATATTATGAGTAATATATGTATTTAAATTTAATTACTTAAAAAAATTACAATATGAGATATTAGGTGGCAGGTTGTGTATAACATGATTATATCCCTACTTATTAAACACAACAGTGCCTGTTGACTAGGCAACTGAAAGTCTAAACAAATGTTAAGTTTATCAATCGTAGTTAACGAAACGCCTTGTCTGTTTGTTAATGTTATATTGTATTTATTTGCTTATGAGAGGTAGCAATTTCTGTTAAAATAGACTCTTACTTCTATATAAGATATCTTACTTAACCTCATTTTCAAAGAGGGTATGTTACTACGTTAGCACAGTTACGGGACTATACTGTGAGGGTGTTGTAAACTCGGTAATAACTTAATTTAATTACCTTAGTTATAAATTTGAATACGACTCTCTTCATTAAATTATTACTAATCTACTAAATAAAAAACTTCAGTTGAACAAGAAGTCAGGACTCAGGTACTGACATAAATCAATCATCATTCTTTAAAATGTTCATAAAAAATGTGCTAATAAAGTTTTTATTTCAATGGTAAACATTCCTATACAGATTTAGAATACTCAACTACTTTAAAAATTGGCTATGTTTACAATCCACTTGACGGACATGCTCTCTTGAATTTTGTATGCATTGACGCGTTTACGTCACGTGCATACTCTTTTAAACTATATTTATTGGCTGTAAGTATCTAACAAAATCATTTTGATTTATGGTTCGTATGGGAACAAAATTGTTTAGCAATGTTTTTAAAGATAAATGAGGAGTAGTGCGGCAATTTTTTATTCAGAAATTTACATATATTTTGGATTTTGTGTAAATTGATACAACGTAATATCGATCGGAATACCATCAGCGCTTCTCAAAATTAACTTTGACATATTGATGTATTGACGTTTACTGATACTTTTATACTTACTTTGGTTGGTTTAATTAATCACCTGTATAATAATTTTCTATTGTCTTGCTGAGGCCTCAACGCCAGCTGAGTAAAATAAATGACATCCACATGTCTATTTATGAGATGGTAAGCAGGCAATTAGCTTTTGAATACATAAGTACCTAGATAATCTGCAGAAATGTTGCCACATAAAGATAATATTAATATATTCTGATCATAGACTATTGAGTTAAGGCAATAAAATAACTCCATGATTCAATGGAATATACAATAAGCTATAATAAACACATTAACTTGTTACGCAGTTGCATGCATATTGTTCGTAAACATTTGAAACAATATTTATTATTGCTATGAGCATTTACTATAATACCTATGATTCTGTTATTTAGATGAGAACAAGGTATTCTACCCTTCTGATCTCATCTAAATAAATTATATTCGTAACTGAGGCAGAACGCCAGAATGTTTAATATTCTAATAATATCCTATTATTATTATGTTATAGTTAGAGGACTCGGCCTTTCTAGTTGTAGCATGTTTGCTACCTTGACTTGCTAAAGCTATTGCTTATACTCCTCAATCCATCTGTATAAGCTATATCACTTTCTATCATCCCTTTCGTGCCAACATACTCCATCTAATTCCCAAAAGTGCACGATGACCGCAAAAGGCTTGCCCCCTATTATGTGAATGGGACTTCACTGTAATCGGCTAAATTTGGGTGTAAATTACACCTCTGCTTACACCTTTTGGCGAGTGTGTCTATGTATGTGTATTATTGCCGTGTGGTTCTCGGTGTAGTAGAATAGTGCCACCCCGTTTCATCCCGTGGGTGTTGTAAAGGGCGACTAAGGGTTCGGATTGTTATCTATCAGATAGTGTGTAGACAGTCAAAAAGTGCCATTGGCGTCAATAGGCTTGCCCCCTATTACGTTAGTAGGACCAAATATGTGCAAAGTTTGGGTGTTTTATACAACTCTGCCTTCCCCTTAGGGGTTGCAGGCGTGAGCGTATGTTTGTATTATTATTGGATATTAGTGCCTGATGTCAATTCTATAATTTCTAATCTTTACACTTCTCAGACTTACGACTTTGAGGAACATCAAGACCTTATGAGCAGTTGTTGTTTGTATTTCCTGCAGTTGCACAATGTGCGACCCCAGGTGGATATTTCGGTACCGTATTTGTGGGCCACGACAGCATAAAATATGCATTCTGCCCTGACTGAGTCCGCAAGTTATGCTTTCACCAAACTTATGCCTGTTCAGTTTGGAGTGTCCGGTAAGCATTCGTGCTTGCACTGCACAGGTTTTCAAAAGTTCATTTGATACTTTGTTATCACAGCCCTTTGTTAGAGCCTTTGAGTGTCTTAGTGCATCAGTGGTCTTCTGTCTCTTAATTGCTATTGCTGCGGTGTGTGTTAATCCCGGCATTTATTATTAATTGAGTTTACAGAACTGTTTGCAGAATGCACACAATACCATAGAATAGCTCCGGTCCATACTCTCGGTTGTCTCATAAATGCCCTTTAGTCAAATCTAAATTAAATTATACTATCGTACTAATGCTGTCTGCTACTACTATGGTATTACTAAATTGTAATATTCAGGTACCGATTATACGATAGACCCACTGTTCTGGAGTTTGATGGTAGTTTGGAGGCCGATATTGGCATCTAATAACTTTCTTGCCATGAAGCATTTCTTTCCTTGAGATTGCTCTATGTATACAACTCTGTGCAAAGTTTAAAATAAGCTCGTCTGGATGGGCCTTTATTATTCTAGATTCAACCAAGAAACCGGTTCTGTAGTGATGAGTACCAACTTGATCGTCTTATTTCTTAACGAGAATAAGTTTAACTTTAATCAATTTTTATATAGAGTCAGAAAAAATCTTTTTTGAAACAAACTTACAATTAAAGAGCAGAAAAACAACAATGGTAAGTCTGTGTTTAACAATACAAATATTTATATTGTTTGACTTGCATTTTATGTCCTATAAAAAGTTACTTGCACTCGCTTATCGCGCTTTGTTATCTATCAAATATCTTAATCTTAGAGCTATCCTAGAATCTGTTCTAGATATGAAACAGATGGATGGTACTTTTTATGTTGCTGATTTCACTTATTATATAAGTAATACCTACCTACTTAATGGAAAATTTTTTTTTGGCTAATATATAATACATGGTGGTTGTGAAAGGTCGATTTGATTAAAAGATTTATTTAACGAAAAGATACTCTATAGGTAACAATGGAAACGAGTGTCAGCTATCAGAGTCATGGTGGACCTGCCTGTGAGGCAATATCAGTTATGTAAACCATCAGCTAACGGTCTTACCCCCCTTGAAAAATGCATTGCAAATGTTTATTAAATGACAATATCATATTTAATTGCAAAAAAATCTACTGAAAAGATAATTATAAATAAAATAAATACGTCAGCTGCTCATATAAGTTTGTATGAAAAATAATAATTGAAAAACCATTTAAGGTTTAATGAAAATTACATAGTGTTAATTGTCTTATTAAGATAATAAAAAAATGATCAGATATATTTTCGGATGGGATTAGAGCATCAGTAGAGGGTTTATACATACATATGTCTGATATTGTACCACCACGCCTCTGACACCTGACGCTCTTTTTCATTGCTAACTACATCTAACTATCGACTACACATAAAATTTTGCGACCTAAAATTACCACGAGAAATCAACGGTGCCTCACGTAACCAGTACTATTATATGTAGTCACACACGAAACTTCTTTCAATTAAGTACCTGATATAATACAGTTGTAAAGCTACGACACATATTTTTATTTTGTGAACAAATTGCGTTAAATCTGCGGAAGCGTCACTAACCTAAGCTAGTCACATGTTGGAAATGTACCTACATAAGTAGCTTCATACATTATTATGACAATATTTTATTATTATAATTACATTATGTGGCACCTACGTACTTACACGCTTATTTACGTATCATCTCGAAATGATGTCATGCTTAATAAATATCTGGTGATCTAAAAGTATGTTTTTCTCAGGCCGATAGTTGTGCACTTTATGTCAATCAGATTCTTCAAGTGGCATCTGCGTTATGTGCGAGTAATGTGTCTAGTATCGTTTAGAGGACCATGAATGTATTAGTCGAATAATTAGAAAATGAAGCCGAATGACTTAGTCTTTGAAAGGGCTTTTAGAATCTAATTGTCGCTTAATAAACATGGCTCACTATCCGTGAATACTACTTTTGGTGTTGGCATAATGGCATAAATTTTGTAGCTTATGTGTAAATTAAGATAACTGTCTTTGGTTATCTGCGTATTTATCGCTAGATCTAGATTTTTTTTTGTTTGTGGAGATTATAATTTAACTAGGGCGATCTGATCATTACGAACTTGTCCTACATATTTTACTGCGGTGAACCTCCGTTGACCATGTTGAGCTGTTATAGTAATATACACTTAAGTACATGCGAAAAAAGTCTTAAATTAAAATCTTTTTGGCCAAGCAAAATAAAGATATATCTAAAATAATGAAATGGTTTGTTTATATTAACAAAAGTGTTAACACTTCTTAAAGTTAAAATCTATTAACGTTTTGTTCAACACGAGAGTGATTGTACAGTAATCACTTTCATTTATAACTAACTCTTCAAAATTAACATTTTTTATTGTTATCTCTGTTTCATTCTGTTAAGATATACCTATAGTATAGATTTTTTATTTAAGATATTTTTTGTGTAAACGAAACGATAAAATTATCAAATCAAATATGATAATAAGCGTGTTTACAATATAAAGCAGAAACTAACATTTATTTTATTCAACGTCAGACAGTGATATGCTAGATATGAATTTCTAAATGAAATAAATTTAACCCTGAACTTGATTCAATGTTGACATTATGATATGTAGGCGGCATCTAATTTAAATAATCCGCTGAACAACTGGATCGTTAGTACTCTTCTTATAATAATTAATTTTAATTACCCGTGCAAGTAAGTATAAAATTTTCATTTATGTGCATGCATTTTTAAACAATACTTGAAATAATTGAAAGTAAATTGCTTTTTCAAAAAGCTATTAGTTACACATATTTTTGTCAAATTTATAAATTCGTTTGTATGATTTTATTCTAACAATGAAAACAAGAAAAAAAAAACACGTTTTTACGATTACACGAGATTAAGCTGGTTCCACGAAAAAGGAAGTAAACTTACCAATAATCGAAAAAATTAATAGAGTTAACACAATTGACATCTTGAGGAAATCATTCGTAATATTGTTAACATATGCACGAAATAAAAAGAAACTATTGCGTTTTAAACTGAAATAGGTATAACAATAATGCGCTCGTGCCAAAAGCGATAAAGGCAAGTGTTCGCGAAAAGCGCGCGAAAACCACTAATGTCGGAAGCTCAATGTGGTGCAAATACGTGGGAGGAATGCTCACGGATGCCAGAATAGCATTAGAAATTTATAAACTGGCTATTGAAGTATTCATAAGTCCTTGCACAAGCCAATTCTTACCAATGTCACATCCAAATATTTAGGAGAAGGCACAATTATCAGTATTAGCACCCTGCCATTGTTAACGTTAACGTGATATTGTTATAATTGCATGTTTGTTTAGTTAGTTAGATCCTCATATATTTAGCGCAGTGTTGGAATGCAATTATCTTTTGTACGTTTTTTTTTTTTGTATGTACGAGGTAGAGCCATGCTTAGGCACGAATGGGCCGGCTTGACCGGTGCGATTCCACGGCCTCACAGAAAACCGGTTGTGAAGCAACACTTGCTTTTCATTGCCCCGAAATTTGTGAGGTTTCCGGAACCCCAACTCCCCCTCTCCTTTTTCCTCTCCCCTGACCCCCCCTCTCTTTCCGATCCCCGCATACCTTTGTCCCTCATCACTCGCACTTACGATTTGCAGGTGTCTATCGACGGCAGTTGTCACTTACCATATATATAAGTACACGTACACTAGCACCTAATTATCAAGAGATAGGAGAGGCTGGTTATCTGCCATACAGGCCCTGCCTAGTACAGAAGCGAGTCTCTCACACAGATTATGACTATTTTGAGTTGTATACATAGACTATAATTGATTTTTGTAACAAATTCTGTGTGAGAGAATAAATAAATAAATTATAATTATTCTCTTTATTCAAATAATTAAACATATAAATTAAATTTTTAAATATAAAATAAAAAAATATATTTAAAAATATAAAAAACAGTGTCCCACCGGTATCGGGTACAGGGACTAAGCTACCGGTGGTTAGGGCTCCAGAGACAGGAACCTCCTCACAATACGTGTCAAGGAGAACTGCCTTCTGCATCAGACCCTTGATCCAACCATTTAACGAGAGCCTCTTAAGGTGTTGTTCGAGGCTCTTAGCTATTAATCCGTGAGCAGATATGACTATCGGAACAATGATAGCCGAATCGATATTCCACATATCGACAATCTCGTGAGACAAATCGAAATATTTTAAATGTTTATCTTTTTCAACTTTCACGAGATTATCATCATGAGGAACAGCAATATCGACAATCATTGCGCGGCGCTCTAACAGATCTATCACGACTAAATCAGGCTTATTGGCAATAATAGTCCTATCAGCGATGATAGATCGATCCCAATACAATGTAGCACGTCCATTTTCGAGAACTGGATCGGGCACATACCTGTAATATGGCACCTCTAAATTCACAAGATTATATTTAAGGGCAAGATGTTGATGTACTATTCTGGCCACTTGATTATGTCTATGCAAATACTCACCGTTTGCAAGACGAGAACAACCAGAAATAATATGCCTGATAGATTCACCGGGACGGTGACATACCCGACATATGTCGACCGTATCGTCTTTCAGAATAAATTTCCGATAGTTATTCGTCATAACAACTTCATCCATAATTGCAAAGACAAAACCTTCAGTTTCTCCACAAAGATCACCACACCGTAGCCAGAATGTAGAAGCTTTTACGTCTACATCGGGCCCATTTAGGGCCCGATAGAACCGACCATGGAGCTCTTTGCCCTTCTATACCTCCGTGCGACCATTAGTACCGAGTACTATAGGTTTGCGCCAGTTCTCTTTAGCCAAACCAAGCGGAGTAAGTCCTTTGTCCACTGCTACAACATTACGATGCACTTCTACATCGGTATGAAGAAAGTATTCTCTGAGGTTGTATATCTCGCGATTTTGTAGGGTCTTAATGTTTAAAAGACCACGACCTCCAAACTTTCGAGGGATATATAATCTCATTACCGATGACCGCGGATGGTGCATTCGAAATGAAGTCATCAGTGTACGAACTCTCCTATCAATAGCATCTAGTTCAGTCTGAGTCCATCTGAGTATACCAAAGGAATACGTGAGAACTGGTATAACCCAACTATTGCAGGCGCGTATCTTGTTACCGCCTGACAAAAGGCTTTTAAGTACTTATTTCAGACGGCCAAAAAATCAGTCCCGCAATGCCTGTTTCACACTAGACTCAATGACTGTGACTGTGATATACCCAGATACTTGTAGGTTTCAGCAGCAGAAAGATTCCTTCAGATTCTACTACTACGCCTTTCTTTACGTGCATGACTGCACACTTGTCTACACGAAATTCCATCTTGATAGAGTTACTAAAGTTTTCAGTCACCTTAAGTAACGCTGTCAGTTGCAATTTACTGGGTGCAAATAGTTTCAAATCATCCATATATATACCGGCTGCTGGTTTCCGCCATCGTCCTACGCGACAAAATATCCATCCCCATCACCTGGACGATTGGCACTCCACCACTGTGCGCTTCTCCAGAAGCTTTTTGCCTCGCACAACCAGCTTATGGAACAAATTGTCGCCTGCCGTATTTCCGAACCGATACGACCTTCAAACCTTCAAGAAGAGAGCGTACCTCTACCTAAAAGGCCGGCAACGCACTTGTAACTCTTGAGTTGCGGGTGTCCATGGGCGGCGGTAGTCACTTACCATCAGGTGACCCGTCTGCTCGTTTGCCACCTATCGCATAAAAAAAAAAAAAAAAGTGAGATATAACTTGATCTTCTTTCCGCAACTTAAAGCCTACCCCTGAACCCTCTAACAGAGTGTTGAGGGGATTTAAAGCTAGACAGAACCACAAGGGACTCAGACTATCCCCTTGAAATATGCCTCGCTCGATCTCTAATGGTACATCGTTAGCTATAATCTGCCGACATCCTGGATAACGAAGAACCGTTCTCCATTGGCCCATACATGACTTCAAGAAAGTGCATAGAGTTGTATCAATTTTATACAAGTCCAGCACCCTCAAAAGCCATGTATGTGGAACCGAGTCATAGGCCTTCTTGTAATCTATCCAACATGTCTCCAGATTCTTGCGATTACGACGTACTTGTTGGCTAATGGCCATATCCATGATAAGGAGCTCTTTGGTGCCACGAGTCCCACTCCTACATCCATTCTGAAAAACAGAAATGATCGATTTTTTATTTAAATGAGATGTAATTTCTACTCTCAGAATAGATGTAAGAACCTTATAGACAGTTGGCAAACATGTAAATGGTTTATAATTCTTAGGATCCATGGCACCACCAGATTTTAAGTGGGTTACGCCAGTGGTCATAAATTGGGGTAATTAACTTAAATCTAGAGCCGCTTGGAACTGAGATGCCAAACGAGCATGTGAGCTACGGAACCATTTAAGCCAAAAGTTGTGCAGTCCGTCTGCACCAGGAGATTTCCGATTTGATAATGAACAAACTGCACAACCCACGTCCTCAGTAGGTATGGTTATAGGTACCATTTGTTGTATTGTCTCACACGATCGTCCGACATCTTGCATCCAGTCAGCTTTTGTATGGGTGACAGGTATGGACCAGATGTTACGCCAAAATGTACTTGTAGCATCATCATCTGGCAAACACCCGTCACTCACACATGAATCAGGTTGTTCCCAGTTTCGGTAAACCCACCTCTCATTCTCTCATTCCCACTCCCTTCCTTGGAACATACGATTCTGATTAAATCGATCGACTCGCTTTTTGTAACGTTTAATCCTATTTGCCCATGCATAAACTTTTTGCTTTAGAAAGTCTATGCGCTCTGTGACACATGACATATATTGTTGAGGACTAACGTCAGTACCCAAGAATGCCCGTTTCACAAAGCGCATCACTCTCGGTCGCATATTGCCTGATCGAAAGCTGATTAGCTTACCAATGAGTGTCCTAGTTTCAGCGATACGTCGTTCAACTCTATACTGCCAGGCTGTCATAGCAGGTTTACATTTAGTAGTAGCGTTATTTATTGAAGAAAATTTTACTCCAGATACTATACATACTGCAACAGCCGCACAATACAGAATAGAGTGCGTTTCACTAAGGTTTTCACTGTTATCCAAATAGTTAGACAACAGCGAATCCAGGGCACACATTAGCGCTATATTTTTTTTATTCATAGGCAAACGGGATAAACGTGGCCTAATCTTATGATTCATAGATCTATATTCCAGAATCGTATCTTCCAAAGCACTTCTTAAGTCTCTCATTGTATTGGGTACTTACAGGTAAAATGGACATTAACTGTGGTGTATTGTTTGTCACCAAATGCACAGTGTGTGATGAAGACGGGATAGCCAAACTATTTCTTACGTCAGAGCGTATCCTCTCAAGTACGGTATCAGCAAGCAGGTGACAGCGCTGTATTGCTCGCACTTGATCCGATAATCGTTGTGCTAACACGTTAACAGCTGGCTCAAGCTCCTGAAACAGAGACACCAAACGAACACGGTACGCAGTAAGGTTAGTTTTCTTGTTGTATAGTATATACAAAATGTATTAAATGAATTTGATATACTTATTGCCAATTTATTGAAAATTATATATAATAAAATATAATATGAAAAATTATGACGTTAACAATTAGTGTTGCCAGTTATATTATTAAAATATAAAAAAAATATAATAATATGAATTATGTTTACAAAGAAACAATATTTGACTGTTTTTAATTTATTACACAAAACGGATGGTTCCTTTTCACTTACAATAAACAAACAACTTGCTAACAGATTAGCAAATCTTTCATAACTGCCAGAAATATACTCCATGTTTTTAACGCTTTCAGCGAAGGAATGCTGCTATTAGACTAACTTATTACAGGTGTGGTAGCAGCAAGGGTGATAGGGGGGGCTTGGACAGGTGAATGCTTGACACGGAGGGACAACTGGACAACACTCGCCGGGGTACCACACTGTGCGGGCGTATCTACCACTCGGTCTTGTGCACGCACCGTGGTTGAAGCAGTGCGCTTTACATGGGAAGTCATAGCAGCATGGCCTGAAAATTTGAATTAGAAGTTGTAAAGTTTGTTTATTGTATAGTTAATTTATTTGAAAAGCTTGTCTCGCTAATCAAAAAGAAAAATAACATACTTCAGCAAGGAAGACATTATATTTATTGTCACATGCTATTATAAGACTGTAATACATCACGCGTTAAGTAATAAAACAAATAATTATACAAAAATAATTTTAACAGATAAAGATACTTAGTAAGTTCATTTATTTTTGTTTTTTTGTACACTAAAATTATGTAGGCATATGTACCTATGTCTATACGTGTACTTATGAAGGTCTGTGTGTATCAACTTTTTGTAAATACATACATACATATATATATTTTTACATACCTATGTGCTTTAAATTAAAACTTGCTTCTATAGAGTATTTTACAGATTTCAGGTTTTTGTTAAACTAGACGAAGCAAGTTCGTGGACGACAGTAGTGTAGGGCTGTTTCTTGAACGTAAACAATCATCAAATCTTATAATTAAATAATCAAGTTCAGTACTGTTCAGAAATGTTATTTTATTTCAACCTTTAGAACCAATTGTCATAACTAACCATATTTAAGCAATTTTAATTCGGCAAAACATGACTAAAGTATGGTTTTATGTTGTGTTTTAAGATTTTGTTCGCTCGTAAATTATCTGTGTATGCGTTCTCGATGTTATTATAGGTATAGAATATTTTTATTGTATACCTATTTATGATTTGTCTCTTTAAATTAATGTAAAATTGTATTGTCTACAACATTGCTTAAAGAACCGTTAAGTGATATGATAAGCAAAGAGTATACCGTTCGAACCAGGGATCAATATGAGAGAGTGGAAACTACGGGTACTTACATAGTTTGTATAAATTTTCTAAATGAAAGGAGTAGATATTAGATAAATAACTTATGATCACTCATTCATAAAAAGATTAAAATAAATAAATGAATATCAGTGTGAATGTTTGATTGTGTAGTGTAGTGGATCCTTAATATGAGTTATCATGGTTATTATACGGAGCAAATACAAATAAACCCCGGTGGGTTGACAGCGCGAGGTCTCCTCACGGCGGCCTGGTGAGATTCTTTTCACGCCCCGCTTAAAAGACCCAGGATCAAAGTGGGAAGGAAAAACGTGCGCTGGTAGTGAATTCCAATCTTTCACCGATCGGCACAGGAAAGAAGAGCCAAACCGTTTCGTTCGGGATCGCACACCTTTGACTCGCAAACGGTGACTCCTCAGGCCAGCACGTTTAGTCCTGTAGAGGAAGGGAGAAGGTGGGACCAATTGGAAGAGCTCGTCAGAACACTCCCCGTGATGTAGGCGAAAGAGGACTGCCCTAGAGGCGACATCTCTTCGCAACTGCAGGGGCTCAAGAGACTGGGTGACCTCAGGACAGTCTATAATACGGACTGCGCGTCACTGCAACCGATCGAGAGCGTCAAGCAGATACTGCGCATAGCCATCCCAAAGATGAGAGCAGTACTCCACGCAGGAGCGAACCTAGGTCTTGTATAAAAGACACAGATGCTCGGGCGAGAAGAACCGTCTCACCTTGTTCAATACACCGAGCTTCCGCGAGGCCGCCTTAGTGACGCTCTCGATGTAATCACGCGGATTGAGATCCCAACAGATGTCCATACCCAGTATACTAAGCCTATCCTGTAGTGGCAGTTGAATGTTCTGAAGAGTAGGAAGGGGAAGGAATGGAGACTTTTTGTTTGAAAACGCGCACGCCTGTATTTTCTTGGTGCTGAACTCGACCAGATTCTTACAACCCCATTGAGAGATGCGGCCCAAGACCCGGTCGAGCTCAGCAACAAGCTCCTGTCGTTTTGCCTCAACGTCTGCTAGCTTGGCAGCAGGATGTCCAAAATATCGCCCGTGTACTGTGCTCTCGTCTGCATAACAATGTATGTTGCCAAGAGCCAACATATCATTGATATGCAGAAGGAACAGCGTGGACGATAGGACGGAGCCCTGAGGTACACCAGTGCTAACCTCCTGGAAGTCAGAGGCCGCGCCGTCACAGAGAACCCTAATGCGGCGCTTGTGGAGGAAGGCAGCAACCCAGTTGCATAGCTTAGATGGCAGACCAAATGCAGGAAGTTTGGAGAGAAGCGAGCGATGCCAGACCCTATCGAAGGCCTTGGCAAGTCGAGGCTGATAGCCAAGGACTCCCCATGCCTAGCCATAGCCTCAACCCAAAGGTGGGTGTCACCCGTGGATCGGTTCGGCCTAAAACCATATTGCCGATCATTTAACAAGGAGTGATCCTCTAGGTCGCGGATTAATTGGGTGTTGATTATCCGCTCGAGCACCTTGCAGAGTATGGAGGTGACGGCTATAAGACGGTAATTAGCTGGATCGGAGCGGTCGCCTTTTTTGGGAATGGGTTGGACGTTCGCCTCTCTCCAGGCCTCCGGAACAATTCCCGAGGAATAGCACAGGCGATACAAGCGCGTCAGTACAGGAGACAACTCTGGTGCACAGTTTTTAAGAACCACCGCCGGAATACCGTCGGGTCCACTGGCTTTCCGAACATCGAGTGACTGAAGCTCCGCACGGACATCCCTCTGCCGGATGCGAATATCCCGCATTGCGGAGTCGCAAGATGCAATGGTGGGCGGGTGAGCGCCATGGTCGTCGATTCGGGAGTTAGCCGCAAAGAGGTCAGCTAGTAGTTTCGCTTTCTCTTGCGGCTCGTGGGCCAGTGATCCGTCAGGGTACTTCAGCGGTGGCAGCGAAGGCTGGCAGTAGTTGGACTGCACGGCTTTGGCCAATCGCCAAAACTTACGGCTACCCGTAGGGTATTGGACGAGTTCTTGACCAAACCGTGCAATGCGCTGGGCATTAGCTCTTATGTACGCCCTCTTGCATTCCTTAGTGGCTTTGTTAAACGCTGCTTTTAGGCGGTCAACGTCTGGGTCACAATGAGCGCGGGCCCTGATCCATGCGCGGTAGGCTGACTGCTTTTGAGCGACAGCACGGGTGCACTCGCGATTGAACCAGGGACGGGTCTTTGTGCTGGCGACTTCACTGTAGGGGGTATAGTACTCCATACCGACAGTGATATCGTCAGCCACGGCAGCCGCACTTTGCGACAGATCCCTGTCTTTAAAGCAGCGTTGAGCCCACGGGATGGATGCAATATAATCCCGCATTCCATCCCAGTCTGCTGACGAGTAGTGCCATAACCGTCGCCTTGTTACCACAGGCCGTGGTGGGGCAATAAGAGGCACCGAGGTGGACACCAGGCAGGTGTCGGAGGATCCCAGAGGGGCGTGAACCCTTACACTGTACTGCGCTGGGTGACTCGTCAGCAGAAGGTCTAGCAAAGAGGGCGCTTGACCCGATATGTCTGGTATCCTGGTGGGCTGGAGTACCAGTTGGGTAAGGTCATGCGTGAGAGCGAATGCGTGGGCAGTTCGACCAGCGTGGTCCGTTCTGGAAGATCCCAGCCAGAAGTCATGGTGGGCGTTAAGGTCTCCCAAAAACACCAGTTCGGCGGTCGGGAACTGCTCCTGCGCTTTGTCCGTTGCGTGACTCATGTAGTCAAAGAGTCGAGTTGTCTCGGAGTCTCCGGAATGGGATCGATAAAGGCAAACGTAGATCCGGCTCATAGAGCCAAAATCCACGTGAAGCCAAAGGATGCGTCTTCTAGGCAGTGCAGACGGCGACAAAAAACATCCGCCCTGACGAAAAGACATACCCCCCCAGCCCTCGCGAGGAAGCACTTCTTTAGCACGTAGCCGGGATAGTAGAGATATGCCGTGTCGGCAGGGTGGCGTATTTGTGTCTCCGTAAGATAAAGCATGGCCGGCCGAGCCGTCTCAAGGTGCTGGTGTACGGCGCTGAGGTTTGCATGGGGTCCACGTATGTTAGTGAACTCCAAAAAGCGGGTTGGTGGGAGAGGAGGATGCCGCTGTTGGACCATTTTTCTTTTTTTGTACTGCCATGATAAGAGTTGGGAAAGGGGGCAAAAGGCATGACAGTCATCGTGACAGTGTAAACTGAGACTGAAAATACTGTGTCATCATGTAACGGTGAGCGGCCCCCTTACCCTCCGGGAAATGGACGCCGGGTCCCCAAGTCCGGTGACAAACCGGCAGGACAAGCTACTCCGTGGATTATGCGCGACCTGACGGGGCAGAATCCCAGGGTGGTTAGCCGTGGTTGGGCCCCTCTCTATGCCGCGGGCGGCCAGCGGCACCACCCTTTCTACGGGTCTCCCTGGCGGACGGTTCGCTCCACGCCACCCTCACAATGATTCTACGAGCACTCCACTGCTCACACACATACCACGGTAACTGTCACCCCTGCATCATTGGGCCTCCGGCGCACTCACTCACCAGCGAAAGACGACAGCACGAATGTTGTCGCTTTAGGCTGGTTTTCTGTGAGAGGGTAGTACTGCCCCGGTCGAGCCGGCCCATTCCTGCTGAAACCGTGGCTCTACTACCTACACCTTTTACTTTTACACCTTTTAATTCAAGGTTACCTAGTAACCAACGTCTTGAATTAAAAGTACTTTAAATATTTAAATGAAAGTACTTTAAAAAAAAATAACACTTAAACCTTGACCATTTCGCCGCTTAATAATCTACATAATCTACAAAATTCTGAAGGCCTCCCCAACGCGAGAACAAGTTAAGAAACCAGCATATACATTTTCATCAACAAATAAAAGAAAATTAGCTAGTTTTCTTATTATACAGTAATAGCGTAGCCGACGCACTCCAGGTTTTGTGAAAAAAGTAATTTTGAATTAAAAAATGCGTCCCAAACAATCAGGTTTATAAGCTTTATTAACAATATATTTGACATTCTCAACAGGGCACACAAAAAGCTTTTATTAATACCTGTATATTTTTCTAGATTAGATTTTATATTAGATTAGATTTTTTATAGATTAGATGGCATGAATGTCGGAACCATAGGCATAGGTTCCGACATTCATGCCATCTAATCTATAAAAAATCTAATCTAGAAAAATATACAGATATTAATTTTAAGCATTTTGCACAGACAACAGTTAATTTTACTAAAACAGTTATTTTTGCAGGTAATCAAATTCACAGTAGAATTTAGTACTGTACGTCGAGTGTGAGCGCAATAAAACAATTTGTATAACTTTACGATAGCGTTAATCGATTATATGTTAATCACCGTAAAAAGTGAATTAGTGCGAGTGCCAGTGAGAAGATTCAATTACAGAAGTTTGACTATGATACAAAATTTAAACTCTAGTGATGCGTCTCGCACAAATATGATTACAACGTATTTTCTGTGATCATCGAAAAAGATTTCCAAAGAAGATCGTGTTTATTCACCGTGAGCGCCCCAGCAATTACTCTTTTGAGGGACCTGGAGGCAAAGTTAAATTGCTTCTTTAATGTGCTGGTCTTTACATCCCGTGCTGTCGCTGCATTAGCCCATGCTTGGTAACATTCCTGCTTTCGGCGGAACGCCGCTTAGCTTCGACCAAACCAGGGCTGGGACTTGCCACCTGTGGGAATCAGGGAGAATGGAATGAAAAGTTCCATACCCTGATGCACAACATTCACGTCAGAGTCGGCAACGACATTGGGATCATTCGGCAAGAAGCAAACCTGCCTCCATGGGTGGGATGCAAAGAATGTTCGCATTCCATCCCAGTCTGCTATGCTATGCACCTATGGGGCCATACGCGGCGACTGCCTGTAACTCGCGGCCGCAGCGAGTGAACGAGTGGCACTATACTCCTAATCAGGCAATGGTCCAAAGAGCCAAGAGGGGCCTCAACGGATACTTTGTAGCCGTCAGGATGTGAGGTCAGCAGAAGATCCAACAGTGAAGGCACGTGGCTTTCTGCATCTGGGATTCGCGTAGGCGTTGCTACCAGCTGCATCAAGCCATATGCCAAGGCGAAATCGTAAAAAGATCTTTCCGCATGATCGTTTTTGCGAGACCCAAGCCATTCGGCGTGATGGGCGTTAAAGTCACCAAGAATCACGATCTCTGCGGATGGGACCTGCTGGAGCAGAGTCTGTAGCCATTTGGACGTGGTCGATGAGTCGGTCCGTTTCGGCATCACCGCTATGGCAGACGCAAACAGAGGCAAACGTAGATGCGGGGATGGTCGTCGCAGTCTACACGTAGCCATAAGATGGAGAAGTCCCTACCTTCAAGATTGCCGAGGCGGCGAGAAGTGATATCATCTCTAAGGTACACGCATACACCAGCCTTAGGAACAAAGGATTGTTCCAGTCCGTACCCAGGGTAGCAGAGGTAGGATGTGTCCGCTGGAGATGATATCTGCGTCTCGGTTAAAAAGAGCAAGGCCGGCTTTGCTGTCTCAAGGTGGTGGTGGACAGTGTCGAAGTTAGAATGTAAGCCCCCTGATGTTACAAAAATCCACGGTAAACGTGACAGGGGGTGCCATGGTATGCCTTCTCTTGCCCCGAGCAGATTTTGAGAGCGCAGTTGAGCCCGCCCCCAGAGTACGAGGGGCAGCCTGGGCGTCCACGCTCAGGTATAATCCGTACTGAGGGTGGACGTCTAGGGGGGGATTCTCCAACGCTGGCACTGGTACCCCCCTGGGGTATCCTTTTTATTAACAGCGCTATCATTAGGGAGGGTGGGGGATTTTGTGCCTCCGGAGACCTCACTCATTTCGGGGAAATGCAACGTAAGCGTTACTTCACAACCGGTTTTCTGTGAGCCCGTGGTATCGCACCGGTCGAGCCGGCCCATTCGTGCCTAAGCATGGCTCTACCACGTAAAAAACGTTTAGTTCTTTTTCTTAGATTGAAATATAAAAGTGGATTCGGATAATTAATTTGAAATAAAATACGTTTATTTAAAATACGAATTATAATGATTTGTCTCTTATTTGTTCTCACTAGCAATACCCCTTCGTCACGTCGTCGTCGTACGTTCTCTTACATCCTACACCTAGTGTGAGGTAGCCAAACTATGTAGCAACATCAATATAGAACGATGCGAGTAGTTTTACTTTTGACAGTTGATTTACTATAGACACTGTTTTAGCCAATAAGATCCAGTCCCCTGCCAGTGGTTTATAGAAACAGAGAAAAAACTATTGCAATTTACCTTTCACAGGGGGCGTTGCTAGGGCCGGAACAATAACGCGGGACCTCTGTCTGGAAAGGCTGCGGTCTGGGTTGTCCACACCTGGGTCTCTTGTAGTATATGCTCCACTCACCCCTTATGCAACCATACCTCGCGGGGCGAGGAAAGCATTCATAGCCACGAGGCAGCACTGACATGTTTGTAAATTGTAACCGATTAAATTTTCTGAAAAAGTCAACATAGTATTACATCAGACAGCAAACGCAAAAACATGTTTTATGTCTAGTTTTATATATATTTTATTATGTATTTACGACTGTTTTGTAACTATGTATTAACAAATGGAAACTGACCGACTTAATATGTATGTTTAAGCGCAAGCGGTTAAAGGCAGTTAAAAGATCATTAAGAAGGTATGTTGGGATGTTGATAACGTAAATGTCATCAGTCATAACTAAAGTGCTGAAGTGGCTGAAGTGCTGAAGTGCTAAAACTAAAAGGCTAAGTTATACATAAAAATGAAATTATGTGCGAGCCATGGCGCAGGCAAACGCTAGTTAAAAATTTGAAGATATAATCCTTCCTTTCTTTAACACTACCTTTTTATACTTAATAATTTTTCAAACCATCAGTATTAAACATTTTTTTATCAATATCGTTAATAGTACTTACTGGTTTTTATATTGTTTATTTGATTTTTATAAAACTTTAGAGTTTTTTTTTACAAAATGTTTTTGTAGGAATTTATTAAATTTATGTCAATAACAAAATATTTATGTAGTCATTTAGAAAATTTTCGTACAAAATGATGGATGACGCTTTGACAGCTGATTAAATAAAGAACTTACCTATGTATTTGTATTTTCATTGCTAGAATTATGTAAGGAGTTTTAGTTCTGCACTTCTTTACACCCTGCTATGCTATACAATATACATTATACCTAAATAAAAAGCCGGACATGTGCTAGTCTGTCTCGCGCACTGAGGGTTCCTTAATCAAACGAACCTCAATGTATCTAATAATAAGTATAATTAACTCTCATAATTTCTTATTATTTAAACCCTATCGACCAGTAAATTTAAATAAATAATTATAAATTGATCCATAAAATGACATAGACATCGCGTAGAATGTATTCTTCATTACTTGATTTTCTACCTTAGAGGTGGAATATGGAATAAAAAATATTTTCTTGCTTTACCACCATAAAGGTTTAGAGTTCAAATCTAAATGGTTCTAACCAATTAAATTCAAAAACATTTTAGGTCGGTTTCGGTTCACAAATTGCGATATTAAGTAAAAACATAAAAATTAAGTTAAATCAAAAACTACCTTGCTTCTGCATTCTGAAAAAATACCGATAGAATCTCTCCTATCGTGCTGAAGACGTGTGCTCCAGAGTTGGCACCGGTTTTAACGCGCCTTTATCGGCTTTCCTATTCTCTTGGCGTAGTCCCGAACTCATGGAAGACAGCTCTAGTGCACCCAATCCCTAAAAAAGGAGATCACTCGGATCCGTCCAACTACAGACCCATAGCCATCACCTCCTTGTTCTCCAATATAATGGAATCCATTATTAGCTGCCAGCTCCTCCGGTACTTAGAAGACCACCAGCTCCTCAATGATCGACAATACGGCTTCCGTCGGGGTCGTTCAGCTGGTGAACTTCTTGTTTACTTGACTCACCGGTGGGCACAGGCGATCGAGACCAAGGGGAAGCGTTGGCCGTTAGTTTGGACGTGGCGAAGGCCTTCGATCGGGTTTGGCACAAAGCGCTCCTTGCGAAGCTTCTTTCCTATGGGCTTCAGTTTTCTTACAGACAGAAGCATCAAGGTCGTTGTTGACGGTGCATGCTCCGACTCCAAGTCTGTTAATTCTGGTGTCCCACAAGGCTGTGTGCTATCACCCGCGCTGTTTCTTCTGCATATCAATGACATGCTGCTGCTGTTTAGCAGCATCCATTGCTATGCAGACGATAGCATGAGTGATGCCCTTTACACCGGCCGCGCTAACATTTCTCGGGTAAACGTCATCGAAAGCCGATCCAAACTTGTGTCTGAAATCGAAACTTCTTTATGAAACGTTTCAGATTTGGGTCGACTTAACCTAGTCGAGTTTAACCCCACGAAGGCACCAGTTTGCGCGTTCACCGCTAAAAAGATGCCATTGGTCGTATCACCTCAATTTGAGAGCACTTCCCTAACTGCATTAGCCAGTATCGAAATCCTTGGCGTCGATATATCAAGTGAAGTCCAGTTTCGCGGTCACAGAGAGTAAGGCCTCGAAGGAGCTTGGTGTGCTAAACAGATCGAGTCAGTATTTTACTCCGGCCCACCGCCTGCAACTTTATAAGGCGCAGGTTCGGCCGCACATGGAATACTGTTCTCATCTCTATGCAGGTGCACCCCAGTACCAGCTTCTCCCTCTTGACCGCATTCAACGGAGAGCGACTCGCATCATCGACTGCCAAGATATTTCTGATCGACTTGACACCTTGGCGTTGCTAAGAGATGTAGCTTCACTCTGCATCCTCTATCGCTTGTATCATGGGGAGTGTTCAGAGGAATTGTTCGGACTTATTCCGGCTGCTGGTTTCCGCCATCGTCCTACGCCACAAAATATCCATCCCCATCACCTGGACGATTGACACTCCACCACTGTGCGCTTCTCCAGAAGCTTTTTGCCTCGCACAACCAGCTTATGGAACAAATTGTCGCCTGCCGTATTTCCGAACCGATACGACCTTCAAACCTTCAAGAAACGAGCGTACTCCTACCTAAAAGGCCGGCAACGCACTTGTGACAAAAAAAAAAAAATTGTAGTCTTAAAAATTAAATGTATCTCTATTTGTCTTTTCGAGAATGTCATTTTGAAGTCCTAAATCATGTGTAGTGACACACCACTACTAATACGAATCAGACGACTCCTTTTTTAGGAACGGAACCCTAAAAACAATAAACTTTAGGGGGTGTTCAGGTGCCGCGAGGAGGCGATGTCCTGGAGTGCCTTGACGTTGCCTAATTGAGAGTTGCCCGAAGGTGGTGCTCGCATAGTGCGGGCAGGCGCTAGGAGGGGTTCGGATCTCTTAATAAAGCTGTTCCCGGATTTCTCAAGTCCGATTCCGACACACCGTTCATCTGAAAACCCCGATGAGATGACGGCCCGAGGGGGTTTCCATACGTAAAAAAAATGGGGGTGTTCAGGTGATATTAGAAAAAGAGTAGGTATACAACGGAATGGAATGTAATTCTTCTGACGTTGTGTTTGTTCCTTTTTGGCTACCCTATTTCTTTTGTGTCCACAAAATTTCATAGTGATCAGTTGAGTACTAAAGGCGTCCAAGTGTACTATTTTCATAGTGTAATGTCGTACGGTATTCTGTTGTGGGGAAATGCCGCCGATATTCAATCTATTTTTAAATATATGCAATTTATAAATTAAGTCCCAGACACTTCCTCAGAGATAAATTTAAATAGATTAATATTATGACTGTGCCCTCTCAGTATATTTATGAAAATCTCATGTACGCACATAAAAATATTAATCTGTTTAAAAAATACAGTGATATCCATAGTGTAAATACTAGGAACAAAAACAAATTTGTTGTTCCTAAAACCAGGCTCAAGAAAATAGTTGGTTCGTTTAGATGCCAAAGTATACATTTCTATAATAAGCTTCCTAGCCAAATACAAGAACTAAGCAATAATAAATTTAAATCATTTATCAAAAAAAAAACTAAGTCAGAAAGCTTTTTATACAAATAAAGATTACATTGAGGATAAAAAGGCTTGGGAATGAGCTGCTTCATTAATGTACATGAGCCTTTGTTTTTCGTTTATTGTTTTTCGTTTATACTTTTTGCTTTTTTTATACACATTGACATTTTATATTTTACTTTTTGACATGAATACTTACTTTGTTAAGTATTATATTGTTTTTTTTTTATTGTTTTAATCTTTGTACTTTTTTGACATGAATACTTTGTTAAGTATAATATATATTTGTTTTTTTTTTTAATTTAAAAAAATAATTATTGTAAATGTGAGGACTATGTAGGTTATTTCTTTTTTTTTTTTTCGTTTCTCCTTTTTTTAAGTAAGTTTGTTTTTTAACGATGTCTGACTGTTTGAGTACTTTTGCGGCCTACCCAAATGTCCTTGCTTTGGTACTGTTCGTCGGTTCGTTGAGCTCCTTACAGTTCTAAGTTGATAACTGACAAATGCTTGCACTTTTTGGACGGGTCCACTTAAATGAGCGTGGTGCTTTCTTCAAAAGCTCATCTCAGACGTTAGCGTGCATGGTTCTCATATGTTTTAGACCGGTACATCTGTATGGACTTTAAAACAGACTTTGACCTCTGAGTTTGTTTCGGTGTTTCTTCTCAGGGTAGTCAGCTAGGAAACACCGGCCTCATCTGGCATAAACTGACAGAAAAAAAAAAAATTGTAAAAGTGTTGTTATAACCTATTTACAAAATAAAGATCATTTATCATTAATCATTTATCATTACTGTGTAACTTCATTCTTTCTTTATTCATTCATCATTTTCAATAATATATTTTCGGAATGAGGAATTTATCTTTTAGCTATATAATTCAAATATAAGGTAGCCGTGTTAGTCTCGGTAGAGTAGCATAGAGCCATGTGAAGAGATGCTTCCCATGAGTGTCGGTAAAAGGCGACTTAGGGATCGAACTGTTTTTATCCAACAGTAAGTATTGTTTACTTAATAATAAAACAATGGAATAGCGGATGACCAACATCTTAAGTACCTAATCTTCTTTTTTTTTAAATAGGACAGACAAACAGACGGTGAACCTGATGGCAGGTGACAACGCCATGATAAGGGATGCGGGGATGAAAAAAGAATAGAGGGGGATAAGGACATGGGAAAGATAAGGATGAGAGGAGAAAATAGAGGAGAGAGGGAGTTGAGCCTCCGGAAATCTCACTAATTTCGGTGATATGCAACGAGTCTGTCGAGTATGTTGGAAATGAGTGATACAGTCATATAGTGCCAATTGAAGGCAATACGTTTGCCCCTATAACGTGGGTGGGACCAAGTTCTAATTGGCAAAATAGTAACACCACCATTTACACCTGGCAGAGAGCAAGCGTATTTCCTTCAACCGGACACTACCTCAATCTCTTTAAATAAAAGTTACGGCGAAACTAGAGATATAGACTTTCTTTTAGTTTGATTAGATTTTTTTAGATATTTCATACTCAGACGTTTTGTTGTAATTTGTACTTGTTAAAAGAAAGGTGGTTCCGTTGGTCCGGTAGCCAAGGAGCATGAGAGCCTCTGCCTGCCACTTAGATGATATAGGCGTGAGCGTATGGATGTATAAGGTATGGCCTGTGTTATAATAATATATCTTATAGGTTAATGCTGGCAACATTATACGTAATATTTAATGTTGGTGAACAACTGAATAGTGTGGATCATTGTGCTTATTGGCAGTGAACAATAAATTAATAAAATCATTCGGTGTATTAATTATTTACATCGGTACCAATGGATATAACAATTTGGAAAATATGCAAATAATAATAAGCAAAATATGCTTGACTACTACAAATATGCTTGACTTGCTATGACTTCATGAGTTCACACCAACTAGCTGCCGATCTTCATGTCCTACTTACTGCACTCTACTGTACTAATCCTATAAATATATTATTTATTTAAATAGGTATACGGTTTTAGCCAGTAACGGTTTACGTCCAACCGCGATGCACTGTGCATCGTGCGGTACCGTCGCGGCTGGACGACTTATTTCTTGAAAAAGGCCTCCTGTAGAGACCGAAACTAGTCTGGCATCCCCGAAATACACACGTGAGTAAAACCGTATATTTAAATAAATATGAATATAATTCACGAAAGTTTTGATTTAAATATATGATTACAAAATTTGTTAGAATTATTATTTGACAGGACTGATGTCGAACTATAATATAGAAGTGTTTATTAATGGTTTCAAATAGAAAAAAAAAGTCAAATTTTCAGTAGTTTTATTGTTATGAAATATCATCGCAACAACGACAACTATTTTACAATACATTTTTGACTCCTAAACTTTGGTGAAAAACGTCACAGCGTTTGCCACTCTTACCAAATCGGCATGCAAGGTCCACAGGAGCCACAACAGATAGGAACTCCTGCGTAACTGCAACGTTTGGGCATACATACACCTGGCTCGGTGGTACAATAACAAGGGCACGCCCTGCAGCGATTTGGTCGACAGCAAGGTATCGCCACTGTGTCGCAAACTGGTACGGGCTTTGGAGGTTCAGTACGTGGCTGGAAACAACAGATATAAGGCTGAAATAATAAGTTATTAAAAAGTAATAACGCAAATATAGTCAGTGTGCCAAAAAATCCAACTGTAGGCCAAATGCGAAAAGATTTGAATAAAACTGAACTTAGGTTGTTGGTGTAATAAATTTACAATGACTACTGCTAGGTATGAGGTGTAATTAATTATTTGTACAGACAAGGGCTACGCGTGGTACAAGCTCTCACTTAAACCGGGCCAAGTGCTCTAGTTCAGGTCAGTTGACAGTAACCATTGTTGTAGCAACAATTACTATATGTTGCGGTCTAATACATCCATATATTTTTACTTACTATGGAATTTAGTAGTTTCATACCTTATCACAAGGAGGACATGGCGGTAGGCACGGCAGAATCGGTGGAGCTGGACATGGTTCTGGACACGGTCGGACTGGAGCTGGGCACGGAGAACACCCACCTCCCGGACACACAGAACAAGGCCTGAGGTCATTGCAGGATGCAACACATGGCTTCGTCGTGTATGGGTAGCAAGCTCCACAAGGCTGACCTGTCGCGACGCAGGGATCAAAACTGTAAAACGGAGCACTCATTTTGATTTTGCACTTTTTATCCAATAATAATTTTTCAATAAAACTTAACCCGAGATTTTACATATGAAATTTGACTTGTTGACAGTCTGTTATTCTGTTTTTATTTTTTAAGATCTTTTTAGTATACTGGCAGATAAAACTGGCAGCATAATATTAATAGACAAGCTTTACCTATATACTGTCTTTGAAAAAATGACAAAATAATTGAGTATTATATCAAAAATTGACAAAAAGATGTATTATGCGTAAAAATTTTAAAAAATTATAAAATTTACAAGTAATTTATAAATTATATATAAATCACAAAGAATATAATGTGTTCACCATGTTGCTGTAATTTTGGTCCAACATGCCCAGCTATCGTGCCTTGTGGACGAGAGCCTTGTTGCTCCTCGTGCCCACCGCCACCAATGTGTTGTAAGCCATGCGTTCCGCCTCCAGTTCCCTGTACACCATGCCCGACATGCCAATGTCGGCCGGTATTTAGACAGTGTCCAGCGCCTGTTATACCTGACTGTGTACCACCAATAGTTCCTATGTTACCATACTGCAAACCGCGAAGATGTCCGCCCCCAGAACCATGTTTACCTCCTCCACAGCCTGTTTGTTGTCCACCGGTGCTTCCATGCTGTCCTCCGCCGCCACCATGTGACCCACCACCGGTAATTTTTAATCTTTGTTTTTTACATTACGTGTAAAAATAGAATGCTGAATACTAACCCATGTTTGTTAAATTACAGGTTTATCCATGCCCAGAACCAATACCGTGTTACCAACCAGTTCTCCCACGATGCAACCCGCAATGCCCACCACCTATTATACCCAAACAACGCCCTATTTGCCCTAGAGCTCCACCAGCACCATACCCTTGCCTTCCTGTATGCCGCAGCTGTTGTCCAGACTGTGAAGTTGACCCGGTGACTCGACGTCGCCCTCTAATTGTCCACGACAGTGTCTTCAAAACCCGAAAGTCCGGGCTACCTGCGGAATGCTGGAAAAGATCTGATCCTAGTGTACGATACGGAATCGAAAATTATGTGCGACAGGTACTATTCTTTCATATGTATTATGGTAGCAGGTACGTAAATGGAAGGTAAGCTAGGCGGAACATTGATGTCGACCGCATAGTCTAATAGGTGCTACTTGTAACATGAGCATGTACCGTATTTCATATGCGTACTATTGAGATAATTGGATACTCACGTCATACTGACATATTTTTTTTTCTCGTGTGGAAACCCCCTCGGGCCGTCATTCCATCGGGTGTTGCGGTTTAACGGTGTGTTGGAATCGAACCTACTAAAACCACACGGTGTGCCATGCTGCGCTTAAAATAGGAGGAATCCGGGAACAGCTTTATTGAGACATCCGGACTCCTCCTAGCACCTGCCCGCACTATGCGGGCACCACCTACGGGTAACCTATAAATAAGGCGGCGTCCACTCCCTCGCGGTTGGCCACTACAGCGGGTGAAGGGGAAAATCCGACCCGACCACCCGCGGCCACACTCAGGGCGGCATAAAGCGCTTCCGCCACCCGTTTCGATGGCCGCGTATTAGGTTCGCGCAGGCGGATCAATCTGCGAGCGTATGCTGTGCGGGAGTCCTCACTGCAGTCGCAGTGGGGGCAGGCGGGACTCAATTCCCTCCTAGCAACCGAGTGCAGTTACTTCCCGATGCAGCCGTGCCTGGAAGAATTAGCCATCTATTTAATCTCTGGTTTTTCTTTGCAGGGTCCTCAAAGCGGTTGCTGTGTACCAATTCGGGTTCCTCTGTTCTAATAACAAAGTGTTTAGTAAAGTACGTTAGCAATTAATTTATGAATAGTGTGGGAAGTCAAATTATAACTAATTAAGTAATGTTGAAGTTCACAAAGTATATGAGCTTTAGTGATATTGTAATGATTCAGTATATGTACAATTTATGTATTAAATGTGGTGATAAGTGATATAGTAAATTAGTGTTTTATTTTTAAGATCTAAAATTACACAACGAAAACAATGTGCCCACCTGTTTAGTCTGTCGCAATATACGTAGTCATATAGAGTTAAAATATTAAAAAAAACTAGTGTTCTAGTTAATACATTCTTAGGCCAGTCGAAAGGAACTGCAAAATTCTATTACCTTTTACCAATTTTTGCCAGTTAATACATCGCGGCGTCGCCTGATTAGATAATGAGCTTCGGTCAATTACATAAAATCATTCTGGACTACAATGTATTATCGCTTAGGGACAAATATTAGTGTATATTAACAACAATCAATATTCTCTTATTTTATTCTATGGATTATGACGGATCAATTTTCCAAAAACAATCATAATATCTATCGACCAAAGTCAACCTTAATGTTCCTAACACAAAATATATAATCACCTTGAAATGTGTGACCAGTCTTGTGAGGGCGACAACAAACATTAATACCTATTTGTAACGATCTAAATAAACAGTATCCCCAATATAATTAATTAATGTAATTATGGCTGTCGGGTTTATGGCCCGCTGAAAGAGGCAAATGTTAAATTCCCAAAATGTTGAATTTGTAAAAAGTTGAATATCCCATCCGGACCACAACATTGAATTTTCAAAGTTGTATCCCAAAATTTTGAATTTGTATAGTTATTTTATAAAGAATATTCTATTGTAATCCAGGTGTATTCTTTACAAAAAAGTGTTTACTTCTAATCTATAACTAGAACAAGAAAAATTCTTTACTTGTGATCCTTAACCAAAGTAAATTAAAATATCAAAAAAGTATTAAAAATTTAATTGTCCTATATATAGAATAATATTATGCAAGTTTTTTCAATAAAAACAGATATCGTTTATCAAACAATAAATCTTTCACTCTATTTAAAAAAAAGAAACATTTTTCATAATGAGTACCTACCTAGCTTCTTTTAATAACGTTATAATATTCAAAAATGTGTTCGTTGTTTTCGGTAGTCTAGAATTTATTTTTCTGTGATATATATAAAGAAATTATCAAAGAAATTAGTTGTTCTGAGGGTATCGTCTGCACAACTAATCAAAATCCATGCTGAACCACCGCTCTCTCGTAAAATGCATTGGTAGAAGTGAAACAAAATAAAAGCACAATTGTACTACATTCCTATACCACAAGAAATACAACGTTGCTGTATTTCTTTTTAACTTGCTTTGCCTATTCCAAACTTCCTTGTTAAAATGTTGAAAGCATCCTGTAAAAGTACCATCTCCAGAGAACTTTTTTTTTTCTTGTCTCCATTTTCAATTACCTTGAAAGTTTCGGAGACACCTTTACGAATTTTGACATCTAAATTAAAAAAAAAAACTCAGATCCTAAAAATCTTTTTCCGTGTACTATATAGAAAAGTTTTCACCAAGAAAAATGTTGATAGTTGGTGTCCATGTCCACATTTAGGGGTTTTGCTCAACAAACTTAATTAACATGTCTTCAAAAAATGCTAAATTCTATTTAAAGTGCAAACTTCTTTGATTGCATTATTAAAACTCCGTAATTTGGATGTTATTGTGATTGTTCTAAGCAGTTATGGTTAGTATTACAAAATATGGTAGTGTATCGATGCTTACCGTTACGGTGGCTGAAATTATTTCACGATGCACTTCTGGCGTGTCGTACAGTCATGATTCGTCTTACCGTCTTTAGTCAGTGTCAACTTCCCTTTTATTATTAAGAGATTTCATTTTTATTCTTATGGGTTTTATTCTTTATTCCCATCTCATGTCTTTCAAACATAATGGTCCCGATTCTGCTGCACACCTCACTTAACTATCTCTAAAATTCTTTTATGTTTGTGGCGACCCCCACATAGACAAGAGACATATCAGCACCATCTAGCGAATACAAGTTGAACTACTATACGACTTCCAACATTAACCGTTGGGCCAAGATACACCTGGCATGATCACCTCGCCTGGTTGGAGAAGTCCTCCCTTTGTGTTGGAGGGACATAACACCCGTTTCTCTACAGGCTAAAAGGTTTCGAATAGATTTGCTATTTTGTTCTCACATCAAACTTGACTAAGTTGAGTAACTTAACCAATTTTGGTACTGACAAACTAAAATAAGTTTGGTGTTGCGTTTTTATAATATTAAACGTCAATTGGCAGTACTAAATTGGTGATTGTTAGACTGGTTTAGTGAGTTTTGTAACAGAACTTCTACGAATACCTTTGAAAAGAGCCATATGCTTTATTTTATCACAAACAAACAGGAAATAATGTTATAATATTAGCCAAAAGGCGGCCACTAATGGACATAGGCCTCCCCTAAATATCTCCACCGCAACCGATCCTGCGATGCGATTTTGTTTATTTCTACACTCGATTAATAGTTTTAAGTGTTCTGTACTTTCGAAAGTAACTTGCTTAGTTTGTCGTTAATACGGCATATGTTCATTTTAATAAGGTACACAAGTAAAATTAAATACGAAGTAATATCGTATTAATTTAAATTTGTGACATTAACATGATATTTAATCATAGACAAAAACTCTTGCTCTGTGAGATATATACTCATACTCATTATCAATGAGGTTAACTTTTTTTTTTTTTATATTAGCCTACCATAGTGACTCCACTTTGCCTGATGGAAAGCAATAGGTGGAGTCAAAGAGTGGTGGTCACCATCCTCATTGCATGTCTAGTCAATGCAGCATGGTGACCCACACTATGGCGGCCTGGTGAGATGCTTTTTCACGCCCCGCTTAAAAGACCCGGGCTCTAAGTGGGAAGGAAACACGTGCGCTGGTAGAGAATTCCAGGCTTTTACCGATCGGCACAAGAACGAAGAGCCAAACCGTTTAGTTCGGGTACGTATATTTTCGACGCACAAACGGTGACTCCTCAGGCCAGCACGTGTAGTCCTGTAGAGGAAGGGAGAAGGTGGGACCAATTGGAAGAGCTCATCAGAACACTCCCCGTGATGTAGGCGATAGAGGACTGCCATAGAGGCGACATCTCTTCGCAACTGCAGAGGCTCAAGAGACTGGGTGATCTCAGGACAGTCGATAATGCGGACTGCGCGCCGCTGCAACCGATCGAGAGCGTCAAGCAAATACTGCGCATAGCCGTCCCAGAGATGAGAGCAGTACTCCACGCAGGAGCGAACCTGGGTCTTGTACAAAAGACACAGTTGCTTGGGCGAGAAGAACCGTCTCACCTTGTTCAAAACGCCGAGCTTACGCGAGGCCGCCTTAGTGACACTCTCGATGTAATCGAGCGGATTGAGATCTCGGCAACTATCCATACTCAGAATACTAATCCTATCCTGCAGTGGCAGTTGAGTGCTCTGAAGAGTAGGAAGGGGAAGGAATGGAGACTTTTTGGTAGAGAACACACACGCTTGTGTTTTCTTGGCGCCGAACTCGACCAGATTCTCACAGCCCCATTGGGAAATGCGGCTCAAGACCCGGTCGAGCTCAGCGACAAGCTCCTGTTGTTTTTCCTCAACGTCTGCCAGCTTGGCAGTAGGATGCATAACACAGGTCTGCATAACAATGTATATTGCCAAGGGCCAACATGTCATTGATATGCAGAAGAAACAGCGTAGGCCATAGGACGGAGCCCTGAGGTACACCAGCGCTTACCTCGTGGAAGTCTGAGGCCGCGCCGTCACAGAGAACCCTAATGCGGCGCTTTTCGAGGAAGGCAGCAACCCAGTTGCAGAGTTTAGGTGGCAGACCAAATGCAGGAAGTTTGGAGAGAAGCGAGCGGTGCCACACCCTATCGAAGGCCTTGGCAATGTCGAGGCTGATGGCCAAGGGCTCCCCATGCCTATCCATAGCCTCACCCCAAAGGTGTGTGACGTACGCTAGAAGATCACCCGTGGATCGGTTCGGCCTAAAACAATATTGCCGATCATTTAACAAGGAGTGATCCTCTAGGTGGCGGATTAGTTGGGTGTTGATGATCCACTCGAACACCTTACAGAGTATGGCAGTGACGGCTATAGGTCGGTAATTGGCTGGATCGGAGCGGTCGCCTTTTTTGGGAATGGGTTGAACATTCGCTTCTCTCCAGGCCTCCGGAACAATTCCTGAGGAAAAGGACAGGCGATACAAGCGCGTTAGTACGGGAGACAACTCAGGTGCACAGTTCTTAAGGACCACCGCCGGAATACCATCGGGTCCACTGGCTTTGCGGACATCGAGTGACCGAAGCTCCGCACGGACATCCCTCTGCCGGATGCGAATATCCCGCATTGCGGAGTCGCAGGACGCAATGGTGGGCGTGTGCGCGCAACGGTCATCGATTCGGGAGTGGCATCGCTGGGCGTCTGCTCTGATGTAAGCCCTCTTGCATTCCCTAGTGGCTCTGTTTAGTGCTGCTTTTAGGCGATCAATGTCTGGGTCACAATGTGTGCGGGCCCTGATCCATGCGCGGTAGGCCGACTGCTTTTGAGCAACGGCCCGGATGCACTCGCGATTGAACCAGGGACGGGTCTTCGTGCTGGCGACCTCACTGTAGGGGATATAATACTCCATACCGACAGTGATTTCGTCAGTCACGGCAGACACACTTTGCGACAGATCCCTGTCTTTAAAGCAGCGTTGAGCCCACGGGATGGATGCAAAATATTCCCGCATTCCATCCCAGTCTGCTGACGAGTAGTACCATAACCACCGCCTTGTTACCACAGGTCGTGGAGGCGTAACAAGAGGCACTGAGGTCGACACCAGGCAGTGGTCGGAGGATCCTAGAGGGGCGAGAACCGATACGCTGTACTGCGCTGGGTGATTCGTCAGCAGTAGGTCCAGCAAAGAGGGCGCTTGACCCGTTATGTCTGGTATCCTGGTGGGCTGGAGTACCAGTTGGGTAAGGTCATGCGTGGTGGAGAGTAAATGCGTGGGCAGTTCGACCAGCGTGGTCAGTTTTGGAAGATCCCAGCCAGGACTCATGGTGGGCGTTAAAATGTCCCAAAAATACCAGTTCGGCGGTCGGAAACTGCTCCTGCGCTTTATCCGCTGCTTGACTCAGTTGGTCAAAGAGTCGAGTTGTCTCGGAGTCTCCGGAATGGGAGCGATAGAGGCACACGTAAATCCGGCTCGTAGAGCCAAAATCCACGTGGAGCCAAAGGATGGAGAAGGATGTGTCTTCTAGGCAGTGCAGACGGCGACAACAAACATCCGCCCTGATGAAAAGGCACACTCTAGCCCTTGCGAGGAAGCACTCCTCGAGCACGTAGCCGGGATAGTGGAGATATGCCGTGTCGGCAGGGCGGCGTATTTGTGTCTCCGTAAGAAAGAGCATGGCCGGCCGAGCCGTCTCGAGGTGTTGGTGTACGTCGCTGAGGTTTGCATGGAGTCCACGTATGTTAGTGAGCTCCACCTCAAAAAGCGGGTTGGTGGGAGAGGAGGATGCCGCTGTAAGACCACTTTTCTTTTTTTGTGCTGCCATGATAGAAGAGGAAGGGGGCGTAAAAGGCATGACAGTCATCGTGGCAATGTAAACTGAGACTAAAAATGCTGTGTCTCATGTATCGGTGAAGCATGACGGTGACCGAACCGCCGGACGGAAGGGCCCCCGTACCCTCCCGGAAGTGGTCGCCGGGTCCCACCATCCGGTCACCAACCGGCACGACGAGCCACTCCGTGGATTATGCGCGACCTGACGGGGCAGCCTCCCAGGGTGGTTAGCCGTGGTTGGGCCCCTCTCTATGCCGCGGGCGGCCAGTGGCACCACCGTTTCTACGGGTCTCCCTGGCCGACGGTTCGATCCACGCCACCCTCACAATGACTCTTCAGCACTCCACTGCTCACACACATACCACGCTAACTGTCACCCCTGCATCGATGGGCCTCCGGTCTCTCACTCACCAGCGAAAGGCGACACCACGAATGTTGTCACTTTAGGCTGGTTTTCTGTGAGAGGGTAGTACTGCCCCGGTCGAGCCGGCCCATTCCTGCTGAATAAATCAGCGTGGCTATACTACCTTAAATTTATTTTTAGTCAGCTGTATACTGCCTACAATATAAGTATCGTAAACGCACGTACACGAAATTCTTTACAAAACAGAAGGCATGTCTATGACGTCATGCTTAAAATGAAAATGATAGCAGTTGTTTTTATCCCTTTAATTTTATGTATAAATGTTTTAATTTTAATTGATGTGAGAAATAATATTTAAGATATATAGCAGTAAAGTTTATCAACCGACTTCAAAAAGGGGGAGGTTCGTAATAAGACTGTATTTTTTGTTTTTTTTTGTTTGTTGCCTCATAACTTGCGACTGAGTGGACAGATTCTGTTTTTTTATTTGAAAATCTGGTGCTTCCCGTGTGGTTCCATTTCAATAGTCCAGTTCTGACAATGGTATCCATGAGAAAACATTATAAGTCTTAAATTTGCATTAGGCACGTGCGTGACAAATGGACGAATAACTCAATATCACGCTAACCGATTTCGATAATTCTTTATTTATTAGAAAGGACTGTACTTCAAGGGTAGTTTGGTGAGAGTTTGGTACGGTTCTGACAATGGCATCCATGAGAAAACCATGTAACTCTTAAATTTTATGATAGACGCATTGAAGTCGGTTGTCTACTTTTTTAAAGTGAATTATTATTTTTCTAATGTGTGATATGCATTGGCGTGATGACTGTAACCATATTTATGGCGGTTTGACTGAAGCTATCTCTACGACATTCTAGTCGACCTTTTGAGCGACTATATTATTAAATAGGTACTTTGTTTGTACCGATGTTATTGACTTTTTGGCCACATCTATTTATTTACCCTGAGTGTCACTAACTATTTGATGCTGACTGTACCTACCCTATATCACATTTACTAATAAGATTCTAAAGACTTCTAACATGTCAAAATTCATCAAACCGTTACTAGCTCTAGAGCGTGACAAAGAAACATTATACATAGGTACATAAATATATATGTATGTATATGTACATACATACACTCCAGAAACATAACTCTCGTTCTTGGGCAGGATGCAACGTTTTCCAAATTTTTACTATGTAGGTACAAAGAAAGAAAGTAAGAATGTGAGTGGAATGCCAAAATGACAGCTCCGCTCCCTCCCAATTTACCCACGACCAGCCTTTCTTACATCTGTTCGGGTTAGATAAATAGAAAGCCGTAATTCAGCAACGTTATAATATTTATCAGGATATACAAGTGGTAATATAAATTCTTAAAAACACATTAAAGCCTCTCTTTCTCGTCTAGCCAACGGTGTGCATAGATTTCTAAAAATCTAGATGGCTGAATATCATTTGATATGTGTCGTTTTAATAATACTAGTTCTATTATTAAACTCTGTAATAAATCTAGAAATTTCGAGTGTCAGACTAGTTTTTACTAGTTGTCCTTTTGACATTTTTTTCACAATTAAATAGCGAATATTTCAATCTATCTATAAGCCTAGCGCAGGCCACTGCTGGTCACAGGCCTCTTTCAATGTGCACCATAGCAAGCGAGTATTAAGTGGAAGATAATCATAGCATTACAGGTTTATTATACCTATATATATATAATCAATGGCGTTGATTCGTAGCATGGTCACTCCGTTTCTACTGCAACTTGGTGAGATTATGTTATTTTTGTGGATTCCTACTCTGACTCCGACATAAACTTCTTTTGCTTTTCTCATTTTTAAGTCTTATTTTTATTTATAAAGAATTTATTTTTAACAATATTAATTCCCGTGTCGCGGTTGACTTTAGAAACATTCAGAAACAGACACAAATAACACTCAGACTCAGAACATCAATTTGAGGATTACACAAACTGTTGTCCCGTGCGGGGATCGAACCCCACTACGCTGAGTACAACACTCAGCGCGGCAGCGTAGTGGCGTTCACTAAAACCGCTACGCCATCCGTGCAGTCATTACTCTCCTAGTTTATAAGTTGATAGTTGATACGATATAAACATACAACGGAACGTAAATCTGAAGTGTCATACCTGAACAAAAGCCTGATTACATACACGTATAACGTGTAAACTGAGTAGAAGATTCTGGCTCGTGGACTAAAGGCTACTGACCTTTCGCAGCACATGATAAAAAAATTGCAATTGAATATTAGTTTTTAATAATAAAATCTGTATTCACTCTAAGTTATCTTTATTTTTACACTGTTTATACCTAATTTACACGATATGAGGTAACCCTTTTAAACGGATGGTCAGCAAAAGCACTACCACAAATTGGCAATATACACAAATAATTTTATCACGCAATTCAGACAGCTACTGAGAGCCAAATATTTTGTTGCATATTATTTTGTACTAATATATTACCACTGAAAATCGAACTTATTGTACTATACGTAATCGGTACGTTGGAAATAACGCGCACTCAGATGATCCGGATGAGTTTTCTCGTACTCTGTAAAGCAGGCAAAACTGTTCTTATTTTACACATCTTGACATGATCATGATTTTATAAAACTTGAGTGGAGCAGCTGTAGATGTTTATACAAGGATGTGTATCAATATGGCGAGTAATAGGTGGTGGTGGTTGACACACCATGGGCGACGATGGTCCACACACAGCTGGGCCGCAGCCTTGATAACACGGATACGAAGGAGGACAGCGAGGGTATGAACAACAATCCATCTTGAGGTTTTTAATTATTTGTTTATACACTTGTAAATTTTATAAGTTTGTACACTAAAATACAAATAAGGGCCGAGATAAAACTGCACGACTATATATAAACTAAGGTAAGACCTACTAGAGTTATAAAAAAAAGCAATCTCAAAAAAATCGAGGTGGCATAGCGTTCTGTTTCGTGAGCCTTGAATTTTGATATATTTTAAAGTTACAAATAATTGATGAAGGAAAAAGAACCTTAAACACATATTCCTAAATAAATTGATCGACTTGACCGGTGGCACCCGCAAAGTTGGATTGAAGCACAGAGGAAAACATCTCTGAATAATTATCCATTAGAACAGGAGTACGCCTGCCTAACTATGAGGACAAAAAGCTCTGTAGAAAATAGTAATAACTAGTTTCAGATCAGTTTTTAAGAATGTTTATAAGTGTTTTGCTAGTTGCTTTGAACCTGAACACAATTTCGAAACGAATATTCCGCTTGTCCCAGTGAGACGATTTTAAATTTGGCTGGTTTCAGGGATCCGTTGTGCTAATTTGCTGTTAGACATCATTCTGGCTTAAGTACCTACAGATAGTTAATTAAAATTCGTTAAGAATTTCAATTCATTTAATACTGACTATATTAAATTGTAAGCATATTTATGTTATACCACTTCACTTTGTGCTCTCAAATTGAGGTGATACGACTAATGGCATCTTTTTAGCGATGAACGCGCAAACTTGTGTCTTCGTGGGGTTAAACTGGACTAGGTTAAGTCGACCCCAATCTAAAACTTTTGATATAGAAGTTTCGATTTCAGACACAAGTTTGGATCGGCTTTCTAAGACATTTACCCGAGAAATGTTAGCGCGGCCGGTGTAAAGGGCACTCGTGCTATCGTCCGCATAGCAATCGATGCCGCTAATCTGCAATATGTCATTGATATGCAGAAGAAACAGCGTGGGTGATAGCACACAGCCTTGTCAGACACCAGAATTAATAGACTTGGAGTCGGAGCATGCACCGTCAACAACGAAATTGATGCTTCTGTCTGTAAGAAAACTGGTGAGCCAATTGCACAGTTTCTCGGGAAGCCCATAGGAAGGAAGCTTCGCAAGGAGCGCTTTGTGCCAGACCCGATCGAAGGCCTTCGCCACGTCCAAACTAACGGACAACTCTTGCCCCTTGGTCTCGATCGCCTGTGCCCACCGGTGAGTCAAGTAAACGAGAAGATCACCGTAGAAGCCGTATTGTCGATCATTGAGGAGCTGGTGGTCTTCTAAGTACCGGAGGAGCTGGTTAACAATGGATTCCATTATCTTGGAGAACAAGGAGGCTATGGGTGTAGTTGGACGGATCCGAGTGATCTCCTTTTTTAGAGATTGGGTGCACTAGAGCTGTCTTCCATGATTTCGGGACTACGCCAAGAGAATAGGAAAGATGATAAAGGCGCGTTAAAACCGGTGCCAACTCTGGAGCACACGTCTTCAGCACGATAGTAGAGATTCTATCGGGCCCACTCGACTTAAGAACGTCGAGGGAAAGAGTTGTGGAAACCGGACTTCCGGCATGCGGCTCTCGCACTGCGGTATGGTCGACGGTGTAAAGAGTTTGCCCAGAAGATCGGATTTTTCTTTAGCGTCGTGGGCCAACGAATTATCTCCTATGTGCAGAGGTGGAAGGGATGGCTTACAAAAGTTCCCCTGGACAGCTTTGGCAAGAGACCAGAATCCACGAGTCCCGGAAGGGAGACTCACTAGCCTCTCGCCAATTCTGCCGATGTGAGCCGACTTGGTTTCTATAACCACTGTGAGGTAAATTATAGGTGAAGATTCAGTGAATGATAGTGTTTACTTTTGAAAATAAATTTAATTGAGATGAGTTATTTATTATTTAGCTTAAGCTAGTCGACCGAAATTTCAAATTCAAAAATAAAAATAAAACCATTTATTTCAGTTAAACCAATCACAGGCATCTTTAAACTATCGGTCGTAAAGCTAGTTGCCTGTTCCAATACGCAGATCCTATGGAGAAGAACAGAAAAACAGAGAAGAACAATTAGAAAACATACACTATTTTTTTTATTTAATAGGAGTACGAAACAGTTTTTTTTTCCTTTTCTTTCGTTCTTTCTTACATAACTTTTGAACGAAGTTCTAATTTGTAGTTGTGTTTAGTAACTAATTCGTAAGCACAAATTAATTATGCAAATCCTCATAAAAAAAACTAGCAGCAAAATACAACTAGTAAACCGAGCCTCGCCAGAGCCGAGACTGTCCAGCCCTTCAGCGTCCTGTCCGGAGGTGTCCCCACAGCGCGCGGTCTGAAGAACGTATTGTATATTCTGTTTTCGTGTGATGGTCTTGTTGTTCTGAAAAAAAAACACCAAAAGTGCTGCACCAAGGTACAAAAAGTATGTCTATTGTGATGAACTAGGCTCCCTAACTCCGCCAAATAAGAATGAAGTAGATGAATCGTTGAAAGAAGCCATATCCTCACCCTCAGAAAGTATGGATAATACGGCATCACTTGATAATGCAATACCAGTAGACCAGTTTATTCTATGTCTTTGCCAGTAATTCGAAGAAAATTCTAGTCTACATTCGAAAGTAATTAAATAATGTTATATGCGGTAGTCACTTACTATAAGTTGGCGACTAGGGCATGCAATTATCCTGTCAATTTACTATTTGGATATTTCGGATACTATCCCACCACTATTTGGAGAAACCCGGATAATATGTATGTTTTGGATATCACTTTGAAATACTTCACCTTACTCATGCTGATTATATGTATTACTTTGCTTATAAATACTATTATGATGTCCATAAATCTCAGAAAAGTAGTTATAGTAACATTAAAAAGGGCAGAAGATAAGAGAAAATAATGATTGCCTCATTCTTAGGATGGACAGGTCATTTCGCAACAATCTTTCTAGAAGATAAAAGGACTGCTACTGGAGATTGGTACGTTAGTAAAGAAAGAAACGTACGATGAACGAATGTCACTGTAATCACTGTTTAAAAGGCCTTCTATCAGATGATATCTGACGTTACATAAAATGGTCTCTCCTGATGTTCTTACGTCCTGGTCATTTTTGGTGAATACGCTAGTAGTTAAGTGTTGCCGAGCAGACGGCATCAGGCACCAGGACGTTAGCAAACGACGATGCTTCGCATACTTGACGCGAGGTGCCAGCAGTATAGTGATACGTAGCATAACAGCGCGTTAGTAAGCCTAGCAACTCGGCGTATAGCGCCCTGCATATGCACAGCTGCGAGCGAATTAGCGTCCAAGCGATACCTCGCAGCACTTAGCAACTGCACCCTGGTGAACGTGCCAGCACTTAAGGGGTTGCTGCACAGCTAAGCAGTAGCATGCCAGTACGCTACTAAGGGCGACAGCATTCCGGACGCACCCGCTCGCAACAGCTGTGCTCACAGCAGGCTCTATGTATATACTGTATATATGCTCATATAATCAGACAACTGAATATAAATAGCTGCAAGTAGTACTGAGTGACAGAGAGCCACAACTCGAACTCTTTGTTCGAATTTATCTTAAAGTATTTTGTTTACCGAAGTCTTAGTAGAAAAGTTCCGAAATACTACATTAATCCAATATAAGAACATAGTTTGGAATTGAATTTGTTTATTTCTGAAAATAAAGTTTAATAACCTGTTTTCGATAGGTATATTTTTTGTTAGTCGAGGTTTAGAAAAAGTTAGCTGGAGACATTTTGAATATTGAGGCTCAATGGGCTCATTCTATCAAGTGTTCTGCTACTTCTACGTTTTGTTTTGCGTAAAGCCGGATTATTCGCTATTAGGTGTACCTATCCTAACAATCCGTTCTCTTTAGAATGAGCTTCCCCCTTAAAATTAGGATGGCTAAGAATCACTACTCATTTAAAATAAATGTAAAAGAGTACCTAAACAAACAACTGGCTGCATCAACTTGTCCATATTTTTTTATCTATGTTTATGTGTATTTCATAATATATGTATAGCTATAGATACACAAACAGACTGCATGGTATTAGGAGCCTCATCACTCAGCAACTACCATCACTCAGCAACTACTGAGGTAGTTGCTGAGTGATGAGGCTCCTAATACCATGCAGTCTGTGTATCTATCTCTTCTTTTCACAGTCAAGTCTATATTTATGTGTATGGTTACATATCTATTATATTATATGTGTTATTGTATATATGTGCATGTTCATGTTGGTCACAATAGTAAAATTATTGGTTGTTTCATGAAATTGTTCAATTGTTTTCTCATTTAGTTGTTCGCAACTCCTCATGTCATCCTTAATATTTCTCTCCATCCAACGCCGGAAGAGATCGCAAATAGCGATAAGGCCACCAATTGTACAACATTTGTCTAAGTTTTGTTTTATGTTTTTTTTTTTTCATTTCTCTTTTTTGTTTTTATACTGAAACTTTAGTTTGTATTTATAACAATAAAAATTAAATTATTTTGATGTACAATAATGAGTATATCTATCTATCTATTGACCTATCTAGAAGCTATTCGTGAGTATCGGCACGCAAGTTTTGATGGTAGACCACGTTTGCCGATGCATAAACAAAATAAAGCGCTAGTGTGTACCCTGGAATCTTTATAACCTACTTACTCAGAAAAAACCTCACGGTTACGCATCCAATTCTTTATTGTACAGCGGTTACAGCTTCTCGTGTAGTTGGTGTTAAATTCCCTGGAGTTAACACTACTCCTCGACAAAAGATTTGTGTTCCGGCGTGGCAATACAGGACTAAGCGACGTCCCGCTAAGGCGAGGGCACTTTTTTTTGACAATTTTATAGAGGTGGGTTCATAGAAGATGAGAGCAACTTGACTTACTGAGTGATACACGTCTCCCGGATGTTAACTAAGTAATACATTTTGGCGTAACACCTGGTCGATGCCTGTTGCTCATACTGAAAACGAATGGATGCGAGATGTTGAACGTTCATGTCCAGTACAGATATAGCTTGGGCGGTCCGTTCGTTGCGGAACTGGAAATCAGCGGGACCGGACGGACTGCATAACTTGTAGATAAAGTGACTCGGAATCATGCTTGGTTCCCTGCCCGCTTTTATGACAACCGGTGTAACTCACCTACTCTTCAAATCTTTTAGTGAAATTATTTACGTCCATTCTGAGAGTGAAAATAACAGCAAATGAGAATGGGTATGAGTTAATAAATTCTCTGAGAATGCATGTAAAAGTGGGGCAGAGGCACTATAGAGTTCCTTATTATTGACACGGCATATAACCAACAAGTTCGCCATAACCGAAAAGATAAGGAGACATTTTCGATAGATTATAAAAAGCTTACGACTCTGTGCCGCATACGTGGCTGCTTAGGGTGATGGAGTTGTATAAGATTGATATAACTCCAAGAACTTTCTTGGCATGTATGCAGAACTGGAGATTTTTTTATTCTTTGCTATCCAGGATGTCGACAATCTCAGGGTGACGGCGAATTCATAAATATTGAGCAGGGTATATTTCAGGGTGACAGTTTGAGAACCTTGTGGATCTGCTTGGCTTTGAATCCTCTTACACTCTTAGCGTTAGAGGGTTCCGGGCTATGCTTTCGTTTTGCTGAGAAAAGTTTAAGTTATATCCCACCTCCTTTTTACGGCTAATTTGAAACTGTTTCCCTACAGCAATGTCCAGTTGATAAGATTACTAGAGGTAACTGAAACCTTTAGTAAATGTATCAAGATGGAATTTTGTGTAGATAAATGTGCAGTTATGCATGTAAGCAAAGGCTCTCTTGATCGGTCGGTGATATCTTCGGAGAAACTGTAATGACGAACAATTATCGGAGATATCCTGAATGATGGCACAATTGACATTTGCCGGACATGTCATCGCCTCGGAGAAACCCTCAGGCATATAATTTCTAGTGCTCTCGTCTGGCAAATGGTGAGTAGTTGCACAGATAATCAAGTGGCCAGGATAGTCCAATAGCAACTTGCTCTTAGATATAGCCTTGTGGCTGTCCAGTTACCGTATTACAGGTATGTGCCCGACCCAGTTCTTGAAAGTAGTCGTGTAACATTATATTAGGATCGATCTACCATAAATTCATCACTGACAGTGCTATAGTTGCCAATAAACCAGATATAGTTGTGATAGACCAACTAGAGCGCCGAACAATGATGGTTGACATTACCATTCCACATGACGCCAATCTCATAAAGGCAGAAAAAGATAAACAAATGAAATATTGGGATTTGGCCAATGAGATGGTGGTCATGTAGGATGTGAATTCTGCAATCATTGTGCCGATAGTCAGCTCATGGGTTGATTGCCAAGAGCCTCGACAAACATCTGCAGAGGCTTACATTAGGTGGCTTGGTTAAGGGCTTAATAAATGCAGTCCTTCTTGTTACAGCACGCATTGTGAGGAGGTCCTGTCTCTCGAGCCCTAACTACCGGGAGCTTGGTCGCTGTGCCTAATACCGGTTGCGCGCTATTTTTTTTTAATTTTAAATTGATTGTTTTTTTTTTATTTTTAAATGTTATTTACATTTATTGTAAGTAAAAGAGAATAATAATAATAACTCCACACATCTAACTTTAAACCGACTTATAAATGGTACCTATCTATTAATAGGTAATAGGTACTCATTATTTATAACTATATTAAAAAAAAGTGACATGTGAAAGGTACACAAGTACCCTTCCTAGTTTAATCCCATTTCACTCTGAAGACAATATTCACCTCTAAGGTATAAAATTAAGGGATGTGGAGGTACAGATACAGATACATATACATATGTATATGGGACATCTTTGTTATTAGTGTAATCATATCATATCATATGCATATATTGCGATGACAAACTATCTGAATCTGAATCTGAATCTATCAATAATATAATAAACAAATATTATTATGTATTGTATTATACTACCTCATGTATTGTATTATACTACCTATCTAAAGGATTGAACGATTTACTGTTTTATAATATATTTCTATATTGTAGTTCTGCTTATGAATCCCATATACGAGTATATCACTATTTAGTAGGCATAAAGTAACGGGGGGTACGGGAGCGGGCTTAGTTATAAAATTAAAAAGTTGTACAATATTTATTGACACTTTTACGTTACAATACATTTTTATTGTCAGATTCCACAAAACGCTTTCGACATGACGGCACTAACTCACAATTTATTAAGGCTAAGGTAACACCCCACACCCAAATTCAGCTTTTGCCGCATTTACCTACAGCTATTACCGCTTGGTCGAAAGCTGCAATTGGGATAGGTGGTTGTCCAACAGCTAACACTGCATCTGTTGAATAAAAATATATGAGTATAAAATAAAGCTTCTGTTTGTACAGTTACTAAAAAGGAATCGAAAATCAGTTATAACAAAATGAATAGAAGTTCTTATCACCGAGGGAACTAATTTAATCTTAACTGATAAGCAGATAAATACATATATTATCGGACTGCGTTAACGAAAAACATTCAAATTATCTCGATATTCGATCTATTGTCATATAGACTTTATTGAAGACATTTTTATGTTTGATAGTTTTTTTTTTTTCATGACTGTACTCTGCCAATTTGCCCAGTTGCCAATCTGCCCAGTTGCCAATCTGCCCCGTTGCTAATCTGCCCAGTTGTCAATCGGCCCAGTCACCAATCTGCCCATTCGACAATCTGCCCACTTGCCAATCTGCCCACTTGCCAATCTGCCCACTTGCCAATCTGCCTAGTTGATAGTCTGCCAAGTTGCCGATCTGCCCAGTTGCCAATCTGCCCAGTTGCCAATCTACCCAGTTGCCAAACTGCCCAGTTGCCAACCTGCCCAGTTGCCAACCTGCCCAGTTGCCAACCTGCCCAGTTGCCAACCTGCCCAGTTGCCAACCTGCCCAGTTGCCAACCTGCCCAGTTGCCAACCTGTTTAGTTGCCAATCTTTTTTCTCTTCTCTTATAAAAGACAACTCCCGCATTAGGATTAATTCGTGTGTCACCGGGGACTTTACCAACTTTCAAGCAACGGGACACAAAGAACACCCAGACTCAGAACAACAACTTCAAGATTACACAAAGTGTTGTCAGTTGTGAATCAGCCCAGTTGCGAATCTGCCCATTCGCGAATCTGTCCTGCTGGGAATCTGTCCAGCTGCGAATCTGTCCAGCTGCGAATCTGTCCAGCTGCGAATCTGTCCAGCTGCGAATCTGTCCAGCTGCGAATCTGTCCAGCTGCGAATCAGTCCAGCTGCGAATCAGTCCAGCTGCGAATCAGTCCAGCTGCGAATCAGTCCAGCTGCGAATCAGTCCAGCTGCGAATCAGTCCAGCTGCGAATCAGTCCAGCTGCGAATCAGTCCAGCTGCAAATCAGTCCAGCTGCGAATCAGTCCAGCTGCGAATCAGTCCAGCTGCAAATCTGTCCAGCTGTAAATCTGTCCAGCTACGAAACTGTCCAGCTGCGAAACTGTCCAGCTGCGAAACTGTCCACTTGCTCCGGAATGTAAATCACACCTCACATGACGAAATAAAACCTTATGTTGAAAGTCTATGCCATGAGAAAGAAACATAAAACATACATGATATGTAGTGTACGTACACTCTAAAACCATAACGTTCTTTACTGCATAGTCAGGTATTTTTCTAGACGTCATGCCTTCTATTGACTTACACTAAATGACTTCCACCATTATAAAAAGAGCTTTCTAAAGCGTGGTAATTAGAAAAGTTTTCAAAGCTTACACTTGTTTTGAAAAAGATCATAACAAAAAGGAGCATAGTCCAAAGTCAATAAAGAAATACGGTAACGAGAGAAATATTAACAAATAATTCAACACTTATTATAATATTCATCAATGCAATGGAAAGCCATGCTTAGGCACGAATGGGCCGGCTCGACCGGTGCGATACCACGGCCTCGCAGAAAATCGGTTGTGAAGTAACGCTTGCGTTGCATTTCCCCGAAATTAGTGAAGTTTCCGGAGGCCCAACTCCCCATCTCCTTTTTCCTCTCCCCTGACTCCTCGCCCCTTTTCCAATCCGCCCATCCCCCTATCTTTCCTCTCCCCTCAACCCCCTATCTTTCCTCTCCCTTCATACCCTCATCCCTCATCACCCCTCAACCACCACTTACAACTCTCGATTCGCAGGCGTCCATGGACGGCGGTTGTCATTTACCATCAGGTGACCAGTCTGTTCGTCTGTTCGTCTGTCCCAATATAATATAAAAAAAGTATGCATATTGTTACGTTATGTTTAGATATGGATATTTAATATTTAGATATATACATATATGTGTGTAAGCCGTGTGGTTCGTGGTGGAGTAGAATAGGGCCACCCCATTTTGTTCCGGTGGTGTCGTAAAAGGCGACTAGGGGGGTGGACTGTTATCTATCAGACACAATGTACATACATATTCATACAGTGCCGAGTTTACGGAAATAGGCTTGCCCTATTACGTTAGAGGGACCAAATTCTAATTTACAAAATTCGGGTATGCAATACGCCTCTGCCTGCCCCTTAGCGGACACAGGATTGAGCATATGTGTATACGTATGATGTGAATGAAGGCGGTAAGGTTTATTTTGCGACAGAGACACTACGAACCATTCGAGATTCAAATATAATGATTGAATAAGAGTCTGGATATCACTATTACGACTCTGTCGCAATACCTGAAACCTGAGTGACAACCTTCACTCCACCTTTATAGAGAAATATTAAGCGCAGTGGTGGCCTATCACTGGATGTGTGCTACTTGACTGTATACTGTGACGAGGGAGCCTCCGCCTCCGCCTCTGCAACAGCAAGGACGAGCAGGAGCACAACACGGTGGTGGCGGTGCGCACCCACCACAGCCTCTGCAAACACGATATCCAATAATTACAATTTATTTTGTTTTAATAGTTGATGTTTTTAATAGTGTTAAAAGTTTAAATTACATAAGGAGTCTCAAGGAATAAATATACATATAAATATATATATATTCTTTGAAACTCCTCGAGGTTCTGAAGAGCTCATGGTAAATAGCCCTAAAAGAGCCCCCAAACTCAATGATTGTAAAGTCGCACCATCGTAACATTATTGTTTTGTCATTGAAGATACATTCGTAAATATAAACAAATTCGAATACAATAGAACGTCAGGAAGTGGTTCTAATTTAGCTTCCAAGATTTGACCGACGCGACGCAGACTAACATTGCAAGTTAAATAAAAGCATGTTAATATATAAGAATTAATTTTATTATTACGAACCATATCCTAACAAAATATTTAATTTTGATTGCTATAACACAAAAAAAAACTGCAAAATTGGGACATACGAGCACACGGGTCATCTAATAGTAAGTGTAAGTGCGCTGCCCGCCTTTGATGGCGATGCGCAGGGAACGGTAAGAGGGTAGGGGGAAAGAGGAGACGGGGTTTTGGGTCTCTGGTACCCTCACTCATTCGTTAAATACAACGCAAGCATTGGTTCATAGCCGGGTAACTGCTAGGCCGTGATATTATTTCGGTCGAGCCGGCACGTTGTGTGTGTGCCTCAGCATAGCTCCCCCACGGTTAAAATAAGAGACATACTGTTTGCAAAACCGGAGTTTTTAGCTGTTAAGTCTTTTGCCTTAAATATTACACGTACTCGTACAGCATAATTCAATTTTATTCAATAATTCGAATACCATTAAACGTATGTTGTTTAGTAGAACTTACCCTAATGAAGACATAACTGATTGTAATTTATTAATAACGCCCATTCTATCGCACATTGTATTTGCTTAATAAAAATAAATAAATTAAAAATACTCTTCAAATTTTGTTTACTTAGCGAAATGGTGTAAAAAAAATTATTGACTGACAATTTAATCAAACGTGACAGTTCTATTTACAAATAATTTAAATTGTTGTCTCCTTCGAAAAGAGGTCGTACATGCGTGTACAAGATGTAGGTTAATTTTTATCTAGTTCTCTCAAAGTAAATATTTATGGAATGGATAATGAGACAGTAGACGTAGACGTAGACGTTGTAGCTGAATAAGAAGGCTACAAACAGAATTTAATTTCAGTTTATTTGTTCGCATTGTACACTCAACCGTACCAGGGTTGCAGAATAAGACACAGTATCATAGAACATAGGTCCTGCTCCAGACTGATATACAAAATAATTTTGAAACGAGTTGAGAAGCGGGCGAAAGTTAGTATAATCGTACCTACTTATGGGCAAATCTCACAAAATGCCAACGAAAATAAACGAAAAGCATATTAGCTTCTACTGGTAACCAATTCTCTTAGTAATTTTTATATCTGATTTATTATTTTGTTATATGCTATATCTGATTTATTTTGCAACTAAAGTACGATGTAACTACATATGTTAGTAAAAATAATGTGTTACCTGTTATACTAGTTGTATGAGGGAGCACATGAAGGGTAATGAGACTGAGCCTGTAAATAAATATAAAAATAAATGTAAATTGACCGTGGTGTTGATAGACACTACGCAAAAATAATAACATTTAAAATAGGTAATCTAATGAAAGTTAAAACATTTCTAAACAAACCTAAACGGCGTTGTTGAAAGATAAGTTTAGTAATGAAATAACGCAGATATTTGGATTTGCATAATCCATAAATAAATCCATAAATAAACTTTAGGCCTACTAATATAAGATTATTAGTTCAAGTAGTGATGCATTACGTACCGGTCTTTGGAAGTTTATTAATTGGTATCGTATTTTTTTATCTTGGTTATTAAGCAACATTCCAGGCCAGCTTGTAGGTCTATAATCGAAAGTGCTGTCGTGAACGATGAGAGGTCGTCGTACGGTCCATGGGTCCATGCCACAAGGTAAGCATTTTGGCCCCTGTAATTATATATTAGATAGTAGGCTATGACGATATCTATACAGTTAGGTACATATTATCTACTTGTACAATAGTTATTTGTTTTAATTTAATAATCATAATGTTTTCTTGGACTATTGCATCTATATAGGTTTATCAAAAAAAATACCTTAGTCCGAGAAATGTTACCAGCACACGAGATGGCAAAAAATGTATTTTCTAAATACATACACAATGGAAGTTTTTTGTAACTAATAAATATATTTGATTTGTAAATCTGCCTAGTATTAAATGTGGTTTGTGGTTGTGATGTGTGGTTGCGGTTGTAGTTTTTGAATTACGTGTCCTAACAATTATCAAATTCAAAATCATGTTTCTGTAATCTGATCGTAAATTTATATATTTTCAAAGTACAGGGTGTTTTGTTTGAATCACAATATTGCCAAAGAAAACAGTACATGACAATTCCCCAGCATGCTACCTATATAAAAGCTCTCTGTATTACGTTTATACATAGATTCTAGAGACATTACGATGTCCATATAATATGCTATATAAAGGTCTTCTGACTTTTAATATACTAATAACTGTTGTGTGCTGTCTCTAACTGAACTTATATAAAATCTGGTCTAATAAAAGAAGTACTGGAACTTACCGTGATTGGTATGCATGGACAAAATGTCGGAGGCTCCTTGTTACTTGGGATCGGTTTCACTGGACTACACATTGTTTAAAATAATTATAGCAGAATCAGAAAATATATTTATTAAAAATTTATAGAAATTGTGTAAAATTTATAAGATTTTATTATTTTATTATATTTTGACTTGTAATTTACATTGAAAATTATGATATGAAATGTGACGTTTCTTTCTTGTTTGTAATTATGTACTTAGGGATCAATGATATATACAATAACAATTATAAATGTTAATCTTCATCGTTTCTTTTCTCTTTTATACATAATGTACACCACATTATGTATATAATTACTACATAAGTACATTGTTACCACTCATTTTCTGAAGATTTTACACATATATGGATGGTCGCTGGATGCGAGAAGCCGAAAATAGACCGAAGTGGTGTGCAATGGGAGAGGCCTATGTCCAGCAGTGGACTGCGATAGGCTGATGATGATGATGATGATGATGATTACACATACATATACTAACACCTGAACCCCGAAGGGATGACCAGAGGCATAGTCAACGTTCACATTTTGGCGACTATTTCTTTTTACTTTTATAATAGGGCAACCCTAATGCCGTCAATCGTTTACTTTGGGAATTAAATGGGAAAATTAGGAGTTTGTTGGATGGGATATACGCTACTGCTTATACGGATTGGAAAATTTCAGCAATAGCTCAAGCATTTTAGGGTCGCATACCATGTAAATCGATCTGGCTGATTGATTTACTGAAGTCCCGTAAGTCCTACCTTGTAATTTAGTTTATAGAATTATTCGGCATGGTTCCTTGATCGTTCTCATCATCTAGGAATCATGGAGGTCTCATTCTGATTCTAGTAAAACATGAAGGGTCTTCGAATATACTGTAAAAAGAATCTTTGGCTTTTGTTGATTGATCTTTTACAGTTTAGGGAGGTTAAATCTAAAAAGAAATACATCCCGAGCTGGATAAAATTGGTTTCATTTTATGAGCAGAGCCAAGTTCCTGTTACTTTCATAATTGCATTAGATCTGCTAATCCCAAACACATCGGTTTTCACAGGAAATCATCGATCGAATATTATTTGTTCGTCAGACCATAGTAACATATACGTTATGAACAAAAATTAGGTAGTATGCAGCGTTTTAAGATGACTCTACACTGGGAGAAAACCGGTTGCAATATAATGCTTGCGTTGTTTTTACTTTGTGCCTGAGGATACAGGAAGCTCAAACCCCCTTCTACTCTTACCCCTCAGCTCATAACCCTCAAAGGCCGGCAGCGCACTTTTAACTCTTGAGTTGGATGTGTCCATGCGGCAGTTTTCACTTATCTTTACGTGGTAAGTGACAACTGCCTCTGCCCGTTTGCCCACATTACCACACTAATACCACATTAATAAAACCTTTTCTTTACTCCAATATACTCGTAAACCTCTATAAAACAATGTGTATGTTATTAGTGTACTGATTATTTATTATACAGAACCCTTTTGATTTATATTTTGGTCAGACTTAACTGTTATGATTTAATAAAATACTGGCACTTTATATAATTCAAATAAGAGAACTGTCTATTTACTAGAATTTCGAATTGTCAAAAAAGCAAATGCAAGCTTGAAGCTATTCAATGCTAATTCAGTTTATATAAGCCCGTAGCATAGTATATACGTTTTTAAAATAAGTAAAAAAATTGCAAAATTAATACCTATATATTATATAAATATAAAATAATAATATAATATTTATTATTTCTTATTACGTTAAGATAAAATAAATAAAACAAGATGTAAGTATTATCGCAACGACCGATTTCTTATTTTATATTAGAAATTTGTTTGTATTATAAATATATGGAGCCTAGCTTATAGTGCGTCTTGATTCATTTGAGTTGAGGGAGTTTGTGTTGTGTTGTGCCTAGGCCGATCTCTTGAACTGATATCATCCTTCGTCCGTTCTACTACACCAGTACAAGCTATGCTCAGGTTGGCGATCGTGAAGCTCGTGCTGATCTCCGAAACGAGTACTACTTCGGAAGAGCACAGGACTATCATCTAAACGGAACAAGTCCTTCTGTATTACACACTTCTAAAAACTTGTTTCATCTTAACAATTTTTTTTTACAGGTGCTGCGGTTGCGGATGCCCCAAGATTACTATTTACACTTGCTGTACAAAGATCTGTTGATTGAAATGGAGATAACTACTCTCCGGGCGATAATTGTCATCTAGTCCAAAAAGTACCTATTACGTGCATAATGTCTATGCTAGTGTTGAGCTGTCCGTCTTATATAATTAAATTGTGAAAGTTTAAATTTAAACTATTTTTATTCAGTTAATCAGTTACCATACATTCAAGCTCTATAGCAATAGTGCAAATTGTTCAAATCTGGCTCTAATTTGTGAACCAGCAATCCTTAACACATGCTTACCTTTCATCCACTTTAGTTACCTAACTGAACTTTTGTAACCAGCTACAAACATGGTTTTTTTCTCGTTTGAGCTAGCTACCCTACGTAAATTTGTTCTTATAATTAGTTACGTAAACTTTGTCATACCTAAATGGAATTTGTCTGTTCATACTAGTTACAAAAAATTGCATTAATATTTCGTAACTTGAAATCTGTAGGTCATGTACGAGTAGGTACATATTTTTCTTTTACCCGTAGTACAGTTCAGTAGTCCGGTCTACCGGATTATGGATAAAAGAAATTATCCATAGATCAGGTAACAGGACCAGGCCAAATCTAGTGCTTAAGCTAGATAGGTAGGTAATCTTTTTGATAATTTAATGTGTAGTAAAACAAACAATCTGAAACTATTTAATACCTATTGACATTTTGTTGACATTGATGTATTTATTGTGAATACGATTATATAGGTAGGTACCTACTCATTAAAATTATAGAATATTATTTTCCGCTTTAATCGGACGGGGTACAGCTGAAATTAGGGAGATAGGTACCTACCTACCTACCTACCTAGGTAGGAACATATTTTATCATGTCTCAACCGTTATTTCGAGGAAAGGGGCCATCCATAAATTACGTTACAAGTTAAGGGGAAGGGCGGTCGACGAAGTGGGACAATAGGCGGGGAGGGGTCCCAAATTATGTGATATCACATTTTTTTCAAAATATAATATTTTATATCTAAGTATTACAACACTAAATTTAAACTACATACCTACTAAAGAATAACATAAAAATAGTTACAACTCTGTCTGCATGACTGTAAGGTTTAATTTGTTTTGTTGGCAAATTTGCACTCTCTGTACTATTGTCACGCCTTTGATAAATGCCGCCACACTGCGCCTTGCCGGGATTTCTATGTTTCTATTTATTCGATAATTGACTTTAGCCGAGTGGTGAACTCCGTTTTCTTATTTCTGCTATTTTGTAATTTTTAACTTATAAAACACTTAAAATGAACAAAAAAAAGCGATATAGGTAATATTTACCGTAAATTATATGAAGCATACAGTGCAGCTTATGCCAATAAAAAAAAATACAAAATGTACAACAAGAAGTTAACACATTATGGAAAAGTTTGTAAAGTAGTGACAGTTTTGAAAGTGAAGTCAAGTGAAGTTGAATTTAAAATCAAGGAATTGCAAATAAAACTGACAAAAAAGAAAATCCTTCATCGTCAACTTTACGAGTCCGAGAACGTAAGTTTGATACCTAAACTGACTTGGTATACTGGGTCGTTCCGCGGAATACTAAATGTATACAGCCGAGTCAACACAAAAGAAGAAAAAAGAAAAAAGAAAAAAGTCATAACTGTTCCTGTAAAACTATGCAAACCAGATTCTACTCTTACTTAAAGATGAAATGATGAGATGAGATGAGAATGAAATGAATATGATTTGAAACATAAAGATGGCACATTCTGTACTGCTACGATAACAAACCTTGAATCGTTAGCTTCAATTTTGGGCCCTGATCAAGTTTTCTTTTTATCCACTGATGGCAAAGCACGCTCGCCATTGGATATTACAAAATTACCGGATCATGATTTTGTAGTTGCTGAAAAACCTAAACTTATTCCCTCTGTTTACGCAGGTATTGTTATGAAGAAAGATGGTGAAGGGAAACCTGATGCCGTAATGCACTCTGGGTCTACATACGTGGCAATGGGTAGTGGAAAGTATTCTTCTTTTAATGCCACAGATATACATAAACTTTCTTACAACTTGACATTCACTGAGTGAATGATGAGATGACTTGACTTCAAATTCACGATATGAGCGAGTTATAGTTTCAGCTATACATCATTTTAAAGATTTCAACTTGGGTGCTATTTCCATTGCCACAAATGCTCCAGGAAGAAGATTTTAACAGGGTGGAACGACGAATGGTGCCTCTTAGTCGTGAACTCATTGGTGTTGTATTAAAGCATGACAATTTCGGTTCACATCTCGATTCCAGTAATCGAACTACTGACTTGGAGTTAGAAAAGTGACTTTGAGAGTACAGGCATTGTGCTGGCTAATATTTGAAATGTAAAATTGCAAAATATGTGACATCACACTAGGCAGAGGTTCTCACAAATGTAACCAGCTGTGACAAGGACGGGGGAGGGGTCAAAAATTCATGAAATTCGTGTGATGTAATTTATGGATAGCCCCAAAGGTGGTACAGTGCTGATACTTAATGGACATCAATATTATAGAAACAGTATCCACCTAGTTACCTAATTATAAAAATGACTCAACGCTGTGGAGGTGTAGTTCTTATAAAAAACAGAAATGCAAGGATTTTCATTTTTATAATTCAAAGAATGTCTATTTTTAGTTTCCTAAAATGTATATTTTGTAACTTTTTACTCGATTGACCGAGAAGGAGAGTAATGTTTTAAGTGCACGTAATGTGTGTTAGGAGAATTGATATACCTTATATCAATGGTTAGGAGTGAGTGATACAAATCGTATAAAGATTATAAAACTATATAGGTATTGTATCAATATAGTATATCTGTCAGCGCACGAACACCGAGAAACGGCGGGGGCGGTTCGGGTCGGCGGTGCAGGGAGGCGGCCCTCTGTACGAGACACCTGTTACGTGACGTTTTTGATCTAAAACCACTCCGCGCAACACAGTCGCCCGCGATACTCACTATAATCATTTTTAATACAAGTCTTACTTTATAAAGCCCACTATCTTTTATTTACGCCGGAGTCTTAGGACCCTTCTGGACAATATCGATATATCGATATATCGGTGTCTGTAGTAACTATATATTGAGCGAATACGTATATCAGGACTGATTCGAACAAAATTTTGCGCTTAGGTGATACCACGAAAAGACGATACTGCGACTCAAAATATTATTACTGTATACTGTTGCGCTAGCTCTAATTGCCTCTGATACGAATTCACGTGATTCGCTCTAGATGTGAACTGTGAATCGACTCGCAAACCGAGTAGGAAGGAAAGACCGCGCGTGTGTTTATTTATTCATGTTGCCATGAAATTATGTACAAGAAGAATACATGTAATATAGAAATTATATGTTATGAAATTAAAGATAAGAACGCTTGGAAACATGCTGGTCCTGCTCCATAGGACAATTTTGAGACAAAATCAAACTAGTTGCTAATTGTATTGTAAAAGGCAAAAATCCAAACTACGGCGTTTTTGATATTCCGTCAAAATTATGAGGTATCCGTCTAGTACAGAGCTTTCTGACGCTTAAATGTTCATGTAAGACTTTTTGTACTTGACTCATACCAATTACTAAAGCTGTCCGAATCTGTTGATATGTCACCCTTCTATAAGCTTCTATCATTAGCCGCATAGCATTTACGTTATCTTCAGTAGTCGCCGCAGAAGCACGTCCTTCTCGAGAATCGTCAGTGAGTTTACTTCAACCACGTTTAAACTCATTAAACCAGTTGCAAATAGTGACACGAGATGGGGCTTCGTAATGAAATACCAATCGAAGTCTAGTTGTTGTTGAGTAAAACAACATTTTCTCTAGTCAAATCCATTACAATGTACGACAGACACTTTTTAATTATTTTTCTGCCAAGTCGTAAAAACAAATGATATATGAATTCGTTACTTATCTACAGATTCCCAAAATCTCGAATAAATTCATCTGCTGCTTTTCTCATTGCCCAATTCTAAAAACTGTCACTGTGACTCACGTAATGGCCACTAACATAATAGACACAAGTTTGTAAAGACATCAACATTTTATAATATTGTTTTAAATATTTGAGAAAAAGTATGCTTTCCTTATTCAGACTGAATACGTGGTCAATAGGGACGGATATGGGGTTACTAGAGAAAAGTCGTCAGGGCTGTCAAAAACAGAAACAAGAAGTGTCTACATAGTACACAAAAGAATATAAGTAAACGGAAGCATCACGCCCATATCACCGAACGGGTAGTCAGAGGTGTAACACACTTAATTCCCAAGTAATAGGGAGCGAGTTCATTGCCGTCTACAGGATATAGTTCCAAAATCTGTACTGCTACTGATAATTTCCTCACATAAATGCCCAATAGCATTGCCCCAACCGGGAATCGAACCCAAGCCCTTGCTACAGTTGCATTCATTCTGACAGTGCTAAATGCATGTCATGCTGACAGTGGTAGAGCCATGCTTAGGCACGAATGGGCCGGCTCAATCAGTGCGATATCACGGCCTCACAGTAAACCGGATGTGAAACAACGCAAGTGTTGCATTTTCCCGAAATTAGTGAGGTTTCAGGAGGCCCAATTCCAACTCTCCGCTTTCCTCTCCCCTTGTCCCCTATCTCCTCATTCCCATCCCCTCATTCCCTTCCCCGCATCTCCAATCCATAATCAACCTCAAAGGCAGGCAGCGCACTTATGTCTCTTGACTGGACGGCAGTTGTCATTTACCATCAGGGGACCCGTCTGTTTGTCTGTCTAGGTCTAGGTATTATGAAGACAAGTTCAATACTATATTTTTGAATAATTTTATTACAAAATTTATGTGAACCACAACTTGAACAATATAAGTATTAATTCTACATTTTTTTTTATATTAGCCTACCATAGTGACTCCACTTTGCCTGATGGAAAGCAATAGGTGGAGTCAAAGAGTGGTGGTCACCATCCTCATTGCATGTCTAGTCAATGCAGCATGGTGACCCACACTATGGCGGCCTGGTGAAATGCTGTTTCAAGCCCCGCTTAAAAGACCCGGGATCAAAGTTGGAAGGAAACACGTGCGCTGGTAGAGAATTCCAGGCTTTTACCGATCGGCACAGGAAAGAAGAGCCAAACCGTTTAGTTCGGGTACGTATATTTTCAACGCACAAATGGTGTCTCCTCAGGCCAGCACGTGTAGTCCTGTAGAGGAAGGGAGAAGTACAATACAATACACTTCAATACAATGCAATACAATATTCTTTATTGTACACCACAGAAAAAATACAATACAAAACAAATAATAATATACAGGCAATTGGTACAATTGGCGGTCTTATCGCTAGCTGCGATTTCTTCCAGACAACGTTTGTAATAGACAAGCGCAATGGATTACAGGTAAATTAGCTTGGAGAAATTTTTGCGTTTGTAGTAGTGTATGGTCAGCAAATAAAAAAAAAACAACATTTTATTTTTATTTTTTATTTTTTTAAAGGTACGTTTGTGGCTGGAGCACACCAAATGCGTACACGTCTACGCATACGCACTACGTACTAATACGGACGTGAAAATGTGTATCCACTGCATTGTAATCTATGGAACTGTATGAGGCAGACAAGCCAGTTCCAAACATTACATGCCGGTTTTCACTTCAGTGAAGACGTGTATGAATTAGGTGTTCTCCGGCCATAAATGTTTTATTCTAATAATTCACCAACCCCAGGCATATCACAATCATCCCCATCCTCGCTTTCATCAGATGAATTATTTAAATTAATTATGATTCGTTCTGATATTGTGTCTAAAGCTGCGTCTCTACCCTGATATTTGTTTTCCTCCTCAATACCATGCAGACAAACTTTTCTCCATTCCTCTACAGTTATGGCGTTCATTTTACATTATAACCTTCATATTCATTGCGACATTCTTTTTTGCGACATATGTTTTCACTATCCCCCATATATTTTCTATAGGATTAAACTCCGGATGGTATGGTGGTAAACGCAGCACAGTATGACCGTGCTGTCGTAATATTTCGTCTATCTTGTACTCTACAAATCTCGCCTTGTTTTGCAGAATCAGTTCATATAATTGAGGCTTAAGCAACGTGGATGAATGCTCAATGTTTCGCAATCTCAGCCAGTCAATCATTTGCTGTTTTCTAGAATTACTATTCGGTGTAGGATTTTGTATTGAGTTATGATATAACAACAACACTATTTGGTTATAAGTTGGGTATTAATTGAGTTTGAATCCACCTTGAATAGTTGTCATAATTCATATTGTCGTGGTAATCTCCACTTTTTTGGTTGGCTTTAAACATAAGCAATGCATTTGGTATGAAGCCATCCATACCAGCGGCATGAACAATAATTAAGCGGTTGCCCTTCGATATATGTTGCTTCAAACCTGAAGTGCTTCCATCTGACCAAGATTTCGAGAGGGTATGTGATGTATGTATATATGTTTCGTCGGTGTAAACAATTGGTCGGCGTTGTTCGTGATATTCAGCAATTTTCATCAAATAATTAATTCGCAAGTATCTAATTTCGTGTTTTTCCATAAGAAGTTTCCGGTTATCTTCTGTTTGCTTCCAATTAAAACCTAATGACATGACGTGTTTTCGTAACGTGCTGACACAACCTTTATAATCGATATCTTCTTTCAATTTTGCGTGCAAAGTTTTCAAAGTGGGAACTTCTTTATTTGTGATGTGGAAGTCATGAATTGTTCTTCTGATAACTTGCTGATCAAAGTTATCGATTACTATTGTAGGTTTACGATTCGGTTTTTTTTTAGGAAATTTAAATGTTACTTCCTGATCTGAAGGACGACATTTGCTTTCTGATACTACCTTTCTGACGGATGCTATTGAAATTCCTGTTGATTTAGCAACTAATTGAGTGGGGGTCATAATACTGCTCGGGATGTTATTACACTCATTTTCGAAATATTTGTACAAACAGTACAAAACTTCTTTAGTTTGAGAAGTCAAAGGCTTGCCTCGACCATGTTTTAACACTGGAGCCATTTTGAATTAACAATATAAAGTTACAACACTTACACACAAATTAAACACTTCAACAAATATTAAAACAATAATAACAAACAATAACAACAATCAACAAATACAAAATTTAACAATTAACGTAATAATTATAATTTTTGAATGAAATGTGTGCTTTATGTTCTAACAGTACCAAGCGACTGACGCCGGACTGCACGTGGCACCTGCGGACAGCGTAAACTGGTTTATTCTGGTTTTGTGCGTGTTTCCACTTTCCACTATCAAGTGACGATTTTTTGCTTTAGATTGAAATATCTCGGAAACGGTGCGTCCTAGGCCAAAAATAACAAACATTTTGACAGTTTTGTATGTGATCAGCTAGAAAAGGATCAAATTCGCGAATCAGTTCTAAGTATCCCAAATAATCCCCATTATTTTGCGATCCTAATGTTTCATTATCACCACGAAAAGCAAGACCTCTTGAAGCCAAAAATATCACTACTGCAACAATCCTCCTAAGCACATTCTTCCAATAGTTAATTTCTGTATTATATTGCAGTATCAATTCGTCCAGTAGTTTTCATTCTTGCAACATAATTCATCATAAATTGCCTGTGCTGTAAATTGTTCTCATGCTCTATCAATAAGTTACTTATATGCTTCCAATCTTTATATCCATTAGGAGAACTTTAATTATGTCCAGTACCAGTAGTGGTATTAAATAGACGGCAGCAATAACAATATACAGATTTCTTAGCTGGTCAATAAAGGAGCCATTTTCTTTTTAAAGACTCACCATTTGTCAATTTACGAATAAAAATATTAAACCCCGTAAACCCCCCGGAGTTTTAAAAACCTAGGTGAAAGGAAAAAAAAAAAAAATTATATATCGGTCTCTCCTCTTTGAAGTTTCACTTCTATCGTGTGTGAATTGCACACACACCTTTTTTTTTATAAAGTCTAAACCTTTTTCTTTAAAATAAAAACTTGCGCAGCGAGAGGCGAGGGGCGGGTCCAAAGGTCGCTGATGGACGTACCCTCCTGGTTGGGGGTTTTCTGAGGGCGCAGGCACGACTCCTGCAGGCCCGGCCGGCAAGGTGCTTCCGGTGCCTGTCGGTGGGGCATGTAGGCGTCCAGTGTACGGCGGAGATCACCATAGGTGACCTCTGTTTCCGCTGTGGCCAGCCCGGTCACAAAGCAGGGGCTTGCAATGCTTCGGTGCAATGCTTCAGATGCACAGCGGAGGGCAAGCCTGCCAACCACCGGGTTGGCAGTAAGACCTGCGCCGGATCGAGACCGAAGCCGGGAGGCCGGCCTTCTGTCCCCAAACCGGCGATGGATGATGCCGCTCTAGAGCGGCAAGGTTCGCAGCGGAACGGGGCAATGGAAATCCAATAATGAATTCTCATCTCCGCATCCTGCAGGCGAACGTGGGCCACGGTGCCGCCGCTCAGGATCTTCTGCTCCAGAGTATGGCACAGTGGTCCATTAACATTGCCGCTGTCGCCGAGCCATACACCCACCGGTTTCTCGGGCCAGCCTGGGAGACCGACTTGAATGGCCGGCTTGAATTTTGCCGTGGTTGCAAGAGAACGGGGTTGCATAGCGGCGGTGGTTGGGGATATAGCGGTCGTGGCCGTTTATTTCACGCCGAACCGAGACATAACTGAGTATAAGCAATGGCTCGCTCAGTTGGCCGTCGTTGTCGACGCCTGTCGTCCTCACCCGGTTCTTGTGGTCGGGGACTTCAACGCCTGGTCAGAGGCTTGGGGTTCTCGGCGCACGAACCAGAGGGGCAGAGCTCTGGAGAACTGGGCCGAAAGACTCGGTCTAGTTCTCCTAAATCAGAGGGCCGTACCCACGTTCGTGACGGCGAGGGGCAGTTCAATCGTGGACATCTCGTTCGCGTGCCCTTCGCTGGCACGCCGTGTTCAGGACTGGCGCGTCGTGGTGGGGGAGGAGACTGATCACCGATACATTCGGTTTGAAGTCTCCGCTCCCACGAATGACGCGCCTGCCATACCGGCTCCACCTGAGCCACGTTGGGCGCTCAAGCGTTTAAATCGGGAGCTCCTCCTGGAAGCCGCCATCGTACAGGCCTGGGCCCCTGCGCCGGATGGGCCTGTTGATGTGGGTGCCGAGGCACAATGGTTCCGGGAGGCTATGGCTCGTGTCTGTGATGCGGCGATGCCTAGGGCTAAGCCCAATACAGCGAGGCGCCGGGTCTACTGGTGGTCGCCGGAGATCGCAGGGCTGCGACAGGCCTGCGTGACCGCACGCCGCCGGTGGTCCCGGTTCCGCAGGAGGCGTCGCCGTCCTGCGGACGCGGTCACCCGAGAGGCGGAGCTGCTGGTGGAATACAGGGGTGCCAAGAGAACCCTTCAGGCAGCGATAAAGCGGGCCAAGAGTAAGGCCCGCCGCGAGTTGCTGAAGACACTGGAGCGGGATCCATGGGGGCGCCCTTACCGTATGGTTAGAGGCAAGATGCGCCCGTGGGCCCCGCCGTTGACCCGGTGTCTTCAGCTAGACCTGCTTGAGGGGGTCGTCGGCGCCCTGTTCCCATCACGGTTAGTAGAACAGACCCCACCACCGATGGCTCCGCCTACGATACCTGAGGTGCCTAACGTGGATGATGACGACGTGCCTGAGGTCACTCGGGCAGAACTAGCGCTGGTGGTGCAACGGCTGAAAGCTAAAAGCACCGCCCCAGGACCCGATGCCATTCCAGGCTGAGCGTGGGTCCTGGCTCTAGATGATGAGGCGCCGGCTGATGAGGATAGTGTTGCTTGACGAGGTGTGCAAGCTCTTTGAAAGAGTGATTGCATGGCGCCTCGTCAAGCATCTCTACAGGGTAGGGCCGGATCTGGCGGACAACCAGTACGGTTTCCGTCAGGGGCGCTCCACCATAGATGCGATCATGCGCGTGAGAGCCCTGGCAGAGGAAGCAGTTTCCCAGGGTGAAGTAGTGTTGGCGGTGTCTTTAGACATCGCCAACGCGTTCAACACTTTGCCCTGGAGTTGCATCAGGGAGGCACTAGTGTATCATCGAGTGCCTCCTTACCTCTGCCGCATAGTCGGGGCATATCTGTCGGAGAGAGCCGTCATCTACCCAAGTAGGGCCGGTCTCGGTCGGCGTGAAATGTCGTGCGGTGTCCCGTAGGGGTCGGTCCTAGGGCCACTCCTATGGAACATTGGCTACGACTGGGTGCTTCGCGGTGCATTCTTAGATGGTATCGCCGTCACGTGCTATGCGGATGACACGCTTGTGACGGCATGTGGCGGGACGCACCGTGAGGCAACCCTGAGGGCCACGGCCGGGGTTGCCCAAGTCGTTGAGAGAATCCGGCGGCTGGGTCTTGAGGTGGCTCTGCACAAATCCGAGGCGTTGTTCTTTCACGGGCCTCGGAATAAGCCTCCTGAAGGACTCAGCCTCATAGTAGGAGGCACTCGCATCGGCATTGAGCCCTCTATGAGGTATTTGGGGCTCGTACTCGATGGCCGATGTGACTTCGGATCGGTTACGGGAACATTGGGGTTCCCACACAGGAGGAGGCCATCTCCAAACCGTAGGTGGCCCGAGGTACGTCGGGGTTCCAGGGTTTTCCTTTCTAGGGTGTACCTGGTTCCCCGGCATCTAGTACCCAAGATGGCGTGCGGTTTTAGTCGGTTCGAGTCCGACATGCCACCAGAAGGTGGTATCCGAGGGGATTTCCGCTAGGAGAAAAAAAAAAAAAAAAAAAGGGGCGAGGGGCGAAGATACCACTTATGCCGATAAGTGGTCTCCTCGCCATGCGCCACTACGCTTCCGCGCTGAGTGTTAGGAGTTCGAGGCCCGCACGGGACAACACTGTATGTAACCCTCAAATCGTTGATCTGAGTCTGATTGTTCTTTGTGTCCGCTTCTGGAATGTTTGTAAAGTCCCCCGCGACACAGGAATTAATCCTAGTAAAGGAGTTCTTTTTTCAAGAAAAGAAAAGATAAAAAAAATATGAGCATTTCGGCGTAGCCGTATAGGGAGCCACTTGACAATCGTTAACAGTCGTTAAAAAAATGAAAACAAATATTATGTATTAGCATTTCTCTTTCTTATATTATCAACAACAAACATCCCACGAAGAAAAAGACAAAATACATTAATATGTAATACAAGTAATCCAGGATTACCTACTTTTATCCAGGACTCCAGATATAGCCCCTTATATACAACGTCCATCTGCAGCCGCCGCTACAATTAACCCTTTATCGGACACAGGGAACTATTTTCCCATCCTCCCAATCTAACTGAATTCCCGAATATTTTTGAAATGGCAACCTTTTAGGGAGTATTTCTTTTCACAAATATAATCTTAGATAATTACAGATATATTATATTTTATTGGAGTCATAAATCTGCAAAGTTTCTTCAAAAAAGATTCTGGTAAGTAGCTATTTGATTCGTTATGTACTAATTTATTATATTCTGTGTAACTCTGTTCTGATATTCAATGCAAAAACGTAGTGTTTGTGTGGTTTTGATTCATTTGAAATATATTCTTGCAAATGGGAAAATAGTTCCCTCTGTCCGTTCTGGAACTCCACTGAATATAAAAAGTGGGGATTTATAACTGTCGAATTTTGCCAATGTATTTAGTTTATTTTTAAAATGTTGGCAATTGTTTTAGATCATGTCTTTTAAAAGAAGCAAAATTAATGATAAAGCGCTTGAAAATACATATGAAAATCTTTCTGATTTATCGGACATCGATACTGATGATGACGATATTTATGGCGATTGCCCGATAAGTCCAACGGATTCATTTTCCCTCTCAAATTCAGAAGACTTAGTTGAAAGACATTTAGAGAAAATATTTGGTAAACAAACTTTAGATCCCGTACCAAATGACACTCCAGAGCTACCTATATCCTCACTTGTAGAAATTTTACAAGGGCCTTCAACATCCAGCCAACTTCTGTTTCTTCACCACCACATACTACGTCTTCTCTGCTTTTACCAACTAACCCAACAAAAGAGGGCACCAGAGCAGACGTCTTGTGTCCAAAAGCAATTGCGGATTATACGCGCTCTATGGGAGGTAACGATCGTTTCGATCATGTCAGATCGTCATATCCTATCCGCAAAAGTAGAAAATTTTGGATCAGATATTTTTTTTCTTGTTTGATGATGCCATAAATTCTATATAACGTACACAACTATCCATAAAATTACAAGCGACTCGCATAAGGATTTTAGGCTACGGTTGGCGCGAGGTTAATCAATAATTATAGTGACACCAAAAAGGGTTCTATAGTATATAAAAATAAGAAAGGGGGGAATTTTGGTGGAAATAATTTCCCACCAGTAAAAACATTATTTTCAGTTTCAATAATTATATGATTTTATTTACACTGATATCCAACATGACCCACGAAAAACAGATTTTTTGGTTCTGCCCACTTACTCTTCTCTTGCCTGGACCATCAGACAGGTTGGGTTCATAAAGGATACGCTCTCCAAAGATGTTTTTAGCTCATCAAAATATGAATCTTAATTATAGTAGGTGATACAGATGCAGAAACTCTTGCTCCGAGATATACGAGTATACTGTAAAAGGAGTAATCCTAATCAACGAGGTTTACATTATTTTCAGTCAGCTTACAATAAAAGTAGGTATGGTAAACGGGTATGCACAAAATTCTTTGAAAAAACTACCTTTCTATGACGTGCTTTAAATGCCGTGCAGTACTTTCTATGCTTTGTGTTTGTTTTAATATTTAAATTTAGCAGTAAAGCTTTTTCTAGTGTTCTATATTTTTGAACTCTTAGAATACGTAGATGTCATTGAACCATGTTTATGGCGGTTTGACGGAACCTATCTATATGACCTTTTCAGCGAAATTGTTGGCAACAAAGGAAACTACTGTACCGATGTTATCGACTTCTTATTTCCGTCTATTTGAATACACTGAGTGTCAATATCTGACGCTGATTGTACCTACAGCCTTGTAGCAATACTAAATTAATCCCTATATATTATACATTTATCGCTATTCAGTACCTATGCTTTACTCCCTAATGACCATATGTGTAGCTTCTTTTCAACCTTATTCCCGTCCCTATTCACCAATTACCTTCATAAATTACCTATACATTCTAGATTCAGACAATAGATTCAGACAAAATCACGACTTACCGAGGTAGGTACCTACTCAAATATATTCAAATATATATATGTATATATATATAGTCAAATATTTCGTGACCAGACTCTTCAGATCAATTCAATGGTACCCAAAAGATACAGTTTACTATAGGTACTGGAATACTAGATTTAAATCCCCTCGGCTTAGGGTAATCAGAACTGCCAAGCACTGGCCATCAAGGAGAGAGGGGCTCTGCCTACCTCAGCAACTACCAGATAGTTGCTGAGGTAGGCAGAGCTATTTATCATATAGGTAGCATGACTATCGACGCGAGAAGGAGGATTGAAGGAGAATGATTCAACTAGATTCATAAAAAAAAACTATGTACGCTTATTTAAGTATATTTCCACAAAACGGCACGGAAAAGGACCACAGAAAACCGAGGCCGATTGCTCATCTTCAAACACTGGAAGCTTACAGCTTTCCAGAGACGGTGAGCCTGCGGCCACAGCAAATTTGTCTTTAACAGATCTTGGTGCAACAGGTGTAGATGGTTATACAGGGGCAACAACATCCCCCACAGCAACCTCCACAGCATCCACCGCAACACCTAGGCAATAAAAGTTTGCTTTAAAAATAAGGAGCGCAAAACGGGAAAGACCTACGGAAGTACGAAGTCTACTTACATTTTTGATGAGGTGTATAGAGTACTTAGAAGCAAAAATAACAAAACTTCACGAAGAAGGTTGTGGAAAAATAAGCTAGATAACTATACTATTTTAGTTTTATATAAGTTTTTTTGTATCTTTTTATAATTGTTGTATATTACTCCGGTAATTTGTGAGTACTGACCTTTCCGTCTTCTGTTGTTCTACAGAACACCTCGTACAGCGTTCAAATTGAGAAGTTGATAAACTTTATTTTTAAAATTTTCAGTCAAATGGACAGCTGTATTAAATGACGAATAATTTTGAAAAAAGGTTTACTAACAGTGCACAGGTTGGTCACGACACGATATTCTAGAGTTACTGTTCGTACGTTTTTTCAATAATGAATATATTTCTCTTTATTTTTTTATTATTATAATGTTTTAAGAAAACTTATTTCTTTTAGAAAATGCAAATTAAAAGTTAATAAAAACGAGTACCAATTATAATCACATAATTTTGTGTAAAATGAATTAGAAAAATAATACAAAAGATTCCATCCCAAGATTCAGATACTGTGATGTTGTATATTAATTTCTTCAGAAAATTTTTGCTATAAGAGAAGACAATGGAACGCAATGTTTGTAAAGATATTGCACGACCAAATTTTTTTTGTGTAGAATGCGATGATGGTGATATAACGTGTTTTGAAATAGGACACCTACCGCCTCCCTATAAAAATCCTAACGAACTTGGTATAAGTTTTCCATGGTGCAGTAAAAATAAATCATTTCGCGATAAAAGCCAAGGCAATACAAAAGATCAAACAAGGTTAGTAGTTGAAGAAACGTCTTGTTCAAGAACGAAACTCATTGCACTGCCTGATGCCCTAAACACATTTCTGGTCTATTTTTGTGACGAGAGCGGTATTAATAAAATGGTCAGTTTTTCTAAAGCAGAACTGGAGTGTGTAGGTTCAGAAAACAAAAACAAACAACCAGATGAAGATTTGAAGCACTCAAATAAAATATTTTGTAAATATAATGCGCCATGTGAAGCAGACTGCTATGATTTTCAGCGTGTTTAAGCCTTTTTGATAAACATTTCATAATAATAATAAAAATATAACAAATTTGTACATGAAAATTTTAGTACTCATTAGACGTAATGAATACTTTCAGATTATGGTCAAACCATGTCTAGTTGCATTGGGTACGTAGTAGTACCCAATGCAACTAGACATGGTAGAAGTTGGATCGCCAACCGCTAAAAACGAACCTCCGTCCTTCACCTTTCAGAAGACTTCAATTAGTTAGCACGATTATATACTTATACTAATACCTATAAGGGTACGCACACGAAAGGGTAGGCAGAGTGCCACCATTATATAATTTAGTTCCACTTAATTAATGAGGGCAAGCCTATTGCTGTGAACAGGGCACTGTATACACTGTATACATACTATCCGATAGATAACAGCACGACTAATGTAATAGATTTCTTCTTGTGCCGGTAACTATTTCTTATTCTAAACTGCGACTAACATTACATATAACGTTCAGTTATACATACATAATGGTCCGCAGACCTGTGGCCTGAAAATATTTGTGTAAAAAAGTGGCGGAATGGATTTCGTAAACAAGGCATACAAACCACCTAAGCCTAAGTGTTATTCGATCTTCTACCAAAATGTTAGAGGGTTAGACATGTTTATATTGTCCTTATTAGATGAATCAGCTCACGTATATGCAATAACGGAGACATTTTTAGAGAGTAGTGTTCAAAACGGGGAAGTGTTTTCCGACGGGTACACGGTCATACGTCGCGCCCGCGCTGATGGTGCTGGTTGGGGAAGAATATTGTTTGCGGTACAGACACAATAGCTGTTGTTATTTTAATGTATAAACGATTATTAGTGTGTTGTATATGTTCTACCGAGTTCTAACGATGAGAAATACATAAATACCGTTATACTTTTAGAGAACCTCATTGAAAGGTATTCAAAGTTAGATGTGTACTGGGTGACTTCAATTTCAATTCGTGTAGTCAAAATGTAAATTAGCAATTTGTTTATCTTATGTCGTGTTTAGAGAAAATTTGCACGATTTTATATAAAAATATGTATAGTTTCTATCCTTACTTGTATCCTTCTCTCTTTTTTTCAGGTATGGTAGGCCTAAACACCTTTTCATTGCGACGTAAATGTGCTATATTAGTACATTATTATTTACTTTTAAATAATAAAATTGACAATGTAAATACATTGGCTCGCTGTTCGTTGCCAGCACCGAACCAGTACACGCGACTGCGCTCGCGTCGTCTTCTCGCTGCGCCACAGGTACGAACGTGTACAGCACAATATGCGCTTACTAGTCAGGCAATTACACTGCTCAACTCCTTGAATGATTTCTAACCAGAAGTTGACATATTTCTTTTTTAAGGTATAAGGTATATTTATTAAATTGTGTATGTTATTCTTAACTTTTATGAAACAATGTTATTATAATGTTATGATGGCTCGTCTTATGTATTGGGCAACTGTAAGTGCATGAGTATTAATGAATAATATAATAGATAATAGAGAATTAATAAATAAATAAATAATCTGTTCTTATACTGTATATGCGAAAGAAGTTCTGAATGTCTGTGCTTAACAACAAATTTAAAAGGAATTGAAAATAAATTTTCCTGAAGAGATTCTTTTTATCGTGGAAGAGCCATGCTTAAGCACAAACGGGCTGGCCTGTCCGGCGTGATACCACGGCCTCACAGAAAACCGGTTGTGAAGCAATGAAAAAACTCTTTCCCCATCCCTCATCACCACGGCGGGCAGCGCACTTAGGACTTTTGAGTTGCAGGTGAGGACGGCGGTTGTCATTTACCATCAGGTGTCCCCTCTGTTCGTCTGTCCCTGTATATTATAAAACAATAATCAAAAGTCCTTATTACGAAACCATACGTCATGAAAAGCGGGATTGACGTCAGATGTCTGTCCTCTTGTGTTTGTCTTGTTAATAAAACAATAATAAATCTCAGGGTCAAGATCTATGTATCCATGGTACATAGCCTACTTGAAAATGTAACATATATTAACTCTTACAGTAAGATGCAGTATCCTTAACACAAAACTATTTGTTAATATAAATATAAAAAAATTGTTATGTGAAACCTATATATTAAAAATTATTTCAGTAAGGTAATATAAATTTCAACAATTATAAATCATTATAAAACTTTTGTTACAGTTTCTGATAAAGATTAAAGATTTAGTATTTGTTTCTTTCCAGATTAGGCTCAAAATTCTTGGTCAATATTGTATTAATAATGGGTAAAGTTGTTCGTTGTACACCTGTGACTACATGTAAAAGCCGTGAGTTAAGAGGTGGAGTCCTATACACGGATTGTTTCTGTCTACGCAGAAATGGATTGCAGGATGACTGCCGCAGAAGTGGTTGTCAGGGCAGAGCCACATGCTCCATTCTACCAGCACCGCTCTGCGGACCGTCACAAGTAGCCTGTTGGACACATTATTCTAATCCTCATGCCGAAGCTTTAAGTGCAATCTGCAATATGCGACGGATCTCGTAGGAGATTACTTATATATCATCTGTTAGCAATTCATTTTTAGGAAGAGCAGAATCATTTAAAATTATTCCACTAATGGACACCAACTGTTGAACACTAGTCTTATCTAGAAACTACCAGAGAAGGGTTTATGCAAAACTTTTTCTTTTCACTGGCACAATGATAATCAAAATTAGAATGTGGTTTCAGTAAGAGACGTGTCAGAAGAAAACATGGCTGACAGAACATTTTTATACGTCGACTTATTCAGATGTATTTTTTTTAATAAAATTGTATGTAAAGTTTAAAATAAGTTAAAAATTTAGCTAAAATCTAAATTCTCAGTAATTTTTTTAAGTAAAATAATAACTTAATAAATACTGCAAAATATAAAAACGCCCCCCTCTTCGTTCTCTTTAAATTCTGGAATCGTAAAGAATTGAAAATGTAAGTACTTAAAATATTAAAGGTAATCTTAAACGTGTTTCACTTTCTTTATAAAAGCACATCGTAAAATATTTTCAGGTGTTCGCCATGTGGTCCTATGGTATGCTACAAATATGAAGACTGCGGTCCTCCGGTAAGATGATGCTACTTAGGAATAACGTCATACGTTTTGATGATATCTAATTTAGTTTTATAAATATTCAGCTTCAGTGTCTACCCCGTTCTGCGTTCAAGCGTAATGGACTGCAAGATTGCCAGTTCTTCCAACAGGGGTCAATACGGTATTTGTGCCGTACAGATGGCTGCTGCCAAAAGCCGTGTCCGGCCTGTCCGCCGTGCGTGCGACGCCCACCGCCTGGCAAGACCTACGTAACGCGCTTCAGCGACTTCGACCTAATTTCACAGTGGTAGAAGTTGAAGTCCTCTTCCGTCTATAAATTCGGGTAATTTATATTCTAACGCTCACGGCGGACAGTAATACTTAAGGACATATCGAAATTAAATGGTTTTCTTTTGCAGTCGGGGTCCAATAAACCCTCCGAAGGCCGTAGAACGGAAGAGGCAGGCGCAGAAAAAAAGGATGAAAAAGAAAATCAGTTGAAGCGGACTAAAAGTCGTGAGTTGCGCGGTGGTATTATGTACTACAGTTGCCATTGCATCAAACGCAATGGCTTACAGCACGATTGTCGTCGCACCGGTTGTGGTGGAGAGCCCACGTGTCTCGTCTTGCCTGACCCTCTCTGCGCGCCGAGTCAGTTAGCGCGTGCTCGGGGCCTTGCGGATCCGGCACCGTTAGCAGCGCACATGCGTGGTCAAGGCGGAGGCAGCTTAAGCGGAGGAACCGATTCAAGTGTCGGAGGTGGAAAGCGCTTTATAGTTTGTGAATTAAAGGGCATTATGCCCGATTCTTCAGCAGACAAGAGCGGAAATAAATGCTGTAAGTGTCCTGCCACATCTGTAACTTCTCCTTTAGGGCATAAAAGTGGGATTGGTCCTCATGCATGTGTATATAGCGGCAGCCTAGCTGCGCCACCAACCCCTGTTGTAAAAACAATTGGTACACATGAGTACAGTTCTTCAAAATGTCCATGTCAGTGTGCTTCTGGGGCAGCTAATCTGCAAACTTCTGTATTTCCCCTTGACGAGAATACTTTAAATTATATAATGAAAAGGTTTGAGTCTAAAGAAATGGCGCCTCGTGTCCCTAAGTCAGGTCCAGGTGGTCATGGCCCAAAGCCTGTCACTAAAGAAGAACCTTGTACTCGACCCGGTTGTGTGCATTGGCAGCCGCCGTCGCCGTGCGTTTGGGATGCTCCTTGTAAAGCAGACTGCTTTGAGACTCCTGTTGATATTCAGCCGGGCCGTAATCCCCTTGCGGGTGGCGGCGGTGCTTTTATAAACTCTGGTGGATATTCCGGAGGCAAGGTATCACAAGGTACACAGCAACCTCGTGAAAGAATGAAACTCTTAACACCAACATGTTGTACAGGTTGTTCTTCGGGGGGCCATGGACAAGGAGCTGCGAGTGGTGGCCCAGCAGCTGGTCTCCCGATGTTGGTGATGAAGCTTTGTTAAACATTTAAATAGAAATGCTTACTGATTTTCTAAAAGCTTAAGAAAAAGTGCAAGATAGGCTGAAATTAAAGGTTTATACTAATTTTAAATTTTATTTAGAGCTATATCCAACATCAATTTATACTTTTAACCATATGTTAGTGAAGTGACATTTTCTTCATTGATATTTACTACTACATCAGCTTATCAGTATTTTACTACACAAATACCAACCCTACATTTGTCATTGATAAATTCTCCCCATCCCAACCAGATAAGCATCAGCTTTAACTACTAGGTAGGTATTGCTTTTATATCGGGGAATTAACATTTTTCAATTACTTTAAAAAGCATGTCATTGCATTTTATAACTACCTGTAACAGAAGATTGATTTTTTGCTTATAAAATATAGGTAGGTAGGTATTAATAATTTAAAAACTTCATTGAATTTGCCCACTAAGAGCAACGATATAATTACCGATTTAATTAGGTAGGTACGTACCGTAAATGGGCTGAGTAGAAATCGCGGGGTAAATAGAAAAGAAACAGAATTTCAATTTTTTCGGGTTGTACCAAGTCCCATCTAAGTTTAAATTATATTTTTTGGTAATGGCAAATTTGTCTTATGGCATAATTTACCAAGTGAAAAGTTGAAAATTGTAATGCGTTGCATGTAAAATTTTCTCTGCACCGACTTCTTTAGAACCGGAATTTTAGTGCATTTTACACAGTGACAGTTTAAACTTGTGTAAATAGTTAGTTCAAAACCTTTATATATAAAAGGTAAGTTGTAATTCTAGCTTAAAATAAGTAAATTAACATAAAATTGTTTGCCTACAAAATACGGGGTAAATGGAATCGCTAAAGGAGTTGATAGAAACAGACTTACCCCCTGGTAATAGAAACGGTCATTGGGTGAAAACAAACTACCTAAAGGTAAATAGAAACGCTTATGGGGTGAAAATATTTCTTTATTTAGGGTTGGCCTATCCGATTTCAAACAAATTGTGTTTTTTTATATATATTAGAAACTTGTAATATAAAAACAATATTCGGTACCTATTTAAAAAAATACAAAAGGCAGTGGGTAAAAATTAGAGATAGGTACCTAAATAATAAAATGGGACTGCAATAATTCTTGTAACTAACCTAGTATTATTAAAATGGTGGAGGCTACACACGAATTCTGGTATAGGTAGGTAGGTAGTGTAAAGTTGCCTCTGAGAGGAATGTTCACAGTAAATAGAAATCGCATGTAATTTTCATAATATAGTTTATTGTTACTTGTAACATTCAAAATCACGTAAGTCCCTGCAAACGCACTTACATTTATAAAGAGACTTAGGTACTTCACTTAATGATTTAGAAAGGCCAAAAAATATCTCCCACTATAAATGGTTATATTAGTTGTACAAGTTAATAAAGCCTTTCATTCCGTTCCTTCAATCTCGGTAGATCCAATGACCAGATCCATTATGGATTTACGAAGATCTTTTTTCTTAATCTGTTTTTTTAATAAACTGGATTTAAATGGTCATTTTGAACGCTTGTTTTGAGGAGTTTAGGTTACGACCTTTTGTTAAATCTATCCTAACGGTCACAATTCAGTGAAGTTAGTAGGTAGGTACCTACTAATTTTTGTGTTAAATCTGCAATATCTACGAAAATGCACTTAATTTTTGTAAATATTTCTATTGATATTGTGGTTCCAACCTTTATGCTGTTATTAGTGAGATGGCGTATCCCATACACAACAAATTCTATAGTAGCAGTCAATCATCCAGTATTTTTAATTTTTCACTTTTAGTATAATTCCAGCAATCTACAATATTTTCAGGAAGTAAGTAAGAAGTAAGTTTATCACATAGAGGAATTATCTTCATGTTGTTTTAGTTCGCTTTATGGCCAAACGCTTCGCTCTACGAAACAGGGCATTAAAGAAATGATAGTGACAACCAGCAGGTAAGCACTGATGTACATCAGGTTCCGTCCTATCGCCTACACTGTTTCTTCTGCATATCAATGACATACATTGTTATGCTGACAATAGCACAGTACATGTGCCAGATTTTAGATATCCTGCTGCCAAGCTAGCAGACGTTGAGGGAAAACGAGCGACGACGAACGACTTGTCGCTTAGCTCGACCTGGTCTTAAGCCGCATCTCAATGGGGATGTGAGAATCTGGTCGAGTTCCAGCTCCAAGAAAACACAGGCTTGCGCGTTTTGCAATTAAGTCTTCATTCCTTCCCCTTCCTACTCTTCAGAACACTACTGCCACTTCAGGATAGGCTTAGTATGGACATTTGCCGGGATCTCAATGCGCATGATTACATCCATCATCCGTCATCATCCGTCATCGTGATTACGTCACTAAGGCAGCCTCGCGGAAGCTCGTTATACTGAACAATGTGAGACGGTTCTTCTCGCCCGAGCATGTGTGTCTTTCTAGACCCAGGTTCGCTCTTGCGTGGAGTACTGCACTCATCTTTGGGACGGCTATGCGCAGTATTTGCTTGATGCTGTCGATCGGTTGAATGACCACCGAGTCCCTCGAGCCTTTGCAGTTACGAAGAGATATCGCCTCTATGGCAGTCCTCTATCGCCTACATCACGGAGAGTGTTCTGACCAGCTCTTCCAATTGGTCCCACTCTTTCTTTGTACGACAACACGTGCTGGCCTGAGGAGTCACCGTTTAAGAGTGGAAAATATACGATCTCGAACCGAATCTCGATCGAGTCAAATAATCTATCTGGTGAGTTATTCCATAAGCTATATAATTTGTTTTCATAGGGTTAAGCACTAAACAATTATTCTCAGCTCAGTCAGTTATACGTTTTAAATAGTTATTTAACTCTATTATGGCAGCTTCGTACTCATTAGGTTCACACTCATTAGAAAAATCACATAAACAAAAAATTTGATTAAAAATATCTAAATTCACATACGCTCTATGAGAAATAAAAAACCCACAGATATTCAAACTGAACTAGCCACCTGTTATGCCTATGCTTACTAATAGTTTAACTAAGCCATTATATTATGAGGGGACCTAAATACAAATATACGCATGATATTATGTAAATAATCTGCAAATAAAAAGTCTTAATACTGGTTAGGTATTTCTGCCTTTTATGGACTAATTGCTTTGGTTTTTAACATGAGCCAATTTGTTTTTTTTTAATTTATCAGTTTTAATAAACTTAATCACTTCATCACTCATTTTTTTCCCCTACCTTTTATAAAGTATAATAGATCGATAATGGATCTACTGAGATTGAAGGAGGTATATTAGGGTTTTATTGTGTGCCGGAAGACGTTTTGTATAGAGCTAGAAAAGCTTAAATTTGGGTAAAACCACCATTGCGAACTCTTGGTCACACCAGTGTTACTATTATAACAGGAGTTTTATTCTTGATTGACAAACTATCATACCATTTATCACTGAATTTGCAGTAAAAAATTGCAAATACTTGACACTTTTTGCCAATGGTTCATTTAGAGTTGTGTTAGGTGTTTTGAAATACTACTCCTAGTATTATACATACATGTGCTTTTTGAGTAAATTTTGTTTTTTAGTACACCGTTAGCGAAGATCGTAAAGTAATGTATCGGTGCATACAATTACTTATAGCTAAATATCGAAATAAAAAAAAAAAGGTTAGAAACGTATTGTGAATAAAAACCGCGTAGTTTAAAGGAGAAACAACTAAAAATTAACATGATTATAACTAGTACACAGCAAAACTAAATTGCATTTCTGGAATGTATAGAACGCTTGCGCAGGCTGAATAGAAGATAAAAAAGTATGTATCGTGAAGACAAGTAATTATTACAATGTCTAGTTTTAGGAACATAATTATGAGTGTCAACAATCGGAATATTAACCGGTAAAATAGGTCGAAAGTGCACCTTGCACCTAATTTTATGGTGTTCAATACATACATGCGTGCAACAAAAAGCAGTTGTAAGCAATTATTATTTTTGGCATCTATAAGTGACGCTGATCACGAATATTAAAAAAGAAATTGGACGTTGTGCAAATTCATAAAGCCGAAAATTGCTTTCAGCTATTTTTCCTCATCTATGTGTGATCAGTATGCTCATTTGTTTTTACCGATCTTCATTTCTCTTTACTTAAGTATGTTCAATTGTTTTCCTAGATGTTCATTTGTTTATAATTTTTATATTATCCTCTAATTTTTAGGGTTCCTTGAATGGAAAAAGGAACCTTTATAGGGTCACTTTGTTGTCCGTCTGTCTGTCTGTCAAGACCCTTTTTCTCAGGAACACGTGGAGGTATTAAGCTGAAATTCGTGTTAAATACTCAAGTCTACTATCACTTAGAGCTGTGAAAAAATCAAACATTTAAGCAAACGCAATCAATCGAAATCAAATCAATCGATACAGCCAGAAGATACAGCCGTTTATGCTGCAAATTTTCGACACTCGCAAGGGAATCAAAACCTACAGGGTACTTTCCGTGAACTTTGATATGAAGCAACGTCTTGTCGTCTGTGCTAACAGATAAATGAAAAATTATGAGAAGCATAAATTTTTGGTTACATCTTTATTTTTAATAATTTTGAACTTACTACTCTTTCCTCATGAACGCGATTCATGAATCAATTTAATTCAATCAATGAATTGGTCTATAATACCTTTAAGCTGTAACAAAATCAAAAATATATCAACGCAGTCAAAAGAAACAGCAATTTATACCACATATTTTGATACCTTTTTGTTTGATACCTAACGTGTACAATAAAGAGTATCTATCTATCTATCTATATTTTGAAAGTCACAACTACTCACAAGGGAATCAAAACCTAAAAGCTACTTTCCGTTGACATAGAATCTTGCCTACAGATTTGTACGGAACCCTCGATGCGTGAGTCCGACTCGCACATGGCCGGTTTTTTTTTAAATAAAGTCAATCCCCTATTTCTGGTTTGGTGGTATAGTTTTGTCTCACCGTACACCGTTCGAGATGTTATTACGTCATAAGTACATTAAACTCGATATAGATATTTTGAGTTACTTTATATAATATAGGGGAATAAACAACGGGTCATCTGCACGTCTGTTTGATTTTGTTGTTGTTTGTTTCATGAAGTGGAACTCCTTGTGAATAGCCGCTTTCAGTTCTCCATACAACTAGAATACCTTTTCCGCAGAAATAACTCCACCGCTCCCGCACAAGAACGCCACGCAACGATATTATTTTCTGTGCGTGTGTCATTTAGCAAAGCTATACGTTTTATCAGTGACGTGGAATTTGTTTACTGTACTGTACTGTATTTGTTTGTTTACTATACCATCGTATATCCGCACTGCAGACACGCTTTTAGTACTTCCACCACTTGACTACTTTACTACTACTACTACTACTACTACCTTCGTCTTAAAATTTTACGAATCTGCTAATACTGCTTTAATTGATAAAGAATTACCTCTACGTCTTGAACAACTTAACTACTTCAACCTTCTTTTACCTTATAGAATCTTCTTTCACCTTTCTGTACCTTCTAACATGGTTCTAACACGCGCTTTGTGGTATGTCAAAGATAAAAAATAAAAATTGCTGCCGTAGTTCTTTCTTCCACACTTCAACTCAGTTCCATAATTCGCTTCAATAAGTTACTCATCTCACTGACTATAACATGTATTCATTCTACTGCACAATTATTTTTAGAATCCTACAGACACAGTTTACTTACTTGAAATATGATACACCATGCCCTTTTCCATTTTATTCAGATAGTTTTTACAACTTTTCAAAATAGGTATACTACATATTGTACGCATAGTCAGTAAATCGATCAAATAAGAATCACGTTTATCTTTTGTGTCGGACACTTTTGAATGTGATTGGTAATAAGTATATCAATTACTCATATCAATCAGCCATGATATTCACTTTAATGTTAACTTTTTATGTTTATAATTTACTTTTATTTTACTTTGGCAATACAACATAATTGACACCAATGATGGGTAAATCAACTGACAAGTATTGCACGTTACCGGTTCATTAAATACATTTCATTTTGTAATTTAAAAAATATGTATCCATTTTTTAAATAATCGATTAACTATGAAGCTAAAAGATAAACAATAAGATTTGATATCCATTTTATCAAATATTATCAGTTGTCGAACCTCAATCTAGCAATGTAATAAGAAAAAATGTGGAACGTGTCTATTTTAAGGTTGTGTTAATAAATATTTATGAATATCGTTTGTCATACATTTACATACATATCCTCGGGCCTTTATCAAGCGTAAGATGCGTCCACATTTTGCCAATAATTATTATTTAATCCTATTAACGTAGGTAGAATAGAAACTAAACTTAGAGTACGGGGTGGCCCCCCGGCTGTATTCTACTCCTTCGAGAATAACACATGTATTTGGGTATGTATTTATCGTTTTTTTTTTCAATTTGTATGCCTATTATAAATTTATGAATAGGAAAATAAATAGTAATGAAAATGGTTTAAGCTTCAAAAATACGAATTTTTACTCTATTTCAAAGTAATTTAGGACAATGGTGATGGAAACTAAGGATCGGACTACTATCTATCAGACAGTATATTCTTCGGCTTCCCTCTATTACGTAAGTGAGACTAGAGCAATAAGTTTGCGTAAGAGACTACCCCTACCCCTTCGGGGACAAAGGCTCACGCTCTCATATAATTCGAATACTGATTTATCTTTTTTTTTCATTCTCTACTTCTACTTGCATTGCACCTATTTAACATAAATACAATATAAGAATATGTTGGTGTCATCTACTAGGGCGCCGTTAAAAATAAAAATAAAATAATAATTCTCAATAAAATATGGAGCAGTTGGGTAAAAAAACGAGTTTGTAATTCAATACCTTCAAGAGCTTTGCATAGGTGACAGAGCCCCAAATATTTACTTCATACTAACTGTGCCAATAAAAAATCTTTTACTTTACAGCATTCTACTAAGAGCTACACGATATAAATAAATAGTAGCGTCCTAAATAAAAAGTATCGAATATGGATCATACCATCTTCGCCAGGAAACATTGCTACAATTACAAACATAATATGATAAAATAGTGCAAAATAATAGTTAAGAAAATAAATAGTGCAGCAATGAAGAAATATGTTACCAGAAGTACTGAAATATAAAATAAAATTGGTATTGAATTAATAATATGATAATGCCTTCATACACATGACTTCAGAAATTCATTGTAGTATTTTTTACAACAGCACGGGAAGATATTTAGAAATGGCATTGCTTAATAAAAATATGGGTGTAACAGTTGTTTCTTGCATTAGAACATCTCATAGTTCAAGCAGGCCGCTTATTTCATTCATGAACACTTTTAACAATGCAAGTCCAAAATGCTCGAAAATGATCGGCGAGTATGATCACTTGAGATGGCCAATAACTTTAGTAAGTAATATTGATTTTTTTAATGGTATACGTCGCAAACGAGCGCAGGGTTGACCCGATAGTAAGGTGACGGTGAGGAGGGGAAAGAGGGGAGGGGAAAGGAGGTGGGAAATTAGTAACCTCGCTCACTCTGTGAAACAAAATGAGACATTAATTAACAACCGGCTTTCTGTGAAGTCGTGGTATTATTCAAGCAATGGTAGCACTCCAAGCATGGCTCTTTCACGTGTTATGATATAGTTTCGCGACGTATTTTATAACTATATACTTATACACACATATATCCCTAAAACAGCTTTCGATTAGATAAGGTTCCTTTTTTAAGATCTTTCCATTCTATTTATTTATTTTAGTAATGATATCATGAACACTGGTCAACTAGGTTTTTGCCCAGTGATAATGAGTTGTAATATCAAGAAGTACGCGGTGACTATTCATCAACCATAGATGTTTTACAGCTGGCTTAGTTCGATTTTCTGAGTTATGTTCATGATGTGCTTGTTGTAACATGTACATATTAGGTGTTAACGCCGAGCATAACCACGAACGTGTTCTTTCTTCTTCAATGGCTTATACCTGTGGAGTATGATATACAGAAACAAACTTGTGTACAGTGTTAAATCTGAATCTACTAAACGTGTAGTGTTAAATCTGTAGCTTACTAATAGTTTGAATAGTGTATTTTATATAAAGTGAATTTTTAGCTTTTTAATTGAGTTCTGCGTGTTTGTTTTTATTCACATCGATTTACATCTAAGTGTTCTATCATTATAATGCCTCGCAGTTGTATAAGTAATCCAGATTCCAGAAAAATCTGTTGAATTCCTATCATGGGTTTGCAAAAGTTGTTTTTTTTTTCCAGTGTCTTGCATGACGATCTGGCAGAATACTGTTCCGTATACTTCTCTAGGTGATTATGGGTGGTATTTATTAGTCACATTTGCTTTTGTGCTACTCTAGGTAGCCTTTAAACTTCTTAAATGGTTTGCCCTTCGTGGGCCATGTTGTAGGTTCGTTTTTCCCCTCCTAATGAGATGCTGCCTTAATCGGGTGACGCTAATGCTAACATGTCAAGTATTAATCTACCCAGCTATCTCATATCTCGCTTATGGTAATCATCAATACAAATACATCATAACTGATAATGACCGTTAGAGTTTTAACACGTAAACTTGATTTTATATTATATATTCCTTTTTTTTTGTACTTGACGATGTTTATATTATACATATTTTGTTTCAGCATCCAAAATATGCTGATAATTTGCCCACTGATAGCGTTAAAACAAGATTTCCATCTCTGACCATGGTTCCAAGTGGTATATTTAGATGTACTAATCGAGAGGTAAATACTTAGTTCAAGTTGTCACGAAATTTTAGAAACATGAAAAGAACTACGTTATTTCTTTGGTGGCAAAAGGAATTACACATAGTATAGCGTATATGTTACCTAAGTTTATATAATGATGACTAAGAATTTCACATTTTACAAATTATTAGGTTGTACGGATCAAATCGGCAGGTTTTGAAATTTATTACGCAATATTTAAGAGTTATTATCAATTACTGGATAAACATGAAACTATAAATCATAGTCGCCGTATGCAATTTTTAACTAATCTGATGGGTCAGTAGAGTAAAAATCATAAGCGCATAATATGGCTGTTAGACGACAACGCAAGGAGTCACCGCCACTCATCTATAGAAGTTTGGATCAGATCAACATAAGATTGAGCGTTGGATTCAACCACCATATTCCCCCTTTTTTTTTTTTTTTTTTTTTTTTTTTTTTTTTTAACGTGTGGAAACCCCCTCGGGCCGTCATCCCACCGGGGTTTTCAGTGGAACGGTGTGTCGGAATCGGACCGACTAAAACCACACGGTGTGCCATGCTGCGCTTAAAATAGGAGGAATCCGGGAACAGCTTTAGTAAGACATCCGGACCCCTCCTAGCGCTTTTGCCCGCAAAAGCGCGGGCACCACCTTCTGGTAACTCTCAATTAGGCAACGTCCAGGCACACCAGGACGTCGCCTCCTCGCGGCTGGCCTTTATAGCGGGTGGAGGGGAAAACCCGTCCCGACCACCCACAGCCACACTCAGGGCGGCATGAGGCGCAAGTAAGCGCGCCTCCGCCGCCCGGTACGCCGGCGGCGAATTAGGTCCGAGTGGAGATCGTCCTCCCGGGCCCGTTCCGCCGCCTCCTTCTGTGAGATGACCTCCTCGCAGAAGGTTGCGACCGCGGTAAAATTCCTGTCGCTACCGGCCATGGAGCGTATGACGGCCGGTAGCGAGAGATCTTCTCCGATGACTGCAGTGAGGACCCGACGCTGCGACGCCCAAGCCGGGCAATCCGCAAGCGTATGCTGGGCCGAGTCCTCACTGCAGTCGCAGTGGTGGCAGACGGGACTCAATTCCCTCCTAGCGAGCGAATGCAGGTACTTTCCGAAGCAGCCGTGCCCGGAAAGAACCTGCGTCAGTCGAAAGGAAAGGGTCCCGTGCTGCCGCCCTGCCCACTCGACGATGACCGGCTGGAGCGCCTCCACGATGGCTAAGCCAGCACGCGGAGCCTCCAGCCGGGACGACCAACGAGCCATAGTGGCTCGGCGAGCGGCCTCACGCCACTCGCGTACGTCTTCGGGCGGGGGCCGATTGCCGCTACTCGCCCTGGAATCAGTCGTTCGCCGAAATACTTCGGCGAGCACTTCCGCCTCCAAGTCCCACGGGGGAGTTCCGGCCAACGCGCACGCCGCTTCCGTCGATACGGTGCGGTAACCGCGTATGGCTCTAACCGCCATGACCCTTTGAGGGCGCCAGAGGCGTGCCCTATTCTGGGCGGTCAGAGCCTCCGCCCACACCGGTGCACCGTATAGTGCCATTGACCGGACAATCCCCGTGTACAGTCGTCTTGTAGCAACGCTGGGTCCACCCAAGTTGGGCAAAAGTCGCCCAAGGGCGGACGCAGCGCCGACCAACCTTGGAGCCAGCTGCAGGAAGTGCTCGTCGAATCGCCATCTTCCGTCGAGGATCAGGCCCAGATATCGTATGTGGGCCTGAACCGGTACGAGGATCGAGTTGACCATTATGGAGGCGCCAGGGGGCGGACCTCGACGGGGCCCATGGAATAAAAGGGCCTCCGTCTTATCTAAGGCCACCCGCAACCCTAGCGCCTCGATGCGCCCGACCACCAGTGAGGCTCCTCTGGTGGCCAGGCGTGCCGCCTCTTCAAAGTTCGCCCCCTGGGCTGTGACCAGTGTGTCATCGGCGTAACAGATTACGCCCAGCCCAGGGGGGAAGTCGCCTCGAAGGGCCCAGTCGTAGCCCATGTTCCACAGGAGTGGTCCAAGGACAGACCCCTGCGGAACACCGCACGACATGGGCCGACGACTCAAATTTCCCTCTCGATCCTCGTACACGACGGTACGCTCCTCCAAATAGTCTGCCATCAGCCACTTCAGGTACTGTGGCACCCCGTGATAGCGGAGCGCTTCCCTGATGCAGCTGAATGGCAGACTATTAAAAGCGTTGGCAATGTCCAAAGACACTGCCAACAACACGCCGCCACAGCTCACTACCTGTTCGGTCAGGGCCCTCAGGCGCATTACAGCACCGATCGTCGAACGCCCCGCTCGGAAACCGAATTGGGCGTCCGACAAATCGGGGCCGACCTCGCTCAGGTGCCGGACGATGCGGGCAGAGAGGATCCTCTCAAACAATTTACCCGCCTCGTCCAACAGCACGATGGGCCTATAGGCCGCGACCGAATCCGTAGGCCGTCCCGGCTTTCTTAAAAGAACCAGCTTCCCGCTCTTCCAGCAGTCAGGGAAGCGTCCAGACGCCAAGCATGCATTGTACACCTCCCTGAGGCGGTCCGACATGTGGTTGAGGGCTAGGGCCAATATTCGGGCAGGGATCCCGTCCAGTCCAGGGGCGGTGTTCTTAGAACGGATTCGAAGGACAGCCGCCCCCATCTCTGCCTCATTGATAGGTGGAACCTCCGCCTCCTCGAAGTCCCCGTCGTCTCCGGCCAAGGGGGCCATCGACGGGGATGAGTGCTCCACCCGTTGCGGGAAAAGGCCCTCAACCACTTCCTGCAGGAAGCTGGGCTGGAGAGTCTCAGTAAGGGGGGGGGCCCAGCGTGCGGAGCTTTTGTTGCGCCGCACGATAAGGGCGACCCCAGGGGTCACGATCGAGACCCTCCAGCATCTCTTTTCTCTTCTCCTCTTTGGCGCGGCAAATGGCCAGCTTCAGAGTTTTCCGTGCCTCTCGGTATTCCTCATGAAGCCGGTCCTCTTCCCCTTCATCGCGGTGACGCCGACGGCTGCGGGTGTAGGACCTCCGGGCACGAATGCAGGCCACACGGAGATCCACCAACTCCTGGGACCACCAGTAGACCTCCTTCCTTGGAGGCCGACTTCCTCAAATTCTGGGCATGGCCGCATCGCAGATATGCGTTACCGCATCGCAAAAGCGGCCTGCCCCCATGTCTACCTCCTCGGTCGGAGGCTGTGGAGACAGCCAAGAGTAAATTATGGCTGCCTCCTCCAGTAGATCCCGGTCTAGCTTAGAAATAGCCCACCGCGGAAAGCGGGAAGGATACCGCGCCAAGTGACCCCTTCTGGGGTCCTGGGTCCGGGAGAGCTCAAATCGGATATAAAGGTGATCCGAGAGCGTCTCAACCTCTTCCATGACACACCAGTTCCTTACTCGTGCGGCGAGAGCAGGGGTAGCGAACGAAAGGTCCACTATCAACCCCCCCTGCTGTCGCACGCACGTGTTTGTGGTGCCTCTGTTTAGGACACAGAGGCCCACCGATGTTGCCCACTCCTCAACAGCGTCGCCCCGTGCGTCCGTCCTGAGGGAACCCCACGCAACGGACTTGGCGTTGAAGTCCCCCAGCACTAGAACGTGCCCAGACGCTAGTCGCCGTATCGAGGTTTCCAGGTTATTGAGGAAGACCTCGAAATCGCTCAGACTCCGGTTGGGAGAGAAGTAGACACCATAAATGGTGATCCCCCCCCATTCAGCGGCAACATATCCAAAACCCTTGTCTCTAAGCGACAAGGGCGGGGAATGAGCCGCCGTGGAGCCGATGACTGCCACGGAACCGTCCCGGTCACCCAACCAGTTTAGACGGGGAGGAACGTAATAGGGCTCCGCAGCTACGGCCACATCGATCGACCACTCTGCCATGGTTTGCAGTAAAAGGTCCTGCGCACCGGCACAGTGGTTTAGGTTCGTCTGGACAAGGAGGCTGGAGACTTGGTCCATTATTGAACTGTCTCTACAGCCACCTCCATGGGCGATGGTAGCGACGCACGATTAACACCAGAGGCAGCCTGGGTCGATTGGCTAGCTCCGGATGTTTGCTGAGAAGCGCGGGGTGACTTGCAGCCCCCCTGCCCCATCTGATGATTGGCGGGGAGATTACCCGCCGCACACACAGGGCAGTGAGGGGCGGCGGAACAATCCGCCGCTTTGTGACCCGGTCGACCGCAGCGAAAGCAGAGACCGCTGCAGTCAAAACCACTTGCACACTTGACGCGGGTGTGACCCGATGCCAGGCATTTAAAACACCTTATCGGTCTCGCCGCCAGAACTGTGACTCTGGCGTTCACGAAACCGACAAGGATCTTGCCGGCGTCGCCCAAAATCTTGGCCGACGCCATGGGACAACTGATCCAAACCGCGCCAAGGCCTCCTGGACCGGGGCGAATGGTGCCGACTCTGACATTTTCCGCATTGCATCCTGTTTTCTCCTGAATGGCAACGCGGACATCCTCCACCGTCACAGAGTCGTCTAGGCCTGAAAGGCGCAGCTCAGCGCACTTAGCAGGCCTGGCGATCCTGACACCATCCGTTTCATGGAAAATACTCCGCAACTTCTCAGCAACAATGTCGGCCGCCTTCACGCCTTCAGCCCCGGGGAACTCGAGAACTCGAGCCCCCGTTTGGGCGAGGCGCAGCCTCACACCTGAAGCCCCGAACTCACCACCTAGGCTATCCCGGGCCTTTTTGAAGATGGCCGCGTAGGATAGCCCAACGTTTCCCGCTTCCGGTGACACTGTGACGACTACAGCCGCCGTTTTGGGCGCCTGCAGTTTCCGAGGCTTTTTGTTTGACGAAACGGCCACCGACTGCGATTTTGGTGTAGAGGCTGCTTTCTAGGCAGCCTTCTTATCGCGCTTTTGAGACTTCTTAGCACCACCGACTACTTGCCACCCATCATTAGAGGGGGCAGACCTAGAGGAGCCAGGCATAGCTTCAGCACCAGATGGAACAGACGGAGTGGGGAGCGGAGGGAATTCAGTCGCCACTTTTGTCGCTGCCTTCACCGGTCGTCCACGTTTCGGTGTGGGTGAGACCACCGGAGCGGAAGTCACTGCAGCATACGACACAGTCGCTCGGGCACTTGAGATAGGAAGCGCTGTCAATAACTGCGTCTTGCGTCTAGTCTTATCGGCGGCGAGAGGCGGCCGAACAATGGGGGCTGAAGGCAGCCTTGCCTCCAGACCTGCGAGGCGCCCATCCATCATCCTCCACACTGCGTCAATAATTTTACGCAGGTGGGAATCCGGAACTTCGGACGGAGCGGGAGAGGGAGCAGCCTGCCGCTCAACCTGGCTCGGTCGCTCAGGGCAATCCGCCCGAAATTGGGCGAACTGAGCGCTGAGTTCTGTCATCTGCTCTGAGAGGTGGTCGTTTGCCGCTTGGAGACGCGCTACGTCCCCAATGAGAGATTGGACCACCCCAGAGATAGCGGAGGAGGAGTCCTTCAGGGCTCGAACAAAGGTGCCCTTCAGATTAGTGGACTTGGTGGCCACTTTATTTATAATTGCCACCGCCACATTCGTCCTTTCTCTCAACGCCACCGGTGTCAGAGAGACGGAACCCCCTTCAACCGGTGAACGGATTTTGATTAGGAGATCCGCGATCTCCTCCTCCGCGATGATTTCGCCTTCCGCTCGAGCCCGTGCGTACTCTCCCGCCCTGGAAAAGGCGGAACTTGCCAAAGGCGCAACAGGTGTAAGTGACCTCGGTCTTCCCCTTTGGCTGCTTGTCAATTTAGGAGGAAGCTTGGATGGTTCAGGACCGTCATCCCTCGAGCGACTGCGCTTCCGATTTCCAAGATCTTGGAACTCAATTACTTCCTCGTCGTTCAACGAGGTGTCGTCTGTCTTCTTTTTGCTTTTCTCTTTCTTCTTCAAATTCTCCTTCTTTCTTTCTTCATTTATTTCTTTAATGTTTTTCAAAGTTGATGAATCCATAATTATTCCCACGAGTGGGGGAGAACTAAAGGTCCACCCGGGCAGAGATCCCCCAATACCCGGGTAAGCGTAGATTTATGCCCAACCGAGGGGTCCGCAGGTGCCTCGGCTGGGAGTGCGCTTGCGACTGAACCACCCATCAGCCATGCATCCCATGGTCACGCACCAGAACACAGGATTCGGGGTAATTTTTTATAGAGGTATTCTTCCTCGCAGTCCGGGCGGTTAAGCCAAGACTCTCGCCCCCGATCAGAGCCGTGAGACTTAACCACGACACTCCTTTCGGGATTACGATATGCCAACGGTGACATCGAGATGAATATCTAAATGCCTGCTCGGTGGCAGTGCGAGTGCACGCCGAGCCCGTCCTCTTTCTCCACTGTTGACAGTGGAGAAACTGCTACCCATAAAGGGGTCCCACTTGTGGCCGATGTAAAAGCCACCTCTTCTCGCCAGAAGATTAGCCGTTGGCGACGACGCCCTCCTGAAAAGTAAAGGAGGAGAAGGCTGCGTCGTCGCCAACGTTGCCCAGGGTGCACCACGTGGAGGTTTTCTAGCCGGCACCCCACCACCATATTCCCCTGACTTAAGTCCGTGTGATTAGGTTGCTTTCATCAGTTAAAGAGAAGAATTGGTGGTGTTGCTTACTCTGATGCCAATGCCTTGCGAAAAGCTTTGGATAAATAAATAGCCGATGGCAACCAACATGGAAGGTACCAGGCAGTGAGAAAGTTACCTGAGCGCTGGCAAGCGGTTATGAATTTGCAGGGTGACTACCTATAGTTAATCTTTAAACATTAGTTCGTATAAATGAAAACTATATCTTTTATTGGAATATTTGTGTGGGCGGGTTTGATCCGAACAACCTAATATATTGCAGGTTCCTGAAGAAACTCACACGCTAAACGTAACGATAAAGTAAATATGTGTTTGTGGTTTTTCTATTTTGAAGATCCTTGGATATGATGATACAAAAGCGGCCATTTATAAGAATCCAGAATATTTTTCTTACCACCAGATGAGCTACTATGACATCCAGCTACATGTGAGAAAAATGGTCAGTCGGAAGAAGCTAGTGGCCCTTACATCATTGGGTATTGGCGTGTTTAATGGACCTAAAGTCTTTGGTCAAGTATGTGAAGTTCAATGAAGTGCTTGTTATGGTTCTTAATTGAGGTTAAAACTACTTTTTTCTTTCATTGTTACTTCTACTTTTTCCTTGGTTGTTTAAGTTACAATTCTTATAAACCACCAGCGTCCCAATGTCGACCCGACTTTAATATAAAAAAGACAAGCGTTTGCTTAGATCGAAGTTTAGTATTCCAACTTTTTTCAAGCGGCAGCAGCAGCAAACCGTAATAGTCACCAATTGGTTTGGAACGTAAGAAAACCTTTTGTGAAATAAAACATCAGAATCCGAGTCACTGTGTCTGGATTCATTTCGGAGTCTTATATATTTTATATTTTTTATAATAGCGTCACTTAGTCGAGTTCAAGAAATAATGGGTAGTGTAGGTAGATACTTAACTTTAAGTTTGTCAGACCTAGAGACATGATTTAGACGCGACGTTGCACCCAAAGCCTTTGGTGGCACATAAAAACCCCTATATTATCGAGAGCTGCAATTGTACTGTAAGTGAACTTAACATGGCGTGGTGAGCGCAACAATGTCTTAATCCGTTTTCACTTATTCAACCAAATTTAGTTTTTATAAATATAAAAAATCATAATGAATAGAGGTTAGTTAGAGGACTCAGAATTCCCAGACGTAGCCAGTTCGAGTAATAGGTGTGCAACCCTGACTTGCTTCGGTTATTGCTTATACTCCCCGATCCATCTGTATAAGTAATATCCCTTTCTTTTCTGTTCTCCCGTTCCTGTCAATATACCTCCAATTTTTCAATCTCATTCACAAAAGTGTCCCGATGATGATAATAGGCATTTTGCCGATAATAGTTGAGTACCAGTTACGTAATAGGGGGTAAGATGGTGGCATTAATTACGCTTCTGCCTACCCCTTCGGGGACACAGGCGTGAGTGTATGTATGTGCAATTAATTTATTAATACCTTTTTTATGAATAACAGTAGCAATAGGAATATCATTATATATATTAAGCGTATACAAAAACTAACAACAACTAATATTACCTTTTTTAAATGGTCATCATGACTGAACTCAGTCTTGCCGCAATAAACTTCTGTCTATCTGTGATGTAAGAAGAGATGTCAATACGTATGTAATGTACTCAATGGCTTTATAAAAACCTATTTAAAAGATAACTTACTTTTACTTCCGCGACACTGGCATAGAATATTTTTGTTGCCAAACTATGCACATGTCAGTGTCCATATTTTGTTAAGAAAAATAAAGCATAAGTACAAGATGTTCTAATTCAATACATAAAAACATAAATAAAATGTAAACGTATCTTTAACTATATTATTACTAATTACTAACATGTTTGGAATAAATTAACAAGATTAAATAATACAAACGCCTGATTAAAAGCTTTTCGCAATGGCACTGTTGAGTAAAATAACGCGAACGGCTAAAAGTGCTAGCAGTCCTTTGCTAAACTATAACACGGAACAACGCCCATTACGCTCCATGTCAAGCTGTTCTAAAGGCGGGGTTGACAAGCCCCCAAGCTTACCATCAATTGGAAGTGACAATCCCAGTGATCCTACTATGTACGATGTAAGTTTACTTTTGACTTGAATAACACAAATGTAGCAGCATCTATACCTGTGAACAGCTAATGCGAGATTTTTAATGCAAGGGCTCTCTAAAGGTTAATGAATATATACATATTCACGTTGATCACTACAGATGCTTAAATTAAATAATAATTAAATAATAAATACCGAACGTTTATTCTGATTTTCACACGTGTTCCGTTCAATTTAAGACTTAGAATAGTAATGGGATGTACAGATCAAGTGTTCCCCTTTAGCTGCTTCACTGAATAGCTTTTAGCAAAAAAGCAGGTGTTTTGCGGCTTTTTAGATCTGGATAAGACTTATGATAGAGTAAAGAGGAATGAATTGTGGTCGACGCAAGCTACGTATATGTCATATACATGTACATATAAGTAACTCAACTTTAATTCGAAAGCCTCTGTCTGCCGCCTGCCACAGACTGGTTTGGTATCTCTAAGGGTGTCAGGCAAGGTTGTATTGCGTCTCCACGGTTGTTCAACTTGGATAGTTTTCTATCTAAATTGAAAGAATACGAGTGTGTTGAAAGAGTACGGTCTTACTTGCATCTTCTACGAGTTGTAGGACATGATAACAATCATGAACGATGAACGTGATATGAAAGTTATGAAAGTAAATCTAAGTAAAATGAAGTTGATGATTATTGTAAAAGGTGTAGAGCTGGCTGCTTGTTAGGTGTATGATTTATGATACGGTTATTGAATGATTTCGTTTATCTTGGAAGTATGTTTACAAGAGATGGCAATCATGATAGAGATATCGAGAGAAGAGTTCAAAATCGAAACTCAGTGAACAGTGCCCTTCACTCACTTGTGAAAAGTCAGAACGTATCATTAAAAGCACGTCTGGTTCTATAAAATACTTAAAAACTAGCTACTGATAATTGTTTAAGGGAATTTGCCCATCTTCGTATAAGAGCAGCGCGAATCAGTCAGATGCTTTTCTTAAAATTTTACTGATTGCAGGTCCGGAAATATGGCCATCAATTACCCAAGGATGATGTTTGTCCTATGTTTTATGTCTTAGACAAAATTCCAAGTGGGGTCTTCAGGTGTACCGTAGGGGAAGTAAGTACATATTTCTATTTCTGCTAAGTTTTGTTTGATATGTGTTTACATCATTGATGAATCGCCAACATTGAATGGTATCAAGGGTGTTTCATGCATTATATGGAACTGAGGATGAGCGTTACATGAATTGAATACCTTTACAATGTAGATTCACCGAATGTAATCTGTTATACAATGAAACTTTAGTTTTGTTTATATTTAAACTATTGGTTACCAACGAACAACTGCACCGGGTCTCGGTGTGACGCTATATTCAATTAGGGACCTAGAAAAAATATACTTGTTTTAAGCAAGGCTCTCGACCTCCTCGACGGTTAAAGAACAAAAAAACATTAATTGTCTAGCTAAAATTTTAATAGGCACCTGGAATGTTATGCCGATTTGCATATAAAAATTAGTTGACATTATGGTGTATATACACTATTATAAGTATATCTGAATGGCGTCCATAGAAAATTCTTTGCTTTCTTCCTTATCCTTCTATCGACCATAGAGAGAGACAGTTTTGTAGTGTAAAAGTTGTGAAGTCACATTTAATGTCGATCACAAAGTTTATTCCACTATGTTCACATATATATATACATATATATATATATATATATATATATATATATATATATACATATATATAGATCGACATTAAATGTGACTTCACAACTTTTACACTACAAAGCTGTCTCTCTTTAAAAATATAAATATATATATATATAAATAAACCTGTCACAAGATATTTTAAGTTTCTCTTTACTTCTCCCTAATTCTTTTTTTTTTTTTTTAAAAAAGAGTTCCCGCACTAGGACTAATTCCTGTCGTGGGGGACTTTACAAACATTCAAACAACGGACACAAAGAACACCCAGACTCAGAACAAAATTTGAGGATTATACAAAACGTTGTCCCGTGCGGGGATCGAACCCACAACACTCGGCGCGGCAGTGTAGTGGCAAGGTGACCACTCAAATCACTACGCCATCCGTGCAGTCATTAATATTTTGATAAGTAGTGTACTCTATTTATTTTTTAGATTTTGGGTCTTGGTGCTGGAAAAAACTGTTGCTATCAGAATCCAGAGTATTTTTCTTTCCACCACATGTCCTTCTTCGATTTCCATCTTCATTTAAAAGATCGAAGATTACCGCAGCCCGATACCAAGAGGAAACCCTTGTAAACTATTTTAAGAGTTTATAAATATTCCTTTGAGGTATATTGCCAACGTTTCCTTAAATAGAACATGGTGAGATATAAGAATAGACCATATTAGTAACGTTGGAAATGGCACTTAGTTAAAATGTAATATCTGACATTGGTTGTAATAAATAAACATGAGTATATATATATCCATACTTTAATTATTTTTGGCAGCGTAGTTAGTGATTTCAACAATTGAGTCTGAGTGAAAGATGGTATGTTGTCATGTAATAAAAAAACACTAAAAAGTCAGCGCTAGTACTTACAAACTCTGAGATACCGTAAAAAAATTGAAATAAGTAGGCATTTGCGTATCTAATTAACGTTAGCAGGATCACTTTTTGTTTGAGTTAGGAAGGCTGCCTTAATACCTTATGATTAATTTCACTTTATTAACTTGAACGTTTTTATTAATAATTATCATTCAACAGATTATTAATCTGTTGAAATATACTTATTATATATTTAATCAATAAATCAATTAGCCTACTGCATTCCACTGCTGGACATTGGCCTTCTCAAATGTGAATGATTGCACCCAGTCTATTCCAGCCACTTTATTAATATATGTATAACAGGACGGGGAAAAATCTTTTCATATTTTGTAGGTATAAAATTAAAGAAAAAAATTATGACGTTTATGGACCTATTTCAGTTTCATCATAAGAGTAGCACAAAGTTGGTTCAAGAATTTTGATGTGAATGATGCAGATCACTCTCAATTAGATGCCATTTTTGAAAAAGTGGAGCATGATCATAGTAGTTATGACGTAGCCGTGAGGAACTGAGGATTGCCTACAAAACAGTTTTAACCAATTTGAAGAAATCTTGCTAACAAAGAAACTCGATATTTGGGTGTCACGCAAGCTCATTGAAAGAAACCTGATGAATTGTGTACTCATTTGGAATTCTCTATTGAAACGTAATAAACCGAACCACTCTCGAAAAGATTGATTGATTGATTGGTGTTGAAAAGTGGTTATATACGACAAAAACGTGCGACTATAGTGAAACTCGGATTAACACGTAAGGTGGGATTGGAAGGGTATTTTATGAACTTTTATCGCCAGGTTATTGGATTGGATTAATAAGGGATTGGGCTGTTATCTATTCCCCCCCCCCCGCCCTTTTTCATTACATAAGCTGCATTGAATTATGATTGGAATAAGAACGGCGTTTGAGACGCGCGCCTAGGTATGCGGGTGTACCTGTGGACATGCAATGCATTACACTCATTTAGTATTTGGGGATGTCTTTTTCTTCTATTCTAATTCATTGCAAGTATTGGACATTAGGTTAAATTTATAAGAAGTTAATCATTTAATACATGTATAGGTAGTCTGAAATCAAATAGAAAAAAAAGACTAACTGGTCCTAACGTCCCATTAGCATCACCTTACTGAAGCAGAAGGTACTGCAAGTATAGGTGTACTCCATGTCCAAAAATGAGCACAAGCGATGATAGATATTACCTATTTTGTTATAATGATAAATGCATGATAAGGAATTATGGGAAAAGTTAAATTGATTTTCATAATATTTAGATAAAATTGTAGATTTTTTATTTCCAACTTTAATAAACGAAGAATTAATTTTGCCTATAAGTGACTTAGAAGACTAGAATTAAGATCTCCCAAGTAATTATAATTTATTATTGAACAATTTTCATTAAATCATATGAAATAAAGCTTACTGTTATAATGTACTTACAGTAATCAAATAGTTCATAAGAATTAAGCTGAATATTTGAATCACCTGCCAGCCCATTTGCACAATTTTTTAACACTCATAGAAACAGATATAATTTTAATCAAAAGTAATAATCAACAATAATGTCACAACTGGCGGATATCCAAATTGCTCAAAGTTGTCTTGAGGAAAGCTTCTCAAAAAGAATGGCGAAGCTGGAGGCACAGCTGCACACTGCAGGGAACTCCAAGGAGATGGTGGCCCGGGTCTCAAAAGACTTTAGAACATTCCGGGAGCTTATGTTTAACATGTTGAGTCTTCTCCGCAAGCAGATTAATGAGTGTGTCAAGATGATTGATGTGATGGACACCCGGCATCCACATAAAACACTACTCTTTATGGGTGTACCCGAAGCTGATGATGTGATCAATATGAAGATGGGTCTTAAGGACATCACTTCACAAAACCTCAAGCTTTGACACGCATTGGTGCCCCAGGCAAGGAACATCATCATCCTATATTGTTGAGGTTCGTCACGACGGAGGTAAGATCAGCTGTTTGGGGAGTGAAGACGACTATGAAGGCATCAGACTTCTCAGTACGAGAGTTTTTAACTAAAACCCGACAGACAGCCTTCAGCATGGCCCGGCAACATTTCGGTGTTTTTTCTTGTTGGACGCAAGACTGTACTATAGTAATCAAAGCCTTCGACAATAGCCGTCATAAAATAACATCCACAGATGAGCTGAAACTTTTGACAGCTAAGTATCCAAAGGCGATATCCACTATCGGGAATGAATCCGGGAATGCTAGATCTGGCGTTAGTGCGAAAAGTTCCCGAAGATAGACATTGGTTTGTTTTAAGCAATGCTGTTCCGCTGCACTTCGTAGTTCATAATCAGATATTTAACTCATACATATTTCGTTTTGCTGACAATGATGTACGTAAGTTAACCATACTTTTCCGTTTAACAATAGCATATAAACTTTTTCTGTTCATTATGTTCATCATCACCTTCTTTTACAAAAATACCTATTTGAATCAATCTTTATTATTGTGACAGCCTCTGCTTGTTTATATCAGATTGTCAAGTTGACGTTTAGTAAATGATATTTCTCGATATGAAACGTTTGGAAATTAGTAAACTCTTTTAAAGCACAGCTAGATTGAACTGCACTTATATATATTATTTTTATTATTTTATAATTGTTTTCTGTGTACTTTTTTTTTTTTCTTATGTTATTGCGTTTTATTTTTCTGTTCTTATGTTTTGTTATTTTACATAATATATGTATTGTGTGACAGCTGGCGGGTGGTGTTGAAATAATTGAATTCTAAACAAACTAGACCCGCTTCTCAATAACTGCATTCGATTTATTTTCAATCTTCGCAGGTATGACCACGTGACTGCTTTACGTTCTGAAATAAAATGGCTTCCTATTCGCCAGCGTCGTAATCTGCGAGCACTAACTTATCTTTTCTCGTTTCTTAACTCCCCATCTCCCCCTTCCTATTTAACTCCCTACCTTCGTTTCTTGTGCTCTAATCATGATAGAAACCTTCGTTCCATAAACAATAAACTTCTCTTGTGTCCCCCTCATTACTCAGACTTCGTGAACTCTTCGTTCTACGTGCAGTCAGTTCTTCTCTGGAATGCTCTCCCACTCGAAATCAGGATGTCCACTAATCGCTTTATATTTAAAAGAAGGGTACGCGATCTCCTTCAAAATGAATTGGCAGAATTGTCGCAGCGGTAGCGTATGATTCGATGAATGAATGTTGAAACTTTTATTGTATTTGTATCTGTATGTGTGTGTGTGTTTATTTACACGTATTTGTATATTTGTGTGGGATTTTACTGGTATATTATATTTGAGTAATCCAATCCAATCAGATGTACACTTATTTATAATATTACCTTTATTATTTGTATATCCCTCACTTAGTTATGCGTTTTTGCACCTACCACTTTTATCTCTACAACACCCCAAGGTTGACTGGCAGAAAATGCCTTAGGCATTAAGTCCGCCTATATATGTGCATAAAGATTTTAAATAAATAAATAAATTATAGATTTGGGGAGGGGAATGACAAACGCCTTACGCCACTGTGAAGGAAAGGTCCTAAAACCCAGTGAAAAATTCACTATATGCGCACAAGGAGGGGTACTCGAGGAGAGGAGTGATCGAGCGTCGAGTAGTATTATATAGAAGGCACAATAGCCAGTTAACAATTATGAAATAAGAACTGTTCACAGTAGGAATCGGTAAAACATTTAATCATTGTTTATACATTTTTTGAATCACTCATTACATACTGTCAGATTGAATCTGTTATGCGGTAATTAAACCAGTATACATTGTACATGTTATAAGGTACTCAAAGTTTATATTTTATAAGATGTTCCTATTTTATTATGCAGTTTTTGAGACTGAACTCATACAGATTAGGTCAGTAGCGACAGAAGTGATAGGTTCCACTTGTTGATATTCAATAAATAATATTACAACTTCCTCCCTTCGCAGTAGGCAAAGAAAACAGCCCGCTGTACCATAGACCTTATTATACTGTTATTTAAGCCCTTCATACAAAAGCTGCTTTTGGGAAATAATTTCTGAGCTACTCTTTCTTTAGTGTCACACCAATTTGTTCAAAGTATGTTTGTTCAAATATACATGTAAAATATATTTCAAAATATTAAATTTAAGTTGCATTATCCGTACCGAATATGTTTTTTCATATCAGTGTCAGCTATTACTTTTTTTTTTGTGTGGAAACCCCCACGGGTTCACCTTACCGGGGCTAATGGGTAAGGTGGTATGTCGGAGTCGAACCGACTAAAACCACACAGTGTTCCGTCAACGGGTCTTATGGCCGGGGCCTCAGGTGTACCCTAGAAAAGAAGTCCCTGTGTACCCCGGCAGACCCGGCCGCCTTTTGAGTAAGGCGACCCCAATATGATGTGTTCCGTCCCCCCTTCATATTTAGTCAGGCGTGCGTGAAACACGTCGTGCCGCCGTCTCGGGCCTGCTTCTGCTAGAGCGATAGATAGCCCAGTCTGTCGCCTTCAGGCCAGCGCTCATGGAGGCCGGAGGTAATTTTGCACTCTCCGGCGCCTTGTGCGGCTTCTGCGGGACGGAAGAGTACTAACTCTCTCCCGTTCCCTTTCCGCCGCTTCTTTTGCAAGCATCACTACCTCACAGTACGAAGCGGCGGAATCCCATGCACTCTCGCTCTGGACCATAGCAATAACCATGGTCTCTAGCGAGAGGCTACCCAAACCAATAGCTGTCACGAGGTCAGCACGCTGCTGCACCCAGCTGTTACTACTGTCACACATATTTTTTATATTGTTACATATTTTACATATTTTTACATAGTTTATGATAATTCAATTTAATCATTATTAATTATGAGTTTTTAATATTTGACGTGAAATTGTTAGTGCTTGTTTATATTTGTTTCTCTGTGTAATTTATGTAAATGATTCGATTACTAACAAAATAAAATACTAATTATATTATCATTGCTCGAAAATTTATTTCTAAAATTTATTTGGTAATTTTTAAATAATATAAAATAAATCTTTAAAGTACATCATATATTATGAGAGGATTCTTAAAAAGGAAAATAGTGTGACCACCTTAATTAAGAGGTGAAATAAATTATAAAATTTATTGCAAGATGGGGAACCTCTGTCGTAGTGAGGGTCTGAATTAAACAATAATTGACGTCATCACGCATCTCACAGCCATTTCCAATTTCCCACAGCCTCGCTTCTAATGCTACATGAGAGCTTATCTTTTGGTCTTTACTTTTTCTGCTAACGTCACGTTTCAGTTGTATAGTTAGACAACTATGACGACCATCATAAGCAGCCTTTTAGTTAGTGGCACGGTTCACAGGGTTGCTATATTAATGCACAAAGGACATAAGCCTCTCATAATTTGCGTTAATATATAAAATTTTTATTATTAAAAAAATGTTCCAATGGGATCCCGTGTACGACAAACTAGTTTAGCGCTACCTTACGGAAACTGAAGGCACTGATTTGCAACTACGAGTACTTATTAGAAACAAGGTTGATGGGGAGATAGGGGGTAGTTCATTCTTACAAATGAGCACAAGTGCTGTCGAGTGCAAGAGATGTCAGTGTTATACATATTAGGCCTTTTTGTGCCAAATATTAGTCATAAAATGCATGATATGAATTTTAAAATTCAGTCAAACCGACTTTATTTGATATTATTGTTGTTATTTTTCTTTTGTAACCTAAAGAGAACTATATGTTTTTCACAATTGTTTTGTCTCGGCTTTAAGGCGTTTTCGTTTGATAAGGTTTGGATTGAGGTTTTTGTTATCCTAATTTCTATAAGGAATTATCGGAATATACCTTTTAATAATAACATTATGATTCAAATAGAAATTGAAATTATGAAAAGTTTAAGTCAAACGTATGAAGCTTCAGTACAGATCTGCAAACGGACATGAATTATAATTCTAGGTTAACTGAAGGTATATTACTGCTTATTTATATTAATACTAATTGAATGATTTTTAATTCTTCGTGTAATAAAGGTTCTTTCTCACTCATTAGTTTTTTAACCTTTTAAGTAAGGGAAAATGTTTAATTCCAATACTGATATTTAATTAAGAATCTTTAGATTGTCTTAAACATTAATACACTATACCTTACTTTCTCAATAGCTCTTAAACAATTAAGCATATACATATAAGGCAGTTATTTCGTAAACAAAGGTACTTTGGGGAGGCGTGGGAAAATTGTCAGGAAGAAGTGGTTTTTGGCTTTTTTTATTGTAAATTGATTTTTTATTGTATATCAATATAAATTTGAATCGGAAAGTGATTATACTTCGTATATATTGTAGTGTTATTATTCATAACTAATAAGGAGCTTTGAATAAGTTCTCTCTAATTTTAATGCCGCCAACGGGAGACAGATCCCTTGGGTACGGTTCCGGATTTAGGGTTTATTGTTACTGTTTTCAATAATGAGGAATCTGGCATGGAAACATATGCATCTTCAAGTTGGGGCTCCAACAGTAGTAAGCGACTTGCCGTTGACAGAACATGCAGACTGCAATAAAAAAAGTAGTCGTAAAAACGTCGACACCGCTAGAGGCCTCCCACTACCAGTGGACTCATAAAAGAGACCACTTACCAATCATCTTTATTTGCTCCTCAAACAATACCACAACGTACAAACTCCTCTATTCGGCCAGACACAGCAGGATCTATCGATATCGATACAGCACTGACCACATTATAAAAAAAAAAACAAACTCCAAATGAAAATGTTTCACTTTCCTTTTTGATTTTTTTCAAAAGAATTATTCTATCACAATATCTTTAATGGAATCCTGAAACGTATTGATCGTAACAGGCCTGTGATTGCTTGCTAACGTTTAGCTTTTGCGAATTTCGAAGATGCCAATAAGCTACTTACTAATCCGACGTTTAGCTTAGCAAAATAATAAAGTTTATATCCCATCATTCTCATCTTTTTACCTCCTTAATCCCCCCTTCCCCCCCACATCCCCCCTTTCTTCCCGGCCCTCATTCCATGTAGATCTATTAGTAGATCTATATATTTAAACAACTATTTAATGTTGTAAATGCTGTCGATTCGGGCATGTTAAAGTGCAGTGCTGATCACAACCCAAAAAATTTTGAAATGTTTTAAGGGGTCATACTGGGGACACCTGCTCTATATCAACTTTTTTTGCTGTTTATGTAACAGCACTATGCTAGTGGGAAAAGAAAGTTTAGAGTATGAGATACAGAAGGCTATTAAGGAAAGTATGGCTAAAAACTGTATTTCATGTGTCGAATCCTCTAAGATCCATGTACCTATTTCAAGACTAAGCTGTGCTGATGCCATGCCCTCTTTTAATGTTAAATCATCTACAATAGCACCACAACAAGAATACTCTGCTAAACACATACCTATGATCACTTCATATGAAAATAAAGCCACTAGGGGAGCTTTTAAAAATCAAAATCATAGCCTAAATGTTCTAAGATTTTTTTTTTTATGATGCTTACAATAAAATTTTATGGATTATAACGATACTTCATCTGCTAATGGTTATGCTTTGTATATTAAAGATGATGATTTAAACACTCTAAGTACTAAGAAGTTGATTATTATTTTGATTAAATCTCTGTCCCAATCCAATTTGTCCTTACCCTCCAACACAATACAATTACTAGATACAATTACAAAAATAACTAATAGCACTAATAATGGACAATTACGCAAAGGTAATACAGTGGAATATTTACAGTACTATTCCAAAAAAAAATAACGATAATAAATATAAACCCTTTTTTATTTGCTTTACAAGAAACTGTTAATGATCCCATGCTATTCTGGCAGTAGAGAGGATCGCTCTGATGTATTTGGTGGAATAGCCCTACTTGTCAAGCGGCCTCTCTTTTTTAACGTTTCCTATTACAACTCATTCTAATGGGTTTTCTGTTATTGCTACTCTTGTTAATCATATGTGGTTTTCGTCTTTTTAAAAGTATAAATTAAAAGTATTATCTCCCGACGAAAACCATTTGTATTATTTGGTGACTTCAATTGTCAACTCCAGTCCTGGGAAAGTTCTGCAGCTAGTTATTATGGTAATATTATTATCAACCTCATAGACAGTCATAACCTCTGCTTACCTAACAGTATTAAATAAGCAGAGGTTATGAGTGGATTACCCACAAGACGCTCAAGCCCTGGTTATGGACCTAGTGTACCAGATCTGAACACATGCATTTCAAACTAAGCATCATCAATAACTTGGCTTCCTCTAAAATCTACTTTTGCTAGAGACAATTATCCACAGGTACTCACTTTTCCCTTGCTTGCAGTATAGACTGAAGCTGACTGGGAGATATATAAATCAATAGTTAAGGGTTATATTTCTTTTCTTCATAGTACATCCTTTGGCCTCAAAACTTCCCCACCCTGGTAGGGCAGAGAATGTACAGAAGCAGTAAAGTCTATAAAAGAAGCTGAATTATAATGTTGTATGGTAGCACTAAGGAGAATTCTGATTATCTTTCTCATGTTATAGATAATACAAAAAAGAAATTGGACAGCTGGAAATTCTTTAGCTTGTCTATATCTCCTAGTATTCGATCATGTATGTGTACGACAGAATATTCGTAGTTTTTTTTTTAATTTCTTTTTTTTTTTGTTTATGTGTAATGACTCCACTTTGCCTGATGGTAAGCAATAAATGGTTTCACGCCCCGCTTAAAAGACCCAGGATCAAAGTGGGAAGGAAAAACGTGAGCTAGTAGTGAATTCCAATCTTTCACCGATCGGCACAGGAAAGAAGAGCCAAACCGTTTCGTTCGGGATCGCATACCTTCGACTCTCAAACGGTGACTCCTCAGGCCAGCACGTGTAGTCCTGTAGAGGAAGGGAGAAGGCGGGACCAATTGGAAGAGCTCGTCAGAACACTCTCCGTGATGTAGGCGATAGAGAACTGCCATAGAGGCGACATCTCTTCGCAACTGCTGGGGCTCAAAAGACTGGGTGACCTCAGGACAGTCTATAATGCGGACTGCGCGTCGTTGCAACCGATTGAGAGCGTCAAGCAAATACTGCGCATAGCCATCCCAAAGATGAGAGCAGTACTCCACGCAGGAGCGAACCTGGGTCTTGTATAAAAGACACAGATGCTCGGGCGAGAAGAACCGTCTCACCTTGTTCAATACACCGAGCTTCCGCGAGGCCGCCTTAGTGACGCTCTCGATGTAATCACGCGGATTGAGATCCCGACAGATGTCCATACCCAGTATACTGAGCCTATCCTGTAGTGGCAGTTGAGTGTTCTGAAGTAGAAAGAAGAAGTAGGAAGGGGAAGGAATGGAGACTTTTTGTTTGAAAACGCGCACGCCTGTGTTTTCTTCGACCAGATTCTCACAACCCCTTTGAGAGATGCGGCGCATGACTCGGTCGAGCTCAGCGAAAAGCTCCTGTCGTCTGCATAACAATGTATGTTGCTAAGAGCCAACATGTCATTGATATGCAGATGGAACAGCGTGGGCGATAGGACGGAGCCCTGAGGTACACCAGAGCTAACCTCCTGGAAGTCAGAGGCCGCGCCGTCACAGAGTTGCATAGCTTGGATAGCAGACCAAATGCAGGAAGTTTGGAGAGAAGCGAGCGATGCCAGACCCTATCGAAGGCCTTGGCAATATCGAGGCTGATGGCCAAGGACTCCCCAAGCCTATCCATAGCCTCACCCCAAAGGTGTGTGACGTACGCTAGAAGATCACCCGTGGATCGGTTCGACCTAAAACCATATTGCCGATCATTTAACAAGGAGTGATCCTCTAGGTGGCGGATTAATTGTGTGTTGATTATCCGCTCGAGCACCTTACAGAGTATGGAGGTGACGGCTATAGGACGGTAATTAGCTAGATCGGAGCGGTCGCCTTTTTTTGAGAATGGGTTGGACGTTCGCCTCTCTCCAGGCCTCCGGAACAATTCCCGAGGAATAGGACAGGCGATACAAGCGTGTCAGTACAGGAGACAACTCTGGTGCACAGTTTTTAAGAACCACCGCCAGAATACCGTCGGGTCCACTGGCTTTCCGGACATCGAGTGACCGAAGCTCCGCACAATGGTGGGCGGGTGAGCGCCACGGTCGTCGATTCGGGAGTTAGCCGCAAAGAGGTCAGCAAGTAGTTTCGCTTTCTCTTGCGGCTCGTGGGCCAGTGATTCGTCTGGATACTTCAGCGAAGGCTGGCAGTAGTTGGACTGCACGGCTTTGACCAATCGCCAAAACTTACGGCTACCCGTAGGGTGGCCGTAGGCGACTAGTTCTTGACCAAACGGTGCAATGCGCTGGGCATCAACTCTGATGTAAGCCCTCTTGCATTCCCTAGTGGCTTTGTTAAACGCTGCTTTTAGGCGATCAACGTCTGGGTCACAATGAGCGCGGGCCCTGATCCATGCGCGGTAGGCCGACTGCTTTTGAGCGACAGCACGGGTGCATTCACGATTGAACCAGGGACGGGTCTTTGTGCTGGCGACTTCACTGTAGGTGATATAGTACTCCATACCGACAGTGATTTCGTCAGCCACGGCAGACGCACTTTGTGACAGATCCGTCTTTAAAGCAGCATTGAGCCCACGGGATGGATGCAAAATAATCCCGCATTCCATCCCAGTCTGCTGACGAGTAGTGCCATAACCGCTGCCTTGTTACCACAGGCCGTGGTGGGGCAACAAGAGGCACTGAGGTGGACACCAGGCAGTGGTCAGAGGATCCCAGAGGGGCGTGAACCCTTACACTGTACTGCGCTGGGTGACTCGTCAGCAGAAGGTCTAGCAAAGAGGGCGCTTGACCCGATATGTCTGGTATCCTGGTGGGCTGGAGTACCAGTTGGGTAAGGTCATGCGTGAGAGCGAATGCGTGGGCAGTTCGAAAAGCGTCGTCCGTTCTGGAAGATCCCAGCCAGAAGTGATGGTGGGCGTTTAAGTCTCCCAAAAACACCAGTTCGGCGGTCGGGAACTGCTCCTGTGCTTTGTCCGTTGCGTGACTCATGTAGTCAAAGAGTCGAGTTGTCTCGGAGTCTCCGGAATGGGACCGATAAAGGCAAACGTAGATCCGGCTCATAAAGCCAAAATCCACGTGATGCCAAAGGATGGAGAAGGATGCGTCTTCTAGGCAGTGCAGACCTGGCAGAAGAACGCAGGTTTCTGCTATGATTAGAGCAAAGATACTGGAAAATAGTGGTAAGATATGAGGGAGAAGTAGGTGAATTAAGAATTGAGTACAGAGTGTCACCACTCTGCGTGCATGTGACGGCGTTTACGAATCAGAAGCCAATTTAGATCAGAACGGAAGGAGGAAACGTGGTCATACTTACGAAGATTATAGATGAATCGAAGGCAGTTATTAAGAAGACGGTCATATTTGTTGAGATAATGATGAGCATTCAGGTCGTAATAGCACACATCACCATAGTCCATAATGGGGATGATCAAGGTTTGAACCAACATGATTTTAGTCTTAGGGGGGAGAAAGTTGTTGTGTGACGCGTTGGCTGACACTTGTAACCTGGGTGTGCCAGTTAAGGTTGGTATCGATGAACAAGCCCAGATCCTTGACAGAGGAACTAAACGGGATTATTGATCCGTTAAAAGTCACAGGTGGCAGTCTGTCTGGATCTAGCCTCCGACTCATCCGTTGACTGCCTACAATGATGGCTTGGCATTTGTAGAGGTTCACCGTTAAACCAAATCTGACGGACCAATCACTGATAGCTTCCAAGTCTCGATTTACCATCAAAATTGCCTCAAATATATCTTCTACAGTTGCTTGACAGTACAGCTGCAAGTCATCGGCGTAAAGATGATACGCACACTGAAGATTATTTGTGATGAAATTGGTAAATATAGAGAATAATAGAGGGGATAGAATGCCGCCTTGTAGAACACCAGAACCAAGATCACGCCAAGTCAAGGAGGATTCATTGACGCGAAACGGAGATATGAGGAGAACCATTCCAGCATATCAGGTGGGATCATAAGATGGGATAGGATGGATAAAAAGATGTCGTGATTGACTGTGTTAAAAGCGTTCGAGAAATCGACCAAAGCCAATACAGGGACTTGGGAGTTCTCTATGCCTGTCCTGATGGTACCAGTCACTTTCAGAAGGGCGGAAGTAGTGCTATGACCAGGCCTAAACCCTGATTGAAAAGGGCTTTGTAGGTTGTTCCGTAATATAAATTGTGATAGCTGTTTGTTGATACAGGCCTCAAGCACTTTGGAAAGGAAAGGAAGAATGGAAATTGGTCGTATGTGATTTAGGTGGGAAGGATTAGGGATTAAGATCTGCCGTTACTGATTCTTCTTCCATTGTCTTACCTACTTCCTTAACTAATAATTTCTTGGATATGTTAGCTCCACCTTTAGTTCAAGAAAGGACCTTTCTTCATAAAGTTCCCTGGTCTTCAAATCTTCTTGAATAATTTCTGGATAAAAATGGTCCTGAAATATCTCCAAAAAATACAGAAAATATAAACCAGCTATTTCTCATTAAAAAGTTTGGAAGACCATGTTTATTAAAGGAGACATATACAAACATAAGGTGAAAGAAGATGAATACCTCTTCATCATTTTACACCTTTTGTTGTAATCGAATATAATCACTGTAACACCATTAATGTACGTGTTTTGTTTACAATATAATTAACATGTGGATTTCTTCACAGCGTTTATTAAAATAATAATGATGCTGGCATGCGTGTTTAGTGGTCACCTCTTTGGTAGATTTTTTTATTACTTTCTGTGACTAATGCTTTTCGCCACACAAAGCATATTATGTGTATAAACGTTAAAAACATTATTTTGCTATAAACATATTTGAAGTTTTCTAACAGAATTTCGAACATTCTAACAGTAACGAAAGTACTTGGTATACGACGTGTACTTTAAGTTGAGACAGTATTTATTTTCTTCTGATTTATATAACCTATATCAGAATATATATAGGGCATCATCTTCCTCTTTATCAACATCAATTTCTAATTAACAAATTTGGACCTTAGGTTTAATAAATGGGACTTGTTAAATATCCAAGCTTGTCTTGCTTGCCTAGCTTGCACCCTACCGAATTCGTTCATTTATAACAGAAGCAGGCTGCCCCTTAATGGGGAAAAGGTGAAGTAGTAATCCTTCTTATCTCGCCGTTGCAATTAAAAGCCAAATGTATGCATTGCATTATAGAAAACAGACAAGGATTCACGTTCTACTGTTGCCATTTAGTACCGACTGTGCTATTGGTATAGCGGTTAATGATCCTGACTACTAAGCGAAAGGTTAAAGGAAGCTTCCATTCACACACAGGACAAATAATTGTGTGATGGTCATGATCATTTGTTCTAGGCAAATGTGTAATTTATTTACACACACATATGTATATACATACATATTTACATACTCACACGCTCGCCTATAACTCCGAGAGAGCCACGTTTTGCATATCATAATTTGGTCCCACTGACGTAATAGGGTTGACCTATTGGCGGTAGCCTTGCTCGGACACGCTATGAGACTGTATATACATATATTGTCTGAAAGAAAACAGTCCCATCAACTTTCCCGTGGGTGTCGTAGCAGTTGACTGTTACGACACCCACGGGAAAGTTGATCGGACTGTTTTCTTTCAGAAAACATTGGTGACCCTATTCTACTCCACCGTGAACCACAATTTTTGCTTAGTTTGGGATCAGACGGCCATGTCAAGTATTTATTATTATTATTTATGAACACGCTCTTCATTTGATTACTTTAACTGACAGCATTATATGGTTCTGGGATTTATTTGCCGGTGGTATGTTTTGTCTACAACTATTCTAGTAAACAAGCTTCTGACTGTCTACCTCATAGTCTTTACCGTTACCTTATTACTGCGGTAGAAGTCTCTACTTTCCACGGACTTTTGAGAGCCTAGGTACTTCTATAGTCGAAGAAGGGGCCGTTATAAGAGAATTTTCAAATTTTTATCTAATTTCTTGCCGCTAGTGATTGGACTTTTATAACTTTCTACAAGCAGTACTGGATTTGGTAATCAACTTTCGTGACAAGGTATGGACAACTATTCCAAAAATTTTACCTTGTCCTCCTGGAAATTCTGGTAAGATATGAGATCGATAAAAAAGAGGTTTAGGAGGTTAGCTACAACAGACACTAGCACACAAATATACACGCCAAAAACACTCCTTTCTTTTGGTGTCGGGGGTAATAATGGTAATGGTAATGGTAAAGGGCTCAGTTTCCGCATTTAGACTCATGTTCGGTCCATTATGCGTCCAGGAGGCTGACTAGTTAAGCCAGCCTAGCTCCTTCCAGAAGCGCAAAAGCCTCCTGGGGCGTTCACAGGCTTCTAGGAGCGTCCTCGGGCGTGCAAGGATTTCTGCCCGTTGTGCAGCCACGCCCTCGCATTCCAGGATAACGTGGGCGGCCGTTTCCTCCGAGCTCAGACAACCCCTGCACTGGGGGCTATCGGTCGCGTTAATGACGAATAGGTGTCGGTTCAGAGCCAGATGGCCTGTAATGCTTCCGACCACTATTCGGATGTCCGTTCTATGAAGACTGATGAGTGTACGCCATAAACGTGGTGATATTTATGTTAATACCAGTTTGAATTGCCTACAGCCAAGTGTATTAATCCACCTGCTATCGTGTACTTCTCGAGTCCTTTGCCTTACCCAGGAGCAATATAAGTTGAAGGGTAGTGGCAAGAGTGTGGTTCGGTGGTGTCGGGGGTTAAAATTCAAGACATTTTTGACACTGGTAGAGCCATGCTTAGGGTTAATGGGCCGACTTTACCGGTGCGATACTACGGCCTTACAAAAGACCGGTTGTGAAGCAATTCCCCGAAATTAGTGAGGTTTACGGAAGCCCAACTCCCCTGTCCTCTTTCCTCTCCCCTCACTCCCCCCCCTCTTTCCCATCTTGTCATCCCCTCTCTCTCTTTTCTCCTCCCCGCATTTTCTCATCTCTCTTCACCCTCAAAGGCGGGCAGCGCACTAACGACTATTGAGTTTCAGGTGTACATGGACGGAGGCTCTCACTTACCATCAGGTGACCAATCTGTTTATCTGCCCTCCGATATTATAAAAATAAAAAATCATTCTACATTGTTCATGTTCACCTCAACAAAGATTATACCGTAGTGAAATTTGCTTACTACGTCCGAGTATGACAAATGAGGGTGATTTGTTCTGTGGCCGCAAATAGCCGTTTACGAGTTTACGGGTCATAATGGCATGCTTTTAACACCAAGTGACAGTTTTCAGAAAGTACGATGGATTGGACTTCTTTTCCACATTCACTTTCGATGACTAACGGTCGAAATGCAGCCGGACCTGGACATATATGTATATTTAGATATATATATACGTAGAATAAATAGACATATTAATACAAATTTACATGAAAGTTTAATTAAAATACAACACCGGCAATAACGCTATATATAGGCAATGCCTACCTTTTATTTTACCATTGCAACCAAGACTAGTGATCACAGGCTGACTGTTTAAAGTTCGTAGAATTAAAACGTCCAACAGTTTAGAAGAGGTTTAAAATATTTACAAAACGATTCCTTAAGTATTTTATGAGAAGTTCCAAATGTAACCATTGGCACTTGATAGATAGTACATTGTTTCAATAAAAAAAAATACTTTAAACTATTTCTTGAGGTCACCTTCTGAAGTGTCATGAACTCTTTGATCTCTCCCCCAAGAGATGAGCAAATCCTCTTTCCTTCCTTAAGAAAGACATAAGAGAGAAGGACGGTTCTGATTTCCGAAATAGTGGCTAGAACCTGCTGAGAGCTTCTGCACCTGCTTCTTTCAGTAATAGGAACACAAAGTGAACCGAATAGAAACCGACATATTCGACCCTTGTGTAGTGGAGATTATGTGCTATATAAAATAATCGTTTCGTCAGATGACATTATGGATTGGTTTATGACATTTTATACAGACAAAGAAATATTTAACATTCAATTACGTGTATACAAACCTTTATAGACATGAATAGTTGGCCTTTGAAGCGGTGAATGTCCCCCGTGGTAATGCCACTTGAAGCTACGGCTTGCTCCATTGGTTTCGACAGAAAATATTTCTATCACGCAAAACCATTCAAGATATTATTAGAAGAGTAATTGATATATCGAACGTCTTTTTACTGATATCACGAGCGGCTCTTACACGCAAGTTACAACCTTTCTAGTGTTCAGTATGTTAATATAACCAGAATTAAGTAATATATAGATTATTGTTATTTTGTGAGACGCCGTGTCCATTAACGTTATTATAAATACCCAGAATATTAGAATTTCAATTAAACAACATATTACAGAACTATTTTACAAATCTGTTTGGTCTACCTCTGTTGATGATTATATAAAGCAGGCGATGACTGTAGAGGACTATTAGGTATACAGGTAGTGGAGTGATAATTAATAAAAAAAGTCTACTCCCTTATCAGGAATGTTTCGCGGGGCCTTGGCATACAATTACCTACTACCTAAAATAATATTCGGTTTGTTAGTGTCGGTGGACGCCAAAATATGTATAAAGGTATTATGAAGAATAATACCCAGAGACTTAATAATAATATAATTTATCGTATATTTACCTTCCTACAACATTTTTCTCCTCGGATTATGTCATACTGTTTACTCGTAATAACAGCTAATTAAGACTAGTGTATTTACAATGTCATTTATGACCGGTGGATAGTCAGGGTGGTTGAAATAAAAGTACACTTTCAAAATAACAGTGATTTATCGTCGGTAGACAATCCAGTAGTTTCACTTTACAATCGTGACGGTTACAAATCAACTAACTCAAATTATTTGACATACCCGTCTTTTATACATTTTGCTGTCAGATCATATTATTATCAATAGTGAATAATTATTAACAGTTGTGCTCAATAACATTTTGGATAATTATTTAATGTGTAAATTACTAGTAAATACAATTAATTTATAAGTATCATTTAAAGGAATAATATAAGAATAGCCGGAAGCTGAGAAACGGAAACCGTTAGTGCAAATATTTAATCAAGAATTATTTAAAAACCCAATGAAATAAAACAGAAGTAGAATAAGTAATTCATAATCGATTTAGGTAATCTGGTTATGTGGTTGAGTAGGAAAAGTTATTGTGGCTGGTATATGCTGGGCCGGAAGTTTGTAACACATTACAAGGTTTACTACAGACTGGAAGAGCAACAGAAATGCACATTGCATCATATTATACACACCTAAAAGATAAAAAGCAAAAGTTTTGTAAAAATAATCAAACTGTTTTGGGTATTCGAATCTCGACTAACATTACGTAACTGTTATGATATCACATCTCTACATATAAATACGTATGACACAAAAAAATGTGTAAGGAGAAGTGATACGCTATTGCTTTTTATTTTATAATAATCCCTTGTAATCCTTCAATATACATAATCGTAATTAGAGCAGAACGATAATCCATAAACCAGCCATAAACTAAGATAATTACGCATAATATTATTTGACATAAATGTGTCGCCATAAATACTGTTGGCATAATAATAATAAAGCATTATGTTATAAACTTAAGTTTAAGCATAATTTCTCTAACCATAATAATTTTTAGGCATAACATTTTAAAGCATATATTTATTTACCAATTATCTGTCAAAAAATCTATCAGACATTCTGTCAACGAGTTAAAACTAACACAGTGGCTAATAGTCAATTTATGCAGCTCCAAATTAAACGAAAACAAATTAGACCAAATTATGGTTATGTTAACCTTTGCATTATGCCGAAGTATTATTATGGTAAAGTATTATACTAATAAAAGTTATGCGGAAATGCCAAACAATATCATGCCTTAAAATTTGATGCCAGGAGGGGGATTCCCACTTTATAAGGTACAATAAGTGAAATTATCCGGACCGATTTGCTACTCGATTATTTAAGATACTTTGAAAACACTATCCGGATAAATCCGAATAATATGGATATTTTGGATACCACTATAAAAAAGCTTTACCTTACCAATGTTTACTGAATATATGTATGTATTAGCTATAAATTATGTCCATAAAACTCTCAGAAAAGTACTTGAAAATAAATTATAATTACGTAAAACAACAATGTTTAATATAGGTACTTCCAACGTTACGATTGGTCTGTATACAGCAGCGAACTGCGATAGGCTGAACGATGTTCTTGTACTACTTTTGTAATTAATAAGAGAGTGCTTCTCCATCATTATCTGTAAGTTCTAATGATCTTTAAAATTCGTCTAGAAATTTTCTCTATCAATGGCTTTAAAAAAAAAATCATATAAATTTTCTTCATAGTCAATGGCAATGGCAGTAGGATCAAAAAACAAATTTAATAATAAATTTAAAGTTGTTGCAATGACATAAATAAATCACGTAAGGTTAAGAATATTTCTATAACCATGTATATTTTTATTGCAGTGTCTGAATATAAAGTTGATTTGTTCCAAAAATATATTTTTTTTTGTTAATAGGTCTATAATTTTCTTTAGTTATAAATGAAATACTCTGAAAACCAAATCATGTCTATCATATGATTTTTGATCGGGTAAAAACGCATTTTATATTTCTGATCATTCGGGGTTACATGTGAACATAACAAAGATGGTCTTCCAAATGACATATGACATATGTCATGGAATCTTGATTTTTTCGTTCATGTATCTTGGAGATCCTGTAAATGACGATGGCAATGTAATATGCAGGCCAATATTAAAAGCATCTATATGGCCATCATTGATCACGGCATCTCTTAAATGGATGTATTCTTCAACGCCTCATTTTTTATTATTTCCTTTGATGAAATCAAATCCTCTCAGATATCATTTTTGCCACCATATCAACACAATATTGGTTAAATAATCCTTTAAAATAATGTAAGCTGTTAAAATCATCTATTCTCACCATAACTCTTTTTTTGTTGTAAGCCTACCGTAATGACTCCACTTTGCCTGATGGTAAGCAATAAATGGAGTCCAAGAGTGGTGGTCACCATCCTCATTGCATGTCTAGTCAATGTAGTATGGTGACCCACACTATCACGCCCCGCTTAAAAGACCCAGGATCAAAGTGGGAAGGAAAAGTTTAAAGGCATAAAACTGCATACATGATACAGTTTTAGATCTAGCAGCACCATTCTGTTGTGGAATGTTTATGCAGTACTCGTCATTGCCAGACGGAAACACAAACTTTATCCTCGTCTATCAAAAGAACAGCTACTTCGTCTACTATTGGCACATTATATCGACTTCGATGATTGTTGGTTGGTTTTACATCAGCATGGATGAAGAGTTTTAAATGAGTGATTTACTGGTCTATTTTCGAGATTGTGTTTAAAACTTTGAATATGCATATTATTTTCATGAAGATATTTTTGTAGCTAATCGATAAGATCAATTTATAAGGTCGGGTTTTAATTTGTACGCAAGGATACCTGATCTGCATGAAAAACAAAATATATTTGCAAAAACTCTGGTTGTGCACCTTTAGCCGGAAATAAATTACCGATCAAATGATAAACTTGGGGCTGGACTTTAAATGTGGGCATAAAGTTCCCCACTCGAATTTCTTTGACACCAAATCAAGTCATCTGAAAAAGAGTATTATATTGCCTGGAATGGTTCAAGAAATGTTTTGATGAAGGATGTGATCCTGATATCAGTTCTGATTTTTGATTCAAACTGATGTTGGTTCGGGAATTTTGGTATATTTATTTTACCACCACTACAACACAGACCAGGAGCTTCAGTCTTCCATTTCTTTGCTTGGCATTAGTTGCATATTTTATCCATTCTACCAATATCAACATTAAAGTCATAAGCAAAAGCAGAATTCAATAAGTTGTGCTGCCAGCGAGTTCTATTTACTGCTGATCTTGCATTTTATTGAGCTAATCGATGGGAACGTTCATCGCTTGATTCCCGTTCTCGGTTCGCCAACGTTCGAGAATTCTGTTCGGCCAAACGTTGCGAACGTTCTGCGCTTGTTTCCCGTTCGTGGTTTGCTAAATTTCTTGAATTCTGTGAGGCCAAACGTTGAGAACGTTCAGCACTTGATTCCCGTTGTCGATTTGCAGAACTTGAGAACGTTGTGTTCGTTCAACGCTCGTTGAGTAGCCAACCTATGCCTATTTTCATCCTCTGTATCATTGCTGCGCAGAAGTCGCAGCCATTTTGCAGTGGCAGACTGTCGAGAAAGTTGAAATCTTTTTCTAGATGTTTTTTATTTATATATATATATCTAACATATTTATTATTTATGTAAGAGTAAAAATAATTGAAATTACCCTATCCACGGTAAAAGAACTACCCTAAAATACTACAAAATCAAAAACAATACCCTAAAGCAAATTAAATACTACACAATTAAATAGGGTGTCTATTTAGATATGGAAATTAATAAAAATAACTAAACTAAAATAAAATGTATTACTAACTTATTCATTCAAAACTGTATTATACGTTGATATTTTAGAAAAACAAATTTATATAGTAGTTCGCTTTAGGACAACCGTTCCGTATGGAGCCAACCACGCATTTAAGCCGCGCTGCATGGTATCTCTCAGAGCTAACTGGGGCCACCGCCCCTCCCCCTTATGACTGCCCGCCGGCCTGGCACATCATAAATGCGCGCGAAGTACTTGATCATTATTTTGGTGCAATGTTATTTTAAAACTGCGATATCTCCTAAGATATTCATTGAAATCGAATGATGTAAAGGTCAATTTTATTTTAAATTAAATACTTGTGATAAATAACGTATTTATTTGGATTATAAGGATTAATATCATGCTTATAAAAACACATTCGCAAATAATGCATTATTTTAGAACAAATATGGTTAGCATAAAGAAGGTTATAGTAAGTCAACTTTAAAAGATAGACAAATGCTGTCTGACAATTACTTTTTTATAACTTTTAAAGGATAACATGTCTGTCATACATGATTCTTGCAAAACTTTAACCGTTTACGCACGCAGGGGAAGCTTACAATAGAAAAGAAAAACATTTTGAAACATTCTTCATTGGTGCTCCACTCCTGTTGGTCTAAGCGTGATGATATATAGCCTATAGCCTTCCTCGATAAAATAATTTTTCAAATCGGACCAGTAGTTCCCGAGAATAGCACGTTCAAGCGAACAAACAAACAAACTCTTCAGCTTTATGTATTTGTATATGGATATTATAGAGAACAAATAAGCAACGAATGTTAAAACAAGAAATTCAAGAAAGGCAATATTTAAATTCAAGACGTAAACTACTAAGTCGAAGTGAATTTCAATGTGTTTTCTTTACTATGTTTACTCTCTCTGTGCCATCAATACAATTAGAATATCGATAATGTAGAAATTTTTTGCTACCCGCGGATCAGCTTGGTGTTTGCGACCAAGCAGTAGATCGTTTTATCCTTGATAAAGGTCCCCCATTACACCCAATACTATTCGTCCGCCTCACAAGTAAATCCCCTAATTATGTTAGTAAAACAATACAACATTAGTAAATATGATATTTTAGTTAAGTGACTTACGTTACGTTACGTTACGTCACGTTATCGCTCGTAAGGGTAGGTGGCAGCATTATTCTGGCCAAAGATCGACCGATGAAGTTTGTTGTGGACAATATTCTCTTGTTTTTTTTTAATATTCTACTGATAACATTTTTAAATTACGTTGTATATAGACGCGGCTTGTTCATTGATTTGGCAGCACCCGTGATTACCTTATAGCAAATTGCAACTTGCAATGGACCCACTTGTAACGTTATATGTGATTTTAGTCGATTCAAATCTGACATATCGCTTCACCTTCAGCTCCGGTGAGGTGATGAGTGTGATGACCCACGAGTGTTTCCACACAAATAAAAAAAAGAAAGAAAATGCGTGGTCAGAAATAGTAATATCACAATACTATGCATAATAGTTCAATAATGCCTAACGGACTATATATAACCTGTCTGCCGTATAGAGACAAGTTGTTCACAGTGAAAATTGATAACTGCTTTTATATTCCCATCTAGTTTCTAGTACAGTTAAGAATTTCTATAAAATTATTACCTACAACTCGCCTTCCTTAACAGTTTAATATACCTTTTACGCTATGCCCTAGAAATGTTATAGTGAAATGTTTAATAATGTATCAAATATGTATTTAAATATTTACATATTTAACATACTTAGGTACTGTGAAATCAGTATTATTCGACTCTCTGATTTCTATTAGTATTAGCACGTTTTCTTATGCATCAATGAGTTAAACCTTTCTTTTTGTAATGAATGTCAGCAGGTTAAAGTTTGTTATGATAACCGCTTGTCGGACTAACTACCTACGCGTACTCAGTGCATTGTGAAGCAACTTTATACAGCTTAACATAATGCTTAATATTAGAGGGTTAAGACAATAAATGTGCTAATACGGGATTTATGCTTTGAAATAACTTAAACTCAACTCTTTAACATAAATTGTTGAGCGTAATCACTAAGGCGCCACATACTATCAACCAATCAACGTAATTTATGTGTCGCCATTGTCACCCACAATATTTTATTTTTATTACTTTTTGTTTAGTTATATACGTTAATGAAGTGTCTGCTTAATTATAAATAAAAACGTTTTCTCTACATATTTTTCCAAAAACCATGACCTTGTTTTTGTATATCCAAGTTAAGTAATGAAAAAAATCAATATTAATTTGTTTCAATAGGCGGAGGTCAATAGGCTTTGTGACTATTCAGTTTCATACAGAGATCAAGGTGACCGTTCTGATAACATCTCAGCCGAAGGCGACGCAACATAAACCTTTGTAGAACTCTTGTTACGCGCCCGGTAACTATGCGATGTTGTGTGTTACATAAGTAAGCAACTAAGTAAGTACTCTTTATTGTACACCAAATATACATATAAAACATATCTGATAATTTCACATAAAATGTACAATGGGCGGCCTTATCACAATAAGCAATATCTTACAGGCAACCTTTGGATGGACAGGATTTTAATGATCTCGTATGGGTGGCTGTGGTGTACAGTCATGTAATGTGTGCTAGTTTAAACGCAAATATATATAAATACCCAATATAAGTACACAGATATAAATACATATATATATAAACATACATACATATACCTACACATACAAGTAAATATATACCTATAGTTATCTTAGACATTACCTTGCAAATAGTAGTCTTTTAACATTTTTTTGAAGGATCCTAATGAATGAGCTCGTCGGATAGATAAAGGTAGGGCATACCAGAGCCGTGCTGCTTCAACTGTGTATGATTTGTCAGCAAACTTTTTCGAATGCACTGGTATTTGCAGGTTTAAGTTTTCCGATGATCGCAAAAACCTCGAATGTGTGTCACATAGGAAATTAAAACGTTGCTTGAGATAAGGTGGGGTAAGGGGATTGAACAATATGTTATAAAGTAGAGAAAGAATATGAGTATTCCGACGAAGGCGAATCGGGAGCCACTTGAGCAAATTGCGGTATTCGGATACGTGGTCCTATTTGCGTAGGCCAAATATAAACCTTATACAAAAATTTTGAAGGCGCTCAAGCTTATCGAGTTGCTCCTCTGTGAGATCAAGATAGCTGGCATCGGCGTAGCCCAGTATTGGGAGCAGGAGCGCCTGTGCAAGCGAAATCTTTGTAGCAGTCGGAAGAAAGTTACGCAATCTTCGTAAGGAGCCCGCAGATGCGAACAATTTGCGACTTACCTCTTTGAGTTGTGGGCCCCATGACAAAGTTTTATCTATTAATATCCCCAAATTTTTGACTCTATCGCTAATCGGTACCGACATGCCATTAAAATTAATTTGTGGCAGTTGTGTCAGTTTAATACGGGACATCATCCCGGGTCTTCCCACCATAATTACTTGAGTTTTTGAGGGGTTCACCTGAAGACCATAGTTGGTACTCCACTCACAGATATGTACGTTCCAAATCACCATTGATAACTAGAAAAGCTTCGTGAATTGTATTTAATGGAGCTTGTGTGTAGATTTGGAGATCGTCTGCATAAAGGTGGTAGGATGAAACGAATTCTTTGGAAATGGTATTAATAAATATTGCGAAAAGTAAAGGGGGTAAAACGCCACCCTGCGGTACACCGAGTGAGATATCACACCAAGAGGAAAACGAATCCTCAATGCGGATAAGTTGGCGGCGACCAGACAGATAATTACGAAACCAATCAATCACTATTGGAGATATGTTAAATGTAAATTATGCTAGTATATCAAACTTTTATTTTTTACTTTTATAATGATATCATCAGTAATGTCAATTAACCGGTAGTTTTCAAACATGTTGTAGCTTACGGTTTGCGTACACATAAATATCTTTCATCATAATAATTGCAGCAACGGGAAGATTTTCCATGTATAAACTGATTCACGCAATTTCACTCACCACTACTCGAAAGGTTTAAATAATTAAATAGCCCCTAACCTTTTTTATAAACTGGTATTTGAAATACATATTTATCACTGAATTGTTCAAGTCTGACTAATGTTAGTTCCCGAGATTGATGTGGATTTTTTTTTCTTTAGATCTTTATCTACACAACTCCCGCACTAGCAATTATTCCTGTGTTGCGGAGAACTTTACAAACATTAATACAACGGACCCGTTGAATAACTAGGCATGAGACAATTAATTGAGTTATTGCCAGCCTTTTCCTTGAGTGTTTTCCAAGGAAAAACACGAAAAGATAGGTGATCCAATACAAGTGTCAGAAAATTATAGTAGAACAATGTCTGCTTTCTTTTCACTGGGTTAGGACCACGTGAATGTCATGAATCAAAAACAAAGTCAGAGTGCGTGAGATTCCGCTGCCTCATTTTGCGAAGAGGTCATGCTAGTCAAAGAATCGGCGGAGAGGACAAGGGAGAGGACAAGTACTCCCCCGCCCGTAGAAGACGCCTCTTGCAAAGGTCGGCCAAGGTCTGCAGGGTGTCCAGGAAGCATCCCTCCTAGTTTATACCAAGGTCCCTTGCAATAGACCCAGTTAAGATGGAACACCGTGTGGTTTTAGTCGGTTCGAGTCCGACATACCACCGCACCGTCAGCTCCGGTGGGGGTTTCCACACAAAAAAAAGTAAGTATATTTTTTTATATTACAGATCACCAGATCACCTGATGGTAAGTGACAACCGCCGTCCATAGACACCTGCCACTGGCGAGTTGTAAGTGGACTACCGGCCTTTGAGGGTGAAGAGGGAAGAGAATTAGGGTATGCGGGGAGGAGAAAGAGACGGGGATGAGAAGGTGAGAAAAGGGGCGGGAGGTCAAGGGAGAGGAATAAAGAGAGAGGACCTTGGCCCTCCGGAAACCTCACTAATTTCGGGGAAATGCAACACAAGTGTTGCTTAACAATCGGTTTTCTATGAGGCCGTGGTATCACACCGGTCGAGCCGGCTCATTCGTGTCTAAGCATGGCTCTACCACGTAAAATTGTTAAGTTCTGATTCATAAGAATGATCAGATTTATAAAATACGTCACACAAAATTTTCTCGGTTAGATTAAGTAGTTGAGAATAAGTGTCAGTTAAACTAAGCCCTTTCCTATTATTTTATCTTATTTTGTGGTTCACAATATACCGAATGGTCATTTTTAATTTAAAACTTTTATTGCAGTGCAATTTCATCTAGAAAAGTATATAAATTTTAGTAATAGGTACTATAAAATACATCAACGGACACAAAGATTAAGATGTAGCATGAATAGCATATTAATGAATCTTCGTTATTAGTGTTATTTGGTTATTATTACCCATCCACCGAGTCAGACAGTGACTCATACTATTTTACTAAATAATAATATGTAAGAAATATTCATAAATTATTTAGTCATGAATATGAAATACTATTTATCGCTATAATTGTATCTATATATTAGATTTAAAGACTAATATTATTCATATATAAAAAATCAAATATATTAGTGTCGATCGGTATATCTGTTAAACATAAATTAAAATTTTTGTATATTATACCTATTACATTCCTGTTTCGTGTAAATTTACAGCACACGATACATCTAATTATTAAACTGCTGTTTTGCAATATTTTTTTCTGTTTGTATGCATTTCAATTCGAATTGTATTCTCAGAATTATAACATGCAGTGAATTGATTGGCCTGTTGGTCTGAAAGGCTAGTGACCTTGACTTCTAAACCGGAGGTGGGGTGTTTGATTCCCAGAAGGGACGACAATTTTCAAATAGTTGTCCCAAACCTGGGTGTTCTCTGTGGCCGTTGTTTGTATGTTTGTAGTGTCCCCTGCGCCACTATAATAATTCCTAGTGTGGTAGCAGTCTCTTTATTTGTCGACTAAGAAGACAGAATTGAGCCCGAGTTACGGCATGAATGAAGCTTGCCCCCAAATATCTCGAATGAAATCACCAACAACTATCCTTTTAAGAATACTTAAAAAGTGATTTTTTACAGTTAAGTAAAAATAAAACTAGTTAAAGCAATGTATGTTTGTTAAACAAATGCATACTTTTGGTTTTATCCATCTTACCTAGTTTAGACATTCGTTTTTGCATATTAGATGTTTAAATTTTAATATTCATTTTTAAAAATCATTAATTAATTTATTAATGCGTTATCGACACCTTTCAATAATTTATATTATAAAAATATCAATTAAATTACTTTGAAAAGCTTTCAATTAAAACCTTTGAAATATTTTTTTTAATCTTACGATGTGATAAACATAATTATATTAAATAGTGTTATTGTCGGGTTCGTTGAGATTGCAGGTCTTCTTGGAACTCATTGAGGGAGGCCTATGTCCGATAGTGAATGATCTATGGTTGAGATAATGATGATTATTAATTGTTCCATTAATTCTTTTAAATGTAGGCTGTAATCCTTAATTAAATATATTAAATTTATGTTAGTATTTCATGAAACTAACATTGTTTATTATGTGTATGTGTAGGTAGGTTTACTTTTATTTACGTTTATTTTTTATATTTTTCTTATATTTACTTTCGTCTATGCCCTTCCAAAGGTTGCCTGTAAGAAATGCTATATTAGCAGTAAGGGCCATTGTACATTCGTGTAACATAATTGTAATTGATGTACAACTTAATTTATTTCTATTCAATAGAATAGAATAATAATCAAAAATAATATTATAAATGCGAAACCTCTATCTATGCCTCCTTTCCCCGGCTAAACGACTAAAGCGATTTTAATTAATTGGTAAGTGGTTAGGTAATTTTTGAACAGATATTTATTAAAGTATAAAATACATTATTTATCTACTTCAATATACTATCAACAAATTATACATTTCAGTTACATCGAATCTGCACTCATCACTCATAGCATCATAGAAATATTGACTAGTAAACTTTGTACCTCTGATGCATTACTATAAAGCGCACCCTCTTTTTCAAGAGATCAATGCCTTTATAAAAGTCCTCTTTATAAATCTTAATAAAATAACTACCGCATTTAAAGTGCATTTTCTCTTAATAAAAGGGAAAGTTCGTGACAATATGAATTACCTGTAATATTCTTTTTGTGATGATACTCAAACTGGTAATAGTAATTAATTTACAATTGTAAGCGACAATTATCGCGGAAATCTCTTATTTGTGGAATATTAGACAGCTATAACATTCGAAAGGCATCATTATGATTTATAGCAAAACAAAAAGAAGTGGTAAATTATACAAATACATTGGTTTGATGTATGTAACGGCGTGTTGCGTGTTACATTTCATGATTTCTATAACGAGGCTTTATATAAGTAAAAAGTACGACAGTCTCATTTCAAAATCAGATTTCTATCCCAATCCTCTAAACCTAATTATAATCACCTAAATCTGTCGTAATCTTTTTGTTCATAAACCTTCCCCTTCATTCTATTACACAAAATTCCTAGCCCCGGTAAATAAACTTTTCAAGCGCAATTTTAGTGTCCATTCTTACTGAAGTTCTGCTACTTTACTATTCTCATCATAGTAATAGTAAACGATATATCAAAATATGATTTATTAAATTGTCTATAAAACGGTGAAAGTTTTATAAAAGTACGTTTGAGAGTTTTGGAGCGGTGTTCGTTTTTTGTCTACGCTAGGAATTAATTACATTGCGTATACTAACCATATATTGTAACGTTAAATTGTTAGGCAATTGTTTTATTTATTCTAGTATGTTTATAATCCGTATCTGAATACTTCGTGTGTATAATGAATTATACGTCGTCTCCTTAGGTCATTTTACTAAACAATATGCGATGAATTGTGAAAAATAAGGCATTCTCCTTCACCTAAAGCGGTTCGAGTTTTCAAAGAATCTTCCTTAGTCATATAGTGAAAATAAATGTTTACATAATTTACTTTAATGAATAGGTCATTAGCTTGAATTGTATATTAATTAACGGAAGACTTTTGAGTACTTATTTGAATCGAGTCAAGTATGAGGAATGTGCATATTCACAACGGTTTCCACGCTAAGTGCGGTTTTTGTACAACTAGACTAAAATAAACAAAATTAAAATTGCGGAGTCTTGAGCTACTCATCAAGTGCACTGATATCTATAAAAAGATATTTTTTACCTCGAATGTACAGCGCTTCCTATAGGAGGCACGGTGTGGCTCATAACAAAAAAATAGGTAGTGACCTGAATTTTGAAACTTCTTAGTTTATTTTAAAATACCTTTTAATCTCTAATATACAACGGTACACAAGCAATACGTATTTATTTTACAGTACACAAGAGATGTTATAACAGGAAATAATTGAAAAGGAATAAGGAAGTTAGTTAAACCAAACGCAGTAACCTAACGTTACTGCATTTGGTTTGACTAACTCTCTCGGTGGTAATAAGTATTAAATTATATATTTAAACGCTAAGATTATTTAAAAGATAAACCTCAATTTCTATTGTTTTCTTATCGTAATGCCCTGTGGTTCTCGGTGGAGTAGAGAAGGATCAGCTAATCTCTTCCTGTCCCGTGGGCGTCGTAAAAGGATAATACGGTATCGGACTGTTATCTATCAGACAGGATATCATACATGTAGTGCCCGAATTAAAGCAATATGCTTGTTTTAAATCTATTAACTTTTAATGAAATAACAAAGAATCTATTGTTATTCTTGATATTATCTTTAAATATTTGGATACTGATTAGGAAAGTGAAAAATATATAATTCAATATCCGACCTTAGTACCCATTTAATTTTTTCCTTATCTGTGGAGAAGATGTTTCAGATACTAAATCATAATTATGTGATTTTTCGAAATAAGTATATTAATATTTATAGTATTTACATATATTGAATTACAAGGAATTGAGGTCTAGTAAAAAACAAAATAATGCTTTAAAATGTGCTTGGAAACAAACATTTATTTACGGTAATTGAAACAAATGTTAATTTGTGAATAAAAGTGTACAAGTACATAAGATGAACAGAACTTCATACATTGTTTATAACTTTGTACCTACTATTCACTCTGTTAAGAGGATTCGATAGATTTCCATAGTAAGGGTAAGTGACACTTATAAGTTCTTTCTTAAGGCCATTTGGTTCTTAAAAAAAACAGTATTAGGGTATGGCCGTCAGAGTCAAAACCTTCATTCCTACTTCACGTCTTCATACATGTATCAACATCGGTATTGTGCTATTGCAAAAGTTAATAATCCATTATCTGTCACGATTTCCCACGCGTGTAATTTGGAACAGAATACTAAGTTAATCCGTACATAAACACAATTATCTTATCCGAGGCTTATCTGTTTAAGGGGGCGGGTGTGGTGAAGTGGAGAGGGGAGGTGACGTTCCGTTACCCGAGAGACCCGCGACCCAGCCACAGCTGATTTCACATGTGTCTAACCGCGGCGCAGCGCGCTCGTTGTGCGTTTCTTTGCACCTTCGCTTGAAAATGACGGCAACTTAATCCGCCAATAAAGTTATAAATAATTTTGTAAGTGGTTGTGCTACTGTTATATTGTATGGTGAAATATTAACAACGGATGCAAGCAACGGTTCACTGAAAGTTTTGTTTTTACCGGGTAAGTTTAAGATTTGTAATGCAGTTAAATAGATGCTGGATGTTTATAGTTCGAATGATTATTTTAAATTACAATGAAGAATAGAAGAAATTGACCTTCCTTAAACTTTTGTTATCTTTAAGTTTTGTTATTGTGATTGTTAACCAGATCTTCTTTGTATACAATAAAGTATGATGAATTCCAAAACTGCCAGATAAATTAGAAATAATTCTGTATAATATCGTGATTATCTGATCAATCTGTTTTTACTTTTCAGAAACTTGACAGTATTAAACGAATCGAATTATTGTTTTATTACTTGGTTCGGTTTTCGTTTTGTCCCTATTTTATTATATATTCGTATTATTATATACACATTTCCAAACCTAGCATTGTCAACCTACTTAGCATATCTTGTCTATCAACCTTTTTTTTGGACGTTAAAGCAAAGCGATGTGTGCATAAATATTTAAATAAAAGAATAATATACAAATACGTAATAATATGAATTGTGATGATTTCCTGTTTTGTGTTATTGAGTAACTCGTTAATATTTAGTATTTAGTATAATAGGTTTTCTTTTTATCGCGATTTTTATTATGAGTTGATGGCGATGGCCAGCTATAATTTACATTCTTTTTAGTATTTCTATTTTAATGGTCATACTGGTTTTAATGGTCATATAACACGATTGTGATTCGTAGGTCGTGTCGCTGTCGTTGAATTCTACGATGAATAACTACCGCTTCGTAAGCTTATGTGATGGCGATTAACTGATAATGAGAGGTTTTTATCGTAGCTAATAATAACTTACTATTAATGTGAATTACAAGTTAAACTCCTTATCCGTACTTCAGTTGCAACCTTTTGTCTTCTTTTCCTGTAATTAAGTTACCCCACGCGAATTTGGCTGAAACGCAGCCGCGTGTCCTATGAAGCTCCTATGAATATTTTTTTGTGCTATAATATTTAGTTTCTTGTTGTATATTAGTAACAGGCACACAAGAATAGACAAATACTCAATGCTCTTGTTATAGAGGTTTAAATTATGAATACTGAAAATAAATAATAAATAATAAAACAATTTACGTAGTTGCCTACCGAGAAATTAAAACAGGAAAATAATCTGAAAATGAATAATGCAAAGTTGTTGATTTCCCTTTATGAACCCCTTATTCTGTGTTTCATTTAGCTGCAGTTTTCGTTGTTTAATCCTAAGGTACTAAATCTTAAGCCAAACCAAAGAAGATATATTTTTATAAATAATTAAAACTTTATACATTTCTACACAAGTAACTAAACACGGTTATTAGTCAATATTAAAGAGAAAAAGAAAAGTTATTCCACTTAACTCATTGCTTATCAAGCGACGGTAGTTGCTAAAGCCTACGTTTCTTGAAAGCCGCACTGGGATGACATCATTCTTCGTGATCGCGATCAGAGTACGTCAATCTTTAATCGTATTAGGTATGTTCAAGTTTAAGATACAACAAAGAAGAGCGAGGCCTGGTTTTATGGTCAGAGGGCTTGGACTTGCCGTCATCAGTCAGTGGCCTTTGGCCATCCGTATGAGAAATTTTCCTTTCCTTCCCTTCTATCTTCCCATTTATCGCCCAGTGTCCAGTTAATAGGCTTGTCTCCTAAGTAATACTACAAAATGTGGGTTTTTAAAACTGAAAAGTGTTTAAAATGACTATTTAGAATATAATAATATTTAGAAGACACAGATAATTTTATACAAATATTAAATCTCAAGTAACCGTATAATTGAGTCCGTTAGTGTGATTTGTTTTACTACATTACTATTTCTTTTTTACTGTTTTTAACCGATGTTATAGTATTTACTGATTTGGACACATTTTTTGTCATACCCGACCGCTAAAAAAAATATGATATTATTAACAATCTAGCAATATACCTCGTTAAACGAATAGGTTAATATTTATTATTATTTTTTTTCCATTATCATATTGTCTTGCCTTTTTGTTAATTGTATTGTTATCAATTTATGAATAGCTAACGAGGACTAAATATAAAAGTCATTCCAAATTTCAGGTTTTTGTAATTTAAACTTAATTACAAATTAAACACCAACCTTCTCATACGAGTATAATGAAGGTGCATGAGTGAAAAAGACGGGTTGATTAGAAACAGAAAATAAACAGTTATCTTTGTTAGAATGTTTGCTTGAGAATGTACGCTTTCCTTCAGTAATTATAATTTAGCGGGTTCCTTACGCTTAATCAAGTCGATTTCATCGACCGATGAAAACGTAAGTACACTTAGTAGCTATCTCAAAAAATGTTACGTTAAATATTGTAGCATGACTTTATATAAATAATAGCTACATACAAAAACATTAATTAACGTGATAACTGTAAGATAACTATCCATCCATTCCTTTAATTATGTTTGACATTTTTATCATAATCGATATAAATTTTGTACAACTTTTAAAACATTGATATGCTACATATACTATGTAGAAAAATAATCAGTCTTAATTAATTATAGCTGGTACGGCGCCATGCTGCCGCAAATAATTCATTGTGGAAAAATACTTTGTGAATTTATTTACTTTTTCATAATATCAAATAATAAAAAATAATGATATGCGGTAGACAAGCAATGCTTGCATTGTATTGTCGAGTGAGTGAGGATATCGGAGGCCTAACTCCCCCTCTCCTCTTTCCTCTCCACTCATCACCCTCAAAGCGGGCGCACTTGTGACGCTTGAGTTGCAGATGTCCATGGGTGGAGGTTGTCACTTACCATCTGGTGACCCATCTGTTCGTCTTCGTTCGTGGTAGTCCACGTAATAAAATTAAATATTAATGGCCTGTTGGTCTAGAGTGGTTAGTGACTCGGACTGCGGAGTGGTTAGACGGAGGTCGTGGATTTGAATCTTTCACGGGACATAAATTTGTGTGATCCACAAATTGTCTATTTATATATTTATTTATCAAATTAGCTGTTTTTATAAGCTGTTACAATACTCTGTTCTACCATATTCCACCAATAGGCACACAACGAAAGACCATAATATTTAAATAAGAGTTATGAGTTAAATGAAGGATGTTCCATTGTTTAGGATTAATTAGTGTTGAAATGATGTTATCTTAGGTAAAAAACTACAAAAATCACTTAAGAACAACAAATTTTAAGTCATGTTAAAAGTGCGAATGTCATAGGCAAACAGTAATAAGTGATTGTCCCGAGTCTGGGTGTTCTTTGTGTCTGTTGTTTATATTTTTGAGAAGTGTAGTGTTATAATATAATATTTAGCTGCTTTTAACAATATTTTTTCGTCTTCAGCAGAAACAAATAAATTTATTGGCTGTTGGTTTGCTACTAACCCGTGCCATGTGTTCCAATTCAATAAATTCGAAACCCCATTCTAGAGTTATTGACAATGCGAATCAAATGAACTTCAATCCTAGAAAGCATAATATAATGTATATATAATATCCTTCGCGCAAGTGCAGGCAATAAGTTGATAAAGTTTTATCGCTATCGCATGAACAGTATGGTGGCGAATGAAAGATATATAAACATTGTTTGGTTAATATTAGATTCAAATTTTTATTTACACACAGTATTACGATTACAATCTAAACCAAACTAATCACAAAAATACAAACACATGTTACAAAACTATCAAAACAAATAAAACAAAAGTATATTAAATATGTACACTAAGCGGGAATCAAATACGAAACTTTTAAAGTAAATTGCGTACCAGAGATTTAACGTTGCCACCAGGAAAAATAATTTGATAAAAGTCTCTTACAACCATAGAATTGGCTATAAAATTCTTAAAAGCAATTACTTTATCTATAAGCGGGAAAATAATAAAATGCTATCTAACTTTCCCTGCGTTGTAAAATTGCCATTACTACCTACTTCGCTTGCAAACATCGATTCATACTTCAGTATGTTTTAATTGGTCGTGTAACGTGTCAATGTTTAATTGTACCTGCTGTATGCGTGTACTCGTAAATTGTAATGTAAGTACTGGAAAGGTGAATTATATTTTAAGTTATAATACACTTCTCATAAACATAAAAACTAAAACGTACTGCAAGTACTATTTGTGTATAAGTACTGCAAGTGACTGATATTATAAAAAAAAGCCATTAAATAGCTGGCAGTATAGCTTACAGAATGGTGTACCACAGCCATCGTCCTACGCGACAAAATATCCATCCCCATCACCTGGACGATTGGCACTTCACATCTGTGCGTTTCTCTCTTCACACGAAATACCGTTCAAGAGAACAAGAACAAGAGAAATACAACGGCTGTATTTACTTTTTTATCATAGCCATTGTCATTCTGGATGAAGAAGTGATTCTAAAGATACATCCAGAGCTGTTTAGGTATATAATAGAAAAGAAACTCACTTATATATGTACATAAATGAAGAATGAAAACATTACATTCTTTTGTCGGGCAATCGTGTAAAAATTCAATTACCTGAAAATTTCAGGTCTTAAGTTGCAGCTTGTTACGTTAGTATTATTTAATACATTGACGACCTTGACTGTAATAATTGATCAGTAAGAGATAATTATGATTTACAATCTGTTAGAAGTGCAGTGTACGTACAAGTTGCGTAAACAAATAATTGCCGTTATAAGAACAGCGTCGAAGTGTATCGTAGTAAGGTGTGCCAACTATTTGCAAACACATTCTAATTTTAAAGAGATTTTTCGTTGGCTTTTTTTAAATTTCTGCTCATAGTAATAAGATAGTGTAAGGTCATTGATTATATTTTATTGTGACGTGAAATTCACTGATCTTTGTTCCATGCTCACGGGAGCGGATATAATGATATTTTGATTGGTACTAGCCACATAGAAGTTGTGGCAGTCAGGGACGCGGGCAATAAAATATAAAGACAAAGATAAGGAGATATGGCTAATTTGGCGGGATAATGTTTTGAGTTGTCAAGCAATAAGGTTCTTTTTTTTTTATTCTTATAATAAGGATTAAGTTAAGTATATAAATTTAGGTACAAGAAATACCACAAATTTTAAAACAATAAAGAAGTATTACAAATCTAATGTGATTATTTCTGAGATATCGTATTATAACAAAAATACTATCTGCTAAATTACGTCTATTGTGGTTACAGATATTGATAGATGTTATGCACAAATTTAATTCTAGTTTTAATGCTCCCAGGGTATGCTTAATCGCTTTGCATCGCAATGCCTATGTGTTGTGAATGATGACATATTAACTTTATTGCCCCATCTAGAGACCATATATTTACTTAAATAAAATGTTCGAGTGAGCCATCTATTGTACTTCTAATTAATATGTGGCAGAGCTACTTTCATATAAGTTAGTCTATCCCCACACACGTAGATGCATTCATATATACACACGTATACACATAAAAAGTATTTTAATATTTGTAAAATTTAAACCATATGTAACAAAATGATATTGTCAGTACAGTACAATGCCAACAATGCCTTTTTGTGCCGATTAGCAAATAGTTAAGAAAGCTAAACAATGAAACTTTAATGCATAATTTAATTTAGCGTACCTACTGTCTCTAAATTTTAGAAGTAACTATATTAGTTACTATAGAGAACCACTTATTTATATTTATTTACATATTATACTTATTTTCCACTTAGTTTCAAAAAGCTACCTCAATAATTATAAGCATAACATTCCACTTTATAAATTTATATTAAAAAGAAATAGAACATGAGTTGAATATGTACATAATATTGCCTGCTTAATTAATTTTGTGACGTCACGTTTAGTATAAGAAGTTTCATACATAATTGTTTCATTAACATTATACTATACCTAGATAAAGACATTCCAGTATTTTAAGACAATAATAATAAGACCCCGTTCTTATATACATATCTCCGATTATTTTAATACTTGAATTTTAATTATGAAAACTGTGAATCAATCTAATTTTAACTAATTGTTGAGAACATTACAAAATATTCCAATGTTTATTTTTTCAATGTTACTCACTGTTTTAACTGAATAATGTTGAACGAACGACACGTTCAAAAGTTTTGAGATGGATGGATTTGATTTCTTTCAATTGTTGGATACACTACAGTTGTACAGTTTTCACTTAGCATTTAATGCTCGATTGAACTGTTGTACAGCACAGCCCTGGAATACATGAGATATTTCTTGTACATTGCGTTCATATCACTAAACTCGAACAAACCGATACAATTGAATGCTCATCCCACTTTTTACCATATACATAATGTGTGCAAGTTCACAATACGAGGGAGTGGTTCGTATAACAAATCATTGTGTTGTTTTCGCATGATTACATTATAAAACGGTTTTATTATTCAGTACTACATTTGTAACTTAATAAAAATCTTAATTTATTACTTCAATTTTTTAGGTAATCTATCAAAATGTTAACTGGTAGTTCATTGCATGTTCTTAAAAGGAACATCTATAAACATAAAAATAGAAAACTCATTGTTTAAATCGACAATAAAAGAATACAACTTTTGTTTGATAAAACGCAAAACAACATGAACTTTCAAAGCAATTATTCTACAGTTATATGTATTCTAGAGAAAAGGCTTTTACTTAAACAATTTTTTGTCAATTTGTAGTCCGAGTACAATCGTAACTGTGAGCATTAGTGCCGGCTGTGGTTGAAACTCAGGTGAGATTCTTCCGTATCTAATTGTCAAATAGCGCCATTCCTTCGTGTACGTGCTCTACGTGTTTATTCTTCTTTCAAAAATTAAATTTGTTTCATATTTTGCTCGATATAGTCGATTTATTACTAACTATAACTGTTGGTCACGGGCGGAAAGTGTGACGCCATCGATACGTCACGGCAGTTGTCAATCAGATCGGCCGTAGTGATGCGCTTACAAATTGCATGATATCGACCTGATTTTGCCAGATTTCACTGCGGTCCTACAGATTAAAGCAATAGTTCAATTCGTTTAATGGCGAAACCCGCGTTTTGATATAAGCCTTTGGTTACAGAGCTATATTGCCGTCATGGTTAGAGAAAAAATATTTTAAACTAAGTGGTTATGTTGTTTTTACACTTACTTAAACATACTTGAATCTAGTGATGTTAAAAAAAAACAATTTCAATTAGGCGCTTAACTTTCACTTCAAAAGCCGAATTGTACGCATAAAAGGTAAACACCTCAACCAGTTACTTCATTTCTTTACAGATTAAGCAAACTCATACAACATTTACGAAAATTAAAATAATGTACAAATTAAATAAAATAAATTTATACTTTTGGGGTTGTACCCAAATATACTAACTAGCTAAATATACTTAAAACAAAATACAGTCATCATTATTTCCCACAAACAAGTGAATAGTTGACTTTAGGAATCTTTCGAGCACACCCTAACTGTCAAAAAACATTAAAACAACTAATGGTGTAGGTTAGGCAAGGCAAATTAAACAAATTGACATATTCAGTTAAAAAAGCTGTTGACAATTGAAAATTAAGTACGCGAACAGGTCCGTTTTGAATTCATTTTTTATTTATGTGTAAACCATAATGACTCCACTTTGCCAGATGGTAAGCAATAAATCAAGAGTGGTGGTCAACATCCTCATTGCATGTCTAGTCAATGTAGCATGGTGACTCACACTGTGGGGGCCTGGTGAGATGCTTTTTCACGCCCCGCTTAAAAGACCCATGATCAAAGTGGGAAGGAAACACGTGCGCTGAGAGTATCAAGCAAATACTGCGCATAGCAGATGAGAGCAGTACTCCACACAGGATCGAACCTGGGTCTTGTATAAAAGACACAGATGCTTGAGCGAGAAGAACCGACTCCCCTTGTTCAATACACCAAGTTTCCGCGAGGCTGCCTTAGTGACGCTCTCGATGTAATCACGCGGATTGAGATCCCGACATTTTCCATACCCAGTATACTAAGCCTATCCTGTAGTGGCAGTTGAGTGTTGAAGCAATGGAGACTTTTTGTTTGAAAACGCGCACGCTTGTGTTTTCTTGGCACTGAACTCGACCAGATTCTCACAACCCCATTGAGAGATGCGGCTCATGACCCGGTCGAGCTCAGCGATAAGCTCCTGTCGTTTTCCCTCAACGTTTGCTAGTTTGGCAGCAGGATGTCCAAAATATCGCCCGTGTACTGTGCTGTCGTCTGCATAACAATGTATGTTGCCAAGAGCCAACATGTCATTGATATGCAGAAGGGACCGCGTGGGCGATAGGACGGAGCCCTGAGGTACACCAGCGCTAACCTCCTGGAAGTCAAAGGCCGCACCGTCGCAGAGAACCCTAATGCGGCGCTTGTGGAGGAAGGCAGCAACCCAGTTGCATAGTTTGGACGGCAGACCAAATGCAGAAAGTTTGGAGAGAAGCGAGCGGTGCCAGACCCTATCGAAGGCCTTGGCAATGTCGAGGCTGGTGGCCAAGGACTCCCAAGGTGTGTGACGTACGCTAGAAGATCACCCGTGGATCGGTACGGCCTAAAACCATATTGCCGATCATGTAACAAGGAGTGATCCTCTAGGTGGCGGAGTAATTGTGTGTTGATGATCCGCTCGAGCACCTTACAAAGTATGGAAGTGACGGCTATAGGACGATAATTATAATAAATAACTATTCTAGGGAGTCATCATATCCTAATTGCCAAGGACCGGAATGAACACATTATACAGCTTAATTATAAGTGGGAACACTACAAATAGCTTAAAGTATATCCATTTCCATTCGTAGAGGACATGAAAAGTTTTCATATCAAACAACTGAATAGAGAAAACTATTCCCAGAACACAAAAACAAGGAATGGAACAGAATATTCAAAGATAGCTTCAAGCTAGAAAAGGCATTAATAAAACAAGACAAATGCTATTTATGGAATAGGTTGTGTAAATTAATTAATTTACTACGAATCATTGGTGTCATATTTTGGCTCCTTTCATCGGTCCCGATCGCAAGTAGAGAGAATAGACTGGTTAGACGCTGTTATGAGTTCGAGTATAATCTTGAGAGATAACCTATTCCAACATACATACATACATTCAGGCTTTTTGCCGCCCAGGAAGCTTATTGCCGTCATCCGAGCAGTTTTGGGAATTAGATGGATAAATTGAAAGTGTATTAACAGCAATTCAGTCCCAGGACTCTCTGGATATAATAGGAAAGACAGGGATATTGCTGATACAGATGGTTTGGGGAGTAGAAGTAATAGCTCAAAAAGTCATGGTCGCATACCTATAACTCTAACTGGCTGGTGCCGAGAAGTCCGAGCTACTTAGATTTAATTGGCTATATAAAAACTGACAAAAAATAATAGCTGTGCCATTTGAGCGTCTTTATTAAGTCGAGTTGAATTAATTAGTTATCAAAAATATTTATATTTCCTAGTTGAAGGCACACTGACATTAACAATACTTTCCAACAGTCAATGTTGTAATTTCTAGCTAGCAAATTACAGTAATACGTAGCAAAAAAAAGTAATTTGTTACAATGCCAACAGCGTATAAAACGAACAAATTGGACACTACGGCTATTGTCGTATCGTTAAACCACCAACTAAATACGTTGTTTACTAGTGGGTTATAACCCGCGACCAACAATAACTACTCTTTAGGGACTCTGTTCGTGTTTATAGTCTTCATAACTGCACTGTTTCGACATGAACACGACAAGTTAAAAAAGTACCTAAAAATGGTTTCAATCGGTCAATTATTTCTCAAGAATTGCTATGAGAATCACCAGCAATTTGAGTCACCATTGTCTGCGAATTAAAATTGATTGCTGATGGTATACTAATGGACCATAAACGATTTCATATTAACTATAAAATTATTGTAGCATGGTTTCTAATTTATGGAAATAAGACATGCAGGGCTATTGTTGGCTGTATGTCCGAATTTTTGATTTTCTTCGATATCATCTGTTATTTATTTCACAATGAGGGATAGGTACTACAATTATAAATAAATTGCTGTTAATTTGTGATCAGGTGATGACATCAGTATTTTTGCTTCAAAAACCTGTGTTGATCTAGATTGTTTTAAATATGAGTCACTTGGCAGTTTCATTTTCGTTAATAACGTGTTTATTAAGAAAAGCGGGTGACTTTGAACGCTTTTCTTAATAAACACAGGCATGTCTCATGATGAATGGGCTCAACACATGGTTGTTTAAAAACTACCTTCATACCTGATGTTCGGAGCGCGTGAAGCCGTATAATTTTGTCGTAACAGGTTTAAACAAAGAAAATATTGCACAGATAGTTTATGCCATCAGATTGTGAAATTGCACATTTTTGTAGCAATGGCTTAGATATTTTTTAAGAAATAGATGACTAGTAACTTTTAAGTAACATAATTTATTCAGTTTAACATTTCTTGTCTTAGTATTTGTAAAACTCATATTAAAACACCGTACTCTCATATCACTCGTACAGTAAATTATATTAAATCCTTTCTTTAATGAATATCATATAAAATATTATCATACATTTTAACATGTGTATTTAACAGTTTAACGTGTGTGCTTATTTCTGTGTCACTCTAATACACCATATAATCTAAACGCATCTACCTATTGTAAATTAGTGTCCAGCTTCGTTTTTAATTTTGAGTCGAGGGTTTTAATCTTTTTGGTTTACATTTTTTTCTGTCGTCAGTGATAAATCTATGTTTTACTAAGAAAATATAATAATCACACCTACCAGTAGATATATATGCAATGTAAGACCGATTGTGACAGAGTGATAGTAATGATTCAACTCCTTAACATTGTTTCTTTTACATGAAAGCTACCTATTATAATTTCATAAAAAGTACATGAAATGTACATGATGCATTAAGTATGTGAAATGTACATTTACATTCATTTAATTGTTTCATAAAATAACAAAATATGTAATTGCCGCACTAAGGTCCGATATTCGATATAGGGAATCAGCATATTATAATACTAAAACTTAAATTACTGCATCTAACTACTTATTCACATATAAACAAAAATCCTTCATCTGGTTTTGTGTCTACATCCGAAAAAGAATGAAATAATGAAATTTTGAGTCTTTTAAAGAAAATTTAAGCGTTCAAATTTTACATCTTTATATTTTTTAACAAAAAATAATACATAAACAACTACATTTGCAATGAGGACAGTGACCACCACTCTTTGACTCCACTTGTTGCTTTCCATCGGGCAGACTAGTGTTATTGTGGTAGGCTTACACAAAAATAAACTAAACAAACATTAAAAACAAACAATAACAAATATTTAAAAATCTCATTTTCCAAATGTTTAACTATTAAATGAGATATATTTTTACAAATTATATCATTAACACTGATTAAAAACTTTTACAGAAGATTATTTTGTTCATAGAAGACAGAAATCTTAAGATGTAGTGAAATACCTTGATTATATTTTGCATGATCAACATGTGAATAAGTGAGTTTTGGAGAAATATTAAGGTCTAACTTGCAAATCTACATAAAATCCTAACCGTACCATTAAGTACAAGAAGCAATCATCCAGTGGCCGTGTTAATACGTATAAGAAAAGGATTTACAGTTTTCTAAAAATAAGTACACAGATATTGAGACTTTTGAACATTCATAATTAATTAACACATATTATGAAAACAATATGCTTCATGGATTCAGTAAATTGCCCTGATGCAATAGTGGTAACATAAGCTAAGTATTTTTAAGTCATTAGTATTAACAATTATTAAAAACAAATGTGGTAGGTTTTTGATTTGTATTTATTAATCCTTCGTTCCGTTGTGCTCAAATCAGGATCTAATGATGGAGTCCTAGAGAAATAAAGAGAACTTTTCAAATGTTATTGGCATACCATAGTGGCTCAATTCTTTCTGATTCAATTTCTTATGTATGTTTGTTATGTAACGTATGCTCGTCATAATGCATAGTGAATCTGAAATACTAACCGCCTTAAATAAAGGGCATGAACGTCATCTTTTATTAAAGTCGATTATAACTTTTCAAAACAATTCACAAAGACAAGATGTGGTGTATCTCAGACAATAGAAATCTATTTTGAAATGGAAATCTTTAGATATCAGATAGATATTTCTTTATAACTATTTAGTATAAGTGTTTTTGGCAACTGGAATCTTTTTAGCTTCTTCGTATTTATGTTTTAAGCTTGTCAATGGGAATTATCATGGACAAGCTAAGTAGCTTGATTAAATATACTTAACAAACATTTTGCACATATTTATAGTTATGTAATGATTTTCCTACAGCTGTTTTCTATATGTAAATATTATGGCACATAATTAAATATTAAACAGTCTTCCTTAAAATCCACATTCGAAAATTAAGAATAAATTACCTTTAATGTTCAACCTGTGTGGCATCTAAGACTTATAATTAACTTGACACCTATACTGATTTGGTAAATGATACATTAATAACTGTATGCTCCAGTTATCCACATGTGCTGAATACTTTAGACAATGAACAATAACTAGAATACAACCGAATGTTGGACATTGTCACTGAGGCAAAGCCTGCTAGTATGGATCCGTCCAAGCGGACGTGGAGCGTTATCACTGTGTAGCTGTATTTTCAGACTGATACTACCTTCCAACCTTCACTCTCACTCAAAAGGCCGGCAACGCTCGGGTACTCTTAAATTGCAGGTGTCCATGGGCTGTGCACATTATTAGTATGTTCTGGTATAACTTGGGTTATATAATCGAGAGGAATAGAAGTTTACTGGATGGATAGCATAGCGGTTTAAGTGGTCAACTCGCCACAACGCTGCCGCGCTAAGTGTTGTGGGTTCGATCTCCGCAGGGGACAACACTTCGTGTAATCCTCAAATTATTGTTCTGAGTTAGGGTGTTCTTTGTGTCCGTTGTTTGAATGTTTGTAAAGGAATTAATCCTAGTGCGGGAGTTGTCGTAAAAGATAAAGATAAAGAAAGAAGGTGATTTCAAACCCGTTATCTTTCCTTTATTACTATTGAATATCGATGAAAGTTACGGCTGCATATAAAATTTTTCCAAAAAATGTTGACTTGAGGGACAAAATGGTTTTATTTATTCCACGATCAGTGAGTTAAAAATTCACATTCCATGTTAAAATACTCTTAGTCTTGACATAATGTAACGAATTATATTTTTATTTTGTTCCATATAAAAGTGCAATAATACTTACCTATGTATATATGTAATACTAATGTGATGTCTATATTTGTGTTTCACCTGATATTTTTCATCTTAAGTTTCGATGACAATGCTTCTTTATGATTAGTATGATCTGATTCTGATTCTAAAAACTTGGTTTATTTTTTTGATAATTAATAATACGCCTAATACTAAAACGCTATTTAGTTCTTTCATATGAAAAAACCTTTCTTAAGGCAAATACATTATTAGCTCCAAAGCTCCAAAAATAAACCTAATTACGTCAACAGAAAGTTTAAGTAACCAAAATACCTAAAAATGATTAAATATGGTAAATTGCCTCATTATGTTCTCGGAAAGTTAGGTTTCATTTTAAAGCTACTGATATGACTGACGATGAAAAAACGGTATTACTTGTCCGTACAAATTACAGGATATATTATGAATTCAAGGATAATTCAAATGTCTGTGACAATTATTACTTTTAATACAAAGACACGAGTCAAACCGTAACGAGGGCTGTATGTAAATCTTGTTACTTTAAATAAAAGAACAAAACTAGTTACTAGTTTAGACAATAACCGTTTAAACTCATACCAAAACGATTAATATTTATGTGATATTATGTGAATAGAATTCTTTATTAACATTTTTAAGAAAATTTTGTCAACTTAGAAAAGGGAAATTTGAAATAACAAATTTTTTAAACAATATGTGTTACGTGAAAACAACTTCGTGAAGTAACGGTCATCAAGTACGAAAGTCTGTACGAGTATAGTAGTTGAAGTTATACTAGTGCATGAACTACATTCGAGATCGTTTTAGTTACTGCTAGAAATCATTCATTTGTTTACACCATATTTTTGTCAGTTTACAAGTAAAAATATTGTTAATATTATATTGTGAAAGTTTAGATGGACGTTTGTTTTTCAATCACACCAGAACCGCTGAACGGATCACGAAAATTTGACACAGGAATAAATTATATTCTGGAATAATAGCATATAGCCTAGTTTTTATCCGGTTAAAATGTACTTTTCATAACTTCCACCCGAAACGAAGTCATGGACAACAGCGAGTAATGTATGTCGCTAGATGTCTCTCCTACAGTTGCAGCGGCCACTACAATCATAGTATAGTAGAACTATAGATATATAGTAGCCCTTCCGTAGCTTCCCCAGCCGTTTGCCTAACCCATAATTACCTTCTTTCTTTATCCCGTTTGAAAATGATTATAGATTCCTTGTTTTAGAAATTTTTATGTCGAGGTAAAGCGTTTCAAGGTTACCTACAAACAATGGAACATTTTAAAGATAATTACTGTCGCATGTTTATTGTAGGCATCTATATTCCGCGTTCTGTCATGCAGCTCAATTCGCTGAACTGTCGTTACGATAAACTACCAATGTTTACAACTAGCTTAACGGGATTAAATATGTTTAAAAACATCATTGTAGAGGTTAAGAGATGTGTTCGTCTATAGCTAGTAATGCGGATCTACGATCAAGGCTGATAAAAGAGTAGGCAGTAGTCCAGTTTAAGCCCACGAAGACACAGGTTTGCGCGTTCACCGCTAAAAAGATGACAATGGTCGTATCACCTCAATTTGAGAGCACTTCCCTAACTGCATCAGCCAGTATCGGAATCCTTGGCGTCAATATATCAAGCGAAGTCCAGTTTCGCGGTCACTTTGAGAGTAAGGCCATATTAGCCTCGAAGATGCTCGGTGTGCTAAACAGATCGAGACAGTATTTTACTCCGGCCCACCGCCTGCAACTGTATAAGGCGCAGGTTCGGCCGCACATGGAATACTGTTCTCATCTATGCAGGTGCACCCCAGTACCAACTTCTCCCTCTTGACCGCATTCAACGGAGAGCGACTCGCATCATCGACTGCCAAGATATTTCTGGTCGACCAGACCTCATCACTGTTGATCACACCTTGGCGTAGAGATGTAGCTTCACTCTGCATCCTCTATCGCTTGTATCATGGGGAGTGTTCAGAGGAATTGTTCGGACTTATACCGGCTGCAGGTTTCCGCCATCGTCACATCGTCATCGGACAAAATATCCATCCCCATCACCTGGACGATTGGCACTCCGCCACTGTGCGCTTCTCCAGAAGCTTTTTGCCTCGCACAACCAGCTTATGGAACAAATTGTAGCCTGCCGTATTTCCGAACCGATACGACTTTGAAACCTTCAAGAAAAGAGCGTACTCCTACTTAAAAGGCCAGCAACGCACTTGTGGCTCTTGAGTTGCGGGTGTCCATGGGCGGCGGTAGTCACTTACCATCAGGTGACCCGTCTGCTCGTTTGCCCCCTATCGCATAAAAAAAAGGCATTTATAGTTGACACTTCAAAAGCTCAGTTACTCGAAAAAAATGTAATGAAATGATGGTAAAAATCTAATGTGAACATCCAGTCTACATCTTTATTTTTTATGATGTATGGCTTTGGACCGCAGATGGCCTCGACAACCTTGCACGGACTTTTGGTGAGCGCTGAAGGCTCTCAATGGGTCTTATTAAGCGACGTTGCCCAAAGGCACCCCCTATGGGGTACAAACCGTGACCGGGACATCGCTCTCAAACTAGGGCGACCAAGACCCACATTTAAATGATTAACGCTGCGCGTATTCCGGACCCGGTGCACCGGTGACCGCGGTGGCGGGGGCGGAATCGCTTACGATTTGAGGTAACTTCGCGAGCTGTGTACTATTACGTTGAGCGAGTGTGATATTATCGTCTATCACTCCGAGAGCTTGTTTAGGCCTACGTATACGTGAGATAGAACTGGGTGTGTAATTTTCAGCCGCAACCACTAGAGGGTTGGTAAAGAGGTATGCGCATTGCTCTCCCGCCTTAAACCGAAGCGCTCTTCAGGCCTAGATGGTAAACCTACATTTCTATTTAAAGACTGTGGTAGAAAACTTGCGAAACCTCTTCACAATATATTTAATGATAGTTTAAAGTTATATCGGTACCCAAGGGTAAAGCAGTACCAGGTGTTACTAGCTATAGAACGGTGGCAGTGTTGTCAACTGCGGCCAAGGTGTTTTAGTACGCTCTTCAGCATAGTAAGCAGGCATAAATGCAAGCTTCCCAACACAAAAAAAGAATAAGGCTTCAATCTTATTAATTACGTATGCTGGTGATTCGGGTATTCAGGTCGACGTTTCCTACTTAGATTTTAAGAAAGCTTTCTACATGGTCGACCATGCTCAGAACAAACTTACTTGCGAAAACGCTACTCATCCGCGCAATTCGAGTAATTAACGAAATCAGCACAAAAATTTATATATTTTCGAGTACTTTGAGTGAATTCGCAGTATTCACTTTATGTGTTTTATCATGAATAATGTGTAATCCTAATTTATTATAAATTAATCATTATAAAAAGTTAACGTAATACGTGCGCCCATGCTATCACTGCCAGTGCAATTGTATTATTTTAATGCCCTTCTAACCACTTACAATTGTCAAAAATTCAATAGCGGTTCAAAATTCCTTCGGTTTTCTTTTTGTTAACCAACGCAAGGGATAGCTGTTTTACCTAAAATTGACCAATATTTTTTTGATGCTAACGTCGAAAGCGGCTACTAACTCAGCCGTAGATTAAGTATTCTTCGCTTTAACTATCACTTTTATTTTGTTTAATTTGTAAGAAGGTTCTTTATCTTGACAATGCAGATTAGCAAGACCGTCTCTCTATGTTCTCCTAGGCAGCCCATTAATATAAGTTAGCGGTCACTGAAGGTTGATTTAACTACGCCTTATGAAATGTGAAAGAGATCCCTAAACTGTTTTTTTAGTCCATTATATTCCCTAAAACGGCTTAGCTTTATACCTTCTTGATGCTATTGAAAATCCCTTTTTACCTGGTATCTCCTACACATAAAGTGAGCAAGTGAATATTATTTTGAGATAGACAAGTTGGCTTCTTGGCGGCGTATTAAGATGAAAGATGCATCAGGTTTTAAGTTCCTCTGGCTGTGCTACTAATAAACAACATCTAAATTCATGCAATAATATTTTCGGGATGCGCCTACAAACATAAACACAGGCAAACTATACTTAAAAAATATGTTTTGGCTTGTATAGTATTAGACATCGATCAGTCAACATCTACAAAAATTTGATTGGCCGTATTCAAAGCCGCCTTTTTACTTTTATGCAAATAATCATATCCTTAAGATCTTGTAAAACTTGAATTCAATTTGAAACATGTATTGTAGACGGCTCTCTTTTTAGAATTCCGGGCATCCGATTAAAAAACGCTACTCGTAGAGAATCGATTTCGATTTACTTCAATTATTTTAAATTTAAACAAGCTATATCGCATATCTTTTATCTACTCTTATAACTGGAACATTTTGCTCAATTTTAAAGAGGCCCAACTTTGAATTGAACTAATTTAATAAAAAATTAAATATATGTAAGAAGCATTATGGTTATACTGTTCTTTTTCGGGAGTCGGTTAAAAGTTTATTTATAGGTGCAAATGCAACGCTGTAGTGTAAAAAATAATCATTGCTCAAAGATATTTAAAAAAATAAGGGTAGTGGCAGAGACCATGTTTCAGACTTGTGCTGAATGAAGTGATTTTGTTAAAAAAAAGAACATCCTAAATTTATTTTACATGTCTATTTTTGAAGTAAACTTGAAAAAAAAAATAATGAGACATGAGTTCCCTGTGTATTCCTCCCCTTATGATATATGCTTGAATGTGAGCACGCATATTATTATGGTTTCCACGTGTTCCCAAGGTGAGGGATTAACACTGGTCTTGACATTGTCAGTCGAGGCCGTAACGTGAACTTCAATTTACGAGTTGATACCTAATTAGGAAACCTGTTATGAGCATCGGTTGTGCGAAAGTTAGCGTATGTAATAGTTTTTCGGTTTTCGATTTTTCATTTCAAAATATGGGGAAATCGGGCGTTAATTGAATAGAAATGTTAAAAACAAGATATATTGCTTACGCGGATGAAAGAGTCAAATTATCTTATAAACTGGGCCCATCTATATGTTATATATATGTTAAATAATGATATTTACATTAGATGGCAAATGTTACACAAATTATGCTTTTGCTTGAAAAGGGTTAATACTGACAGTTATTTTTTAAACATTTGGGGCAGTTGACTCAATTTGTGTTGTTGCTGAGATTTATTATACACGACCTAAAATACAGCTTAATAAGAAAATACTAAGCGAAAACGTACAGTAATGTGAATGTTTCATCGTTATTTATCTTATACCAGTAATTTTAAGCGTATTTCACCTTGTGTGCAATTCACGTTTTTCTTCACGCGACAATTTCGTGAGTCGTCAATGATTGTGGCAGTTGGTTACAATTCACTTGTCTGCAACCGTAAATAGTTTACCGAAATATTTTGCAATTAAAATGGCATTAAGGCTAATAGCTATTTATTTCAAAATCATGTAAGTTAGAAATGTTTGAAATTCCATCCCGACGGCGGCTTCAAAAGAAATCATTTCAATTTTATATTACTATTAGTACTGGGCCAAGATTTAGAAATAGTTTCCAGATTATTCTCAATATTGGCCTACTAGTATTTTGAATTTTCGTCATTGTGTTTATGAACTTACAAACATTGAATACGAATATTGCCATTTTCGAAAACCACATTTCTCAATAAGAAGTTTAATTGTAAACAAAATGTAATGATGAATAATGGTCTTAAATCATTTTAGTATTTCTTATAAAATTCATAAAACATATCATACGTAAACTTAATATTTTGGTTGGAGATGGAATTGTTAAAAGTTCACTTTAGATGTAACTATTGATTTAGAAGATAAATCACTTCCTAATATTCAAATTTATTTGGTTTAGACATGTAATAATTTAATAAGTTATTTGCCATTTTATATAGTTAAATGTACATTGCAACGGAAGTGTGGCTCAATGAACAACTTTATGTCCTAGCGTTACTGTGTAATGCGCAATAACAAGCTTCATGTATTGGAAGAGTGTGCCATATATAAAAATATCGGTAAAATGGTCAATATCAAGATGCTTTGTCCAGATTTGTATTGTACATAGTGTAGCTTCTATTACACTGGCAGACCAAATGCTTCACAAAATTACCGAGTGTTGATGTTACATTAAGTTTACACTTCCAACACTAAAACCTTCTATGCATATACATACTATACGATAAGTCATAATCAAAAATAATTATAAACTGTGTTAACTATAGCTATTTTTTAAACCGTTTTTAAGAGCTGTAGCATAAATTACAAACGTTTCATTCTTGAAATTTATATTTTTGAGTTATGAACTTATGACACTATATGAGAAGAGTTGTGACGTGTAACAGAACATTGCGTTCATATTTTAAGTAGTATAACACAAACAGCTAAGTTAAACGAAGAGAAAATAAGTTTGGTTATTCCGAGTCGAGAAATGTGTACCCGTTGCCATAGATTTTTTTATTATTATTTATGTCGATGTCAGTGATTTCTTAATATATTTTTTTCAGTAGTAAAAAGCTAAAAAGTAGTAGCTACTGCTGGTTATTTATTTTATTTTAAAAAGACTTCCAATTCTTAGTTGGTTATTTTTTTTTTATGCGATAGGGGGCAAACGAGCAGACGGGTCACCTGATGGTAAGTGACTACCGCCGCCCATGGACACCCGCAACTCAAGAGTCACAAGTGCGTTGCCGGCCTTTTAGGTGGAGGTACGCTCTCTTCTTGAAGGTTTGAAGGTCGTATCGGTTCGGAAATACGGCAGGCGACAATTTGTTCCATAAGCTGGTTGTGCGAGGCAAAAAGCTTCTCGAGAAGCGCACAGTGGTGGAGTGCCAATCGTCCAGGTGATGGGGATGGATATTTTGTCGCGTAGGACGATGGCGGAAACCAGCAGCCGGTATAAGTCCGAACAATTCCTCTGAACACTCCCCATGATACAAGCGATAGAGGATGCAGAGTGAAGATACATCTCTACGCAACGCCAAGGTGTCAAGTCGATCAGAAATATCTTGGCAGTCGATGATGCGAGTCGCTCTCCGTTGAATGCGGTCAAGAGGCAGAAGTTGGTACTGGGGTGCACCTGCATAGAGATGAGAACAGTATTCCATGTGCGGCCGAACCTGCGCCTTATAAAGTTGCAGGCGGTGGGCCGGAGTAAAATACTGTCTCGATCTGTTTAGCACACCAAGCTTCTTCGAGGCTAATATGGCCTTACTCTCTAAGTGACCGCGAAACTGGACTTCGCTTGATATATCGACGCCAAGGATTTCGATACTGGCTGATGCAGTTAGGGAAGTGCTCTCAAATTGAGGTGATACGACCAATGGCATCTTTTTAGCGGTGAACGCGCAAACCTGTGTCTTCGTGGGGTTAAATTGGACTAGGTTAAGTCGACCCCAATCTGAAACTTTTGATAAAGAAGTTTCGATTTCAGACACAAGTTTGGATCGGCTTTCGATGACGTTTACCCGAGAAATGTTAGCGCGGCCGGTGTAAAGGGCATCACTCGTGCTATCGTCTGCATAGCAATGGATGCTGCTAATCTGCAGCATGTCGTTGATATGCAGAAGAAACAGCGTGGGTGATAGCACACAGCCTTGTGGGACACCAGAATTAACAGACTTGGAGTCGGAGCATGCACCGTCAACAACGACCTTGATGCTTCTGTCTGTAAGAAAACTGGTGAGCCAATTGCACAGTTTCTCGGGAAGCCCATAGGAAGGAAGCTTCGCAAGGAGCGCTTTGTGCCAGACCCGATCGAAGGCCTTCGCCACGTCCAAACTAACGGCCAACGCTTCCCCCTTGGTCTCGATCGCCTGTGCCCACCGGTGAGTCAAGTATACGAGAAGATCACCAGCTGAACGACCCTGACGGAAGCCGTATTGTCGATCATTGAGGAGCTGGTGGTCTTCTAAGAACCGGAGGAGCTGGCAGTTAACAATGGATTCCATTATCTTTGAGAACAAGGAGGTGATGGCTATGGGTCTGTAGTTGGACGGATCCGAGCGATCTCCTTTTTTAGGGATTGGGTGCACTAGAGCTGTCTTCCATGAGTTCGGGACTACGCCAAGAGAGTAAGAAAGCCGATAAAGGCGCGTTAAAACCGGTGCTAACTCTGGAGCACACGTCTTCAGCACGATAGGAGAGATTCTATCGGGCCCACTCGACTTATGAACGTCGAGGGAAAGAAGCGCTTTACGCACTGCCCTTTGTGTAAACCGGACTTCCGGCATGCGGGTCTCGCACTGCGGTATGGTCGGCGGTGCGTTTCCCCCGTCGTCCAGGGTCGAGTTGGACGCAAAGAGTTTGCCCAGAAGATCGGCTTTTTCTTTAGCGTCGTGGGCCAACGAATTATCTCCTATGCGCAGAGGTGGAAGGGATGGCTTACAAAAGTTCCCCTGGACAGCTTTGGCAAGAGACCAGAATGCACGAGTTCCGGAGGGGAGACTAACTAGTCTCTCGCCAATTCTGCCGATGTGAGCCGACTTCGCCGAAGCAATTACTCTTTTGAGGGACCTGGAGGCAAAGTTAAATTGCTTCTTTAATGTGCTGGTCTTTTCATCCCGTGCTGTCGCTGCATTAGCCCATGCTTGGTAACATTCCTGCTTTCGGCGGGACGCCGCTTTGCAGGTTCGACCAAACCAAGGCTGGGACTTGCCACCTGTGGGAATCAGGGAGAATGGAATGAAAAGTTCCATACCCTGAAGCACAACATCCGCGACAGAGTCAGCAACGACATTGGGATCATCCGGCGAGAAGCAAATCTGCCTCCATGGGTAGGATGCAAAGAATGTTCGCATTCCATCCCAGTCTGCTGACCTATAGTGCCATACGCGGCGACTGCCTGTAACTCGCGGCCGCAGCGAGTGAACGAGTGGCACTATACTCCTAATCAGGCAATGGTCCGAAGAGCCAAGAGGGGCCTCAACGGATACTTTGTAGCCGTCAGGATGTGAGGTCAGCAGAAGATCCAACAGTGAAGGCACGTGGCTTTCTGCATCTGGGATTCGCGTAGGCGTTGCTACCAGCTGCGTCAAGCCATATGCCAAGGCGAAATCGTAAACAGATCTTCCCGCATGATCGGTTTTGCGCGAACCAAGCCATTCGGCGTGATGGGCGTTAAAGTCGCCAAGAATCACGATCTCTGCGGATGGGACCTGCTGGAGCACTGAGTCTGTAGCCATTTGGACGTGGTCGATGAGTCGGTCCGTTTCGGCATCACCGCTATGGGACCTGTAGAGGCATAGGTAGATGCGGGGATGGTCGTCGCAGTCTACACGTAGCCATAAGATGGAGAGGTCCCTACCTTCAAGATTGCCGAGGCGGCGAGAAGTGATATCATCTCTAACGTACACGCATACACCAGCCTTAGGAACAAAGGAGTGTTCCAGTCCGTACCCAGGGTAGCAGAGGTAGGATGTGTCCACTGGAGATGATATCTGCGTCTCGGTTAAAAAGAGCAAGGCCGGCTTTGCTGTCTCAAGGTGGTGGTGGACAGTGTCGAGGTTCGAATGTAAGCCCCTGATGTTACAAAAATCCACGGTAAACGTGACAGGGGGTGCCATGGTGTGCCTTCTCTTGCCCCGAGCAGATTTTGAGAGCGCAGTTGAGCCCCCCCCAGAGTACGAGGGGCAGCCTGGGCGTCCACGCTCAGGCATAATCCGTACTGAGGGTGGACGTCCAGGGGGGGATTCTCCAACGCTAGCGCTGGTACCCCCCTGGGGTATCCTTTTCGTTAACAGCGCTATCATTAGGGGGGTGGGGGGTTTTGGGCCTCCGGAGACCTCACTCATTTCGGGGAAATGCAACGCAAGCGTTACTTCACAACCGGTTTTCTGTGAGGCCGTGGTATCGCACCGGTCGAGCCGGCCCATTCGTGCTTAAGCAAGCATGGCTCTACCACTACAAGCGTGGTATAAACGCTTATGTACACATACTCCCGTATTTTACAAAAAATGTTGTTCAAAAACGTACCCATAGGACATAGTATGTATATACGGTGTTCCATAAGATGGTGCTGAATATTAACAAACTACAAATGCAATAACTTGAAAGTATTGCTTATGCATTAACGACCAGTTTAGCCGTACAATACACATTAAGGTTCCGTGTCTACAGTGTGCCTATTTAGAACATATCGATAATTATTTATTGTACTCGTAGCTATGATCATGATGAGGAAGGAAGTTATTTTGTGATTTAATAGTAAACTATATTTTACGACTATTACTAAAACATTAAATTCAGTTAAGAACATTGTTTTAATTACTTATATGATTCATAAATGTAGATCTTGTGAAATCGTTAAATTATATTTTATGGACGATTACGAACCCACTTACAAAAATTAGAGTCTTTAGGATTATATAGCACATTTATTTGTTTATCTAGAAAGTGACATAAATACCATCACCACTGAAAGCATTTATGTTAATCAATGTTTGCGTATGTCTATAATCTTTGTAGGGACGGTATAACAGCGAGGTAAATCAATTTAATCTGCCATTAGCTGTCTAACGTCTATTATTTGTAAACTCTAACTTTAATAGGAAATTAGCAACTAGCCTGGCTTCGCACGGGTAGTCTGCTGCATAAGACATGTCCAACGGTCATCGACATTTTTAGCTATTTTATAAAAACCAAATAAACCATACAAAAATATATAATAGTTACTTAATTATTAACCTTAACCTTAATCATAAATCAATCCGTCCATTTGTGAAAACCGTATGCAGATCTTTTTGTTAGTCATTAAGTTTATCGCGTTCGGATTATTTTATTTTATGAAGTGATTTAGTGTTGAGGCACTTTGTATGTAAATTATTAGAAGATAATTTTGGAATAACTTAATATAGTCTAAACCGCTTGTAACACGTGTAAGATAATGTTTACGGTAAAATTGATCCTGTTCTGGCACACACTTTATAACATCACCTCTATGTTTATGAGCTTAGCTGTCAATTCAAAATCAAGATTTCAAAGCGCTCTTTGTTCATAGTAAAATATCTCGCTAATTAGAGCATCCAGCCTTATTACACACTTCATATTCATTATATTATCTACAAAATGATTTTATTACCTATTAGTCCCTTTGTTTAACTTTATTTCTTTATGATTACTAATAATACAACAATAAACTGGTGCTCCAATAGAATTTGTTTTGAATTCAATTATTCTATGATTTTATTATCATATATAACACTTTGTAGAAAGGAATATTTCTACATATAACTTGGCTCATGTAGAAAAAATAGAATATTTTAAAGAGTGACCTATAATATTTTTATAAAGGGCAAGATGTTTTTGCGCGTTTATAATAATAAATACGGGCTAAAAAAATACTTTAACTTCATAAATGTATCATTCATATTGTACATATGTCAATAGACTATTTGACCAGTGCTGTTTTGTTACAAAATTGTAAGATAATATAAGTGAAGTATGTTTTTTTTCTTTTAAATAATTTATTGATTAATTTACTAAGTTTTCAAGTTATAATAACATATTCTTCTGTGTCGTACATACTCGGCAGCAGCAAATTGATTATCTTATCTTATCCCATATAATTTTAATTAAGCGGTAACACACGTGAATATATAAAAACTCGAGCGACCGAGTGTAGGACTACCGGACAGTAGAAAGCCGTTGTTACTTTGCATACGTTTCCATTTATTACACTAAGGATTGCTAACTTTCGTTAATATTTTATACGGCATCGGAGTTAAATTTCTCTTGACACCGACGGTGGACTAATAGGCCTTTTTTGTGAAATTAAAGGAAATAAACTGCTATAAATGCAAAAGGTACCATTGGTATTTAAAACAAACACTTTCTAAAACTCACTCAAAAAAGAGACTGTCATAAAAAAGTATTGATAGGTGCAGAACGAAGATTTAATGTTGTTGGCAATTCGCTTTTATGACTTATTACTTACTATTTAGAACGTCTAAATAAGCACATCGATTTGAGATTGATAAGTACAATGAAATTGAATAATTTTTGTGTTCTATATAACATTTTGTTATATACTTAAGTAAAATATGAGTAGTACAAGTAACAAAGAACACGTTTAAGTCCCGTCTAGTGAAGTACTAAGAGAGACGTGAAATTACTTGAACGTGGCTCAAACAATGTGCACTAAATGACTAGTATCAGCATCTAGTTCAGTTGTGAATAAACTTTAATTATAAGATATTTAAAAAAGTAAAGAAAACATATATTTCTTCGTTAAAGGTGCTATTTTCATGAGTGTAAGCAGCTCTTGTTAAGGTAGACTAGACTTTCAAATGGATAATCATCTTAGTTTTAAACGTAAGTACATTGCATGTCGATGATTTAATTATCGGTTGATCCGTGACACCACACACTGTAGCTAATGATCGATGCACACATCCACGCTTTTAATAAAGCGTAACGCTCCGAGTCTTTTAAGAGGCGCGCGCGCAACACGTCGCTCCACTGTTTCAGGCCTGCTTCTGCTAGGGCAACGGGCAGCCGCCCTCGTTACCCCCAGGCCAGCGCTCATGGAGGCCGGAGATCGTTTCGCACTCTCCGGCGCCTGGTGCGTCTTCTGCGGGACGTGAGAGTACTTGTCCTCTCCCGTGTCACACACGCTGCTACACGCCTAACGATGAGTACCATATGTAAAATGAGGTTAAAAGGAATTAATAGATAATTCATTAGAATACTTACAATTTACTAACGGCTCCTTGTACTACAGAACAATGCTGTTGTCTATATCAATGAAGGTTAAAATTTTGTCACTTATCGTTGACGGCAATGGACCATTACTCGTGCTTTTGCGTTTATTACTCATCCAAATCTAGTGAAGGGTCTATTTAAAGTGGAGTGTGTATTAGTTTCGGCAATAACCGACAAAAAAATGCAATTAAATCTTGCGAACTTACTTTTACTTAATTAACTTTTTACAGGCAATATTATTGTATGTTGTTACATGAAACTTTAAAGTGTTACAATATCATATAACCCTTATTCATGTTTGTCGAAATATAATATTATTTGTTAGTATTTGTATCATTTAACACAACAGTCAAAATTGATCTTTTTAGTTTTGACTGTACATTTTCATGGATAAAATAAAATTTCAACCCCCTCATTATTTTGTTTTTTATTTATGAGGGAAATAAGAGCATTCTCACAAACTGTTCAGACTGCTTGACTTGATCAGTATATCGCTACCAACACACTCGTTTCTTAACCGTATAGTAATATATTTATATCCTATTAATATCCGTTTTACAATTTTGTATACATATATGCTCTTATTTTGTTTACAAAGTACCCATGTCATTTTCACTTAAGGATATGCAGTTTTTTTAAGTAACGCAATTGTTATTAGTATGTAATTCGAAGCCATTGTTTACTCTGTAATAAGGCTAGAAAGCGTTGCTTTCTCGTCATGGCAATAATAATAATTTTAACTTCACGTTTGTATCGAAGCCTTCTACTTCTTATTGTATCGACAGTCACGTTTCGAAACTGGTTTTTGTGATAAAAGTTAACGAAAATGTAATAAGTATAGACATTTGAGACTTTTACGGGTGCATGATCTAAAACAGAAATCATCTATTAGCATCAGAAGAAATGGTTAGTGATGATACGTACTACCCTGTCACCAAAAATGAAAAAGTAATAGTAATTAATCTAACAGTACCAAGTTTTGTTTGTGTTATTTGTGGTAGCCTGTAATTAAATGAACGCATAGCATGTTTTTCTTAAAAAAATTAACTTCAGTTTATTATGTGTATCATTTGTTGGTAATTATAATAAAATAAATAAAGAAACAAAATATACATATATTCGTTTCCTGCTCTAAAAAAGACCAGTTTTTCGAGACTTACGCACGCATTTCCAGACGCGGTCTGAACACATTTTCATTGTTCTTTATTGCGATATGTAAATTAAAACCTCTTTGATTATATGTGGCATTGTTTTGAACTGATTGATTGCTTATGTATCGTGCTAGTGGATGCTGCCTTGAGGGTGAGATCAGGTTACTTTTTGTGACCTATTGTATTGTATCTTTCACGCGCTACTAACGATACAATAGATGGTTTAATTGTGCATTCATTTCAACTTTATGGGGTTAAATGCTAACTGCAACTTGATTTTAATACAAAACAAACGTGCACTTTTATAGTTACTTAACGTAATGCTAAATAAATAAGAGTCTGGTTTGTGTACACACACCGTTTATCGTAAGGCATTGATTAATTCTGGGATCTACAGCAAAGACTTATTCAAATCAGTTATAGTTCAGTTGCGGACTTAGGGATTTTGCCGGATTTGATGTGCGGTGTAACTAACTGCTGACTGGATCCTTGTGTAACAAACACGAAGACCTTAGAACCTAACAACATAACGGCTGGTTGCTAGGTAATTTTATTAATTTCTATATCTTTATTAATATATTGTGCTATAAGTTTTGCTGTTTTTTCGATACCGGTATCGGAAAGGTTTTGTGCTATCCATCTATGATTTCTTCGATAAAAGAAAACTGTAGGTTCTGATATATGATCCACATGTATCGTGTTACCGACACGATTGTCAAACAAGGAAGTTTGGTAACTCACTGTGTCCATATAGCGTGTTACACAAGTATCAATGATCTCAATTTTGTAATTTTCACGTGTGAATTGTGGTAAGATTGTAATTCTGTACTTTGCAAAACTAGCAACTTAACAATGTCATGTGTTACAGAATAAGCCTTAATATTGTATGTCGTGCATAAGTTAGTCAGGTTTTTAAGTAATTATTAATGAATTGCATCTGACTTAAGCGTTTATATAACTGAGTAAATTGATGTAATAAACATGTATTAACCATTAAATAAATAAGTAATGATAATTATAATAAATAGCTCGTAACCGTGTTCTCCCAATTAATGAAAAGACTATGGTACGTAAACTTATATTTGAATTGCTGATGAGTGTCAAATTTGTACGGGGCCATTATTGAGCTATGACATATATTACATGGATCTAACATTATCTATCATATAGCTATGTGTTTTCTGTAGAATCTTTTCCCACTCTTTTAAAGGAAAAATAAACTGTCAGGTCTTGTTCCTTTTTTAATTTTAATATGATCTCAGCCTATATTTTGTACGTGTCAGCACTTAGCAGGCTTGAATTCGTACGTGTGCATTATGGCATTCCTCAGAAAGTCTTGCGGCCATGGTAGCGTATTATGAGATGCTTCATAATGCTATGAAGGGATTGTTTTGTGCAGAACTACGGCTTCGTTGTACGACAATTTTGAATCAACAAAGCTAAACCCATTGTCTTAAAATGTCTAAGCATCTTCTAAAGGACAGATTATCTTCTAGATTAGATTAAGCAATTGACACCGAGTTATATGTTCTTAGATATCTAACATAAATATGTTAACTAAAAACTTGTTTGTGATAATTGTAAGCGCTTGCAGTATGTTGATGATTTTCAAAACAACAATTTTATTTGCTTACATTCATCTGCCGACATTAAAGTTGAAATAGCTTCCATCACTTCTATGAAAATGTAACCCATTTTTGAGGTCGCTGTTTACGTCTTTGTCAAATGATATTTAATCACTTTAGATGTTTAGTCTTGACAAAAAAAAACATATCTCTAGACTTTTTTTCAGTTTTCTTTTTTATCTTTGCCATTAATTTGCTAACCTATTAAGGAAACAGTAGTCTCATAAAATAATATTTAAGGTGAATGAACAACAATTGTCATATGTACTTTAACATTGAGAGGCCATATGGAGATCTCTTTTAAAATACAATAATTTAGTAAAATCACCAAGTAACACTTGGTAAAAAAAGGAGAAGGTAAGGTAAAAAATGCGTAATCAAAATATAGAAAAGCTATACTACCACTATTAAATACAACATTTACTGTAAAAAATTACGAATTTTCTTTGACGCTTTCGCTACAATTATGGGTATAAAATTGATTACCTTGCACTATAAAAGAAATCTCGGTTCACGGCAATGGACGTCGCTATCTGTCTTATTGGAGGTAATATTTCAAATTGCCTATCGGCTTACATAGGACGTTGGACCAAAACGTAATGCTCTTTTTCCCTTAACAGAATAGCGCTCGTTATTGGCTCGCCAAGTCATTATTTTTAACATCTCTTTCACTTTTGTTCATATTTTTGAGCCTTGATATATCTAATTTGAATACTACTAACAATTTGGAAATATGAAGAAAAGTTAAAATAGATTCGAGTATTTTTAATTAATACTTGCAGTCATATAAAAATGCAATGCAGCGATGCATCTTAGTTAACGAGAATTAAGTAAAATGCTAACAATACCAACATTTATGACAAATTACTCTTTGATATATGTGCATATGGAATGGAATATGATAATATGAATGGGATAAGTTGAAAAGCTTTTTCTACTTTCACATGCACTTATGTGAGCGATTGTCTTTTTAGAATGTCTTAGGTTTTATGATGGAATTGTAGTTCAAGTGGCATTTTGAGTTACATCGAAGTATTTATTTATTTGTACTTATTAATGTGACATACAATGAAACAGTTGATACAAAGAAGTTAGTACAAAAGATGTTTTGCCATTTCACCATTTATATCTCTAACACCTCTCTGTCATTCATATTTATGTGTCTTTTCACTATTATGGCCATACTCCCTAGCCGTTTATCTTAACAAAATTTTCTGAAAGTGAAGTAAGAATATACCATTGCATTAAAAATATTAAAAAAAAAGAAAGCAATAAGTACCAGAAACAGGAAATAACGAATGCTATTATTAAAATACAATACCCGTTATTGAACATGAGAACTGTGAGTCTAAAATAATCATGTGAAACACATTGCCCTCTCATGACTCGACAACGTTCAGTACGTACTAGAATTCTTTCATATTAATTAATGCTTGTATGCAGTCGCAATTAAAAACGAACTAGATTTAGAAGAGATTAGTAATAAAATGTTATTGTTCACATGCAGGAACGAAGTCGAACAATGAGTTCAAGCACGCGGTTGCCAGTTGAAAAAACGTAATAAGAAACTCGAAAAGCAATGTTAAATCACATGTTAGAAAAAATGTGACTATTACTTAGAACTTTTAAATCTTAAAAAAAGTTATAAGGAATGTATTATTTGATTAAGTCATCCAAACACCGATTCTCTGTTTCAACCTGTTTAAAACTTGAAGTTACTTATTAAAAAGTTTGTACAAGACAAAGACACGCAAGATTGCACATTTGCATATTTTTTTAGGGAGTAATTATAGCATGGCATTGGTTACTCCCACTAAGTTGACTACTTTTATAATAAAACAATATTATATAACCAGTATTGGTTATGGTATAATTGCTGATATCATGTGATTTATTGGCGAATGTCTGCGTTTCGTCATAGTGTTATGGACTCATCATTACAAAAATGTCCGTATTAAGAGGTCATTTTTAATAATGAATTTAATTAATAAAATATTTTTTTTAAGTTATAACATTACATCGATAAAAAACATGTATGTACAATTAATTCATCTAGACTCAAACGGACACCAAACACACAACGGTGCAGTCAGTCATTTAACGTTCGTTGGATGGGACATTGTTTTCGTGAAAAAAAAAAAAACAATCAGTGAAAGTGTAACTACCGACGCGTCGCCTGTCAACCGTACAGAATGAGTTGTAGTCTGTATGGCGGACGCGCTACGCTACATTAGGATTTTTAATGTAAGCAAAAACCAATCAATATTGTTTTTTATATAAGTGCGGGCTGTCACGAGTCATGAGCACAAACTGAGATTTTCTTTTCTGATTGTATATTTGATTTTTTTATAATACCTACGTCTCTACTTTGTTTAAACCCATTAGAAACGTGTAGTAATGACTACCGACTCATCACTATTACCGATGCACATGTCGGCATTCCTAACTATTGCGTTTTTAGATTGCCCTTTTCATTAAACGTACTTAAAAAAAATTGTCATCGTTGACATAACGTCTTTACATAGTATTACGTCCATCTGTAATACATTACACGTCATGTATTGGACCTCAAAACCCATTTATAACTTTTCATTTTTTACCAATAAGATGACGAAACATGTACAATATGATGTCATTCTTCACATAATGTAATGTTGAAGTAAACCGTTTTTAGGTAAAAGAAACTTCCGTTATTTTTATGATTGATTATTGAAGACACTCTGTTTTAGAATTTTATTATATTTGAAATACGTTGAATGCTTGTAAAAAAACTCAATGTAAGTACAAGTTTCAACATACCTCGACAATAGTTCTCAAATTCAATTTTCGACAGCATTAATTTTTATAATACATACTTTGGTAAGTAGGTAACGCAATAGGTTATTTGATTCTCTAAATTGAGCTAAAATCTGGTGTCAGGGATGGTTTCACTTCCTTAATCTCTGGTGGTCCTGCAGGTCATTCAAATTATGTATTAAACAAATCCATTATCCTTTCTATACATGTACTTGTATAAAAGTAGCTGGAAACATTCATGGGCTACCAATTAATAATAAACTAGAGTGCAATGCGAGTAAGCTAAGTTTTATATATCGTCTTAAACAACTGCACCATTAATATTTCAAGACAATATATCGAGGTAAAATTCTACAATGCCATATAGATAATGATAATAAGAATTTTCTACAGAACATTCATTTCAATAAGATTTGAGCAAAAGCGATCAATGAAGTATTTTTCAATCTTACAAACAACTGTATCGTCTGCAGTATAAATTAATACAAATACTGTTGACTCACATTATGTAATTGTGACACAAAGGTAAGGTTGACACCGATTCAACAACACACTTGTAGTGTTTAAAAAAGACACCATACGCGGGTGTTAATAATTACACCATCGCAATGTAACCGGCTTTATATGAAAACGTTTGATACCCTTTAGTATGACAGATAATAAAAAAATATCTACGTATATGGAGTTAAAAGTGTGTATATAACCGTAATATCTGTGCACCGTAATTATTATAAACTCTCTATTAACCGCAACTTCCTTTGTTTTTTTCATTTAAAAATTATTCATGGATGTTTTATCTTATAAAAATGTCCGCCTGCCCGTTCGGCGTACGAGAAGACAAAATTCACAAGAAAACAATTACATCATAGATTCATAACTATTGAAAGATTAACTTGAAATGGATTTTCAAATGCGAACCTCCCTGTTTTATTAATCTATACTAATATAATAAAGCTGAAGAGTTTGTTTGTTTGTTAGAATACGATAATCTCAGGAACTACTGATCCGATTTGACAAATTCTTTTTGCTTTAGATAGCCCGCTTACTGACTATAATACGGGCAACAAAACATCACGCTTCGGCTCTTATGGGCGGAGTAGTGATCTTAAACGCAGGTAAAACTACGGGAAACAGATAATATAATTTGTGAATGCATTAAAGATAAAAAAAAACTGGATTAGGTTAGACTGAAATATATTCCAAATATTAGTTATTCGTACTTCCTGACTTAAGAATTTATTTGTACACAATATTATAAAAAAAAAATGGTATCTTTATGATATTAAGTTTAGTATATTACTCTTGCAGGTGTGTTCAGAAAAAAATTGTTATTTTAAAGACTAACTGGCTAACTGAAGATTTACTGAAATTGAATTGAAATTACTTTAAGTACGCACTCACAGAAGTACGAATAATAGTTTAAGTAATAAATGTTAATAAATTATATCATCGAGCTTTTTTATATTACAAAGATTTATGTTTAGAGTTAACTCATATAACCGGAACGGAACGGAAGCCGTTTTCTCGATTAGTTAGTGTTAGTATTATACTTATTCTATTTTGTTAGTATACGTTATCAAACTGCGTTAACGCGTTTTGTTGTAAGGACCGCTCTGGCGGTGAAAGCCTCCTCCATTTTCTTCCATTTCGCTCTGTCTCTTGCCAGTCTGCTCCAGGTATTTCCCACTGTGGCAACTATGTCATCACTCCATCTTTTGAATGGCCTTCCTTTCCGTCTTTTCTTGTGCATAGGGTACCAATTAGTTACAATTCTGGACCATTTGATCCCTGGTGATCTTTGGACGTAACCGTAACCCAGCCCATTTCCATTTTTGGGTCATTATGATTTTTGCTATGTCTTTTACCTTGGTAATTTTCCTGACGTCTTCATTTCTCACTTTATCGCTTAGCTTAAGGCCCAGGAGACTCCTTTCCATACAATTTTGGTACACTTTGACTTTATGAGTCTGTTTTGTTGGCAAAGGCCATATTTGGGAAGCGTAAGTGAGACAGGGTACTAAACATGTCTGCATAGCTTTAGTTTCCAGTGTAACTGGTATATTACTCTTGAATACTTCCTTCATTGCCCAATACTTGTTCCAGGTTATTTTGATTCTTCGCTCTACCTCTTTATCATTGCATAACTTGAAGGATAGTAAATGCCCCACATAAATATAGTCTTCGGCGTATTCGATTTCAGTTGAGTCTGGCTTTATAATTGTGGTTTGCTATTTGTCATTAATTTAGTTTTCTCCCAGTTAATTTCTAGACCTACTTTTCTGCTTTCTTTGCTGAGTGACTGTATCATGAATTCTATTTCTTTTGGGTCTCCCGAGAGCAGTACTATATCATCCGCGAATCGCAAGTGCGAGAGGCGGTTGCCATATATGTTTATCCCTCTATCTTCCCAGTCAAGTGTTCTGAATATTTCTTCAAGCACTGCAATGAAGAGTTTTGGAGATAAGGGGTCGCCCTGTTTCACTCCCCTTCCAATTTCAAAGACTGAGCCATACTCATTTATTTGTTGTATTTAGCACGATAGGAGAGATTCTATCGGGCCCACTCGACCTAACGTGGACTCTAAGAGGAACTTTACACACTGATATTTGTGTAAACCGGACTTCGGCATAAGGCTCTCGCACTGCGATATGGTCGGTGGTGCGTTTCAAGTGTCGTCCAGGGTTGAGTTGGACGCAAAGAGTTTGCCCAGAAGATCGGCTTTTTCTTTAGCCTCATGGGCCCACGAATTATCTCCTATGTGCAGGGGTGGTAGGAATTACGAGTACGAATTATTTACTAGTACGAATTATCTCCTATGTGCAGGGTTACAAAAGTTCCCCTGGACAGCTTTGGCAAGAGACCAGAATGCACAAGTTCCTAAACTGAGACTCACCAGTCGCTCGCCAATTCTGCCGATGTGCTCCGACTTTACCCTAACAATTACTCTTTTGTAGGACCTGAGGTTAAGTTGCTTCTTTAATGTGCTGGTCTTCACATCCCGTACTGTCGCTGCATCCCCAAACTTGGTAACACTGCTTTCGGCGGCACGCCGCTTTGTAGGTTCGACCAAAACCAGGGCTGGGATTTGCCACCGGTGGGAATCAGGGAGAATGGAATGAAAACTTCCATACCCTGAAGCACGACATAGGTGACAGAGTCGACAACGACGTCAGGATCAACCGGCGAGAAGCAAACCTGCTTCCATGGGTAGGACGCAAAGAATGTTCGCGTTCTATCCCAGTCTGCCGACCTATAGTGCAACGAAACGAAAAATAAACGAAATTAAATTATAAACAAATAAGTTAGATGAATTCATTTTAGATTTAAATATATACAAAACAGGCCTTTTCCAACATAAATAGACGATAAAATATTAATTAGTATATTTATAAAATCAACATAATGATCATTCACTTATATATGAGTTGCTAATTCAGCAATTTTACACGTCGGTGAATTTAAATTGGTTAATTTTTATTATGTATGTGAGATAAATATTAGAGATATATTTAAATAACTATTTAAATACCTTATTTTATAGTCACTTTTGGCTGTCGACGATCGAAGCGGGACGTTTGATAACTTCCTCGATCGAAGTGAAAAAATATGTTTGCAAACAATAGCAAAACTGTTATCCAGAAATTCCCCGTTTTATCGTGTTTGTACTTTTTTGTTTAAATCAGTAGAATCGTATGATTATTGTAACATTGTCTTAGTTTATCGTTAACAACATTCGAGTATGTACTTCCTACGTGATATTAAAATTTCATTTGCCGCATTCACAGAACAGACCATAAGTTCAATTTATTTTTAATTTTATTTTTCTTTCAAAAGACCACTCCCGCACCCGCAGGGTTAATTCCTGTGACGGGGGCTAACTTTACAAACATTCAAGACACAAAGAACACTCAGACCTTGAACAACAATTTGAGGATAACACAAAGTGTTGTCCCACGCGGGGATCAAACCACAACACTCGGCGCGGCAGCGTAGTGGCGGGGTGACCACTTAAACCGCTACGCCATCCGTGCAGTCATTCGCTAAATATTATTAGAATTAAGTTTTTTTTCAAAAATAACAAATAAATGCCTTCACCAAAGAAAAATATAAACTTTATAAATTTATTTTTATTTAAATTAACTTTTTATTGTTGATATAAATTGACTTGTTTAGATTTTACAATTTATGTAATCTGATTGTAACTTACATAATGTGTATTTTATTTTATTTATTTAGAGGAATCGGACAGTAAGTTATTTATTATACATGTGTGCAACCCTGATTTGCTTGAACTATTTTACGCTTTTACTCCCTAACCAATCTGTACGAGCAATATCTCTTTCTTTCCTTCTTTTCCTGTCACTATACTTCAAATTTTCTTGAAAATGACAACGATAGATTTGCCGCCTATAACGTAAATGGGACGAAATTGTAAATGGCAAAATGTGGGCGTTATTTATGCTTCTGCCTACCCCTTCGGGGATGCACTGATATTTTAATGTAACTTACCTTAATTCTATTGAATTGATTTAACTTAAAATATACTAATTTAAATACATATGTATTGTGTTGCTACCAACAAAAATTTGGGAGGGCTATGCTCACCTTTGAGTGCCTTATTCATGTTAAATTAGAGCATCATGTATTAATATCATTTATAGTGTATAGTGAATAAGTCGTCCATCATCATCATAATCATTCAACCTATCGCAGTCCACAGGACATAGGCCTCTCTCAACGTGCACCATAGCAACCTGTCCACCGCCTTCCGCATCACCTTTCTTTAATAAGTCGTTGATGTGCCATAAATTACCTTTACGCATAGATCTTAGCAGCGTGCAGTCGAATTAATAAATTTAATGAGTTGCTATGATTGTTAGGTCAGACAATTCGTTTATTATAAACAAAATTAAATTAATTTATTAAAAAGTCTCAATTTATCGGCTCACTTCTTTCACAACTCAGCGGTCTTCTTTTAATTCTTTTTTTACTTATATAGAATTGGGGAAATCTTGCCAGTGTTTACAGGCACAACGTACGGCTTACCATTTTTTTTATTCGTGGAAGCCCCCTCGTGCTGTCATTCCACCGGGGTTTTCGGTAGAACGGTGTGTCGAAATCGAACCGACTAAAACCACACGGTGCCATGCTGCGCTTAAAATAGGAGAAATCCGGGAACAGCTTGACATCCGGACCCCTCGTAGCACCTGCCCGCACTATGGGGTAAACTATCAATAAGGTGGTTTCCAGACACATGCGGACGTAACCTCCTCGCGGCTGGCCACTAAAGCGGACTGAGGGGAAACCCCTTCCCGACCACCCGTGGCCCCACTCAGGGCGGCCGAAGTAAAGGATCAGGCCCAAATATTTTATGTTTGCCCGAACCGGTACGAGAAACGAGTTGATCATGATGGATAGATGGCGCCAGCGGGCGGACCACTACTCCGTGAAGGGCCTCCGTCTTGTTCGGGACCACCCGCAAGCCCAGCGCCTTGATGCGCCGGACCACCAGTTAGGCTCCTCTGGTGGCCAAACGCACCGCCTCCTAAAAGTTCGCTCCGTAGGCCGTAAAAAAAGTGTCACCTGCGTAACAGAGTACGCCCAGCCCGGGGGGGGGGGGAGTCATCTCGAAGGGCCCAGTCATACCCCATGTTTACGTACGGCTTACTACCACACAAGGATTGTTTACCTTGGTTGTATTATATAAAATCTAAACATACTTGCTAGTTGTGTTTCTACTGGTGCGACAGGGAGGAGAATAAGTTCAGCCACATGTGGGTAACAACTCATTCGGAATGTTGCGTGCTTGCGTTCTTTAATGTTTTTGTTTACTTTTTTATGCTAGTCGTTCTCCACATAAATAAGCTGCGCGTGTTGACTGTAGGTAAACATTATTGAGTATAAGGTATATTAATTACCAGTTGCGCCATTCAGCCACTCAGGAGCTACTTTTATGGTTCCAAAACTAGCTCCTGCACCTCAGTTAGAGCAGAACAGCAGGTACAAAGAAGCTGGCTTGATTACGAATCTCGTGTAAATAAGTCATGTAATGATAAGAGCGGCGGTAGCGTAATGGCTAAGGCGCCTGACTTGCGATCAAGTGGTTGCGGGTTCGTACCTCACCCAGTGCACTACCGTCGTGTACTAAAAAATATACCTGTACTGTACGTATCTTATAAATTATGTTAAGCCTCCCACTAGCGCAGAGTCTAATCCTAACAACAAACTAAAGCTGATTAATGTTTGACTACCAGGCCAAGACTTTAAACCACGTTTTGTAAGTATTTTTAAACACTGGTATGCTTTTACCATCAGGTTGGTCGAAAACCTGTTACCTGCGTTAGCGGTACAATATTTATACCGTAAATTTCAAATTGCAACCAAGCAAATAATCAGTATTATAATGTGTAGTAAGATTTTTTTTTGCATAATTTGTGAGCCTTTACAACGTACAATTATCATGAATTTAAATACATTATAATAACATTGCCTCAGTAGCTATCGTCGCTATAGTTTTATTTTGTTCTTTAAAAGACATCACTACTACTAACAGCTTTGTTAGTAAATTGACTGAATAATATAAATTTAACTTTCTACGTTCTTCTCACATTTTGAATCGATTCAAAGTAAAACGTATATAGAAAGCGGCACCTATAATTTACATATATTAAAGAATTAAACTACAAGCGTTTATTTTTATAGGAAATCAGTAATCTACCGTAAATGCTTATGTTCGTTTAGAAACAGTCCGTTACATTATTCCGGATGTTTCACGTACTAATTACTACACCTATTTTTTATCGCAGCACTATTCATGTTCTATTAAATACTGCGACGATATTCAATGTGTATCGCCTGCGTTTGTCATCATGAATTGATAAAAGTTTATTGCGGCCTTTTTTCTGAAAAGGTTTTTTACCCAATCAAAGATATTCATACAATAATAACAATATAATAGAAATGTATTATAATATTAAGATATTATAATACATTTCTATTATATTGTTTGTAGTGTAAGTACATACATTTAGCTCTACTTTTATCGAAATGAAATTCCTGATAATTTAAAGTTAACCAGTAAGCAAGTCACTTATATTTCTTTAATTCGGGGGCAGAACTTTTTTGTAATTATTGGAATTATATATGGCATATATGAAGTAAGCTTAATTGTTTACTCATCAGTTTTTACTGGTTTTCTCGATAACTTGAACTAAAATTATGAGTATTCAAAATAACAGTTAATAAATAACTTTAGGGTCTATCTTTAATTGACTTATGTCAAACACCAAAAACAGGTGTTCTTGTAAAATGTATTTATTATTGGTTTAAATACATTACAAAACCTATTATACTGAGTTTAACTTTTGCATGTCATTTTACATCGCATCGCAATATGCTGAATCATCTGTATGATATATAATCTAACATAATTATAGCAGGCACACATTTGTACATTACATCAAAATATCGGTGCTTCTCATTAAAATACGAATCAAACATTGAATATAGCTAATATTCTTTTTTCATTGATGTATGTCAAGTTTTAACACTTATGTATAATATTAAACACTAATTGCGTACGTCGTCTTACAGATGCTGTTTCAATGAGTTGAGCCATGCGCAGCGACGTCGCATACCGCGGGCTGTCGCGGCACGTGGAGCTGGATCGGGCAGCGGACCCTCGAGATAGATTTAATCTACAGGAACTGATCGGTGAAGGCACCTATGGAGAAGTTTATAGTGCTAGAGACAAGAAGAGCGGTAGAAGGGTCGCGGTCAAGGTCAGTATCTAACAGTAAGGATTTAAAAACAGGAATTGCTGCTTATATGAAATGCAGCTCGTTGACCTTCATCATAGTATAAAGGTTTTTGTTGGCCAAATCTGTAAAGCCGGCTATCGCATTACTCATAATAAAAGTTGTTCACCTCAGGCCTTATATCGTGAAGTCATTTTAAAACTATCGTTTATCAAGAATATCGCGGTAAGTAATATTTGAACATGTTATTTTAGTACGAATACTAGTTATGGCTAAGGTCAACAACATATATACTGCGTGCGTAGAGAGAAACTTCTGTCGCAATCGCACTAGCCCTACAACTTTAGTTTATTAAGAATTCACCATAAATTTAATGGTTTCTCTCTTAAGGTGAACCGTTCTTAATCTTAAAGTGTATGATAATTAACTTGTTATTCAAGGTCAACTAACGCCTACACAGTGTAAAAAAGCGTGGTCATAATTAAGAGGTGTTAAAATTAAATTTGTTAATATAATTTTAATAGAGATTGTACATATGCCATTGTGTAAAATATGTTGCGAGAACATTTTGAATGTGTAAGCTGTTGTTTTTTATAGAGCCTTTGTTAAGTTAGGTACCGCATGCAAATTGATTGTATAGATGTTATCTCAAACGTAGAGTATTCATGTCAAGGTCGCTAAACAATACTTTGTCATGGTTTGGCAGTGCCTCTCGTTTCGTACAATCTGTTATTACTCGTACTTATTTAAGTTTAAACAGTACTATTCAAAACAAACTGTAGTTGATTTGTTCTAGATCCTAGAGAATATCACAGAGAACATAGAAGAAATAGAAGAAGAATTCCTAGTATTTCGGGATTTATCTAGCCATCCAAATATTCCTGAATTTTTTGGATTGTTTCTAAAACGCGGAGTGTGCTCGGATGACGACCAAATATGGTTTGTCATGGAGGTCGGTACATTTGTTAAACTCTCTATTTTTAGCACAATGCCCTTTTACGTGGACTATAAATTTATTCGACTTTTGAATTTTGCAGCTCTGTACCGGCGGGTCGGTGACAGATTTATGTGCGGGAATGCGGGCCCGCGGTAGCAATCTCACCGAACCACAACTGGCTTACGTACTGCGAGGTACCGTTCGTGCCTTGACACATCTACATGCCCATCGGTGCATGCATCGTGATGTTAAGGGACATAACATACTTCTAACCGAGGACGCTGAAGTCAAACTAGTGGACTTTGGCGTGTCATCCCATTTAGCAGCCACAGCAGCAAGAAGAAACACATCTGTTGGCACACCTTATTGGATGGCGCCTGAGGTAATAACGCGAAACAGAGTGCAATAATACCTAATCACCATAATTAGTCGTATTCTTGTTAATCCCTCCAGCTAAGCTAACTGCGACTGTCAGAAGTGGGATCAAGACGGTAGTGCACTGAGTGGGGTTGGAACTCGCAATCAGATGATCGCAAAACCGACGCCTTAACCATTACTCTATTGCAGCTCCTATTATAACAAGTAACTGCTTGTAAGGGACCTTAACGATCTTATTAGGATTGCAGGTTAAGGTCACGTTAATTGTAATCTAACCTTAAATAACAAAAACAATTGCTCTTTGCAGGTCATAGCGTGTGAACAGCAACTGGATGAATCTTATGATTGCCGCTGTGATGTCTGGTCGGTGGGCATAACTGCTGTAGAATTAGCAGAAGGTGAACCACCTTTATCTGGACTGCATCCTATGAGGGCACTTTTTCAAATCCCTCGGAATCCACCGCCAACTCTGGCACATCCGGAACTGTTTTCGTCGCAACTTGCAGATTTTATTGCAGATTGTTTAGTAAAAGATATGAATCAGAGACCGTTTGCAAGAGAGCTTTTGGAACATCCTCTACTACTCGCTGTCAGTAGGTTTGAAGATAAGGTAATACGTCATTGCTTACTATATCTACATGAATGTAAAAAAAAAATCTTAAGTGTAACTAGGTGTAAATCTAGTAATTTCCAAAGAACTATACATTTAAGTTCTCTAGAAGTGATTGGGTTACATGCATACATACATATACTAAAATAAATATACTAAATATATAAAACACACACATCTTTCGGGGTCGGCAGAGACAACAACCCGCTACTTGCTTTAATCCTTACATGTCTCAGGATCATTATCCATTTCATACAAGGCTTATTCAAGGCAGTTAACACATTTCATACCCAGACGCCATTATTTTTCTTTTACTGCTTGACCTGTTGAACTAAATCACATCAAAATAATCAATTCGAATATACCCTAGACGTTTGATATTATACAGTATATATAATATATATGTATGTACATATATACAGGCACAATAGGCATAATATACATAAACAGGCACAATATATATTATAAATATATATATATATATATATATATATATATATATATATATATTTATAATATATATTGTGCCTGTTTCTTGAGAACATACTAAAATTACACATTACAATAAATGAATAATACACACATTCGTGATTGCACAATTAAGTCTAATAAATATATTTATATAACATATGCTTATTATTAGTTTAATCAAAATCAAAATTTATTATACCTGCAAAGTAAATGATACGAATATATATGTCTTTATGATGAAACTGTATTGTTACCTCATAGCAAGAATTACAATCTAAGACTAGTAAACTATTTAATTTAAGCTATCTCATCAGCTAATAACTAAATTGTTGTATGATATATTTCAGATCCGTAAAGAGTTACAAGCGGAAATAAAGCGACAAAGAGCTGAAGGCCGAGGCTCTCGGGCTCCTGAAGCTACAACCAAGAGGGGTAAACTCAAATCACACCGGAAAGCACGACCAGAGAAAATGTACACCGACGACTTAGCTACACTTGAAGTACTAACAGAAGATGCTATCGTAGAACAATTACAAAAAAGATATATACAAAACCAGATTTACACTTATATCGGAGACATATTGGTTGCTGTCAATCCTTTCACAGACGTAGGAGTTTACACTGCAAAGGTAGATAACCAAAACTCAAAACATTACACTTCATAAATACATATCTGTGCTTCCTATATGAGCTGAGGAACATGTTTTATTCATTGGTTATCACACTGTACAAACTGACTAATTAGTGTGTGGATAATTTCTAGTTGTTTATTTTTTCATCAAGTTATAACATATTTTAGTACCTGCTTTGGCTTGAACTTAATAATCATAAAACGCATACGCAAATGTTGCTAATGACAGTCCAAAAATAAATTATATTTTTTAATTGAAATATGATTTTCTAAACAAAAAAACAGCTTTTTGGTTATTAAAACTACAGCTTTACTAAAAGATTGGATAATTGAAGATTCAAATTTAAAAATTACTTCAAAAATATTTAATTATTTAGAGCTATTATATACCTAACTAAAATCCGGTCTAAAATGTGAGAACAAAAACCATTATATTGTATTATTATTATATTGTATTATAATTAGCAACCAAACCAATATCAAATACAACTGTATGCTCCTTACATATATAAGTATATGCTTCCGTTTGCCAGCTACAATTACCCAGCTTGCTCTTGAAGTCTTTCAGCCAATATATCATTGATAGCTAACACAATCGAAAAATCAATAAGAATGATATTTAAATACTTATTAGCTTCGTCTGACCGTTCGTATACTCGTACTTTACTTAACTTTCTGCTTTATGCTTGCTTCTTTAAAATAGTCTTCAAAGAATTAATCTTCACTTCTAGACTCAACAGATATATCAGGGGCGTTGTCGATCAGACAACCCCCCACACATCTACGCTGTGGCAGACGCCGCGCATCAGGCTTTGATGCATCAGAAACAGCATCAGGCTATTGTTATTTCGGGAGAAAGTGGGGCTGGAAAAACTGAATCTGCAAATTTATTATTAAAGCAACTCGTTTTTCTGTCGAAGGTAATAATTTAACGTTATAATGCAATCTTTTTACCATATTGTTACTATTGCTTTCTAAACTTTCGCATCTTCTATACTATATTATCGCGAGTAAGTCCCGATTAACATATCTAATATATTGTCACTATATAAAATCGGCGGTAGTACTATCGCCCCAAGTAGAGGAAGACAAATATAGTAAGTAGTACATGCTGTATATGTTTGTGTGTTTAATACTTTTTTTTATTTGTTTGTTATAATATATACATAATGTAGAAATTTTCATTAGCTACGTATAATAAGCGATCATTTAAACTTTCTCAACCAAGCAATACCAGATATTATTTCCGTCCATAAGAAACGTGATACTGAACTACCCTTTTGGTTATTGTCATTGCGTTTAATGTTTTCAGACTCAAAACCGAAATTTAGAAGAAAAGATTCTTCAAGTTAACCCAATTATGGAAGCATTTGGTAACGCTCGCACCGGCATCAACGCTAACAGTTCACGATTTGGCAAATATCTAGATTTGTCTATGATGAGAGTTGGACGAATCGCAGGGGCACGCATATCTGTATATTTACTGGAACAGTCAAGAGTTGTCCATCAAGCCTTGTAAGTATTAAACTTCATGTAGTTCATGCTTGGTTTAAAACAAATGGGTATGAATGTTTATGTTACTTACATTTAAAAGAACACAACAGAGTACTTTATTTTATCAAATACATGGTTTAACTTGTACAAAATAAGGTACCTGTAATGTGGGTAGAGGCTCGGACCTCCCAGCTACAGCCAGTTCGAATTACAGGTAAGTGACCCCGACGTCCCCGTGCTATTGCTTACACCGATATGAAACCTTCTGTATAAGCAATATAACTGTTTCTTCCATAGCCTGCCCTTGTTCCTACCTTTCCCTTTCAAAAAAAATACATTCAAATTAATTTACTCTACTCTTACTTCTTCTTATTCTACTCTTACTTCAGTTTAGATCTTCTAAAGAAATGCGGTGCTCAACAACAGCTTTTTATTTCGGTTACAAGTATTTATGTTATATAAGATATTTGTAATCGGTACTACTTCTGGAAAACCAAGCTCTCTAATTAGAAAAGCCTGAGTTATCTTAGAAGATAAAAAAGCTTATAGAATTTATAGCATTCACTTGATAAAAGAAGTGATTTGAACAGTGTTACCTTACTGGCCACATCTTCAGATGTTGCTACAGGTTCTGTATACACAGGTTAAGTATACAAGTTAAGGCAATAAAACCTGTTCCAGGGGTGAAAGTAATTTTCATGTATTCTACTACTTGTACGACGGTCTGGAGAGCGAAGGTCGTTGGCGGAAGTTTTATCTTGACGAGCAGCTGAAGTCACGACATCGTTATCTGCAGCCGCTGTCAGTTACACACAGGGAACACAACGTGCACCGTTGGAGGCAACTCAATCAGGCTTTTAAGGTAATTTCACACAATATCAACGAACAATAAAAATTCAACAAGTAATGAAAACAGAAAAATCAAGATCAAGAGAAAAGTTGAACTACTAATACAGGATGACCAATTTTTTAAAATTATGATTAATCAATAGAAAAAGGTGACTTTATATAAAAAAGTTTAACGATATCTAATCACTTAGGCACTACAGCCGAATAGGCAGGGATTTTATTGAATGACTTGAAAAGTGACGTTTTTAAACGGATTAAATAAGTAAGTTTCACTCTGGATCATTAATAGACAAATTATATAAATTCAAATCCTTGAAAATTCAAATCACGTAAGAAAAAGCTCTATAAAGTCTTAAAACTTTCTTAAACGTTCTTAAAACTTCTATAAAAGAGATCATAATAGTGTAGAATCATAGGAATTGGATAAAAATACATTTAAAAAGATAAATACTTATAAATTTGGAATTTTATATAAAGCTCTATGTGTAAACATTCTTTCTAATTTATTTAAGATAAAATATTTCTTATTGGTTTTTGAAAAAGTCATTTGTTTTGATTGTTATTCAACTTTTGCAACTTCTGTTCATATTAGATGTATGACTCGGATTGTCGTTAAAAGTCATTAAAAGTTACTCGGACAATCATTAAAAGTTATTTAATACGAGTCTTAATCGCATAAAGAATCAAGGTAAATAAAATACATGTTAATCTCGACGTCTCGACTCGTTTTGGACCGAGTTACATTGGAAGTGGTAACGAGTTGATGGTCAGTCAGGTGTTAAAAACTTACGGGATTAAGACCCAAATTAACCAATTTTTATTGAGTATACAAATCGCGAAAGCTTAAAATAATAAAAGAAATAGTTTTAGCTACGGAGTCTTTTCCACTATAAATTATTTTAAATATATCAATTCTTTATCAATAGGATACTTTCGGTAATGAAAAACGAATAATGAAATTTGATGAAAATTAAAATGTATGTAGAAATATACTATATATATATATTTTGATTTTGAGTCATAAAAGCACATTATGGTTTTATTATATGAAAATTGAAAGTCGGAATTTTTTATCTGTATATAATATAGGCAAAAACTGTCAGTTCAGTGTAAACAGGTAGGTACATAAAACACCAAAAATGTTGTAACTGTTAACGTTGATGAGTGCCGGTCGTACATACACGACTTTTGTTTTGACCAATATTACGTCCCCAAAATGGCGGAAATAATAAGGTTTAAAATTAAATTTAATTTTATGGCAAGAACGCGAGTTTATTTTGCCGAAATATATTTTTTGTGGCTTTTCATTAAGAAAATCATCATTTAGAATTACTTTTTCAACCATAGTTGAATACCCTATTAGTAAAATATCAACATCTAATAACTAGAGGATAATATTGGCAATATAAGCGGCCTTTACACATATGATCTCATTAATATAATATTTGTTAATAATATTCTTACATTTATACAGCTAAACTTAAAATACAGATATTAGTTCTACTAAGATGGTCTCGGTAATAACATCTAATCACGAAGCTTATCTAATGATTTCAAGGTGGTGGGTTTTCAAGAAGACGAGGTACAAATTATATACAAAATGTTAGCCGCAATTCTTCACCTCGGCGACATAGAATTCGGCGAGACAGCTGGCGAAGATAATGCGGATAACAAAGCCACTATAATCGACACTGCACCGTTGCATAGAGGTAATTTACAGTACAATCCACTAAAGTGTTTGTCATAAATAGTTTTATTAATGACAACAAAGAACTACTTACTATACATTTAAATTCTTTGTTGATTTGTACCTAGAAGCTTAAAAATAATATAATTTTAAATTTGATAGTAACCATTGATTGAATTTTTAAACTGATTGGTATTTCAACCTCATAGTTAATACTTTAATTATTTACATGTTCTAAAATGTATGTATGTAGTTTATCTTTTTTTATAGTCTAGTAATCTCTTATCATCCATAAAAAAATGTCCTTAGATCTATAAATAAAAGGTTATTTTTAAGAATAATAATTTATTTCAGGAATTAAATAGCTTTTCGGTAAACCTTACAAATTTGTGGCAATTTAATATAAGAAAATTACACACACAGACTGCATTAGTCTCCTTTACGTGATCGCCGTCAGAGATATCTGAGAGCTTCATCTCATTCTATTTTTTTTTTATTTTACTGTCTTTGTTAGTGACTTACCTTCACAAATATAAAATTTCTCAATGATTTCGATAATATATTTTATAAAAGAGATGAGGTTTCTGGTAAAACTGATCTACATAAGAACATGTTCCCGCTATGTTGTATTTTTTTTATGTCGTAAACATCGACTGAATGTGAAACTCAATGTTCCTACGAAATCTGAAAAAGTTGCCAAATTCAAAACCGTGCTGTTAAAAGGACTGATTGTACACAGCTGAAATATCTTGGCCAATTTTTTTGTTTCCCCCATGGATAATTTACGGTGATTTTTTTTAATGTAAAGTAATGTATATAATAAGCTCATATTTCAATAATAAAACTAGTACCTGTCTTCACCATGGTTGACTAAGAGAGAATGCCTCAGGCATTAAGTCCGTCTTTGTACACTATGTGCATGAAGCCTTTGTAAGTAAATAAGATACTGTACAGAGTTATTTATATCTAAAAACAACAAGTTAATGCATTGTTTTAGTAATTATTGTCTTTTTTAGTTAATAAATATAACACTTATTATTCCTGAATCTCGTGTTGCAGCATCATGTCTTCTTGGCGTGGAAACTATTGATCTCCGAGAGTGTCTCACAAGTAGCAGTGTGGTAGCTCGAGGAGAAACCATTGCCAGACATAGTTCACCTACTGAAGCTGCTGTTGCTAGAGATGCCACTGCCAGAGGCTTGTACGCGAGAGCTTTTGACAGGATAGTGGAGAGGATCAACGCCTTGCTATGCCAAAATAGACCTACGTAAGTAAAAATCCAAATTCTAAAATACAGGAGATTAAGCAATTAAGTTTGTAAAATCTTTTAAGCTTTTGAGTAGCATTTTTATGTCATAGGGTTGTAATCGAGCAGATGGGTCACCTGATGGTAAGTGACAAATGACATGGACACCTCCAATTCCAGAGTTGTAAGTGCGCTGGGGACCTTAGGGGCGCCAGGGGGGGGGGTGAAGGGAGGACAACGAGAACAGGGTGGGGTTTGGACCTCCGATATCCTCACTAATGCTTGCGTTCTATTTACCGAGTGTGTAAATACAAAGTACTACGCAAGCAGGGTTTAAAAACCGGTTTTCTGTGACTCCAGTCGAGCCGACCCATTCGTGCCTCAGAATGGCTTTCCCACGGTAGCTTCAAGCTTCTTCTGACAAATGAAATTAAAAAATCCAAATTTCTTCTTTACAGAGAACAGCTGTCCATCGGAATACTGGATATTTTCGGTTTTGAAAACTTTACAAGAAATTCATTTGAACAGCTTTGTATAAATATCGCCAACGAACAAATTCAATACTACTTTAATCAGCATATATTTACTTGGGAGCAACAGGAGTACATGGCTGAAGGTGTCCCAGTCGATCTAGTTGAGTTCTCTGATAACAGACCAGTTTTAGACATGCTGTTGTCAAGACCTATGGGGATGTTGGCATTGCTGGATGAAGAAAGTCGCTTCCCAAGAGCTTCAGACAGAAGTTTAATTGGTATGTTAGCCATATATTATAACATAATTCATATACATATGTACATTTAAGTTTGGAACATAACCATCTATATTTAAGTTCGGAATTACAATATTCAATGCATAAAACTTTAGTTATCACATATCCGTAAAATAAATCTTGAAGTTTCTTCTGAGATTACTGATTTTGTAAATATTTCTTACAGAAAAGTTCCATAATAACATCAAGAGCAAATACTACGTCCGTCCCAAGTCTGATGCCATTTGCTTTGCAGTACACCATTTTGCTGGTCGAGTAGTATACCAGGCCGAAGGTTTTCTAGAGAAGAACCGTAACTTCTTACCACCTGAAGTCGTACAACTAATGAGGCAAAGTCAATACGACATTATCAGATTTTTATTTCAGTGTCCTATAACTAAGACTGGTAATTTGTATTCGCCGTTGCAAGGAGATTTTTTGGATAGGAGTTTGGAGAGTCCAACGAATGACGTTCGGGTTAGTGAATAATTATCTCGATCTTTATAATATTTGACTGAACAAAGCATTAAACTTATGTCATATACCCGTTATTATTATTAGATTATTGAATTAAGAACATAAATAAATATACATAATTAATCTATTATATTTCAGGAGCGGTTCAATAGTCGTGGTCTAGCATCGCAGTCTCGAGCGCAACAAACAGTATCGACGTATTTTCGGTACTCCTTAATGGAATTGCTCCAAAAAATGGTGAGCGGAACTCCCCAGTTCGTGAGGTGCCTCAAGCCGAATGACTCCCGCTCACCCAAAAACTTTGACTCTGCTAAAATACTGAAGCAACTTCGGTACACCGGTGTTTTAGAAACTATTAGGATAAGGCAAAATGGATTTTCCCACCGACTGACATTTGAAGAGTTTTTGAAAAGGCAAGTTTATTTATTGTCTTCACTGTTTCTATATTAGTTTTATTGAAGTTATTATAAACTTTGGCTTACCTATTGCTTTAATTATGTCAATGAAGAGATTCACTGACCGCTTGCCAGAGGACAAAAAATTATGTGTTCCAGATATAGTTGTCCCAAGTCTGGATGTTTATAGTTTCCATTTTTGTGAAGTCCTCCAAGACACAGGGATTAGTTTATATGAGATATCAATTATGCGAGAGTTGTATTAAACTCAAAATGTATACTTAAAAGCAGGAAAAAGATAGACAGATAGAAATATTATGTATAGATAGAGTTAGATTAGGTTTAGTACCCTTTTTGTATTTAGAATAAAAAAGAATAAAATGCATTGTAAACCATTACAACATTTAAGGGGGAATAGGTATAAAAAAATTAATAGAACTTAAAACTCGTCCTAATGACTTCCTATTACACATGCCTGGTGTATAAGAAGTTTTGGTGAATAATTTATGCCAAACAGTTACACCATCTCTGGATTCATTACAGGTATAGTTTCCTAGCATTCAGTTATGATGAAGACATTAAGCCGAACCGGGATACAAGCCGGTACTTATTAATGAGACTGAAAATGGATGGTTGGGCCCTCGGCAAGTCCAAAGTTTTCCTCAAGTACTACCACGTAGAACTTCTAGCTAGAATTTACGAAGAACAGGTGAGATACCTAGATATAATGTTTGAAAAATTACTTTGAACGAATTTTGTACAAATTCTGAGTGTAACATATACTCTTGTCTTATACTATCTTTTTTTATACTATAGTGGGGCAGACGAATAGACGGGTCGCCTGATGATAAGTGACAACAGCCGTCCATGGACACCTGCAACTCGCAGGAGCGCTACCCGCTTTGGGGTGGTGAGGGTGATGAGGAATGGGGGTGTGGGGAGGAGATGGGAAAGAGTAGAGAGGGGGAGTGGGGGCGTTGGGCCACAGGAAACCTCACTGATTTCGTGGAAATGCGACGCAAGCGTTTCTTCACAACCGGTTTTCTGTGAGGCCGTGGTATCGCATCGGTCGAGCCAGCCCATTCGTGCCTAAGCATGGCTCTACCACTGTTGTGGTATCTGTACGAATAACGAGCCTATAGTAATTTATAAAGTTTTATTTGTATTACCGGAGTATAAAGAAGGTGTTAAAATCTTCATGAAATTTAGACCTAAACTATTGAGTAATTTACAGATAAGAAAAATAGTTCTAGTCCAAGCTTCCGCACGAGGTTGGTTAGCAAGGCGACGTTATGAGAGGTTGAAGATGCAGATGGCGATATCCGTACTGACGTTGCAAAAACACGTGCGTGGCTGGCTAACGCGTAAGCGCCTGCAGGAACGACAGAAGTTAATAGCTAGAGAGTTCCAAAGAGAGCAGGACAGCCAGAGGAAACAACACAAGTCCGGTAACTGTTCTGAACTAAATATACTAATAAACAGTAACAAGATGTGAAATTTCATTTCAAAAAAGTTCCCTCGCAATTCACATATCATTACATTAAGCATTATTTAAAGTGCTTTATTAGGTGCAGCTGCGGCTGATATAGGTGCACCAAATCTTTTAAAGTCTTTGATATTTTTATAAGACATGACAACGCCAGCCTTACTTGTAACCCTTAACCAAAAAATAAGTCTAGTGTTTTTTTAAATTAATGGTTTACCAATTGTATGTTTTATACCATTAACATTAAAATGTGCTATATTTTATTAATCCTACTCGAATACAAAGAATTAATATGACCTATGTAACTCGATTTCTTCTCCAAAATTTAGTATACCAAAAAAAATCAGTCAAAAATTTAATTACAGGTGCCTCAAACAAGAACAAAGCTATGATGAAAGCGAAAGTACTGAGACGAATGACGTCACAGGACAGCGACATCAGTGAACCTCACTCGAACAAAGAGAATATCGACACTAACAGAGCTGCCGTCGTCATACAAAGCCGTGAGTTTACCTTTTTCAACCGACTTCAAAAAGGAGGAGGTTCTCAATTCAACTGTATTTTATTTTTTTAAGTTTGTTACCTCAGAACTTTCGACTGCGTGAACAGACTTCGACGATTTTTTTTACTTGAAAGCTGGTGCTTCCCGTGTGGTCCCATTTTAATTTGGTTTGGTGGTGTGGTTGGATTCTTTTTTTATCATAAAGGATGTACTTCAGGGGTAGTTAGATGAGAGTTTGGTCCAGTTGTGACAATGGCATCCATGAGAAAATCATATTAATCTTAAACTTCATGATAGACGCATTGAAGTCGGTAGTCTACTTTAAAGTCCTATTATTCGTACAAAATTCGATATAAAATGCCTTAAAAAAGGACAATGAAAATTTTTATATTCATTTGTTTCAAATATGAAATGAATCATTTACTTGCTGTATTCAGAACCTGTATATTTTCCTAGATTTCCGTGGGTACACGGCGCGTCGAGCGTGGGCTAAAGGGCGTGCGCCACCTCCGCCGACACAGCCTGCACCCGCCGCGCCGCAACTTCTTATGCAGCAGTACTCGCAGCAAGAGCGAGCCAATCAACTTCACAAATTCTCTGACCAGGTACCCCAATTGCTGCTACTGCATTCAATCTAATCAGTCAAGTCAGTCGTTAAGCTAGTTGGCTGTTTGTTTACGTATTATATAGATCTTATAGTAAATAACATAGACACTCTTTTAATACTAATACCGTTAACTTTTGTGGGTGTGTGTGTGTGTAGGGAAACGGCTGATACGTCAGGCTGCTCTCTCTCTGTCTGTGTCGCTATTTCTCTCTCTCTTTAAGCTGATCTTTCAGTGAAAACATATCACAATCTGCTTCACTGTACGTAATAATGCTCGTTTAAATGCTAAGTGCTCATTCTCTCTTAGATGATTAATTTTCAATAGGCCAAAAAATTACAAAATAGTGCAGTCATCATTATCACTGAAAAAGATTAAACACAGGTATACAAAACATAGTAAGACAAAAACCATCGTTGAATTGTTTAACACGTAACTAGTATTATAAATTAGGTCTTATGACATATCATAGATGCAGTATACACTTCTGCTTCACTTCCATTCCATCTACCTTACCTGTACATATACCTAGAGACATGACTGAATCATGAATAATAGATTATTAATAAAAATAAGTATGCCTTTATTTTTTGACATCGTTGATAATTTAGAACAAAATCTCGCTAATTTTCGTGGTAATCATATTTATTAAGTCAAACAGTTTTATTCCTATGTGCATTTTGGGAATCGACATGGAAGGTCGGTGCACCCCTTGACAAAGGCCAAAACTAGTACTAGTAGTAGAAATACATGTGAGTATGTATGTATACATACATTCATACAATCACGCCTGTCCCGCTAAGGTGTCGGCAAATGTGTATAAAACACCCATAATCTTGCGAAAATTGCGCGTATTGGTGATGCGAAAATGTCATGTTGCGATATTTGCGTCATTGTTTACTAACCTCGTTTTGACGTATCCGTATCGAGTAAGCGTCTTTCTTGTAAATGTCGTTGTTTGCTTTATCCTTCCTCCGTTAAATGTTTACTTACGTTTAATTACTTTTAAACTCGTATTTCTTATATGAATGTGTATAAAATTTCAAAACCGCTTTCGTCACAATACATACTGTCAGTTTCTTTAAGTTTTTAAGTAAATTACGTATCTACACATCTAAAGACACAAAATCGCTAATTTCTCAGGTTCACAATAAAAATCAAGAAGTTCACAAGAACTTGCGTCGTAACAAGCCAGGGATCAGAATGCAGGAGGTGCAGCAAGCTGACGAATACCGACAACCGCCCGGTTTCACTCTGGTTCCGGCCATTATTAGGGGACAACCCATACAACTCGAAAGAGATGCTAGTAGGCTGTCGAGGTAAATTATGTCTTAATCTTCTCAACCTTTATTCCAACAAGTCCACAACGGTGTGACGAGATAATAATTTGTGTAATTACCGTGTAATTCTCTGAGTGTGGATCTTTCTTAATGTACTTTACTTATACATATCTTAGTTTACAAAATAAAAATAGTACTATGTCCATTACAACACACGACCATACATATACATATATACAAGTAATTATATCCCTTCGTTAATTGAGTGGTCGAAAAGTATTATTTCAAATTATAGAAAAAAGAGTATGTTAATGAGTTTGATGACCTAATTCTAGAACATTAATATAGAATGAGTATTTATGAAACATTAACCGATTACTCAGATGAAAAATAACTTGTATTTTATGAAGTCGTTGGTAACGGTTTATTTTTAATATGAACTTCATCGTAGAGAACTAAAGTATACTAAACAAAAGTTCATTGTTTTTTTTACTTTTATAAAATCTCTGTGTATTTTGTTCATGCTTATTCATCCGGGATCTAATATAGTCCTTCGCCTGAATTCCTGGAAAGTTCCGCTAGACCTTGGGATGAACCGTTGATATGTAAGAAAGATATTGAGATCAAACCTTCCAGGTGTGTTTATAGTTTTTAATAATTTAGCTTGAACCCTCCAAAAATATATATGTATAGACCATGATCTATAGTGGCAGAAGTAAAACATTGCAAACCTATGACTTGTTTGATTTTGACACATTCTTGCGAACTAGCCCATCTTTTTATTTGTGAATAAATATGAACACATGTATGTAGTCAGATGTTTAACGTCGTTTTGGTTTTAATTAAATTGTGCTGATTGTAATTACGGATTGTTGTTACATTTTTACGACGACACTTGCTTATTTAGAAAGTAATTATTTATGGATTAAATGGCAATCCTTATATGCATATTAAATTAAATATTCGGAAATCTGTCTGGTTATAGTAAAAATATGGATTACAAATTTTATTCGGGTCAATATTTTTTGTGGTTCTTCTTTTGTTTAGATACCAACCGAGTAGCAACGGTCACGCCCATGACTATGACGATGACAGACACCACCACAATGGCAATCACAATAACTGGCAGCACCCGCCTTGCAGCCGCCAATGTGGGGGCCTAGTCAGGTACGATTCCTATGAAAGGCACTTCGACGGGACTACGTTTTGGCCATAACTATTACTAACCATTTCATTCATTACTTGTCACATGCATTACTTGTGGAGAGCAGGGATAGTAGGTATGAATTACACTTATATTTTTATGTAGCATTTGTACGGCTAGATTGTTTTATATATATATATATGTATATATATATATATTGCAAGGCGTCAATATAATATTATATAAATATGTATCTTTAAAGAATATTCATAATGTACCACTATATAAATACAAATCCTAACATATTTATCTATATACAACATTATGCGTCACCAATAGTTTTTTTTTTTTTTTTATGTTATTGGGATTAAGCTTTTCCTGGTATGGTTACACATTTAATTCTAAACAAGTTGTTGTTAATTTATTTGTATAACTTAAAGTATTTCTTGTAATCAGGATACTCCACCACCTTTCTGGGTTATAAATACCTATAGTTTAATCATGTCAGCCCTCTTAGGGTTGTCCAAATATTGAAGCTGTATATATATTTTTAGGTTTACTTGTCATTTTCTCAAAAATGCAAAAGGATTGTCTTTTTCTCAAAAATTACATTATATCAAAAGGCATGCTTATGCTTATATCTAAATTAATCCGATATGGTACTCACGCGATATACTATACGACCCATAATTATATAACCACACCTTTAAAATCGTATAATTGAGTAAGTTCTTCTTCACGTTTGGGTTTGCGTTATTCATTAATCGTGTTGACTTAATCCTAAACGAAAATTTTAAATAAACCTATTAACCTGTCTACCTGTATGTGCATGATTAAGGTCTTGCTTTAAAGTATTTGTATTGTAATAACTTCAAATAACTTTTCACAATTTTTCAACAGCAATAAAATCAACGAGCTGGTCCGGAAGTCTCAGAAATCTGAACCAGCACCACGGCTTGTGTACACTCCCACCTACGACCCAGAGTCGGACCTGAGGAAGATCCTCCGAAATTCACCTGAAATTCTTGCCACTCCAGTGCTTAGCTCGGATGATGACTACAATGAGGGGCCATTTAGATTCAAACAATTACTCAGACCCACTCTAGGTCCTACAGAGAGTCTTCGTAAAAGAAAAGTTCGGAGCTCCTCAGTTCAGAGTCCCTGGATGTCAGATAGCTCTCAAGATAGCACCAGTTCCAAGCAAGTGTTAAGCAAACGTCGTCCCCAGATCAGTATGGGAGTATTTTACAATTAATATAAAGTACTGATAGTTCCCGAAAGTTCAAGACATTAAATCAGTTCACATCACTTTTAGGCAAGATTTTACGATAATTGTCTAAACTGAACACTTGCTGGAGGTTATTTCTATGAAATATTTGGAATAATAATAAATAAAATTCGGTCGCGATAAGCCAAATGTTACATATAATTTGATTGAAATTTGAATTCTGTGATACTTATCCCAGTCCACATAGAACAACAGGCTTCGTCTTTTTAAAACAGTTTTGTATGTACCTGTACTTAAAACCTATCTCCGTACTAAGTATACATAGATGCGCAGGCAACTCTGTAGACAATGGACATTAGTATGTATATGTAAGTGTGTATAAGAGACGTGTTAGTTTCATACCATTCGTTGTTAACATACTTAGTTTGTTATCTATTTCATCTGTTGATAGGTTCTGCATATTCTTTAGAAAAGTCCTTAATGTCATATTACAAGAATGCTATATATTTTTTAATGATTTTAGCACTTGTTATTGCTGAATATATAACATCAACAGTTACTGTAAAATCAGGTTTATGCGTTATTAAATTACTATCTGTATTTTAAACAACGTTAATTATGCTTGTATTGTATGTAATCATAGCCATAATATAAACATAATTTAGGAGCACTTATAATTTTTATAGTAAAAGAAGTGATTGAACTTTATTTTATGTGGATTTTATGTGAAATTATAATATGACTGAACCAGTTTTAATATAGGTTAACAGTTTTAATTTCATGAACACAAGTAATATTTTTTAACTATTATTATGCATATCGTCAACATAAGATTTAGCTGCATACAAAGTTCTTTGTGCAGTTAAAAAAAGAGTGAGCGTTCATTTACGGTTGTTGTGTCACCTACTGTGACTTAAAATTCTTAAAAAAACATATACAACACAATACTATATAATCTATTAAAGAACCCACGCAAATCATCAGACTCGCAGTACGACTATATGAAATTACAGCATTTGGGTCAACAGTAGAGAAACTAACAATTTTCATTCTTTATATATATATTACTTGATGGATGAATTATGAATTTAAACAACGGAAACAGAATTTGTCACTTTAAAATAGGTTCTTTCAAATAACGTTTCTAATATTAGTTAACTGAAACCATGTTTCAATCATTAAAGCGATTACCAAAGTGTTACACATAGATATTAGTTATTAGGAAGAAGTTGTCATTATCACTACGTAATTACTTTTACAGTAGAAATGTATAGAAACATGCCTTAAAGTAATTGTCTCTATCTATTTTATCAGTATTATTAAATCATTTATCAACATTGAGTTGACTTATGTATATCGAAAGTAAGATTTAACCGGAATGGTAATTTTGAGCAAAATTACTAGTTATTGCCATCACAGCTACAGAGTAAAACGAGTAAACTGTTATCATTTGTCGAATTATAAATCATTGACAACCTTTGTGATAATGTGCCAATGATTATTGTTAAGTTAATTAGTCCTTTATGGGTGGTCAAATAAATAAATAAAGTTTATGCGTCTACGTTTATGTTTTACTTTATTCCTTGAAGAACTTTAATGCCTATTAACGAATCATGAATTAGACATTCATATCCGCATATGGTAAACAGAAACAACTGAAACACTAAGTATATCGTGCACGTGGACGTACATAATTGGAGTTCGAAATCAAAACAAAGTAAACCACGTAAATCTGTAGTTTTTTTAAACCCCCAAGAGTATGATGTGTAAAAACTAAACACGCAATCGTGTGTTTACGGTGAAGTTTAGGCGGGCCGTGGTACGAGGCGCGGGGTGCGCCACGTGACGGCCCACGATCCGCCAATCGCGCTACGCCGCCATATGCGCGCGCAGGCGCGCAGTCGCGCCCGCGCCAGCCATGGCGGCCACCGGCCTGCTGCCCTTAGTTGATCTTACACAGATAAAGACGCGCTCCATCGAGAGAACTCTGCTTCCCCTCATCAAGCAGGTATGCTACGCCACATGGAACTTTGAAACTTCGTCGCCGGCATCTCGTTGCTAGAATTTTACGCGGAATGACCTCGTGACGTATCGCGTTTACACGAACTGATCGCGTCGACGGCGCCTCTCTGACGTCGGTAACAACGGCGACGATAATTCCTGCATTTGCGTACGCGACTAAAACCGTATCTTTATTTTCGTAGTGCCCGTAATTTTAACAACGTCGTTGTTCGACGAATGCGATTAAACTTTCGCGCCTACGACAACAATCTGTTGCATGTCGGCCCGCGCAGACGCTTTGGGGCCTTGTCTCGCGGCTCTTTTTGAATGAATTTGACTTGAAATTTGACTAAAAGGCTTCATAACTCATCATCGTCATGACTCAACGTTGTCATATGCCACGTTGTACTAGAATATGCTACAAACTGCAAATGTTCAAAAAGGCAATTTCTCAAAATTTGGTGTCGCATAGTAAGTACGAGGGGCGGGCGGCCACGTGTCCCGCTGGCGGGTGGTGTGGCCTGGGGCGGGCGGTACGTACGATCGATGCGCGCTGGGTCCGTCAGTGCCGCGGCGGACGCGGGCGGAGCGGCGCGGTGCCGCAGCGACACGCTAGCGCCACGGAGCACGTGTGCGCGCCCGCGGACAGCGCGCGCCCACCGCCCGCGCGCCTCGCGCTCAAGCGACATGGACGCTCTCTCCGATGACGATGATTACGCGCGCCGGGAGCCTCAGGTACGTTGGGCACCTAACACATGCGACTGCAAGCCTCTTGCATTCGAAGACAGCCGCACGTTCATGACTGCTTCCCATCATGTAGATACGTGGAGCGCAACAAGTAGGAAAGGGCCACAAGCGCGGGGTAGCTAAGAAGCTCGCGTGCAAGGACGACCTTGAGCTGAGTTTCGCCCCGCGTCCCGGCCAAAGACGTACAAACCACTTTTTCAAAGGCAATTCATTGAATATCTGGGATTTGAACGAACTTTATTTTATTCGCTATTTAAACTAAATTTGCACTTAACTAACACTTATATAAGTATATTTCTATAAGCGGGACTAAAATATTAGATACAATAAATATATGAGACGTTACCAATATCAAACTTATTTTCACCAATAACCACATTATATACTGGTGTTTCAGAAACGTGTTTTAATATTTAAGGGTGATATTGTTGAACCCGTGAATAACGTTAATCGTTAACAGTTTCACATTTCTCAATATCCTACTTTGAAACTGATAATTGATTCTTAAAAATCGTTTAAAAAGCCAATATTTTGTAAGATGGAGGGCGGACACAAATGTAACTATAGGTACTTAGTACCAATAATTTTGATGGGATGAACGGATTTTTTCGAAAATGTGGGTCACACCAGGACAAGTATTTTACACGTAACCACCACCGGTTTTGGGTTGAATGCGGAATAAAATACAATAATAAAAAATACACGAATCCTAATTTATTATTTCACATACATACGAGTATAAAGGTTAAAATTATTATTTTAACGTTTAAATTATTATTTTAATGTTAAGGTGAAATTTATTATTATTATACACACATACGTCCCATTAAAATTTAAAAAAATCGAGATTAATAAATGAAAGGTTAAATCCGTACTCGCTCAAAGCTCCACCTACCTGCAGGCCCTAAGCTTAAATTCCAATAAACAAGTCACATCCATAAGCCAACAATGATGAGCGTGGATTTGAGTAAAGTTTTCACTACCCGCTTACGTAACGGACCGGGGAACCAGGGAAACTGTCATTGTAATTGTCGAGTTCGAATATGTACGTGTACATATACAGGTTTTTTTCCTATTTATAAAAGTTATATAACAAACAGAAAAATAAATACATAGCTCAGTTAAGGCTGACAAGACTTCAAAAGCAAAATTCACTTTGCAGTAGTAGTATCATATAATAATCACCTAAAATGCGCCATCATGATAAATTGTCTAACCGTTAAGGAGTTGTAGCATCCACCCATTGGGTGCGGCAGTGTCGTGGCGAGGTGACCACTTAAACCACTACGCCATCCGTGTAGTCAAAAATGAAGCAATACGTACAATAGTTTATATTAATCTTAAATATGACGATTTGTAATATAGATATTCTTACTTAAACTGCCAAAGTCTATCCCTGAGGATTTAACTCTAGTAAATTAGGGACTCGTACCCGATTTTCTCGTCTATGTCGCTTATAATTTCACCAGAATAATATTCGTATAATACGATATATATACATAATCGTAGAGCTTTCATGGTTAGATTTCGACTTCAATTTGGAGATTTAGTATTTGTATTATTGTCTAACATTAAGTGCAATAAGCTTATTATCCATTAAATATAAAGTAAGTAAAGTAAAGTATCCAATAAACATCACTAGTACAAGAAGCCGTACTACTTTACTATGTATAGTAAAACACATGTGCATTTATTCAGATAATTTTGGGGCACACTGAAAGTTTTGCACTCCTGGTTTCTCAGAACTGTTTGAATTTCGAATGATTTATTTTTTTACACTCGATTCCTTGAAAAATTGGAGAAAATATAGGCGGGAAATCATCTGTCACAACATTGTGCCGTTCGCCTTCCAAATGCTTTTGGGAGGCAAGCACCTCATCTGAGCACCGTGAAATTCGTGAAGGACGACCTGCAACTGCGACCACTGAGAAAATGTGGCTACTGTGAAGAAACTATTTGAAGAAAACAGACGCATCACCTATAAGACGATTCGGGGACATTTGAAGATTGGTATGGTGGTATTGGTAAAATTCAAGAAATTCTACATGACGAATTAAGTTAGAAAACTTTTTTATCCTTGGATTCCCCATGAATTGACTTCAGAACAAAAACAGGCTCGTGTGCATTGGTGTTACTTAGTTACGACCATGGATATTATCATGCTGTTTACGACATAATCACAGGAGACGAAACTTGGTTTTATTGTTTTTTTTTTTTTATGCGATAGAGGGCAAACGAGCAGACGGGTCACCTGATGGTAAGTGACTACCGCCGCCCATGGACACCCGCAACTCATGAGTCACAAGTGCGTTGCCGGCCTTTTAAGTAGGAGTACGCTCTTTTCTTGAAGGTGTGAAGGTCGTATCGGTCCGGAAATACGGCAGGCGACAATTTGTTCCATAGGCTGGTTGTGCGAGGCAAAAAGCTTCTGGAGAAGCGCACAGTGGTGGAGTGCCAATCATCCAGGTGATGGGGAGGGATATTTTGTCGCGTAGGACGATGGCGGAAACCTGCAGCCGGTATAAGTCCGACCAATTCCTGTGAACACTCCCCATGATACAAGCGAGAACAGACCGACAAAATTGAAGCAGAAAATTTATGTCAAAAAAAAATTATTGCATTTATTTTCTCGCACACGGGTCCCGTTGACACAGTCCCACTTGAAGATCAAAGAAGTGTTAATGCCGAGTGGTACACCAGCATTTGTTTACCCGACGTTCTTGAAAAAGTACGAGAAAGTAGAACAAGAAGCCGCATCTTCTTGCACCACGACAATGCTTCTTGGCACACCGCCAATAAAACAAAAACCTTTTTGGCCTCTGAAAAAGTAGAGCTCGTGACCCATCCAGCACAAAGTCCAAACCTCGCACCGTGTGATTTCTTTGTTTTTCCGAAAATTAAAGATTTAATGAGAGGCTTCACTTTTACATGCTCCGAAGAGGCAGTGACGGCGTTCAATCAGCACGTTGAACCATGAACATGCCACCAGACTGCAACTTATATTTATTTAAATATACGGTTTTACTCACGTGTGTATTTTGGGGGATGCCCGAGTAGTTTCGGTCTCGATAGGAGACATGCTACATGCTGCTGACAAGCATGCCATCAAATCAACAAACAAGCTCAGCTCAGAAAAAATCAGCTCTATAATACTAGTACAGATTTATGAAAGTGGTAACAAATTGCCTAAAGCTCTTCAGACTTCGAAGCTAGGTCATGAGCATAAATACACACTAAAAGGCGTTCGACGAGCTGGGCACTAAATATAAACAAATATGAACTGCAATGAATTGCATAATAACTATGTACCTACCTAGTTAATGCAAAAGTTTATATATTTAAAATAAAATAATTCAATACGGTATGTTATTTATTAACATGCAAATAAATAATTAATTCACATTGGTAAAGGCACAAGCAATGAGCTCGGCAAAAAAAAAAAGATTTTTTAGTTTGTCTCTCTGTATTTTTCAGCGCTCACAAGTCAAACATTTAATAAAACCTTAACGTTACTGTTTTTAGTAGCATTACAATTACATTAAAATTCCGTTAAATGGTTACTAATTATAAAATTTGTCTTTGCCATGTACGTAAAAGGACACTTTCTATATACCCTAGGCGTAATTGATGTATGAATGTATGTGTCTGTAAAAATTCACAGAACGTTTATTTGTAAACCAAATTATATATGTATATCTAGTAGCCAATGTTTGTACATTGTCCACCAGAAATGGCGAATCTAGATTATACTAAAAGCTGTTAAACCCTTAATGATCGTATAGCTAGCAATAAAGTGGTTCTTTTATTTTTATGAAAGCTGCTATCATATAAAACTAAGCACATATGTTTATTAGGTCTGACGCAATATAACAGTCTACCTAGAAGTTTTCTGTTGATATACAATGTTAGCAAATTTGTTTAACGATATGTAGGTAAACAAAACTGTAGTCCTTTAGCGCTCTTATTTTTTCTTCTTTAGTATATATAGTTAACGATACGAAATGTATATCATTTAAAACTGCTATTTATAACATTTATAACTTCTAATAAATTTGTCTTCAAGAATGTGTTTTTAGAAGATAAGATTTATATATCAAATTTAGGCTTAGTACTGCAATCAGCTATAGGTAGCTATTTAAATTTGATACGAGAGATTGCGTACAGTAAATTATTGCATTGTAATTAGAATTTATATACAATATTAATTTCTTACTATAACGGTTTAGTACACATTTTATTTTTACGACCTACTAGACATTCTTTTTGCCCCGTAATGCATTTTACCGAGCTGTTATTTCGGTTACGAAGTTACTGTTTTAGTGATTGGTGTTTCGATTTCTAAAATATTCTTGCTTTAAGGCTTAAATTCAACTGGGTACCTATATTTGCACATACCGACGACAGATTTGATATAGCACTTAATGCACCCCTTAGAACTTTGCGAATTCGTATTAATAAGATCGTCTTTTCGTCTATAATGTACTAGACAGAAAACAATGACAGATGTACAATAGAGTTAACTACTAAGAGTAATTGCATGTATGACCGTATTCGTAATGAAACACCAAGATAACTTTCTCACAATCTATATTTTCAATTTCTTAATTTATGATTTTAAAAACCATGGGCTCAACTCCTTCATTGGACCTTTTCTTTCGAGCGTCCTTAGACAAGTGACCTCTTTCTAACAAAGTGCTTAAAAATGTATGAATGAATGAATGAATGAGTGAATTAGTGAATTAATGACGATACAAAAGGTCAAATTAATGACTTTTAAAACATTACTTTTTAATCGAACGATTCACTACATACTATTTACACATTATTATTTTAATAGTACATTTTGACAGTATCAAATTTTATAACTAAATTTTCAAAATCATAAATCTAGACCTTTAAAGACATATTTAGTACTGAATTCGGATAAATTCATTATTGTAATGATTTCGGATAAATTCATAATTGTATTAATTAATTAATTAGTACTCTCTAATCGATGGCGACACCGAGTATCCAAACAAACTGTCTTAGAGCGAGTGAGAGTAGAAAACTTACAAAATGAAAGTGTTCAAGAAGAGTTTCGTATGAAGTTGAATGATCGGTTTGATGGTATAGATGAGATAAAAGAATTGGAAGGTTTGTGGGATACGTTTAAGGATAAAGTTGTGAATGTTGCTGTTGAAGTATGTGGTAATGTGCTGCTCGTGGAAAGTCAGCCAACTCGGAACTTGGCAAAATTAGGAGTGAAAGTGGTGATTTGATGAATGAAGAAGGAAGTGTGCTAAAGAGATGGAAGGAATATTTTGAGCTCGATGTGACTGAAAGCGAAATTAGTGTAGATGAAATAATGGAAGCAATGAAGAGTTTGAAAGTAGCAAAGGCTGCGGGGTGTGACCGAATTACAACCGAGATGCTTAAAGCTGGAAAAGGTCCTCCAGCCAGCCTCCTAAGCGTGGTACGAAAATTGTATGCAAAGGTATTAATTGAAAGGGTAATGAAAGAAACTGATGAAAGGATATGGGATGTGCAAGGAGGATTTAGAAAAGGAATGGGATGTACGGACCAGGTTTTCTCTTTGCGAGGCATAACCGAAAAGTTTTTGGCGAAAAGTCAAAAAGTTCACTGCGTATTCGTGGATTTGGAGAAAGCTTCCGATCGAGTGGAGAGGAATGAATTGTGGAGGGTTTTATCGGTGAATGGGGTGAACAGCGAATTGGTCCAAGCACTAAAATCTCTATATGAGAACTCCAGTGCTTATGTCAGGGTGAACGGCGCCTACACTGAATGGTTTAAGCTTGAGAAAGGTCTTAGACAGGGATGTGTAGCTTCGCCATGGCTGTTTAACTTATTAATTGATGATTGTCTTAGGGAAATGAAAGGGAAAGAATGTGGTTTGAGAATGAAGGGATTACTCGTCAAATGTCTCTTATATGCGGATGACCAAGTAATACTTGCGTCATCAGCTGAGGAGTTACAGGAGATGGTAACAAGCTTGCATGGGGCATTAGAAAGAAAGGGTATGAAAATTAATGTGGGCAAGACGAAAACGATGGTTTTTGAAATAGATGAAAATATCATGTTTTGTGAAATTATAATAGGTGGTCAAAAAGTGGAACAAGTGGATGAATTTGTATATCTGGGATCAAAGTTCACTAGGGACGGAAAGTGTGATGGTGATATAGAACGAAGAGTGAGTGCGGGTAATGCGATCAATGTAGCGAAAGTTGGGTATGGCAAAAGAAGCACGAACGTAGAATTAATGCGGTAGAAATGAGAGCATTGCGGAGTATAGCTGATGTGAAATTGAGTGACAGAGTGAGGAATAGTGTGATAAGGGATCTGTGTGGTGTGAAAGAGGATGTAGTGATTAAAATAGAAAAAAGTATGCTGTACTGGTTCGGGCACATCGAAAGTATGAATGAAAGAAGGTTGACAAAAGGTATTTATATGGCAGAGGTAAATGGAGTTGTCGGAAGAGGAAGACCTAGGCGAATGTACTTGGACCAAGTCCAAGAAAATCTAAGCAAAGGCCCGGTCAAAAGTACCTTTAACCGACGAGCCTGTATGCGGAACGGAATGAAAGTTGAAGAAGCGAGAAGAAAAAGGTATGTCAGAATCGTAGCAAATGGGAGGAAGTGGTCTCTGCCTACCCCTATGGGAAAGAGACGTGATATTATGTATGTATGTATGTATGTATTAATTTTGTCAATAATAAACAAGATTTAATGTAGTAATCTAACACATGCAACTCTAATATATTTATGTATGTACAACATATATGTCTAAGACTCCAACATAATGTCTAAGACTCTCTAAGACTACAACATCAAGGATTATATTCAAAATATATACATATATGTATATATAATAATAGTATTTGATAACTGACGTGTACTAGTGCACGGATTGCTTTCGACAGTATTTTTTGTTTTTTCGATATCCCATACTACCGGTCGCACAGGACTCTTTGTCTTCGAGTCTTAAATTGCCACTAGAAAAGCGTTTGAACCATCGCTGTGCTGTGTGCGGCCGCTGTATATTTTTGTTTAAAATAATGACGTAACAGTACACAGACTTCTACTTCACTTTTTCGGCACTCAGTGTAATTAGTTTATAATTAGGTAATAAAAGCTTCTGAAAAACTTTTTACACGCAATTGATGACATAGATACTAGAAATAATTTACTGCGACACAGCTCACATAACTATCACAATATTATGAAATAGGTGACGATATGTTCGAACATTTATGTAGAAATCGACAGTACTTATGGGACAGCCTTACTCTTTCCACCATGATTGATTAGAAGCGTTACTAACAAATGCCGCTAAGATAAACGGAGATACGAAGAAAGACATTAATGAACAGGCAAGAACGTTAAGATGATTGATTGGTTTAGCACCATTGCAATAGCACCACAATATTACGTCGCTGCACACAAAAAATATAAGTAACATAAAATGTTATTATATATATATACATACGTACGTATACAGTTTTGTATTTAACTATAAATGTTAAAAGAAAACCTTTAAGCCTCTAATGCTAAACATGAGGGTACGCAAATGGGTAGTTCTTTTTATATAAACTTAAGAGAGTAATTACTTTTGACATTAAATGCTCAAACTCAAATACCATGATAATTTGTATGTGCTTAGACCTTGTAAGCTTGTAAGAATAGTAAACTAAAAACTGGTTTTAAAGTTATATGTCATGCCTGTAAAGGGAATGCTTTGTTTCAAAAATATTTTTCAGGTGTATAATTGTTTTATTTTGGAAAGTTATAATAAAACAATGACCTACATAGCGTTTTTATAAATACAATAACTTTTTTAATGAGAATAGGCGAAATATTTTTCCGAACGGATTACGATTTATTATGTTGTAATTTTTAAATAAATTATTGTTGCCGCGGTCGTACTGCGTATGTTTTACATATGCTATTTGGAAACGGTTAATATAACACATGACATTATTTTTCTTTATAGTTTATAACAATCATTACTATAAGTGACAGGCCGCAATGCAGAGAATTTTTTAATTTAAGTAAAGAGTAAAGATTTGAGTAGAGAGATGTGTTGCCAAATCAATTAACCTTTTTACAATAAATAAGATTTATATTTTAGAAGTCTCATTGCCGTTGTTTTAACTACAATCATCAGAAATATTCAAGAGATTGTACTTATGTATTTATTACTTCGCTTTGGCCAATAATCATCACCATCTTTAATTAAAAAAGAGAAACACAAGCTTGGCTCAATGTATTTTATACGACTAAATTTCGTCAAAAAACAACATTAGTTTTTGTATAAAAATTTTCCAGTGGTTTCACTGATGCGTTTTACCGGTTTTAACTTCAGTATCAAAACCGAATAATTCACCACTACCGAAGGGTGGCGTTTTACCTCTCTTACTTTTTGTTAAATCCATCTCTAAACAATTACTTTCGTACTACCATCTTCATGCAGATGATTTACAGATTTACACACAAGCACCGCAATTAACACAATCAAAGCAAATCTATCATACATTTATGGCAAACAACAACAACTATAACGAATTACTTTAAAAAGTTGGCAATTTTAATTGAAAGTAACATGATAACATGAGGATACGCAAATCTTTGGGGTCTAAAGCTGCAGGAAGTTAGTCGCAGGGTTTTCGCCTCAGCAGAATCCCTGTGAAGATTGCACAACTTCTTCCGACTGCCACTAAATGTGGACTTGCACAAGCACACTTCTTCTTACGATTCTCGACTATGCTCGATGTCAGCTATCTGAATCTCACTGAAGCACAACTTAATAAACTTGAGCGACTTATTTTTTTTGCATAAGATTAATATTTGGGCTACGTAAATATGATCATGTGTCTGAATTCCGTGAAAAGCTCAAGTGGCTTCCAATTCGTTCTCGCCGTAATACTCATATTCTCTTTCTACTTTACAACACCTTATTTAACCGTAAAACTCCTTTTTATCTCAGAGTACGGTTCAAGTTCTTTCATGACACACATTGAAAATGTCTAAGGTCATCTGAAGATCTGACACTAGAGATGTCGCAGCATTCCACAATAGTTTGAGATGCTGTAGGTATATGTATGTATGTTATATATTTTAGATATGCTGTAGGTATAAGTATGTATTTGTTAGTTATGTGAATTTATGGTACATAATGTATATAGTTGAGTACTTATACACATTATATGTCTATTATTATAGTTAGCAAGTTATACTTAATTATAGTTTACAACTACCACTGTCTCTCCGAATAATTTTGAAGCAATAAGCCCGCCCTTTGTACATTATCAAATTCACAAATGTATTTGCATAAATCTTCTCCTGTCATAGTGTTTAAATATATAATAAAATACCTTATGATGTCCTTAAAGTTAATTGGAATAAATTAAAAAAATGCATAAAACTCACGCTTTGTTAACAAGCATATTACGAAGTGGATGGTTATTTGGCTGACAAAAATGCTTGGCAACTTTGCTGGTCCTGCTCCACAGCCGCGGTGTATATAAGAAGTCTCACTGGTGTATTCGTTTTTTATACTCTTATTATTTATTAATGTTTTATTATTTGACATGTATTCAGTTGTTGATGTTTTCAGTTATTATTACTGACATATATACTATTTCTACGATATGGACATAAGTAATTTACATTGTAGGTATTTTATGAGTAATATAATTTTTTGAGTTGTACACGTGAGAACTGCGTAGCCAATTATTTAGGTTTATCTTTTGTGTCTCCTGGCAGTTCTGACTATGTCATGATCGCTTAAAAGTCCTGCCAATGGTGGCGTATGTGTCAGGTCGTTCCGATTCCTTTGATATGGTTGAGATGGATGATGGCTGGCGCATGCGCCATGCTCGTGAACGAGTGCCGTTGATCGAGGCTCATCTTCGGACTGTTATTACTTAGAATCAGTTATAAACGTTAAAGTAAAAGTTATAAACTTCATTTTAGAATGATATATTGCATTGTCCTCACAAATCTTATTTTATTGTATGTACAATTATGTTACAAAAACTTATGTAAAATATTTGAAAAAGAGTGTGTTGGAGTTTCTTGCTTGTTCTTCTCCTTATGATCTACGTATTGGAGCAGGCAACTAGCTTCACGACTGACTTCCTCTCTTGACAATTCAAAAATACCTATCATTGGTTCAGTTTAAATAAACGATTTTGATTTGATTTGATATTTTTCTAGTAAACATGACTCAAAATAATTTTTTGACTTAACAACTATTGTTAGCAAACTAATGAAAGTAACACCAAAACAAAGTTCATCAAAATAGGAACTAAAAAACAGTAAATAATAATAGTGTCGAGAGAACACACTCCCGTCATTGCTTCATCCTATGTGAGAGAGCAGAACATCGATTCACATAATATATGTACAGTCAAGTCTATGCGTCTAGTCATGCTCAGGATACTGTTTGAGCTGAACCACACCCTGTGTTCCAAGTTTAATGAAAACTACTGCGTCCGCATTAATAGTAGGCAAATTTGCCCCCCCCGTAAAAGATAAACAATATTATTAGGAAGCAGAGGTTAACTAGAATTTAGTATATATAAGAGCAGCAGTTTTACACAAGGCAAAAATAAGTAGTTAAGAATATGTATAACCAGGTCAACTTAAAAAAATAAGTCCGATGGTAAAAAGACCTAGCCGAAATATTAGAGCAGCGTTTTAAGGCCCGATATCGAATGATATGTGACGTCAATTGTTTTTTCGTCCCTTTTACCTTCTACCTTCTATTACCTTCATAAATCAACCTTACAATACAGTATATTTTGTGTAACAGATCAGCAGTCTGGTGTCATCACGGGGCGAAGCATCGGCAGGTGGAGCAGCAGTGCAGCGTGTTGGCGCTGCAGTCTGTTGTGCCGTGGAACGCTTCGTTGCTGTCGGAGAGACCATTGCTGACGACAACCCGGACGTGCGACACAGTATGGTGCTCGCTTGTAAAGAGGCACGCGCGGCAGGTTAGTTGTCATCCCCCTACAAAAAATGATCACTTTGCTCGTGAGTATCATTCTTAAATATGGTAACACTTGCATCAAAATAAATGTGTCGGTATAATAACTAAGTTTTACAATAGCAACCGTTAACAGCTAATAATTACTTCAGGGCAGTTTGCTCTCCAAATCATTGAACGTTTCCGATCAAAGAAATACATATATTATAATGTGTAGACAATCAAGAAAGTTCTTTTGGTTAAACGAACGCAGAGTGAAGAAGCTGTTACAATGTTTAAATTAAAACGTTCTTCAATTTTATTAACTTTGGAAAGTGTGAACATAAATTTACATGAAAATTGAATGAGTTTTGGAATAGTTTGTGTTCGCCTGAGCCAATTCTCTGAAATAGTTGCTTAGCTATTTAATTAAAGCCAAGTTCTTTAATAATGACGTCTCCTTCTGCCGACATTAAACTTGAAGTTAGGTATATACTTAAGTTGTTAATGTGTTTAGGCTAGGCAAACACCGCAAACAAACTCAAGGCGTGAAACTACTTAATTCTGTATGTACATACAATTCATCGGAGCTGCCGTGGGCCGTGGAAACATTACAGAATTGAAATAAATATTCAAAAATATCAGGGAAATCCCCTTTGGGCTATGTATCAATTCCCACAACATTTTCCAATTCTGATATCAAACTAATAACGTAAAACGTATTTGTGAATAAAAAGCAGTAGGATTAAATTCACGCTCGCATTCAAAGGGGTTTTAATCAAGGCTTGCGTGACCTATAAATCTCTCCGATATCTCTATTGTGTATTTAAGGGTCTGCCGTATATTTGACTGAATTGAATACTCGCAGGACTATAAATGCTTAGAAGCTATACGATATGAAGCGAACTTTCGTGAAAAGTAGATTTCTGCAATCTAGCGATTTACTTCTCAATCAAGTTTCATTGTTGCAATTTAATCTCGTGGCGGCCATTCGTCAAATTATATATTGATAGGAACAATTAACATTATTGTTTCGGAGTTTTATTTATTGATAAGGTTTCTAAATTAGGTTTGTTTAACATATTAAGTTAAGTATAACTAAACGAAGTGTAGGTGCCTACTGCTGTTCTCCACATCCTCCCTATAGTCGAACCCCCATGAAGATCATGGTTTGTGGTCTGCTGTGTCCTTGAATAGATTTTCTCTCTCGGCTCCTATCCAGCGTATCTCTGACGAGAGTTCTTAGTCTACTTAGTCCATTTCCGTTTCTTTTAGTGTTTGTCTATAGTGTTAACAACCGCGATATTTTTTTCAGACTACCATCGCGTTTCCGTACTACATGTCCAATGTATGAAAGAATGCTTCAGAGGCATATGGTGGATAAGCGCACCTTTACATTCAGCTGTGACATTGACATGTTGTATGCTTAGCGGACTACGTTCCATATTCTTCATACCTATGTTTAAGCGATATTGAATGCTTCTATCCTAGAAAGAAGTCACTCTCTCATGTCGTCACTCATTTTCCAGTATTTATATAACAGTAAATACTTTTCCATATTTAGTTAAGTAAGTTTTTTTTTGAGGAAATAAAAATGATTCACAGTGAACGGTTGACATAAAATTTTACTTTAACATTTATGATTAAAAATATGCAAAACAACTAAAAAATACTATTACATCTATTATACTTTTATACCAGTTTATTTCATATTTCTATATGAAACGTGTAACACAAAATCAACGTTACCCTTCTAATAATAGCCCTCATAAATTTGTGTCAACAACCTGACCCGAATTTTAATGCTGGAGCGTTATTACCGTATCCAGCATGGGAACAAACAAAAGCTTCAAACAATGGCCGCCCCCGTGCCCTTCAGCCCACGGGAACACCCATCAATGCCATGAACTGTGAATTTCGAACAATTTGCGTTTCATTTTGTTAGTACTTACCTTTAGTTACTTACCTTTACTTGTGTTTGTAGTACTTCCCCATTTCAGTGAAACTAAGCAGAATGTAGTATTACATTGGAATAAAAAGGAAAATACTGTGTCGGTCTTATGATTAAATTAAATTTGATTATATGTATACTTTTTAAATATTATCAAAAACTAAACAGCTATAGTATAAATTAAATAATGTCAAGTATTACTTCCTGCGAGCATCAAAATAACCAAATTTCTTAAAACACTAATTTGATAACCATCAGTGTTCCGTATAAATTATTTTTATTGTTTTAGTTTTATTCACACTTTAGTTCTGCCTATTGCAGTCCACTTCTGGAAATAGACCTCTTTCAATTTCACCGCAGTTTATTACTTTTTGTATCATTTTAACGTGTTGAAAACTGGAAATCCTCTTAAACAACCTAACAAAACACTTACACACAGTATTTGTGCCGAAATAGGGCCGATTAAAACCAATAGGGTGTTCCCCGTATTCCGTATTTATTAGTATACTTATCGAAGTCAAAATGGTGCTAACAATCAAAAAGTATTTAACAATAGAACTAGAAAAATTTAAATTGAATAAGCATTAATAATTACATGCAATTTTAAATGTGTTGCTATGACAAAGGATATCGCTAGTATGAGATACTATTAAGAAAAAATATTTTTTTAGTAAAAACCAACAAACAACAGATAGTAACATGCGTTACCAGCCGCATGAATGTGGTACAAACGTTCCTCTTTAGAGACGTCTTATATGTGTATGTCTGTAAATGTAAGTAGGTGAACAAAGCAGTTTACGTTCATATTTGTATCTGTTAATATCTGCAATTATTTTATTGATATGAAATATCATCGAGATTTTGTGGCGGCAGTTGATTCTGCGTAACTGTCCCTCTTTCGACCTTCGTTTATTCAGATATATCAATCATTAGATATGTATATGACGTAAAACTACAATATAATTGCTCATAAATTTCCTCCTACCCTTAAAATATACACATAATTGTTTTTTGCACGTTTAGAATGAGGACAGTATTCCCATAATGGTTTTTAAGGTTCATTATGCATTTAAATGTAAATGAGCTCGTGGCTGACACAGTTAGATATATGTGAGTGTGATCTGTGTATGTATTTATGCGAAGGTAGAGTCAGCTTTCTTAAGCTATTAGAAGCTCTTCTAATAAATATATATGAACCAGTTTATCTGCCTGAACCGTACGAGTATGATCGATTTATACAGGCAGATATTAATAATTGTGTTTAAGGGTAGGGAAGAATATCTCTATGCCCCTATCTGAATTCCTGACAAAGGGAACGGAAAATTTCACATAGACCGCTTCAATAGCTAACACTAAGTTAGGATTTCGCCTATATTCTTCAATGTTCACTTCAATACTTACACTTTGAAATATCTTCTAGTTCCACCTCTGAATCCATCTAGTCTTCTTATTCAATAATTTGTTTATTATTTTTATTTCCGAAAAGTCATTAAAAGTTTATTTTTCATTTGTAACTAATTAATGTTTGTTGTTCATCGATAACTTTCTAATCAACTTTTTTTTTTATATACTATAGGGGATATAGAAAGGAGAAAGGAGATGAGGGGAGAGAAAAGGGGGGAGGGGGAATTGGGCCTCCGGAAACCTCACTCAATTCGGGGAAATGCAACGCAAGCGTTACTTCACAACCGGTTTTCTGTGAGGCCGTGGTATCGCACCGGTCGAGCCGGCCCATTCGTGCCTAAGCATGGCTCTACCACTGAAATGAGTGTCGGTAACTCCGCCTTACGTGATAGTAGCCTTTCAAAGTACCTAATAAATTCAACTTTTAAAAAAATAAAGTGCTCGCTTGTATTATCCTACCAATATATATCCTATATCGATAAACTCATCAAAAACACTTATATAAATAAGTCTTGCATTCTGTTGACTTCGGGTAAAGGGTTTGACACCTCATTTGTTAAAATTTTTCATGAGGTTAAAAGGCGGGTGGACAATCCGCTAACCGCATTACGTTCCCATATAACTCACGGCCTGTAAAACATACAGTTCTAGTGTTTGAATAATAGCTATGAGAATCCATTTACTCCATCCCTAGTATAAGCGAAATTTAGATATTATTTTCATTGGAATTGCTATCTGAAAACTCATCAATCACAGGCGCCATTATTGTAATTGAATCTACCTTTGTCATCGCTGCCGAATCCTGCAGTAATTCGTGATAGCGCGAAGCGTACTTCAGACATTTTTTTCCTCAAAATATGCGTAGGTACTTTATTGTTGCAGATAAACAATGACATTACAAGGACAATTAATAGCAATAGCGTGAAAAGTAATTTCAAGAAATCGATAACTTGGTTCGCCTATAATAAAGAAAAATTAAAAGATTGTTTCAGCTTACCTTAGATTTTGTACTACCAATAATAGTGATAGCTGAATGGCCCCTACGTGCAAATAGTATGAGCAAAGGAAATCCAAATCCAATAAATAACATTCAACATCAAAAAATACAGTGGCCGGATTGCGATAACAGTCTTTTCCCCTATTACGCCTCTGCTTACCCCTTCGGTTATATTGGCATCAATGTATATATGTTTCTTTGCCACCACATAGAACTTACAGCAAAGACGGCTTGATGGATTATAAAATATGCACTTTTTTCTTTTGAATCGTCTCAATAGTGGAAGCTAACGCCAGCGAAAAAAAATGGAGAGATATTTAATGCAGTCAGGTTTCATATATGTTTTACAATTTTACTCGTCTTTATTACGTCATTCCTTTTCTCTGTAATTAAATTCCTTTTCCTGGGGTGATGTTGTAAAGAGCATTTATAGTAATATAATAACATATTCTCCATTGAACCTGACGTGTTGTGAACACCAAACTCGTTACTAATGATTGGTAGTATAATTATTATCATATCGTTAGCTATTAAAAGCATTCGTAATCGACGATCTTGTATGAAAAGAATATATGTACCTACCTACCCTCTCTGCCTACGCTTGACGGAAATAAGGCGTGAGAATATGTATGTATGTACGTTAGTCATCAAAACTGTAATGTAAAACATCAAAACATAACATTTTTCGCCCTTCGTTCATTGATTTTAACGAGGGTGAGCCGAATGGGTCAGCAGTAACAAGATTATCCGTGATCGAAACAAATCTAATAAATAACAGGTGTCGAGTATGACCTGTGCCGACCATTTCCATACCACGAGCTAATGGACGACGCACCTAATATCGTTCTCGGTTCGCTATTGTTTGCCAAAATAACAATAAATTGTGAACGAATATAGCAATTCTGTAGTTTCAGATAGACTCCTACAACTGTACTAGCCCTTCCCCGAAGTTTCACCTGCGTTCATTACTCCGCTCCTAAAGATTGATATGATCTGAGATTTATATGAGCTATTCAATGAAACAACGCTGCATAAATTCTAGTCCTTGTAATATGTTAGTTAATATCGTCTTAGAACATCCGGGTCCCTCTCAATTTCAGCAAATTAGCAGAGGCGCAACAAATCTGAAACCAAACACCTAGCAAAACAGATATGTTTTTCCGTCATAATAGTTTTTTTTTTTTTTTTTTTTTATACTATAGGGGGACAGACGAACAGACAGGTCACCTGATGGTAAGTGACACCGCCGTCCATGGACACTTGCAACTCAAGAGTCGCAAGTGCGCTGCCCGCCTTTGAGGGTGATGAGGGATGCAGGGAGCGGAAAGAAGAGAAGAGGGATGAGGAGACGGAAAAAAGGAGAAAGGAGATGAGGTAGAGAAAAGGGGGGAGCGGGAATTGGGCCTCCGGAAACCTCACTCAATTCGGGGAAATGCAACGCAAGCGTTACTTCACAACCGGTTTTCTGTGAGGCCGTGGTATCGCACCGGTCGAGCCGGCCCATTCGTGCCTAAGCATGGCTCTACCACTCTTAAAATGTAGTACAATACAAAAGTACAATATGGTACAAATGTGTAATGTTGGTGATTACCGCTGAGGCACCATTGAGACCCGAGCCGTTAGGTGAGGGTCTTAAGATAGCCGAGGACGGTAATTATCAATACACACGTGTATCATACGACGCTTTTCAACACACTTGTGAAGAAAATAATACTACTACTTCGTAGATAAAAAGTTTATTTAGAAAAACGATTAGTAAACGTGCAGTTAGTAAAATTATAATTAACTGTTTTTGATGGCATAGCGGTCTCATCAGATAGATAGATTTGGTATGGAATCTTCTACGTATGATTCTGCTACATTGCTAGATCGCCATCCACCATGACGCTTCAAAGTCATTATATCAGCTCCTGAAATAGATAGCAATTTAGCTGAAGTTCTTCTGAAACTATGTCAGTGTAACTCTTAGCATCTTCTAAACCTAAAAACTTAGCGATTTCTTTAGGCATAGAACCAAATTTGTTTATACCTATAGGCTGACAGGTACATTTACCATTCTGGTAATTTAGAAAGAAACGGTATTTTCTTTTACTTTTGGTCAACGCAAACTTTCATCCTTCTTAACGATGTCCTAGAATGGACCGTGTATAGTGAACGAATTTAGTATTTTATTTTTCGTGATAGGTATCTTCACTAAAAGCATCTGGCCATAGTTCTTTTTTTTTTTTTATGCAATAGGGGGCAAACGAGCAGACGGGTCACCTGATGGTAAGTGACTACCGCCGCCCATGGACACCCGCAACTCAAGAGTCACAAGTGCGTTGCCGGCCTTTTAGGTAGAGGTACGCTCTCTTCTTGAAGGTTTGAAGGTCGTATCGGTTCGGAAATACGGCAGGCGACAATTTGTTCCATAAGCTGATTGTGCGAGGCAAAAAGCTTCTCGAGAAGCGCACAGTGGTGGAGTGCCAATCGTCCAGGTGATGGGGATGGATATTTTGTCGCGTAGGACGATGGCGGAAACCAGCAGCCGGTATAAGTCCGAACAATTCCTCTGAACACTCCCCATGATACAAGCGATAGAGGATGCAGAGTGAAGCTACATCTCTACGCAACGCCAAGGTGTCAAGTCGATCAGAAATATCTTGGCAGTCGATGATGCGAGTCGCTCTCCGTTGAATGCGGTCAAGAGGCAGAAGTTGGTACTGGGGTGCACCTGCATAGAGATGAGAACAGTATTCCATGTGCGGCCGAACCTGCGCCTTATAAAGTTGCAGGCGGTGGGCCGGACTAAAATACTGTCTCGATCTGTTTAGCACACCAAGCTTCTTCGAGGCTAATATGGCCTTACTCTCTAAGTGACCGCGAAACTGGACTTCACTTGATATATCGACGCCAAGGATTCCGATACTGGCTGATGCAGTTAGGGAAGTGCTCTCAAATTGAGGTGATACGACCAATGGCATCTTTTTAGCGGTGAACGCGCAAACCTGTGTCTTCGTGGGGTTAAATTGGACTAGGTTAAGTCGACCCCAATCTGAAACTTTTGATAAAGAAGTTTCGATTTCAGACACAAGTTTGGATCGGCTTTCGATGACGTTTACCCGAGAAATGTTAGCGCGGCCGGTGTAAAGGGCATCGCTCGTGCTTTCGTCTGCATAGCAATGGATGCTGCTAATCTGCAGCATGTCGTTGATATGCAGAAGAAACAGCGTGGGTGATAGCACACAGCCTTGTGGGACACCAGAATTAACAGACTTCAAGTCGGAGCATGCACCGTCAACAACGACCTTGATGCTTCTGTCTTTAAGAAAACTGGTGAGCCAATTGCACAGTTTCTCGGGAAGCCCATAGGAAGGAAGCTTCGCAAGGAGCGCTTTGTGCCAGACCCGATCGAAGGCCTTCGCCACGTCCAAACTAACGGCCAACGCTTCCCCCTTGGTCTCGATCGCCTGTGCCCACCGGTGAGTCAAGTATACGAGAAGATCACCAGCTGAACGACCCTGGCGGAAGCCGTATTGTCGATCATTGAGGAGCTGGTGGTCTTCTAAGTACCGGAGGAGCTGGCAGTTAACAATGGATTCCATTATCTTGGAGAACAAGGAGGTGATGGCTATGGGTCTGTAGTTGGACGGATCCGAGCGATCTCCTTTTTTAGGGATTGGGTGCACTAGAGCTGTCTTCCATGAGTTCGGGACTACGCCAAGAGAGTAGGAAAGCCGATAAAGGCGCGTTAAAACCGGTGCTAACTCTGGAGCACACGTCTTCAGCACGATAGGAGAGATTCTATCGGGCCCACTCGACTTATGAACGTCGAGGGCAAGAAGCGCTTTACGCACTGCCCTTTGTGTAAACCGGACTTCCGGCATGCGGGTCTCGCACTGCGGTATGGTCGGCGGTGCGTTTCCCCCGTCGTCCAGGGTCGAGTTGGACGCAAAGAGTTTGCCCAGATGATCGGCTTTTTCTTTAGCGTCGTGGGCCAACGAATTATCTCCTATGCGCAGAGGTGGAAGGGATGGCTTACAAAAGTTCCCCTTTACAGCTTTGGCAAGAGACCAGAATGCACGAGTTCCGGAGGGGAGACTAACTAGTCTCTCGCCAATTCTGCCGATGTGAGCCGACTTCGCCCCGGCAATTACTCTTTTGAGGGACCTGGAGGCAAAGTTAAATTGCTTCTTTAATGTGCTGGTCTTTACATCCCGTGCTGTCGCTGCATTAGCCCATGCTTGGTAACATTCCTGCTTTCGGCGGGACGCCGCTTTGCAGGTTCGACCAAACCAAGGCTGGGACTTGCCACCTGTTCTCTACGTCTTTTACAGTCATATTTGTTAATTCTAATACCTAACCTTGTACCTAACTAGGTACACCAAATATTAAAGCAACCTGGAAATAAGAAACAATAATTAAGTTCAAGACATAACACAAGCTGAAGTCGCATAGATATTTAAAATTACTTTAACTAAACTTAGTAGCCAGATATTGGTTACCTGGAGCACCTTTTATATTTTTTTTAATATCGTCAGACGATAAAACCTTTGATTTCTTGCTTCTAAATCCATCGGGTAGTCTCTTTAGATAAGCTGACAAATTAAAGTATGTTTTTAAGTCCACTCCATTCTTTGTTCGGACTGTACTTTTTAAAATTGAGTATACAGACCACAAAGAGCTAGATATGTACTTAGAAGATAATTCTTTAAAGTACGCCACGAACACATTTTCTGAAAAAGACTGCGTATTCTTGTTGTTTTGCCATTGTATGAAATTTTGATTTAGATATTTTTCCTTGGAGTTTTCAGGTAGTAAACTTTCCATAACGTTAAGGGCTTCTCATCTTATATCGGGCGGTGTACAACATAAATAATTTTCTTCATAATTAGTACTTGTAGACATTTAAATTATTAAAAAACTGTACTTTCAACCAGTGGCGTAGCGTGCCTTGTCGGGGCCCCGTATAAAAATTTTTTTGGAGGCCCTTATATGGAGGTAAAGATTTTTCACAAAAGAAAAAAATATTGTGAGAAGTAATATTTATTTATCACATAATTTACCCATTTTACAAATAAAAATCGAATTTTAAATATTCACTCTCCTTGCCTTTTTATCGGCAAACTGATTTATTAAATCATTTATGGCTGATGATGATTTTAGTTTTTCTAAAGTTTCTGCCTCTATGGACAATAGTGAAATGTCTGACAGCCGTTCTTGTCCCATCGAAGTTCTTAAGTAATTTTTTATTAGTTTTAATTTTGAAAAACTTCTTTCTGCCGTTGCGGTTGTAACTGGAAGGGTCAAGAATAAAAAGCATGCTGTGATTACCTCGGGAAAACTGGATGCAAGACTATTGAATTTTACTAGCAATAATTCAATGAGTTCTTTAATAGAATATTTTTTTTTTATTTCAGAATTTAAGCATGTTTTTAGAGCCTTTAATTGGTCACAAAGATTAAGTGAGATGTCTTTACTGTATTTAGCAGACAGTTTTCCGGAAGCGTTTAATATCTCTTCGCTTGAAGAAGATAGGAGTTTCTCCGGTTGTAATATTTCGAATATACTACTCAGGTTGCAAAGGCTCTGAAATCTTTCTTTAGTTTGAGAAATTAATATATCTAAACAGCAATAGTATACATTGACTTTGAAATAGGATTCCGGGTCGGAAATTCCCTCATCTTGTGATAACTCACCAAAAAAACGCTTCGTTATCTTTCGCCTACTGTTTTTAAAAACAGTTGTTACCCCCCACTTTTTTGCTAAATCTTTGGATTCATTTAGCAAACTATTAAATGAATTCTGATTTCTTAATTGGCACAGTCTATTTAAAAGATTACTTAATAAAATACTAGATTTCTGTAAGTCATTATTTTCATGCTGTAGAGCTTTAGAAACAGGATTAATAATTTCAAATAGTGAAGAAAAAAATGTAACGAGCACTAAGAAATCAAAACTCTCTAAAATATTAATTATACTTTTACATTCTTCACGTTCATCTTTTTTATTTGAAATTAAATTTAGTTGGTACAAAGTTTTCATGATTAGTAAAAAATTTTTCTTTACTGCTAATAAAGCGTCGTTCCTAGAAGACCATCTGGTAGGACATACCTTTTTAAGGGTAATCAAATATTTTTCAGATGAATCGTCACTTAGCATAGCCCAGCGTTTTATACTATTGCCAAAAAAAGTATATATTTTTTCTAAATTATCGAAAAAAGTCGATACTTCACGAACATGTCTCGCAGCATCGTTCAAAACCAAGTTTAAAGCGTGCGCAGCACAATGAACATAATCGGCATTTGGAGCATCCTCTTTTATTAGGGTTTGTAATCCTCCATACACACCCGACATAACATTTGCTCCATCGTATCCCTGTCCTCTACATTTAGTCAAATCAATTCCATATTCTTTAGTCAAATTTAAAATGACAGTTTTCAGACCTGCAGCACTGCAATCGGTTACTGCTATGAATCCTAAAAAGGACTCACAGATTTTTATTTCTTTAGGCACATTATCATCATTTTCTGTAACCGAGATATATCGAAAAGCTACAGATAGTTGGTCAATTTTTGACAAGTCTTGTGTTGTATCCAGAATTATTGTCAGAAATGGAGCTTTTTTAATTTCTGAGATAATACTGTTCCTAACGTTAGTACCAAGCAAACTAATAATTTCGTTTTGAATCGTAGGGCTTAAATAATTTATTTCACCTTTCGGTTTTAGAAAAAGTTCTTTTAAAGTTGCATCATAATTAGATAGCAGACGTGAAATTGCCATAAAATTGCCAGAATCAGAATCATGCCCCCTCAAAGGTAGATTACAAGATACTAAAGTAATTATAACATTAATTATACGATGCAGTACATCTCTCCAGAATGTAATTTTACTATCGATTTCACTTTTCAATAGAGTATCGATGGTATTTCCTTGCAACCAATTATTATAAGAGAGTGAGGCACTAATATGCTGCTGTGACTTTTCATGGTCAAGAATAGTTTGTGTGAAATTGCTTCTAACCGAAACACCGTTAACTCAAGCAGAGGAGTACGATTTGTTTTGACGATCTGCTAATAACCAACAGAAGTGACAGTACGGTTTGTTTAAAACGTTAGAATAACATAACCATGGTCTTATAATTTTTATGCTTGCCTGATTGAAATATGAATAATAATAAGCTGAAAAAGGTCGGTTATTTTCTGGTCACCAAAATTTCCTCTATCTGATGAAATCATATTACAATCTGCATTATCTGCAGATATATCAGAATCGTTGACTTGGGGTTCCTCGATTTCTGGATGGACATCCGATAAAGTATGTGCTTGGCTTTCTTCTATTTCCGGATGGATATGTGACGAAGAACATGCTTCAGAAGAGTCTAAAAATAAACGAGTAATTGTTAAAAAATAAATACGAATGCTTTGATACTAAACTAAAAAGAGTTATATATAAATAAATAACGTTACTAAGGGTCACAGTTAGAGAGTGTTCAGTTCAGACGCACACAGATTCTACGCGGATTGTGCTCGTACCTATTAGTAGATACAAAATCACCTGCAGCCCGTCCGTGCATTACTATACACCTGCGTGCTATTTAAACGCAGCACGTAGTGTAGTGGCCATACAAAACGAGAACCCGAAAGCGAGTCTGCACATCTGAAGTTCTCAACACGCAATTAACGATACGATACGGACTGATAAACAAACAACAAAACAAATCGATCCTATAGATGAGTTAGAATTTTGTTTTTTTTAATCAAGGCACGGAACCCTAAAAACAGTATAATTGTGAAAATCGAGGGGGGAGACATCTTTTTGTGACGGACAGATGGACAGACCGAAATTAAAAGATTTCCTTGTTTATCACTACGGGCCCCTAATAAATGGGTTGGGTAGTAGTGTAGTACTTACCTTTCCAATCTAAATCACTCACAGTATCTTGTCTCTGAAAAAATGAAGAAATTTTGGCCACTTTTTTTATAACCTCGTCCCTTTTCTGTTTAATTTTTCTTTTCTCAGCGCCGCTGGGATAATCTCTTTTTCTTTCACTCATTTCTATTACAAATCGTTACTAATACTGCTAAACCAGAAGAACAATATTGTTTGTACTGAATTATAATGTAATGCACATTTATATAAAGCGCGTAAATAAACAGTGCACTGCACTCCGTGGTTTAACATCCAATGCAAAGTACAACAACGTACACGTACATCGCGATATCGATGAAGGATTCCCGGGGATTCCCCGCTGAGTTGAAGATGAAGTAAGTAAAACGGGGAAGTCCCGCAGCCCGCCATAACGATGTAGTGTTGCCAACTTTTGAACGCACGCTTAAGGCGGGAAAAAAAGGAATTGCTTTATAGAATTTTGTCATTTGTAAAATAAAATAAATTAGAAAGTTTTTATTCTTTTTCCTTACACACTTTGGTATAATTGATACGGCAAATACGGCGGTAGCTACGCCCCTGCTTTCAACATTGAAAACGTGAGTTGTAAAAAATTTGTTAAAAAATTAATCAGTTTTCCTATGCGCGCGCATCTTACAATAGCGATCGGCCATTGACTAAAATAATGAGGTTTCTTTTTCTTGCAAAATGGGTAATTTTCTTAAAGTTTCCTTATTACAGTGTGGCGCACCTTTCTAAAAAAAAGTTATTATCATTATTAGCAAACATTTAATTGAAATTTAAATCATTAATAAATACACAATTATTCGCAATAACTTAAACTGAACAACTAGTAAAATATAATTATAATAATACGAAAACATAAACTTAACTAACTAACTTAACATTAGAATATAAATAAAAATAGTAAACAATAGATTTCATTCAAAATAATTATAAAACTATCCTTATAGCATAACTAAAAATGTACTTACCGTTAAATGCATCTGTAGCGTCACTACATTCAAGCGATCACGCCGCTAGTTAGTGTTCGGATGTTCGTCTCGCTACCGGTCGGCATACATCTTCGTACATGTAACTGTAACATGAAAAGTTTATTTATGTACTTATTACAAGTATCTAATCATTGACTGCACAGACTCGACAGTGGTAGAGCCATGCTTAGGCACGAATGGGCCGGCTCGACCTGTGCGATACCACGGCCCAGAAAACCGGTTCTGAAGTAAATGAGTGAGGTTTCAAGAGGCCCAACTCCCCCTCTCCTCTTTCTTCTCTCCTCAACATGCCTCTCCTTTTTCCCTCTCTTCTTTACCATCCCGCGGGGAGGCACTTACGACAAGAGTTGCAAGTGTCCATGGACGGCGGTTGTCACTTACCATCAAGTGACCCGTCTGTTCGTCTGTCCCACTATAGAAGAAAAAAAGATGCCGTGCCGAGTGTTATGGGTTCGATCCCCGCACGGGGCAACACTTTGTGTAATCCTCAAATTGTTGTTCTGAGTTTGGGTGTTCTTTGTGTCCGTTGTTTGAATATTTGTAAAGGCCCCCGTGACACAGGAATTAATCCTAATGCGGGAGTTATTATTTATATATATCCTATCCGCGAAGGGATACACAGCGGCGTTGCAAATGAACAATGTCCCCTTTTTGCCAACCATACATTAGTCCCACTGGGCCGGCGGTGGGATACCACGGCCTCACAGAAAACCGGTTGTGAAGTAACGCTTGCGTTGCATTTCCCCGAAATGAGTGAGGTTTACGGAGGCCCAAAATACCCCAGGGGGGTACCAGCGCTAGCGTTGGAGAATCCCCCCCTGGACGTCCACCCTCAGCACGGAATATACCTGAGCGTAGACGCCCAGGCTGCCCCTCGTACTCTATGGGGGGCTCAACGTTGCTCTCAAAATCTGCTCGAGACAAGAGAAGGCATACCTTAGATTTTTGTAACATCAGGGGCTTACATTCTAACCTCGACGCTGTCCACCACCACCTGGAGACAGCAAGGCCGGCCTTGCTCTTTTTAACCGACATGCAGATATCATCTCCAGCGGACACCTCCTACCTCTGCTACCCTGGGTACGAACTGGAACACTCCTTTGTTCCTCAGGCTGGTGTATGCGTGTACGTTAGAGATGATATCACTTCTCGCCGCCGCTTGACGCAGCTGGTAGCAACGCCTACGCGAATCCCAGATGCCTTCACTGTTGGATCTTCTGCTGACCTCACATCCTGACGGCTACAAAGTATCCGTTGAGGCCCCTCTTGGCTCTTCGGACCATTGCCTGATTAGGGGTATAGTGCTACTCGTTCCCTCGCTGCGGCCTCGAGTTACAAGCAGTCGCCGCGTATGGCACTATAGGTCAGCAGACTGAGACTGAGACGGGATGGAATGCGAACATTCTTTGCATCCTACCCATGGAGGCAGGTTTGCTTCTCGCCGCATGATCCCAATGTCGTTGCCGACTCTGTCGTGGATGTTGTGCTTGAGAGTATGGAACTTTTCATTCCACTCTCCCTGATTCCTACAGGTAGCAAGTCCCAGCACTGGTTTGGTCGAACCTGCAAAACGGCGCACTGTGGGACCGATCAAAAATCGTTAACTTTGTTGTTTTGTGATGTTTCCCCTTGAATTTTTTTTTATGTATTAATGAATATATAGGCAATAAAATAAATTAAACATCATTATTTTAAAAGTTATATAATTTTCATAAAAAATGACAAAGATAACGATATACGAAATTACATACAAAAAATTATACAGTTATAATAAAATGACAATAAAAGTAACACTTTTACTTAAAATAAGTTTAAGACTTAATTATTATTATTATTATCAAACAAACATGCTAAAAAATGACACCATAAAAAAAATTGCGATCCTATTCATAACCTCCTATTTCCAATAATTCTTTAGCTTCGTCAAACAATTCTTTGGATATTACAAAACTGGGTTCATTTAAACTAGATATATAAGGATCAGATGTATATAACAAAATATGCAGAACGTCCTCGTTTGTTGCTGATCTGGAACACTTCCTAGCGTGATGTAACCTATATTTTTTGTAATCTTTATTCCTGGCTTCCTGAGCATCTTCGGATAATTGTCCTTTAGGCAGAACTGCATAATGCTCTATTATTTTAGCACCATGTATAAGTACTTTATGGACCGAAGATGGCATGTAATACCAGTTACATTTGCTTACGTATAATTGCGCGGTTATCAATGTATACTGCCCAAATTTTTCTGCGTTTATAGGGAATCCCGATGACATGGTTTGAAGAATTACATAAAATCTCTTAATTAATTCTCCATCAATTCCAGTTATCCCTGCAGAGCATTCGTAATTTTGGAAAAATCGCCTTGCTGTATTTCCGTCATTGCTATTACCGGAACCTTGTCGTGGTTTATCAATGTGCAAACCAAGCACTTCTCGGAAACGTTTTTGGACATATTTTTTCTTGTCTTCTTTAAGTTGCTTGTTTTCTGGAGTTGTTGCTGACCACTTCTCAAAACCCAAATTATAAGAAATATGGAGGATCGTCTCCATAAATCTTATCCATGCATGTAGTGTCGACAATCCGTATTTAAATGCATCTTCATTTTCATCTTGATGTAACTTTTAAAAGATCGTTCATTTGTCTGGGAGTTGCTCCACAAACAGTGCAGGTAGTACTGGATGATGTGTTCGTTAACACTTGAGCAACTTTCCCATCAATCATTGTCATAAACAGTTCATGTTTAACCTCGATGACTTTGTCGTCTATAGACACAAGAGTTGAAATCAATTGATTAATTTTGGCTTCAATTTCACTGACAACCGCTGTAGTTTTTTCGGTTGTTTCTTTTGCAAATTCTAATGAAATTGGTCTGCAATATCTAACAGATGAGCAAGTAGGATTCTGCCATATAACTGTAGACGTTTCTTCGTCTACTAGTCGCAGTGGTACAAGGGACACTACAAACAAATTAGCATCCGATATTTGTTCGTTTTCTTCCGGTAGAATTTGTTTATACTCACTTTGCCCGGAAGATCCATCACACCCCCATTTAGTGAACAGCTTGAGACGATTGTAGTTTGTCGAACCTGACTTTATCTTTATAATACGGCAGACTGTATGGTCTAAGAGATCTTGCAGATTAATTTTTGCGCTTATATTTGTCACCGTTATGCTAGATGCAGGCGGATAGCAAGCCTTTTTTGCTTCACTTAGTATTTGATACGAAGGTAAAACAGAACTTAAATTTTTATCAACGAGCCTTTTTCTTAGGTACCCATATTGGGCTTTCGTTAGATCCGTTTCAATACACATGCTCAATGCCTCTTCTTTTGTAAAAGAAAGTGCACTATCTGGACTGATTATGGTTTGTAGAATTGCTTTCTTCTCGTCTTTTTCCTTGTTTCTGATAATAGACACAATTGACGCTTCGTCATTTTCACCCATAGATCGTAAACCTTGCACATAAGCGTTACGGACATGTCCCATTCCATACTCCTGGAGCAGTTCCATATTTTTTAGTTTTTTTGTGTTTTCCGAACACTCGTCGTATGGTTTTGTTGGTCTACCACGATCACCAGAAGTATTCAAGCCAGATATTTCAGAGGTTGAGGTACTGCAAGAATTCAATGGTACTATAAATTCACCGTTTAACCAATTTGAGTATAGACTCTCGAACCTGTCTGGCTTTCTTTGAGCTTTCGTCCATTTCTGGTTGCAGCCTGATGTTAAATTTTTTTGAATACTTTCTATTACAGTGATAACGTCAGTTTCCGACAGTTGAAAGTTGTTCAACAAATATTGTCTAAGGTCTGAAGTACTCTTCCCTCTTATTATTTGATCACAAAGATCGCGTCGAACACAAACGAATTCACTCATGTTTTTTTCTGTTAATTGTTATCGAAAAGAAGTATCTGAATACTTTGATGAATAGTATGCTGAAAACACGCGTATATAAAGGACCAATATTTTGGTGCCTTGTGCAAAAACCGCAGGGTAATTGATTGTGATAGTTGTCATCGAAATAGTGTAATCAGTAGATACTGGTTGTAATAAATTACCGCAACAGATAAATAGAACTTCCGCAACAATACAGTTTATCATACTTGTGGTTTATTACCGCTATCGAAAGTACCAAGTGAATATTCTTGTAGTCTATTTATTTGTTAATGTATGCTTCTATCATAGAAATGAAAAAAAAAAGACAAGTTAGACATCAAATATAATATATCACAGTAAAAAAGAAGAACCGAACATAAGTTTCGAGATTTTTTTTTGCCCCCGATTGACATGTTGCCTTGAAATCACCATTCGCGCAAAAAACGCGCAATTTTTTTTATGATCCTCGTATTACTGAATAGGTAAGGTCTCAAATAGAGTGATTAACTTGACACCGGCAGCTTTCGGCAACATAGAAAAGTCCAATTGAAATAAACGAAATCGAAATTTTCTTTACTTTACTAAAAAAATAAAAAAAAATATATATCATTATTTTTTTTTACAAAACTGAACGTGGATACAAAGTGTACATTCTGATCTATCTAATGATGTATTACACTAATATGTTTCCATGGAAAACATCCGAATAATTTTGTGTTGAACTTCCTTAACGCTAATTTAATTGGCATGAAAATATTTATGCTCAATGTTTGAGGTTCACTTTATAAACATGAAACTAAATTATTTAATTTTTTTTGGAATTAATTCGAAAGTTGCATCCTTTGAGGGTATAAAACTATAAAAGGATCTATGGATTTACGACTTTTGTCAAAACCATTTATGAGATGGCAAATAATGTTTGGGCCCATAGTGCGGCGTTCCGTCGAAAGCAGGAATGTTACCAAGCATGGACTAATTGAGTTACAGCACGGGATGTAAAGACCAGCACATTAAAGGAACAATTTATACAACAATTTGCCTCCAGGTCCCTCAAAAGAGCTATTGCTTGGGCGAAATCGGCTCGCAGAATTGGCGAGAGACTAGTGAGTCTCCCTTCCGGAACTCGTGCATTCTGGTCTCTTGCCAAAGCTGTCCAGGGGAACTTTTGTAATCCATCCCTTCCACCTCTGCACATAGGAGATAATTCGTTGGTCCACGACGCTAAAGAAAAAACTAACCTTCTGGGTAAACTTTTGCGTCCAACTCGACCCTGGATGACGGGGGAATCGCACCGCCGACCATGCCGCAGAGCGAGAGCCGCATGCCGGAAGTCCAGTTTACACAAAGGGCAGAGCGTAAAGCGCTCCTTTCCCTCGACGTTCTTAAGTCGAGTGGGCCCGATAGGATCTCTCCTATCGTGCTGAAGACGTGTGCTCCAGAGTTGGCACCGGTTTTAACGCGCGTTTATTGGCTTTCCTACTCTCTTGGCGTAGTCCCGAACTCATGGAAGACAGCTCTAGTGCACCCAATCCCTAAAAAAGGAGATCACTTGGATCCGTCCAACTACAGACCCATAGCCATCACCTCCTTGTTCTCCAAGACAATGGAATCCATTGTTAACTGCCAGCTCCTCCGGTACTTAGAAGACCACCAGCTCCTCAATGATCACAATACGGCTTCCGTCGGGGTCGTTCAGCTGGTGACCTTCTCGTTTACTTGACTCACCGGTGGGCACAGGCGATCGAGACCAAGGGGGAAGCGTTGGCCGTTAGTTTGGACGTGGCGAAGGCCTTCGATCGGGTCTGGCACAAAGCGCTTCTTGCGAAGCTTCCTTCCTATGGGCTTCCCGAGAAACTGTGCAATTGGCTCACCAGTTTTCTCACAGACAGAACCATTGGTCGTATCACCTCAATTTGAGAGCACTTCCCTAACTGCATTAGCCAGTATCGGAGTCCTTGGCGTCGATATATCAAGTGAAGTCCAGTTTCGCGGTCACAGAGAGTAAGGCCATATTAGCCCCGAAGGAGCTTGGTGTGCTAAACAGATCGAGTCAGTATTTTACTCCGGCCCACCGCTTGCAACTTTATAAGGCGCAGGTTCGGCCGCACATGGAATACTGTTCTCATCTCTATACAGGTGCACCCCAGTACCAGCTTCTCCCTCTTGACCGCATTCAACGGAGAGCGACTCGCATCATTGACTGCCAAGATATTTCTGATCGACTTGACACCTTGGCGTTGCGTAGAGATGTAGCTTCACTCTGCATCCTCTATCGCTTGTATCATGGGGAGTGTTCAGAGGAATTGTTCGGACTTATACCGGCTGCAGGTTTCCGCCATCGTCCTACGCGACATAATATCCATCCCATCACCTGGACGACTGGCACTCCACCACTGTGCGCTTCTCCAGAAGCTTTTTGCCTCGCACAACCAGCTTATGGAACAAATTGTCGCCTGCCGTATTTCCGAACCGATACGACCTCCAAACCTTCAAGAGAAGAGCGTACTCCTACCTAAAAGGCCGGCAACGTACTTGTGACTCTTGAGTTGTGGGTGTCCATGGGCGGCGGTAGTCACTCACCATCAGGTGAACCGTCTGCTCGTTTGACCCTATGGCATAAAAAAAAAAAACTTGGTAAGTAGTCAGGTTTATCCTCGTAATTTTAAACGCTTGAAACAATAGCCACTGATTTATTCCCTGAAATGTTGTCATTATTGCTATCCTTATCAATTAAATTGGTAATAACCGTAGGCCGTTACTGCGGACCGAATGCGAGAGAGTACTGTTATGTAGATGACACGACCACACAGAAGGACTGAGTGTTGTTTCTCTGTTAGATATTAAATAGGTTACTATAATTACCGTAAAGGAAGTTTAGGACACAACATTTTTTTTGATAAACCACCAATACCACATTCGTATATACGTAAATTGTACATATTAACACTCCTATGACCCCAAGAAAACAGGCACAGGTGTCTCAAACGCAGAATTTTGCTAACAACAATTTAGTCCGACTTATGTTATAGGTTGGCAAGCCTATTGCTGTAATCTGGCACTGTAGGATCTAGACATACACTGTGTGATAGATAATAGTCCAATCCCTTACTCACCTAGTCAAACCGATACTGGAGTTAATTTAAAATATTGGGTAGGAAGGAAGAACCACAGAATTTATTATTTATAATTTATTAATTTATTTTCGATTTGTTGAAGCAGTTCATACTTACATAATGTTAATAAGAAGATTAATAAAAGATACCAATAACTCTCATTCAATACCAATAACTTTCCCAATCTAGCAATTTTTGCAATCGCGGTTTTAAACAAAGACCGAAAAAAAAGGTCAGAAATTAATGATTAATTTTTCATAAAACTCATCGATGACATCTTTCATAGAAGGTTGCAAAAAGGTTATCACAGCACAAGAATCCTGGAGTTTTTTTTTTTTTTTGTTGTTCCTGGCGCTTACATTATACCTACGCAGAGAAACAATACATTGATCTACACACGAAATCAACCATTTAATACCAGTAGTAGAAACAGATCTCATCTTAAACGAAGTAGGCAATATTTATAGTTTCACATTTATGATACCCCGGAGTACGCGCGAACTCGAATGCAATATCCATCGTCAACAACACGGTCTGACGGTATAATACCACTGCGCAAACATAAATTTAAAGGAAATACGATTACCGCAACAATTAAATAGATAACTTTACCACAAGTAACTTGTACTGCAACCCACACTAACACGCGACGCTCATAAAATTGACGGTTACTGATATCAAACATTAATGATGTCGTTAAACTTATCACGTCAGGCTTTTTAGTGAAAGAGCTTTGTTCAACTTTGTGCCGTGTGCGTGTTTGTGTTAACTTGGGACCACATAAAACAGACAAATCATACGCTTTGTCGAATTAATATATTATAGTGTTTTACTTTAAAAATTGAACTAGTTTTAGAAATAAAAAATACTTATAAAATTAGAATAATATTCATTAAATTACACGAATTCGTGAAAAGCTCTTTGACGTAATTCCGAATTGAAAAACTACGACGCGAATTTTATATTTTTGTCATATCCCGTACTTAAAAAAAGGTTGGTGACATCAACCCTTTGTTCTTGTTATACCAAACTTGGTAACCAAACTTCTGTCAGCTGTGCAGAATTACCAATGTAATTTCATGGAACAAATAGTCTAATCTTTCATCTGTTATCCTATAAATATTGTGAGGTGTTTTATTTTGTCATACAATTAACCACTAAGCACTGAACCTCTTAGGATGAAAGTTAATACATAGAGCTATTGTATCACTCAATATTAGTAAGTAAACTGGCGAAACCTAATAGAGTAAGAATAATTAAATTCCAGATTGTTTCTATCCGCTATACCTTCAATTTTATTAATTTTATCGGCCCTTTGTATATCATGAGTACAAGGTAGGTATACGTTTTAATGTATAAGGAAAAGGTAATTACATCATATGTATGTACATACGTGCTTTTTTACCTTCACACGTAAGATAAAATGAAACGCAATTTGCTTTTATTCTCTCCTAACATTATATATTGAAATACCTTATATATTATATCATTACATATTCAAATACCTTAATTGACATCACATCGTTTGATCCGATATGCTTTCAGTCATAATTTTGAGTTCATTTTCTTTTATACTGCTATAATGAGTAGTATATAATATTGAAAGTAAAAAAAAGTTGATCATTTGTGATTGTGGGATACACGATACCGGTAGTCTTTAAACATAAATCATTATTATCGATTCCAGTGTCTATTAATAATTGCAAATTATGTGCAAGTAGGTAATGGTAAAGGTGGATAAATGTAGAGCGTCAGTTAGTAACCAATAAGCAAAGCAGAAATTAATGACAAATTCATTATATGGGTATTTTATTTGAATAAATTGTTGCCCAAAATGTTTAATTAGCTAAGTTTAAGTATTAATAGATTACAACACTTTATCTTGATGTTAATTTTTACTCTTTAAATTATAAAAACTTGATAAGTTTTAAACAACGAACTCAAACGTAAATATAGACAATGTTATATTTTATTGTACAGTCTTTCTTTAGTAGACTTCCTTGGCAAACTCTTAAATTTCTTAAATAAAATAGCTCGTAATATCAATACTTGCCAACTTAATTACACAGCATCGCATAAAACGGCCTTTCGCTAAAGAAACAAGCAGTAGCACGGAGTGAGCAGTATAAAAGTTATATGTTGGGTCATCTTGTATACCCTAGACACTAACTACTTGTTTTGCTGAATTAATTATCTTTATTAGTTAAATCCGTATTACCATATATGTATTAGTTGTTAAAAAACATATAACACGCCTAATGGTAAAACGGTTTTGCGTGATTAAGCCCCTAAGCCCTAAGTAGTGTTGTTGAGATAGCCGTAATCTATGGATAGTATCGTGATGCTATCCAGCACGAAATAATCGTTCATGTATAATCCAAGCATGCACTGGTGGCAACTGCTAGCACGAATGGAGTAACACTATTATTGCATCGATTTTGTAACAGACACAAAAGATAATACTAATCATTTTTAATACGGCGCAGTGAACTATGGCCTACTTTAACCTATTTTATAATCATAATGCGTATGTGTATCTATATTTGATCGTCCAGTTAGGTCGATCCGGTTCAATATCAATTTAAATACAAAAAAAAATTATGTGTACTTCGTCAGGTTAAAAAAAAACCACTCTATTTATACTCTGACTTATTTAAAAAAACATTATTTCAAGCTAAATAAATAAAGCATTTTTTACTAATGTAAATGATAAGAAATCCATTTCTCTTTTCCAAACTTGATTTCTACTCACATCGCTAATAACTAATACTTTAAATAAAAAGAAAAATCTATTGAATTTAATAAGTTTACTTCACACTTTGAAAAGGTATGTGCAATAATTACAACCTTACGTTTAAGTATATTTATAACTCGAAATTAAATTCATCAAGATAATTAAAATGCCATGAAAACTTTCACGAATGGTGCTTTTAAATGTTCGTGTTTTCACATAACAGGTAAAAAGAGAGCCATGTTAAAAATGGTAGAGCCATGCTTAGGCACGAATGGGTGAGCTCGACTGGTGCGATACCAATGCCTCACAGAAAACCGGTTGTGAAATAAGTTTGTGTTGCATCTCCCCGAAATAAGTGAGGTTTCCGGAGGCCTAAGGCCCCCTCTCCCATCTTCCCCCTCTTCTCTCTTGCCTATCACCTCATACCCCTCTCCTCTTTTCAATCTATCATCGGCTCCTCTCTTCTTTTCCCTCCCCGCACCCCCCTCTCTCATCCCCCTCAAAGGTAGGCAGTGCACTTACGACTCTTGAGTTACAGGTGTCTATGGACGGTTGTCACTTACCTGTCCCCTATAGTATAAAAAAAAAACTAGCTAGACTGTAAGACAACTACAGCAAGTAGTATTATATCTACAGAATTAAGAACGTCGTTGTACAATGTAACTGAATTAAATGGATATAGTTGACTTTGTTAAATACTTAAGAGTTTCAATTAGGTCCAATTATGTCTTCATTTAGTATGTATATACATACATTAATAATTTACACATAAAAATCACCACACAAATGTATACATATATATCATATACCATTTAGCATCACTTTAATTCTATAATTACTTAAGCCTGAAGGCTCAGCTCTGGTTTTGTTATAAATTTAAAAAGCAAACCTTATTTAAATACAAAGATTTACAATATCGTCTAAGCAGTTTCAGAGATACGTCCAATTTACATATACATATATATCCAAACATTGATTTTTAGAAGTTAATAAGAGTGTGTATAGTCAAAGAAAAAAACATAACTCACACCAATATGAAAACTGATTATTATTTTTAACTATACTTGTTTCTATATACGTATATATAATATACGTAAAGGTATACATCGCGACATGAACCGCAGTTACATTTATTTTTAAAGCAAATAATGTTGCTCACACACGAATTTATATTGTACTTAAAACACATCTGAAAAAATATATTCTAGCTTCATTACTACTTCAGACGAAACCGGCTCGCAGTTGTAAATCACAAATACTTTGCTGCCCCTAAAATAAGACGTGTCGAGATAAAAGTAGGCACTGAAATTACGATCCGTGGTCGCTTCAAAGCTACAAACCTATAACATTAAGGATGGGGGGAAAGGAAATCACCGACTCAGAATCAAAATGTATCAGCATACTGTACCAATTGGCCACAGTGCATAATATATAGTAGGTACATATTTTATTAGTTTGTCTGACACTAAAAACGTTACATTTGTGTTGACATGTAACGGGTATAACTTACATTTATCCCATATTTGAAAGTTCAGATGAGTATATTTAAACCTAACAACAGACAAACCTGAGTATAAGTATAAATAAACACGCAGAACTTGAGATCATGTTGTGAGTTGTTTATGACTCGACATTCGCAAAAGGAGGTAGTGACTAAGGTACCTATATAAGAGTTTAGTCCCAGATGAGTCGTTAAAATGGAAGTTGTGAAAGCTTTATTGGATAACGGTTCTGCTTACAACAGTTTTAACTTAGAACGCGCAGAACAGCTAACTTTGGCGAGGAAAGTTTTTATCGTCTGACAATTCTCTCCCATCCGTCGTGCTTAGATTTACTATTCTATAAATATTCAACGGCGTCCACAATTTTTGTACATAGATTTTGTAGAAATATTTTTAATTAAATTATTAACACGGGTTGACTTGTAATATGACTTATTTCTTCGCTTTTGAAAAGTTTACTGAAAAATTGAATTGCATTTGAATTTTGTATTTAATTAATTTTGTTCTCTGAGTCGGAAGCCAGCGTCACAAAAATATTATTGATCTATAACGTTCATACTATTCTTGTACTCTGGCCCCGGTGCTCGTTTCCTTAAGTGTCAAGCGAGTCAGTGAACAAAAGTGTGACGGAGCCAACGATGCGTGACTCTCTGATAGAGACGCCCCTGAGGCATAACTTGGAACATTCAAAACCATCTTACCCATTGAGCAGATATTATGGGTTAAAACTTAAAATCATGACCATCAAATAAAGTTAGATGAACTCGAACGCCTTACTGAGGAGTTACTTTTATGTTTATACATATGTATATTATATGAATTAACACACTCTAACGTCAGAGTAGAGCTCCCTCGCAGCAAGTGGTAGCAATACGGGATATGAATAACTTTTTGGGTTTTGTACTGGAGCATTTGAAATAAAACCCGAATTCACTGTTTTTTTTTTTATGCGTTAGGGGGCAAACGAGCAGACGAGTCACCTGATGGTAAGTGACTACCGCCGCCCATGGACACCCGCAACTCAAGGGTCACAAGTGCGTTGCCGGCCTTTTAGGTAGGAGTACGCTCTTTTCTTGAATGTTGAAGGTCGTATCGATTCGGAAATACGGCAGGCGACACTTTGTTCCATAAGCTGGTTGTGCGATGCAAAAAGCTGGAAGCGCACAGTGGTGGAGTGCCAATCGTCCAGGTGATGGGATGGATATTTTGTCGCGTAAGACAATGGCGGCAACCAGCAGCCGATATAAGTCCGAACAATTCCTCGGAACACTTCCCATGATACAAGCGATAGAGGATGCAGAGTGAAGCTACATCTCTACGCAACGCCAAGGTGTCAAGTCGATCAGAAATATCTTGTTCTTATATATATTTGATAATTTCTCTAATACAATATAATTCGTAAGGTAAACACTGTTATTCGTTTTATGGTCTCGACACTTCTTTTCTTGTCACATATCTTCTCTCCATTTTTCTTTATTGACGCTTTCTAAATTCAAATATATATTCTAAACCATAATTCTAATTATAAAACTAGTTCAGCCTCACCTCACACACCAAACACTACGCTACAAAACATTCATACACTGAATCATACACTGTAAGAATTGATGTAGCCCTGTTCTACTCGACCGAGATCTACATGACTATGAAAATTATAAATAAACTTTCGTATACTAGGAGTTCTACACTCCGCTTCCTGTTTCCTTTGTCATATTTGTCAATGTCACACTTGGTGATTATAAACCTATGAAGCCAAACTCTAAGCTTTCCCTGTACCCATTGTGTGTGCTGTTGCAAGTTTCTTATTTTATGTGCAACTATTTGTAAAATGGTATCTATATCTATCTATATCTAATTGTATATATTTGTAATATGTACCTCGAGGTCGATAGTAAAAGAGATCAATTGCTACTGAATAAAGCTTGCAAATTATTAGGTTAAATTTGATTTTCAAAATTGGCTATAAAAACATATGTGTAATATGAAAAGTATAAAAACAAAATAATACTAAAAAAATAAAACTAAAATAATTATGATTTTGTTCTTTCAATTTACTATGGTATGGCTTGCAATTTATATGGATATATCGCATTCTTCAATAAAGATGTAGCTATGCATATAATAATAAAGAAAGATGAACGCAGGTTTAAAGTTCAAGCTCTCCACGATGCCTTACTACAAGATTCAATGACATTCTACGGACCCATTATACGCCCACTCGAATAATGAAATAATAAGGGTCACTTAAAGTCACCTTTGGTTTATAAGGTTAAAGTTTCGTCTAAACGAAGTCATGTACCTTTACCTTATACATTTTTGTGAAATAATAAAGAAATGGGTCTGCCAACTGCCCCCCTTGCCGTCGGCCAAGTTTCTGACGGAGCAAGCTAAACTTAGGATTAAGTTAAGGTTTGAGTTGACTCTTAATATCCCGAATCCTTAGAACGCTTTAAGCATATATCTTTTATGCAACACTCATAGAGCACTGCTATATCGCAGTGAGTATTTAATACAGCGAGAAGCGCTGATTGCGATAAGTGATTTCTAAATAGATTATAATAATACATACATATATTGAAAAGGAAAGGTAAGAAAAGGGGAAGGTAATGGTTAAAAGGGATAATGATTATACTGACTGATCTGGGACTTTGAGCTATAGCTCAAGAAGGTATAACTAATAAAGTTATTTTTTCAAAATGGTGACAAAAATTTTAACTTAGTATTTAAAATGTTATTTTTACTATATCTGTACGCACATCACACAACGAACCCGTATACATTTTCAATGAAGTCACTAGTAAAATGCGATTATTGGCATAAATGCGACATCACGGAGCCGTCGAGAACTTAGGCAGGCATCAGCATAATACTTTGATAATGGGCCTCTTGAGTGCGGCCTAGATCCCGCACCCTGTGGATTATGGCCGGAGGCTTCACGCCCAAATAAGATATTTTAGTGCCTGCCTATCATTTGTGAGAAATTGTAATTCTGGTGTACTTTCTAAGTACAAATATTTTTTCGTAAAAAAGACAATCACTGTCTATCAAGGTCTGCATTGTTTAATTAGGAGATCAGCCACGACGGCTTTTTTGACATATTTTTCTTGAAGGCTTCAAATTCAAAATACGCAACAAACAAAATAAAACTTGTTTAAAACATCTCAACTTTCGCTTTCTCAGCATTTGTAAGGAGTAAATGACATTAACGTTTTCGAATTTCATAAACTTTTATCGTGTAAAACCTCATGTACGATTTCATTATTGACGCTTTCTATTAAGTACCAATAATAAACAAAAATGTTACATGCCATAAACAAAATATTACGTAAAGTATTAATGTAGACTTCCCAACTGTGAATACCATGGGCAATATGCCTATTATTACTATCGTGACCTGGTCATCACAAAATAATTGCCGACGGAAAATAAGTGCACGTCCTTTATCAAAACTCCGGAAAACAAATTGATACTTTGCAAACCTTGTCAATTCAAGTGAATATTTTATTAAAATTTAATTTCAAGTTGTCACATTTATTTGGAGGGGAGGCTTTTGTTCACATTCGTATATTACGTGAACCTTTCTTACAACATAATTATGTACGTATATACAAGTTACTTTTATTTTATATAATTTACTTTAAGCTTAATGAAAACGTTTTCTCAAACTAATCATCGCAAGTTGTTTGCTTCTTTGTACTAGAATGTTCAAAAGCTGTTCAAAAAGTAGTATATAAAGTACATCGTGTAGTATAAATATCGTTGTTAAATATATTATCACATTTGGCTCCAGTCTGTTCGAGTATCTTAGTTATTATCGTTTCAGTGTCTACTGGCGACCTTTGTACAGCTGCCAACGACTTCCGAATAGTTTTTGACTGATAACTTTTATACATCAAAACTTTGCCAACTTCACCTCGGATTGCTATTTATTGAGTTTACGTCAGGAATAAAGGGCCGCTAAATTGTTGGCGGCACGCTATTCGATGTTTTGTCATTTTAAGCGAGCACTAAACACTTATCAAGGAAAGACATTAATCTCGGTGATGTCCACCGTTTCCGAAATCAGGTTTCTATTAACGAGCTCGGTAACATTTTATAGATTGAAGTATTTATTCTACCGATGTATTATACTATAACAATAATGTAAGAAAGTTGTAATTTATGTTATTAGTGTACAGCATAAATTATGATATGGTAATATGACGTTATAGAGTGTTAGAATAAAAACTTTTCGCCTTTTTAAGATCTGACAGCAAATTGAATAGATGGAGATAGCATACATCCAGAGTCTAAACAGCATATAACTTTCTTTTTTTAAAGACAGCTTTCGCTTGATTAATGCTTACTTTTCCCCCAGGGAGAAAGTGCCCACACATATTCAAATTGCGGACACAAGGAACAAATACAAATATTCACGTATTATAACGTGTCGCGTTTTAGTCAATCGGAAACTAAGTCAGCATTACAAAATCGCATTTAATGCTCATGTGTATTTATGAATAAAAAAAGAATGCACGAGCACTTACCACTTATGCTAGTAATTTCTCGCTTTAATAAAAATTATAAAGAAACTGTCGTTATAGGTGAAAGTAACTGAAGCACGGGTAAATTTTTACTGTCTAAAGTCTGAGCTTCTAAAATAACCAAGAAGGCTTCAGACGATCGTAAAGAAATCAGTTTCAATATTTACAAACAACTATTACACTGATCATGTAACCACAAAGTTATATACGAAAGCCCATACAACAAAGTTTTACGAAGACCAAATCCATCATTACATAGCTATCTCTTTCTGATGCACGCGAAATAAACATTAGACAGACCAGCCATAATATCCATTTGCATACCAAATCATCGATTTAGGAATTCATTTAAGTACGGAACATAAGTAGCATGGTAACGTAGGTATTCATCCGTCATCAAACCGAATTTCTCTTTCACATCCTCACTGAAGGGCACCACACTTAGAGTGCAGACTTTGTAATGATAAATATCTGTAAAAAAACTTCCATATCTAACAGTACGAATTATTAATATTGTCTAAGTAACTTTATACGAAAAACATATAAACGTTCTACTGGTATTATAGTACACACCATATGCACATGCTACAAATATGGATTTATTCGTGTACTGTGGTTGTTTTCTTACTTTACAGAAACTTACATAATATATAGCCTTTTTCCCTCCGGCAAGTCATAGACAACTGCCCGCCTCTTGCTTTCATCTTTACACACCTCACGAGTTTCATCTACTGCCATAAAATCTTTCACACAGGGCCACCGACTTCTGACTTGTTGCTTTAATTTAAGTGGTGTGAGTGTTGAAGGATGATGAATTGATAAGAGTGTTTACTTGAACCTGATATTTTATTATAATTTTAAAGTTTCTTATGTAGTCTTCCTACTTCGCTAAATACTTTCTTGTATGGTGTACCCTTAAACTTTCGTGTGGAGTTATTTTTTGATGGCATACGTATGCAAACGAATAGACAGATCACCTGATGGTAAGTGACAACAGTTGCCCATGGAAACCTCCAAGAGTGAGTGGGCTACCAGCCGTTGAAGGAGATGAGAGGGCCAATGAGGGGAGGGATAAAGACGAGAGGGGACGTTTGGGCCTCCGGTACCCTCACTCACTCGGTAAATACAAGATACGTCAGATAAAAAATGTATAGTACAATATGATTTATTTTTAACAAAACAAGCCATCCACCATTTATTAATAAAAAGGCTCATGTGATCAGACAAGACTGAAGCTTAATAGGGGCCATGTAAAGAGGCCCTTAATTCCCGCAGGAAGGCTCTACGTGTCTACGAAAAATTGGCCCGCCTCAGATAGAATCGTCGCTCCGACCCGATGGTAATTTGTTTTGCATATCTATTTTCGAGCAAAAAATCTATATAGAAGTAAGTAAGTTCAAGGAAAGTGCTCTGAAAATATTCACTTCTTGAGTAAAAAGTTTTATGTAAGGCTTCTGGGGCTACTTACTCTTATTTATACGCTTTATTTATTTTATTCTTTGAAACAATTTAAAAGAAAACTATGTGAAACTTTACATAGTACTACTACTACTCTCACACAAAAAAGTTTTAATAAACATATATTTGTGGAAGAAAGCCTGATGAAGTATTGGAAATAATTTAAAACTAAGGCTAAGTAAATCTCTATATGATAAACTTGACGTTGCAATGATTTTGTTACAAAATTAATGTTGTTGTTGCCAGTTATTAATCTATAAAAAAAACTAAAAATCATAATTGAATTTCTGTGTGTTTCAGTCAAAGTAACAGTTGAACCGCGATATTGCGGCCCCTAGCTGGAAACCCACGATAAAAACGGATTTGTATTATACGACTGCAAAAAAAAGGAATGTAGTGTGTTAGGTATATGATTATTTCGGGTACCTTTAGAAACCTTACACCATCTTGAGTTATACTGGCATTTTTGTTAAATTAAAAACACATTATGGCGCCTTTATGAAATGTAGGTGGTATTTGTGGCCCCGGCATCATATGTAATCCAACACGCCTGTGACAGAGTAAAACCAAGGGGTTTGTACTCTATAGTCTGAAAAATTAGATAATATGACACGGTGCTGCAAAGCGTTTGTCAGATTACTGTTGGTCTACTATTTAAAAACAAGTAACATGTGATTTAAAGTACAGAATTACAGTACAGTATTTATATACTTATTTATAAAAAGTTTTAGAAGTTGTTATTTATCTTTTAGCCTAGTTCATATTCTAACGTAATATTATATATATTACATTCAAGAAAATAATACTTTCCTAGTTTCAATCCCCGTACAGCGTAACGTAATAACTGGGGCATTTTCTTTGTCCAAAAGAACAAAGATAGTGTCGCAGTAAGGGCTTTACCTTGTTGGTATTCGTTATCCTCAGGATATGTTGACTGGCTTCACAACATCTTGAAATACGACATACTACGGTTTGACATTTATTACGCGCTTGTCATATACAAACGTGCGTAAAACTAGACACACTATTTTTAAAACAAAAAACACACTTGTTTTTTAGTCAGTGATCATGTAAATATGTATATAGGTACATACATATGTGTATGGATTTGAGTTTCTTAATTCTACCATTACTTCTAAATGCAATGCAATTCATAATGCCAGTTTTGGTATAACATAAAAAACATATATTTGTAGAGACGTGTGTATTGATTCTCACAGAAAACCGGTTGTGTAGCAAAGCTAGCGTTGCATTTTCCCGAAATTATTGAGGTTTCGGAGGCCGAATTCTCCCACTCCTTTTTCCCCTCCCCTCATCCCCCCCGTGTCCTCCGACCATCTGCTCATCCTCCTCTAATCTTTCCCCTCCCCGTATCCCTCCAACCCTCGTGACTCTTAAAGGCGAGCAGCGCGCTCCTGAGTTGCGAGTGTCCATGGACGGTGGTTGTCACTTGCCATCGGGTGACCCGTCCATTCATCTGTCCCCCTATATTATAAAAAAAAATGTTTCTATTATTTTAATTATTGACCTGTTTTCGTAACTTATATGTAAAGTGCATGTGTCAATATAATGTGATGGCATTTTATAGTACCAGTGTTTTGTAAACCAATATAACAATACGAACTGACTATTTCTTAAAAAGAGAGAAAAAATTATAGACAACTTTCATGTATTTTGATTAAATTAAAAACTTATTTTGTTTCCTAATTAAAAAGTAATGTTTGTTTGTTAAGTATTACTCTTAAACATGAACAACATCATAAAACTTGTAAGAGATACCTCATAAATGTAAAAAACATAGCAAAACACCCACACACACACAAACACATTATGAAATGAGACCAAACATAAATCTTGACAGATGAACGCGAGAAAGAAAATCATGCATTTTCTTCAGGTCCGGGCTATATTAAAGTGCTGCACCCATTTCTGGGTCACGGAGGGTTGAACGGGGCAGGAGCGACACGCACTCGTTACAAAAATTTATAACCTATTTTTCAGTGCTATTGACTACTATTTATGCGTACAAATTCAAAATCCATGGTGGCAATCACCCGGAACCACCCTAGTCTGTTATTATAGGTACAAAGGCACGTTTGTGCCTTCTGGATCAATCCAGATGTCTGGATTAAATCGACAAGAGAACAGACAGAAGAAGACGTTTGAAGTTCCTTCTTGACACACATAAAAAAAAACACAAAATTTTACTATCTATCGTTTGCGGTTGAAGCTGTACAATTACCAGAAAATGGTTCATGATTATTTTTCATCACATTAGTCTGATATTTTTCGTATGCCATATATACGAGTGTATATAGTTGTATGTATTGTACTGTATTTTATTTAATATATTCAAGAAGGCATATGTATATTTATATGTTGTTAATGTATGTTTTGTTCTTATATATTTAAGTATACCAAAGGATTAAATGTACAGAATATCTGTATATTTTTATATTTATTAGGTAACCCTGTATTTCCTTTGAAATGTGCTTTAAACTACTAACGTCTCTCCGAATCATTTTGTTCCATCCTAAAGTTGCCTGGAAGAGATATACACCTTTGTACAATATGTGTGTTAAACTTCTATGTTAATATAATTCTACCAATGTTGTACAAATAAAGTCGTTATTTATATATCTATCCATCTATCTATATTGTTATCATCATCTTGTATACATATAATAGGTAACTTATCCCCTTAATAACATTCATTAAAAAAAACGATTTTAATAAACTCTGTTGAATTTGTATAGGTAAATATATATCTTGGTTCTATGTTAAAATTACATTGATAAAACAATTCAATTCAAAGAACCGACGGTCACAGGCGGAAGAGTATGAAAAGCAGAACTCAATAGGCCTAAGTCTGGGATTATCGCCTTCAAGGGTTTTACGTTCAATCCCGTCGTAGAGATACAAAATACAAAAAATAAATGCATTTTTTCAAGACGAATTTAAAAAAAAATACTGCTTAGTTAATCGGAATTCCATCGCATACCTTATTTCTTCATGAAATGTTACGAAATTATACATGCTGTCGAATTCCGACAACCATTCCTTTTAATATTGTTTCCAGATGCCTATGCGTTATCCATCGATTGCACTGTGTTGCTTGTTCTAAAGAATCATTGATAATGACTTGGTTATTTATTATATATATATTTATATATATATATATATATATATATAGTTTCAGATGTGCACCTTTAAAACAGACAATCAGACGTCATGTCACCTCAAAACATTCCTTTAAACCAGTGTACGAACAAACAAATAAATTATTTAAGGAAGCCTATATTTTACTGTTTCCTATGGTTTTTGATAATCTATATACACAGAAAAGTAGCAGCGGTAGTCACTTACCTACCATCAGGTGACCCAGACCAGAGAACCCTATGACATAAGAAATTAGTAGCTTTAATATTCTACTCCGTTGCCAATATTTAAAAATATATAAGCCCACAGATTTATTATTTATGATTTAAGAGGAGTGGCCTTTATTGACACCAGTCCAAGAAAATAGGCGATTTATATCGATAAATTTGAAAGCCGTTAGAATACTAAAACACACTTTATTATGATTCTCTGTATTTTTTTGTAAACAAACTGAAATATATGCTTTTACAAACATTTGTAAAGTGTAACGATACAATGTAATATACAGAAAATAAACATTGATTAGCTTCGTACTCAGTGGAGATGATATAAATTTTAAATAAATTATTTTTGTGAGATGTTAGTAATTTAAATGTCGGAAAACTTTTACTCGTTCGTTCGTTTTATTGGCCGAACAAAAAGTGGCGTGTGGACATGTTTACAACAGTTAACTGACACAAGTTTCGAAATACACAGATCATTGCTACACCATCATAAATAGTTGAAACAAGTTCATAAAAATATATCAAACAATTATTTCTAGAAAGTGTTACTCATATATGTATCAGAAAGTAAACCCGACTACAAATTATATATATATATACATTGGTAATACATATACATTAGATTATTGAACCCAGAGATCATGGGTTCGATTTCCACCCGGCACAAATTTGTGTGATGAGTGAGGAGTATTTGTTCTGTGTCTGGGTATAATTTACCTATAATATGTATCTATGTATTTAGAAATACATGAGTATGTTTATCAGCAGTCTGGTTACCATAGTACAAACTCTGCTCAGTTTGGAACCGTGTGCGAGATGTGTGAAGTTATTATATTTTTTTTTAGCTGTTATTTTACCTAACTTTACAAACATAAAAATTATATTATTAAAATTTTAAAAAATATATACAAAGAAAAATTAACAACTTTAAGCAACAGATAACCCGCCAGGACTATTTACTAAAGAAAAACGCACTCACAAATGTTTGCGTTAGCTAATTTAGAAAATCTTCAAAATATTTTAATGAGAAAGAAAGAGAAACAGCCTACTCCTTAAGGAGTTTTATTTTTATTAAACTTAAATCATTTGTAAAACAGTTTTGCCCTTAATACTTCATACTAAAACATCTGCTACTTTTTTTCTTTTTTTTTACATAAACACACTTTAGTGATAGAATTCAGTTTCATGAAATCATACCATTATAATTTTATGTGACTGAATGTTGTACACAACATTAACATTAAAAAGATTCTGGTATAATATGTTATCTGTTTTTAATGAGAAATTTTAAAAGGAGGTCGTTTACTAGGGTGATGGCGTCTTGGCTTTAGTTAATAACTAAATCTATCAATTTAGGTATCTAACAGACAGGACTGTATCACCTTTAATAGATCCTCATTTGATGTTGCGCTTGGCAATTGTGTGTATTATAATATATGTTTTGTATACATGTAAATGATACAGAGTCTAGTCGTGGGAGTATATTTACTATTATTCATTTATACTTCATTACAACATAATTATCTTCTGGATCCCTTTGACCACTTTTCTCGGGTGTCGTCCAATATCATATCTCTATTCTTTTCTAACGTCTTCGTCCTAATGAAAATCTCCCATATTTAATTGGTTTTAATTTGGTATATAAGGTCGATAAACTACAGTACCTTATTCTTTGCTCTTTAGAGGTGAAAGCGAAACAAATAAATAAATCAACTTACATTTGTGTGTATACTTATTTTTTTTTGGTATAGGGGACATTCTTGTCCTAATTTAGACATAAGTACAAGAATGTTGTGACATTTAACTTACATAACAAAAAAGTACAATATTCAATCGTAATCATGAAGTTTTTTTGCTGTATAACAATATATCATTTTATTAATTCATTGGAAAACGAAAACAAAATATAGCAGCAACAACAGTATAACGGCGTATCAATTTACAATACTACTACTACTAGCAATACTTGGCTGTCTGTGTGCTGAGTGCATATTCAATTCGAGTTATATGCGATGAAAATAATACTATTATGTTATATGAATATACGCCAATAAATCTGAGTGTTTAACATAGTGAAAAATCGTAGCGAGAGCTAAATGGGATTGCTAGCCCTTGCCTCTATGAGTAACCACACACATATCTATCTTATTTCTTCAAATATATATATATGTATAATGGAATTAATTATGGTTATATTATAATATATCGCGTTTATTGACTCTACTATAAAAAATAGCAAAAACTTCGTTATATAATAAGTATTGACTCTTGAAATTGACCAAATCTTATAGATAAATTACCACCATATCTATAATCGTATATAGTTAGAAGATATATTCATGGCTATCATTTATTCTTTTCACGTTAGGGCGATCGCGAAGGTACCATTACGCCACATGTGAACGCTTCGTCATTTTCAGGAAATATGGAGCCGGCCGCCGGAAATTCATCGGAGGCTCGCTCAATTGGGAGACCCGTTTGAAAATTTCCCAGGAAACTAGCAAGATATAACTAACCCAGCCAAATTGATTTTATTGAACTAATTAAACCTCTGTTCGAGAAATAAAAGCAAAAGCTACCAAAATGAAATTGTTGTTGAAATGAGAATAAAGCCGTCCAATTTCGTGCAAAATCCAAACATAGTCGCAATCAGCTGCTGTACGAAGCGCTAGTTTTATCGTTTTTAATCTAATTTGAATAAAAAATCGGAGCAACTTCGTTTTTTTCTAGAGGCTGTAGCTAGTCTTCTCTCCTTTTGAGGTCGTAGAAAGCCAGTAGTAATAAATTATTAAGTCTATCCTTCTTATTTATTACTTCGTACTGCCTTTTTCGTAGCCTTATAACTTTAGTTTTTCGAAGTCTGGCATCCAACACTAGGCCAATGTGCAAAAATGGCATTGCCCTTCTTAAACAAAGAGGAGGTCGTGTAGTAGGGCCGTTTATAAGTAATAACGTTATAGATATGACTTATTAGCTTTATATAACCTTTGAGGACGTTAAACTTATGTGTTCCTTAAATATAGTTTAAAACTTAAAACACATTCTTGCTACAGTAAGAGTGAGACGGCTATAGGCTTGATCTCTGTTACCTAAGTAGGAATATATTCTGATTGCTAAAAGTATTTTTTTGTATTTTTTAGGTTTACCAACCATTGCTTACAACGAAACCATAACACTTACAAGTAAACACAGCTTGTATAATTTAGTGATTAGAAGAAAAGAAGAGAAGATAAAGATTAAACAGTAACATAAGAGTAAAATAAAAAAAACAAAATATTGTAACATGATACAACAAAAGTAAAATGAAAAAATAAAATAGAATAAGCAATACATTCACCTACATCTATAAGAAACTTAAAACTAACAATTGTGACACACGTGAAATAGCTTGATTTTTGCTTGGCCATCGAATCGTAATAGACACATTTAATTTAAATTACAAATAGACTTAACATTTAACCAGTTAACAGAAACGGCTTAACGACACGACGATTACATACCTATACATAAACATCGTACGAAATGGCTTGATATTATCGTACCTTTTGTTTCTATATCGATTGCAATGGCCGCTTTACGTCGAATAACAATAAATATTGTTTATCGCGATAACCTACTTTAAGCAGAATAAACTTTCTAAATCAGACGTGGAAAGCACAATTTAGCTAAAATTTCCTTTTTTTGTTTTGTTGGCTCACAAGCCCTGCCTTTGTTGTGACGATATCTACATCATTAGTTATATATTTCTTTTAAAATATATAAGTAAAATGTTTAAATATTAAGTTATAAAAATATAAACATCTTGTCAAAAGTAAATATACTATATCCGCATTGCAGCACGTTGACAAAAGCTAGTGGTCACAAAAGAATCACGATCCACTTTGCTCCCCCTTACGTAGGTATATTATGTGCGGTTTCCGTATCTTCACACCATAATGATGTAAGCCTAATTGTGTTGTCCAAACACATTACCACAGTAGAGTTATAACTTGTCATAACAACTTAATTTCTACACGACACTTTCTTCATATGTTTAATTATTTCATGTAGTTATAATTGTGTATTTGACATACACTTTAAATTCGCAGGACGTAAAGTTACAAAACATTAAAATTTATTATAAAGGTACGTTAAATTTAATAGGATAACGTAGACAATAACTTTAAGTTTTAAGTTAAGTCCCTTACCTACCTTCTTCATTCAAAAAAATCTGAAAGTGACGTTTATAACGTGCCTAATGACTGTTGAAGTGACAAGTCCTAGTAAAAGCAAAGTACTGCCTAGTTATTTACTCGGTCATGTCAAGTTTGTTCAAATGCCGTTTGCTCTCAAACAGACAGAAAGTCGACATGCTCGTAACTTAGCCCAGATATCGATCCGTCCATCCGGCGAGGCCTCATTCATGCGGAGTGAGGCGCTGATTTAGCCAACCTCCGTTAAAGTAACCTTCAGTAATTATTAGTATATACTCGTAATTACATATTTCATTGATAACAAAGTTAAATTCAAGATTATTTCGATATATTTTATATAGTTTTATATGTAGTTTTTTCTTTTTAACACCTTATCAGACGTCACGAAACCATTATTAGCCGAGGAAAATACTGTGTTATTATAAAATGTTGTTTAATGCAATATTATATTCATTATTCTGTTATAAATTTCTAATGGATATAAAAATTCTAAATGGAGGCGCCTAAATTCTACCGTTGAAGCTATATATGTAATTTGGATGCAATGTATATAAATACTTGTAAGTAAAGAATACGTTAGGATATAAAGTTTTGAAGCCCGACGTAAAACACACGCTACCACTTATCGTTTTTACTTGGATCAGCAAAATTTTGGACATACTTTTTACGTTCTGCACATTTATCACCCTTCGAAAAGTAATCGACACTTAGATTTAGAAGTGTACTCTTACTATCAAATTAGTCGCGTCGTTAGATGTGAATTTTGTATCTAAAGAAATGAGCAAAATGTAAGATTTTTTCGACTTTTTACGTTTTCAAGCAAGCCTTCAAGCAGCACATCAGCACCAACGCTGTATAATAAATGTCATATTATGATGCGGGTTTAGGTAAAAACGTGTTACGGAATATATTCAACCTTTAAACAAAAGCGTATAGCGAGCCTTTGATATTGCTATTCATGTTGTACTTAACATATTAAACGTAGCTTCAGCTTTACTTAATTTAAATGTTTAAACCAAGTAATCGTTTGCATAAAATCCAACTTTTATTAGAATATGCCGTGCCGTAGGTAAGGAGTGGTAAAGTATATCTTCTTTATTATATTTTCACTCTAATTCTTTACTCATCTCATTCTAGCCTAATTTGTTATCCATATGTACATATATTTGACCGTTTGCCATGGCGCACATTGGGAAACTCAATCAATTAGTTAACTTACTGCAGTCAACTGCTGAAAATAGGCATGTGCAGCAGTTGACTGCAGAAGACTATTTGGAGTCAGAATTGTCTGCTTTGACACATCAAAAAAAATAAAAAACACGAGTAAGTATATAACTGCTATATTCCGTAAAGTCAATACAAAATGTTTACAAGTACCCTGTAAAGTTATACTTTTATTCAATTAATAAATGTACATATTAGCTTCAAATATTAACAACATAACTCTATTAATACCTCAATTAATTCTGGTAGCCATCTTGAATTGACATTCGACGGCTACCAATTATTAATTACCAGTTGAAGTTCGCTCTACATACAAGGTAAGTAACATATTGTTCAAAATATAAATTAATTCCTGTCTATATAAAAATTTTCGTATTCAGATTAATGTGTAAGCAAAATATTATGTTTAAAAAAAAATAAAAGCTAATGTAACAAAATAATATCAAATTATTGCATGCTTCTGGTGATGAATCCTTTTACATCTTAAGAAAAAAATGGCTCTTTTTACTGTTTTTTATAATATAACAGTCTAGAGGCATTCTTCTCGTCCTTGCCGTAGCGTGTCCACTGATAAACATAACCGCTTCACAACACACTGCTACCCTTTCGTAACACCTTCACCACTGCTGGGCTATATCAACTTTTTATTTTTATTACTTTTTGCTCAATGTTTCTATTTGAATCTCAGGAAGCTTATTTCTTGTATTAATTTTAGTACTGTCTTATTCCACATCTATTGACTACTGAATAAGAGAAGAAGAACTCTCATAGAATACTGATCGGTCCAGGTGTTACTATACAATTTTGTAATATATTAATGTCCCTATTTTTATACCTCCCGCTATCCGCGAAAAAAATAAAAGTGCAAATTTTATTTTATCTTTGATAAATGCCTATCCCGTTAGAATGATTATCATATTACTTTGTATTGAACGAGCTAAAAAAACTTTTTGTAGCAAATATATACAGATACCTTCAATCAATCGTGGAACAAGATTAATTCTGATGTAAGTCCTTATCGTAATCATACTAGTTCGACTCGTGTCCTGGCGCAAGGTTGACGGTGTATTAGACCGGCCCATCGAGGCCGGTTACCTCTGCAGCAACGGACTGAAAAGATTAAAGGCTACGATTGTAATTTATCTGCAATAACTGTTTTATAGATAAGGACTACTGCCCAAATTTATATAAACTGCTTCAGACTGCACTAACGCTCCCTGTAAGCTCCGGCAGTTATGAAAGGAGTTTTTCTGCAATGAGGTGAATAGAAACCTGGCTGAGGACAACTATGCTCCAGAATCGTTTCTCTCAAGTATCTTTGATAAACATATAAATCGAATCAATGACATCAGAGGCAGTCTTAAACCGGTTTAGCGAAAAACACAGAAAACTTAAAATTGATTGTAAACATTTTTTTCTTATTTCAATGTCGTAGTGGTTATTCGTATATTTGTGGTTGCTCTGTTTTTTTTTATTTGTAACAAATAAATAAAATTATACCTAATAATAACATACTATTTGATTTACCTTGTTGTTGGTAATTTAAGAGTGGAGCTCTTGTCGGTGTAGTTATACCTAACTATATTAGCGACTTAAACTACATAGTTTTGGCCAGGACACATATAAAATAAAAAAGAATAGTATAATAGGATAGGATAACTGAAATCCATACTCGACACCTACATAGTTGAGCATGCGCTGATAGTTAGTGACCACCTTGCCGTGGCCAGCCGATTCATGGCTGGGGCCATGGACCCCCCTAGGAAAAATCCCTAGCTACGCCAATGGTAGATCCTCCTTTCTACAATATAATAGTTAATGTATAATCAATATAACTTCAATATAAGCGTTTTGAATGACCTGCCTGCTCCCGGTCCCAATATTTTTTTTTAAAAGTAATAATATTAAATGTGTATTAAAAAACTAAACGATTCTGACCACACGCTTTAACCTTATGATCTTTCCGAACAATATTAAACGAAAACCAAATATCAAATTGAAACCTCTGCACTCAAATGAATAGATTTAACTGGATAAGTTCCACTTGCGCGCTCCCAAGAGAGGAGCGTCCTCGACTTTGTTTCCACTGTCACTAACTTGGTTGCAAGCAATGTCTGCTGTAGACAATTCCCAACTGTCACAGACAATCTGAACGGTAATTGATGTGGTTTTGGTATATTCGAAACTTTGTTAAACCAAGGCAGTATTCATAATACGCAGCAAGTAATTGAAAAGCTCATTTTATATATCAGCATATTAAATACGTACAAATACTATAAATGATAACGTTTAAAAGTAAGAATACATATTGACGAATGTCTACAGTAAAATAATTAAAGAATTGATATAGAAATGGGATCGAAACTGCATGAGCGTGTATCCGGCACTATTAAGGTGTTGTTTCGTACTTTAATTTATTTCTGTGTTATTTTGAATGTTTGAATTAATATTTGTTTGTGTTACTAAAACACAAAGAAATAATAATTCATGATACTATGAAATACACCTACATATAAGCAGCTATTATAAGCTTAAATATATACATATGAGCAACGTCTTCATAATATGTTAAGGAACAAGGATTCTCTCATACGACTCACGATTTGATTACGATTGCTTCTTAAATGAAAATCAGAACCAAATCGTCCAATCACCTGAGACCACGATTGGTGTAATGCGAACGAAAAATTCCGAATACAGAGACATTTATGCTTTCTAAATACTACCAGTGTTATGTCATATTTAAATACCTTCTACGATCTCTCCTCAACAAACAAGTATTATATATTGCCGCCATTTATGAGTTTAGGTCTCAAAAAAATTATCGCTTTCCCGTGTGTAAAATCTTTCGACCCATGTAGGACTGTGTGGGCACTTGAACCTTGTAATTGTACAGATATTTATATTTCTGAGAAGTAAGCCAACGACCCGGCAAACGTAACATAGCTTTTTCCGGTCATCGGTCCATCTGGCCGGCGGAAAAGGTCTGGTCAATCTGGTAGCTGCTGGATGCGGAAGGCCCAAGACCAGGTACTATGGTGCACATTAGGAGAGACCTGTGTCCAATAGTGGATAACAGTGGGCTAATTGATTAAAACGTTTTTACGTGGTAGAGCCATGCTTAGGCACGAATGGGCCTGCTTGAGCGGTGCGATAACACGGTCTCACAGAAAACCGGATGTGAAGCAACAGTTGCGTTGCATTTTCCTGAAATTAGTGAGGTTTTCGAGGCCCAACTCCCCTCTCCTTATTCCTCCCGCCCTTTTTCACATCTCCTCATATCCGTCTCTTTCCCTTTCCTACATACCCTCTTCACCCTTAAAGGCGGGCAGCCAACTTACGATTCTCCAATTGCAGGTGTCCATGGACGGCGGTTGTCACTTATCATCAGGTGTTCTGTTCGTCTGCCCCCCCTATAATATAAAAAAAACCAAACAGTATGTAGAAATTTTTAAGTTTCTGACTAGAAAAATAACTTCACATCGATTTCATAAAAATGGCTGCTAATGAATAAGGTTGTCAAAAACCTGCCGATGCCGGCCAGCATTTACAATCAGACAGACCGAGTGTATGTTTGCCACCTTAGTAAAAACAAATAACCTATAAAGCGTAAAAATCCAAAGTTCCACACACTACTAATTCTGCACAAGATATTTTGTGTCTTGAAAAGTTTTCTTATTCCATTTTCCACGATTTGTTACGTTTGTGGTGCATTCACTACGTCGGCTTTTATTCGCTGTCTAACTTAATCACTATGGTTTGTAATAATGATAAATGAAGGCAGGGCATAAAAGTTTTTTTCTTTTTGATGGCTAATTGAGTTGAAAGCCTAGGAATACATGCAGCTTAAAAAAGACCGTAGTAGATCTCTGAGTTACGAATGTTCATAGGCACTATTGGGTTGCTATATTGCTGACTGTGTACTACTATAGAAATATAAGCATGAAAATTGTAATAAGATTTAAAAGAAACACTCTAAATATATATTAGATCTAAAAATCTAATTAAAAAAAAACTAGGCTATAGTCATTATAATAAAAAACGAACCACGCTTATTCTTGATTTTTTCAGTTGATTAATTACGATTTGTTCTGTTCTGTTCCTGAGCATATAGTTAAGCAGTTATAATAAATAAATCCCAAAAGAAGATTTATAATCACTTTCCTGTATAATTAGTACGCTTTCATCTCAATCTTAATGAGATACTTCTATTTTTAAATCCAATACAAAGGGACTAACGGCCATTGTGTCAACTTTTATAAAAATAGTCAGTTCAACTCGAAAATATAGGTTGCTGCAATTAGTAAGGTACATTTTTTAACAAATTATACAATACTTACAGTTTTTTTTAATTAACTTACTTGTCCATTGTTGTAACATTCCACGTTGACATAAAACGAAGTTTTAGTGTTTTGGAATGCCCATATAGGAAGATGGCTTCGTCGGGTAATATGGGACCTATTATGTTAATAATACCTACTCATAACATACATACGTTCCCAATTATAGCTCGGTGATCCGTCACACGTCCTATAATACTGCCGATCCTTTGCCTATTATAGACGTCAGTTTCTCGCGAGCGCAGTGTTTCATACACAAATTGTAGTTCCATATAACGATTTTTTCCGTATATTTAGAAGAACTTTTGGGAGAAGAAAAGTAATTTTATAGTATCCGCTTGTTAATAAGTATTGAAGGAAAATAATTAACTTTTTAAGTAACTAAAGAAAATTATTAACAAGGACTAAAATTTAGACATAAAATAGCAAGAATAAGTAGATAGCTTTTTTGAGATATAAGAAATATGTTATAGACACATACTACACTGAGATATAATCCGACTTTAATAAAGTAGAAAACCAACTTCAATGCGTCTATTATAAAATTTAAGACTAATATGATTTTGTCATGGATGCCATTGTCACAACTGGACCAAACTCCCATCTAACTGACATCCTTTCCAATAAAAAAAGAATCAACGAAATCGGTTTCCGTGATATTGAATTATTCATCCATTTATCGCGCACATCCTTAATGCAAATTTAAGACTTATATGGTTTTCTCATGGATGCCATTGTCAGAACTGGACCGAATTAAATGGGACTACACGAGAAGCACCAGCTTTCAAATTAAAAAAAAAAATCGTCGATATCGGTTTACGCACTCGAAAGTTCTGAGGTAATAAACATATAAAAAAAAATACATTCGAATTGAGAACCTCCTCCTTTTTGTAGTTGGTTGAAAATAAAATTGAAATAACCATAAAAGAAACAAATAGATCTGGACCATTGTTTGTTAGGTGTAAAGAGTTATGTAATAAACAGATAATGAACCCGTAAAAGTCGATGCTATGATATGCATACTTTTCCACACTCCAAAATGTATATAAGTATTTATGTAACATAATTACATATATCGTTGTTATTATTACAAACCCTCCCTCGCGCTGGCTTCTCTATAATTTAGTTATGTATTCCTAGTCCCTCTAAACCTTGTCACTCGTAAAAGGTCCTTGGGACCTCGAGCGTTGCAAATGTAGGATAAAGTCCTCCTTTCGCCCGTTCAGATATTCTTACCGTCTAATGGAATCTACACAGCGACAGTACTTTACGACAGCTTTATATTCTGGACGGTTAAGTAATAAATATACTTATAACACAACCTTCTCTCTATTGATAACCCCTTTGTAGTAAGGATCCCATAATTCACATCACCATCCTTCACATAACGTACATAAGCTTCTATCTAAAATATCTTAAAGTGTTTTTTCTAATTTCTAAAATAATTTTAAAATCAGTTTGTTATATACTATGAAACAACATTTCTGCGTCAATGTTGCGATATTACCATGAGTCAATCCATTCCGGAGATTGGCCGAACCAAACAGAGAGATAACAACAGAATACCTGTAAGCAAACATTTACACTTTAAAAAGCTCTTATTTTGACACTACAATCAGACTCCTACTGACTGAGGAGTCTGCTAAATTTTGCGTCGAAAATATATTAAATTTGGTCTTCACAGAACCTCTACTATAATAAAATTCGAATTCGAAATACTAAAGATAGCATTTAGAACCCTTGTTAACCAAAGATCATACATAACTATAACTATTATACCGCTCAGAGAATGCATGTAATTAAACCCCAACTCGTAAGAAAAGCAGAGGGATTTGTGTCTGTGCTTACAGACTTCCTATACGCAAGGTGGACACATGAATAATTAAAGAGATGACGGAAGGATGTGGGCCGAGGGTGGCCGCAGCCGTCACCGCAAAGTGCCCTGTTATAAAGCTAAAAGTGTAAAACAGCTAACAACAGCCAGATTCACGCTCATCCTTTTTGAAAATTTTTATCTATACATCTATTAAATTTGTTATAGACAATGTCTGTACATCATATGAAGATATTCAAGGCTTTGTGTTTTGACTTTATGATTACTTAATAGTAACAGAAGCCAAAACAACAGTTTTTATTTTTTTTATTGTCTGTCTGACTGTATGTGTGTAGACGAATCATGCAAAAAATACGGAATATGCAATTGAATGTAGTTTCAACGATGTATTGCTATAGGTCTAATTTAAAGTATAGGTTCCATTTTACATAGTCTCTGCATGATTAAAAAATAGATACTTGTTTCTAAAGTCCACAAAGTTTCGAAGTCTGAGTTTTATGAACAACAATATTATCTATAAACACCGTGTCATAGTATATAAACTACCCAGCTAAAACACAAGTGCAACTAAGATTACGAGATTTCACCTTAACTACCGTAATGACCAACTTAGGTAATACGCCTCTGTTGTAAAATATACCAACTATTCACTCCTCAACGCTGATTACGGCTCCTAGCCTTAGCGTTTTAATCCTTAAAATAGACGCAAAATGTTAACATTTGTATTTGACTCATGGTAATATCGCAACATTGACGCAGAAACGTTGTTTCATAGTATATAACAAACTGATTTTAAAATTATTTTAGAAATTAGAAAAAACACTTTAAGATATTTTAGATAGAAACTTATGTACGTTATGTGAAGGATGGTGATGTGAATTATGGGATCCTTACTACAAAGGGGTTATCAATAGAAAGAAGGTTGTGTTATAAGTATATTTATTACTTAACCGTCCAGAATATAAAGCTGTCGTAAAGTACTGTCGCTGTGTAGATTCCATTAGACGGTAAGAATATCTGAACGGGCGAAAGGAGGACTTTATCCTACATTTGCAACGCTCGAGGTCCCAAGGACCTTTTACGAGTGACAAGGTTTAGAGGGACTAGGAATACATAACTAAATTATAGAGAAGCCAGCGCGAGGGAGGGTTTGTAATAATAATACTAGAATGCCCCTGCATAAACATGAGAACAATTCTGTTTGGTTAACTTGTCATTCGGTTCGTTTTCTAATGGTGGTGGGAGTGGGGATCATAGGGTATAAAATACTACAAATTTACCTTTATAACTACCGAGGGTGATTGCTTGGTTCGAGCTTCAATTACTATTAAAATTACAATTACTAATAAAAACACAGGACAATGATTTTAAAATAAAATGATGTAAATAAGTAGGGGTCAAACTAAACCTGTACCTATTGCCCTAGTTCAGTGGACGACATTGTGGTGTTTCAATGTTGCGTTAATAATAGGCCTTTTGTCATCACCAAATATCTATTGATATAGTCACTGGAGTAGTGGATTTATTGTGATATTCATCTAATTATTTATTATTAAATAAATATTTATTGTTGGAAAATACGAACTTAGTCGATTACTATTACTCTAATGCGTAACGGAGAAAAAATTCCATTTATTTACCTGTAATTTGCTATAGATGTATTGCGTTAAATGAAAGCAGCGTTATGTTTATATTACAGATTTAAAAAGTGTATCCAGGTAGAAACCGGGTCATACTTTCCCGGTTTTTATTTGTGAAACTTTCCAACAAATCCAAATAAATGGGGTAGAACTGAGATCACGTCGAGAATGTAATGGGAATAAGACCTTCGTAATGCATAAAATAAACAAGTAAACCGCTTTACTACCATTGAATTTGAAAATATTACTAACGAAAGTATTCATGGTGAATAAAACTTGGCCTTACTTATTTCCTAAAACTGTGTTTGTTATGCGTAGTGTTGTCGCGCCAACTCGCTAACAACTCATTTATTAGTAATATATGTTGTACTTGTACAAATGCCCACAGTCCTGGTGAATTACATCAGTGCACCGGTACGAGTTTTCACACTGCGAAGCTGCTACGGTTTTCCAGACGTCAACGCCAGCGTCAGTTCGTACGAAGGCTCATTGAAGGGTCTACTTAAAGTCTTATCCGAAACGTCCAATAGACGACTTACTAAGTAAAACCAATATAGCAAACATAAGCTATGACGTATTTCAAAGATATGCTATCTTTGAATATTTCACGTGACGTTGTGACGTAGACGAAAACTTTAACGTGAGCGGAGGCAGGATGAAAGCTAGTTGTGATATAAAGCCAAGAGACAGGCTTTTTAAAATTTATTTATATTCAGGATGGTCAACGATTTGTTTATATTGTTTATAAAATGTCTACAATAAGTCATGTAAAATAGTACCGGTTCCATCTGACGCTTTCATCTTAAGTCCATTTTGTAACAAGGAATTAAAATTTCCTACTCCTTTTGTTATTTGTGTTCAGCGTTCTTGTAATACATATTCGTATGTTTGTTTCATAGAGAACTTCGCATAAAAGAATATTTAGCAATAACAAAGTAACATGAGCCGTCATATTTTGAAAAGGGTTTTACGTAAGACAGATTTGGAGATGATCTTTAGAATTTCACAATTAACCTTGACTGTCAAGGTTACTTGTAAAATTAACCTTGACTGTCAAGGTTATTTGTACATGTAAACAAATCGTTGACCATCCTGAATATAAATAAATTTTAAAAAGCCTGTCTCTTGGCTTCATATCACAACTAGCTTTCACCCTGCCTCCGCTCACGTTGAAGTTTTCGTCTACGTCACAACGTCACGTGAAATATTCAAAGATAGCATATCTTTGAAATACGTCATAGCTTATGTTTGCTATATTGGTTTTACTTAGTAAGTCGTCTATTGGACGTTTCGGATAAGACTTTAAGTAGACCCTTCAATGAGCCTTCGTACGAACTGACGCTGGCGTTGACGTCTGGAAAACCGTAGCAGCTTCGCAGTGTGAAAACTCGTACCGGTGCACTGATGTAATTCACCAGGACTGTGGGCATTTGTACAAGTACAACATATATTACTAATAAATGAGTTGTTAGCGAGTTGGCGCGACAACACTACGCATAACAAACACAGTTTTAGGAAATAAGTAAGGCCAAGTTTTATTCACCATGAATACTTTCGTTAGTAATATTTTCAAATTCAATGGTAGTAAAGCGGTTTACTTGTTTATTTTATGCATTACGAAGGTCTTATTCCCATTACATTCTCGACGTGATCTCAGTTCTACCCCATTTATTTGGATTTGTTGGAAAGTTTCACAAATAAAAACCGGGAAAGTATGACCCGGTTTCTACCTGGATACACTTTTTAAATCTGTAATATAAACATAACGCTGCTTTCATTTAACGCAATACATCTATAGCAAATTACAGGTAAATAAATGGAATTTTTTCTCCGTTACGCATTAGAGTAATAGTAATCGACTAAGTTCGTATTTTCCAACAATAAATATTTATTTAATAATAAATAATTAGATGAATATCACAATAAATCCACTACTCCAGTGACTATATCAATAGATATTTGGTGATGACAAAAGGCCTATTATTAACGCAACATTGAAACACCACAATGTCGTCCACTGAACTAGGGCAATAGGTACAGGTTTAGTTTGACCCCTACTTATTTACATCATTTTATTTTAAAATCATTATCCTGTGTTTTTATTAGTAATTGTATTTTTAATAGTAATTGAAGCTCGAACCAAGCAATCACCCTCGGTAGTTATAAAGGTAAATTTGTAGTATTTTATACCCTATGATCCCCACTCCCACCACCATTAGAAAACGAACCGAATGACAAGTTAACCAAACAGAATTGTTCTCATGTTTATGCAGGGTCATTCTAGTATTAGCTTCTCTCTCTTAACCGCATTCAACGGAGAGCGACTCGCATCATCGATTGCCAGAATCTTTCTGATCGGCTCGACACCTTGGCGTTACGTAGAGATGTAGCTTCACTCTACATTCTCTATCGCTATCATGGGGAGTGTTCAGAGGAATTGTTCGGACTTATACCGGCCGCAGGTTTCCGCTATCGTCCTATGCGATAAAATTTCCATCCCCATCACCTGGATGATTGGCACTTCACCACTGTGCGCTTCTCCAGACATTTTTGCCTCATACAACCAGCCTGTGGAACAAATTGTCGTCTGTCGTATTTCCGGACCAAACCATTAAGAAAAGAGCTTACTCCTACCTAAAAGGCCGGCAACGTACTTGTGACTTGAGGTGCGGTAGTCACTTACCATCAGGGGACCCGTCTGCTCGCTATCCCCTAAAAATAAGCAACGAGAAAAAATTTAAATATTATTGTTTATTCAATAAAGAATTCTTATCCTATTTTAGAATTTAACTCTACTAATATACTATTTAAAAATGGATTTCTGCTACGTGATGCCTTATTCAATTAATTATGCTTTAGAAGATTTTTTTGTAAAACAAAAAAAAATCGACGAGAATTTAATTCAGTAGAAGTATACTCGACATATTTTTATCTGTGATATATATTGTCTTTTAACACGCTACTTACAAGGACGAACAATCTTTCCTGCGTAAAGAAAATTTACGACTCATACATGACTAGAATATAGAATCAGTATTAGCGAAACTAATCAACTCGACATCGACACGTTTTTAATATTAATCCATCTAGGGAAACACGTTTTCCAAATAAAAAAATAAATTATGTTTCGTTGTATTAAAACTATGGAAAAAGAATCTCGGAATTGCTCTAAATTGTACTTTATATTTTAAATGGCAGATTTAGAGAGAAATTTAAATGAAAAAAAGGAAATAATTTTGTCCCTACAACAGACCTCTTGGCTTTTTATTACATCGTACAGCCGAAGGGAATTTCAGTTTGCCTGCTTGGATAAGATAATCAAAAAGAGTAGACTAATTGGAAATAAAAATAAATTTCATAATTTACTTTAGGTACAAGCGCAAGTAGCTACAGCTGTGTTACGCAATATCGCCAAAATAGACAATGTCTTAATAACAAAGTTTAGTTGAAGAACTTGTGTTATTGGACATTCTCGATTTGTTTTCAGCCCTTTAAACTTCTTTTTTGTTTTAATTTTATCAGATCATCCAATTATAAACCATTGTGAGTAAACTTTTGAACTGAAATAACATTGTTTTTGAACTGAATCGATGACTGAAATAGTGCGGGTATTATGTGTCCGAGATTTACAGCAATACGATGTCGACGGCATTCGTTTGTTTGCCGTTTTGAAGACTTTTATTTGTATAACTAGACGTTCCTACAAAGTTTAACCTGAATTTATGGGCACTGTTTCGTTCCTAAGCACCGTAGCGTCGGTAATCCTTTTATCCTATATTATTTCTCAATAAATGCTCCATCTAACAATAAGCAACTTTTCTAACTCTATTATATCAGTCAGTTTAAAGCGACATTCTCAAAACTGTAAACATGTTTCGAATATTTTATGCTAAGAGAGATGCTTTTTATGGGAGAGCCATGCTTAGGCATGAATGAACCGACTCGACCGCAGTAACACACGGGCCTCACAGAAAACCTGTTGACAAACAATGCTTCTATTGTATTGCCAAGTAAGTGAGGATACCGGAGGACCAACTCCCTCTCTCTTGTTTCCCCTCCTCTGTTACCCCTCTCCTCTTTCTCCTCTCCACCTTTAAATAATCAACCCGTCTTTTCGTCTGTCCTCCTATATCATGATAATAATAATGATAAGGTTAACTTGAAATGTTTATTTGACCGCAATAATTTTATTAAAAACAAAACTTTGTCCTTTTACTAATATCTATGTACAAGATTAAAAGTATAGCAAAGAGGAACAGTAACCAGTTATTAAATTACGAAGTTTCACAAACTTTGATATTTCAGTGAAGATGTTGTCTTACTTTCTGAAGTATAAATTACGAAATATAAAATCCCTGAAACCAAAACAAAAAAGAAAACTAGTTTTAAATTCTCAAGTAAATCCGTTACTTCCGAGTTTTGGGCGGTGATGATGTTAAATTTTCTTTTGTCTTATCATTTTTTGCTGTTGGAATATTTTTTCCTTTTTTTTTCGTTTAGCTAAAGATCTTTGGAAAAGAAATTCCTCGAAGAATGTTATTATGTATACTATGTACATGTCTCATTTTTGAACAGTTTCTTCCATAAATGTTAAAATCTGAGAACTACTAATTTCGATGAATTAATAACCATACATTCATACGCTCACGCCTATATCCTCCAATGGGTAGGCAGAGAAGTATTAAACACCCATTTTGCCCATTTAAATTCGGTCCCACTACCGTAATAGGGGGCAAGCCTATTGCTGTAAACCGGGCACTATATGACTGTATATATGCTGTCTGATAGAAAACAGCCCGATCCCATAGTTGCCTTTGATCCAGGTCAGAATCCAGGGGATTAAATTACTACCTGTTGAACCAGGAAGAATAAAAATATTGTATAATCATTATAAAGAACAGTGAAATATAACTTGATAATTAAATTAAACTTAATAAAAGCTTTCAGAATGAATAGATAAACATATTTTTTGTTAATATTTTGTCACATAAATGTGATAACTCATATATTATACCTACAACAAAAGCTAATCAATTCAGACTAAACATATGATACATTTAGCAATATATTTTCTAAAATTATTTGCACATCACGCGAGCACTAACCCCAATAGATAATGTTCTGCGATTAGTTCGAAGCATTAAGAACTTCACTCTTCCACGGAGTTTAATATTTTACTGAAGACCAGTTATAGTGTTTGCACCTAAATAACGTGTAGTTTAAAACGGTTTCCTAAACGGTAATACCGTTGAATCGCCTTATTCTGTAATAAAAAGTAACAGCTATTTGTTTTTTATGACATTTAAATATAGTTTAATATTGATTATTATGCAAAACATTTTTTCCCACTTCATCCCTATAATATAACTAAATATTGCAAAGAAAGATCTGCATATGTCGTGGCCAGATCATAAAATTGGTTACTTCATGATGTGGCAAACCTTTTCATGAGTGGGTAGTATTTCTTGTGACTCTTGCGTTGCGGGTGTCCATCGGCGGTGATAGTCACTTACGATCAGGTGACCCGTCTGCTCGTTGGTACCTATCGTTTAATGATATAATGTCAATCCACGTTTGGCCATAGCATTAATTTAGGATCTCCATCTTATTTAAGGTTTAATACAAATTCTAAATAAATGAACACTTCTAAATAAATAAGAAGTTGTTGTAAAGAATGTTTCACCGCTCTTTTATTTGCTATTTACAATTATTATTCGCTTTCCAAACAAAATAATTATCAGCCGCGATGATGTATCATGAAAACATAAGGACATTAGAGCATCTAACAATAAATAATGGAACTTGTTCATGATACAATCACTAACGCTGGACCATTTTATGAAACGATCCTGCGTTTGGCTGTTAATATCGTTAGTTATTCAATGATCTTTTTTTTCGTGTGGAAACCCCCTCGGACCTTGATTCCATCGGGGTTTTGGGGGAACGGTGTGTCGGAATCGAACCGACTAAAACCATACGGTGTGCCATGCTGCGCTTAAGATAGGTAGAATCCGGGAACAGCTTTATTAAAACATCCAGACCCCTCCTAGCGCCTACCCGCACTATGCGGGCACCACCTACGGGTAACCTATCAATGAGGCGGCGTCCAGACACACTCGGACGTCACCTCTTCTCGGGTGGCCACTAAAGGATTATTTAATGATCTGGTCTAAAAATATCATGATGCGATTGACCATTTCATGAAATAGTTGACAACACCATAAAATTATAAATTCTCTGTATAATAGGGCCGCGAAATGTCGAAGTTCAGACTACGTTGATGACTAAGCGGTCTACCAGAACGATAGCTATTAATTAATTAATTGTTATCAAGTTAATTAAAAAAATACACAAACCTTATAAACCTTAATAGATTACTGCAGTTATCTAAACTCGGAAGAAGACGGTCAGACGAGGGCTGGTGCTATACAGTCAACGCAGCCGCAGGGAATCATTACCGCCAATGTGGTATAGCGCCGCCTGCATGTAGGTACCTCATTACCATGAAGCACATTTCCCTGTGCTAACGAGAATCTGCGTTTATCAAGATCCAGATGCTCTTTCGTACCAGAACTCACCGGATAATTACCACAGTTTGAAACTTATCTATTGTTGCGAACTCGTCTGCGTTGCTACAGTTATTTAACAAAATTAATGCAATTCATTAGAGAATATTTAAAATATTTATAGAACATCGTAAAAATAATATATAAAAATATATAGTGATTTTAAAACAAATCGCGCAGCAAGCGCGTAATAGCCCTCTTTCAAGTCTTGAACTCATCCTACATAAAACCTTGTTCAGCAAAACTAAATGCCTCGTCTGACCTCCGCTTCTGTTTGAATAACGCCGGTGTTTTCATTGTGCCTCTCAAATAAACTAGCAATGAAGACTTTCAGGTGATTATTTAGACCATCTTAATATGGGTATAATCCCAGCTTATCACAATATATTTGTAAGTGTTGACTCCTAGTTAATTCTTCACTGATATATTTGCAAGCATACGCGTAATTGTATCATATACGTAATTCTTACTAGAAATTGGTATTGTCTTCGAGAAGAGCACAACCTCCTAAATTCCCAAGTAAGTTGTTTCTGAATTTCCAAGAAACTTTTAATCCTTTGACATGCTCTAACGACCAAGTCCACTTATTGACTTACGTCTTAACCTACGGGTTAACATGATTTTCAAACTTCGACAAACGAGGTATGAATAATAAATGGCGATCTCGAAGATCTCCTTTAGTTAGATAATATGGATGCATGGCAGAAGCTTCATATTTATTAGGACGATCTTTTAAATGTATTAATTTACATTGCGTAAATTTAATTACAAATACCTATCGCTCTTTTAATATTATACCTTACCTTTATTAATGATTAGTACCTAATATTTCATGAAATTAATATTTCCTTATAAAACAATTTAGAAGAAAGGAAATAAAGAACAGGTTTTTTTATGCGACAATAATACAAATATGTATTATTGTCGCATATGTATTATTGTAACCTAAACAAACGTGTTTTTTTATTCCAGTATTGATAATATTATAGGTATGTTATGGTGTCCTAAAAATTGCGGCGTAGAGCGTGCAAGTGTGTGCTCGTCGCGTGCTCTCGACCGCCCTCTGACGAACAAAAGAATGAATACATACACCGGTGCTAGAAAAGCGCTTTTTCCTTTTCATACCTCCGTCGAAAATGGCATTCACCGTCTCTCAGACACATCTAGTGTATGAATGCATCTCTCTTAAAAGCCCAAAGGTATACATCTCGAAGTTGATCATCCGTCGTCTCCTGACTTTCAAGTACGACATTCATACCTTATGTAACTTTAGTGTTATGTTGTGTTGGTACCTACTTTCAACCTTCGATGCCACGCTACTAAAGTTTTGCAGAAAGTTTGCAATTATATCTCTTAATAAATCACCATAAAAAATGTAAATTTCAAACGATATGAAAGTTAAAAGTTCATTAAATAAATTTCATGTTTACGTCAACAATCACTAGCAATGCACGCTACTAACTGGAAACTTTAACCTTCTGTGTCATCCTTTATTTGTACAATGTTTTTAGCACGGGGATATTGTATGCAAAGTCCTTAACCTAATACTTTGTTTCTAATTTGTAACCATTTCCACGTAGCTAAGGCTCGTCGCGCAGAAAAATTAAAAAACCTAGCACAAATGCTGCATAATTAAAAAAGGGTAAAACGTCGTTAATCTTGAAGCAGTGAGAAAAAATGTGAGCAACATTTGTGATGGCTTACAACAGCTCATTTGCAGCATCAATTGTCATCATCAATACATATAATGTCTTCGTATTTTGAGTTAAGCACGCATTTTTTTAAAATTGCAGCTTTACCTCGATCAGTTCTAAATTACAAAGCTCAGGTGGATGTTTTAACTTACGAAGCTTCACATAAAATTTATCCATAATTTCATATTTCAAATCCAAACTTGAATCGTCAAGAGAGGCTCAAGCTTTTCTCTAAGTTCGTCTAATCCAACACTCGAGTGGAGTTGCAAATATACGTCAGGATTAATCACAAGGATGTTCGTAAGCCTTACCTGTGGGCCGTACCGGGTTAAGTCGCCCGAGAGCATGGCCTTGTCCCAGTATGGCGGACGTCTATATTTAGCCTGCCCTACCCCGCGCGCGCTGTCCTACCGATAACACCCGTCAATGGTGCTATTTAGAGCGAACAAGGACATAAGGACTTAACTTGAAAGTTTTTTTTATGATATACTTTTTTACTATTAAGGCAATAATGGTTTATAATAATAGTATACAAAAACTGTGACCACAAGTGAACCAACAATAAAATATAGTCCATAAAAAAATATTTACTTTTTACCTCGTTCCAGTTCTTACGTTACGTAAATATAGAAATTAATTCTTAAACACAGACGTCACCCGCAACGTCGGGTAACATCTTGATCCTTGGCCTTCCCCTCTTTCCATCTGTCAGTCATAACGCTAATCTATTCTCGAAGACCTAACGCTTGCCGTGTTATATGTAACGTTTTAACTGTAAACAAGACAGGTAGTGTATACACAACATCCATGTTTGTTATACTTCTTTCACCTGTCTTCCCCGGCCCGACCAAAGTTCATAAAGTATTCTCAAAGATTTTACACTCACCCTCGTGTAGCCTCACGTGCTTAAAATTTACGAATTGTAAATCCGAACTAGATAACCACAAAGATATAGGTTTCATCTGTTGCGGAGGTTACCCTAGCCGGCAAAAAAACGTCCGTAACATAAGATTTTTTTATTAATTGATAATACTGCCATCGAGTGTTTCTACTGTGAACTGCTAAGAAGTATAGGGATTTTTGTTTAAAAACAAAACATGGTGTTACACTGTCATCTAGTAAAAGTATTACAAACAACGGCAACTTGACAAACACAACACAAAATATAATATTATACGCAACATTACTGTTTTTCTTGATAACTTAAATTGCCTGAAGCCAGTGACTAACACCGTAACAGCCCGATTATAACTAAGTATCTGATATGACAGTTTTGTTTAGTTCTTACCAATTTCTATACCAGGAAATGTTCTCAATTATGTATGTCAGAAATAATAAAAAATATATGTATAGCCAGAGTTTTTTTTTACAAATTTGAATGTCATTCTGCTGAAATGTCAGTCTGAGTTACTGAGAAGAAAGATAATATGTATATAGTTCAGTTCTCATTCTGGAAATTTAATCCTCTCAACTAAATTGACATCATAATAAAAGCTAGCAGTCCATTACTGAATGTCGCTTAGATAATTCAATGTAACTCACCTTCTGCAATATCTTACCTGAGAATTGGCTATTCGTAATTAAATTACGTTTTGCTCTTTTCTTGACTTTTTACTCATTCCGACTCTAATTTGTTTTCTTAATTAAGTTTGTCTACATCATACGCAACGGACGTGGGTAATTTGAATTAAACATTCCAGTAATCAGCGGTTATGAGATACTTTAAAGAATAGATTTAATAAAAGACTTACATACGTATCAATAACCTTTGCCCGATGCACTCTGCTCCGCTTGCGAATTTAATGGGAGTATATCTACAATTGCAAATTTAGCGATTTTGTTGTAACAAACCGCGGTATTCTAATTATAATATATGAAATATAACATTAAAAGAATATTACATTGAAAGTGACTTACTGGTGTTGTAAAACTTCAAGATTGTATTATACATAAAAACAGCTTATTTATAATTCCATGTATCATGAATATTGTCATGTCATGCCATGTCTTTTAATAACTTATTCAACTGATTTTGGTAATTGCGACCACAACATAAATAACAAATGCTTTACTTTCTTGTGCTGAATACAAATGAAATAAATCCAGAGAAGTGCTCGGTATCAACGGACTGCGATGTAATGAATATTCCATGTACTAATAAATACACTTTATTTACAGTTGACTCTCAAGCTATAGCAGAATGTCGTAAAATACGTGCATAGTATTTTTTAATAAAAGATAAAATAAACGCTCTAACGGGCACATATACTAAATCCTAAACCTTCTTTTAGCTGTCTTATCTATTTATGAGGTTATGAGGAAACACCAGAGAACGTAGACAAGAATAAAACATAATTCGTGCCTTTTTTATAGAAAGTAAAGAAAAAAGAAAGTAAGATTTTACTTATTTATTAAGATACACACAGTAACAGAAGCAACTTTAAATTAAAACAAAACATAAATATTAACTGGTTCAGCATTTGCCAGACATTCGCCTGGCGCTGGTAAACCTGACCCTCAGTGTCCCATTTATGTATATCAATCAACAAAACATCAAATATATATATATAAATACAAGAAAAAACATGTACAAATACATATAACACAAACAAGGCATATACTTTCGTACATACTTACACATTCTTATACTATATACGAACGTTATTTCATGTCATGCCAAGGTCCCGTTGTAAGTTAATAAGGTAACGCCACAGATGTATTTTGATTTTTTCATCGTATAAGAAACGTTTACCTCAAAAAGCAGGAGTCATTTTTTAAACATAATTACATGTCAAAAGCTTAAAAGTTACAGTGGTAGAAATGGGCCAACTGAACCGGTGCAATTACTAACATCAATGATATAATGTATTCATAATGATTAAAAAGTGATTATGCAAAATTTTAATAAACTATATTTTACCCCGTGGTTTTCTCAGTATTTGTTTTGCTTAATTTTCGGTTACAGAGCTAGGCAGAGGGCAACAGGCATTTCAAGTGATACGTTTGCGACCCTGACATACTATTGCTACTGCTATTGCTGCAGCTATTGCTTACACATCTTGATTCAATCCGTATTAGCAATATCCCTTTGCTTTTATTGCCTCACGCTTTTATCATCTTTAATCATAGTTCCTCAATAGCCTGGTTGACGCAAAATATCTTGCCCACTCTATCAAACTAATCGGCAATCGTGAGTGTTGTAGTCACCTCTGCATGTATGAAATAATTTTTATTTTCATAGTTTATCTTAATTATCATCTTCATCATTGAAAAACTAGGAGGATTGTCACTATTAACGTAGCTCCAAATCGATTAGACCGATTTCTATAAGAAATATGGAAAGTCAGTCGTATCATAGCTTTTATGAAACTTAGCTAAACAAAAAAAAATTGCAAAAGACAAAAACTTCTAAGTATCATATTCTACAACGCGAAAACTTAGAAATTATATTATAATTTTAAATATTACCAAAAATGTATGTTGTAACTAAATGTATTAAATTATTTTCAAATCGTTTTAAAAATATTTAATTAGTTTGTTTTTAATTGTTTGAAGCGAGATCTTTAAGTTTCTGTAGCATTATAGACATCATAATTAGAATTGAAAACCCGCAATAAAATTAAGCTAAAAAGCAACATTTATACTCAACAATATTTGTTTAAGGTGAAGGACGAAAGTCACCTTTCGGTTTGAGATAAAATACAACTACACAGAGTATGTTTAAACTCGGAAACATGACATCTACATATGTGACACCATTCGGCTTGGCTTCATGATTTTGCTATTCGTGTCTCGTAAATTTTGCCAGCAACAGAATGGCTTGTGTGTGCATGCCTGAACACGGAGTAACGCAACACAATCCCTTATTGTACATCATTCAGTTTAAAATACGTAATATATACTAAAAGCCACAATATTGCCTTCTGTTTATTGTATTACTACGTAAATTTACCATACTCACCCAACCAGTGATGGAGAAAGAATATAAATATGAATAAATTAGCTGTGTGGTGTTGGTGGTGTAGACTGGGGCCATCCTATCTCTTCCCGAGTGTCGTAAAGGTGACTCAGGGGTCGAACAGTATCAGACAATATTCTATACAGTCATATAGTGCCAGGATGACGGCAATGCACTTGCCCTATAAAACTTAAGTGGGACCAAGTTACGGCTAGCAAAAAGTGTATGTAAAATGTACATATTTTTTAACCGACTTTCTGTTCACCAAAACCAACCATCCATCACGATTCAAAGTCACCTTATACATCTCTAATAATGTATGATAATATAAAAAAAAAAAATTCTAAATCTAAATCAATCTAAATATACATATAAAAATGTATTTTAATATTGTTGAAAACTGGTGCCTAAGCTAGACACTGGGTCTCCACCCTGTGCATAATTACATTTCGCGTGTGTATATACGAGTATACAGTACAGTACCAACAGCATCGATTCGGTGTCGTCGTAGGTTAAACCTTTCAAATAATGTTATCATCTTTTAACGCTTTTGTACACCTGATCTTTGAGAGGTGAAATATGGGTACCTATATTTTTGTTTATTTTATTATAAAGGAAGGCACAAAAGAATCGCTCGGAGTATTTTTTTAAAAGCTTACAACGTGGTAAGGGGTTTTATCGTCGTTTGGCCCACAGAGTTTGATTTTAAGTCAGTAAAGAATGTTGTTTCAACAAGGTTTGCAGTATAAAAAGCTGGTGCGCCGGAAAAACATATAATATATATATACATATAAAAACAAAACACTGTTCGATTTACACGTTTAACAATAAGGGCTTACTATTAGATGGGCCATGTATATATCTTTATATATGTATATAATTCTTCTGTGAGTGTGTATGTCACTGAACTACTCTCAAACGACTGGACGGATTTTGATGAAATTTTTTGTGTGTGTTCAAGGGGATCTGGGAATGGTTTAGATTCACAAATCAGCCCGGCAGATGGCGCTGCAGTCGGTATCTAGGTTATTTATCTATATTGATCCTAATCGATGGAAATATCATGCAGGACAACGTCTGTCGGGTCCGCTAGTATATATATATATTAGTATGACTACTTGAATGTAATTATATTTTATGAAGATACTTAGAGAATCGCATACAGATATAGCAGACTCGGCAAGCATTTCCACGTAAGAATAGTACGGCTTATTGGTATTGGTACTGGGCTCTGTTTCCGCATTTAGAATCTGTACGGTTACGGTTAAGTACGGCTTAGTCATAATATTTGCGCGTTGTTTTATTTCTGTTTGTATTCGAGATTGTAGACACAACTTATATTGCAGATGTTTGTAGTACATTTATTTACATTATTAGTATACATTTGTATAAATATCTCTTATAAAAAGTTACTTGGAAAATTAAAGTGATTTGATCTTCTTTGTTAGTGTGTTGAAGGATTGCTTTGAGATCAAATCACTTTAACTTTAATTGATCATCTCAGTTTGAAATCGACCAAAAGGAATTTCACGTACCAGATAAAACCTCAGTGGCCTGCTATAAATGACATTGTCTAAAAAAAAACAACCACCAACATCCGAAATAGCAAGACGATATTATTCAATAAAAATCTTTTTGAAGGGAAGTACTTAATAATAATATTTATTATACAAGAATTAAAATATTATTCTAATGTTAGATTTACTTCAAGCATACGCTTGAGTTACTACTTCAAAGGCAAGTAATATAAGTATTACGTTAAAAGTACGTACTTTTATTACCTCTCCAAATAATACAGTACTTGTTATTGCTAGGGTCTATTCCCTTCGGTATAGCAGAGACTTACTGTACTTATTGACTGCAATAAACAAACTAACAAACAATATAGTAGGACAACTAGTATGTTAGTTCATGTATGTAGGTTTAGTTTATTTGTTAAGCATTCAGGGCTTAACTGCTTTCACCTTTTTAGCACGTTAGTGGAGTGCTATGCGTGGATGCAGCAGCATGCTGACGTCGTGGCAGCTGTCGGTGTGAGTAACCTCTCGCTGGAGACAGCGGTTATGTCTATAGTCGAAATGCGAGGCAGTGCTGCTTGAAAAAGAGAGAATGACCCTTTGTCCCAGAATGTGCAAAATGACCTCCGCCTCCATGAGTGCTAGTCTGAGGGCGATGGACTGGGCTATCAATCGACCTAGCAGAAGCAGGCCCGAGACGGCGGCACGACGTCCCCGATATGTCCCCATATTGGTATCGCCTTGCTCAAAAGGCGAATAGGTCTCCCGTTGTACACAGGGACTTCCTTTCTAGGGTACACCTGAGGCCCCGGTCATAAGACTCGGTGACGGAATACTGTGTGGTTTTAGTCGGTTCGAGTTCGACATACCACCTGACCCATTAGTCCCGGTAAGTTGATGTCACGTGGGGATTTCCACAAAAAAGGCTTAACTGCTCAATCGATCATAATAAATTTGACAAACTCTATCTCATTAAATTATAAAATAAAATTATTAAGTTTTAGCCTGGTTAAAGATACACCACCCCACCTACTGACTGTAACTAAACTCTTTTTAACTAAACTAAACTAAAAACTAAAGAAAACAGTGTCGTTAAGTTAACAAATATCAAGACTATTTTCATATATTGTATATTCGTGTTCAAATGACAAAGCAAAACTTTTACCTTGGACGTGTCTATAAATATGTATGAAATAGGTTTTTAATAACAAATTATGTCGTAGCACGCACGGGAACTAGTTCAAACCAGAAATTTATGAAGAATTAGGTCAAATTTATGGAAATATTGTACGTAACTCACTAGACTCGACTAGACTAGACTCTTTTGACTGTTTATATTCTGCTGTAAAGTAAATAGTATATAGGCATCTATAATAAACAATATATGTGTTTAAAATTCGATTGTAACATTTGCACACTGCTTTAAACATATAATATATTATAATATAACATATCTAATCAAAAAAAAAATAGATGCAAAGGCCAGTGATGGTGATGATAAGACATGTGACAATACTAAAGAACCAGTGACTGGCAGACAGAACACACTTTAACAAACCTTAAACTTTGTCTATTTACTCCGCACACCTGCTGTACATCAGACGGAGCCTAACTAAGTATTATCATGGTGTCGGTAAGGTAAGTAAGGTACTGAGAGTAACTAGACAAAGTTCATGGTGTGCTGAAACATTTACTATCTGCCTCATTCATTCAATGGCTCATTAACCATTACACGAAGTTACAAAATAATCAATGACAAAATACAATAAGTTTTATTCGGCCCATAAGTAAAGTAAAGGCTACATATGTTTATGATGTTTAGCAAAGGTTTAAAGGCTTGGTAACACAGATGACACTATTATAATACAGGTATTATAGTCGCCAGTACTTGCTAGTCTCCATGTAGACCGTGTCCTTATTTGCTTATTTAATGCTATAAGAAACGAACACAGTCTGTTGTACGTTCACTAATACTATTCCATATTCAGAATTCCATAGGGAGATGGAATATCATAACGCTCTTCGGGTTCAAACAACGAAGAGCGTCTCGGTTGTTTGATGCTATCCGTAATTGGCATTCAGAACACTAGTTCAAGAACGTTATACGGATACGTTGGCTAATTAGAATATTTAAACACAGATGAAACTTATGAGTATGCATGCATCTAAATGGTATTGTTAAAATATTATCTTATCTTATACTCAGTACAGATATATATGTATGTACGTTTGAGTTGAGGTATTTGTGATAGCTTCAAAATAATTCAGGATAGTTCAATGTTACGATAATCATACGTGTTCAACATTATCATATATTTTTTTTACCTTACTTAATATCATGGCCTATCTTAGATAAACAAACTTGTGCTACTGATTTAAACCATTTATGTTACATATTTGAAACTGTCGCACATGACATGACATATACCTCATACATATTTACATAAATAAATATATATATATATATACATACATGTATATAAACACAATAATAGAGATCAGTATTTATAAGGATAAGTAATAAGTCCTTTACTTGTTTTTTGAATGCGTGCGAGGTTTTGGCTTGTTGGATATTCACAGCCAAGTTGTTCCATTATCGAACCGCTTGCACTGTAAAGAACTTGTCTATAAACTGAGTGGAGTGCTGCGGGATTTCTAGCTGTAAATTCCTGATGATCTCAGGTCTCTGCAATGTGAGTGTGAAAAATTATAATACACATTGTTTTGTACAGCGACATATCTTTATTTAATATAACCTTAAAAAGATACCGACGTATAATGATCGTCATATTTCATTCCACAACATATTCTTAACCACTGCTACTGACATTTTAGACCGCAAAAGTTAATAAACAAAGCCTTATTTTTTAATTTTTCTGTCTGTTTTGAATTCTGCAATTCAACATAGGTCGTAAACAATTTTGCGCAGTTTACATTCTTGGTGAGCAGGCCGGTACCTTCATAAATTCAACCTTAAGTTGCAGATACCCAGTGCTATAAAATATGAAATTTATTGACAAAGCCGTCACTAACAAACATACACCCTCTTAATCCTTTCGTGTTTATTGTTCTTTAAAATCCAAATGAATGAACACAAGAATGAGTGTTGTTTCATGAATCTATTCTTTATATCAGTTCGAATTGCCACGCAATTATTCTAGTTTATTACTACAAAATTAAAATGAAGAATATAAACTGCTTTTTTTTTAAACCATCTCGAAACTTAAGACTTTTTGGCAGTTGTTTAGAAAATGTTAAAAAATATTTAGTTTCAATTCAAAGCCGTTATGGATGAGGGTCTTACGTTCGCGATATACGGTAAGTTCTTAAGGACATGGATGTTTTACTTTATAAAGTTGTAAAATCTCACGCACTCTTGGATATTATCGTGTTGCGGCTTTGCTAGCTACAGAATATATACCTTCATGTGACAATCGCGGGAAGTGACGCTCGTAGGCAATGTTGATCGTAACTTCTGGAATATGCTACGTGGCTAAGACATGACGTATGTATTTTTATGACATCCTTATAGACGCGTCGACGCGCTGCAATTAGAGAATACAATCCCGAGCATGTTTTTCAATCCCGGGCTTACGGGATTTTTGAAGCCTTTTCCCGGGATCCCGGGCCTATCCCGGGATTAGACTATGTGGTTTCTAATTGGGCTAAAATAAAAAAACACGAGTAATTAAAAAAAAAAATAATGTCTTTGCACAACACAAATCAGAATAATAATAAGAAAAGAAAAAACACAAACCAAAAAATACTATACTTTTGCAAGAAATTAAAAAACAGCACAAAATAACTATTTAGAATTTCGAAAATATAATCGCAGAAATATCAAAGCATCCAATGTTTGACTTCCGAGCCCGCTTCGTAGTTTATTGCCAACATAAGCAGCAGCTGAAAACGCTCGTTCAGCTTCTACGCTGGTTGGAGGAATAGACAATAGATACTTATATGCTGTTTTTAAGTGATATCCACGAACTCCTCCATTTTCGAACAGGCTCATTTCACGTCTAATACTATTTGCCAACCCCAATTCATTTTGTACTTGTACTTCAGGATCTGGGGATTTCATACTCTTGTTAATTTCCAGCTGTAACTTTTCCTTTAATGTCAATTGGGGTTGGGAGGTTTCTGACCTTAGCTCATCATCTGTTTGTGATCCTGACCTTGCTTCTTCTTCCCTGTAATCTCGACTATTAAGTCTTTTAACAATACTCTTTATTTGCTTCCTCACTAAAGCCTGTGTCGGAATTGGAAATAAGTCGTGCCATTCCAAATCCGATAATAACTGATTTTCAACATCCATTCGTGGATTTTGTAAATAATTTAACACGCCAGTTAAATCATCACTTCGTCGTTGCTTTATACGTTCCACCAAGGATGTTTTAATTTTTTTGGCAAGTGCTGAGTTTTTGCTAGACAGTTGTTTTATAAGAAATTTCAAAGTGGCATCAGCTGTGCATAAATTAGCATCTCGCCGACAGATTGCTTCTACTGTTAATTTAATTGGGGTCAGCACATCAACAATTTTATTTACCAATTCAAAATCAACATCTTCTAAACGAATTGGATGATTGAGATCTATAAGAGCTTTTTGAATGCATGCTTTTAAAAGATAAAATCGCTCCAGCATTGTTAAAAGACTATTCCACCTGGTTTTACAGTCCAAAAGAAGTGACAACTCTTTTCCATGTTCAATTTTCACATATTTTTGAAGTACTGTTTCATTTTTCAATGGATATCTTTTGAAATACACTACAACTTTGCGGATTTTCTTTATCAGCTCATTAATATTTTCATATTGTGTTAACTCTGGTACGTGTTCTGGCGCATGACATTACGATTAAACCTGATTCTGGACAGTCGAAGTCTTCTAAATGGTGTTCATCATCGCTGTCGTCCATATAATCAACAGTCACAGCTGGTTCATTTATAGTATCATCTGAGGTAGGGCTATCTTGCAAATTATTATGTTTATCATAAAGCACATCACAGACCGCCAAATTGATACCATGTGCGAGACACAGTTGTTGTTCAGTGCAAACAAGCCGCCCCACCTTTATCATAACATTCGGTCCATCGGTTACAATAGCCACGATGTCAGTTTCTAGGGAAAAGTCAAATTTACTTAGACGCTCTTGCAATATACGAAGACAATTTTCAGCTGTCTTACTATCGTAAATAGGAACAAGTCCTAAGTTCCAATATTTTTTATATGAATGAACGTTGACCACCATGTATCGTTTATTGGAAGTTGAAGTCCACTCGTCGAAAGAAAGACTAAATCTTTCACCTGCACTTTTCAAATGTTTTAATTCTGCAGTTACTTGCTTTCTGATTTTTTCACTGTAATTCATAACATGTTTTCGAACAGTGACGGCTGACTTTGGTAAATCCGTGTATTTTGCTAAGAGCAATTTTCTCAAATCATCTGAAGTTATGAATACACTGAATGGAAATCCATCTAATGCAATAATTCTTGCCAAAATATCATCCAGGCTATCGTCAGCACTTTTAGTAAAATAATTATTATTCTAACTTTCGCTTGGCTGGCGGCGGTGCTATGTTCAGATTTTCAGAATCTTGACTTGTTTATGAATCTTGACCTTGATGTTATGTTTTGATAACAAATGTGTATGTAATCCCTTAATTGATCCACCCAAAGTCTTGAGGACGGCTGGGCATCGCTTACATTTAGCACTATTCCCGTCCTTCGCAACTAAATAATAACTCCACACTGACGTCGTATCACTGTCTTTTTTATGTTTAACAAAGTCTCCCGCCATTTGAAATACTTAATTTCAGATAATTGACTTTTAAATTTTAATGACGTAGCCTACGTAACCCGTCGTCACTGACGTAGCCTACGTAACCCGTCACTGACAGAAAAATAAATGAAAAAAATAAAACCTGATTTGCATGTTTATACTTTCGTACAGGGAATCCCCGACGGGAAATACCCGCAACAATATTATGATATGAGATGATCGGTTGATTCCCCTGTTGGTTCGTTGGGGAATTACCTTAAGAGTATTGTATTAAAGTATTCCGAGTGGGGAAGTCCCTTCTAAGTTCTACGACAAACATATTATTAGGACTGTACCTGTGTAGTAAATAGTGGGTACCAACGTATTGTACGAGTTGCTTTTTGTCGTAATGTATTAAAATAATCTAGGCTAGACTTGTTTGTGGCCATCCCGAAAATCCCGAGATTAGCCAAGTACAGTCCCGGGATTTTCGGGGCCAGAAAACGGTCGGGATCCCGGGAATCAACCTTAATAGAATTTTACGAAGATTTATGATAGTCATCTTCTATCTTAATAAAGCGTTTTTATTTGTTTGTTTAAAAACACTAATCTTTTTGTATATATATATATATATATTAGATAGTTAATATTTTACGTTAATAATACGCATATAATTAATATTAGACTATTATTGTTTTATATAAATATGTATATACGTTGTACACCTCAGCTACCACTCTCTCTTGACACTAAATCCATCCTAAGGTTGTATGGTCGAATTCGCTTTTAGCGATAAGACCGCAATATTGTACAATACGTTAATATTTAATGAGATTTATTGTAATTCCTCTAGTGTTCGTTAGTTAATCTAATCTAATCTAGTACCTACATATTATGGATAAATTACACTCTGCCTGCTGTTTATGCTCAGTTAAAGCACGTTTAAACAAATAAACAAAAAAAACTATTAAACTTTGTTAATATCGATTCATAAATTTATAAGAATTTGTATCAGCATTCTGAAGAAATCGTGAGTGAGTTTCTAAAGTTATTATTATTTATATTATACAGTTATTTTTTTGTTTTAAGCGTATAGCTTTCGTCTTTTTGTTCTCTCTATGACTCGGGAATGATACTTCTTTCTTATATGAAACAATTATGACCTTTTCTGTAACAAAAGTATACAAAAACGAACCATCGTAAACTAGAAAGAATAAAATAGTGATCGTAACTATCAACTTACAAATTCCATTTTCAGTAAATTTTCTATTTGTATTGCGATGACTCGCTCGAAGAAATGTCCGGAATGTCTCAAGTTTTGATATTATGAATATAACGTTCCATTGCAATGAAACAGGTTTTTCTTCAAAAGTGAAGTGATGACTGCCTAAATGTGTTGACTACTAATTTACCCCTGCACCGGTATGGCTTTACCATAAATATTTCTACGTGTAATAAGAGCAAAAGCTCTTACTGGTAATGATATGTCGTTATTTGCTAGAAAAAGCAAAAATGTTGTTGAGTGCGTGCGTGTAAAAGCCACAGAAAATTTAATCCCAGAGGTAAAGTGATACCTTACCAGGTGTGAATAACGTATTACTTTGTTTTTTATAAAACAACTCGTTTCTTTAACCACTCTTTTGAGCCTTTTAGAACTTTACTATATTTCATTCATTCCTGTCATTACACCTATGAAAGGAGTGCGGGTAAATGAATAAAGTTGTAAACTTACTAATATTATAAATGCGAAATTTTTGAATGAGGTATGTCACTCATTACGTCAGAACAGCTTAACGGATCTGGATAAAATTGGGCACATAGATAGATTATAGTCCGGAATAGTCCAAAGGAAATTAATGTTCCATAATTTTTACACTTTATTTTTTTGAAAAAGAGGCGGCCAAGGTATACAGGAGTTTATGGAAGCACTCCCTATTGGATATACCCAGGTGTCTTGCAGTTGACACATTTATGACGGAACACTGCGTTGTTTTAGTCGGTTCAAGTCCGACATACCACTTTACCGTATTATATCTCCTTCACTTTATTTTAATACAACTACTAGGAAACATTAAATTAACAGTATAGCTACATTCCCTTGCTTGAAATTTCTTCAATTTACTACCGTCCTACTTAACAGCACGATGGCCCCATCGCCACAATGTAGCGTATATATAAAAGTATTGAAACCCTTTACTAAACTTTTTTTTCCATTTTTCTTATGTCACAAGTTGCAACGGAAAAGTGTTTGTCACGAACAATTAATATTTCTTTTTTCATAACTGACAGGTTCAACCGCACGAAGCTATAAGTATATCATGAATATTGTTACGTCAATAAGATTTCAAACAGGGATAAAACACATTTTCTTAATTATTGCCTATCAACATTACAGATATTACTCGTGTATAGCCAATTCGGTAACACTTAAACAGCAATATCCATGTGCTGGATCGTCTAATGGCCCAACTGACGACAAGCTATTAACTGTTCGTGTCAACTGTTTACCGTCCTAAAGTTATAATTACTAAACTTGTCTAGAGTATTATGCATATTACTTTAATCCCTGTATGAAAACACCGATATATTAGTTTGGGTAAACATAACGTAATGTATCACAATTTTAAAGACTAAATATCACCAAGCACTCGATACTACAACAGGAGTTAAATAAGCGAATATCGCTTTGACGTGCAGAATATTAAAACGTGAACAGCTATGTCTTATATTTTGATACAATTGTATAGTTACATCTGGGGTGTCAGCCAGAGCATATGTAATATTAGATGATATATGTATACCTTTTGAGCCCCAATATATCAATATCTTGATTCTATAACACAGAACGTACGTGCATCGACTTGGTTCTTTTTTGGGTTCCGTACCCAAAGGATAAAACGAAACCCTATTACTAAGACTTCGCTGTCCGTCGGTCCGTCTGTCACGGGGCTGTATCTCATGAACCATAATAGTTAGACTGTTAAAATTTTCACAGATGTTGTATTTATATTGCCGCTATAACAACAATATAATGGTACGGAACCCTTCGTGCTCGAGTCTGACTCGCACTTGGCCCGTTTTTTTCATAATCCATACAACATTAAAATTACATATAACGAAAACAAGTAAAATAACTAAAATAATAAAAAGATATCAACTCTATAATTAACTTCCTCGCTGTTTTCTGGTCACTCTGACTATGACTTTGTCTCAAAATGTTATACCGTATGGATAGAATATTTTTGTTATTTAAAGGACACCTCACACACATACACACACACATACACACACACACACACATACACGCACACATACACACACACACACATTAGACCGTATAGGCTCGTAGGTCGTGACATAGAAACATCATACATATACATTAACATAAACATAACACTCCTTTCACTAAACATTACCAACTCAACATTCATCAACGTAAAGGACACGTGGACACAGATAATTGCTTCTGTGTAAGTCAAAACAATAACATAATATTCTACCATTAAGTGTGTACTCTAGTACAAGGCCAATACTGTCCACCGACGACGTGGTTCTATGTTCAAACAGGATACATAAGCACGCAAACAAAGGAACAAACGGTCTTAGTCTGCAACAAAAGGACGCTTAACACATTGCATCCATCCAGTTATTTTATCGAGATACTTTCGTTGCTAACTGGAAATCGCAATCAATATATTGATGTCTGTGTTCTTTTCTTCCCGGCTGCGCAAGAAGGAAGGTTGTATTTTCGTAGTCCTGTATGTATGATATTTCCTTTTCGCGGCCTAGAGCCGGCGTCTTGATAGATTTCAAGACGTTAGGTGTCATTAGAATAGACTTGATAGTAGCAAAAAAAAAATCGTTGGCAAAAAAAGAGAGGCAGTTAATAATGCAGTCAGGTTTTAAATTAATAAACGAACTCCCTATCTTTCCTGAGTTTATAAATTGGTCCCTGTCATTGATATAATTATTAATAAAAGTTCGAGGATCCAAAAATAAAACACAGAAGCGTGAACAAATAGCATAACGTATAAATGTAGTACTAGTGCTATACATACATATATATCCGTATTTACCACGTACAGAATAAAGTCCTAAAACGTCATCATTACACGTATAAAAATATGCCAAAAAATAAAAAAAGTGTTAGATGTTTTTTGGAAGCCAAATTATGAGATTTGAGATTGAGTTTTTAATTATGAGGCGGCGCGGCGTGTCAATACTTTTGGTCTAGGCAATTTCGCATCGGTCCGCAAAATCGGATTTGCTCCTCGGAGCGGCCACAGGTGTGACAAAGCTATGTACTACGACATACGCCCACCGTATCATGCGACCGCATATGATACACACGTACCTAACTATCTAACAGAAAAATCAACTCCGATATAAAAAAAAAACAATACAAATTTCGATGGAAGAATCTTAAAATTTTCTTGCTAGTAAAGTGTTATATAGCCTTTAGGAAGCCTGCAACCAAGGTTGTTAGTAATGCTAGATAGCTATTTATTTACAACTCTTTGCAGGTACATACATCGTGTTATCTGACATCTTATGAGAGATACATACATAAAAGCCTGATAACTGGCTACTTGAAGTAACAGAAAAAATGTACAGAACATTAAACAGAACATTTTCATTTAAGTTATATGGTTGTCGCTTAGTAAATTATGTATTATTACATACTTTCTCTTTAACAGCATACGTAATAATAATTATTAAAATAAACGTAGCAATTCAAATGTTATATAACAATTGACATCGATCTAGTGGTTAGTGATCCTGACTGCTGAACCAGAGGTTTTGGATTCGATTCTCACAAGGGACTTAAATTTGTGTGATTTACAAATAGTGGTCCCGTTCGCATGTTAGTCGGGTATATTTCAGTACGCATACAAACAAACGTACCTATATTATTTATGTGAATACGTGATAATTGAAGGCACTAAACAGTTCAATTAATCATTCAGTAGATTGTAATAGGCAGTTTGTTCAGGCACTCAGGCTTATATACATAGTTTGATAATCCATTTCATATTAGAGTGGTTTGAATAATAAATTAATTTAATTACGTGCTTACTAGTAGGTGAGTCAGGGAAGGTACAAAATAGAGTTAAGTACATTCGTTATTGAATTGAAATGCATTGATTTAAATCACTAATTAGCATTTTCATGTACATGCAACAGTACAAACTCAAGGGCAAGGAGCTAAAATTAACATATATTTTTTTTAAATATAGTAGAATTTTCACTAGGCCAGAACTTTTCTTTGAAATTTAGTACTATAGGTGATTTTTTATCATTTTTTTATATTTCGAATAGTATTACATTCAATATATGTATATTTAGTCAAAAGGTTTTTATTATTTTCCTTTGTTGTTCAAAGTTTTATTTTAAAGCTAAACCTTTGCTAGTTTTACAAAACTGTAGACGTAATTGTGATATAGTTCGAACTATATCTCAATCAGCTAACAATATTTTATTATATCATGAACAAAGTCCTTTTATTATATAATCAATGTAACTAACTCAGCGATATTGATTGAATTTCTAAATGTATAAACGGAATGTGATCAACTATCCTCAATAAAAATTGCACGATGGAAGTTTAAGTTGCTATCCTCATACTAAATCTCTATTAATAAGAAAACTACATGATACAACTTACACCCACACTCGTCAATTTACTTTGTCATCTATTCAGTGCAAAAGCTCGGGATCTATAAAACTATTATCTTATAATTAAGATTTTAGAACCTATTATATTCTACAACTTATTAAACAATGTTTACCGATACGATTTTAACCCCGCCATACTCAGGACTGTCATGTTTCCTAGAACATTAACTTAACGGTTCTTAGTTCAAGTTAAAATTATGAAAGGAATTTAAATAATAATACCTGTATATATACATAGTAGTAGCCTGTAGTTGAAACTTCTGTATAGGTAGAGGGCTCAGACCGTACCGACCGTACAGACAGTTCCAGTTACAGCCATGTGCCCTCGACGTCCTCAACCTATTGCTGACACTTCCCGATCTATCTGTATACGCAATACCCTTATCCACCCTTATACCAATCTATTCTGTCGGCTTTATGTGCCTAATAATTACCATAGACTTCGTCAAAACCGCCGACGCAAATTGTTCGCGCAGCCGGTATACTCGTATAACAGTATAAACAGTTGCCAGAGCAAAATCTCAAGTATATCGTAGCGCTCCGTACCCTCCTGATCAACAACCCTGAGTGTGATGTATTTGCAAACAGATGGAATGAAATTGTGAGAATAAGCTTAATATTTGGCGAGAAAATTTATGTGAGTCCAATCCTTATTTTTTTTTATTAGTCATATGGTTATAAATGCTGTTGTAGTTAATTTTATTATGTGTTCTATTATTATGAATTTGTAATTATTATTTGTTTATTAATTGTTGCTCTATGTTAATTAATGTAATTGGTTTATCATTTTAAATAACTATAAATAAATAAAAAAAAATACCCTTTCCCTCCATTGACTTCCCTTGAGAGAGGCCAAATTCTAATCAACAAAATGTCCATGATTAATACACCTCTGCCTACTCCTTCAGGGATACAGGCATGAGTGTCTGTATTATGTATCTGTATTGTTATTATAGAATGCGGAAGTCACTAAGTTCAGTAGCGCAGCAGGCATACAACCGTGTATTAAGTCTTAGGAGATTAACGTTTTACGAGAGAATATTATGTTTATGGCTTCTTCGCTTACGTTTTATAAACACGAGACTATTGAAACCGCTGAAACTAAATATAACCCAGAAATAGTATATATGTATGTAAGTAGCCACATAAAACCGTTTAACTAAACACGTTTGTGTTTGTTAACCAAATAGTAAACTAAATTAACATTTACGCAAAGTAAACTTAGCTGAGTGTTCGGTTTAAAAGACAAATACATCCGGATGTTCATAGATTACATTTCTTTAATAATTTAAAACAGACGTAACAAATATTTTGAATGTACTGTATTTACACTTGATTACTTATTAGGAAAGGTAATATATCTGTATTTACCTGTACAAAGAGCGGATTCTTTTAAAAAATAAGCCAATACTTACGATAATACCGTGATCGCTATGCTACACAACATGAGATAAACAATTTTGTTTGATGGCTTCCTGTCCCGGGAATTCGGGTTTTTCATAAGTGCTTTGAAGATTTAACGATCAGTCTCCGTTTTCCTTAGCGTATGGGGCCTAGCGCTTTCAAACAAATAAAGAAATAATGTCCACAAAATACTCCTGAGAACTATTCAGGTAGGCTGGCCTGTTGGTCTGGAGGTTAGCAATCCTGACTGCTAAGGTCAAATACTTGTGTGATGAGGACGATTATTTATTCTGTGTCTGGGAATAATTTACTATTCTCAATAATTATAACATTCAAGTGATAAAGTGAAAGAACTTTTTTCTATCTGTATCAGTCAACTTTAAACCTTTATACATATTAACAGTTTTATTAGGGGCGACAACCATCCGACTCTCGCATGAAACGGAATAATGACGTTCTATTCAATTTGACAGGTTGTTTAAGGGTTTCTAGTATGGGCTTTTTTAGCATTTTTTGCGCTTGATAGAGGGAATGATATTTTGTAGTTATAAATAAAATAAAAAACTTCTTTTATTTTGATAATGGTTTATTCCATTTTTATTTCAAAACTTTTTCTAACAATAACATAGGTCCTGTACATTGGTAAATATCGGTATCGGTAAATTCTATTTAACCTTGAAATCACGGCATAAGGATAAACAGACAAATCTCAAATTTGAGACAATTTACTGTAGTTGTTACAAGTAACTTGTTGTTAATGTACCTAGATATTAAATGCCTCGTATCTTCTAACTTCATTTTGTATTTCCCTGAACCATGTTTAATTATTTTGTACTATTAGATTTAAGTAAACCTTATAACTGTTATAAGGTTGACTAATCAATGTTATAAGGTTGTAGGTGCAATCAATATTGCACCTACAACCTTATAACATTGATTGCAAATCTGATTATTACATAAGATTTTGAGTGCATTATGACTCTTTCATATCTTAGGGAAAAGGCACTCACTAGAACAGAGTACATTACGACTCTTATTTTTTTGTTGACGGGTTGGAAGATGCTCATGGATGTCCTTCACCCAACACCCAATGTCGGACACCTACCGACTAAAAACCGCATCGGCGTTCCCCTATTTGCCTATGATCGGAGGAGCGAGAATCTCCATTGCATTCATCTGCTACCTCCGGCAGGCAGGCAGGCAACAGACTTGTTGGCCGTCTTACCCAAGACGGGTCCAGTCGTCACCCTCTGTAACCATCACACTTCAGTCACAGTATTCTGACAGCGCGCACGGAACACGGCGCGCTGCCTCTCGGGCCTGTCTCTATTCAAACATTTCGACTTATACTAACGTGGCTTATCACGAAACACCAAAATCAAGTGTGTAGAAAGCACTAAAGATAAAAAAATCTCTTTTATTTTAGTAGAACATATCTTACTGCGTTTAGCTGCCTACTAAGCTATTATAGGCACAGCCGTAATGTCCACAGCGTAAATTCCGCTTTACCACCCTCAGTTCATAAATTTAACACATAAATTTTAACTATCTTTATACAGTTTGTTACGGACTGATGATTACACTAAATTAAGGATCTCGAAAGTATTTTACTTTCGATAAGATATTATTACTAAGAAGAGAACTAGAACAGAAAACCATTTTCAAATCTTAATTGGTTTAATATTGAATTGACGAATGGATTATTTATTCTTCATGATAAAGTACCAAGATTAATACACGTATATGAACTACTTCATTCGAATTCTTCCAAGTCTACGAAAGGAATTACGGGATATCATAAAATACATCTCTGAGAAAAGTTCATAATCATTCATAAGAAGTCTCAAATCTTAATTATGAGCTTCTACGTAAATGATAAAAATATCTAGACTATCATACATACCAAACTTTCTCAAGGCTCTCGCACAAACGAACCCGTTGAAAATGATACCGAATATAATAATTTCTAAAACGTATGTAGCTTCAGGTTCGTAAAGCCTTTAGTGTAAGGAGCTCCAAGAGGTATAAATGTACATAGGAAGCGCCGCTATTACTGGTTGTAGCTCTCTTAGTAGGGTTATTTACTAGTCCATACACGATTTCATCCTTTAAAAGTGTCAACAATTTTTGAAAATTTAGGCTTCAAAAAAGTCGAAGCCGTAGTTTTAACTGCGTCTATAATATTGTATTTGTTGCCTTTGACTTAGATTGTAGAGTAGTTTAGTTTAGAGTAGAGCTTTAGATTGCGGTTATATTTATTCTTTGTCCGTGTTTATAAATATACTTCAGACAGGCCAATCTTCTAATATAAAGGTAATTGAAACAATTCTAAACATCGTAGGTTATCGTGCTAATAGTAAAATGCCCGGGGGAGTTATCAGTTCACACACTCGAGCAGGTAGCGGTCAATTTAACTATAAGCCCAATGTTGGGACGCGATTAACCCTGCCTCCACATCACAAACCTTGCGTGCCAATGTCCGTCCGCACACTACACGCCAAAAATCACAAAAAGCACTGCCACTCCTAATCAATAAAAAATAACGAATCAGACCGATTTTACAGTAATTTAAAATAAAACACATATTAGGCAAATAAAAATAGGTTTGTTAAGGAGACGGTTAACTGGGAAACAAGACTTTATTGCTACTGTAAAACAATATTCATGAGATACATATTTCAGTGTACGTCATTTAAACAAAATTCGAAAACAAACAAATAGGGAAGCTACAAAAAGCTACTGTTACAAAATATGTACAACAAAGAAGAGCCCAACTCGTTAGCGTATTTTTTTATTTTATCGTTACGTGATATGTCGACTTTTACCTAGTTTTTAGAAATACGAAAATGCTGGCAACAATGTTTTTTAAACAAAAATAAATAAAATTATACTTCAGACTCGTGGTCACAACAGTAGGGGCTTTTAAAATATGGGAAAAATTAAAAAATCTATGAATGTAAATAACTGTATACAAATGTGATAACCGCTATTCCGATTAACTACGTCTACTAATTAAAAAATAAACAGTACTGAAGATACTCTAAATTATGTACAGAACAATTAATGTTTAAAGTATCAAATATTATTCGAGAAACAGCATTTTGTAGACAATATTATCAATATTCCTATAACGAGATTAATCTCTGAACATGTTAATTGTATTAAGCTGACTAGACATAAACGAAGCATTTCAAATCAGTAAAGTTTCTGGGTCACTAAAGAGATTCTCCAAATAAACTATTAATACCAACATAAAGTTAAATCTTATCTATAATAAACATAATTTTATTTTAAGTATTATTTTAATTTTACCTACTTAATTAATACGTACGCAAAGTTTTCGATATATATTTATTTTATTCTTTTATAAAAAATCAACTCCCGCACTAGGAATAGCCTCAGTGTCAAGGGGGACTTTATAAATATACAAACAACGGACACAAAGAGCATCCACCCTCGTGACAACTATTTGTGCTTCACACAAATTTTTGTCCAGTGTGGGAATCGAACCTACGACCTCCGGCTTAGCAGTCAAGGTCACTAACCGCCAGATCAATAAGAGAGTCGAATGTTTTTAAGAGATAACATGCTGTGGTTTCTGTGTAAATAACGACATTGTGAAGGGGTGCTTCCATTTTCATCTCTAAACATTTAATAATTCTAAAGAAGTACAGTCAGAAAAAAAGAAATTAAATGGAAGAAAAAAATAATCCTTAAATGTAAAAATCCTCTATCATACTCATGTACATATTATGCTTATGCTGTTCCTTCTGTGTAGCACTAAAACTGAAAACATGAAAATTTGTTTAATATCAGTCAATTAACTTAAAATTACATTACTAGACATTTGGTATTATAATAAAATTTAAAAAAACAAATGTATTTATAAATATTTTTTTTGTAAAACTTCATGTAAGAAACATATGTACACAAAGAATCTAAATTATTATTATTAACATAATGTATTATTACGCCCATTTTAGACATAAAATATTTACTCTTTTTGAAGATTGACTAAAGACACGGACAGATTAATAAAAATAACAGATAATCTGCCATTAATCGGTCGAAGCGTGCGCGCGATTATAGATTTTTCCATGAGATTAGTTCTCTAACCACTTTTTCTCCAAATGTTAATGTCTTCATTTAGTTGTGGATATCGCTTTCCGATATCGGTTGTGTTGCCATTGGAAACACATTGGCTCGTACGTACATGGAGTTCGTATTAAAAATTACTTTGAAACCGAGCTACTGCGACTCATTCGATTATATTTATAAAATTTTACTCAATTGTATTTTTAATGATATATTTATAGTACATATACATATGTATATATTCAAAAAGTAACAATATACTAATTTAAATTAAAATATAGCATTTTCAAAATCTTTTTTTGCAAAATATTTATAGCCACGAGTGGCACTAGCTACAAAAAGCTAAAGGATTCTAAAGATACTCCATTCCTTTAAATCTGTTCTGGTATACAGAAGATAAAGTGGAAACTCAACTAAACTATACATACTGTACTGTACATATAGTAGTGTAATGTTTGAAGAGTTCCTTAAAACATTACACTACTTCTATAAACGATATTCTAAAGGCAACTATTAAAAATAGATTATAAAATTATTTAAGTGCAAAACAGTAAAATATTTAAATTAATAGCAAAATAGACAAATATAAATCAAGAATAATTATTAGCTACATAACTTTTATGTAATATGCAATGCAATACTTAATAAGAGAATTAAAACCAAAAGTTATGATGTAAAATAAAATAATATATAATTATTATTATCAATAAATATATATTATTATTATATAAAATATACATAATTTATCCTATTTACAAATAAGCATAATCAAATCTGTTCTTAAAACATAAAGCCTTCTTCCTCTTTTCTAATAACCCAATGCTGTGCCCGACAGGTTCATGATGAGTTGATGACACATCAACACTACATTGTGTAAATAGCAATAACTATTGACTATTGAGTACCGACGGCAGTCATGTAAAAATGATATCGCATATACACCCAAACATTTAAACAAGTAAACCTATACTCGTACAAATGTGGGTAAGTGATGTATTTGTGAGAATAACTTTGTTAAACTCTGTGAAAACTGTTTTCTGCAAGTACACATACTACATTACAGGTAAGTTTCGTCAAATATTTTTTAAACTTGAACAAACAGTAATTCTCCTCAACATCTGAAACGGGATAGTAGGAGTGTTGTGGTGCTCTGCACCAATATTGTCAAGGTATTTTCTCAACAGTGTTTAAGTTCCTAAATAATGTAGGTCAGGTGCCAACTCTCATTACAAGTTAGAAGCTAGTGGGGTCAGTCTGAGCCACCGGTGATGCCAAGCACACCAATATAAGCGCACACGGCCCGCTCGTTGAACCAAAACACGTACAAGTTTCATTGGATTTTACTTCATCAGACTGGTCGTCTAGTCCATTTCTCTAACTGATTTATGTTCAGATTAAAATCTAGACACATTTCACATGTTAAATTTTGTTGACATTTCGTCCTTAGTATTTTATTATGAAATGTAACTACGTAACAACTACTCTAATGAAGTTGGATGTCGTATGTTTTAAGGGTTTTTTTTTGGCATCGTGTCTATGATTGGCTATATTTAAGCATCCCATTATAATGATATTATATTTTATGCCTAAACAAAGAGATCCAAGTAAGACCATAATTTTCTACGCTGAATGAATGTGGGTCGTCAGAGTTTAAACAACTTTGTAAACTATCTCAGGACTCTCAGATATGTTTTCTCGCAAGTTCCCCTTCGCCGTTAAGTCGTGTAATAATTAAATAATAATATACCCATATTATTAATAAATGGTCCCACATATTTCAAAACAGTTGAATCTTAGTAAACGTCTGGCGTAAAAGAAGAACAGTGAGATTAATGTTCGTTGTTTGGTCATTCCCATTGTTGTTTTAAGTCTATTTCCCATCTTTAGAGAAAATCATATTTATAATTTTGTATTAGGTAAATACTCTACAATGGTTAAAAGTCTCTGAAACTCTTTGATCCTATGTAAGTAACCGTTTTGCTTGTCGCGGGAACAGTTTAATTAAAGCAGAACATCGTTTCTTTTTTAACAGGGTCTGGCGAAATTGCTCATCCGGGGGAAAAATATATATCACACAGAAAAAAAATCAATATCATTATGAGTTGGTCTTTTTGCTGGCGCAAGTGAATACTTTATACTGAGAGTAAAACAGTAAATAACGGCCCCTGTAACAGCGGGAGTTAAATGCCGCACTGAAACTTCTAAATACTAATATATTAAACAAGTTGTCCTATCTTTGAAAATAACAATGGAACACCTGTGTTTTGTGACCACCGCTCTACATGGGAATGTATACGAGCCGTTCCCTTTACGCTCTGCTCCTAAGGGTCACAGGGATAGCCTTTTTTTCGTTTTTTGTATGATATACACACGCTGCCCACGGACACCTGCAAATCAAAAGTCGTAAATGCGCTGCCTGTCTTTGAGGGTGATGAGGACGGGGAATTAAGGGAATTAAGGGGAGGGATAAAGGAGAGAGCCACTTGGAGTACACTCACTCACTCGGCAGTAAATTGTAAGAATTGTTTGTTTACCAGTTTTCTCTGAGGCCGTGGTATTACTAATACAATATTATGTGTATTATAATATATAGACTTACATGTTACTGCATCTAACATCCCACCTAAACATACCTTTTTTTTCTTTTTGTGTTTAAACCCCCTCGGGACGTCATCCCCCCGGGGTTTTCGGTGGAACGCTGTATCGGAATCGAACCGACTAAAACCACACGATGTGCCATTCTGCGCTTAGAATAGGAGGAATCCGGGAACAGCTTTATTAGGACATCCGGACCCCTTCTAGCGCCTGCCCGCACTATGCGGGCACCACCTGTTGGAAACCCATCAAAAAGTGTCGTCCAGACACACGCGGACGTCAGCGGAGTGGAGAGGAAAACCCGTCCCGACCACCCGCGGCTACACCCAGGGCGGCATGAGGCGCTGGTAGGCGGCGAATTGGGTCCGAGTAGAGGTCATCCTCCCGGGTGCGCTCCACCACCTCCTTCTGCGAGATGACCTCCTTACAGAAGGTTGCGACCGCGGTAAAATTCCTGTCACTACCGGCCATGGAGCGTAGTGACAAATCCTCTCCAATTACTGCAGTGAGGGCCCGACGCTGCGCCGTCCAAGACGGGCAATCCGCGAGCGTATGCTGGGCCGAGTCCTCACTGCAGTCGCAGTGGTGGCAGACGGGACTCAATTCCCTCCTTGCGACCGAGTGCAGTTACCAACCATCGTGGCTCGGCGAGCGGCCTCACGCCACTCGCGTACCTTTTCGGGCGGGGGCCGATTGCCGCTACCCGCCCGGAAATCAGTCGTCCGCCGATAAACTTCGGCGAGCACTTCCGCCTCCAAATCCCACGGGGGAGTTCGGGCCAACGCACACGCCCCCTCCGTCGACACGGTGCGGTAACCACGTATGGCTCTAACCGCCATAACCATCTGAGGGCGCCTGAGGTGTGCCTTATTCTGGGAGTTCACAGCCTCCGCCCACACCGGTGCACCATATAGTGCCATTGACCGGACTAACCCCGTGTACAGCTGTCTTGTGGCGACGCTGGGTCCACTCAGGTTGGGCAAGAGTCACCCAAGGGCGGACGCAGCGCCGACCAACTTTGAAGCCAGCTGCAGAAAGTGCTCGTCGAAGCGCCATATTCCGTCGAGGATCAGGCCCAGATAGCGTATGTGGGCCCAAACCGGTACGAGGATCGAGTTGACCATTATGGAGGCCCCAGGGGGTGGATCTCGATGGGGCCCATGGAATAGAAGGGCCTCCGTCTTATCCAGGGCCCCCCGCAAGCCTAGCGCCTCGATCCGCTCGACCACCAGTAAGGCTCCTCTGGTGGCCAAGCGTGCCGCCTCTTGAAAGTTCGCCCCCCGGGCTGTGACCAGAGTGTCATCGGCTTAACATATTACGTCCAGTCAAGGGGGGAAGTCACCTCGACTGGACCAGACCCAGTGGAACACCGCACGACATGGGCCGACGACTCAGATTTCCAACTCGGTCCTCGTACATGACGGTACGCTCCTCTAAATAGTCTGCCAGTACGCTCTTCTAAATAGTCTGCCACACCTAAACATATCTGCCTCTAGGATCCAAAAAAATAACAAGTCGTTACGAGATCAATGTGTTTGTTTTTAAAAAAAAAATCCAGTTTCCAGACATAAAATATCTGGAATCTGGAATGGAACAAGTTTAAATCCACTATCCAAGTGTATGAAGGGTTAATTACACTATGTTGGATAATTTACATTGAATTGTATTTTCCGTCTCTGGTGTTTATTTTTCTTCCTTTTATTATTGTTATTTCTACTTATTTTTCACTTTCTTAATACTTATAACCTGAGTTTACTTACTTTTTAATAACATAATAGCTCTTAACAAATAGTGCTGTTATATACTTTTATAAATATTGTTATAAGTTTCTGGTGATTTAAAAGAGTGGCCATGAGTTTGTTTCCACGATTCCTTCTCCCAAGGCTCAACTATTTGGAAACGGGAATATTATAAATCAACACACTCAGGTACTTAATTATTTAATATTTTTAATAATAATTTTACATTTGCCAAAGAAACTTACAGTCGCCTATATGAAATTGTGGGTATTGGTCTATATTTTTTTTTTAATTGGATGATGTCAAATAATAATTATTGAGTCTTTTCGTGAAGTAAAGAATTTGAATTATATGACTCCCCCTCCCCCATGACACAAAAGTAGACTTGCAGATGGCCATAAATGTTTCGTGAGAATACCATGACATTAATAAAAACGTAGGCTTCCCATGGTATATAGTCTAAACTTCTGAGGCATGACTACCATTGTTTACTCCAGATGCGAGAAACCTGCAAGCAAACATGGAAGAACGTCGTTTAGTATAAAGTAACATGCTCAGTAAACGGAACAGAACATCATATTTCTCTTGCTCTTTCAATTAGTTTAGCAAACACAACTTTGCTGATGGCAGAAGTCATTCTCGAGCTCTGCCATCAGCAAAGTGTTCTCTTGCCATGTGGATCAACGCCGATTGAGGACCAGTAAGCTTTGAAAGTTACTTGAAAGTAACAATAGTTATAACCTACCTATAAGTTTTTTTCATGACCCAACGGTTAAAGCTAAAAATTTATCAGAAATGTGACTAACAAACTTTAACTTCGAAGCTGTGAAATATCGTCCACACGCAATGTTTTGTTTACGACGCTGTACTTAGTTCGGAATGATTACAATCGTAGCCGGCTGACGGACTAATAGCTGTATTGAAAGTAATTGCCATAAATACAAGTTTAACTCTGCTTTGCTTCCGTCTGTTCTAAAAACCGAACTTTTTCTTGCAATTTTTATTTATATCTTAACTAGTTTGCTATTACTTATATACATTCTTTTTAACAGACTTCAAAAAAGGAGGAGGTTTTCAATTCGACTGACCTCAGAACTTTCGACTGGGTGAACCGATTTTAATGATAACTTGGTGCTTCCCGTGTCCCATTTAAATTTGGTCCAGTTCCGACAATCGCACCCATGAGAAAACCATATAAGTCTTAAATTTGCATTAAGTATGTGCGCGATAAATGGACGAATATACGTAATAAAAATTATACCTGCATTGTTCCATTGAATCAGAATTTGATCATGGGTCATGGGATATATCATTAAAATTACGAATAAGTTTTTATATTGAATGTTTTTACGATTGAAAGTATTGTGCAAAGGCGCACTGAAGGCGGTTATCTACCTTTTTTAATGCTCAATTATGTTTACACACTACACTATTAAATTCAGAACTACCGGCAACAGCCAGTTTGAGTTATAGGTATGCGACCATTACTTTTTTATTTTTGTTGACGGGGTGGAAGATCCTCATGGATGTCCTTCCCCATGGGGTGGGGGTAAGGGGTATGTCGGACTCTTACCGACTAAAAACCACCCCGATGATCTTTTGCTTGCCTTATGTTGCGCGCTGCCTCTCGGGCCGTTCGGGCGACGAACTCCCCAAAGTTTCGTCACCCGTAGGCCGCTGACACGGCGCTTCACATACTGGTGGCATACCCAGGAGACGGGAGACAGAGCGCAATCCAACTCTCTCAGCCCGCACCGGGCGCCGGAGGGTATTCACTGGCCTCCTTGAACTATGTATGTGTATGTATGCAATATTTTTTCCTTACCTTCTTACTTTCCCTTTCAAATACTCCCAATTTCCCTATCTTTAGTTCCTATTACGTTAGTGGGACCAAATTGTATGACAAGACACAAAATTATTTATTTGTTGTTAATTTCATTTCAAGTGATTCAAGTTCTCACTTTGGTGCAGAGACGACTGATTAAAAGTAGTTACTTAAATGCAGTAGCTTGTAGATGTATATTTTATCAGATATATCAAAGAGAATATGAATAAAACAAAACGGCATTAATGGCATTAACAACTATAACATTTTATGACGTGTTACTTCAGTGGCATCATAGTTATATATTAGCGGACACTAGCAGTTTTGTAATAATGGTCGAATACAAGCTTATAAAATTTAAATTGAATTTAAGTTGCGTCGAATTAATTGTTGGTGATGAAATGATAGTCAAAATTAATGTGACACAACTTGAAATCTCCAATGGTTTATTATATTATTAGTATATTGTAGCATGTATAAAGTATATTTGAAATAGTACATGCCACGTTACATTTAAAACGTATTAAAAACCTTACTTGCAACTGCCGACCTCTTTATAATACAAGTCATAGATAATATTGAGACTGCTATAAATTCTTATCAATTTTGTTTCTTTTCATGCAGGTCGCGCTATCGAGCGAGTGTGCACGGGTGCAGACGGCACTGGCATGGTGTCGGCGGCAAGAGCGCTACTTGCCGCTGTTACAAGAGTTTTGCTACTCGCAGATATGGTCGTTGTGCGACAACTACTCCTCGCCAAGGATAAGGTACATACCTGGATTAAGATATAAAGCTGTATTCTCTGGTCTCCAATCTAAATTCGATTTGGCACAAGTGCAATGTATCTATAATATATGTCAATGATAGCCACAAAAATTCAATATTTCACAATTTCCTCTCAATCTACTAAAATCATTAAACTAAAACTTCAAAATCTAATAGTTGTGGTTCTAATAGAAAGCGGGTAATCTGTCCTTTATATAATAAAAACTAATCCAAGGGTGATAAATATACGAAGCTATATATAGAAATACCATCTAACCCGAAATTGACGACCGTTTTACCTCTGTCTCGAAACAAGGACATGACCTATTTGTCGAATAAAGGAGAATGGTAAATTGAAGCAGTACAATGTAGTATTCCACAGTCTCAATCGTCGTAACGCTCGAGCACTACAATTTGGTTACGGTGGGTGAATTGTTTGAGCGGAACGGTTTATATATGTAACTATTTAGTGGGTGTGGGTCAATATTAACAGAGTCGTCGATTGCATTTAACTTACTAAGCGTATATAATCATCAAACCGTAGAGGTGAAACAAACCGTATTATTAAAACGGAAATGATGTAAATAGTGTTGACTATATTATTGTAATGCAGGTAGCGCGGTCGCTAGATCGGCTGGAATCAGTATCAAACTTCGCGGAATTTGTGCGTGCTTTTACGGAGTTCGGTGGAGGGATGGTGGAACTAGCAAGGCTGACAGCTGAGCGAAGAGCCGATCTAAGAGATGAGCGGAGACGGGCGCAGGTTGCTGCAGCTAGAAATGTTCTCGAACGTTCCACGCTTATGCTCCTCACTTCTTCCAAGGTTGGTTTCTTAGTATGATGAATGCTTTAATTCTAATATTTGCTATTCAGTTCTCATTAGATGATGTTACTTCATGTAATGATACTACACTTTTGTGGTAAGTCTAGGTTCGTCTATGTGATCTACACAGTGTATACACAGTTTATAATATGCAAGTTATAAATATTACTCTATCCCTAAAGTCTTTGTTATAATGCTACAATTTAGTTTAGACTCCAATTAACATTGTTATTTTTATATTTAATATTAATGAACAGAACAATGGAATCATCCACAAACGCAAATGTGGATCATGAGAATTATTATCTCATTCGTAATTCGGCAAGCACTTAATTTTAACGTAATACCGCCATGTTTCATATCATTAAAATGAAAAAAAAATCTGTTATTAAACACCTTGATGTACTGTTGGGATGTTACTAACAGCAAGGGATGGAAATAAATTTTCAATCCGAGCGTCCAGTGAGTCCCGGGGCTCACGTATATTATCGATGTCACCTGACCGCTGTTCCACCTATCAATTATGTAAGCTTCCAGCACAATTTGAGACCGCAATGCAATGTTTATGGATGCTAGTTTGTCAAAAAAATTACAATAAGAGGTGGATAATATGCATATTATACACAAACCTTACCTAATTTTTCAATACAGCTTGAATGCAGCATGGTAACCCACACTGTGGCGACCCGCTGAGATGGTTTTTCACGCCCCGCTTAAAAGACCCGGACATAAAAGACAGACGAACAGACGGGTCACCTGATGGTAAGTGACACCATCCATGGACACTTGCAACTCAAGAGTCGCAAATGCGCTGCCCACCTTTGAGGGTGATGAGGGATGGGGGATGCAGGGAGCGGAAAGAAGAGAGAAGGGATGAGGAGATGGAAAAAAGGAGAAAGGAGATGAGGGGAGAGAAAAGGGGGAGGGGGAATTGGGCCTCCGGAAACCTCACTCAATTCGGGGAAATGCAACGCAAGAGTTACTTCACAACCGGTTTTCTGTGAGGCCGTGGTATCGCACCGGTCGAGCCGGCCCATTCCTGCCTAAGCATGGCTCTACCACTGAACAATGGATTTATAAAATAAATATGCAATTATTATGCCATATTCATATTCTGTGCTGTATATTTGGACTGTTATAGATCAGACAGTATATATACAGTCATACAGTTCCCAAATGACGACTAAGGAATTGCCCCCTATAACGTAAGTGGGACTACAAAATTAATGGCCAACAGTGGGCGTTTAAAACGTCTGTGCCTACCCCTTCGGGGATATAGGCGAGAGGTATTTTCCTCTCTTTATTACTTCATAATTCAAACTCGCTAAAATGTGAGGATGTGTTCGTCGGTGCCTAAGAAATATTCCTGACATTTGTGCTCGTGAATATCTGTGTTGCTGGTCATCATAAACATCACAATAAAGCTGACCGGTTTAATTTCGTTTGTGAACTACTAAGGAAATTAAAGAGATAGAGTTAGTAAGATAGTTTGTTGTTAAGTTCTAGCTTTAAAAGCATCAACGCATAACTCTGAGAGACGCCTCGTCCTATGCCTGAAGGTTATTCTGAGATAAAAACTCTTCAGGTTATCTTTATAACGCTCCGAAGTTCTGCGTAAAATACTGCTTTAGGTAGCCTGTCCGCCCTGTCTCTCATCCACTTAAGATGTCCCCAACATCACAGTTCACTCCGCAATAATTGGGACGTGACCATAAATAGTATGAAAATGACAGGAATAGCCGATTTTTCTTCGCAAACCATGCATCCTAGATATTGAAAAGATTTTATTTTTAATAAGGGATTTTTATCCTCAAGGGTGTCCTCCTTGTGGATAAAAATATGATACGATACGATACGATATTTTAAGGTTACGATATTATAACGATAAGTTTTATGCACAAGGGTATCCTTGTGGATAAAAATACGATACGATATGTATATCATTAACAACACAACATTTCCTATTATTTATCAAAAAAAAAGGGGAATTATCGATGATTGGTGTGGCAGATTTCGACCAAAAATACTTTGAACAAGCCATATATTAAAAAGATGATGCTTACGGTAGTCAGTTATTGTGTGCCTAATATAAGCAAAATTACCTACACAGGTAGGTACGGCCTTATTACCCCCTCGGGCTCTCATTCCACCGGGGTTTTCGGTAGAACGGTGTACCATACTGCGCTTAAAATGGGATTAATCCGAGAACTCCTATTAAATTTGTAAAAAATAAACGTTGTATCGGAAATATCATTTAAATTAATGCACAGTAGTGCATAATGACCAAAATGTATTGTGGCACATTTCATGAATATATGTAGGTAAGCGTCGACCGCAAGTCTGTCACGAGAGGGTTGAGTGAACAATCGCTGTGAGCGGTGTGGCCGTGTGTGCGTGGCAAAGCTAGCAATTTGTCAGCACTTCCGGGCGAGCGTGCCGCGACCGCGCCGCCGCTGTCTACCAACCATTCACATGACATATTTTACAAGACTTTTTCATTTTTCCACCGCTCTACACTAGATGTACGACATTCATAAAAGTCGTCTTTGAAGTTTGAACTACTTTTTACATTGTGTACCTTTCATGTAGCGACAATATTTATGGCAGTTTAACTATTGAGCGAATAAAAACATTTTATATTTTGCTTTTTACACTTACAGTAAAATTTGCACACAAGCAAATGGCAAGTATTAGTGAAAAGGAAGACTCCAATATGAGGCACAGAATCTTTATTTTTTTACAGCTTCAATGACTGCACACACAAACATTATTGTTAATTTTAAATTGATATCTCGCCATGTTCCTGAGAAGAAGGGTCTTTATAAACATACAATCAGATAGACAAACAGCATAGTAGTAATCCTAAGTATAAGGGTTGCCTTTTTTCTGTATGAGCAACGGATTCCTTAAAATGGAACACAGAATAAAGAAAACACCTGACGAAAATAAGTTAATCTACCACCTGTTTAGGTCGGCATCTTAAATAACAATGCAGAAAACTTCAAAACATTATGCTTAAGAATATGTTTAAATTTCATGATTATTGACTAATTGGATAAACGTACAAGCAAAAAACTTTAAAAAAAGTTATTGTTAATATTTAAAGTTCATTTATTTCTAATTTTTTAATATTTTAATACTCGTACTAAACTCCAAAACAAATTTTTTATCTTTAAGACGGATGTAAAATGTTCACGTGTCTCAATAAGGTCACAGTTGCAGCTGCGCCACCATGTGCTATGCCTACGAACATTACGAACTAACTTTGATATTTTAGGGTGATTATGACATATTACATTATTAAACGAATCAATCAAGTTTTAAACCGAATTAAAAAAAAGGAGGTTTATATTGCATGCACTTTTTATGCGTGTTAAACTATTTCTCTGCCAATTATAGACCCATTTTCAAAATGTTTATTACGTTATAGTGAAGAGGTGCTCCCAAGTCAAGATTTAATGATGGAATCTCGGGGAAATCGAGGAACATCCTCAAATTTCATAGATATCTTTTATATATATGTATATATATGTACTTTCTGAAACAATTAAGATATTTGCGTTTCATGTTGCTGAGCTGATGGTTTGAGGTATAACTGCTTCTCGGTTAGAAGTTTGGATTAATAATAGCTTAACACATCTCACACACGGCCGCCTGATCCCAAACTAAGCAGAACTTGTACTATAGTAACCAGGCAGCTGATTAACATACTTATATACTTCTAAATACATACATATTATAGATAAATTACACCCAGACACAGAACAAATGATCATGCTCATCACACAAATATTTGTCCTGGGTTTGAATCGAACCCACGACCTCTGGCTTTGCAGTCAGGGTCACTAGCCACTAGACCAACAGACCAGTAATTCTGTAAAGTACCTTACTTTACTAATAGGTCTTTACATTGCACGTTTTTACGATTTATGATTATAGGAGCATTAAAGTCAGTTATTTACTTTTTAAAAGTCAATTCCTAGTTCACTATTAGAAAAATTATATTTTTTTTTTATCAAAGTAAATTGTTAATTAACAATTACTACCGTTTCTCGAATTTGGGCTCGAGATGGAAAGCTCCATAATTAAGAGATGGGCACGAAATCTAGAGATAATATTGAGCGGTGTTCATCTAACTTTGTTAATTTATTTTAACGTCTCACAAGCTTAAAAATTCGGACATTGCCTTGCTTAAATAATAAATAGGCATTTACTATGTTAAACAATAGACGCGTTGGTGCGTCGTTTTCTATGCAAGCATAGTGGGCCCATAAGTGTATGCAGATAAAAACCTAAACTTTGTCTTTCATATGAAAGTTTCTTGTTTTGGGACCTTCCTCAGGAAATTTCGTAGGAAACCCAGTAAGTAAAGCTTTTAATAGAAAAATCGTTATTAAAGTATGAATTAATTAATAATTTAAAGTAATTTTAAATATGATATTAATAACATCTCATATGATCTTACGGTAATCTACCAGGGGTAACAAACTGCACATCTTATTTAAATACGATATACACAGCATTTTTCTTTTATTATGTAGGGGGATAGACCGACGACGAATAGACGGGTTATCTGATGGTAAGTGACAACCGCCGCCCATGGCCACCCGCAACTCAAGAGTAGTAAGTGCGCTGCCCGCCTTTGAAGGTGATGAGGGAGTGTAAAGAGTAGAGGGGATGAGGAGAGGGGAAAGAGGATAAGAGGGATTAGGGGAGGGAAAGAGGAGAGGGTATATGAGGGGAGGGAAAAGAGGAAAGGAGGAGTTGGGTCTCCGGTACCCTCACTCACTCGGCAATATAATGCATACATTGTTTGTCTACCGGTTTTCTGTAAGGCATGGCTCTCCCACGGTGAGTTTACACACAAGTATCTTTAATGTTAAATGTAGAACGCTAACAAAGACCTCTTGTCTTTGTTAGCGTTCTACATTTATCACAAATATTATACAGAGTATTTCAGAAAGGTGTGGTCATATTTTAGGATCGTATGGTTCATTAAATATGACGTAGTTTTCTAAAACTGTAAGGGATTTATGCTATTCCCTTGAACAGCATAAATCGCTAACAGTTTTGGAAAACTTCGACGTATTAAATACTGAAATAGTACTTCTATTTAATAATCTAATACTTTTTTTCACCAGGCGTGTCTAAGACATCCAGGAAGCGCCTCTGCTAGAGAAAATCGTGACACGGTGTTCTGCCAGATGCGGCGAGCGATGGACCTTATTCACTATGTCGTGAGAGACGGACTGCCTGGACCTGGACACGAAGAACACACTCATGAGGTTTGACACATATTCTTGCACAAACCTTTTTTGCTGAACTAATTAATCCTCTCTTACATAGTTAGATACTTGAAAACGCTTTGTGAATAGGACGGTCGTAACTAGGTACTTCTCTCGTCTCATCCTAAATCTGCATGAACATAATTGAAATTGTACTAACGTTACATTAAAACAAAATTTTATGCTTTCTTCGATTTGAATTTAATGTAGAAAGTAAACAATAAAAACGGTAAAGCGTTTAAATACCTGTCTTCTTAGCTACTAAACTATTAAACGTATAGCTCAAATACTATGTTTTTGAGTACACTGAATACCCATATACCCGAGGGTACGGACTTCCCGGCACCAGCCAGTTTTAGTAAATAAGTTTTAATAAAAAAGTAAATTCTCAACTTGATGGAGTATCATCATCATTATAATTGCTTATACAGATCGATTGGCGATTACCCTTGCTCCACTTTCTATCATCTCTTTCCTGTCAATATTCTCTTAATTTTCCCATCCAATTCCCAAAAGTGTCCGGATGACGGCTATAGGCTTGCCTCGTATTACGTTAATGGGACTAAATTACAATCGGCAAAATGTGGGCGTTAACGACTCAGAAAACTTGTTAAGTGTTCAATTACCACTAAGCTGACTTCTTAAAGACTACTGACAGATTCTCAAAAACAAAATGCCATAATCTAAATGATAAACATGTCTTATTCAGCCTGAAGCTTTGTGTTATTTCGATATAGCATACATTGCCAACAGACCCACTTAATCAAGTGTACCGTGGATTTACTCGCCCTTCGATCAGGGTCTTAAACGCCACAAGTGCAAACATTTACTGACGTCTAACGCGTCATCAGCAGAGAGCCGGCACTGAGCTATTCACCGTAGTCAAGGGATATCACACAAAAGTGTTAGTACAAAGTATCAAAACTCGTGCAACACAGTCTTTACTAGATCTGCCACAGAAATTCATTTTAAGTTATGATTTTTTTATTTGCTAACAATAATAAGCTTTCTAATAGAAGAATATTATAAATATTGGGTTCTACAATCAAGTTATAATTTGTATACAGATCGAATGTTAGTAATCGAACGGTCGAATTCGAAAATAATTTATTACTGTAATACTTTAGGGGTCCGTATATAATACAAAGATTTTATACGGGCCCGTAAAGTCCTCTTCCTCTTCATGTATTAATATATACATTTCAAATCTTCAGCGTTTTTTGACACAAATTAGATACAGTTGATTCTGAAAAACTGTAAAAAAATATTCATGACACGTCTGGAACCCTAGACGGGGATTATTAATTTTGATTGTAATTGACTTCAAATACCTTATACTATATACTGTAAATAATGACTTCACAAATCTTCATAAATTAAATGATGCGATATGAGTAGAATGTGTTGCTACTTTAAATTTAAAATTAACCTCCGACTTGAAAACGGATGTGTTTGTGTAAAACAACAAGAAAACGGCTGAACGGATTTTGATAAAACATGTCTAAGAAGCTGTTCTAACAAAAAACCGTATCCAAATCGGTTCACCCTTTAAGAGTTACTGTGTTTCAGACAGACATTCAGACAAACACACACATAGCGATGACACTTATAACACCCCTCAATGCCCCAACATAAGTAGCACTTATGTGGTGGATTCAAATAAATGTTGAGTTTGAGATTCAGATTTATTATTTAAATAATACTGTTACTAGAAAAAATTAATAAAAATGTCAACCAGCACTCTCTTAATTCAACACTTATTTAGTTACACTTTACTTAACTTTATCATCCACATAAGTTTCATTTTAATGTAGGTAAAACAAATAAAATAAACCGCCCAAGTGCGAGTCGGATTCGCGAACGAAGGGTACCGGAACATTATCTATAAAAACGAAAAAAAAAACACGTTTGTTATATGGGAGCCCCTTAAATATTTATTTTATTCTGTTTTTTTTAGTATTTGTTGTTATAGTGGCAACAGAAATACATCATCTGAAAATTTCAACTGTCTAACTATCATGAGATACAGCCTGGTAACGGACGGACAGACAGACAGACGGACAGACGGACAAACGGACAGCTGAGTCTCAGTAATAGGGTCCCGGTTTACCCTTGAGTACGGAACCCTAAAAAGAAAATAAATTATGTAAATTTTAATATAACACGTCGAGGGATTAAAATGTCTCCATTTATAAAGTTGATTTTCAATTTTCATTTGTTATTAAAAAGCGTTATTGTTACGTAGAAGATATATTTCCTGTTCTGATTGTATTAGCTATTTGTATTTGTTTTCATAAAACATGATCTAATCAGATTATATTACCTGATGCCCATTTATGGAATGGGTACACGTTTAAAAGAGGTACGGTACAGTACAGACCGTGGTTCAGAGCTAACTGTAAGTGTACGACGACATAAGTACCTACGTAGTGTTACATTACATGAAACACTGGAGAGGCTTCCCCGCCTCGCAACACCGGAAGAACAACGAATGTACTTACTTCGCGAGTAACGTGCTTATAAACTACTAGCTGTCAGCCGTCCTGTCTGCTAGCCTATACTATTTCTTAATAAATACTATACCCCACATATTTATTTTAGTTTTTTATTAAGAATACCTCTGAATATTTTAGAGCAAAGCTTTCAGCTCTAAACATATTGATTCGGACAAGTGTTCACATGTACATATCTTATTTTATGCGCTGGTTTGAAGGAACTCTATTATAACAGTCCATAAAGTTGACAGAAAAACAAGACTTGATCGTTACATGTATCGCTTGTACTTTTAATGATACTTATATGTTTTTTTTTTAATATGTTAAGTTTTAGTAGAATATATGACTATTCTAACTTAAAAGGTAGTAATTATGTGTGCAGTATTTAATCTAGACTATCAAAAAGTAATCTTGATGATAGCTGTTTATCGTTAATAAACCGGGGCTTCCAGGGGGGTGGTGTGTCGGAATTGAACCGACTAAAACCACACGGTATGCGACACTGCGCCTAAAATAGGAGGAATCCGGGAAAAACTTTGGTAGGACATCAGAATCCCTCCTAGCGCTGTATTTTAGGGTAACTCTCTTTTTGGCGGCATCCATACACACATGGACGTCGCCTCCTCGCGGCTGGCCATTATAGCGGGTGGAGGGGAAAGCCCGTCCCGACCACCTGCGGCCACACTCAGGGCGGCATGAGGCCCTGGAAATTGCGTCTTTGCTGCCCGGTTCGCCGGCGACGAATAGGGTCCGAGTGGAGATCTTCCTCCCGGGCCCGAGTGGAGCTCATCCTCCAGGGCCCGTTCCACCGCCTCCTTCTGCGAGATGACATCTTTGCAGAAGGATGCGACCGCGGTAAAATATCTATCACTGCCGGCCATGGAGCGTATGACGAGTATGACGAATAGTTAAATTTCCTGATTACTATCGCCCGTAGTCACGATCTCGGCGGGGGAGTAGTGTAGCGAACATAATGTAGTGTTATAGAGCAACGCCCCAACCTTATCATCCTCCTTTAAGCCGAACCTAGGTCAAGTGACAACAGGAATTCGGGGAGTGATAACAACAGGAATGCGGCGAGCAATAACATCAGGAATGCAGCGAGCGATAACAACACTGGACTGGACTATTTTAAGTTAGTTAAATAGAGTTCATTCTGTCTTCGGTCGCATACATTTGTAAAATTAAAAAAAAAGGCATTCCTCTTGTCACTTGACCTAGGTTCGGCTTAAAGGAGAATGATAAGGTTGGGGTGTTGCTTTACTACACAACATTATGTTCGATACAATATTTACAGAGAAAGATCAACTCAGTACTATAATAATAGCGTAAGTACAGCGTATGCTCAAAGTTTTCATTAGTAGAAATGTAAAGAACCTAACATTGTTTCCATGAATCCAACTAACAACACTAATATCACATGTAAGTAGTAATAACCTACTAGTGTTTACTGATTTTTTTTTTTTTAATATCCTAGCTAGCGTTAAGGAAGCAAGAATAGCACTGTGCAATTACTAAAAGAAAGCGCAAGAGCGACCTCGGGATATAAAATTTTATGGCAAGGCCGAAGGTCTTACTGTTCACAGTTGGTCAAAGCCTGAGTTTTCAGCCCCGGGATGACTTATACAAGTGACGAAGGACCCCGAGTGGTTTAGGTCATCCAAAAACGTTGCTAATTTACTGTTAGACTTTAGTGTACCGCATTTACTATTACTGTAGCATTCGTCTATTAAAGAAAAAAATTAAACCGATTAATAATATCTTTTACTATTTGTGATGAAGTTATTCTTTATGCGTATACACTTACTTATCGAAATTGCCATGGTTATTATTCCTAGAATATTTTATACTTGCATGGTTTTATTGCAAATTACTATTCCCTCTACTAGTGTTCAACTACTCAGATCTCGTTAGTTACCATCAATAATGTCTATAGTTTAAATAATAAACTATAAAAGTAAATTAAAACGATGAAATCGCCCTAATATCTGGCAGGCTACCGGCTAGATCGCTTGATATGAATCGACACGCTATCACGATGGGCACTCTTGAGTCGTCCGCTAGAGTATACGTACATATATATCTACATATAGGGATCATGACCTCGAAGATACTGATCTTAGAGGAAACTAGATTTTCTGTTATCCGGTCTCATAATTGTTTCCATAAACAAAGCTAAATAACGTGCAAATAACGAATTCGGATCAGATCATACGACATTGCTAGTCTAGTTTTGCAAGTTTTTCCGAAAGTATTCTACAATAATCTTCTACTATATGAATTTGGTAAGTAAATAGTTAGGGACGTAATCATTATGGAATTTTCTTTTTACAGTTACTAAAAAAGTATGCCAACATTTACCTTCGCTGAACAATTCTCAATGTCTCAACTGTCTGTCTATGATTATTCCTAATTCTAATTCTTGAAGCATAAACATTATTTTATTTCTTTTCTTGTAGATGAAACCTTTCTCGGATAGTCATGAGCAGGTATAAATTACTAATCGCAGGTAGTTGACTTTATCATTTTGAAAATAACAATCGTTGTACATAATATGCACTAGAATGGTTCGTCTTGTATGCTTTATTTAAATATATTTTTTGTGACCCAAGCAAAGTTAGAAAATATGCAACTTGCTTCCTCATAAAACTTATACAACTTTATTTCGATATATGTATATAAGCTCAGAGTTCCTGTATTTTCAATTTCCTTTTTTATCTACCATTTTCGTTATCTTATTGTATTTTATTAATAGTCCAAGTGGAGTCTTTCATAATCTACACGTCCTCCGAATATGCACTAAAAAGTTTCAGGAACTCCCCATTCAATTTTATTATTTCAGTTATGTAAACGCACCTCTGTTTGGTATAAAGTAGTCATAGTTTTCAATACTTTAAATATAAGATTTTTTTACTCATCACTAAATATTGCTAACACCACGCAGAACAGCTTAGGATTAATGGCCTGGCTAAGCTTCACGCTGCGTTATTAATGTTATAGGTACGTATACATCCTTCTGCGTTTAGGTAAATAATAGCTGGTGAGTAAACATTGTTTAAATAAAGCCTGCCATAAACATATTAAATAGTAACTAATTTAGATCTCGAAATAAGGTAATAGAAACATGCTTATTAGTGAACGTAGTTTTATTGAATACATTACAAACATTTTTCATTGTTGTTAGTACTTTCACTAATCGAACTGTCTCACAGTTTTTTATGTATACACTAGGTATTTCACGTACAAGCAGGTAGGAGGTATCGATTTTATATTTTTGATATATTTCATAATAATAAAGTTAGTGTTACATATAGGCTGCACAGTGGGAAGCTGGCACTGCGCTCGGTGCGCTCCGTGGTTTGACGGGTCAAGTGCGGACCGCAAGAGCGCGTGGCGGCGCTGACGCTGCTCGCCGTCGAGCCCTCGCAGGCACCCTACGAGCTCTCGTCGAGCGCACCCACGATTTCACCGACTCCGCCTATACCTCCCATGAAAACCGACAGCGGATACTCACACTTGCCGAAAGAATAGCGTATGAATTAGAAAGACTAGTTGCTGTTGCCGTGACACTGGTAAGAAGTCGTTTACTACTTTTGTTTTTTGCTCATTATCTTAAACATTTTAGAGAGTTAACATTTTAGGAAGAACAAGGAGTAAGTGGAAGTGCAACGGCACTAGAAAGTGCGTGTACGGGGGCGACGGGTGCTGCTTCTGAGTTGGAGCGAGCGCTAGTCGCTGCAGCACGTGATCAGGCAAGAGACTTGGCCCCGCTTGCTGACGAGGCAAAGCGACTAGCTTCGGATCTTGCATATATAGGTAAACAATGTTCGTGTCCATTCATTAACCAGCAATACCTAAAATTGTCTACTTTAATATAGATATTGTGGAAGATCTGTCAATGTATTACAATGTATGTTTTTGCGTTGCAGCTAGTTCCTGTGGTGAGAGAGAATCAGAGAGACTGCACAATATAGCCAGTCGGCTTCATGAACAATTAGATCACATAATAGAGGTAAACGATATCCTTGGTAGACAATTTACACTTAGTAATTTATATTATATATACATAGTGTATTAAGTTTTTTAAATGCTTTAACATCAATCTTAAAATGTTTATCCTACAGGTTTGCAAATTACTAAGGCATATAGCGATGTCAGAGACATTGCAAGTCAGTGCAAAGTTTGCAGAAATCAATCTTAGAATATACGGTCCACAAGTGGTGACGGCGGCGAGAACGTTGGCAGCTCACCCTGGCAGTGCCGCGGCGAGGGAGAACCTCGACGTATTCGTAGACATGTGGGCGTGGTTGCTTGCTGATGCCGCAAGGCTGGCCCGCGAACTTCTTGACCTCACCGATGACAGACCCGACAAACAACAGTATAGCAGTTTACCAAGGCCTGGGGTAACTCTCTTTGAAAGAAATAATTTTCATCATTAGCTTTTATCAATTTTATCTAATCATCCTTGATTAATTTTATGAACAGAAACATGGAACCACAAGCAAACCTTTAAAGGCAGTCAGACTGGATTCTGACGAACAAGCGAAAATCGCGAAATCCGGCCTCGAAATGAAAATGATGTCTTCAGAAATGGATGCAGAGACTGACAAGTGGCAGGGTGCAGCTGCCGATGAAAACAATGATATCGTGAAGAGGTATTATCAGATAAAGTATACTATATTCAGACTTTATTACTTTCGTACATTGAAAGTAATAAAGTCTGTATTAGTATTAGTAATATAGTTGTATTATGTATATTTTTCTGTATTTTCAGAGCAAAAAATATGTCTTCCATGGCCTTCGCTATGTACCAATTCACAAAAGGTGAGGGCCGTCTAAACACTACTCAAGACCTCTTCACACAGGCTGAGTACTTCGCGGAAGAAGCCAATAGACTATATAAAATTGTTAGACAATTTTCGTATCAGGTAATTATTATTTGTAGTAATTATTTTTAGCTCTTTGTCAAACATTAATATTTGATATAATATACTTCAAGGTGCCTGCGGGGGCGACAAAGAAAGAACTTCTAGAACATCTAGATAAAGTGCCGACGTACGTCCAGCAGTTACAATTCACGGTGAAGGAACCCACGGTTGGGCGCGCAGCAACCTTCAGTAAAGTAGACAATGTCATACAAGAAACCAAACATCTCATGAATGTTATAAGTAAAGTCGTCACTACGTGTTTCGACTGCGCCAACAAGGTGAACAATCTATCCAACATTTTGTTTGTTTATATAATTATATTTTTAAATCTTTTTCGAGGAACACTTCGCACTTCTTTGACAGTTTAGTTCATTTTTCTAGGAAATATAAAGATTTTAGTGCATCGGAACATAATGTTCCTTAGGTACCTTTGCCGTGGGAGGCCCGTGTGGGAGTGGTTAAAAGGCACCAGAGTGTTGCACCTGTTAAGTACTTTAAAGATTCTATTTCATTCGTGATTGTTAGCGTTTCGGGAAAACGGTGAAACAGTGTGATCATAAACACGAGATTTATTCTTGATTTTTTATTTCTGTGATATAATTTGTCTAAAAAAAAATTATTGACTAACTTGATTAGGATCAATATTTATATCATCAAGAATAAATCTTTAAATTAGTTGTTAGAAATAGTTTTATAGGTACATAGTAATAGTTTAAATATGTAATTCCCACTTTTATTTATTGTATTTTACTTTTTATCTGTTTTTTCTTCAACGCACGTTCCTCTACGACAGGGTCTGATTCCGCTGGACAAAGCAATAAACAAATCTTCAGCAAATACAAGGGACGACTCGGTCTGTCTCTTCTTGCACCCTCCTAATTATATGTTATTATTACACTCACCTGTACTTAAATATATGTGTACCTCTTGTGTATATAGTTTATCTCAGCATGTTCAGTATAATCATACCTATATGAAAGTATAACCGAAATATTCACATCATAAATATTTATGCTAATAAGTGACTCCTATCGCCCTTTTACCATTTTATATGGTTAGCTAATACCTCGCTAACTGAGTTATGGCTAAACACACATGTATGGATATTTATATTATTGTTTTTGAAAATTATTATATATATTTATGTCTATTCTAACCTCCCGCCGATTTTATTGACTGATGCTTTTTTATTATTTTTTTGTTAAATTGTTATTATTACATTTAATTTCAGTATTCCCTATGTATGCCTGAGAGAGTTCCTATGCATTGGAAACCAAATTTACAAAAAGCATCCACGTATAAGAGTGAAAATAGTGTACTGAATGGTTGAAGTAGGTATTTACGTGGATCAGAATTGTGGTTTTGTGTCTCACATCAGTTTGTAATCAATGCAATATATTAACAAACTGACAATTTACTAATATTTAGTGTAGCGTTGTTTGGTGTAACTCATAGCTATTTAATGTTGTTGGTGTGATGTTGCAATGATAACTTAGATTAGAATCAGTGTGGTATTATAAATAATTATATATTATCAATTATAAATAATGTGGCTACAGTTAAATTTACATTTTTTAAGTCAGAAATTAGAAAATCCCTCAATACCTAAATTTAATTTTTGTAAAAAAATTAATTATTCCGTGAGCTGAATAGTCTTATGATTAATGTTGTTGTTATACTGTTATGTAATACCTACCTAGACTTGATTATTTCAAAAATTCTTCATAATAAATATGTGGTCTTCTGTGGTCCGGATAGAATCGAAACAAGTCGTAAACATTTGAATTTGATCTAGACAAAGCCAACTATTTCCGGAGAGGACTTTATTTTACCCGACTAAATTAATGCTTTTGTATGGCACTAACGCTAATAATATGTGATACAGTACAACCTGGACTTCACGGGCTTAAGTGCGGGCGGGGCAGGCGCGGGGGGCGGCCGAGGAACAGCGAGAGACGAGGAGTCAGGAGCAGGAGGAGGAGGCGACGCCAAACCAGGGGGGAGCAGTTCCGACACGGCCATGTGACAGTACGGCATGGGCCGGCGCGGCAAGGGCGACGCGCGCCGGACCAGGGTCAGCTTCCTCTTGTTTTAAAGACATAACCGTCTTGAAACAATTCGTCGCCTAAATTCGGACGAACCGAGACCGACTGCGTTGTACATATTTCTGCACACGGATGTATTACTAAAATTGGTAATAAAGTTGCTAGAAGAAATAAAACTGGACAAAGAAGTTTAAGAATTCGCTTCTATAGAACTTTTCATACAATTTAAAACTAAAATAAACATTTACTCACTGAATGTTTAAATCGGTGCAAGTAATCCTTTGTGATGCAGAATAGTATACGCCATTATAAAAAAAATCCTATCAGGCATTCCAAATGCTTGTTTATGTCCGTATTCGTATGTCCGTATGCCTCATTACTAGTATAAAAGAGTAAAGCAACAAAAACCATTCTGTACAGACATATGTATTGCCAGTTTAGTTTCGGTTCGATGGATTACACGCTATAATGACTGACGTAAAAACAAACGTGCACAGGCCGACGTTATGGCGTGTGATCTTAGGTTCCGACTATCCTTGCTGACAAATTATTATAACTAGCACGACTACGGCAGTTATTCAATTTTTTGAAGCAATATACGTAATAATAAGATGGACAGTACGATATATAAAGTAAGTTTCTGCAGAGCACTTGCGACACACAAATCGTATTTCCAACTCAACTCTCTTAGTGTTTTTAGTCTTAATGCTAGATCGAAAGCGCGAATGCGCCGCCTTTGGCTGTGGATCTAATTAAACTTAAAGTAATAATTATTATGTGATTTAATCATTTGTTATTATATTACCTGCGCCTTCAATGTTAACACCACGATATTAGACGTACTTACTTCGAAAGTATAAATTTTGTGCTAAACTTATTGCTAGAGTAGTAATGGCATACTTATACAGACAGTTGTTGCAGATATGTTACGAATAATGCCTCGGATAGAACAATTTGTGATCAATATTTAAGAAAAGAGTGAAATCGTACAATAAATATAATAATTGTTACACTTGCATAATGTTACACATTGTTACCATTAATACGTAAACAACACAGAGAAGCCTATTTTTTTAAGTTTCCCTTTCTCTAAGCCTATTACGATAAATAAGCACTTCGTATCCTAAATTATGTGTTATGTGGATACTTATACCTGTGTTACTATCCTCTATATTGTTTACACCTAAGCTGCCTACTTCTCTGCACCCGTCTGCCCTCTCTGTTGTCCTGTTGCACTTTTATTTGCGTTATGCACGTTCGCTTCGTTACCTTAATTTGACATCGATGGCGACCCTTTATGTTTGATACAAGCTACTTCTACCACATATACTTCAAACGACACAGTGTTACTCTCGCATTCGGTGTTATTGCATTATTAGTCGTTTCTATTTCAACGAGTTCGTGTACATCCGTACGTATTACATTAGAATACGGTCATATTGACATTATACGCAAACTGCGCGTACGGCGAGTAAACATTGCATGATTGTGAAACGGAACAAAAATAGATGTGTGTTGCATGTGTGTAACGTGATTTGAGTAATCAATGTCGTACGTCATCTTTTCGACGGTTGGATGTTTAATGTTAAGATGAGGGAAATTGACTCTGGTGGTTGCTACCGCGATCCCCATTCGCCCAACACGCGGTGTTATATAGACCATGGCTTCAGACACACCGCGGCACAGAATACGGGCACTGTCTCAACTCATGCATGTGACTGCTGACTGATCGTTGTATATAGCGCATCGCGCGGCATGTCGCAACATCGCTAATCGATACTAAACATATCAAACTCTTAGGTTTAGTACCAGCTGTCTGGAATCTAGCGACAAAGTCGTTAGTTAGTATTAAGAGCTTTGTTGTTATAAAAATTAGCGTGCCTTGCTTTACGCTTTGACGAAATCTGTACAATACTTGGGAACTACCGACCCCAGAATATAAAAGTTAATTTTAAAACAACAAATGAAAAAGCAGATACATACAAATTATCATAACTTTTCGTATATAATTACAACTACAATTTCAAAAAGCTCTTCCTTTGTCTGTTATATTAGACACATTTATTACCCAATTATTCGGGGATGCACACTGTTTTTGCTATATAACTCGCAAGGGGACTCAATAAGATCTTACCAGTAAATCACTGTACTTAAGTATATTTTACGCCAGCTACGGTTATACTTATTAATCGATTGACTAACTTGTAGTATTTCGCTTCGCCACCGCTACTACACTGTCACTTGTGTATCACCGACAGCGCCGCTTGTGTTCTGTGCTGGAGCTACAATGACACCGGTCTATATAACACTTTGTTTGTTTCATTCATATTTTAAGCATTTACTCTTCTACTAACAATGTAACCTGTTGGCTGTCGTATTCTAGCTATAAACGAGATTGTTATTTAATACTTACCTACTGACTATTTTTAACTAATGTCTAACTCTTTTTTGCCTTCTTAGTTACTTTAGTCACGTATTAATCTAGCCTACTAATAATATTATATAAGTCAGTTTCAATTGTAATACGAAATGATTAGATTAGATACCACACTATTATGATTAATGTAAAGAGCTTGATAAAGCTTTATAATGAAGAGTTGTGAATCGAACTTGTGGCCACGTAAAATTAGAGCAAAGATTAGCGTAAATTGCTTTTACTGTTACTAACAATTAAGTTTTTAAGGGTTTTCACTAAGTTAGTGAACTACCAATGTTAATTTTTATTTGGGCTATATAAGGTAATATTCCCTTAGTAAACAGGAAACCGCAAATGTGTTTATGGAAAACACTCATTAGTCATCATAAAATTATTTACATCATTATGAATTGTGACAAAATAATAAGCGATAATTTAAAATCATCAAAATTGTTCTTGCAGATTTGAACTAGTTCTTACGTAACATTGTATGAGCCACTCATACACCGTAATAATCACAACTTGCATCAAGGGTCTTTTCATGGTATAAGGTTAACGAATACATGGTATAATTTATGAATCACTAGGATCATCGGAGTACATACGTATATTGTAGGTCGTGAATACAATAGCTGTGCCATTGTGCCTCCTCGCGTAGCGTATGAGTGTATAGCGCCTACTGATGGCAGAACGTTAGCTAGCCAACTCCACGCGAAACGTTTAGTTTATTCAGTAATTGTGAAATACACTAATTAACTTCCAATGCATTAACGATATTATAATTTATCGTTTAGTGTATAAGTAGCGATACAGTGATTTGTGATATTACAAGATACTTATCGAGATTTAGTACAACGTCCTTTTATTTCAACGTTTATAAAGTAATTAAATTTAGAATGACATGAATGAACACCAAGATAGTTACCGTTACTGCTAATATGTACTTATAGTTAAGGATTAATATAGTCAAGTCATATACTTGGATACTTTGACCGAGGTAACAGTAGTAAGTAATTGATTCTTCTGACTTATAGTAGATAGATATATTTTATAGACATACCTAATACATGTGTTTGAAAATTCGTAAACAGAGAAAAACTTACTTGTAAGGCATTCTGATCAGATTTAAAACACACCAATGGCCTGATGAATTAAATGAGCTACCTCCGCTGGTCAATCTTAATGATCAGATAACTTTTTAGTATACCTAGGGAACTTTCATATTTCTTTGCACTTCATTCGTATACTTAAAATAAACGGCTCTAATATAGAATTTTATGGTATAATTCCTATTCACCACTATTCACAATAACGTCAAGCAAAAATGTTAGCTACGCATTTTGTTGGTAAATGATGAACTATAAAGTATAAATGCACAATTTGAAACTAATTTTTTTTTGTAATTTGACCTTGTAAACTTTTGTTCATAAACGTTAGAATTATATTATTTTGGGAAAGGATATAAATATATAACCCATTAAAAGAACTAAAATATATATATAAATAAAACTAAGTGAGGTGCAAAGTACCTAATTTTAATGACAAAAATAGATTTTCTATTATTATCTTACATGTAATGTTTAAAATAACTATAACCCTGAAGGATTAAAACCCCGATATTAACAGGTACTTGTTGTAAATATATTAATTTTGATAGAATTTAATTGAATGAAAATGTATTAGTTAAAGTCATGTATCGTCGGATGTTTTAAAATCAATTGAATGTTACTTTGTGTATAAAGATTGTATTGTCGATAAACTGTTGTGATTGTTATAATATATTTGAAGTTGCATTTTCATTATCATAAGTAGAAGTATATTTTCCATAGTGCTGCCAAAGATATTTAATATTATATATAGATGTAGTAATGTTGTTTACATAACAGAATATTTTGAGGTTGTTCGTGAATTTATGGATTGTATTTTGATGTCGATCGACGCGACGAATGTAATAACACTGTGTACGTGATCTATTACATCACCAAATAAAAGGGATTCATACGAAGAAACTGTGTTATCTTTTATTTAGTTACAGGTACCTACCCTTAATTTCAAAAATAAGAGTCAAGAATATACCCTTATCACAGACAGAAAACTAACAACACGCTTTGTCACCAAGTGTATTATTCGACTTCTTAAAACAATCCATATGAATCCAAACTTGTACAATTCAAGAATTCCACTATCCACATCTATATCATCACATCAGTTCCAATATGCCAAATTACGTATTGTCATCCAAAGTAGGTACATATAAAATTAAACCTAGGTCTAGGTTAAAACTGACTTCCAAGATTTGTTTATGTAGTGTGAAGTGATAACCATGCCAACCAACCATAACCAGCCAACCAGCCATAACTAAAAAAAACAACTTATTGCCTAATAAAGCGTCGTCGTAGACATACATATGTATATAAAAAAACACTAAAGAAAATCGTAGTGTCCAATTATATAAAGGATACAACTTACTCCACCTAAATAGAAATCTTAAGGTAGTAGAGCCACGCTGATTTCAGCAGAGATGTGCCGGCTCGACCGGGGCAGTACTATCCTCTCACAGAAAACCAGCCTAAAGCGATAACATTCGTGCTGTCGTCTTTCGCTGGTGAGTGAGTACGCCGGAGGCCCAATGATGCAGGGGTGACAGTTATCGTGGTATGTGTGTGTGAGCAGCGGAGTGCTCGTAAAATCATTGTGGCGTGGATCGAACCGTCGGCCAGGGAGACCCGTAGAAACGGTGGTGCCGCTGGCCGCCCGCGGCATAGAGAGGGGCCCAACCACGGCTAACCACCCTGGCAGGCTGCCCCGTCAGGTCGCGCATAATCCATGGAGTGCTCGTCGTGCCGGTTGGTGACCGGACGGTGGGACCCGGCGTCCATTTCCGGGAGGGTACGGGGGCCTTTCCGTCCGGCGGTTCGGTCTCCGCCATGCCTCACCATTACATGATGACACAGTATTTTCAGTCTCAGTTTACACTGTCACGATGACTGTCATGCCTTTACGCCCCCTTTCCCAACTCTTGTCATGGCAGTACAAAGGAAAAAAATGGTCCAACAGCGGCATCCTCCTCTCCCACCAACCCGCTTTTTGAGGTGGAGTTCACTAACATACGTGGACTCCATGCAAACCTCAGCGCCGTACACCAGCACCTTGAGACGGCTCGGCCGGCCATGCTTTTTCTTACGGAGACACAAATACGCCGCCCTGCCGACACGGCATATCTCTACTATCCCGGCTACGTGCTAGAGGAGTGCTTCCTCGCGAGGGCTGGGGTATGTCTTTTCGTCAGGGCGGATGTTTGTTGTCGCCATCTGCACTGCCTAGAAGACGCATCCTTCTCCGTCCTTTGGCTTTACGTGGATTTTGGCTCTATGAGCCGGATCTACGTTTGCCTTTATCGGTCCCATTCCGGAGACTCCGAGACAACTCGACTCTTTGACTACATGAGTCACGCAACGGACAAAGCGCAGGGGCAGTTCCCGACCGCCGAACTTGGTGTTTTTAGGAGACTTTAACGGCCACCATGACTTCTGGCTGGGATCTTCCAGAACGGACCACGCTGGTCGAACTGCCCACGCATTCGCTCTCACGCATGACCTTACCCAACTGGTTCTCCAGCCCATCAGGATACCGGACATATCGGGTCAAGCGCCCTCTTTATAGACCTTCTGCTGTCGAGTCACCCAGCGCAGTACAGTGTAAGGGTTCACGCCCCTCTGGGATCCTCCGACACCTGCCTGGTGTCCACCTCGGTGCCTCTTGTTGCCCCTCCACGGCCTGTGGTAACAAGGCGACGGTTATGGCACTACTCGTCAGTAGACTGGGATGGAATGCGGGATTATTTCGCATCCATCCCGTGGGCTCAACGCTGCTTTAAAGACAGGGATCTGTAGCAAAGTGCGTCTGCCGTGGCTGACGAAATCACTGTCGGTATATCCCCTACAGTGAAGTCGCCAGCACAAAGACCCGTCCCTGGTTCAATCGCGAGTGCACCCGTGCTGTCGCTCAAAAGCAGTCCGCCTACTGCGCATGGATCAGGGCCCGCGCTCGTTGTGACCCAGACGTTGATCGCCTAAAAGCAGCGTTTAACAAAGCCACTAAGGAATGCAAGAGGGCTTACATCAGAGCTGATGCCAGGCGCATTGCACGGTTTAGTCAAGAACTCGTTGCATACCCTACGGATAGCCGTAAGTTTTGGCGATTGGCCAAAGCCGTGCAGTCCAACTACTGCCAGCCTTCGCGGCCACCGCTGAAGTACCCTGACGGATCACTGGCCCACGAGCCGCAAGAGAAAGCGAAACTATTTGCTGACCTCTTTGCGGCTAACTCCCGAATCGACGACCGTGGCGCTCATCGCCCACCATTGCATCTTGCGACTCCGCAATGCGGGATATTCGCCTCCGGCAGATGAATGTCCGCGCGGAGCTTCGGTCACACGATGTTCGGAAAGCCAGTGGACCCGACGGTACTCCGGCGGTGGTTCTTAAAAACTGTGCACCAGAGTTGTCTCCTGTACTGACGCGCTTGTATCGCCTGTCCTATTCCTCGGGAATTGTTCCGGAGGCCTGGAGAGAGGCGAACGTCCAACCCATCCCCAAAGAGTGTATACTCTGCAAGGTGCTCGAGCGGATAATCAACACCCAATTAATCCGCCACCTAGAGGATCACTCCTTGTTAAATGATCGGCAATATGGTTTTAGGCGGCTTACGTCACACACCTTTGGGGTGAGGCTATGGATAGGCATGGGGAGTCCTTGGCCATCAGCCTCGACATTGCCAAGGCCTTCGATAGGGTCTGGCATCGCTCGCTTCTCTCCAAACTTCCTGCATTTGGTCTGCCATCTAAGCTATGCAACTGGGTTGCTGCCTACCTCCACAAGCGCCGCATTAGGGTTCTATGTGACGGCGCGGCCTCTGACTTCCAGGAGGTTAGCGCTGGTGTACCTCAGGGCTCCGTCCTATCGCCCACGCTGTTCCTTCTGCATGTCAATGATATGTTGGCTCTTGGCAACATACATTGATATGCATATTTTGGACATCCTGCTGCCAAGCTAGCAGACGTTGAGGGAAAACGACAGGAGCTTGTTGCTGAGTTCGACCGGGTCCTGAGCCGCATCTCTCAATGGGGTTGTGAGAATCTGGTCGAGTTCAGCGCCAAGAAAACACAGGCGTGCTCGTTTTAAAACAAAAAGTCTCCATTCCTTCCCCTTCCTACTCTTCAGAACACTCAACTGCCACTACAGGATAGGCTTAGTATACTGGGTATGGACATCTGTCGGGATCTCAATCCGCGTGATTACATCGAGAGCGTCACTAAGGCGGCCTCGCGGAATCTCGGTGTATTGAACAAGGGAGACGGTTCTTCTCGCCCGAGCATCTGTTTCTCTCTCTTTATACAAGACCCAGGTTCGCTCCTGCGTGGAGTACTGCTCTCATCTTTGGGATGGCTATGCGCAGTATCTGCTTGACGCTCTCGATCGGTTGCAGCGACGCGCAGTCCGTATTATAGACTGTCCTGAGGTCACCCAGTCTCTTGAGCCCCTGCAGTTGCGAATAGATGTCGCCTCTATGGCAGTTCTCTATCGCCTACATCACGGGGAGTGTTCTGACGAGCTCTTCCAATTGGTCCCACCTTCTCCCTTCCTCTACAGGACTACACGTTCTGGCCTGATGAGTCTGATAGACTAGAAATGCAATGAGGATGGTGACCACCACTCTTGGACTCCATTTATTGCTTACCATCATGCAAAGTGGAGTCATTATGGTAGGCTTACAAATAAAAAAAAAAATTAAAAAAAAATAGAACTCGCACAAACAGTAAATAAAACTCTCAATTCCTATATATTACGTATTTATTTATACTTTATTCAAAGGTACAATATATTACATCGTCCAAACTTCCTCCCTCTCCCAACACATCACAAGTCCATTGTAATGACTAAAGCAAATGATCTGTATGGTAAAGTGGGCAGAGACCCTACACAAAATACAAAATTAAGCATAATCTTATCACCTAAATACTAATATTTAACTCGGAAGTCAATACTGTAGTGGAGGCAATAATACAAATTTAATTAAACATGTGATGCTGATTAAATAAGATTATGCATGTCTCATAAATTACTTGCCATTTAGTAACATCGCCCAATAATATATATTTTGCTCATATGATACTAATGACTATACGGAATATTTACATAACCTAATACAAGTTTGATAATCAATACATTGATGTATAAGTTTTGTGAAATTATTAAAACAACAGTAAGTTTATAGTTTATAATAGAAGTTGTTCAAATAACCATATTATAAGTATGACAAAGATAACACAAACAATAAAATATTTTTAATATCATACTAGACTGTTTCATGCATACGTATTGTCAATGTTGGTGAGAGATCCCTACACATTCCCTTATAAGTTATGTATTATAAAGAAACGCTAACAACTAGCTAGAGCTAGGTTCTATTTCACAACTGAACTATGAGCATATTTTAATATCACTAAGCACAATATAACTTTGTATAGTCATAACAAACGTGCGAATCAACCTCCGACAGGTATTTCATTGCACCGCTTAAGCCGAAATCTTATTACATTTTGTAATGATAAAGAAGTAAAAAATATTTCTTTATCTAATTATTTAAAATTTAGAATGCTGTATTACCTAATGCGAACTTCGAATAGCTACTGTAGTATCTCTCTACTTATAAATATAACAGAAAATAAAATTGGCAAACGGTTATATCAAATATTATAATCGTTATTTTATTATGCTATATTTATTAGTAAAGACTTCAGTGCCTATGTATAATTTATTCATTATTTTGAGCTGAATCTGTCACGTAACTGCATAAGTTGTCTATCTAGTGTTTGTCAACATGTTATAATTACATAAATACAATAAATTATTAGACAATACGCCTTCATTTTAAAGCATACCACTATTATAAGCTATTTGGCATCTTTTTGGACGTAAATGTCTAGTCATAAGCTGTAATATTGTTTGTGCTACACTCAATGCTGCTAACAATAAAAACTGCGATAAGATATCAAATAAATAATCATATAAAATATGTTTTACAAAATCTTTTGGAAACACAAGATGTATAAAATTAGGCCTCACTTATCATAATAAATGCTGTCATGGAAAAATCTTATAAATAAAATACATACAAAATTAATCTCATACAATGAAGACTCTTGGTAATTTTGTATTAACATCATCAATACGTGTCAGTTATAATGCTATTTAGTTCTGTAGTCTTTATTACTCGTTGTTTCATTATGCTACGTTCGTGCAACTATAGTTGCTAAATAGTAGGTAAGTGCGCAGAGTGGGGACAATGGTCCTTTTTATATTACCATTCCAGTTGCGACACTCTTAAAAGACCAATCTGGAAATGACGTAAAAATCTAAATATGTGACTTTAAATTACAAGATTATAGTAAAAGTACAATAATTTTTGGCATACATAAACAATTTTGTTACAACCTGCTACGTTCAGCGGCGTATCTCCTTTTACATATTATATGAAATGGTTAAGCTATAGATTTAAAACTTTTGTGAGATAAAATGGTTGTCCACATCAATGGATCTATTTCAATCCGGAACTGACCTCTAAGTTGTACAAACGCCAGGCTTCCACTTAAAAAGTGAGATACGTAAATTTAAAGAAAAATAACCAAAAATGTAAAAGAAGTTATGTTCTGACCATATCAGAATTAACAGAAATACTAACAGAAAAACTTGTCACCAAAGGAGTGATTTAGTCACACAGAAAATTCAGTAGCTATACAAAAAGTATGAATATGAAATACAGTAATTAGTGAGACAAACACTTAACGTGAACACACATTGCTGGACAGAAGACAGAAAGCAATTTTTATTTTACAAATACACTTGTACATGACAAGTACTGAAACCCATCATAACATCGAAAATGGCACTATATAACCCATAATTAGGGTGACAAAATAAAAACTCAAGAAATCTCACTAGCCACAAGTTACTGCAAGTGTATTAAAAATAAATTATGCAGGAAACTTATATGTTTCGCAAACAATTTAGATCACTATATGTACAGTTACAAAGAATAATTGCCTGTCGATGTTATAATCCATATAATATCTATTGTACAAGGCTAGTAAAGTTAAAATACGTAAAAAGTTACGTTTGAGATGACACAATAACATAAACATTAAAAATAATTTCATGGAGTATGTTATGTTGCCGATCGAAGTGAAAATCACGATCGAAGGTAAATTAATGAGCCGGTACCGATAAATTTAGGATCTTGCACGCTCTAAAGCATGCTATTCATATTATTAATTTAAAACGCGATAGTAGGAATTAATGGTATTTTGTACTCGGGCCTACTTTCTGTCGAAGGTAAAATTTAGACGATACCATAGAGTTATCGACAGAGAACCGACAGTTGATCGTCGATGTCGACGGTGAAGTTAGTCACGCGTGAGTAACGGTGGGTGCGAGGTCGACGAAACCGTTGCCGGGTCTAAAACAAACCTTTCTTTTTCTTGTCCTTTTTCTCCTTGCCGTCGACGGTCCTGAAAATAAATTAAATAATATTAGAAAGATTGAAGATAACTTTGATTCATTCTGACAATTAACTTAACTATACTATAGCTATGTAGTTATGCTAACAAAAAGTGATTCAAATTATAAGAGAATATGTGACCATGAATAACCTGCCTTCATCCTGCTAGAGGATATATCATGATGTGACCAACCATTCCATGATATAAGAATGATGGTTGGCCACCTCATGATGTGATTAATTTTATATTCTGGCTATTTACAACATTTCATGGCGTATTAAGTGAAATTTCATTTTTTTTACGTTTTTAAGACAAATTCTGCAGTATGAATTATCTATGTATCGCGAGGGACATTCCAAACATTGAAACAACGGTTACAGGTTACTTGCTCAAGATGGAACAATTATTTTTAACACAAATATTTTAGTCACGTACGGGAATCGAACCTCCAAAATACGGTGTGGGATAGTGGCGAGTTTAGAACTTTAACATGTTAACAACTAAAAAACAATATGTAATTTCCGGTAAAGTAGAACTGAGCAGGACAGTAGCAAATTTAGACAAATCATATATGGTCAGGATCCTCACTAGTGCGGGAACGACAAAGAAGACACATTGTGTAGTCCTCAAATTGTTGTTTTGAGTCTGGTTGTTCTGTGTCTGTCTTCTGATTATTAATAAAGTTCCCTGCGATACAGGAATTATTAGAAGTGCTTATGCTGATTTTTATAAAAGACAAGAAAAAGATAGATTAAAAACCTTTTCATAAAAAAGAATAAACATTAGAAATCGTTTAGTAAAAAAGCTCCTCAACTGAGATCCTCAGTTCAGGATGAGGTATAAAGTCGGAGGATCCAGATGTCGTAATAAAATTGTTTCCCGATACCTCCTATTTCAGGCACAGTATGGCACATTGTTGTTTCGATGTTGCCACATGCGTTCACGTCGCTAGGTGCACAAAATATAAGAATATAGTCGGAAGATAGGTGTTCACTCACTCCTTGCTGTTGGCCTCGAGCGATCGTCGGCGCAGGTCGTCGAGGGACAGACCAGTGTCGCGCTCCCAGGCGAGGCGCTCGGCGTGCAGCGCGCGCTGGCGCTCGTCGAGCTCGCGCGCCTGCGCCTCCAGCACGCGCCGCGTGCCCTCGTGCCGCCGCGCCAGCTCCGCCTCCGACTCCTTCAGCTTGGCCCGCTTCTCGCGGACCTTCATCTCAAACACCTGTAACACGCATATACGTATACCTTCTGTTACTTCACTCACCGCGTATGTAGATAAATAGATAAACTCTGTATTCACCCAATAAAAGATCATATAATATTGTAATTATATTTACAAACTCTTCCAGGCAACCTTTGGATGGAAAAAATGTATGGTTGCAGTGTTTAATTAATTCACGAAATTGTAGAATTAAGGTTCTCATAAATATACATTGTATTCATACGCATAAATATTAAATAAATAAAATAATTAGCCTAAGTTTTATTTCACCCAATTTTTACGCAAAAGAAACTTCTTATTAATAAATTATTTTTAAAATAAAATAACTATAACACTTATCAATTAATATGTGATAATTTTGGTTCTGAGGTACTCGTGCCTGTCTTTTTTTATATAATCGCATTAATCTATTCATGTAGGAACGAAGTGTTCTTTAGCAAGAAAACTTAGTAAGTAAATTAAATTAAAATTTCAAACATATAATAACATTCATTGTCAAAAATAGACCATTAAAAATTAAGTTGCCCCAGAAACTGTTGAGTGATCATTTAGGTTGCGTAATTATAAAGCAAACATAATTTTTAATTGGTCAGTCAAACTCACTACTTTTACACAATTACCTACATAGGCAACCATTTTCACTTTCGGTTTGTGCTGTTTGTGACATTTGGTAAAAGAAATGTAAGTAAAGAACTGTTTTGTGAAAACTTAAAGATTTTTTAAAATCAGTTTACAAACGTTTCAATAGGCTTTTTTTTTAAATATATTTTAAATGATCGTATTGATTCGACAGACAACTGTTTTTTTCAACTATTTCCTCAAAATAAAAATTTTATGTCTTGTGTTTTTACATGAATTAATTTTATATATGGTAAAGACTCGATGTATAATATTTTAATTCTATCATTTAATTTTGATAGATGAAGCTATCTAACTACTAAACTATTATCGGCGGAAAATGTATTTTTTTTTTAGAAATACAACTCCCGCATTAGGAATCATTTCTGTACCACGGGGGGCTTAACAATCATCCATTAATGGACTGGACGAACTATTTATGGATCACACAAATTTTTGTCCCGCGTAGGAATTGAACCCACGACCTCCGGTTCAGCAGTCACTAGCCACTAAGCCAACAGGCGCGTCTAGCTCGTAACTAATATGAATGTTTCTTCTGCATATCAATGACATGTTGGCCCTTGGCAATATACATTGTTATGCAGACGACAGCACAGTGCACGGGCGATATTTCGGACATCCTACTGCCAAGCTGGCAGACGTTGAGGAAAAACGACAGGAGCTTGTCGCTGAGCTCGACCGGGTCTTGAGCCGCATTTCCCAATGGGGCTGTGAGAATCTGGTCGAGTTCAGCGCCAAGAAAACACAAGCGTGTGTGTTCTCTACCAAAAAGTCTCCATTCCTTCCCCTTCCTACTCTTCAGAGCACTCAACTGCCTCTGCAGGATAGGCTTAGTATTCTGGGTACTGATATTTGCCGGGATCTCAATCCGCGCGATTACATCGAGAGTGTCACTAAGGCGGCCTCGCGAAAGCTCGGCGTTTTGAACAAGGTGAGACGGTTCTTCTCGCCCGAGCAACTGTGTCTTTTGTACAAGACCCAGGTTCGCTCCTGCGTGGAGTACTGCTCTCATCTCTGGGACGGCTATGCGCAGTATTTGCTTGACGCTCTGGATAGGTTGCAGCGGCGCGCAGTCCGCATTATCGACTGTCCTGAGATCACCCAGTCTCTTGAGCCTCTGCAGTTGCGAAGAGATGTCGCCTCTATGGCAGTGCTCTATCGCCTACATCACGGGGAGTGTTCTGATGAGCTCTTCCAATTGGTCCCACCTTCTCCCTTCCTCTACAGGACTACACGTGCTGGCCTCAGGAGTCACCGTTTATGCGTCGAAAATATACGTACCCGAACTAAACGGTTTGGCTCTTCTTTCTTGTGCCGATCGGTAAAAGCCTGGAATTCTCTACCAGCGCACGTGTTTCCTTCCCACTTTGATCCCGGGTCTTTTAAGCGGGGCGTGAAAAAGCATCTCACCAGGCCGCCATAGTGTGGGTCACCATGCTGCATTGACTAGACATGCAATGAGGATGGTGACCCCCACTCTTTGACTCCACCTATTGCTTTCCATCAGGCAAAGTGGAGTCACTATGGTAGGCTAAGATTAAAAAAAAAAAAAAAAAATGTGTAAAGGAGTAGGTCCTTAAAAGTTTGTAGTACTATATTTATTACACGAATAAGTCGGTTTTGCTACAAACCTGTTCCATTTCACTTTCCATCTTTTTCATTTTAAGATCATGCTCTCTTTTTTCTTCCTCCATTTGAGCCAAAGGATTCCTGAGAACAAATGAATAATAAAAGAATTGTATTCTATAGGACAAGGTGTATAGGTAAGAAAGGCCCCGTAAAAAATTAAAATAAAAGTTATACCCCAAAATCATGCAACCACAGCCCAACTTGTAAAAAGAAAGGCCATGTACTATATTTATTTGAAATATTTTGATTACAATTATTATTGCCTTATTCAAAGATACACAAATATGGCTAGATACATACATATATAAGAAAGCGTATTGCGTAAAGTGGAACGCGGTTGAATAGTTACGTTCGTAAACGACTGCCAATTTGCCTACTCCAATTTGTCAATTGGGTTCAGTTGTCCGGATTAATTTATTTGTTTCTAGCATCAGGATAAGAGTATATAGGTCATGCGAGACGATATTGAAGCATTCCATACAGGTTCACATAAAAAATATACACATTCGAGATAGACAGTAAATATACAGTCAGACAATACATGCATATTAAAAGACAAGACACTAAACTACACATTTAGGTACTGTACATTGCAAGATACATTTTAATAGATATTATTTAAACTCAAGTACAACGTACTGTTGTAAGTTTCCATGTACTATATATAAGAAATTGCTAAAGTTAAGCTTGCAGAGTACATGTTGAAATGAAAAATATATTTATCCAGTTTTCTGCTAGCTCAAATATAATAATTTGAAACTGAAAAACTAAACAAATTGAATATATTTTGAGTTGATGATGTAAAAACTGAAGAGAGACATCAGCCGACAACATTTAATACAGTGCTATGTGCACAAGCTGTTATGTAAATACGTCGACGCGACGGGACTTACCAGACGGTCATGAAACTGTTCATCAATCCTTGCGGGCACAAACTGAACACCAACACAACCAGGGTTAGCACACGTGGCTGTGCTCGCGCAATCACTTCACACGGTGGCATCAATAATATATACTAATAAACATAAGCAAGACAGGAACACAGACATATCAAAGTGCTCCAGTTAAGTTTACATTAAGCATATGCGTTAATAGCACTATTTGTAATAGCTGAGAAAAAAGAAAACACTTTCTTTTTGTATGCAGTGTTATGTTAATGAACCCTCATTAAATTGGTTAATAAGTCCGACACGTCCGTACTTATTACATACAATTATTAATACTGAGAAATCAGTGTGCACCCAAGTATAAAACACGCAAATGAGTTGCAATCACAATTGAACGACACAATGATAATAATGAGGTATAAATTGTTATTAATGCCACTGTGTGAGCGCATGAACTGCAAGTTATTAGGATTTATGACATTGATCATGGATATTGTAAAAATACCACACAAAGACAACACAGAAAATGAACAGAAAAAAATTTGGATCTCGTATTTTTAAAATACTCCATGATTAAATGGAAAGAATACTGACAGACATTAAGAATTAGTATTTCATTTCTGCATGCCCAAGCACAGAACGTCGAATACGATATTAATAATGCAGAGCTATGTAATAAAAATGTATCTAAATATAATTACAAAATAAAAAATCTGTAGCACACAACTGCAACAGTGTCAACAGAGAACAATTAATGTTGAAGGTGACCAGACATGCAGCAATGAAGAGACAAACAGAAGTCAATTACGTGGCAATATGTTAATAGTATTAATGAACTGTGGGGATAATTAATGAAATCTAGATATGTAAAGTCTGGTCACCTTAAATGCGGTGACAGCAGTAACAAACGAATATTAAGGATATCTTTTTAAAATACAAAACGTTTATTTGAGCAACCCTGTCTACTTAGGTTGTTAGATCTAACATGCCTGTTTCAAATTTTTTAAAGATCTACTGAGACCAGAAACAGGTAGAACTTTGTTTATAAAAGTTAATATGTTAATCAATTTGTAAATGGCCTACATGTAAATAGAATACATATATGAAGAGCGCAAATAAATGGTAAGTAAAATAGTACAGTTTATCTTACTTGTTAGAGTTGATCCTGTGTGGTTTGCCGTCGTGTGAGAGGCCGGCTAATTTACGACAGCGGTAGTTCTCGTAGTGCACGGAGCTCGTCACGTCCTTCAGGTCCTGAAGGTGGGTCCGTATCACCATGTTTCGAAGCGCCAGGAAGTCGCAATGTTCCAAATTTTCCACTAGAATTAAAATAAAATTTATTTATCTTTTACACTATGTGAACCAAGATTTTTGACTTGCTTATATTTACAAAAGTTTTAATTTTATAATAATGGTCGTGTTATGATTTTATTCATGGTTGCTATTAGAGGTAGCTAAAATTAGAAGAGAGTGTATTAAATGTAATTCCTATTTAAATATAAAAACAGTTACCGCTTTTTTTATTTGTATCATAGTCATATTGACTAATAAACGGGAGGTTGAGTTTATTTGTATGTTTGTTACACGTTAACGCTTTAACTACTTAATTTGTGCTTAATTGCCTTTCATAAAATGTTGTAGGCAAGTTGTAAGGGACACAAAAAAAAAACAACTAGATTTAAACCTTTTATGTGTTTAACGACAAAACTAACTTAAAAACAGAACAGGCATTTTTGTTTTCGATACGTAGACAATAGAGCCCACCTTCTGCGATCCCCCAGGGGTACTTGCGGCCGCGCACGCGCCGGCCCTCGGTCTCGATGACAGTGTTGGCGCCAACCACGGCGAAGGGCACGCGCGTGCGCAACGCCCGCGCCGTGTCCGCGCCCTCGCCCTCCTCGCCCGTACTCTCCGGGAAATCGTAGATCTTGATCTTGTGTTGATTTAGCTCCTTCATTATCTGGAACGGCGATTACTAATATTTCACATACATTCATATTTTGCTATATTAACAACTATAATTAGGTCCAATTCACGTAATAGTTGGTTCTTCTTTTGGGAGGCCTTCGTCCAGCAGTGGACGGCGATATGCTTGTGATGATGATGATTATGATTATGATGACAGGGTAATGGTGGCAAATCAATACATTGGCTATCGAGCACTTTGAACTTTGAGATATACTTCTTTCAATATACTCTACTAGGTAAGGAGGGAATAAAATTAAAATATATTGCTTACATATATATATTGGGATAGATTGGGAGTAACCAATAGCTCGTGCAAATGGGTCAGGGTCGCATACATTTTGTCCCTTCCCTAATATTATTCTCCTGTAAGAGAATTGGGTGTTTATGGGACCCGAATATTTTATAACTATTTATTAGATCAGATTCTGTAATTTGTAGCAAGTGTTATGACAGTAACTCCCTAGTTCGAAACTTCATGACATGTACAATAATGTAAGTTAATAAAAAAAGTTATTTATCTGCTATTCATAACTCTCGTTACATACTACTTGCTACATACATAATCATACGTTTCTTAGTTCGTATTACTTTATTTTAAGGTTGACTTCATTGACTTCATAGTTGATATAACACTGTGTTGCGTCATTACATGATTATGAAAGATGGCACAGTTATAACAGTAAATTGACTTTTTACGTGTCTATAAAGAAGCCAGTAGAGCCAATAACGTGACTTCACCAAAATAGTAAATTGTTGAATATTAAGATTTTTATGATATTTTCTGAAACTTATTATTGCATTATTGAACATTTTACTTTATTAATAGGTAATAGCTGCTGTAAGTAATAAGGCATCCGATACCTACATTTCAAGAGGCACACATTATACGGTAGTGCAAACTGTAGTCCTCGTTTCAAGAATAAATTAGTTATAGAAACAACTGATATTTAAACTTATGGCCACAATACGTTCGTGGTTATAAAAATAAATATCTCCTTCATACATATCTAATTCATTCCTGTGGTTTTATTTCTTCACAATTTAAGCCTCATTTTTCCTTTTTAGTATCAAATCAAAAAGAGTGTAAACGGGTTTAGATTACATCGATGACATATTACATCTATAAAACCGATATTCAATCTAATCTACTTGTATATTTTTTTGAGTAATTTCCGAGTTTATTTTAGTTTATCTTTTAGTAAGAAAATATGTACTCCATGTAAAGACAACATCCTTAGGTACCTTGGTTTAAACACAAACATTGTTGACACACTTTTAAATGCCACTACCATGATTCACTTGTTTCTTTTCTTACTAACTGTTCACTACTAGTTAGCTATTTTTATTAAATTGAAAGAAATTAATAAATGAATTATGCATTCCATAAATTACCACCGCGATATGTATCTGTAGTCATTTCCATGAACAGAGAAATAAATGAAACAAACATTTGTTGCATATGACAATATCTTTTTGCGGTGGAGTGGAGGCAAAATTAAATCGTTGGACAATACTGCCTTTACGCGAGCTATTACCACCCTTAATTCAATTGCATAAAAAGTAGAGAAGTTTGTTCTCCTGTCCACTGAGCGAGTTCGTAAAGTTTACACTGTTATGTATGTCATTAATGAATATTATTATGTATTTAAATATAATTAAATGTAAATCATAATTATGTACAAGGGTATTATTAAACAACATGATATTGAAGTGTCAAATTATAATATAATAATAATGTTATAGTAAATAATGTTATTACACTGTCGCATTAGGAATCCCTGTAGTGACTGAGGTATGTAAGATAATGATAAATATTATTACCTGTTCTTTGAAGTCTTTACATTCCTCTGGCGTCATGGTATCAGCCTTCGCAATAACGGGGATAATATTGACTTTATCTCCGAGCCGCTGCATGAATTCAACATCGAGCGGTTTGAGGCCGTGTCCGCTGGGCGCGATAAAGTATAAGCAGCAATGGACACGCGTGTCCGGCGGTGCCGCCTTGCGCGTCACCCGCGATTCCGCGTTCAGGAACTCTTCGTACTTCGACTCGACGAAGTCTATCACCGGCTGCCAGCTAAAATTACAGACTTATTATTGCCATCCATTCCGTTACATTCATATGAAATATTTTTATAGAGGTAAAGCGTACAAAATGATATAAATCCCATTGATTCGTTTAATTGTAATATGCACTAGTAGTGGTAATGAACGCCAATACAAGTAAGTTAACAATAAACTTGCTAGTTTCAATGATATGCAACTATTTTTTAATGGAAATGCGCACATTAGGATATAAATCCCATTGAGTAGTTTGATAGGTCTCTTCCCCTTTGTGACAGAAATTATACCAATTAATAATGATTTTGTACGTATTTATTCTCCAGTAGAGCTAATTAAACAAAAACTATGCCTTACCTCCTTCAAACTATGTACAATGAGCCGAAAGAACAAGTAAATTAGTAAATAACGTGTTAAGTAACATCACGTACCAATTGCTGTTATCCACTGCATCACCGAATCCCGGTGTGTCTACAATAGTTAATGTTAGGTTGACACCATTCTCTTTGAGAATAACGACACTGGTCTCTACACCGACAGTCTTCTTTACTCGTAGTGATGGCCCCGGGTGTTTATCTTTATCATACACATCCGTCAGGAACAGGGAGTTTATTAACGTTGACTTGCCCAAGCCTGACTCACCTAGAAAAAGAAGACAGACGCTATATACACTCACTTTTTAACTTGGAAAGTTATATGTATAGACACAATATATGACCTAAAAGTTTTAGATTAATTGTCTTGCGGACAAATAATCTTTGTTTATAGTAATTTTTTTGTAAGCGGCAGAAGAGAAAAACGTCAGGTACATAGGTATATCTCTTGGGTCAGGCCAATGAGTTTAAATGAAAAACGAAAAAAACTTTGTGAAAAGCAATATCTGAATAAACTAATACCAGAAATAAAAAAAATAAAAGGTATTATTTTCTTTCTTACCTACAACCATTAAAGTAAATTCGAATCCTTTTTTCACGGCTTTCCTGTACACCTGGTTCGGTAAATTTGCAAATCCAACGTATCCATCTAATTCTTTGGTTTTAGGTTTTTCTAGTTTAGGTAATTCCGGTTTAGGTGCCACGGGCGGGTGATCGGGTTTCTGGAACACCAAGGAAAAGTTATATTATGCAGACAGAATACAGGATGTACGCAGAAAGACTTTATTGATATTCAATAAAATGACGAACTTAATCGTATTGTTTGAAATCCTCAAATGAATACAAACATTGTTATTGTTCAGAGTACTTGCATATAATGGAACAGTGTTTTGAGATAATGATCGTGGACATTGTGGTGATTGTGTGTAAGGTATAATAATTAGTTATCATGTCGAAATATACAGCAATCCTTTATAATCGCTTGCGAATGCTAGCAGTAACAAAGCTTACAATGTGAAAGTAATAAGAGTCTCATAATTGAGTAACTATTTTTCATATCAAATTAAATAGTTTGAAGTAAAGTAATGAACAGTAATGTCAAAAGTTAGTGAATCATCACTTATGAAATGGTTTCGCTAATGCAACAGAGAGCTGTAACACTTCAATGAGATGATGTAACTCAGGAGGAGGAAGAGCGGTTAGTGCTCAATGAGCGCGTAAAATTATTAAAAAAATATAAATCAGATTGCATTATTGACTTCCTTTCTTTTCTGCTGATGTTAATTTAGTTTTAATGGTAACAACAATCTTATAATAAATAGCTTTTAAATATGTATACATTGTAAAGAGTATTTCGTTTACATATTCATTCTCTGTCCCTTCTGACTTCGCTGAAAGTGCCAGAAGGCGAGAACTAATCCTGGCAAATCACGGCTTACATATTAGTTTTCTTTTTAACATTTACATATGTGTATATGTGTATAAAAGTATACATTCTTCGGTAGGTATTATACAACCTAAACATACCGACAAACTATTTCCTGAAAGACGTAATTCCGTAGCAAATAATGTTATTATTATCTGGCCGTTTCTTACCTTGAGGATATTTTCTGTACTCCGTAAAGGAGGTGGTGCATTGGGTGGCGCCGTGGTGGGTATGGTGGGCGCTGGGGTCGGTGGAGGCGCCACATTTGGGGGCTTGGCCGCATCGACGGACACACTGTTGCTAAGTTTAGCAGTACCATTTGACTCGTGATGATTGTTCTCAAGTTGGTCCGGAAGCGTCGTCGCGCGCTTGGCGAGCGCATCCTTGAGTGAGGAGGGCGGCGCGGGCGGCGCTGCTGTAGGTGGCCCCGTTCCGCTCACGCCGCCACCACTCACCGAGTCCGATTTGAAGAACAATTCGCGTTTACTTTGTAACTGCAAATAGAAAAAATATATATAAAAACAAGTTCTACACTTGATGGTATTGATAGTCGGTTTGAAAAATCAATAACTAAGTAAATAACTAAAACCAATGCACATAATAACTAAATCCATGAAACCTTTCCTTATTTTCTGTAGTTTAAGTAGTGTCTAAAATTCTTAATCTAAAACTAAAGTTCTAAAATTAAGTAGTCTAATATTATTTAAAGGAAATTTCAGATTAGAAACAGAATTTCCACTTTTGAAACAATTTTAACTATCTATTCTCTATAATTACGTTAATATTTAGTTCGAATGACCATAATTCCACATTAAATTAATATTTATAAGAAACACCTCGCCTTTTCGGTTCCACAGTCCTATTCCAAAATGATTAGCATAGTACTCTTGCTAGGTATTGTATTTTCCTAGTGATTAAACAGCAAGAAACTGAACGCGCAAGTGACACGTTGCAACATTACAGGTGAGCGAATTGGCGGTAACTTGTTTTGCGTCTAAGAAGTACAAAAAGAAATTATGACCGCATTTAAAAAAATATATAATATTTGAACATCATCAATTTTAATATTAAACTTATAAAGAATTTTCTTTCTCCGACTAACAAGACCACCCAAGCATAAATTTGTCTGCAAATAAGCATAGAAGGGAGATATATATGTATATGCAATATAAAGGTGTCATAAACTAAAGTAATCACTATTGTACAAGAACTGAGAACTCGAGTCGGTCTAGCTGACACCATGCGAGCATCAGAGATGAGTCACCGATTCCAAGGTAACGTTGCTTTACCTTGTATTGTAACAAAGCCATAATACCTACGTTATTAAATAAACAATTAAACTAATAAAATAACCAAAACTGTAGTTTTTGGATCGGTATAAAACGAAGTTAGTCAATTTCTCTGTACATGAAACGAAGACACGTCAATACAGAAACTTTACACGCATCGTTGCATCGCTCGCCATCAACGTCGATCGAGTAAATATTGTCGTACCAATAACTAGTCATTATTTGAGTGCAAAGAACGAAAGCGATGAATCACATCATGTAAGAAACTAAACTGAGAGACTTAAAAAAAAAGAGTAATCGTAGGAAAGTTGAATCCACATCAAGGGCTGAAAATATAAATTTCATAGCAAATAAAAATATTTGAAATATACTTGACACTACAAGACATGACGTTGCAAGGCAACAATAGTGACTATATTTCAAGAACTGAGAATTACCTGGCATAAGATACCAGTCAAGTTTTTCAGTAAGTCGTATAACTAATACAGCCGAATGCATATTCAAACGATCAAGAAAGTAGATATATGCAAACGCATATGCAATTTGCGAAGTGCGACGACCGTAAGGCGTCGGTGACGGTTGATTCTAATAATATCTTAAAAACGATGCTCCAGCCTCTTCTCAGCACACAAATATTCCCTCTACCCTTAAATGTTCACAATAGATTTATGTCAATGTAGTGCGTCAAAGACAAATCTAGATAACCATATTCTTGGGGACAGCGATCCAGACGGGTGAATAAGCAGATGTATCCGTCTCCGACAGATGGCAGCTACATTCATGGAGAAGCTGCAACATTGAGACGCGACGCATCACGCATTGAATACATTTGACCATTTCACATGACAACACACGATACCAAAGTTTTTAAACGCCACGTTAAACATTGATTACACTGTATAATACTCCCGATTAGTTAGGTAAGTACATTATGACAGAACAGTAGTAGCCCACTGCCAGTAATGCCTTCACTACATTGCTGTCATCCGACCAATGTTTACTCAAGCACAGACATTGTGCTGTATGTATGTAATGTAAATAATCACATTCACATCGAAAAGGAATTTGTTTGTTTGTAGAACAAGCAATGTGCGTACAGACAACAAATACTGATTCAAATCGAGAATTTCCGAAACGTCAAATGAAAAGTTATGAGAAATATTGTCGTACTTACGTCCTCACTAACAACCTTTTTCTTTTTACATTTTTTGAAACTTAACGTTTTTTTAAATGAATGAAACATTTTTTAAATGAATGTTATCAGAAAACATACAGCGGAGGTGTGCCGTGCGCGTGACAGCCAAAACACTTAATTCACATTAATTTAAATTTACGTGTTTTTTCGTAAGAATCTATAATAAGAATAAATAAGCTCATTTACACAGGATAATAACAGGAAAATAAGCCAGAACAGTCTTCACGGTCCGCGTTAAAGCAACTGAGCAAACTTTAATACTTATACTTATTTATTGTTTTCAAGAGGTATTGAGGTTGACACATTGTAGCCGAACACAGGTCTGACTAATACTAACTAGAGATTAGGTTTCTAAAACTAATCTTAATATCAGTAAACACTTATTCTCATGTTTGTGTTGAGATCGTACTGGTTTCTGAGGATACTGATAATAATTCGGAACTAGTAGCCTATTGAACTATATTTACATTATCTTAGAAAGCAGCTGTTCCTGTTCTAGTGGTTTTCCAGTCACGAGAAGTACAGGACATGCGGGTACGCGACCCAGACTTTTGTAAGCTACTGCAGTCAATCACCTGTTCAAAGACTTGCAGTGTCCCATACACCAGGTTCCTGTCCCTACCCATGTTCCTTTCTTAGATTCTTAACTTGACTACATTCTTAAGGAAGAAAGAGGTCAGGCAGGCAGAGGCCCGGCCATAAAAAAAAATATGACACAGGGGTAGCAAGATGGTTAAATTAACATTATCTTACACGTAGACTTTCTAGAAGAAGAAGAAGAAAGATGGTTGATCATCATCAAATAAGAATATTCTCAAGACATAAAAATAATAATACAGGGTCAACGAGTAACAACCACAAATAAAACAATTACTCAAATCAGTACGAGTAATTATCTTACAAAATTATTAACTATTTAAGGTGAGACTGATTCAAAATTTCATACTGTTTCGTTTCTAGGAAAAATCAATAAAATTATAAATATATATATATATATATATATTGATTTAACGTCTAGTATGTATTTGTCCAGTGATTTTGAAATATAAAATGATCCGTCCCAATATGATATATTATATTAGTCAGTACAATGTTGATAAATAGGAATACTATGCTACAAAATAAAAACGGTAGGTTATTACACGAATGAATGCATAGTGACAATACCGTACTATTCCCCGTCCTACTAGAGCAAGAGCCCACGACGGCCAGACCTTCGTTATTTTATAAAAGCTGAAAGTTTTTCTGTGCATGTCCCCTATACAGGTAAGAACGACCAGCGAATATAGAGTTTGGGTTGTGGTTACTTGGGCAGGTTACAGGTATTAAAGGTGTATAAATAGTATCTTAAAGTCGTTAAAGTGTAAAGCTCAATTTTTTTAAATTTTCTTTGGGATAACTTTAGAAATCTCGTCATCCATTGCCAGACACTTCTGACAGTTGCTATCCCCTACCAGACACCCCTAAACTTTAATTAATTATAATTATACTTTCGTCATAGTATAAAAGCTAAATTTTATATATGTTACTTGGGGACCTATAAAAAAATGTTACCTCAATAGCCGGACAGTTTGAATGGTTTTACATCTTACCAGACACATTGAAAGTCCGCTGTAGGTGCGAGCGCGAATGCTTAGTCGATTACGGTTTTTTAAGATATCCAATAAAGAAATAATTTTATTACGTTCATAGCCATTTTGTATAAAGTAAAAAAATGACATAAAATATAAAAAAAAAGTATGATTACAAGTAAAAAAAAATATTCTATCTTTTTTATTAATTTCATCAACGTCGTCGATACTTTCATTTTCTTCGTCACTGCTACTCCAGTCGATGGCATGATCGTCGTCGTAATGATGGCATGGCTTTTGCAAGGTGGTAGATTGCTAGCGTCAAAATTTCGCAACTTCTTTCGGTCAAAAGGTTCGTTTACATGGGAGACTGTATACGAGTGGATGAATATTTGAAGTCTAGCGGCATCCACATCAATTACATACATTGTAAACATTGCATATAAATCTCTGAATAATATTAAAGATGTTTTGTTGATGATCTAAATTTTCAATTAATTCGCTGTTGGTGCTCGGGATATTTTTTTAATGTCTTGTATGGTTTTAATTTTCAATTTCTGAAGAACGCAGGATTAAAATCACAACCTGTGATGGCATGAAATCTAGGTAAGCTCTGACAAATTAACAGTCCCAATAACACTGCATGTATTTTGGTTAGGTTTACATATCTTAAATCATTGCCAGTACCCGTACCTGAACAACCGAATCACTTTTAAGGTGATGCATGTTATGTTATGTTATGTTGTTTTGTTTTTATAACAAACAAAATAAATCAATGTACGCATAATTGTTCACAAAATAACAGATGATGCGACAATGACTATCTCACTCGCACCCGCTTGAACTTCACTGTGTCTGGCAAGATTTAAAAACCATTGAAACTGTCCGGCTATTGAGGTAACATTTTTTTTATAAGTCCCCAAGTAACATATATAAAATTTAGCTTTTATAATATAACGAAAGTTTTAAAAAGGGGTGTCTGGCAGGGGGTAACAACTGTCAGAAGTGTCTGGCAATGGATGACGAAATTTCAAAAGTTATCCCAAAAGAAAATATAAAAAAATTGAGCTTTACACTTTAACAAATTTAAGATACTATTTTATACACCTTTAATACCTGTAACCTGCCCAAGTAACCACAACCCAAACTCTATATTCGCTGGTCGTTCTTACCTGTATAGGGGACATGCACAGAAAAACTTTCAGCTTTTATAAAATAACGAAGGTCTGGCCGTCGTGGGCTCTTGGGCCATACCTCTTAAAACGTCAGGCGTCAATGATTCGAATATCGATCTATTATACACAAAGTTACAACATATAACTAGGTATTTAATTTTTAAGAGCTCTAACATATTTTATGTTTCGCAAAATCGTACAATGAAATATTTTTTTTAATAAAGTAATTTTCATTGAGTAGATACACTTCTCCAGCCAAAATATGCTGTATAATGTCTTTTAATGCGTCCATATGTCACACCATACAAGTGTTTAGCCATTGTATATACGTATAATATAATATTATTTCTTTTTTTTAAAGATTTCCACCAAAACTTGACCCTCTTCAAATGCACCAACCGTTTCTGATGAATCTCAATGCCTTCGGAAGGATATCGGCCTGGATAAACGTAATAAATATTTTTACTTTTTCATTAAAGCACAACTTCACTGTCAAAGAGTCTATGTAACCCTAGGTAAATCCTAATATGTAGCTGTCAATCGCAAGATTCACAAACGGTATTTTATATAACTTCGCTTTTAACATATGTAAGTGTGTGGAAAAAGAAATTCTTATCATCTTCACTTGTAACTAACTAACCTACTTCTAATTGACGTATAGAAATAAAACTTTGTATATACATATGTGTAATTTTGATATAGTTAAAATTCTAAATTAAAGTTATCAATAACATTTCGAAACATATACATATCGAGCATTTACAGTACAAAAGGAAATATGTAATGAGGATGTTTATGGCGATTTGTCAAGTTTTAAATATCTCATAACTAGTAAGAAACTAAATGTAAAATAACAATAAACAAATCAAAGAACGGGCTTTTTAGAAGCACACATAGAAAAACAATAGATATGGCTCGCAGCATTTTGAAAGAATACTCTCTCAGACACTCGCTGTGTAATTACGAAATTGCCTACGGCGGCGCCAGCCTGCGAAGGCATAACTCGGTCGCAGCCGAGAAATCGCAATGAGTCTTTCTGACTATAGTATGACTCATCAACGCGCTGCTTGTACATATTAACACTATCTTAAGATAATAGAACTGGCATACAAATATTGTCATTTCTGCTTTCCGGTATACAAAATTTTTAATCTGTGAGTGGCATGAATCTTTGCTACATACGTACATAAGTAGGGGAAGATTTTGGGATTTGTGCAGCGAGGCAGAATAACAGGGGGGGAACCGTGCACCCTGTACAGTACTCCTACCATACATGACCCTACATACCCTTTATATAGGGTCGTGCGTTTAGGGTAGCCAATCAGAATAGTAAAACAACTCGAGCGCGTCAGATGAAGCAAGGTAAGTAATAACATGCAGAAAAGTAAGCATTTCAATAATAATTAATCTGATGCGCTTGAGTATTTCAATAGCACGGTTTTCTTTGCATTATATCATAAATCTGCCATGACTTTTAGACGCGTCCAACTAGTCAGTCTTTAGAATAGGAGCCTTATCCTTTAACGTCCTTTTTTAATATCTGACGCGTTCGATTTTATTTTTCCCCAATTTTCAATAACTTCGTACAGCCACCCCCACCATGCAAACAGGCATATTAATGTGCCTCCGACATCAGAAACACGTAGGACATTTAGACATTTTTTATATACATACATTTTTGAAAATCTCTACATGATTTGTCACTGCCATTAAGATGATTTAAACGACACCTCACATGTCGAAATCCATCAAGCCTCTTGTCTAAGATCAAGCTGGGTTCTAGGGCGTGACAATGAAACATCATACATAGTATTTAATTAATAATATATATAATTTAATTAACAGTGAATCTAAAAGTCTAGGCAAACATAATCTCAAATCTCGTTCTTTACATACATTTATAGATGATTATTTCAAAATCCAGTAAAAAAAACAAAGCACAGAACAGTCATAGGTGCGTCCACAAATACACTACATTAACACTGGAAATGTATATTGTCCCCACTGTTTGACAGAAAGCTGATATATATGTTTACCTAATTATGACCCTGATGTATTAAAAAGCTGTATAAAATAGTAATGGTCCGTAACGAGAAAAGTACATTTGTGTCAGTGCACTCGTTCCATTGATTAGCGTCTCAATTGATTTTGAACGTAACTCGCAATGGTAGAAAATTTACAACACTCGCAAGCAAGAATTGCAGTGTAGACAGCGTTTTATTACTTTTTTTTAAAGAACCGATGCAATGTTTATGAAAGTAAATATAAATAAAAATGGAATATAATAAGAAAAGAATATAATAATCTATAAGCCATAAGGTAACTATTTAGACCGACAAGGAAAACCTTCGAGATGGTCTTTATTTATGTCTTGATTCCTTCAAAGCAATGGACTTAATATTTAATACAATTTCGGTCATGGAGTAAGTGCGATCGTTAGTAGACAATGACAGTTTCTCTGTGGGACTGCAAGGGGGTTAACTTCATCAAGGTAATCGTGGAAGAGACATGATTAGGCAGGAATGGGTAGGCTCGACCGGTGCGATACCACGGTCTTACAGAAAACCGGTTAAGAAGCAACGACTGCGTTGCATTTTCACGAAATTAATGAGGTTTCCGGAAGCCTAAGCCTAGCCCATTCCTCTTTCCTCTCCTTCATCCCGGCGATGTCCAGACACTACACGGGAGGCTCAACTGAAAAATATAAAGCCTGTCTTATTCACCCAGGGCGCTTTTAGCTTAGCATGAGGCGCGCACACGTGCCTGTTGAGATCTTTCTCCCGGAATTAAAAAAAAACTCCCGATTTTTTCACAATCTACTCTTAAAACGTGCGCAAATACTTCCATCAGTGTGTCATCGCTGACTGAGTTTCGAACTCGTGTGTTGGGCTAACTTAAACTTATTTCAATCAAGGTTTAAAAACATTGATATTGCGTACCACACGGGGGCACAATATTTGCTTACTTTCAGTCAGTTCAAAGGTTTTTCTTACTAACATTTTCATAACTGCACTTTCATTAGATTCGCACTTGAGTATTTTTAAAAACATTCGATTGTTCATCCCCTCCTTCACCCCCCAAATCTTGTAAACGGCTAAACCGATTACGATCAAAAATAGCTAAGCACATTTTCGATTGAAATGTCTTAAATCACTCAATCCCTTCGTCTTGGTATATATAAGGACGAGATATAAATAATTCTAAGAAGTACTTGATACACTGATCGACACGACGACTATGTAATATCATTAAGTTAACCACAATTAAATGTACTTACAATATAAATAAATGTTTTGTTTAATAAATACGTCTCCGCATTCATGCATAAACATTTAATCATCACCATGTGTGCTATGCTTTGCCCATATGAAATAGGCGTTAACAATTCAGAAAGTATCATAATACGTTTCAAACAGAAAGAACTTGTCTTTTTACCTGCTAATACTAGGAAAACTACTTTTCCTACCTTTTAAAAAAACACTTATATTTTTTATTCTTAATCTTCAAGCGATCAGAAATATTCCGATAACCACGCAGTCCCTACTACACTCTCCCTGCTATCTCTCCAAATAGACCGGGGCTAAAGCCTTTGTAAATGGTAAAAAGTGAAAAAAAAATTTTGTACGATGAAACCCATTGGAAAAGGAAGCGAATATAATAAAAATGAAAGGAAAAATTATTTACGGGCGATCTGAGGTTGGGAACGGGAAGGAGGTGAGTTTTAAAGGGTATAAAACGGTTTATCTCGATTGGCGGCAAACTACAAGTCCTATAGAAAAAAGTTAAAAAGCAAAGTTGTAGGTAATAAAAAGATCTACAACTTTTGTATTTACACTTTTCTCACATAACCTCAAAATTTATGTGAAAAATTCAAATAACCATTTTTTTTATTTTATCTTTTACAAAAAAAAACATTTTTTCCACGAAATTTGGTGTATTTTTTTTTTATATTTTTTTTTTCACCTTATTTTGACTCAATATCGAAAAAGCACCCTTATTTTCAATCGAAAATTATCAAGTCAAAATATCAGCTTTTTTAAAAAAGTCGGTGGTCATTTTGTTACTGAAATTAACAACCAAATAGTTAATAAACTTAATATTTAATAAGACATCCACAATATTTTTAGAGTGGCACGCATATAATTTAAAGAAGATTTAGTATGTAGTTAACGGAATAAAGTTAAAACGAAGTAAATTAAATTAAAAGTGTTAACGTTACAAGTCTGGTTATAAGCCTGACAATAGAGTCGATTTCATTACATATTTGGGCCAACATGTAATTTGACCTTAATGCAAGTACTTTCTCCGACCACCAGTAAAACACAAGTTAAGGTTTACCGTATTTATATACTTATATTTCTTATTCAATATCGTACAGACCAATTAGTTATATTATAAAAGTTATTTCTGTACTTGGTGAATAAAATAAAAGGAATATTTTCCGGTACTTTGTGCCTTTTTTCAAATAAGTTCCCGCCATTTTACAGCAATTGACCATATTAGGTCCTATTACCCATCTTAACCTGCCAGTTCCTCTGGTACTTAGAAGACCACCAGCTACTACAGTACTCAATGACCGACAATACGGCTTCAGTCGGGGTTGCTCAAAAACCGCGTATGGCCATACGCGGTTTTTAACCTAACCGCCATGACCCTTTGAGGGCGCAACAGGCATGCCCTATTCTGGGCGGTCATATTGACCGGACAACCCCAGTGTACAGTCGTATTGTAGCAACGCTGGGTCCACCCAAGTTGAGCAAAAGTCGCCCAAGGGCGGACGCAGCGCCGACCAACCTTAGAACCAACTGTCGAAGCACCATCTTCCGTCGAGGATCAGGCCCAGATATCGTATGTGGGCCTGAACCGGTAGGAGGATCAAGTTGACCATTATGGAGGCGCCGGGGTCGGACCACCACGGGGCCCATGGAATAAAAGAACCTCCTTATCTAAGGCCACCCGCAACCCTAGCGCTCGCCTCGATGCGCCCGACCACCAGTGAGGCTCCTCTGGTGGCCAAGCGTGCCGCCTCTTCCAAGTTCGCCCCCTGGGTTGTCACCAGTGTGTCATCGGCGTAGCTGATTACGCCCAGCCCAAAGGGGAAGTCACCTCGAAGGGCCTAGTCGTACCCCATGTAGTTTATGATACACCTATTATAAGCGACATGTTGCCGTTTTTCGACAAAAAGGAGAATGCAGTCGCGGACTTAGCTAAAATACAATAACTGAAATTACTTTATGGTAGGTATATAGGTACTTTTTTTATACTATAGGGGGACAGACGAACAGACTGGTCACCTGGTGGTAAGTGACAACCCCCGTCCATGGACACCTGCAACTCAAGAGTCGTAAGTGCGCTGCCCGCCTTGGAGGGTGATGAGTGATGGGGGAATGCGGGGAGGGGAAGGAAGAGAGAGGGGATGAGGAGATAGGAAAGAGGAGGGGAGTATGGGGGAATGGAAATAGGAGAGGGGGAGTTGGGCTTCCGGAAGCCTCACTCAATTCGGGGAAAACACAAGCGTTAGTTCACAAGGCCGTGGTATCGCACCGGTCGAGCCGGCCCATTCGTGCCTAAGCATGGCTGGCTCTACCACTGTTATTAATGCAGCTTTGGAAGCACTTTAAATTCGTTTTCTTTAATATCTTTTAGCACCTTCTTGACTTGAAGTCTAGGGGTTTTCAATTTGGCGATTAAGGCGAGAGAAGGCCAAGGACGAGAAGACGAAGAACCTAGCGAACCAAATACAGTTAGAAAACAATGCTTAGGCACGAATGTGCTGGCTCGACTGGAGTAATACCACGGCCTCACAGGAAACCGGCTTTTAAACAATGATTGCATTGTTTGGCAGAGTGAGTGAGGGTACCGACTCCCCAGCTCCTCTTCCCCTCCACTCATTCCCTTCTCTTCTTTACCATCCGTCATACCCCCTCTCCTCTTTTCCCTCCCCTCATCACCCTCAAAGGCGGCCTGCGTACTTACAACTCAATCAAAGAAAACTTTGACAAATGTCAAAGGGCGGCGGTTTTCACTTACCATCGGGTGACTTGTTACAGTATAACCCGCATAAGTTTTCGAGTTTGTCTTTTGTCGATGTTATCCTAGTTTCAAGCAGCAAGAAGACCAATCAGGTACTTAATATTTATAAAGATCAAATGCTTTGAAAGCTATGTAGTACAAAACAGTTTCTGTTTCCAGATGAGTAAAGAATAAAACTTGAAAGTCATACGTTGTTCATAACAATTGAATTTTGTTAGCGTCATGTTTGCAATTCACACATTCACAGAACTTCCAGAGAAACAACAGTAGTCACTTACGAAAAATGCAAAATTACGCAAACTCACTCAAGAGAGGTTCTACAAAAGGCCCTGGTATTGCGATTTTGGTTATTTTCAGATTTATTCTCGAACAATACATAAAGTACGACATTAAAACAATATAGCTGCTCGTTAGTAACTATTTCTTACAATCGCAGACTTTGTAAACGTTATTGACAAGACGTAATCAAAGAAATTATTAAGGATGCAACTAAAGTTTATATACTTTTTACAATACAATATTAAAAAACGAAAATGTTTCAGGAGTTATCTGATGCAGAGAAGGACTTATTAGGTAATGGATTTTCGTAAACCACATTCTCATCTCATTTCTCCTCATCGACTTATAAGTCTAGAATTGAATAGCATCAATACCGAAATACCTAGTGTACAGTGAATACATTCAAATAAGTGATTTGGTTTGACAATGAAATAGATCGTTGTAAACCTACGTTTCGTAGAAATTACGTTTTATAAATCTTCTGATGTACACTCCTACCTAAGTGGGCGGTAAATCCTCGAGTGTGTAGGCAAACCGGAGCGAAGACAAACGAACTGAACTCATTGAGATAATACAACAATTAAATGCAATGCCTGAAAGTTGTAAAATGATTTACAAAAAAAAAGAAATCTTACTATTCACTAACAGTTTCTCTCTCTCAAAAATTAAAGCTGTTGAATAACTTCGTATTGTGAATACAAAATGAAGTAGTTTTACACAAAAGCTAGTCAACTTTCTTATAAGAAAATGCTTTAGAAATTTTGAATAGTGCAATTGAATAAATATCTAGGTAAAAAATATGAGAACTGGCTCGGAAAGTAGGCTTCGGAATAGGAATAATAATTATCGTTACACTCTGTGAAACTAACATACAATTGTCAAGCAATTGATGGCTGGTTCTTTGCAACTAGTTACATATAATTTCAAATTGTAGGTCTCTAAAATAAAAAAATCAAATCAATCATCATCATCTAAAATCAAATAATGTATTAATTATTAACTAATTTTTAATGTACAAAATATGGAGATTTTTAAGTTATATGTACACCATTAAAAAAAAACAGTTTTAGTCAGGACCTAGAAGCTCTGTTGTAATTAGCCTGGCGGGGGTAGACCAAAGGGTAAACAGAAAATAAGAGTCTATAATAGTCTATAAATTACCACAGTTTGAAGGGCTAGACCTCGATGTCCAGATTCATAGTCAGACATATGCCTATAGCAGCGATTCACGAGTGATTAGTCAGATACGTCAGTCAGACACGCACTGATTAGTCAGATACGTGGATATAATTACATGTACTTATACTATTTACAAGTTCTTTCTTTCGAGAATTGGTTTTGCACATTAGGTATTTCGGCAGCAGAGGCAGTAGTCGTAGAGTATAACCACCATAACACTTATTTTTGGTTTGCTTCTTTGTTAGAACGCGAACGGAACTCCATTATTTTACGTTTTTTAATTTACGTTTTAATCCCCCAATACGTTGTTTTTCATGCTTTAAATAATTTATAGACAAAATACTATAATAATAAAATTTAATAAATTATGCAAACATGATCTTGATCCAATTGAAATCAGTATACCTTAAAAGAGATGCTCAATTTTTTCTTTAATTGAATTACAATACGTAATTATTTTGGCAAACATGTTAGTTTATTTAAATTAAAAATAATAAGGAAAATCTTCTGGAAATAAGCATAATGCATTCTCAGTCGCTACTGAATGAATTATTCATGCGATGCGAAGCGAAGACAAGCCGGACAACTATGTCTTGGTAATAAGACTACATGCAACAATAACTTACCGATTCATAGCATATAATAAACTGTAATGTACGTAAACGTATTTTTTTTTATTTTTATTCCTTAAAAGGAAAAGGGAACCCCTAAAAAGGAAGGGTGTAAGATCACATAGTACTTCGTTTGTCTATCCTTCAAGAAACTTCTTTTCAGAAACGGAGGGAATCACGTTGAAATAGTTGAGCGGTCCTTTAAACTCAAAAAAATGAAGCTTCCAAGTCTACGCACATTTTTACTTTTTCTAGATAAATTAAAATCAATAGGCTATTCAGAAATCAATAGGAACCAGCGGCACAAAAAATAGCAAGAAGCAAGTTACTTACTTACAGCACATATAAATAAAAATCCGAAAGTCGTTAATTAGTTTTTAAATAATAGTGTTTCCTTATATGGTATGTGAGAGATTTTGATGCAATTTTGTTTTTAAAAAATCGGGCAAAAATGTTTAAATCTTCTAGAATTGATTCTCGTAACTTTCTACATACAAGTTTGATGTTTACGGAGCCCTCGGTGCGCGAGTCAGACTCGAACTTCCTAGTTTCTTTTCATAATTAGTTTCGATTAAACCTCGAATGTACCAATATTTGTGCTATAGCTATTCTTTATTGCATTACTTTTAAATTCAGTATCTAATCTTACAAAAGAGAGCTTACAAAACAGGTACAGTACTTTCACAAGAATCGTATTATACATACATATGTATAATGCCCTCATGTATTGTATAAATAAATTACACACACATACATACAGATCATTTACTATCTTGATTTTTAAACTAGATTACTAGACTATAACGTTACGTAAATGTAGAGTACAATTATAATTAGGTTAACAACGTTGTTTCTGTAAGCTACACGTCCACGTTTTAGTGTCCGTCTTGATAGAAAAGGTATAATTATTTTCAATTAAGTGTTTTTGTTACTTGATAATTTAAAAACTTATAACCATCATCAGGAGCTAACGGTGAGCTGGTATCTCGGACTAGAACATACTAAACCCACACGGTGTTGTCACGAATGTGTCTATTGCAGGGGACCCGGGATACCCTCGAAAGGAAACCTCCGGCTACCAGAGTAGACCACCTGATTAGCAGACGACCACACCTTAGAGTTGAGGGTCTTTATTACCAAACAAATCAGAGAGGCGCGCGTGAAACACGTTCGTCGCGCCACCGTCTCAGTTCTGCTTCTGCTGGGGTAACGGTCAGCCCAAAGCCTAACAATTGTTTAAAAAATTACTTCGGAAGGTTGTTTAATAACTGGAGACGAATAATTTGATTATGCAGAGGTATATTTTGCTAAATTAAACGTAAATGGTGTGCTTTATTAATTATGAAAAAGACTATAAACAAGTAAATCAAACATTAGATAGGTATTCAAATAATTAAACTTATAACTATTAACAAAGCATCTACACAGTGAAAATCAGGTGCAATCCAATTGTAAATGTACTATTGATCCATAACAAAAATATCCTGTTGTTTCGATACACGTTTAAGGTAACCAATCAACGTGTTTTGTTCTCATTATGGTACAGTATGGATCTGGCCATGAATATCTTAATTGAGGTTAAATTAATTGTCACTTGAATTAACGCTGTGAACTTACATATACATAAATGAGCGATTATAAGCCATTACCCTAAATAAACCTTACAGATTTAGATGCAGTTAAAAGTCTTGTGTGGAAAGAAGCAATTTAACAATTTAACAGCAATATTTCATCGATAAATGAAAAAGAAATAAGAGAAGACAGAAGACAGCCAATAAATTTGTTGCCCATTCAATGACAGTTGTTTGTACAAGGTGAAAAATAACAAAACAAAGGAAACTTAATTCTATATAGGTGTTAATATTACGCAAGAGCTAGACTGTTATACACATATGTATAACTACGAGGGAAATACGAACATTTCTTATAATAATTTAGCATAATCATTTAGCTACAATTATAACTTTAAGTTTTGCGGGGTTAGATGCACAATGTCCGCCGAAGCAGTAGAAACAAATGCAAAGACGAATTAATAACAAATAATTATCCAAAAAGAAATTTTTAGTTGTTTTATATCGATAGTGAATCTTATTCTGCATTCACTAGTACTGCAAAGTCGATAATGTATTGTATGAGTCAGTCGAACCTTTATACTAATCGATAGGTTGCGAAACGTTACACTATAATTATATTTCTTTATTATATGTTGAACAAAATGGTTACCGGACGGTTTGTCTCTAGTTACCTTTCCCGCCATTATTTAAACATACTGAATAGCGTAGTAGTAATAAGCCTAAATCAATAATTAGGAAAAATCCTAATTTGTTTATAATATAAATGCGAGAGTGACTTTGTTGCACTTTGTCTAAAGTGATTATGATCACAGACGTACAATAAAGGATATAGGGTACCTTTTATCTTGAAAAACAAGTACTTGCCTCGTTCGATAGACAAAGTAAATTGTAAGCGAGGGCGAAGGCTATTCTCTACTCAAGTGTAAATTTATTTAGCACTACTACTGTGAACGAAGTTATTCTGTGAACGAAGTTATTGGTTTAAATGGGTTATCTATTACATTATATTTTACACATTATTAAGATATGGGTTTATGACCCACCGTACCGGTGGCTGGTTAGGATGGGAACTATAAAGATGCAATTGTACGGAGTTACAAGATTCCATAAAATAAATCCAGCAATAGTACCTATAGTGCACCATTTTATTGCAGATCAGATTTACCAGATTTCCTTCATCTGCTTAGAATGTACTGAATCAGTGGTGAAGTACTGAATCATCACTCAGCCCCACTGAGCACTTCCGCGAGAATAAACCTTCAAGATGACAAAGTACCAGTCATTTGTTAAGTTTAGGGATATAAAAAATCATAATATTCATGCTTTTTGGTAAGCGGATGTACAATTAGTAAAGTGCTTAGCATTTTGATCTCGCTACACTAAAATTAACAAGAAAAGACTACTGAAGTACTAATTCTACCTAGACAAAGTCGTGGGCATCACCTTGTAGTTTAAAAATAATATAATTAACCTACGACAGTGTATAGGTGTATATATATATATACATAGATGTTAATTATTTTTAGATTATTATAATAATTTTCATGAAGTTAGGTAAAAGATTTGATTTGTTATGAAACAGTTAAATACAAACCACACTTACAATACGTAATGCTGTAGGTGTAGTGCTCCTATTGATATAATCTCCTATGATATAATCGATGAATCGATACGATAATATACAACTGAGACGCCACCGTCGCCGTGTGCGATTGTGGCTTATTACGATGATTCTACACAAAGTCATCGACCCTTCAACGTACGATTAGGAAATGGTTACTTGGCTCTGTTCTGCATGAAGAAGCGGGCTGTCAATCTAATACTTATTGAGAATGCAATGTACTCAATATTAAATATTTCCAATGGAACACTCATTTACAAAGGCATTTGTTCCAAAGGTTAAGTTAAGTGACTCCCTTATCAATCGCAGTTTATTTATACTTAAACGACGGAACCAACAAGGTCCTAATTGATGGCGACAATACGTAAGTAAGTGTTACAGAGATAACACTCACCAACAGAATGTGCTTCACTTCTTTATATAATACCTTGTAGAAGTACGGATAAGTATTCAACTTTATAAACCTTAGAAATCTATTATGTTATAAAAATTGTGTTTAAGTCAAGATCCAAGGTCTAAACAATTTTTAATTACCTCAGCTTTCCTACGTAGAGATAAGTTGCGCCAGATATCACGGGGACTCGTCCATCCAACTTTGGCTTTATCGGCAGCACTGTCACCTACGCTGCTAGAACATCTAGTTAATTTAATCTGGTGCCCATTGCTGTTAGTTACAGCACGGTTTGCCATTTTCAACACATACGAGAACTCGTTACCAGTTGAAAAGATGAAGAAAAAAAACAAACGACGCTAAACTGCAGCCCGACTTTCAGTCAACATCTAAAAGCCACTTGTTGAATACTTTAAGAAACTAACTTATTTAACACTGTTAGGTCACAATTTGTAAAGGGTACGTTTCGTGTTGCTTTATGTCCTTTTACGTGTGTTGTTACACTAGCCGTATTGATTTAACACCATTGTTTCGCTGTTGCCACATAACAAATACACAAATTGAATCACTAGTATTGCAACAAAGATAAGAAAAAAATATATACTATGGGTTCGTAAAAAAGGTTCTTTTCGTAGAATTGAAATACAGATAAACTGTTGTAATATGAAGCACCGTTCACGACTGTGTCAGTTTGAGGTTAAGTTATAAGCCATACCGGCTGCCGGTTGGCGCGGCACGCCAGCGCACGGTTGTAGGGCGCAATCACACGGGGTGATTGCGCCCTACAACGGGGGTATTACTATAAATAAATTTATCAGTAATGTTTAAACAATTTTATCATAAAAATGATAAGAGTTAAAAAACTCATTTGTCGATCAGAAACGAGTTTTTATAGTGATCTAAATTTAGAATATTTAAATAAGTGCCACCGGGATGATTGCAAGTCTCAATATTGCTTTATTACCCCAAGTAGTCTAAGTTTAACCTAGTGCCCAAATAATTAGTATTGGATAAATTGCGAGTAGATATAGCTAGCTTTTAATAGTCCTTATCGTCAAACGTTAAAAATTTACAACAGCATGAGTAATATTGAGGAGCATAGAGGAACATAAAGGCCGTGGCAGAAGTGTAACCGTAAAAATAACATTCAAGGAACATAATACTACTGGACATAATACACCAGAAAGCATATTTTGCGGTGGCTAAGCTAACAGACTTACAAAGGAATGTTTAAGAATTGGATACCATAACTCCTAGCTAGTGCAGTTTAGTTTATTGGTTCATTGGAACACAGATTAAATGCATGCGCAATCTAATAACTACGAGTCAAAATGATTTAGTACCTAAATGACAACACATTCACATAGCTCTAATATTAATAATAAAACACCGCGTGTGTAAAGGCCTTCTTAAACTCAGGTACCGCTGAGTTAATTATGACTATATCTATATGTATAGACGCAAAAGGATCCAGCCCGTCACACTTATGCCCACCAGACACACAAAAGCAAGAACCAATGCTTTCGAAGAGGGTAAATAAACAAATTATAAACGGTAAAGTGAGTCTTAATACGATTATATCAAAGTTGAGAACATATCGTTGCTTAATGGTGGTTAGCTTTTTGTGACTGGAGCATGTAACAATACAAGAGGAGAACGTGCCCCGACTGCTTTTGCCGGTTAGTGAAAAACTTCAAACCAAATTCGTTTTGTGAAACAATGTCGTATTATAATGATACTGGTATTTTATATATTTTTGTATATAAAAGATTGTTTCTAATATGGAATAGGAAACTTCGATGTGCAAATTGCAACTTCCCATCTCATTATTAATCTCCCTTTCCAACCAGTGGTTGTCTGAAAGATATCGCTAATCGGGATAAGGCCGCCAATTGTACAACTTAAATATTTTATTTCATTTATTTCACTTTCCTAACTTCAAGTTGCAATACCTATACCAATGTGTACAAACTGTACTAATATTATGGTTTTTTTTGTACAATAAAGAATTATATCTATCTATGTATATACCCGAATGTTTATAATATTACCTAGAAAATATATAAGTACCCAACACTTATAGCTGATAACATTCTCATAAAAAGAAACTGAGAACGGAACGTTTACAAATGCTCATCAATGGTTCCCTTTTAATCCTAACAGTTTAATGAACTCAATACAATATCTATGTATATATCAAATCAATTGTAACTTAACCTTCCAGGGTGCTTAGGTTTGTTAGGTTCTGCTCTCTCATCTATATAATCTTGGAATATCATGCCAAATTTTCTTTAAACCTATAGTTAAAATATTTTTTTGTTCGACGATTCATTACATTTTATAAGAATGAAATAAACGTTAACAAAAAGATCAGAAAAGGAAATGTCATTTGTTGAACATAAACACAGAAAGATACATTTCAAATGATATGAAAATAACGATTGATATTTATGAAATTAAATAATTTTAATGTCCCAAGAAGTTTCAGGTCAGGGAGCGACCGTGAAACAGTTAATGTCTGTTTAGTGAATTCGACACATGCGAGCAGAATGTCCGCCACTGCACGAAGTTATTTTTAACCCTGTAGACACGAGGTCAATCACCCGCTCACCCCTCCAGCACACCGAACCAGTCCTATCACAGTAGGAACTGCGTGGGAATAATATGGTGAACTGCCTGCCATATCCTTACCCTAAGAGAATATAAAACAGTAAAAACAAACGGTATAAGGATGCTGGATGCAACAACTGTTCTTCGAAGTTGAATCATGATTCTTATAAACAAATTCTTCAAATACATACCAATCCAACAGTCACAAAGTAGAAAAATGTAAATTCCTTTACACGAATAACTACTATAACGTTACGTATTACTAAACAACTGAGTCCGATTTGATTTTATACGTTTATCTTCATTAGGTTTTATTGTTATCAATTTTCAGGTTCAAGGTCAGTTTTGTTTGGCGTATACAACCTATATCTTTAGTTATGATAACACCTGTTACACGCTTGATCTGAGCGATAGCGATATCTTTTTAGATTCTCTTATTTAATAATGGATATACAAACATCACATTAAAATATAAGTTGATATAGGACTATTTTATGTAACATAACACCTGACACTGTTAGGCACCTATGCGGTTATGGTATCGATATGCTTCAATGTAAACAAACTAGTTAGAAGCTCACTGCACATTAATAACTTACATAATTTTCCGAACATTAAAATACTATAAAAACTTGGAAAAGAAAACTTGTTTTGTGCAATACATTACTACATCTACTACTACTGCTGCTACTACTACTAATACTTTTTAGAATATTTCTGATTATTATAAATTGAAACTATTTTACAAGGGGTTGGGCGCGCTAAAATAACGATGTTTTCCTTTTTCGGGGTGCGTTAACTACAATTAGGGGAGCAGTCGAGGGTGCACAAGAAGAACGAGCTAGGGGACTCACCGTTGCCGTATCGGTAAGGGTGACAGTCGCAGAGGTGGGTCCGCCATTGGATGGTGTGTTTAGCGAAGACCCGATGGGCACCTGATTATTTGCGTTTTGTTCAATGATACGCTGACGCAGAGCTAATCTTTCAAGGCTAGCCAAGCGATGTGATCCACCAGTTCCTTCGCGGTCGCGATCTCTAAGTCCTGACGTGCTACCCGCGCTAAATGAACCACTATACTTTGGCAGTGTGGGTGGTGGCACTGGTCTGGCTGCACCGCTCCTACCGAGCAGTGAACCACTGGAGGTATACGCATAGCTACTGGGAGTTCCAAGTGTAGCAGTACGCGGCGCTGCTCCTATTCCATTTAGGGCACTATTGGTCCCATTGACGGCGCCACCATTCACCGTCGTCGTGCTGCCGTTCATCTCCAGGTGCTTTCCGTCATGCGAATATTACAAAATCACACACACTGAGTCACTGACTGCGTACTACGTTACGATCGCGAATTAGTGCGCCGGTGTTAGGTGCGTTCAAGCCGGGTGCACGACGGAGGCGGTTTGACAGCTCCGCAGCTCGAGCGGTGCAGACAAGGCGCGCGGGCGGGCACGGCGCGGCGCCCCGCACGCGACGCCTCCGTCGTCGCGGCTTGCAAGCGATGTCGACCCCACTAGATCTCTGGATTATTGCCATACGACCGCCGGACCCGAGGGTTGAAAATGCATTATATGGAGATCTTTAGTCAAGGTCAATGCAGACTAAACATAGCCTGTAGAATGTGTACAGTTTAGAATTTTTAATACGCTCTAACAAGAAAGGTTTATTTAACAAAATCAAAACTTCGACTAGTACACCATCTGAAGAGAATAATAATAATGAAACGTACCATACGTTTCATTATTCTTTAAGAACTGCCTCTATTATTGCACAAAAATATGAAGTCTGCGTTTGGTAACGACTATACTGTTCTACATACCGTTGTATGGTGTATAGAACATGAAAATGAAAAAAATATTAAGTACCAAACATTAAAAACCCTTATCTTTCAAGCGCACCATTGCAAAAAGTTGATTTCATTAGGAATCTAGTAAAAATCAAACTAGTGATTTCTATTCTTCACCATACCAATCACTAAAATATATTGTATACTGGACTGTAATGGAGGAAATGACGCTGTCTAGTTCATCGGCCTGAATCCAAGATGCATTGAGGCGACTACTTACTAGCGGAAGTACGTTTAAGGTACAAAGAATGATTGTGTTTATACATATAGGTACTCCCATAGTTACGTACCGTTCACATGACACTAGAAATCGGCCTGTATTTTATCCATGCGATTAGAAATATTAGACTTTCCAAAAATATAGTTTGTAATTTCTTTAGAGACGTACCTATGTATGTTGAATTTGATTGAAGAAGTGGCATACCTAATAAACGATTTGGTGTTGAAGAGAAAGCACGTGTTAGTCACATGTGGTAGTCGAGTCCAGCAATCGACCGCTGTAGTGGTACCGCGCAGGCGCGTGACACCCCCATCCTAACGTCTACCCTTGCACAACCCTTGCTGCATGCTAGTTACTGTTGCACGTATGCCTTCTGAATGTCAATGCTACTATTGCATTCCCTTCCTATACAAATATGGTACAGTAATATGTATCTTCATAATAGTAGTAGAAAAATTACTAACTACAATGCTTGAATTCTCTAATGATTACAAATAATACAGCATAGGTATTCATTCAGGTCTGACATGAAACTGACGTAATAAACAAATGAGCGCCATCTACCGGATGCGTCTTGTTCAGCAAACGCATTAATGTATGCAGTACGAAGCAAAGGAACTGTAAACACATACGCGTAACGGTAACTAAAAAACCACCAGGTGGCGTTAATTTACGACGATAAGATCAAGGTGAAAAATACTGGAAAACTTTCAAACAAAAAAAAATTTTTTAGGTCCAAAATCACAAAACGTCCTTCTTCAGTTCATATATTTGGTAATTTTAAAAGCTGGTAGAAACCCAATTAGCATACAAGTCCAGGCCATTACTACAACAAATATGGTAACAAAATAATAAATAATATAAGTTGCAATGATCTTTAGAAGCTGTGTAAATTAAATATACAAACTATTTATAGAAAAGAGTCTTTCAAAATGTAAGTATGCCCATACTTAAGAGGAAGAAGCATAATGCATTCTGGACTTGAAATGTCCCCAGTGAGGAAGCTTTAGAAGCCTACCTACTAGAGGCCTAAGGCAAACTTTACCTGAACATCGAACGCAACATTACATATCTAAACGACTAGTGCAACTAATTATTATGGCAAAAGTTGCTAGAAACAAAGTTTAAAGACATGGCTAAACAAGCAAAGCAACAAACTCAACTAATAAGAGACACCTAAAGAAGAAGATACTGATTTTAAAAGGAGACTAAGACATCAAATATATTTAGTAAAAAATAAGAAGACAAGCACACTCTAAAAAATCAATGGGATTGAGCAGTTAGGACTTTCCAAGATAAAAGCTTCTGCACATTGTTTTTATAGCTATCTTTAGTACAATTTAGGCATCAGCAAGTAATCAACAGAAGTGGATTCAGTTGAGATACGCAAATGTGTATAGAAAGTATGTTGACCCGTAAACACGTTGAAAGATTTTATAAAGATGGTCCTACGCGTTGCTAACAAACTAAAAACGTAAACACACCACGCGTATAACGTAACGCAGGCTCGAATATTTTTTTTTCGATAATCCAATAAATTTCTTAAACAACAACGGATCTTACTTAGCTTTTCATATTCGCTGAAATGAAGTCATGTTTAAATGACCATTTATAGTATGCAGTCTGATATGATGCGTCTGTTTAGCAACGGACCAACAGCTAAATCAAAACACATGGCGAGCCTCGGCGTACGGTTGTTTCATTCATTAAATAATTCATGGTGTCATACACAGTTTAGATTTTTGCGTACTCATAACAAAAGGTACTTATTTGTAAAAAGCGGTACATTTCTAAGAAACTCTTAGCTAGAGGACACTTACGTAGAGGCAACTCAAAAGCATATTTTTTATTAAAGCAAAACCCTCTTGACCCACCGATTATAATTGTATATGTATATGTATGGCGTGGGCATATGGTTAATTTGTGCCGATCGAGATCAGCCTGGGCATATCATGATATAGTGATTTAAATACCTGCAGGCATATCGTGATTTACCGATTTAATATTTACCTTATCATTCAAGCTATTTGACTATTTGGCCGGCCATGATCGGGGCAAATCGATTCTGTAGGGTGATCAAAGTAATGTATATAGGATGAAATGCTGCTTCTTGTTATGCGCGTTACACAACAAAAGTATGACGAACTTTTCTAAATTTGGTTTTAAAAGAACTACTGTAGTAAGAACTACGTATTTAGACTGTAAAATATAACGGAAAATATAAATATTAAAACATTTTTTTTTTTGCGATTAGTTGAAAATTAAGGGCCATAACATGTTTGACCAAACAGATCTCCATAGGCTCAAATTAATTAGTTACCCACGACAATACACATAAAGAAAAACATTAACATAGTAATTTTTGTAAAAAACGACCATTTAATGAGTGTCTCTAAAGGACATTTAAGAGATGTCACTATACATATGTATATTACTCGCTAACGGCATTAGAATCACTATCTATATTCGGTATCATTTGAATGTGAAGTCGTAGATTAATAAAATATTGACGTATGAAATGTTAAACATTTCATACGTCAATATTTTATTATTTTATCTAATCTCATATAAGAGGGTGAGGCTTCTATCTTTGCTCTACGACGACCTAAAGAGTACACCACCTTTCCCGGGGGAAATAACGAGGCAAGTACTGACCGTGGTTGGACCTTGTTGTTGTTCACACAGATAACATATAATTTTCCTTATGATCCTACAAAGTAATATATGTTAAAGCTGTAGCCTATATGTGTATTTACGGTAGTTGGTATTGTAATTACGTGTCACTAAGAAAGTTCGTAAGTTATTATAGAAACTTATCAGTGGTAGAGTCATGCTTAGTCACGAATGGGCTAGCTCGACCGGTGCAACACCACGGCCTCACAGAAAACCGGTTGTGAAGCAATGTTTGCGTCGCATTTCCCCAAAATTAGTGAGGTTTTCGGAGGTCTAACTCCCCTCTTCTCTTTCCTCTCCCCTGATCCCAACTCTCTTCTTTCCCCTCCCCGCATCTCCCCCTCCCTCATCACCCTCAAAGGCGGGCAGAGCACTTACGACTCTTGAGTGTGCAGGTGTCCATGGACCCATGACTCATCTGTTCCCCTATATAATAATCAAAACAAAAAAAAATTGAACGAAATAACTACAGAATACCAAATAGCATTTAGTGTACTTTGTTGTGTTCTACTTATTTAACGAGATAAGGCGCACGACGACGCATTAAATACATATGGACATTAAGCATGACAAAATGTCTTATTTTAGTTTGGTAATTACCAAATAAAATTGCTTATCCATAATTAGTTATCAGTTGTATGCCTTCTTACATCACTAACACTTAAGAAGGAAAAGTATAGCTTTAGATAACCCGGTTTAATTAAATATTTTAACTTACTACCAAATACGTTCAGCGATGGCGACATACCAATGAACCCATAATAGGTAAGGATAATCAGCATTCACCTACTCACTGTCCAACTATTTAAGTAAGGGTTTTTTTTGCAATAAAATATTGTTATATTCTAATAGCTAAGTTTAGAAAGGAATGGCATCTATTATTTAGCAATCGCTACAATAAAGACCGAACGTGCCACTAAGCTAAACAGGCACGTGCGCTCATACTAACAGCCAATGTTTCTAAAACAAATCCCAATATACAAAGCACGGTACAATTCAAACAATTCGGCGAACTCACTGAATCAGAAATAGAACGTATCACAAAAATTACTTATATAATATGTAGTAGTATGCGTTAATTATACTTTATAAATTAATTGAAGAAAGACTAAGGATATTTCTCAGATTTAACAGAATCACCACTGTCATGGATGCTTCCCACTGGTTTGACTAAAACTATCGTAAAAAAATATCGAATGAGATATTACTATTACTACGTTCATTCTAACTGCTGGCGTTTATTAATCTTGAAACTCTACCAAGGATTTAAAATGAGAAACAATGAATACCCTTCAAATTTAACTTATGTATAGCATTAAGTCATAATCGTTACGCATGCAAGCAAAACAGTCGAATCCATTATAAAAGACCGTCAGATAATGTTAAGATGGTTAAAATAAATCTTAGAATCAAGAAGGATCAAATCTATTACTAATTTGGTATGACTAAACTTGTAAGAGAGTATTATTCATATTCCTAGATGCAACAGTCTAGTCATTCACATTAGTATAATAAAGGTAACACTATTACATATAACACTAATCTTTTAAAGTCACAATAGAAAGTGCTGTAAGTGTAAGTATTAAATGGATGCGTCTCTTAACTAAGTATAAATAAAGTTCTGATTATTTTGGTAGAATATCAACAAACTGTCACAGGTTGACTGTCAAATTAAGAAAGTAAGACTAGAGAGTAATATAATTCGAATTATTAATGGAAGACGACAGGGCTTTAGACTACCCGTGTTATTCATACAACCCCTTAAAGTAAATCTAACTTCTATAACCGTGTCTCTAATAAGAGTAGTATACGAACACAACTCCTCCACCTACTCTACAATAATCTCTTATTATCATTTTATTACTAATATTATAATATCTCATTCATTACATAGTGAACAACTTGTTATTAGGACTATCAAATCAACCATAGCTTATGGATATGTATTTTGCGTTCAAAGAATTATTACTTTAGTTCTAGTAAAACGTGTACGTTATCAACACTTCAATATTGATACGAGAAAGTAAATTACGTACATACATTCCTGCGAGTGGACAAAGATCACATATTTTAAAGTAATAATAATATCACAGGCGACCTCTTTACGCTACAAAATATGTACATATATAGTAACTAACTGATAACAGTCATTTGTACTTGTGGAATATATGTATTTTGGTACCTACCTAGAAGTAGGAACGGGTTTCGTTAAGTAAACAATTTAAATTTATTATTTCGAGATTTGGAGTAGTAATTGGAATAAAATACAGACTCGTATTACTTGGATACTTCATTTACTATTCTTGTAGTAATTGATCTCATTTTCCTATAATAATATTCTTACCTGGTCTCCATTCGGTTTATAACGAGCCAAAACTGGTCTATTTCTTGTCCTGTTCAAGGGAGAATCCGACACACTCGTCATTATAATCACAAAATACTTAGTACGGTCTCACAAAGTATGATGTAAAAGTAATTTATAGCTGTAAATATACTGCACATCCATATGCCATTCAAGAGGAAAACATACTGTTATAATTACAGCAAATAATGTTACACTACTGGCTAACAAACGCGATACCACATTTTAACGTTGACAAATCACATCCGGAGAAGAGTCAAGTGGAGTCCGTGTGGGTGATTCAACAGATACCGATTCGAGTCGCTATGCTTAGAACTTCTGATAAGAGGTAATGGATGCTTTACAACGAAACACACCCTAAGTGAGTCAGAAACCAGTTACCTACGGCAATAAAATGGCAAAATCCAATAATATACACATACATGCACAATAAGATCATAAACAACGTCTAACAGGTGCGTGTTAATTATCGCCCCACAAACAAAAATAGTCACATTAGTAAATCGGAATGGTAAGCATGCAAGTGTTATATTTCTTCGAGTCCACGTAAGTACAAAATTTCTTGATATTCCAAGCTTTTTAAAAATCGCACGAACTACTACTAAAAATAAATTTTATTTGTATTTTTTAATTTATCGGATGCATTTTTCTACACTACAAGAATGCGACCGCACGACGATTACAAATTCGCTGACTGAAACAATAAAACGCTGTTGATAGCGAATGGGCTCGTCATGACAATCGGTCCCAATGTGTAAGTGTGGGCCCAAACCGTCCGACGTCGATATCCATAGGGACTTTGGTATCGGTGTCATGGTGCTTGGTGCACAAACGCGGCGACGGTCGCCGCCTGAGGGCCGAATAGCGGACGCGAATTCCTGCTCGTAATTCAAATAACGCACGCAGAGCATACGTGCTCATTGGACAAACGGTCCTAGCGACCTAATAATCCAAACCAAATATCACTTTATTGCTACTACATTCTTAATTCAAAAATGATTGTATCGACTTGAATAAAGATACTCACCGCTTATGTTCAAATTGTTGAGGGGGTAGCACATGAAACAAACAGAAAGACAAATTAATTTATTTAATTGACATTGAAATGGTTCTTATCATTTCTCAATATTGAAGCCTTACAACATACCTAAACAAGGTAAACAACATGTACCTATGTCTTCAAGACTTTCTGTACTCATGAAATCAACGTCCATCAACGATGTCGAGTTTTCCGTTTATTGCAAATAAAGCAAGTTTTTTTTTTAAACTAAATATAAAAACTTCTAACACTACGTATCAAATAGTACGCAAGCGAGCCGGACAAAGCGAGACATACTACTTACTCTGAATAGCAAAAGTCGACGCACGTTTCGTGAATCATTAGACCTGTATGTGATGCTTAGCATTGTTTTCCAATCCCAATTGTTTTCACATTGGCATTAAACAAATGACGTCACCTATTAAATATTATAATCAAGTCAATAACAAATGGCTCTTTCTCCACTTTCGTCCAGCATTGTCGCATTAATTATTACTTGTTCATTAACGCACGCGAGTAAATAATCACAACTAGATGAGACATTTGAATGGCTTATTTCAGATGACCATCTGCTTTGTAATAAAAATATCAAAATGCTTCCATAACATAGTATTACTTGCACTAAGCCATATATATACATATAAAAATATAGAAATCTTACTCGACACAGACGAAGTATCCATTGGCTCCATAATAGCTAAAAATTATTTTCTTGAAATCTCGGTACTTAAGATTTGAAAAGAAACGGACTCATACTTTCTTGTGGCAACGTTTACATTTTAATAAAAATTGAAGCGTCACTACACTTTTGGTCGCTTCCGGGATACAAACTGTCCCACAACGTGACTGCTAACAAATATTGATATAACAGAAAAAAAAATAATTTTAGAGTACAAGTACACGACTTGCACATGACTAGATGTTTACATGTGTAAGATAAGTTAGCGATTCACGCCGGTAATGTAGATGTAGCGGTGTGCGCGCACGTCTGCAGAGACTGAGCTGGCAGACGCAATTCTGTACAACGCGTGCAATTGTACTACTATTTTAAATGCATGCATGCATTCGCAAGTTGGCGGATTCCAACTCCCCGGGATGACAACCGGGAAGACGCGTATAGCGTAAAGTCAATTTGTGATCAAGGAGCCGTTTTACTTTGATCTTTTATAGGGTTAATGCAATGCAATGCTTTCTGTGGACTAAATGATGTACTTGCAAGTTTACAGTTTGCAATAGTGAATCAGTTACTTTTCGTAAAAACTGTCTTATAAATTAATTTAAGATTTCAATTCATTGCAAAGCAATAAATATAAAGTAACAAAAATAAGGTCATTTTCATTTCTGACGACGCATCCATAACACGTTTAGATCCGCTTCTGCTTTATATACAGGGAGGGGCAAAAATATTTTCAATTATCAACACTGGAAAACATAAAACCGTTAGTTTGCGTCGCTTCGTGCAATTTTAGTAATGATGGAGCGCATCACGGGACAACACCGTGCTTTTTGTGTAAAACGATTTTATGAAAACAACGATTCCTATGTTACTGTAATCCTATTTAGAATTGAATACGGATTACACCGTGAAAGTGAGTGTCCCAGTCCAAGTGTTAATTTAATCATTAAAGCTTGGGTTAAGTAGTTCGAGTAAACAGGTTCAAACAAATACCAAAAACTAGTCTGCGGCGAATTTTGCATCCGGAACACACACACATGGTTGTTGTTTGAAGTCCAGATGCAAGCTGATATGCAAGATGATAAGCTTCAAATTGTGCAGGAGATTAAAACAAACGATTACACTAACGTAAGTTAGTAGCTGACACTAAGCTGGAGCGATTCTACAGCCTTGTAAATGCTTTTTTATGGACAAGCATATGTCAGCGAGTTTTCCAAAGTTTAGTCCATTGCAGAAGTGCCAACGACGACGATGTCATTTAAAAAAAAAATGTTTTTAAAACGGTAAATAAATTATCAAAAAAGACCTGCAGCCTGGAGGCAGTTTATTTGGATGTCAATTAATTGTGTTCTTCAAATTACTTTTAGAGCAAAAGGAGATACATGGAACTTTTTCGTAGTTGGGAGACCCTGCTTAGGCAAGTATGGACTAGCTCGGTGTAATGCCATGGCCTCATAGCAAACTGGTTGTTAAAGAAATGTTGCGTTGTGTTTAACCGAGTGAGTGAGGTACGAGTACCTGAGGCCCAACCTACTCTTTCCCCTTCCTTCAAAGACTTGTTCCATCGAGTTACGAATGCTATGGACGGCGGTAGTCACTTACCATAAGGCGACTATTGCTCGTTATGTTGTTTTTTGGCAATATGCTTTGTTAGAGTTTATAGGTATATACAATAGACTGCAAAATTCGACGCATTGCGCCTTATAAGCGAGTTACTATAATACCAATAAGCATATAGTGGCAAATACATTAAGAACTGATATATATTTATTAATATTATTTATTTTGGAAACTTTATATGGTTATTATAGATGATCAAAATAAAATTCTACAAGTTCATAAAAAAATATGCAGAAAGTGATTTTTTTTTAATGAAAACACTCATGCACACTTGGACATTGTGACAGATTCAAATGATAATTTTAATAAATGTTCGAAAATCGTAGTTTTTTTTTTTAATAATCAAAACAATTTCTTTAATAATCAAAACATTTTTTTAATAATCAAAACAACCACTTATCTCCATACAGAGCATTTTATGAGGATAAGGTATGGATTACAGGGTCGGTGCGACATAGTGGTCAGTTTCCACGTGAGGAAGCACATCCCACACTGAGGTCACACGCTTGGTGAGCACAGAACAATATGTACATATAATAAAATAGTACACCGTATATCCATCACATAGTCTGAATAACATTGTATGTACATATGATTGCCTTTGTTAAATTACATGAAGACAGATAAAATAGGAAAGCAAAATTGTTAAAACAAATATAAACTCTTTTTTTTACTGATGAAATGAAATCTACTCTATGTCACTCCATCTGTCAAGATGATTTAAATGATACCTCCCATGTCAAAATCCATTACACCCTCTAAGCTCTAGTGCAACAAAGCAACATACATGCATACATATATTCAATAGAAAAACACCCTCCCTTCCCTCCTAACCCCTCCTTCTAGTACATTTCAAACTTTTTAATTATTCAATGCAGATTCAGTTAGAAACATTTACATATTTGTAAAATAAATAGTCATTTTAATGAAACAAAAGCTTATGTAGATTAAGATAAAAATGTGTACAGGTGTACAAGTAGCCTTACCTAAAAATAGTGTTATATATAATATGATTGCTTATTGCTAAATGATTAGTCTCCCAGATATTTTTTTCAAGCGTGGTGGTTCAGGAAAGAGTAGGCAGAAGGGTTCATACAAATTTATAATTACTCTTACACAGTTCCTACTCTTATTTATTTATATCTCAGTATCTTTACATACTTATTATAGCAGACCGTAGGTAACGGTCTGCTATAAACATTATTGACTTTAACTTTAACTTCTTTTACAGTATTCCATAGAATGACACAATCAATCGTTGTTTTTTCGCACAGAGGATGAAGAATCTTAGCATTATGTAAAACTCCAGAATGTTATAAGTTAAAGTTTAACTGAATCAATACTTGAGATTTGTATAGTTATATAATATCTATTATTTGTTTCAGTTTTGGAAGAATAACTAGGTTTGAGGATTTAATTTTGACTGTTAAGTAGCTCAGCTAAATCAATTTTTTTCCAATAATTTCCAGAAAACCTTGCATAACATGTTTATGGGTTAGACTCTTATTAACGAACGATAAATAATGAAAGTTTATCAAATCGTTTCGATGAACATTTCTGTTACGATATGTAACTGACATCAACTATGTGCAGTATAACTTCGTGCAGCTATAACAAATGTACCTCGGACCCCGAAAAAATATCAGGTCCATGGATATTCAGATACCATTAACAAACATTCAAAACATACATAGGTACCAAAAGGACAACTGTTTCAAACACTGAATAAAAATGGAATTGGCGCCAAGTCCAATAAATAATATTCAAATGAACAGCCAACAACATAAAATATCTAAATACTGCATTACCTGATCTCTGCATAATGGTAATGCTATTTACTAATATTCAAACTAAAAACATTTCTTGAAACACCAATTCACACACTCTTCAGCGAACTGTCAACAATCTCACCCGCCCATGGACCGCGTAGAAATTGATTTTTGAATATAGTTGCCAATACTAAAATATTTCAAAATATTTAGATACCTATATGTTTCTTATTTAAGTAATTAGGCATTTTTGAATCTTTTTTTTGGTGCCTGATTATTAACGACTGATTTATGAACATCATCACATGTCGACAGATATAAGAATAGAAAATGTAATCCTTCTTTAGCTATCGGGTAAAAAATACTATACTAATAAAATAAACAAATGAGGGGTCTATGGAATGGGCCTCCGGTAAGAACGAAGTTCATACACGGCTGTAACAAGAAGTGTCGGAAAAATAATAAGAAACTTCATTTCAAATAAAGGCGTGAGGGGTCTATGGACCCCCGGTCGGAACGAAGTTCAATAAGTTCATATATATATAGCAAAAAGACTCGGAAAATAGTCTAATTGTACTATATTCGGTCTCGCTGCCATCCTCTCAGAGAGTGTAACGAGCGATAAGGAACTCCATTCTACCAGACCGTACCGTACCGTAACCGTTAGTATCAGTAGTATCTGAACAGAACCCATAGAAGACGGGAGATGACACACTCATATTCTTTCAAACATTTTGACATTTGCTCAGAAAGGATGATACCTACACGTGAACGGGCCGTGTGTAAACATCTGTTTTATATTTTTGCTTCGTCTCATTCACTCAAAATTCCGCTATTTTTTTTAATTCACGAAATTGTATACCTCATCCAATTTTTCATTTTTTTTTTATGTGTAAGCCTACCATAATGACTCCACTTTGCCTGATGGTAAGCAATAAGTGGAGTCCAAGAGTGGTGGTCACCATCCTCATTGCGTGTCTAGTCAATGTAGTATGGTGACCCACATCATGGCGGCCTGGTGAGATGCTTTTTCACGCCCCGCTTAAAAGACCCAGGATCAAAGTGGGAAGGAAAAACGTGCGCTGGTAGTGAATTCCAATCTTTCACCGATCGGCACAGGAAAGAAGAGCCAAACCGTTTCGTTCGGGATCGCATACCTTCGACTCGCAAACGGTGACTCCTCAGGCCAGCACGTGTAGTCCTGTAGGGGAAGGGAGAAGGTGGGACCAATTGGAAGAGCTCGTCAGAACATTGATGTAGGCGATAGAGAACTGCCATAGAGGCGACATATCTTCATTCATATTCGAATGGCATGGGCCCCACATTTTAGGCATATGATAGTATTTCACCATGCAATTCAAGACGCAAAGTTAAAAACAGTTAATACAAGGCGGCATGTATCTACAATGGGCGATCTTATATAAAGAAAAAAGCGGTAGATGGTGGAGTACTATAGATGTTAAGGGATTGAGCGATAATACAAGAAGTACATATAGAGATACATAGAGTATTTAAATATACATACATATACATTCCACTATGCATAAATATACACGAAAATATATACAAATATATATTAATAGACACACATGTAGATACATACATATATAGTTATAACAAGTTACCAATAAGTCACAGTAGCGGAGCGGACTTACAGTGCTAGGTAGTGCTTTTTCACTAGTGATTTAAAGGTGCATAGACTTTGAGCTTGCCCAATATCCACTGGTAGTGCATTCCACAAAACGGATTGCAGTAACCGTACAAGATTTTTCTAGGAACGAAGTAGTATGAGCACGTACTTTCAGTTGTAGGATTTCTGATGACCTTAAAGATCATGAATGTGTACAGTGAAGAAACTAAAATCGTTCTTTGAGATAGGAGGGTAACGACGGGTTGAACTTTTGTTCAACCCGTCGAACTTTTGTTCAATATTGTATAAAAGGGAAAGCTTATAACTGTTCCGGCGATGGCGAATAGGTCACCACTTGAGTTGTTTTCGAAATTCAGAAATATGGTCGTATTTACGCACCCCAAACATAAATTTGATGCAGAAATTTTGTAGTCTCTCAAGTTTATCTAGTTGGTTCTCGGTGAGATCTGGATAGCTAACAACTGCATAGTCTAGGATTGGAAGAAGAAGAGAGTTAGCAAGTGCAATTTTGGTAGAAGATGGGAGAAAATTCCGTAGTCGTTTCAAGGATCCTGGAGATGCAAACATTCGTCGACTTATTTCCTGAATCTGTGCAGTCCAAGTTAATTCCGTGTCGATAAGTATACCCAAGTTTTTCACTACTTGACTGATAATGAAGACAGTGCCATCAAATAGGACCTGTGGAAGTAGTGTCCACTCAATCTTTGAAACCTTTCTTGAACTTCCGACAATAATTAACTGAGTCGTCGAAGGATTCACCTTAAGACCATGCGTTTTACTCCAACAACTAATCTGTTCCTAATCCTTGTTAATGATATTAAGGGCTTCAGATAATTTCTCCAATGGTGCATGAGTGTATATCTGTAGGTCATCAGCATATAAGTGGCAGGAAGGGTTTACAAAGATTGCGAAGAGTAAAGGAGAGAGAACGCCACCCTGGGGCACACCAACTGACGTTTTACACCAGGCAGATGGAGTATCGTCGATTCGGATACGTTGTTAGCGGCCACACAGGTATTTACGAAACCAATCAATTACTGTTGGAGATATGTTAAGTGAGCTAAGTATACCGAGCAGAATATCGTAATTGATTGAGTGTGAGTACAGTCAGATCGCTGTTTTTCCATTTCGACTCTCACATCGACAAAGCCGGATTAAAAACGATTGAGAAGGTTATTTTGACGTAGGAAAGGGTGAAGTTGGGTATGGACAAGGCGTTCAATGACTTTGGATAGGAATGGTAGGACTGAAATGGGTCGCAAAAGGACGAGGGGTTAGATTTTTGGGTAAAGGAGTTATTTGGGCTTCTTTCCGTGCTGATGGGAAGGTGCCACTAGCAAGGGAGTAGTTTAGGATAAAATAAATTGAAGGAAGGATATAATCAAGGATAGGCATTATCGTTTTGCGACCTACGCAATCACTGCCAACAGCGTTAGAAGTAATAGACAGTATACTCTTCTTAACATCACAAGCTGATAAATTATTAAACACGAATTGCGGAAAGCTAGGAGTTGTCAGTGGTAGAGCCATGCTTAGGCACGAATGGGCCGGCTCGACCGGTGCGATACCACGGCCTCACAGAAAACCGGTTGTGAAGTAACGCTTGCGTTGCATTTCCCCGAATTGAGTGAGGTTTCCGGAGGCCCAATTCCCCCTCCCCGTTTTCTCTCCCCTCATCTCCTTTCTCCTTTTTTCCATCTCGGTTCACTCTCGAGGTGTCACTTACCATCAGGTGACCCGTCTGTTCGTCTGTCCCCCTATGTTGTCAGTTTTTTTTGTTGTCTTTTAAGTTTTAGCTTTGCCACAGATTTTCTCTTAATAATTTTCCGAATGTCCTCTGTCAGCCATGGTGATGGAGCATGTTTTACAGGTGGTGAATGTTTGTCATATAGCTCGATAAGCTTGGCGTTAAAGTACTCAACATATCAAGCCTTATCAAGAAGGACTGCTTTTTGCATCAAGCCCTTAACCCAACTACCTAAGGAGCCTCTGAAGATGTTGGTCGAGACTCTTAGCAATCAACCCATGGGCTGATGTGACTATCGGCACAATGATTGCTGAATCCACATCTTACATATGAAGAACATCCTGGGCCAAATCCAAATATTTTAGTTTTTCTTTTTCAGCCCTTATGAGATTGTCGTCATAGGGAATGCTAATATCATCAAGCATGGGGCACATTAAAAAAAACAAAAGCTTTTAGTTTTTTTTTTTATTAAATATTTAAATAAAGGTATTAAAAAAAAATATTGCAAAAAAATCCATTCAAATAAACATACACAATGCAGACATACACACATTCTATTAATACCCCATAAAAATCTGCCTTCGTAATTGCTAAATGTATAAAAAGTCTATCTTTTCATTATAAGTTGTTTGTTCTTTTTTTTTTCATATATTTCCAACTCATTTCTTTGTCCATTTCTCATTATATCTAAGTTGAATATTAGTTTTTGAACTCATTTGATCTCTAATAAAAATAAAAGTCTGAAAGAAAAAAATGCACGATATACATCATTCAAATCTTCGATATAGATAGATAATTATCACATTGGTAATAGAAATTAGATACGTATGATTTTAGTGTCCCATACATACTCTTGTTATTGTATTATTACCCATGTTATTTAATTTGTTAAAGTAGTAGGCGTTTGTCTTCAATCTTGTCGAATGTAAACAACGAATGTACTCCAATTATCAAGAAAAAGAAAATCAAAGATAAACGTTCATCAAACATGCCGGATTGGCCCAGGGGGAGATTCCAGACAAAGCAGGATACCCTGTGGGACCCTTCCAAGGGTAACTCAGAGTTGCTCCGCTGTCCTTAGCGGAGGAACGAGGATGGGCTTGGCGTGGCCTGCGTCACATTGCCACCGAGCAAGCATTTGAAGATTTTATTTCGATGCCACCGTCGGCATATCGTAATCCCGAAAGGAGTCTCGGCTCGGCTTTGATCGGGGGCGAGGGTTTTGGCTTAGCCGCCTGGACTGTGAGGAAGAAAACCTCGATAAAAAATTACCCCGAATCCTGTGTTCTGGTGCGTGACCATGGGATGTATGGCTGATGGGTGGTTCAGTCGCAAGCGCACTCACCAGCCGGGGTAACTGCGGACCCCTCTGTTGGGTATAAATTTACGCTTACTCGGGTACTGGGGGATCTGTCCCCGGGTCGACCTATAGTTCTCCCCCTCTCGTGGGTCTAATTATGGAAACAATAAATAGTCAAAACAAAAAACCAACTGAAAAAAAAAAGAAGGAGAATGTGAAGAAGAGGGAAAATATAAGCAAGAAGAAAGCGGACGGCACCTCGTCGAACGACGACGAAGTCTTATTGGAGATGCCTATGTCAGTGGAGCTAGCGAGCGAAAGAGTTACAAGAAGGCCACCAAAAGTGCAGCACGCCTCAGAATACGTCTGTCAAAACGGCGCGGTGGTTGTCACCGTGTTGCCGGAGGCGGCCACCACTGTCACCGGCTGTCCTACGCGGCAGTTTTTAAGAAAGTCCGCGATAGCCTCGGTAGCGAATTCGGGGCGTCAGGTGTGAGGCTGCGCCTTGCCCAGACGGGGGCTCGTGTTTTGGAGTTTAATGGTGCTGAAGGGGCAAAGACGGCGGACGTCGTTGTGGAGAAGCTGCGGGGAGTTTTTGCAGCGTCGGATGGTGTCAAAGTCGTTAGGCCCACCAAGTGCGCTGAGCTGCGCATTTCAGGCCTGGACGACTCTGTGACGGTGGAGGATGTGCGTGTTGCCATTCAGGAGAAGACGGGGTGACACGCGGACATCATCAGAGTCGGCACCATCCGCCCCGGTCCGGGTGGTCTTGGCGCGGTGTGGGCCAGTTGTCCCGTTTCATCAGCCAAAATGCCGGCAAGATCCTCATCGGTTTTGTGAATGCCAGAGTCACAATCCTGGCGGCGAGACCGATGAGGTGTTTCGAATGCCTCGGGTCGGGCACACCCGCGTCAATTGTGAAAATTGCTTTGACGGCAGCGGACTCTGCTTCGGTCAACCGGGGCACAGAGCAGCGGAATGTTCCGCCACGCCTCACTGTCCGGCATGTGCGGCGGGTAATCTGCCCGCCAATCACCAGATGGGGCAAACCTCCCCGCACTTTTCCGCATGCATCGGTGGCTAGCCAATCGGCCCAGGCCGCCTACGATGCTAATCGTGCGTCGTTGCCGTCGCCCATGGAGGAGGCTGTAGAGACGATCCAATAATGGACCAAGTCTCCAGCCTCCTTGTCCAGACGAACCTGAACTACTGTGCCGGTGCGCAGGACCTATTCCTGCAAAACCATGGCGGAGTGGTCGATTGGTGTCGCCGTAGCTGCGGAGCCCTATTACGTTCCTCCCCATCCAAACTGGCTGGGTGACCGGGACGGCTCCGTGGCAGTCGTCGGCTCCACAGCGGCTCATTCCCCGCCCATGTCGCTAAGAGACAAGGGTACTGGATATGTTCCGCTGAGTAGGGGGGGATCACCATTTATGGTATCTACTTCTCCCCCAACCGGAGTCTGACCGATTTCGAGGTTTTTCTCAATAACCTGGAAACCTCGACACAGCGACTAGCGTCTGGGCACGTTCTTTAACGCTAAGTCCGTTGCGTGGGGTTCATTCGTAGACCGGGATCTACTGGAGGAGGCAGCCATCATTCACTCTTGGCTGTCTCCGCAGCCTCCAACCGAGGAGGTAGACATAGGGGCGGACCGCTTTCGTGATGCGATCACGCAGATCTGCGATGCGGCCATGCCCCGCGTTCAAGGTCCTCGGCCTGGAAGGAAGGAGGTCTACTGGTGGTCCCAGGAGTTGGCGGATCTCCGCGCGGCTTGTATTCGTGCCCGGAGATCCTACACCCGCAGCCGTCGGCGTCATCACGAAGAGGGGGAGGAGGACCGGCTGCAAGAGGAGTACCGAGAGGCCCGGAAAACTCTGCAACTGGCCATTTGCCGCGCCAAAGAAGCGAAAAGAAAGAAGATGCTGGAGGGTCTCAATCGTGACCCCTGGGGTCGCCCATATCGTGCGGCGCAACAAAAGCTCCGCGCGATGGGCCCCCCCCTTACTGAGACTCTCCAGCCCAGCTTTCTGCAGGAAGTGGTTGAGGGCCCCTGTGGCTGGAGACGACGGGGAGTTCGGGGTGGAGGATACTCTACCCGTCACTGAGGCGGAGATAGGGGCGGCTGTTTTACGGATCCGCTCCAAGAACACCGCCCCCGGGCCAGACGGGATTCCTGCCCGAGTGTTGGCCCTGGCCCTTGATCACATGGCAGACCGCCTGAGGGAGGTGTTCGACGCTAGCTTAGTGTCTGGGCGCTTCCCTGATTGCTGGAAAAGCGGGAAGCTGGTGCTTTTAAGGAAGCCGGGACGGCCTACCGACTCGGTCGCGGCCTACAGACCCATTGTGCTGCTGGACGAGGCGGGTAAACTGTTTGAGAGGGTACTCTCTGCCCGCATCGTCCGGCACCTGAACGAGGTCGGCCCATATTTGTCGGACGCCCAATTCGGTTTCCGAACGGGTCGTTCGACGATCGGAGCTGTAATGCGTCTGAGAGCCGTGACCGAAGAGGCTGTGAGCTGTGGCGGCGTGCTGTTGGCGGTGTCGTTGGACATCGCGAACGCATTCAACAGACTGCCATTCAGTTGCTTAAGGGAAGCACTCCGCTATCATGGAGTGCCACAGTACCTGATACGACTAGTGGCAGACTATTTAGAGGAACATACCATCATGTACGAGGACCGAGATGGAAACCTAAGTCATCGGCCCATGTCGTGCGGTGTTCCGCAGGGGTCTGTCCTTGGACCACTCCTGTGGAACATGGGGTACGACTGGGCCCTTCGTGGTGAATCGAGGCCTGGGCTGGGCGTAAACTGTTACGCCGATGACACTCTGGTCACAGCCCGGGGGTCGAACTTTCAGGAGGCGGTGCGCCTGGCCACCAGAGGAGCCTCACTGGTGGTCCAGCGCATTGAGGCGCTGGGATTGCGGATGGCCCTGGACAAGACGGAGGCCCTTTTATTTCATGGTCCCCGTCGTGGTCCACCCGCTGGCGCCGTCCACTCGGTCGCTTGGAGAGAATTGAGTCCCGCCTGTCACCACTGCGACTGTAGTGAGGATCGCGGATTGCCCCGTTTGGGCGGCGCAGCGTCGGGCCCTCACTGCAGTCATTGGAGAGGACCTGTCACTGCCGGCCATCATACGCTCCATGGTCGGCACTGACAGGAATTTTACCGCGGTCGCAGCCTTCTGTGAGAAGGTCATCTCACAGAAGGAGGTGGCGGAGCGGGCCCGGGAGGATGATCTCGCGGTTACCAGCGCCTCATGCCGCCCTGAGTGTGTCTGCGGGTGGTCGGGACGGGTTTTCCCCTCCATCCGCCATATGGCTAGCCGCGAGGGGGTGACGTCCGCGTGTGTCTGGACGCCGCCTTATTGATAGGTTACCCGTAGGATGTGCCCGCTTAGTGCGGGCAGGCGCTAGGAGGGGTCCGGATGTCTTAACAAAGCTCTTCCCGGATTCCTCCTATTTTAAGCGCAGTATGGCACACTGTGTGGTTTTAGTCGGTTCGATTGTGATACACTGTTCTACGAAAACACGGGTGGAATGACGGCCCGAGGGGGTTCCACAAGAAAAAAAAAAAAAAAAGGGTGACCAAAGCATTGGTTGTAAAAAAGTATAGAATAAACTAAATTGACTCATAGTCTTCAATATTATAGATTTTTATTTGTATTATATAGTATATTGTAGGTTTGTAGGTACGTATGACTATTAGCCCTATCCTTTGATATGACATTTAAGACATGTTGTGGGTTGAGTCACACATTCACAGCTTGTGACGTTTAAGTTTGTGGTAAACGAGGGGGCTTCGGGGCTAGGTTTTGTTCATTTTGTAATACACAGTTATTATGTATGCAAATTGTAAATAGACTATGCTTTATTTAAGATGTCACAAGAAAGTCAGCATTCAAAATGTCGTGAATAGTGCAGTGAACTTTATTATCTATTAATAAAAACTACTTTTCTCAATTTGTAACTTATGTGAGACGTGCATTTTTTTTGGAATTGCTAATAAAATACCTAATTCTACAATGGCTTTCAAATCTCGTAGATTACTAAGTCCTGTAACGTATATGTTGGTATCATCAGTATTTTACTCTACCAAAATAATAAGTAAAAGTAATCCAAAGAGAATATCGTATCAGGTATAACCTACTCGTAGTGTGTTGTTTGAATGCTAAACTACTGTTGTTTTAAATTAAATACGCTGACATACTTTACTTCCAGTATTCTTATTTTCAAAGAAGTATAGTTGCGCTGTCAACAACACTTGCCTTTCTTTGGCCTATGAAAAAGAAAAAGAAAGCTCCAGAAAAAGTTGCAACGGGTCAACCAATAATAGTATTGGATGTAGCTGATAATTTATTTGAAAGTGGCCATTATGAACAATGCTATGAACTCTTAAAAGAGTATGAGGTAAATATTTTCATCAACCATCTATTGTGTGTATGTTTTGGATAACTCTATAGATATACTATCTAGATAGAGTTATACTATCTATAGAGTTATTCAAAACAACACTAACACTATTTCAATATGTACCTAATTCATTCATTAGATTATACACCTATTATAATATTACTATCCACAAGCTCCACATTTTCACCTTCATTAATACTCACTGTTGTGTTTTTAATATTGTTATAATTCTGCAATAAATACTCTATCTAAAGCAAAAAAAAAAAACTTTTAAATAACTGATAGTTCAACAGTTTAGAAATTTTAATCAAAAATCTTTTCTGCTTTATTAACATAGATCCTATTATTTATAGTATATTAATTTTCCAAATTTTGTTCTTCACAGCACAGGAATGAATCCTAATGTTGTGTTTTATAAAAAGATTTAAAAAAAGACAAATTTTATTTTATTTCTTTATTTTAATAATAAAAATAAAATTTATTTAAATATTTTCAGTTTGAGGATTCCGTAGAAATTCAATGGCGTATATGTCGAGTTTTATATAATATGTCTAAAGAACGAAAGTATGATCATCAATACAAGAAAACTCTTTTACTGGAAGCATATGAAATGATATCAGAGCAATTAGATAAGAACCCAGATCATTATGCTGTTCACAAATGGTATGCTTTACTAGTAGATGCAAAGAGTTCTCAAGATGGTATTAAAGAACGGATAAGGCAATTAGAAACCGTAAAAAAGCACATGGATGTAGGTACCAATTTCAATTAATCTTTATTGGCTTTAATATCTGGTATTTTTAATGATGAATAAATACTAAATTGAAGTCTGAAGTTTTTTGAAAAAGATTCAAATGATAAATAAAAACCTACTTCACTAAAAATCTGAATTGCTTAAAAGCATATTTAAAAGTTAGTGTTTGAATTTTAATAATTTGAAAGTCAAGCATTGAAATATTTAATATTATGAATGAAACTGACACATTTGTTGGAGAAGAAATAAATAAGAGCAAATACTGAATAAGAGTTATAAAAGTAGCAGTTTCAAAGTTCTAGAAAGTTATGTAAAAATATAAATTAGTTTATTTAACCTGACAAGGTATTGCATTTATTACAAACATTCTTTTTTTGTATATTCATGTTTCTTGTAAGAATTTCTTATAAAAATTAAAGGCACTCCTAGCCTTTGTTGTAAAGGTCAATAACCATTTTATGTTTCATTTCAGGTGGCTGTAACATTAAATCCAAATGATGCAACTATTCTATACATGCTGGGTGAATGGTGTTTTCAAATAGCTGAATTACCATGGCACCAGAGGAAAATAGCTAATGTTTTATTTGCATCACCACCATACTCTACTTATGAAGATGCTCTTGAATATTTCTTAAAAGCTGAGTCTGTTAAACCTAGATTTTATAGTTTAAACTTACTTAGAATTGGTATCTGTTACTTCAGACTAAAAAAAGATGATCAAGCTAAGTATTATCTTAAACTGGCTGCAAGCTATCCAGCAAAGACAAATGATGATCATACAGCAAACACAACAGCTGCTGAATACTTGAAAAAACTTAAAGCTTACTAAATATATTACTAATGTTTTTATATAGGTATGTTTGAATTAAAAAGAAATATATTTATTGAGAAATCAAGTTTCTAGCTATTGTATTTTTATGATTTACATATTGACTTTAGAATAAAGAGGTCCAGATATAGTTTTCGATACAAAAAGCATTGTGCATTATGAAGCACTATTACTTGTGAACTATATGCCATTAGATAACAGTGGACTTACTGTCAACTATAGGTCCAACACACCCTTGCTGGAGATACAACTAAATTATAGACCTATAACATCTGAAAACCTTCAGAAATTTGATTCTATGTCAAATAGCAAGTTGACTTTACTAAATAATAACGTAAAGATTGTTTTTCAAAAGAATGATAATCTTTAGTGAATGATTTTGAAATTTGTATTTAGTGATTGGGTAACCATCGGCATTAGGAAACGAAGAGATAAGCTTTGCGAACTTAATGGCCTGCGGCCTCACGTAAAGTGAGTCTTTGAATCAATACGTCGCCAATGATTGAAAAGCGTGTAGAACAGCTAACTCTAATTTTATTAGGAATGTAATGACATAACATTTTCTGAAGAAAAGATAAAAACCAAATGTAATAAGGTCTTCCTGTTAGTTTTGAGGGAACGTGTTAAGTAGCTGTCGCGACACGTCGATACAAGTTACTTAGATATTCGATGCGGCGTGTTTTAGCTTGCACTTTAATTATTCGAAGTAACTCACTTACAGTAAACGCACGCAAGTTTTTAGTGTGATTAAATATGGAACGCGATAAATATAATTTTCGTCATTTACTACTATACTTTTTCTATTCAAGAAAAACAGCAGCAGCGGTAGTCACAGACTTATTGTAGATACGTATCATGAATCTGCACCATCTGTTAAAACATGTGAATACTGGTTTCGACGATTTAAAAGTATGTAGTGGAAAACCAAAAAAGTTTGAAGACGGTGAATTGCCCGCATACTACAAGAGTTGGCTGAAGAATTGAATGTAGGTAAATCAACAATTTCTGATCGTTTACACGCAATGGGTAAAATTCAAAAATAAGGAAAATGGGTTTCACATGTTTTATCAGAATTAGCGATGCAAAATCGAGTAACCATTTGTGCTTCACTACTGTCTCGTCAAAAAAAGAAATCTTTATTGTATCAAATCGTTACCGGCGATAAAAAATAGATCTACTATGATAATCTAAAAAGTAGGAAATCATGGGTAGATCCTGGTCAACCGTCCACATCGACTCCGAAGCGTAACATTCACGTAAATAAGGTATTGTTATGCGTTTGGTGGGATATGAAAGGTGTTATTTATTGTGAATTGTTAAAACCAAATCGAACTATCACAGCTGAGCGTTATCAACATCAATTATTCGAATTGAAGTCATGCAAATGACTCAATAATAATGATAGAAAGCAAAAGGTCATTTTACGGCATGGCAATGCTCGCCCACACATCGCAAAAGCTGTAAGAGGAACACTTTCAGATCTTCAGTGGGAAGTGTTACCGCATCCCGCATATTCACCAGATTGTGCTTCTTCTGATTACCACCTATTTCGACCTATGCAACAGCCTTGCAGATCAGCACTTCAAATCTTACAAATGTATCAAAAAATGGATCGCTTCAAAAGATGATCAGTTTTTTTATGATGGAATCCATTTGTTGCCCGAAAAATGGCAAAAGGTTGTAGCTAGTAATTTGATTAAAATATAAATTATCTTTTTTATAATAAAAGAGATTAAAATATATTTTTTTTTTGTAACAAAAATTATGTATTGCAGACACCCCATAGTACTTTAAGCTCTGACAAGGACACAGCCCCGGAATTTGGTAATTTCTTTACTTAGATCCCAATTAAATCTACTGAAGGTCTAGACTCCTATCATACTCATTCTGTCACTCTTCTTGGAAAAAATATAGATATCTGTCCCATAGCTTTTTATTTTAAACATAATACAAGTAAACAGTAGTATTAAAAGCTTTTAAAGATATTAAGGTGAAATTGTCTGAAGATCTGTGGGGAAGGTCAATCAAAACTTGCTAAGCTATCCTTGAAACTTCCGCTCCTACTTAGCGCTAACATTGAATTGAATTTGTGTTTAGTTCTTTTTTTATATTATATGGGGGCAGACGAACAGACGGGTCACCTGATGGTAAATGACAACCGCAGTCCATGAACACCTGCAACTCAAGAGTCGCAAGTGCGCTGCCTGCCTTTGAAGGTGATGAGGGATGGGGGTTGCGGGGAGGGGAAAGAGGAGAGGAGTTGGGCTTCCGGAAACCACTCATTTCGAGGACATACGTAAGCATTGCTTCACAACCGGTTTTCTCTGAGGCCGTGGTATCGCACCAGTCGAGCCGGCCCATTCGTGCCTGTCTGGTTACCATAGTACAAGCTATGCCTAGTTTGATCAGACAGCCGTTTGATCAGTGTGAGATGTGTCAAAAAAAAACCTTTCAATCCTGCCGGTATTACGCAAGGCTTTTGAAAAGATTGTGCTCAATGCTATTTCATTCTAAAGCAATTAATATCCTTCACCGTTCCGTGTTATTTTGTTACAGTATGTTTACCGCCTGGGAGGAAGCTAAGGATGCACTCTGTATCTTTTGTAACCTCTCAAAAGCATTTGGCTGTGTAAGTCATGAAACTTTGCTCCGGAAACTCGAGCATTATAAACTTTGTAAACAGGCTCTCTGTGTGCTTAAATCATACCTGAGTGATAGACAATAGCTGATTCAGATTAATGGTGTAAATTCATTGGGATCAAAAATAAAAATAGGCACTCCGCAGGGATTGATTTTGGGCCCTTTTCTCTTTCTAGTACATATATAAATGATCTCCCTTTAGTTACTGGATAGCTGACCTGAAATAGTATAATTTGATAACACCATTAATTTTTAAAGTAGACAGGCACGGCAGTAACTTAAACGATGTAAATAATATTATTAAAGTACATGATTGGTTTTCTGCCAATAATTTAGTAAATGCCAAAAAAAAAAAAAAATTGTAAAATTCTCTAACTGCTTAGTTAATAACTCTAACTGAGTAACGAAAAATAGATAGATAGATGATAAATAGAATTTGTAAATTAAAAGATTTTCTTATGGTTAACGCTAGATTCTGAATTACAATGGTGCCCTCACTTAAGATCTTAAGATCAAAGAAGCTCAGTTCTGCAGTATATAAGTTAAGGAAGAATCCCTAGGACCTATTTAAGGAAAATAACATCTTACAGGTGCTTTGTCAGTATATTTTAGAAAACATGTAAGATAAAGACATAACTATATTACGAGAGAACGAATTAAATGAGACCTTAATTTCATTATCATCAGCCTATCGCAGTCCACTGCTGGACATAGGCCTCTCCCGTTGCACGCCACTAATATCTATTTTCGGCTTCTCGCATCCAGCTCATGCTATCCTTCCAGCCAGCCATCTTGCGCAAATCGTCACTCCATCTGGCCCGTGGGCGTCCTTCGCTACGTTTGCCGAGACGCGGTCTTCACTCAAGAACTCGTTTTCCCCATCGGTCGTAGGTTCTGCGGCTAATATGGCCAGCCCACTACCACTTCAGCCTGCTGATCCGGTGGGCTATGTCGATTACTCTAGTTTTCTGCCGGATCACCTCATTCCTGATGCGATCCCTTAAAGACCAGCCGTACCGTAAGTGCCCATGTTTCGGCTCCGTATGTCATGACGGGTAGGGCACACTCATTGAAGACTTTCGTCTAAAGGCACTGTGGGATCGGCGATGAGAAGACTCGGCGTAGCTTTTTTTTTTTTTTTTTTTTTTTTTATATTAGCCTACCATAGTGACTCCACTTTGCCTGATAGAAAGCAATAGGTGCTTCCCAAAGGCTGCCCAACCCAGCTGAATTCTTCTGTTCACCTCGTCCTCGAAGATGTTTCTACCTAACTGCAATGTCTGCCCGAGGTACACATATTTTTGAACAACTTCCAGAACGGCCCCGTGTACCGCAATCGGTTCCGATTGTACATGTTTATTGAACATGATCTTGGTTTTATCCAAGTTCATCCGTAGGCCGATGCGTACAGAAGAGTCAGCATCATTCAGCATCTGCTGTAGGTTCTGCAGCGTCTCTGCCATGATGACGATATCGTCTGTAAATCGCAAGTGAGAAATGTATTCACCATTGATGTTGATGCTTTCCAGTGCAGCGTCTTGAACATGTCTTCCATTGCATTTGTGAACAATTTCGGGGAGGTAACATCCCCTTGTCTCACTCCTCGATGCAATGTTGTAGGCCTTGTTTGCTGGCTCTGTACTTGGACGGACATGGTGGCGGCTTCGTAGAGACATCTCATCACTAGGATATATCGCCAATCTACTTGGCAACGCTGCAAGGACTCCATAACAGCCCAGAACTCGATACTCCATAACAGCTTGTAGACGTGGCTTAGAAGGGAAATTGGTCGATAGTTTTTCAACATTGTCTTGTCACCCTTCTTGAAGAACAAGACGACCACACTCCTACTCCATGCCTCCGGAGTTCTCCCTTCAAACAGGACAGCGTTGAAGAGCTTTTGGAGCTCCCTTAATACTGGTTTACCTCCAGCCTTTAGCAGCTCTGTTGTAGCGCCACCCGCTCCAGGGGCTTTTCCATTTTTCAGCTGTCTAAGAGTTATCTCGATTTTGTCGGTGCTGATTTCTGGCAGGTCTTCGGTATAGTGGCGTGTTAATGCGGCTCTGGGGTCCTCATTTACGGGATCAGGTGCAGATGCATGCGAAGCGTATAACCGGCCATAGAAGCTTTCTACTTCCGAAAGGACTGCCGGCTTCGAAGCAACAACTTCTTCGGTTGCTTTGGTCAATTTCGTCAGGTGGCTTCTTCCAAGAGATTGTACAAACACTTTTGACCCCAGATTCTGCTCGATCGCCCTTTCAATAGAAAGAGCGTTAAAGCACCGAAGGTCGTGTCGCACGAGCTTACTAATCCCTCGGTTTAAAGTCCGCTTTGCCAATGTGACTGGTAGGTTTAAACGTCATTCCTTCGACTTCCTGCTCTTACCCTGCAGTCCACAAAATCTCATTCTCTCACCTTTTTCCCTGAGGACCCGAACCACATTTTCGAGGTTCTGGTTTACGTCTTTTGTGGTTTCCACGGCAGCGAATCGGTTTTCCAGCTTTGCCTGGAACGTTTCAGATCCTATCATGGCTTGAAGCAGAGTCGGAGCCTCGACTTCATCAAACGAACACGTTCAGCCTTAAAGTCGATATTCAGAGAGCCTCGGACAAGTCGTGGTCACTACCGGTATTAAACCTATTGATCACTGAAACGTCTCTGAATATGTGCTTCCTGTCCGTTATGATGAAGTCGATCTCATTTTATGTTATAGCGTTGGGGCTTTGCCACGTCCACTTTCTCTGGGGCTGTTTCTTGAAAAATGAATTCATCATAAGAGCCCCTCCCGTTCGAGAAAGTTAATGAGCATTTGCCCCCTATGATTCCTGCTTCCAAATCCATGGGTTACTACCGATTGGCTACAATTCTGTACTCTTACTTTAGCGTTGAAGTCACCCATAACAACGTTGTAGTGGGTCTTAGTGGTATAGTGGAGAGCTCTTGATATGTCATCAAACATATCCTCCACCTCGTCATCCGAGTGTGCCGAGGTCGGTGCGTACACTTGCACAACCTTGAGGCTATACCTCTTGGTAAGCTTGACAATGAGGTACGCTACCCTGCTGTTGAACAGGGTAGCATACCTCATTGTCAAGTGTGTCGACACTGGATATTTCCACAAAGTTATCCGGAAGGGACTTATTTACCAGAAACCCAACGGCACCTTGGGATTGTTGGTCCCCCTCGCGGAAGTACATCAGGTGGCCTGACTGCGAGTCTAGTCGTAACGTGCGCCCGTTATACGTAGCCAGGGTCAGTGGGTTTTGGTGGCCTCTCGTAACTCGGAGATTCTTCGCACCCCCCCGCCACGCCGTAACCGTGGTCGCCCATAGTGGCAACCACGGTTACGGCGGGTAACGGTTACACGGTTACCAGGAATAGCGGAGCCTCCGGAAACTGGGAGCCGTGGCTTATGTTGAGTCTGCATTGGTAGGAGATTTGCTGTCCTGCCCAGCGTGGTGATTATAGGCAAATCTTGGCGATCGCAGGACGTAGCTTCTCGCACCGGTGACGCTGCTGCCCGTCACCGGCCTGTTAAATTTAGCTACGCCTATTGGGACGGATATACCGCCATCGGTCGGTCGCAGAGCCTCGTTCGTCGTTTAGCTTGATGCAACACGTGCAGGTGAGGTTGGCTTGGGGCAAAAGGTGGTGGTTTACCCCTCTCACCGTTCCCCCGTACTCAGGAATTAGATGCGAAACTTGGGAAGTTGAAGGGAAAGGAATTAAATGGATATTGCTTATACGAACGGAATGGAAGGTATAAGCAATAGCTCGAGCACGTCAGGGTCGCACCCTACAGGGGTCACGCCTGACAGGAAGGTCAAGCCCTCTACCGTACTTACCGTCCCTTAATTTAGATTAGCAAAATTACAAACATCTTTTATGGGGTACTGTGTTAAATTAGATAATAAAATTCCGTCTGGATGTTCTTCAACTTAATGATGAGAAATTTAATATTGCATTTTTTTTTAAACATGCATCTTACAAAGTATGTACATGATTATTTGGCTGACAAAAATGCTTGGCATGGGTGGATGATGGCTGGCACTTTCGTCATGGTCGTGAATGTATTATCATATACGTTATTACAAAATGATATTTGCATTGTCGTTTTCGGGATCAGCTGTTGGGGTAGCTGACCCGATAAGTTGTTATGGTACTTTCCTACGTCTGTGCCAGCTGGCTGATTGAGGTCAGGATATCTACTAGGCCGGCCAGGCTGTATAAGCCGTCGAACCGTAGCTAAGTAAATAATACTAGGAGCAAGGAAAGGTTAAGGTTAAGGCTACTGAAGTGAAACACCAGGGAATGGTTGGAATCGACTTATATTTAATTAAAAGTATGCCAGTTATATTTACATTTTTGACCATTAAGTAACATAGTTACGTTACCGCACAATATATGGATTAACCAATAACATTTATGATTCTATATTTACAATATTTAATGTGTAGGCAACCAATCAGCTTACGTTGCTGTTGTCGTTGTCTGTGTGCGTGAGTATAAATTATGTGCAGTGCGAATGGATGCGTGTTCTCTTGATGCATTTTTAGGGCTTCTCAGTACGTGGCATGTGTACGCCACAAGTTAAATAAATTAGGTGGTGATTTTTGAGTTAAAAAATTTGGGGCGCATTTAAAAATCACTATATTTTTATTGATATTATGTACAAACTATTAACAATTATTTATTATATGTAAAGTTTCGAACCCTTCCTAATCATTTTAAATATTTACAAAGATGTTGACTAAAAGAATTACGTCGTTATTTATATATTAATATTAGCCACTTTGTAAACGTAATTAAATAATACGAATGCAATGAATGAATTATTATATACTAAAAATGACGAAAAAATATATTCGTAATAACAATATAAACATTTGATGGGATCAACAATGAGATTAATACATAAGAGCTTAAACAATAAAGTCCTTAATTTCTTTACTAAATGCGATGTTATCTCATTCACATAATAAATATTTCAGAAAACATTTTGACGAATAAAATCGTTTAAAATTGTTAACTGGTAACCAAACGTTCGTTCCTAACTTACACGGCCAGCACACAGCTGTACTTTGGATATCGGTTTGACATACGCTTCATCTCTTTCTTAGAGACGGGTCCACGTAAAGTTAAACAGAGAGGGAGCGAATATCGAAACGATATCCTATGTACAGCTGTGAGCAGTACGTGTAAGTTAGATTTTTCGACATTCAAACCTATAACTATAATCTACGTTAGTTAGTTTTTTCAGATGTGATGAAAACGGATGTCTCGTAACATCTAATCGATGTCATCTGATGTTCAGACGACATCGGAATTTAGATGTGGTTTGATACATTTGACACATGTCTAGCCGCTTGGTTTGCAGTGCGAGTGGATGAGTGCTCTCTTGATGCATGTTTAGCGCTTCACAGTACGTGCCATGTGTACGCCACATCGTCATATCTTATTTTATTTTATGTACACTTATGAACTGTTATAATAAACTTATGTAAAATATTTGAAAGAAAAGTGTCTGGAGTTTCTTGCTTGTTCTTCTCCATACGATCTACGTATTGGAACAAACTACTAGCTTCACGACTTACTTAGTCTGACCGACTTCTCTCTTTACAATTCAAAATACCTACATATTGTTTAGTTGAAATAAATGATATTGATTTTGAACTTTTTTGTTTGAACAAGTCGCCTTTTCAGTCAGTTCGCTAGTTCGGTAGTAACAAAACTGAAAGCATAACTCACTATTATGTATAGTACAAAAACAGAAATCTCTTGCCTACATATTTCCGGATTTTTCTTCGCTAAGTAAACGAACGGTGCAACGTCTTTCCCGCCGCATTTCCTTCTTTACCCTTTCAATATTGCTATTTCTAAGTGCCCCACTTGTCCGCTATTAGGCTTGAATATAATTGTATTATAGAGTAAAGCAAAAGTTGTTATGTCGTATAATGAGGGTTATGTTTTTCGAGTGTATTACCTATATGATGTTTCTCGGTCACGCCCTGTAAGGCTCCATGGATTTCATCATGCGAGGCGTCATTTGGACTGATATAGAGATAATGTTAGCAAAAAAAAGATAATTTAGTAAAATTTTCTATAATTGAAAAACACCTGAATTGAAACATTTTTTTTAATGAAACGGTTTACACGGTTTTTAATGTTTTTTAATGAAACGGTTTATTTTTATTCCTTCCTATTTTATAGAATTTGTTTCTTAAACGAGATTAGCTACCTTTAAAAACTACTATTCAAAAATAGATAAACTAGCTTGTAGTTGCGCGGATTGCAGATGGTAGGTTTAATTTAGGTTTATTATTTTATTAGAGGATTTTTTTTTTCGAATAATGGGGACTCACGAGTTTACAGGTTGGCAGCACTGTTTTAAACTTTCATTGTGAATCTGTCTGACCGAAACAAACGTCAGTTTAAACTGATTCTGAATTTCATCAAGTTCGTTACATTAATGATATTCATACTTTTCTTATTGCAACCTATTGTGTTCACTATTTGCCACTCTTTTGAAAATAAACTTACTGCGGTATTTGGGTAGAATTATGTCTGTAAGCAGACTAGAAGAGCCACAGAGCGATGGCGAAATATATTTTGGAAAGATGACACTTGAAGAAGTGAAGAAACGACTTTTTTGGGATTTAAAACCGTAAGATAAACTGTCCTGATATATCTTTAACATTATCAAAATTTTCTATAACGTAACGGTGATTCCACCATTAACTTTATTAAGTATCAAATTGTATCTCTAAGGAAAGTTTCGTTATTTTGACCTGCCGTGTCAGTCTCTGGCTGCATACAAAATTTAAATTTGTTATTCATTTCATGAAATTGCTGTCATTATTCAAAATGTGCCTGTTTTAAAAAATATTTAAAATCTCAATATCTTAATATATAAATATATAAAATCTCACATAGACACGATAATGCCGTTCACTGCTTTAAAGAAGTAGCTCTCGCAGTACTCATACTCAATACTCATCGGTTTCACTAACATCTGCATTTCATCATAATAAATATGAGTCTGTTAATATTGTTGAACAAGTTCTACAAACACTTACTTCTAATGACAATAGCATTTGCTGAGGATAGGAATCCAATCTGTTGATAAACAGTACCCATCTTCTTAATTAAACTTGTTATAGGTATTTGTAAATTACAAATGCTTAACTTCCCATCCTGAAGTCATAGTCATAGTATTGGTTGATGTAACTCAATCCAGTAGTTTAGACCTGATTCCAACAAAATTATTATTGCATAAATGCAGATCAAATTATATTTTTATCATTTTACAGATGTGCATCGAGCGCTGTGAATAGTCCCAGGGAGTATGAGGACCACAATGCTAGTATAAAAATATTAGAAACTCATTCAGCACCTAACTTATTATCATACCAAGAAACATGTAAACAAATTTCGCCAGAAGCAGTTACTACAGGGTGGGACATGACGGAAGATGACAGTTTTATTAAATTAGAAAATATGGTTGCTAAATTGTGTGTATCACCAGGGCCACCGGATTGTCCAAAGACTGAGGAACTAAATAATACATTAGAAGTTATTGAATATATTTTAAATAATCCTCCAAGTAATGTTAAAACTGAAATGTTGATTGATAATAGTGAAGAAAATGTAAAACCTGTAGTGAAGACTGATAGTGAGGAACTAAATAAACTTTTTTTTAAAGAACTGCAGAACATATCTCCTCAGAGAAGTATTAAAGTAGAACATAACATACTCAAAGACTCAACAGATGTACCCTTAATTACTCCAAAAAAAAAAAAAAAAAAATGTGCCGTAGAACCATCAGGTTTGAAGACACCAGTAGACTTAAAGGCCAAACAAGTTTTTAAGACACCTGCTCAACCTGTTTCACTGAAGAAACCTTCTGCAACATCTTTGAAGAAAACTCCAACTTATAAGTCAAATGCATATGAACACATTAGCAGTCCAGTAGCCTCTTACATTAAAAACTGCCCTATTGTGCCATTAGTAAAAGATGTACATCCAAAGAAACCATTACCTGGACCATCATCAATTCCAAAATTTATGAATTATGTTGCAGTTAAAGCAAATAATAAAGAAAATGTCAATTTGCCTTCTGTTGCATACAAGAGTGCCAAGAAAACGAAAGTGGTTTGTTGATTTAGTTTTATTTATTTAATTTAATCATTGTCCTATTATATCATCTTGTATGAATTTTTCTTTGTTTACATACACTCACTCTCAAATTGTGGGAGAGTTGTTTTTTACTAATTATAACTTTTACTTTCCTAATTATATACCATTATTTCCATGATGACAAATCACAAATGGTGAGGGTGTTTTCACAATACATGTAGTGTGCTAAAAGTGGGAGACGCGTTTTTATTTATTAAATTACCATTAAAACAAACAGGTTGAGTGCAAAACAGTCCTGAAAATAGATATTTCAATATAAAGTAAATATACAACAAAAAAATTCTTGAAGTATGGAAAGACTGCACGGATGGCGTAGCGGTTTAAGTGGTCACCTCGCCACTACGCTGTCGCGCCTAGTGTTGTGGGTTCGATCCCCACACAGGACCTCACTTTGTGTAATTCTCAAATTGTTGTTCTGAGTCTGGGTGTTCTTTGTGTCCGTTTCTTGAATGTTTGTAAAGTCTCCCGCGACACAGGAATGAATCCTAGTACGGGAGTTGTCTTAAAAAAAAAAAACAAAAAAACAAAAAACAAAATTGACATAGGGAATGAACTTACTGGAGATACCGTCAACAATTCTTTGCATTTAGTTTTATGCCATTTATTATATTTGTTATTTTTTTATAGACAATGTGTACTGATGCAACAGTATGATATCTTATACTTTTATAATATCCATATTACAATACACAATTGTATTGCTAATGGTGATCAGCAGCTAAGAGAAAAATGAATAGTTATTTATAGCTTCAACTTCCATCACAATTTGGAGGACCAGTTGTTAAAGGATTTTATGTAGAGCTTTAATATAGCCAATGAAAAAATATTTTAGGCATTACAATAATAAAAAATTAATAAGTTGGGAGTAAATATATGAATAAATAATTTACATTCCATCAAACTATAATCTATTTTATTTATATTATGTAATACACTTGACTAATATGTATAGAAAAGGGGTAAAAACAAGTGATAGAATAAATTTAAGAGATGTAGGGCAGGGAATATAATGGAGAATAACAATTTATATTTGTTATTCCCTTTTCAGCTGTCCATCAATGTCAGTTATAAAAAATATTATATAAAGAGGAACTAATATTTATAGTTCGTGTGCATGTTGACTTAAAATCAGCACGCGTCAAACGCCTCGCGAAACTGCAGTGGAAATAGTGGGATACACCCCAACTGGTAACTGCTATTCACTGACACAGCAATGCCATATTCCCAAATACAGTTCATCTCATCCATAATGTTAAATATGTACTACACTACTACTGTAATTTGTTCTACACTCTTTTTAAAGTTTTCTAGTTACCCATTTTTCAAACAGTAATAAAATAATCCTTTCAATATGCAAAATCTTTCCACTGACAATTGCAAATCATTAACTTAATTATCTACCTCAAAAGTTCATAAAAATGTTAATGTAATTAGAATTTTTATGATATAAAGCCTTTTATATGTGCATTTGCACCAAAATAGTATGAGTCGGGCAGAGGCTTAGTCTCAATTATATGTGCCTTACTGGCCACTGTGGCCAGTAAGCCTTGGTGCATTTACCTTCACTTTTATTTAATCTATATTTTGATTGTTTTACGATTAATTTACAGATTGACTTGCCTGATGAACAGAAACTGCCACAGAGTCAATGGGCAAAGAAAATAATGTCATCTTTACCAAGACCAGTAGTGATGAAGCATGATCATAGAGAACTGAATTTGGCTAAGAGAATACTTCTTCCGCAGCAAGAGGACAGTTTTGCTGATCTATCATATCACCAAGCAGAGGTGTCTATCTGTACACAGAAAACGGCATTTAAGAGCAACAACTAAAATCGTTAATGTTTTGAATGCATGCCTTATTAATTAATTATATTATTGCGATGAGTATGACACTGTTTACTTTAAAAAAACCCGCTTGTGAAAATTTGATATAGACGAGTGAAGTGTAGGTATCAATTGTATTATGCAAAAAAAAGAGCAAGAGTAAGGGTACATGATTTAACTTGGTAGAAACAAAATGAGATTCAACTTGTTAATTATGATTGAATTTCTTGTCAGTTCCAAGGACCTTGAACTCGCAACAAGTTCGATTTAACCTACCTAAATATCGGGGTAGAAAAACTTCCACTTCATTTATAAAAGTACATACCGCTGCAATTATTATCAGATCCATTACAATTACGTGTAACCCACATTTATGTGATGCCAACCTTGACAGTGGCCAAAATGAGTTAACAGCATCAGTAAGCACCTAATATGTATCGACTGAGGAGTAGTAACAACCCCAAGCCTTTACAGGGGTTTATACTTTTTTTTTTTATGCGATAGGGGCAAACGAGCAGACGGGTCACCTGATGGTAAGCGACTATAGCCGCCCATGGACACCCGCAACTCAAGAGTCACAAGTGCGTTGCCGGCCTTTTAGGTAGGGTACGCTCTTTTCTTGAAGGTTTGAAGGTCGTATCGGTTCGTAAATATGGCAGGCGACAATTTGTTCCATAAACTGGTTGTGCTAGGCAAAAAGCTTCTGGAGAAGCGCACAGTGGTGGGGTGCCAATCGTCCAGGTGATCGTCCGTGTGGTGTGCAACGCCAAGGTGTCAAGTCGATCAGAAATATGTATATTGGCAGTCGATGATGCGAGTCGCTCTCCGTTGAATGCGGTCAAGAGAGTGAAGTTGGTACTGGGGTGCACCTGCATAGAGATGAGAACAGTATTCCATGTGCGGCCGAACCTGCGCCTTATAAAGTTGCAGGCAGTGGGCCGGAATAAAACATTGTCTCGTTTTTTTTAGCACACCAAGCTTCTTCGAGGCTAATATGGCCTTACTCTCTAAGTGACCGCGAAACTGGACTTCGCTTGATATATCGACGCCAAGGACTCCGATAATGGCTGATGCAGTTAGGGAAGTGCTCTCAAATTGAGGTGATACGACCAATGGCATCTTTTTAGCGGTGAACGCGCAAACCTGTGTCTTCGTGGGGTTAAACTGGACTACTGAAACTTTTGATAAAGAAGTTTCGATTTCAGACACAAGTTTGGATCGGCTTTCGATGACGTTTACCCGAGAAATGTTAGCGCGGCCGCTGTAAAGGGCATTACTCGTGCTATCGTCTGCATAGCAATGGATGCTGCTAATCTGCAGCATGTCATTGATATGCAAAAGAAACAGCGTGGGTGATACACACAGCCTTGTGGGACACCAGAATTGACAGACCTGGGAGTCGGAGCATGCACCGTCAACAACGACCTTGATGCTTCTGTCTGATAGAAAACTGGTGAGCCAATTGCACAGTTTCTCGGGAAGCCCATAGGAAGGAAGCTTCGCAAGGAGCGCTCTGTGCCAGACCCGATCGAAGGCCTTCGCCACGTCCAAACTAACGGCCAACGCTTCCCCCTTGGTCTCGATCGCCTCTGCCCACCGGTGAGTCAAGTAAACAAGAAGATCACCAGCTGAACGAGCCCGACGGAAGCCGTATTGTCGATCATTGAGGAGCTGGTGGTCTTCTAAGTACCGGAGGAGATGGCAGTTAACAATGGATTCCATTATGTTAGAGAACAAGGAGGTGATGGCTATGGGTCTGTAGTTGGACGGGTCCGAGTAATCTCCTATTTTAGGGATTGGGTGCACTAGAGCTGTCTTCCATAAGTTCGGGACTACGCCAAGAGAGTAGGAAAGCCGATAAAGGCGCGTTAAAACCGGTGCCAACTCTGGCACACGTCTTCAGCACGATAGGAGAGATTCTATCGGGCCCACTCGACTTAAGAACGTCGAGGGAAAGAAGCGCTTTACGCGCTGCCCTTTGTGTAAACCGGACTTCCGGCATGCGGCTCTCGCACTGCGGCATGGTCGGCGGTGCAATTCCCCCGTCGTTCAGGGTCGAGTTGGACGTAAAGTTTGCCCAGAAGATCGGCTTTTTCTTTAGCGTCGTGGGCCAACGAATTATCTCCTATGTGTAGAGGTGGAAGGGATGGCATACAAAAGTTCCCCTGGACAGCTTTGGCAAGAGACCAGAATGCACGAGTTCCGGATGGGAGACTCACTAGTCTCTCGCCAATTCTGCCGATATGAGCCGACTTCGCCCCAGCAATTACTCTTTTGGGGGACCTGTAGGCAAAGTTAAATTGCTTCTTTAATGTGCTGGTATTTACATCCCGTGCTGTCGCTGTATTAGGCCATGCTTGGTAACATTCCTGCTTCCGGCGGGACGCCGCTTTGCAGGTTCGACCAAACCAGGGCTGGGACTTGCCACCTGTGGGAATCAGGGAGAATGGAATGAAAAGTTCCATACCCGGAAGCACAACATCCGCGACAGAGTCGGCAACGACATTGGGATCATCCGGCGAGAAGCAAACCTGCCTCCATGGGTAGGATGCAAAGAATGTTCGCATTCCATCCCAGTCTGCTGACCTATAGTGCCGAACGAGTGGCACTATACTCCTAATCAGGCAATGGTCCGAAAAGCCAAGAGGGACCTCAACGGATACTTTGTAGCCATCAGGATGTGAGGTCAGCAGAAAATCCAACAGTGAAGGCACGTGGCTTTCTGCATCTGGGATTCGCGTAGGCGTTGTTACCAGCTGCGTCAAGCCAAGGCGAAATCGTGAACAGATCTTCCCGCATGATCCCGCAATGCGGATGGGACCTGCTGGAGCACTGAGTCTGTAGCCATTTGGACGTGGTCGATGAGTCGGTCCGTTTCGGCATCACCGCTATGGGACCTGTAGAGGCATACGTAAATGCGGGGATGGTCGTCGCAGTCTACACGTAGTCATAAGATGGAGAGGCCCCTACCTTCAAGATTGCCGAGGCGGCGAGAAGTTATATCATCTCTAACGTACACGCAGACACCTTAGGAACAAAGGAGTGTTCCAGTCCGTACCCAGGGTAGCAGAGGTAGGATGTGTCCGCTGGAGATGATATCTGCGTCTCGGTTAAAAAGAGCAAGGCCGGCTTTGCTGTCTCAAGGTGGTGGTGAAGTGTCGAGGTTAGAATGTAAGCCTCTGATGTTACAAAAATCCAAGGTAAACGTGACAGGCCTTCTCTTGCCCCGAGCAGATTTTGAGAGCGCAGTTGAGCCCCCCCCAGAGTACGAAGGGCAGCCTGGGCGTCCACACTTAGGTATATTCCACTGAGGGTGGGCGTCCAGGGGGGATTCTCCAACGCTAGCTCTGGTACCCCCCTGGGGTATCCTTTTTGTTAACAGCGCTATCATTAGGGGGGGGGGGGGGAATTTTGGGCCTCCGGAGACCTCTCATTTCGGGGAAATGCAACGCAAGCGTTACTTCACAACCACTGACCACCTTGTTCAAAAATCAAAATAAATACCTACTTATACTCCTATAACCTTGAACTTCACTTTGCGACCAAATTTTATGTTTATAGAGTAATTATATATTACCAAATATATCCAAGTACATATAACAGGATAAAATGATTTATTATGCAAATGATACGACCAATTGCAGTTAAATAACATTTATTCGATAAACAGTGTAATAGGTACGTAAATTCTTTAGAAATGATGTTGGTATATATATATGTAAAGTGAAACATCCTAATCATATTCAATTTAGTTATTCCTATGTCAAGACATTACCGGTATATCAATAACTTTGAAGCCAAGTGACCATATTGTCATAATAGGAGCATTTATCTATTATGATACTTATTGGTGTTGAAAAATACAGAACTAATTAATCCTAGTGAAACTAATATTGCATGAAAATGCAACTAATATTGCAATTTTAAAGAATGTTTTCTTGTACGTTAGACAATATAAACATATCTATTAGAATTAAATTTGCTATACGACATAACCAAGGTTTACATATCCGTTTATCGTACCTATATTTATAGTATTCATTCCATATAGTTTGCTATGGAATTAATGTAAAGCGTACCAAATATTAAATTGTACGTTCATAAGGCAAAAAAATGTTAACACTCGAATATTAATAATTCAAAAAAAGACAAATAGCAAGCAAAACTTCACTTAAGACGCCGCGACGGTGTCAATTGGATCACTCAACTTCTAAGCTAACCATATCATAAACTTCTTTGTGCCACACAGTACACTACGCTGTTTGCATTTCATATATATATGTAAATCGTGCATCAAGTTAGAACTTATGAAGATTGCATTCCTTTACTAAGGTGAATATAACTTCGACAAGAATAGAGGAAGCAGATTCAAGAGTATAGAGTAAAAAAATATCTGTCAAAACTATTTTAGATATTTATATTAATATAAATTAGAATATATAGGCACGTACAAATCAATATCACGCGAGAGATTAGGATTGATTCAAGATGGTGATCGAGTTTTAAATGATAGATCGTCTTTGGACAACAACTTTGTAATGATTCTATTCATCTGAAGTTTGTATTCTCCCAGTAATACTTAGAATAGTAGAGTAATATAATAACAGGCACATGTTCTACTCGTTTGTTACTTACCAATATCATTAGTCACATATACGTATATTAAAGTAATTTTGGCTTATTACAACAACCTTCTAATAACACATTACAAGACAATACTATCAAGCAAGTACTGACACCAACTTCTTTAAGGGTATCTTAATAATCTTACAGTAGATAAAATTCCTGCACCGAATTACAATATCACCATGTATCTACAGACTGAAAAGGTAGTAACTATTGTCGAACAGAACTTAAAATCACGGCATAATATAAGTCAACGAGGGCCTCTTAGATTTTATAAGTATATACTGCAGTAATTGCACAAAAATAATTGCACCTATCTACTACTTAAAGAATGTCAATAGTTTTGTAACCCACACTGGTATTTTAACATGTAAAACAGTTTTAAATAGTTATAGCATGAGACATCGTATAAAGCCGGGGTTTCATCAACACACTACCTTACTACACCGAATTAACGGTCACTTTTTTGCTTAGCACCTGTTAGATGGGCACAAATTACACATGGTAAACTTTTACCAGGTGATACTTATTAATAATTTTATATATTGGACTTACATGCATATATGTTATAATAAAGATATATAACGCTTCGGCTGTAAATGTCGTTTATGTCTTTATTTCTAGATCTTTGTCGATTGTACTTAGTCTTATATATGTAAAATATTCAAGCTGTTATTAAAATTAGCATTTAGTATTCATATTTCCTTAATTGGAAATAAGACAAAGCCATCTTGTAAACTAATTTCTGAAACTACCTTACTGCAATCACATTAGGGCCGCAATAGCATAAGGCAAACGGTACTAAGACTAGTCAAAAAGTAGTAAGAGTAATTAAGTCTTTGGCTTTGGGGAAGCTAAATAATTTATGCGGGAGCTTTAGTTAACCAAAACATTGACTTAAACAGCGGCAGCTTTTATTGAAGAAACCGAGGTTATACTAGATTCTATATCTATTAATGAATATATTGGAGAATAATATTTATAAACATCAATTATTATGCATATTTTTTTTATTATTATAATATAATACATATAATATAATTAAATAGTTGGTTTGTAAATAAATAACTAATTAATAAATCCTACAAACGATATAGGATTGAGTTTCCAGGCTAAAAATAAATCTAGTAAATATCCAAAATTACACAAAGCAAGAAATTGTTTTAAGAAAGCTAGAGCATCTAATTTGCTTACGATTTACGAAAGAAAAGTGGTAGTGGTACTAAACGGTAAGTATTGGTACATCTTTGAATGGCACGTAAAAAAAAAGAAATGCTGTTTAAACGACATCAGGGCCATCCTTGGCATACAAAGTCATAGGTTATATACACAAAAAATATATTTGCTCAGTATGTACCTATAAACGTAATCCTTTAAGTGTTTCATTGTATTATTAGTAAGGCAATAGTTGGACAATGTAGGCTATGACACGCCTCCTTTGTCCATGATGTAATCTTATTATTTAATCGTAATGTTGATTAACGAAATGCAAATAGACTAGAGTGGAAGTAATAAAGTAACTGCCTTTGATTGAGTTGCAGTACAATACGATTCATTTGAAGAAAAGGGGGCTATTAATAAAATATGCCTGTAAACAGTTAAGGGTGTCACGGGTTTTCTTATTTTAGAGAATATTAAAATATTCTTATTACAAAGAATGAAATACTTGAAATTATACGTCATTGTATGCACTATGTATCAATCACAAATGAGTCCAGCTTTCATGATGTTTTTTTTTATTAGGCGAGAGAAAACATAAGCAGGCAGTGAAACAATATAAAAGGAGATTGGATTTATTAACAAGAGATAACCTATTTTATGGACGGCCCTTTAATATACATACACAGGTTTCATAATGTGAATGCATAAATTTATAATTATTATGAATTACAAAACTTAAGTTTAAATAAGTTTAACAAATTGTGGAAGAATAACTTATAATATTAAATATGCCATATAAAATAATATAATCGATATCGATATATAAAATTATAATTATATCGATATATCGAGTGTATATCAGATACAAAAATTCTGCTTACTACGATAATAATATAATATTCAAACAATATAAGTATCTAATCACTCAATAATTCAAATTTTAAAAACAGTAAATGGACTAAATCTTCATCTTCCGAATTTTATAATTGGGAGTAACATAGTCCATACAATATAATGTTAAACTTATAATACTAAATAGTGCGTTTATATGTTTTAAAATTAAAGTTATGTCTACATCATATAATGTAATCTTATTATATAGTTTAACAAATATTTAGCAAAACCGGTCCTTGTATAAACTATTTGTTTATTATTACTTTTGAAAAGCAATCACAAAATCTTCCTATCGCGCACTACGATCAAGGGCACGCGCATACTTTCATCCTTATTTAGTTATACAACTTTTAAAATCGTAAAATGATTAAGCTTGATTGAATAGATAGTATACAATATGCGATTTGAGATTTTTAACATAAGTAGTAAAAATATTCAAAACACTACATAAAAGTTTAGTAAAAAATAAAGTCATATAAAATTTTGCACGCAGAAGCAACTTCCCTTATTAAATATGTACTCTTTTAAAGCATGCCAGGACCGTCAGATTCTTTATTTCCAGACTTCTCAAAGAACATGAAATCCTGAAAACAGAAAATAACATGTGAGTAACTCTGATGAAAATTTAAAGTATGAATTGTATGTGTGACTCATGCCTATTTGCCTTTTGAGTAGGTAGAGACAAGGGCCGACAATTTATTTAATACTTACAAACCCCACGAGCTTCCTCTACTATCATAACACCTTTCTTACAAGCAAATAAAGAACTTAAAGTCTAAGCTTTTCTGAGGTCTACGTCTCCAATACCGCTTTGATGGTATTTAAAATATATTTAAACTTTGGTCTGGTGGATAACACGTTGTATTAAATTGTGTAGCAGAAAGTTTACTTTGGACACAGGCTGGCAAAAAAGGAGAAGCTTTCAAAACAAAAGGTATAAAAATATTTTAACACTGACACAAAATGCAAGGAATAGATACTTCATTGCAAATAGTAAAAAAAGTCTAAAGCTACATGAAAGATAATTAATTCGATCAAATCAAATATACGTAGGACAATATCAGGAAGTTAATAATTATTACAGTAAACAGTAGACTCGAACATAAACTAAATGACTTTTAATTATAAAATCATGAAACGGATAGTACCAAACAACATTAATATAATAATAAATAATTAAAAAAATACCGGCAGTAAAAACGTCTCAAGAGCAGAAATGTGTAACTACCGACCTGCAGCAGTGTTACCGGTCTTCTCTAAAATCTTTGAGAAAATTAAATACAATCCTCCTTAATAATTTATTATATTATTATAATAAAGATGGCAATATATGTATTTTTATAGAACGTATACAATAATTTAGATAAATGCAAGCTAGTAATGTCATTATACATATATGGATATGACAAAAGCCTTTCGATCGTGCCGTCGGTGTAGATAACGAAGCCTGCATGTTCGTGAGAATTAACCTATCTTTATTATGTTTCACTGAAAGTCAACGTCGCTCTGATAAACTACACTTATTGGAAGCTAGAAACACCTGCATAAAATTGTTAACGCAACAGCACCAAAATTATATAATCATTTACTAAAGTAAACGAGAGACTTTAAAAATGACAATGAATTTAAACGCAATCTATTTAAATGGCTCATTGACAAAACTTATACTACTCCATAACAAATTTACTCAATGAAAATTTAAATAAATGTGTATTTTAATGATTATTGTTATTCCGTTATCTTAATTTAATTGTTATGACATTGTTCCGATTTAATCTTCATATATTTATTCTAACAATTCTAATTATTTATTATTATATATATTTTTTTTTTATACTATAGGGGGACAGACGAACAGACGGGTCACCTGATGGTAAGTGACACCGCCGTCCATGGACACTTGCAACTCAAGAGTCGCAAGTGCGCTGCCTGCCTTTGAGGGTGATGAGGGATGGGGGATGCAGGGAGCGGAAAGAAGAGAGGAGGGATGAGGAGATGGAAAAAGGAGAAAGGAGATATGGGAGAGAAAAGGGGGGAGGAGGAATTGGGCCTCCGGAAACCTCACTCAATTCGGGGAAATGCAACGCAAGCGGTTTTCTGTGAGGCCGTGGTATCGCACCGGTCGAGCCGGCTCATTCGTGCCTAAGCATGGCTCTACCACTGAAACTATAATTTAATATGTAAAGGCCCAATTATAGAAAATTGCTCTATAACAAAAAATATTACTTCTAAAATTTTGTATGCCAATTGGTGTAACATGGTGGTCTTATTATATATCTTCTTTATATATATAATTTTACTGTACGTGTGTATGTCACTGAACTCCTTCTAAACGGCCGGACCGATTTAAATTATTTTTTATGTATGCGTTTGGGTGGCGCCCTGGATGGTTTAGATTCACAAATCAGCCCGGCCGATGGAGCTGCAGTCGGTATCTAGGTTATTGATCTATACTGATCCTAATAGCTTGAAATATCATGCAGGACAACGTCTGTCGGGTCCGCTAGTATATATATATGTATATATGTATATATAAATGTTGATTGATTGAGATAAGCATAGTAAAAAATATAAATAAAAAAATAGACAACAAGGTACAACATGCGGATGCGAACCACCCTGAGATACCTGAAGAACCCAAAGAATAACTGTCAACTCGTCACCTCATTTGCTGGTTTTTGTTTCATTTTATTAACATCTTTCCTCCCTCAAAAAATTACTTCACAGGACTAATGTTTAGTGACCCGGAGTGCAGAACCAGAGGTCGTGGGTTCGATTCTCACACGGGACAAAAATTGTGTGATCTACAAATATTTGTGCTGAGTCTGGTTTATCTTTGTGTCCAATTGTGATATAACATGATTAAATGTTGGATAAACTATACTATTCTTTTCATTAACAAATGCATTGTCGTTTGCAATAATACCAACTGCTATCTACAATTATAATGACTTCTTTTTTTTTTTACTCAATGGGGTCGGATTACAAAAGTTCGAACTCGTTAAGAAATAGTATAAAAGGTTAACTACGTGCTATTAAGGAATAACTCCTACCTAAGTATATTATGACTAAGGCTGTCGCTCATTTGTTACAGTAAAGGACAAGGAAGCACCTATATAAACAATTCGCTGATAAAGGAAATAAGGCCAGTAGCAGCTTTCTGTGTATTACCTATAGGCCAGGCGGCTTGTAGGTAATATACAGAAAGTAACACATAACCGTAAGTCATTCATGACTTTCGGTAGATATTGAAACATGACATGATTGATTGGTTCCGAAAACGTAGACTGGACATGGATATATGTAATGCAAATTTCAATTGGGACTTTCAAGAATAAAGACTTACTATTAAGAAGCATGCTCCCAGTAGTACAGCTTTTATTTTCACATCCAGATCCATGGGAAAAGAAATGCCGAAATAATCTGAATCTGTAAATGCTTCTCTCGCTAGGCCAGACCACTGTTTGGTTATCTTGCCTACTTTTCGCTCGCCGTCTGAAGCATATACCTGGACAAAATAAAACATTAGTGTTTCCTTAATGTTTACAATTTACCAGTTCAATAATATACAAATAATATTTTACACATTTTACACATCTGCCCAAAAAAGAAGTGAAAAGTTTGGAGGGGTCAAGATTGTATTTGAATTTTTTTATTCCACCTTAACTTTTAAAGGTAGAACAAATTTTGGATGTATGAAGTATCACTAGTAATGCAAGTAATTTGGTGAGGTCAGGTGTCTATATGCTACACTTTTAAACTCTTTATGGATTAAAGTATAATAAAGCAGCTCTAAACAATGCTCTCATTTGAACAGAATTAGAAATAGCTTCATATGTATATATGATACGCGATCGAGTGCCATCGGGTCAATTGCCACCGCGTCGGGAATTGCGATTTTGATATGGTCATAGGCAACAAATTACGTGTACGTATGTATATGCTCAGATACGCTGGCAGCCTCACGGGACCTATGTAACTGCAAGTCAACGTGACGCGTCTGCTCGTTTGTTCCAGCGCCTATCTCATAAAAAAATAAAATGCTTTTTTTTTTAATTTCCGATTGCGGCTCTTGAGGTGGCATGGCGGTAGTCACTTACTGTCACGTGACCTGTCTGCACATTTTTTCGTTATAACATAAAAAACACAATAACGGGATACTTACATGAAATTCGACATCCCCACAAATAGAATAAGTACAGCAAGGTCCTTTAATTCTGAGCACAACATCTCCAGCTGCATTCTTGATCGAGTAACAGGGTTTGCATATAGACCATTCTTGTTCAATGGAGCCAATAACTGTGCCTGGAGGGGAAGACACCTCCATACTTTGCAGCCAGCAAGGACACCAACAGGAGTCACAAGCCAAAGGACGGTTCAGATGAATCACCTGAAATTGATGAATAACACACTAAATCATCAGAGCATTAATTTCAATAACTATTTTGATATATTTATATTTTGCATATACAGAGCATTATAGAAATGTGTGGTTTTCCAATTCAAAAACAGTGGACTGCTTGAAAATTAAAATTATTTCTTTATAGTTCATAGTTTTGAGGTTTATTTGTCAGTTTTGAAATAGAATTTTCCTACATAAAAATAAGTAAAAAAATAACTTCTACCTATTATATTGTGTGTATATAACTACTATACAACACCATACAACCCTATTTTTTTACAATGTCATTAAAGATTATTCTAAAACCGATATTGTAAGCTGCAAATAATAAATATGACTTGAAATAAAAGAAAGAAGGGTATACCACTTCTTACCACCACTGACCTGCAAACGGTTGCCGAGTAGAACATTAGACTACAGTTTTACCTAAAGTATTTAAGCAATATATTACAATATCATACATAGTTATGGATAGCGAGCACGAAAAAATGAGTCATTACAAACAATTAGTTCCCCTATTGTCCCAATCTCACAGTTTTAAACTACGATTACATCATGACCTTTAAATAGCTACTTGGGATGTAGCGTGCTTTGGCATTCTTAATTAACTAGTACTGTGGGCGACTACTATTAGGGTAATAATTAAAATACCTCATTTCTGAAGTTATCCATTATTTTCATATCAAACGGGCGCATTGGTCCACAGCAGTTTCTGGTGCAACAATCGTTGTCCTCGACAGCAAAGTATACTTTCTGACCAACTGAATTTTTAATTGTATACTTGTTATTTGTCTCAAATCCAACAAACGCTTCCAACAATTCGACTTTTTGATGAACCAGCAATTGGTCAATCATAGTAAGGTATTCCAAACCTGGTGGACAGTTGCTGAGTCCTTGTGGAATAGTCATCCATCCACCTACAAAAAATACAAATATATTCTTAGATAACAATTTACTTACATTGTGACTAATCATACAAAGTATCATACTTACACAAAACAATTATATTAATTACATATTGTTTTTTATACAGTATGTTATATACATATTTAGTATTAGTGTAATGTACATTGATTAAATAATTGATACATAAGAATAATATTAGTAAACACCCTCCACCAAACGCAAATCTGTAGGTAAATTCAACCTTTTTTCTTCATCGGATAGAAATTTTTCATATCCACTTGAACGGGACTTAAGAATGCGTTTATAAATTCTGTTACAACTCCTTTTAACACTAGATATACTTAAAGTTTCAAAATAAATCCGGTTATCTTTTAAATTAGATATTTTAACACATTTTTTATACACATAACATTTAAGCTTCAACCATTTTTGTAAATGTTTACGATTGTCATCTGATGGATTAGAGAAAGGTTCGAAATTAGATTTAGAATCTTTATACATATTGAAACACAACACACAGGCACCACTATGTGATCGGTCGAATATCACAAAACATAATGCAATTATAAAATGTTATCAATAGTCTGTGGCAGCTACAATATAGTGCAGTAAACCATCTAGTAAACATTCTTATCTAATAAGATGTCAACAACTCCTATGTTTAATGAACAAATAATACAAAGGCTGAACACTAACAATTTCTAAAATAACATACCTGAGTAAATAAAATGAAGTTAAATCATAAAATATTGACCTTGACATAAACCCACCCAAATCAAATGTATGTACTTACCTAGGTACATTCATTGGGGTGGGTTTCATTGACTAAGGAAGACTCCTATTTGTAAAAAATCGTAACTGGCAATTCCTAGTCCAAAAGCAACACATTATACTTGAGCGTAAATAAATGAAGGAAGAAAGAATAAAGTGAAAGGAAGGGATGGAAAATAAGAGAACAATAAACTTAGGGCTTAACTTGGATGTGATGGACGTCCGCATAGAAATATAAAGTTAGAAATTAGCAGGGTCAATTACGACACAATTAAATGTTGTTGCGGAGATGAACCGTGACGTCGACATTATTTCTATTGCTAGCATGACGGTAACGCTGCGTAGAGTAGCTATTATCTGCCAAAGTATGATACGAATTAAGCGAAACAGGCAGTTCTGGGTTCAGACTCTTGCAGAATATTTCGGGTACGATTCGCAATTTCCATTGTGAGTCAATGCCATACGACGGTTTGTACTATATTGCGCAAACATATCTAGGAATAATCGAACCAGCTCGTCTTATATGAACAACCCGCAACAGTTTTGGGATCCTTCACTTTTATTAAATTTAGGATTTATTTTACAATTAACTGAATAGACAAAGTATACAAAAATTATAACATCAATGTAAGTTATCGCTGTGTCCTTAATTGCCACTCCCTTACTTACGTCATACGTTATGTTCTGATATATAACGAAAAACACGCTATGTGATGTCTCCTTTCAATAAACCAAATTAAATAATTTAAACACCACAGTTTTCAAAGATTTTTTTTTCACATTTTAAGTTTTTATCTTTTTTTACCCGACAGCGCAAGGAGGGTGTTGTGTGTAAGAAATTTCTCTGTCACGCACTTGAGCCTAGACGGCTGGATAGATTCCGATAAATGAAGTGTCCTTTGAATCGACGTAAACATTTTAAGACAATGTTAACTAAAAGAAACACAGGAATAACGAAGTCGAATGATGGAATGGGTTTACTTTCTTATAATATTTTAATTTGGTTGTTATTTTTGTAATTTTTTTTACATTATACCTAGTATTTGGAATGATACACATAAAAAATATGCATACTTCCAAATAAATCGGGCCTATAGATTCCGGTAAGATCATAGATAAGTAATTTACCCTCACAGTCAAAATCATATGACAAAGACACACCTATACTAATATTATAAAGAGGCAAAGTTTGATTGTCTGAACGCGCTAATCTCAGGCAACTAATTTAATTTGAAAAATTCTTTTTGCATTAAACAGCCTGTTTTTTAAGGAAGACATACATATATACACGCAGATAGGGTATGCTCATCATACTACTGCCCAAGGAAGCGGAGCAGTAATCTTAAATTATATATAGCATAATAAGCATAGTTAGTTGTACATATGTACGTCTACGCTTGAAAACCATAACCGTCCTAGCTTAATCGAAAACTAAATGTGTTGGTATAAATATTGTAAAATTCCAAAGTCACAATATTAAAAATAAATTGTTAGATAAATATATACTTATCTTCAGTTGCAGGTCAAATCCCTAACTTGACAATTAATAATCAATTATTTGAAAGGGCCAATAAACTCTTAAGTTAATAAACATCAAAAGTCACTCAAAGCTCACGACTTGCACTAAAATTTGATAAAGTAGTGGCTAGAGTAAAAAAGAAGTCCGACTTTTAGGAGCGGCAGAAAAACTTACTTTTAAGTAAAATTATGTTCATCATTTCTACTTGAAAGTGTAAATTCTTTGTCGTCTACTAGCAGGTACATGTTCTAGTTTTGTTTGAAAGTTTCTGTTACAGAAACATGTTACATGTAAATACTAGTCAATTTTTTTAGGAGCTTTTTGTTTTTTTTTAACCGACTGCGTAAGACGGAGGGCCTTTTTTCGAGTGTATGTATGTACGTATGCATTATTGAAGTAACGAGTGTGGGATTTCTGAATATCAAATATTCGGATACAAATATTTGTCTCCAATTGACTCCAATATTCACGAAATTGACTTTTCCAATAGAGAGCAAGCAAAATGCTTGATAAGTCACGTAAATTTCTATAAATCTGAGTTGCATTTTTTTTTTTATAAAGATATCAGCCATTAAAATAATGTATAAGTGAATTGTTTTGTGTCTCCCTTCCTTTTACTAAAACATTTAAGATATATGGTTATCTAACCGCATTTTATTGAGAGTATGTATCAATATACATACATACTCTCAAAGAGTTTTAAGTACACCGGTTTGTACAAAGGGTTTAAACCCCTACACGATATGATGTGTCCTGTTTAAAGTATATGTCTAGAGACTGGATGTATTTTCAATTTATTATGCCCGAGACGCTTATCAAAACTCAAAAAGTTGCATTGGCTATAACAATTGCAACAACAAATAATAAAAAAGCAGTTATGCTACAAATTTCTAGTAAGAAAATCGAAGTATTATCGTCAAAGATTTGAGATATTGTTAAAAGGATATTGCTTATAACCTATTAAATAAATAAATAAATAAAAAGAAAATAACCATCTATCACGGGCAATAACACTGCTAATACTTTGTTGCCAGACATGGTTAATTCTAATCCCAACTTAGTATTAAAAAAGTCAATTTAAACCTTGTACACAAGTTTTTTTTATTTTTTTTGTTTTTGGATAAAAATATGGTTGCAGATTATTAGTAGTCTATTTTAAAAGAATCCGGAACTGACCACTAAAAAAGAAAAAGTACTTTCAGTCATGTTTATTTTTTTGTATGTAATTGAGGTGAAACTTGAAATAAATGAATGAACAGTTTTCTCTTTTGTGGTAGAACATAAATAATTAATTAACAACAAAATATCAATATTTCATATTGCGAAGACATATAAAATTTAGTCTCATCATCAAGAGTTTTTAGTAAAAATGAAATTCCTTACACGCTTCACCTTGCTTCCTCTGTTTATATTAAAATTTTGTTACAAAAAGGTGTTTTCAAATTCGTAGCTGCTAAATATAGTGTTCTCTATCAGATAGTATCTATAAAGTCATAATTGATTGACGGCAATAAGCTTTCTGGTTAGTGGGACCAAATTGTTATACGAAAATTGTGGATGTTTTATACACCTTTGGGATACAGGCCTGAGCGGATGTATGTATTTACATATATTATTATTATTAGTAAAAGGAACAGTATTTTCGATTAGTTTCGCTTATCAAATATAGCACATATTGTTATTAAATTAGGAAAGAAATAAAAGTACTATCAGTTGTATTACGATTCTATATCTAGACATATTTTTATTCGTTTGCCTAATACATTCGCAACATTCCCACCGTTTCTTGCGAAAACAAATATGAATTGCGAATGCAAATATCAAAATATATGTTTCCTATGACTAAGAAACATACATACTAGTGATGTAGAGAATATTTGCAATCGCAAACTTGCATAAATTTTGATGAGCGTTTTTTAGTGGTAGTGAAAAAGGATACAGTTAATATAACCGAGATAACGTCACCAAAAAAAGTCGCGTCATATATTGTCATTAATAACAGAATAAGCTGTATGAAATTTATGGGATAAGAACCCATAGCCATGAGAACCTAAGGCTACTTAAATATGATTACCAAGTTAACCCAACTGTAAGTACTTTGTTAAGCAAATTTTGTAAGTGATCAGATAATGAAGAATAAGACAAAAAAATATTGAAAAGATATAAAGACGAAGCCCAGTAGAGATTATAATTACATTAAAACATGACATATACAAGTATAAGATACAAAAACGTTTTTATCGTAAGCAACACCAGCCAATGGATTTAAAATACACTAGATGAAATCGTCTATGGCATTATTTACAGTACCTTTGCTTAAATGTTGCTTACGATAAGTAAGCAAGGCTTGCTTTACAGAAGCAGGTTGGACTCGCGATTTTAAGGAATTAAGATGACAACATCTAATCACATTGTAGGGCAGAAGAGTCATCATGAAAGACTCACTATGTCCGCGTCATCATTTTGGCTGTACTGACTGTCGTCCACTGCTCAAAAGAAGGTTAACCACAAACTTGAACACGGATCCTTTGTCTTCTTCTTTCCCGTCATAGTTTGTCACTCGAAGGTTCTCATGACATATTGGTTTTCTCATTGCTATTTCATCTTTGAAATAACAAAAGCTATTTCGGTCACTTTTATCCTCCTATGAATTTCGTGATTACGATCAGTAATTAACTAATTTACCACTTGTTAAAAATTTACCGCACACGACTAATAGGTCATTAATGAGAGTACCATTAAAATGCTTAGTATTCAATAATGGCTCTTTTCTGAAGTGACCTTATAATTATTGTTAATTCCGAGTATTATGCATTGACTTTTAAAACATTACATATTTATATTGGAGCCTAGATATTAGGAAAAGTAGTTTTAATGAAAAATATACTAGATAATGATCAGTATGCAATGCAATAACTGTGTCAATTTCTTTTTTACAGACATACAAGTTCGTACATGCACTGCATAAATAACTATAGAAAAGTATAGTTAAAACCAAAAATTGAATCAAATTTAGCTGCTGTCATGTCAGTCTGGTGACTCGGTTTTGGAAAAGCTATCTTCAGAAACATTGAAAAGGAGAAAAGGACTCAAGATGGAAATGTCACTAGAGACTTAGAAACACATGCGATTTTGAATAGCTAGCTCTAAATCAATCAAAGTTTTGATAAATTGAAGTATTCAAATCACTAAATTAAAAATAACCTTTGATTGTAAAAGTGGAGGATGCAGTTTACTATATTTTTATATTAACTCTACTTTTATTAAAAGTTACTATTTAAGTGTCTTTGATAGGAATACTTTTTGTTATTGTCATCATGACATTGGTGAAAACTATGTTGAAAGACTGTAAATACATAGATGCAGGACATGCTTAATATAAAGAGTGTAACAGTCTACTCTAAAATTAGGAATACAGATGGGCTAGAGAAATTGTTCAAGCATATTATATTTATCTCAACTGATTATTCTCTAATTGTATGAAGTTGTTTTTGAAATATTTTTTTTTAATTTAAGAACAGTTTTATACAATAACTCCTTCCATTAAAAAAAAAGTTTTATACACAATAAGTAAAAACAGAACTTTAACAATGTTCATTAATAATAAATAAATCAGGCTTGCCAACATAGACATTCAATTTACAATAATCAGCATAGAGCTTAAAGTTCTACTTTCCGCAGTATGCTAAATATTGTACAGTATAACCCCGCTTATAGGGTCGAGTTATCTGCCGATGATCCCGCGTATGGTGAAATGGTGGTACCCATCAGACTGACAACTCACATTGGAGCAGTGATTGGGTTCTTACTCAACTATTTTGAACAGCAAACAGGCAGCAATTCAATTAACTACTTACATCTAAGAAAAATTTGTCATGTCATAGAAGAGAACCAAAGGAGAAGCCAAAAACAAATATTTAAAAAAACAAAACTAAAGAACTAATGCTATATTGACCATAACTAGAGACTTTATATATAAGTATGTAGGATTCATTTACTTCATGTGATTAAATTGGAATTTCCTATGTACTGGTCCAAATAAAAAGTCCTTCGGATCAACCATGGTTTGTGTTATCCGTGGACCTCTCAGTCCTGATTCCCCTGGTTGTAATGTACACCTAAACTATTTTCCAAATATGTTGTCTGGAAAATATACTTATTGGCAAGGTAACCAATCCTTTCTAAAACCTGTTGGATCTTGGATTGGGTTTAACATAAAAATAAATAGTTGTTTCAATAATAAATATGTTAAAGTTAATGGGAGGTTTTTACATTTTATATTAGTTTTTTTTTGTTTAAACAACATAATGAACTAAAATGTGTTATTAACTTACACACCTGGTGGTACTTGAGGTCCAGGCTGTTGAACCACTGGTCCATAACCAGGCTGAGGGTATCCTGCCTGCGGATGAGGGTAGCCTGCTTGGGGATGCGGGTATCCTGGCTGCATACCAGGCTGAAAACCAGGTTGAAAACCTGGTTGGAAGCCAGTTTGCATTCCAGGTAATGGTTGGGCTCCAGGTGGTAGTGCAGGCCCAGAAGGTGGAGGACCAGGATATCCACCTTGAGGATTCATGGGGTAACTTTCAGTCTTGTTATTATCTGGTGGTGGACCATAACCTTGACTTGGTGGAAAATTCGGAGAGTAAGGAGTTTGTTTATGCGACATTTTATTCTGGAAACATAGTAAAATCTTAGTTACAAAATAATTTATAAGAATGTTTGAAATCAACTACGAATAAATAGCTCTAATGGCTTATAATCATGACCTCTATAGTTAATATAAAAGAATGAATTATCATTAACACGTCGATGACAGGAATAGAAATTATTGCAGCGTATTATACTATTCTATAATAAGCAATACTATACTGAAAATAGTAGCCAATCGGATCGGTAAGCTGCCGAAAGTTAGCCAGGTTTGTTAAGAGAAGTAATGTAAACATACTTGTACATAAAAGACAAAACATTTATATATACTTACATATTCCAACTGCAAACTGCTAAGTTATAAAAATAATGTTTACATGAACTCCACCAACCAGTGAGCCCTTGTCTAAATTTTCTAATTATTACGAATTAGGGATGCACGGCTGCCATCGTTGTTATCGATATATCGGTCATCAGTATTGGATAAAGCATCGGTTTAAAGGACTATACAGTACAGTACTGTTTGTTGAAATAAATACATCGATATGAACAAAATGAAAACGTTGTCTTTTTTATTTTCATAACCTTCATTTGTATATATATATATATATATATATATATCTTTATTTTTTTTATTATATAAGAAAATATACACATAATAGACGTAAAACCAACCAAAAACTGTGGCTTTATTCAACTAAAAGAATGACATTCTTCTTCTTCTTTTTTTCGCTGTGGCAACTGAGCTAACAAAATAATTACATTAAATAGAATAATTATGACCAAGATATTGATAGGAAGCGCTGTGACAAACGTATGACCAGAGTGGTCACTATTACCATAAATACTACATTCAAGGAGGTTGCATATCACCTCTTTCTTTCGCGGTTGAGTTTTTACTCCCTTCTCGATGTAACACAAAGTCACTCAGGTAGGAGGGCGGCTTTCTGGTCCTGTTTGATCTCCGAGGGAGCTTTGGTCTGGAGTATCGGAGAAGGCGACGAGCTACGTAGATCCTGTGAACGTTGCGGCGACAGTTTCGGGTGGAGCTGTAGCGCTGTCTTCCATCTTTTCAGAAGTTGTTTCAAAGCTCCACTGTAGTCAACGGTATTTGGGGACAGTGCCAATTGACGGTTAGATACTCTTGATGTTTCCCCATTGTCACGTCGAATAAGACATATTGAGGTTTAGTTTCAAGGAGTTAAGCTTCTTTGACTAGAGGGTCTTTTTTAGATTGTCGGAAATTCTTCTTTACCAATCCGTCCTGGCTGTCACTAGTTCCAATGCCTGGTGACAGCCAGGATGGCAGTGAGTCTTCATTCGAGGATTTTCATCATCATGTGGGGTTGCGTTAATAGCTGTACATAAAAGAGAACGTACGCAGTGCAATGCATCCTTCAGTACCACATCCCAGTTTTCCACTGATAGTCCCTTTGAACGGAGGCAAGTTTGATAGTTCGTTTAGACCCGTAGTCCCGTTTAGACGTCCCACTTGTCTATTACCATGAGGGTTGTAAGGTGTCGTTCTAGATGAGGCTATGTTTGCTTTTCTTAATAATGACTTGAATTCTTCGGACATAAACGATGAGCCTCCATCATTATGAACATAGAGAGGCTGGCCAAAAGTAAGGAAGAGATCTTTCAAGCAGTTGATGACAGTGGTAGATTTCATATCTACACGGATATGCAAATGGAAATCTGCTGTATTGTTTATAGACCAAGCTTCGAAAATGCAGCTGTGGATGCTCTAACCTACGTATGTGCCTATATGAATATCAATAAGCTAAAAGACCTCCATCACCCGGTCGTGACAAGAATATGTCACCCGGTGAAATCCAAAAACTTGCCCTATATGATGACCAGAGTTGTCACTGTTACCATAAATACTACATTCAAGGAGGTTGCATATCACCACATTATATTTATTTTTAATAATAAAAAAAGAATCAAACCTTTGTAGAGAACCACTATTATTTTACTGCAATGTTTTATAGCAACCCTAAAGATTTTCTGATCCTTCGAAGTACCAATAGTTTTTTGTTGTATTGTAATGTAGTGGGCAAGCCTTTTGGCTTCAGCCGGGCACTATATATACATATATACTGTCTGAAAGATACGATACCCATGGGAAGGGATGGGGTGGCTCTATCCTAGTCAAACGTGAAACAGGCTAAAGTGTCGGAATTTCGACCAAATATGGTATATGTCTTTTCATATTTAGTCCAGCCTTCTTGCGCTTAATCATTAAATGTCACTTTTAGGAGAAGATGTAAAAAACAGATGTTTTTCTATAGGTTTTAGGAATTTATACGGCTCGACCTACAGAGCGCTATGTAGAATGTATAATTAGACATTATATTCGGTTAGAATGTTTTAGAGTGAAAACCTGTATAATTTCTGAACGGAATCAATGTTGACAACGAACAGAAAAAAGTTGTTTCCGGCAATGTTACTACGTACAAAAGAAAATACTAAACTAGAAGTTTGTGTGACTTCCCATAATATATTTTGAAAATAATAATGATTAAATAAAATGTTCATGATGAACATTTTATGGTATCTAAGTACTTTATGATGTAGATAAGTTTACTTCTCAAGAAATAATAAAACATTTTTTAGTATTTTCCCAAGAAGAGGATTTTATAAAAAGTATTATTCAAGCAATACAATACAAATTAATTTGTTCTATGGTTTTCTTCTTCTCTTCACCACAACTCCACTTAACTTAAACACATCAAACTCTCATCACCACATTTTGCTGATGCCTCCTCATAACATGTCCATACCACTTTAATCTATTGCTCCTGAACCTATTATCCATTGCCACTAATTATTGATTAAAGATCAAGTTTCCTCTATTCTAATCACACCACTTTAGATATTTAATTTCAAATTTAGAATTAGACACATATTAGAAGACAAATTTGAAATATCTTCAGGTCATGTCTGCAACATTAAGTATGAAAAACTGCTATACCTGTTTCTTTTTCTAACGTTTGTGGTAGTGCCTGTAGAATTCGTCTTACTCGTACTAGTTGGTTGGATATTTTATGTAGTGACACATAACAATTTAAAAAAAAATTGTATAATGAGGTGACAAAGTAAGATATTGGAATTATTTCTTTTGTCCAAATTTATTGCACCATGATTTATAAAATTATACAGCTTTAAGACTTAATAAACGTCGTCTTTGAAATGAAAAATATGTACAATTTTCTTGATTATAAAAAGTTGTACATATTTTTGGTAGAAATAATGAAATGTTATGGCAGCACTAGTATCCGCTTAGTACTTTCCATTCACCAATCAAACCATTGCAATAAGGTGCATTGACCAACCTGCTGCCGCTGGTGATTCAAGCCAGAAGGGAACAAGTTAGTTGGTAGATGTTTGCTTCCGCGTTTGTGTCTTAGAAGTAACCATTGCGATGCAATCAAAGTTGTTTTGCCACTCATCCATCTAAAATGGCGTCGCTGTTTATCAATTAGCTTGCTTTATGTGTACATTACTCAGTGATCGTTTCCGAGTGAGTCATAAACCAACATAGCAATGACATTTTTATAGCACACAGTGAGAATACGTTTCTAAAACGTTGTATAGACTGGCAAGTGTTATTTGACGAACACAATAATGCGCGAATTCAAAGTGGTTGTGTTGGGCTCGGGTGGGGTCGGAAAGAGTGCTTTGACTGTGCAATTCGTGTCAGGATGTTTTATGGAAAAATATGACCCCACAATAGAAGATTTCTATAGGAAAGAAATAGAAGTGGACAATTCACCATGTGTTTTAGAAATTTTGGATACTGCCGGCACAGAACAGTTCGCTTCAATGCGAGACTTGTATATAAAGAATGGCCAAGGATTTGTCGTAGTGTATTCATTAACGAATCACCAAACGTTTCAAGATATCAAGCCAATGAAGGAATTGATAACACGCGTGAAGGGTTCGGATCGCGTCCCTATCCTTTTGGTGGGCAACAAAGCGGACCTGGAGCATCAGCGCGAAGTGTCCCACACGGAGGGCTCGGCGCTCGCGCAGATGTGGGGTTGCCCCTTTGTGGAGGCCTCCGCCAAAAGCCGCACCAACGTCAATGAAATGTTCGCTGAAATCGTACGTGAAATGAACGTTAGCCCCGAAAAGGAAAAGAAAACTTATTGTTGTTGTACAGTGCTTTAATATTTAGAGTGTAATGTGGCATTTATTTCTCGTAAGACTGCAAAGGCGAGGCGGAAGTGTGCCTGTCTCAGCTCGACGGCCGGTCGTCTCCAGTGGGGAGCCCGGCAACGGCGCGCCGGCTCCGGCCGCTGGGACTCCGGCGGTCGCGATGCGCGTCATATCACATTTTTAATATCGTTGATACATACCATTGTCCAATCAAGGTGCTTTACTTATATTTTCATACTTTATTACTGGTAGATACTCCCGCAGTAATGGTAATAACATGAACAAATATCCTTATCGAGGTGAAAATGGCTACCCAATAGCTAATTGAAAAGCAAGCTTGATTTTGTTCATCATAATATTTAGACACTGGAAACAGCTGTGTCTAATGCTGAAACATGTATTGTAAAGTAATTTTAGTCAACTTTGTATATAATTTCATGAGATTAATGATGTTGAAGGGCAAAGGACAATTTAGAAAATTAAAGAAAGCCATCCAATATGCAATAAACTAATGATTGTGTAGAGTGGTGTGCGATGATGAGTAAGAACTTACAATTAAGTGATGTCGCAGATTATATTTTATTGTGTAAATTATGTTTATATGAAAAATCAGTAATCAAGGAAAAGCAGTATGTTTTGTCAGTTGCGTGATTGTGTTTTAAAGTCTACCAGGATTTGTGATAATACATATAACAAAATACCTATAATTAAAGTTTTAAGTGGGAGATTGAAAAGTGAAGTTTTATTCATCAGTCAATAAGGTAATAGTAATTATTCAGTATTTCAATTAGCTCTTCATTCAGATACAGAGGTTTTTGACATGTGTTATTTGAGGTAGTTTAGTTATTCTGTAGGTTGAGAAAATAGGTTGTAATAATTTTCCATATTGTTCCTATCCATACCAATATAATAAAGCTGAAGAATTTGTTTGTTTGAACACTAATCTTAGGAACTACTTATTCAATTTGAAAAATGCTGCTTGCCTATTAGGTAGCCCATTTGTTGACAATGTCTTGTAGGCTACAAAACATGCTGCAACTCTTAAGAATGGAGCAGTGACCATAAACACAGGTGAAACAGTGGGGAAAGACTAGTATATTATATATAGACTACAACTTGGCCAGAGAAGATATAAAATGAATTTAATTATGTGTACATTATATTGAGTAAATCCTACTTTGCATTTATGCCTGCAGACATGTTTAAAAATTTCATAATTACTTTTGTGATAAAATTTAATTATTTTTACATTTATATCATCACACTGTTGTCCATTTGCAGTAAATGTTACTGTTGCATATGGATATTTTGTTATTCTAGTAAATGAATAGAACATTTCTAAGCATCAATGAGGATATATATTACACACTTGCATGAATCAAACTCAACAATTTTTTTATAGAATAGGTACCAACTGTATTTTGAACACACCTCAACTATTGCTAGTATAATAAATACCCTGTAAAATAATCTTCCAACAGTATGCCTATATTATATATTTTGTCATATAAACTAATCATATAAAATTAGCATAATAATCAGTTACAATGTTAACTTTCAAGTTTACAAATGATTAGATAGTCTACTCTAATTGTAATAAACCAATAAAATAGTGAATAAATCAACTGCTGGGTGATTACTTGGTATTTGATAACATAAATTTTGTAATATTGTGCATTATCATAATTTTTGCAAATCATTAGTGACATCATTTATAAGTAAAATCAGTAACTTAAATGTGATTGTAGTCAGTATACTTGCTGCTGTTGTCACATATTTGCACGCATGCATTGTAAACAAATATGCACATATTATATTTTCCCAGAAATCAACTTTCTTTTGGGATTTTTTTATAACTGAGTGCTAAGGGTACTAACAGTTTTAATAAGTAGGTACTTTGTTAATAGATGTGGTTAGATATTTGCCATTAATTGCCCACTGCATAACCAGTTAGCAGTCAGCTACAGATCATATCACTCACATGGATTGAATAGTGCAACCAGTATGACATTGCTGCATTATACAGTAATACTATTTATATGGTATGGTATATACCTAGTTGCTGAATAGTCACTGCAGTAATACAACAGTATAATTTTATTATCCTTGTAATTCACTGTACATTTCCTCATCAAGTAACCATTATAATTCATGCAATAAGTTCTATTTTACATGTCCTCATGCTGAGAGTGAAGCAACAATCTCCATTAGTACTGAATGTTTTTTCGTATTTGAAAAAGCTTTTAAAATTTAGCTATTTACAAAAAGCTTGCTTGCACATGCTGAAACCAAAATACTATTAATGGGCTTTCAACTTAAGAGTAATGGGACAACCTTACTAATAATGCCATTCATAAGAAGAATTAGGAGATCTGCTCTGGTTACTATATGAAATGGAGACTGTGTTTATTAATTATATTCTAGTATTCATGCGGTTGAATTCAATAGTTACTTGTGGCAATCGCCAAGTGGCACGGCTAAAAGACTGGGGCGCGTGCTGCTAAACGGTACCCAGCTGTTGGAGCGTGACGTACGCGTGCGCAACCATCCTCGTTTTTGCAATACTCATCCACTAGTCTTGTTATTGCCATAATACTGTTACGCATAATTTACTTTTAATCTTCGCCTTGGATGCTTCATTTCACCATCTAAGGCTTTTTATTTAAATAACTATTGTTATTATTAATATTAAATATCAAACTTTTAGATGCGATAATTTGATTATCATACTTATTGTAGTAACAACAGCAATTTACGTGTAAGCAATATAAAATTAGTCATCAACGTGAAATCATTCATTTTTGAGTTTATTTAAAGTTAATAATACCTATAGCGGTAGATCTGCCGGAATAAATAGGTATAGTTATAAAAACAATATGACTTGCATTTGTGTAATTTTTTAATATTATTTACGATACTGACCGAACGGTCGGCAATGTAACCTCAAATTGCACAAATGCTCGACAAGAGACAATCCCTGTTAGAACATTATTTTACCCACAAAAATAAAGTTGCTAAATTCATTTACACTACATCATTATGATAGACGCAAAGGATTCAGGGAGACAAAAAAAATCTGTATTGAATTGCTCTGCTGTAATTCGGTGGTAGACTATATCATTTGTTTGGTTATGATTGCCACAAACTGCGTCTTAAAGCGGCACGTTATCGAGTTTAAGGCCATGTCTCGATTGCTTTAGTCTTTTCGTGCGCTACTTCTGCTTAGGTTCCGTTATTGGCCCAGATTACCGCTTATTTCCCCCGACGTTGACGGGATGGTGTTGTAATATAATGTTTAATTCCCCCTGTATCGATTAGTTACGAAAATTCGTGAAAACGAAGACATTAATAACATTTTAGTTACTTTAGTCTCTATACAAATACTAGCTTACCCATGCGCAATTGCAGACTATAATCTATATCTTTTATAACATTATCCTGCTAATCGTAGAAACAAGAAAAGTCTAGTGTATATATACTTATAGGTTACGGAATTCATAATAAGGTCCTCCTTAGATAACAGGTTAGGTAGTCACGTTCAATAGATTAATTGTGCATCTGTGGATACAGTTCATCGTCGCTTGGCTCCATGATGCAAGTAATTGATGCTCCGAGAAAATACGTAGGTGCCATTGACTTGATCTTTTATTACTGTTTAACGACTCCGCACCCGTGTAAAAGACTGGTTCAAAAGCATCGTATCGCCTTAATATCTATTTTGTTTGAAACATAAATAAAAAGCTTATAGATTCCTAAAATGTGATTGTAAACAATTTGATAGGCGACAGGGATGACATAATATCAGTGTAGAAGTCGAAGATAGTCGCGTTAACAACTTGATGTTTTTGTTGTTACTGTTTTATATTAAAACAATAAAACATGTAGTGCTATTTAATCAGTTCAGTTAATAATGTCGGTGTAACATCCTCATTAGGATGTAAATAATAAGCGAAAAAGGCAAACCGAGACCGGTAATATTTGAGGCAGTCGTTGAGTATTTCATAGTGTTGGTAGACGGACAACGGATAGGGAAGCGGATCCTATATCGATTACGTTACACAAAGAGCAACATACAAATTCCCCTCTTCTAGTTTTGAAATCCATACCCGAATTGTTACAATTTCAGTTCAATTTCAATTTCTGCTTATTTGGTTGCAACAAAAAACTTGGTAGACCATAACAATGACAAATAAGTGGCAATCTGGGTATGGTGTAGGTACTAAAAATCGAAGTATGCAATGCATATGAGGCCATCTAAGGAAAGCATCATTATTTTCTTATACCTTTCTCTTATACTTGTTGAGTATGAACCAACACTGCGGAGCTGACGCTGCTGAAGTAGCTGCTAAAAGGGTGAGGTAAGTTACAAACTCATTTTAAACAAAATTGTTACAATTTGAGAATTAACATACAATAAAATGTAACAAGAATAATATTTACTTTACAATAAAAAATATATAATAACAGATGTATGTAGCAATGATTAATATTTATTATCTAAGGAACTACTATAGATTTTTAAAACATACCTACCTAGTCATCTGCATTAAGTATAACTGTATTTCAAATAGTAAATTGAAACATGAACAGATTTTCAAGTTGTGTCTAACCATTGTAGTCGATTTGCTTGTGATTTTGAATCCCAGATTGAGAGTTGTCTGATCGGCAAATATGATCTACTTGAACCAAACAAAACAGGATTTTGCTGAATTGGTAATGAACATATTTCCCAAGAACTAAAATAATTCATAAAGTACGTGTACAGTTTAGTGTACAATGTGTGTACAAGGTACACAAGTACCTTGTGAACACATTTCAAAGAATATTATGTTGAATGTCTCAAGTAATTACCATTGAAAAGAATCTGTACGACAGACCTAATATGCATAATAATGTAGTGCACTTGAGCCCTCAACCCATTTATTCATTCCGATGTAATTCACATTGTGCCCTTACATATGAACATGTCAACAACGTTATGTTGTATTATGAAGTCACTCAGCCCACGTTTTAGGTTGAAAAAATTTTTGTTTAATATTTTCCACATTACAATCATATTTGTATATTTTACTTCTAAAACAGCTACTAAATGACAAAAGGGACAAAATTCATAATTGTTACATTGAGATCTACTATCTATTCAATTACATATTTACAAGTGCGAAGATTTATTGTTCTGATTTATGCTAATTATAAATTGTGACAACTGTATTTAAAAAAAAAAAAAAATATGTAGATACCGATTAGATAATGTATAAAGTACAAGTTTTGAAATTAAAATTCGATTAATCGTTTACTGTTTTAGGATATTGGCTTATTATCTTGAATGAGATTTCGGTTAACATGCAAGGTTAGCTTGGAATAGATGCGTCTGCGCAAGAGTCTCCAGCGCACCTCGCGCGATGGTGCTGCGTGTGGGGCGGCTATAAATACACCATAATATAACATCGCTACGTCCGTTCAATAAAAATATACTGTTACATTGGGTAATATAATTCAAGTGCTGCAAAAATACCACGTGTATGCTCTCATACATAATCAAACCTCTTGAAATCACTGTTATATTGTCGGAATATTTATGGTTAATTGTGTTACAGTGTGCAGTTTCGAATAATGGAACTGTTGTTAACACAGTGCTAACATGCATACGTACTAACGACACGATGCCAGAATAGCTTTATGCTCTCTTTAGTTCTCATGGTTTTAATGCATTCTCGTGGAAACAAAATATAATGCGGGTCGTTTCATTACTTAATTGAATGCCTGTAAATTGGTATAAATAAGTACTATAGTGCTAGGTCCCTAGTTTAATTATTTAATAACGCTCTTTTCCCAAGAAGTAAGTGATTAAATCACGAAACCTGTATTGCTTATATACCAGTACAGATCTTTATCATATTACGTCAAACGATGACTCCGGATTCAAGTTGCAAAAAAAGCGTAACTCTCTTAGGCACACAAACTGCCTTGACAGAGCTCCGAACATGGTTTGACTTTTGCTGTCATCCGGGCAGCTATACCATGACTATGCTGGAATTGCATCATTGACGGACCTGTAAGATGCCAGTGGAATGCCTTAGTTGTAAAGAATTATAACTTCCTGTGTCGCAAGGGACTTACAAACATTCTTACAACGAATACAAATAACACCCAGACCGAGAAAACTGATTGTGGGTCACACAAATTTTCGTCCCCTGTGGTAATCGTACCACTACGGTATCCGTATCGTCTATAACCAACCAACAGGCCTCTCAATTTTAACAGTTGAACGACTCTCATCGATAATTTTAATTACGATATAAGTGGTTAACACATGCAGTATCTACTTGTTTACGAACAGATCCTGGAGCATTTTCTCTAAGTCTAAAGCTGGAATGAGCTTCTTAGGTCAGATTAAGTTATACACAAGGGTAAAATAGCAAAATATGTAAGAAAAAAGATAGTCGAGTTAACTACAAATGCAATTATTATACATATATTATTGTAAAGATATTCATTCAAATAGGAGCTAGAAATATCATTACAGCATTTGAAAACATGAAGTCATTTGTCATCAATAAAATTGAAATTTCTGGTTTACAATTTTGCGATGTAGTTTAATATTGTATTTTGTGTTTCCTTTAAAAGACATGGTTTAGAATAAGTGTTGTTTATTTGTCAGCTGCTAGCAAGAGCACACGTGCTCAGCTTCCGAATCGTCTTTACAATAACAAAGTGAGAGAGATCCATTGTTTGGTCGCCTTTTCTGTCCTAAATGTAACCACGTGTTGAACAGGTTTTAGTATCCCCTACATAACATCCGTTTAAGCGTGCATCCTTTGGCCCATCTGTAACATAATCCCTTTTAAATTACATCAGTCTTATCATAATGCTTTCTTAGTAAAAATTATTAAATGGCTTGTTATCTACAGCAAGTCTCATAAGTTCGTTGAGTTATATTAAATACGGTTATAGCACTATTTATTTCTTTAATGAGCCCTGAGTACCTAATTGATTTATATATAATGATAATCTGAACTTAATAATGAAAATTAGAGATCGCCTTGTGGTCGAATTTCGACCATGATTTATTTCATTAGCCAATAGAAGTTGAACTTTCGTACTATGGCAGGCACATATACATGCATATAGTAAGCGTGTCGCTTGAAAGAACAATTTTTACGTAAAACTTACATTTTTAACATATTCACAAAGAATTAAGCTCTGCACGTCTTCTATGTATAAACTTTAGGTGTAACAAAATTTACGGCCCAGGTTATCTGAATGTACGAATTAAATTGTTTTGATTTATAAGAATTTTAATAATATACACATTTTAAAATGTTTCATACTGAACAAGTAGTAGTTGTGTAAAAAAAGTTTCATTTTATGTGAATATTGACTCCGACTAGATTGTGTTCTAAAGAATATTAATAGATTTTATGGCTGATGTATAAAGGTATGTCTCTAACGATAATTAAGTTTGTTATGATCGTACTATATGGGTTATTTAAAATTTTGTGTAGGTAGCTATTTATATTAACTGTCCATAAACCTTAGTAAACTTGACAGACAAACTGGATAAACATCTATTGCTAATGAGAAAAGTAAAGGTAGTAACAGATAAAAAGTTTAGTGAAAAGACAACAGAGACAAGTAAAAAAGAGAAGACAATCGCAACACAATATTCAGATACTAAACTGATTCGAGAAAATATAGAAAAGATAGGAAAAAAAAGAAAAGTCGAAATCCAAAGAGCAGATGAAACACGAAAAGCTTTTAAGGAACTAAGGGAGTATGGAATGGAATGGATACCTAAATTAGAAAGTAACAGATCCAAACAAGCAACACCATAGAGAAATCTAGAAACACCCTACAGACTACTTCAAGCCCTTTTTTATGCGATAGGGGGCAAACGAGCAGACGGGTCACCTGATGGTAAGTGACTACCGCCGCCCATGGAAAAAATAACATCTACATGAGATATACATATGTCCAACAAATACTCTTGTATGAAGTTCAGAAACCCACAATGTCACAAAAGTTAGACAAAGCTCCAGAATCTGACGATGTAACCAACGAGCTGATAAGAGGTACCGAAAAATAAATAAGCCAAATTCTTACCAAACTATTCACTGATATTTTATGCGACAGACACCATCCCGAAACAATGGAACGAATCACTTATTATTCTCTTGCATAAGAAATTATAACATCGGCAACTACAGACTAGTAATCGTCATCTCAAATATGTACAAACTCAAAGAAAACGGGATTCAGAAAGATCTTCAGAATAATAGCCCACATCCACACAATCAAGCAAGTCTTAGAAAAAAATATGACGAATATCAGAAGCCCTTTATATATCTGCTTATAGACTACTGCAAAGCTTTGACAGCCTAAGCCATAAATATACCTCATCTAGCTATGTGCAAGTAATTAAATCCATCTATAAAAAATGCGAATTTTCATTCATTATGAAACAAAAGAATACCAATTTTCAATAAACATAGTTAGACAAGAAGATCCGCTATCTCCCAAGCTGTTAAACGCTAAATACTGGGAAAGCTCAACAGTTCAACATCAACGGTAGCCACCTTAATTATTTTAGATTAGCTAATGATATTATCCTGCTAGAATGAACTATATAAACTAGGATACATGCATGCAAGAGGCAGAAGCCGTAGCCGATAAAAGAGATGTAGGATTTGAAACGAATGCCATAAAAATGATGACTAACTCCACATAAGTCAACATAGAGGTTTCACGGAAACAGGTTTGAATATGTTAAGAATATGTTTAGCTAGGACAAATTATATATCTCGATTACTCTAAGTTAGAAACAATACTAGTCATGCATATCAAGAGAAAGACTTCCTACACTTCCATCCTCCCGTGAATGGCATACTGCTGCGAACCATGGGCGTTAAGAGACAAGCATAGATAAAGACTAGCTAACACACAAAGAGCAATGAAAAGAACCATAATGGGAACCTGACTTGTGATAAAATAAGAAATTCTGAAACAGGAAGGAAAGCTAAAGTAGCAGAAATAATTACTCGAATAGCATTTAAAATGGGGTTAGAAAGGACATATGCTACGTTGCAGAATAAGTAAATGAAGCAAACAAGTAACCCTATGGTACCCAAGAGAAGATTAGAAGAAAATACGATAGAAATATGATATCCGCTTAACCTTAGGGCTAATCTGGACCAGAGTCGTAGAGGATAGAGCTCATTGGAGACAGCTGCAGGAGGCACATGTCAGGAGACATGAATTTGGAAATATAAATTGCCGAAGTTTTAGCGACTTCGGAATAAAGTAGCTTTATTAATATTTTTCAAAAGTGTCTGACAAAAGGAGGGTTACACATTTCACGTGTATTCATGTATGATGTTTCTTTGTCACGCCCTAGATCCTAGGAGCTCTGATAGATTTTGGCATGAGAGATGCTATTTGATCTATCAATCTGATCTAGTTGAATTTATACTTAATAGTGGCATAAGGTATAATATTTCAATGAAGTCGGCTTTTACATATTTTCTAATGAGTTATTGACTAAGTCCCTAACTGTTTGAATTCTATTAGTGTTGTAAGATCGGTTTCGCTTGAATATTATTTAACTATCTTTTTTTAATAAGCCGCAGAATACACATATAAGGACGCTTTAAATCAATGTACCTACGGCACAGTTAAATTCGGCGATTACGACGATTTAAAATTCTGATCACCATTTTGAGAATTAAGAGGATTATTATACCAAATTAGATAAATGAATTCTAAGATATTCAACTTGTTTTATCAGTGACGGAGCTATAAATAGTTTTTTTTCTGTACAAGTTTGTCCTGAGAAAACATAAAAAGAAAACTATTGTTGAATGCGTTATCTATGACGAAATAACTCATCAGAAGTGAAACCATATCGAATGAAATATCACGAGCAAGCGTTGCTACTTGTAGAGTTATTTATAAGACTGCGTGCGTGAATTAGTGGCACTATTAAAACATGCAATGGTGTTGCAAGTAACTACTAAATAGTACAAAGTATCTAAAGAATTCTAAGACAATGATTTAAATTGTAATAAAACATATATATATATATATATATATATATATATATATATATATATATATATATATATATATACATATACACATACATACACTGACGCCTATATCTCCGAAGGGGTAAGCAGAGAGGTCTGAATGGCGGCCAACCATGATGTAGTCCACCTTACGTGATGACTATAAATATACTGTTTGGTAGTTTACAGTCCAATCCTTAGCTGCCTTTTATGACACTAAACCGTGACGGGAAGAGATTTATGCACCGAAAACCACATGGCTAGTAAAAGTTATATCAAAAAGGTTGGGTATATTTACTGTCTCAAATTTCCTTTGCTAGATAACGTTACTGATATGATGGTTACGGTAGAAAATAAGTACTACATTTGTAGTACTTGTTTTTACCTACCTATAGGTAAACATTTTATTTAACAAATAAAATTGGAAAGATTTCGCAAATTAATTTGTCAACTAAAAGAAAACCGAAAGTCAGCCAAGTCCTCCAATGTTCAGGCTGCAAAAGTGCGGAAATACACAGTAGTGGGAAGATATGTAGTTAAAAATGTACGCATGTATCTGCAGTAATTATATTAGCGATAGCGGTATAGAGCGGTATCTTTTATATCGACTCCGAAATGCACATGCACATTCCAGCTTTCTGTTTTCCACACAGGCTTCACTCAGTAGGTCAAAACATAGCTTTACTACTTACGTAGCCGTATCATATGTTATAAGAGACAATATATTGTTCTTTTATTTCAATAACGTCGATTCACACATTCAAACATTAGATAAAGCATCGCACTGATTAGCATGTTATGTTTATTGGTTCATTGGCATACTTACATAATAAATAAAAGAATCGCTTTAACGGTACTTTATTGAAGGACCAAGGGCTTTCTTTAAAAAATATTTTTATAGAAATATTAACTACCATTAAAATGAATGGCGAATTGTAGTAGTTTAGTGTGTAGTATTGTATCTTATAAATATTAGCGCTATGAAATTCTGAGTTACTCGTTTATTTGTACAAAAGAATTAGTACTGGGCAAAATAAAGATAATTTCTGAAGAATTAATGGAATTTCTTACCTGACCATATTAACTTTCCATCGTTGCAAATCAACATAAACCAATATACGAGGAAATCGAATGTCAAACTTTAATTTGTTAATTATACTTATTTAATTTAATTTCTTAATTATACTTAGTAATCGGTTTACAAATAACTTTTGTGACAAATAATCTTAGTGTTCCTTATCTGATAGCTATTTATATGAAGGAACAGATTTGTGATGTAAGTATACATAACTATAATGTCCCGATAGTTGCCAAACTAATTGTAGGGTAGGGTAAGGAATTGAAATGTATGGAATTTTACATTCCCATTAATTTGGTTGAACATTAAAAGTCAGCTCATCGACATTCCAGGAAGGTATATTTTATAACAACCTCTCTGTTTTGTTTCCGAAGTAACAAAGGGAAGTTGCAAAAATTGCCGAGCTCATTCATAAAACATGGAAAGGGACACACGTGTATCGAGGGGTGAGGGTGCTATTATCACACTTCCTTAACGCATTTTCTTTACTGTTTTGCACATTGTAATAATGAGATATCTACCATCTGCCCACTAATCGCTTATGCCGCACGTTTTGAGTCAGTTGTTTACCTAAAATAATAAAAAAAAGTTGTATTCCTCAACACCCGTACGACTATGTTTTAGCATTTGGTCCTGTGCCAATTTCCTTGCGCAGACACGCAAAGTTCAATGTCGGCTAGAATGTACGAAGAAATCTTTTGTTATTTTACTATAAACATTGTAACACGTTCCGGTTTATGGGACTTTTAAGCCTGCCTCTTATATTTAACATTGTGGCAAGATTTTGTAATATCGGAGCCCACGCTGGCTGACAGAGAGACTAGCGTTTTCTAGTAAGTAGCTGTTGTAACAAAGGTCATTGGGAAGTGGGACAACTGTTTTTGCTGTTCTTTATCTACCGTCGAATCGAGCGAAAGGTATCATCACACTACTGTGTTTCCCGGTGAAATCGTGTATATACTCACACGAGACGGGCAAAAAAATGGCTATAGCGCAGCAGCTACGAGTCGTTAATTGTATTGAAATATGCGTGGCGTGTCTCACAACCGCCCGTCATAGTCGAGAATCGGGTGTGTTTATATGGTTGAGTCACGGTAACTGGCATGGCAAACCGCCAATGCTCCCGACACTAACACAAGGAGTATACCCGTTGGACGATCTATGGAAATAATTGATGTTTAATTTACGCTAGTATAAACTACGTCTGCCCTTAATTGTTTAATTAGGTATTGCGTATCTCGACCTGCATCAAACGATTTAATTAAATAAACAGCCTTTACAATAATAACTACGCCGGCACAATTATCATCATAGAGAGTTAGTACAAGCTGTCCAGGACAACGTATCTATTAATTTACGGTAAGCAACGAAGGATATACTGACTATTACTTAATTTAACTCCTTAAGATGCAGTTAGAATTAATTAGGTGCTCAGTGCTCAATTGTCCTCAATGATAGCTCAATAGAAAGTGAACGTGGGAGCAAGTGAGCCCATTGGCTGCACAGCGCTGGCTCACACAATACAGACTGCATGCTACACTGTTGCTCTATTTGAGTGACGTCAGCACCCTGCCGCCTCAAGCCTTCAACAAACCGAGCGGTCATTAATACCGCTTCAGTTGATAAAACCTTCGTAGATGATTGATGAATTATGCTTTAAAATAAATCTATGCATCGGCTTCGAATCTTTTATTTTTATAAGATTTCGGAAGAATCTGACCCAGACACTTCTTACTTGAATAAATAATTCGTATTTATTGTTGCAACTGTTCTGTGGTGACATGTTTATGTTGGGCATACAGCGGCACATGTATTGACGTTTTTCTTTCTACGCTAGAAATATTTAGTAGGATGCCAATGGAATGGCGGTGTGGCTCCTGTAAAAAAAAACTATTATTTAGTCGTACAACCAGTTACAAAAGTTAAAAATAATTTTATCATCAATTGGAATTATTTACTACTAAACTATACCTATTCTATTTAGTGAGGAATGAATAAGCCAAGTACAAAGAATATAGTAGAGAAAAAACAAAAACCGTCGTGGTTTCGAAAAAGTCTGAAGGCATCACTTTTTTAAAACCATGATTCAAGGGCGTTAGTTATTGGTTACACTAAAAATCGTTCTACAATTCAACGAGTGTAGTCCTAAGTATAGTTAGTAAGTTAAAAACCAATGGCAAAGAATCAGATTATGCCTATGCTAATTTGTTTCATGACTTGTAAGCTCAAGAGGTAGATTAACCCGTTTTTTTTTATTTATTAAAGATCAGTAACTTCCTTTGAATCTTACATTAATATAGGAAAATCATAACTTAAACCGTACCCAATAAATGTCAGGAGGACGTCGTGATCCGTGTCTCGATAAAAATTGATACCTCACCATCCCAGCCCCTATATGATCAATTGTTGAACAAAATGTTGGGTCTTTGAGATAAATATCGATTGCAGGAAATACGATAACTACCACATCCTAGATAAAAACAACAGTTACACTTTTGCTTTTTTTTTTCAAATTTCCAACTCCTCCATGTCTTGCAATATTATATTGTTTTATATATATATATATACATTATTTCTCGAATAAACTTTTTAGACTTTTCTAACGTACTACTACGGGACTATTGGCAATTGATATTGCCAATTGATATTGCCAATAGTCCCGTATGACGTTCCTCAAGATGTAATTTTTAAAAATGACAAGTTTAAAATCTGACAGCCTTTTGCAGAATAGTTTAGCCTTACCACTTTTTTGTAGACATTTGCGGTTTTTCGACCAACATGGCGATCATATTTTTATAGACTGTTTTTTTTTTCTCTAGAATTTGTTGACATTGGCAGAATCTCTGCGTTGAATAGAGAGAGTCCATAAATAAATAATAATAATACTTTTTTGTAGTTTATTGCGCTTTACATTATTTATAGTGATATCTTCTGTAACTTGATATGAAGTCATTTCCTGTGTCTAATAAGCTGATCAATTTGAATTTTACGAGTGATTTACATCTCGTATTTTCAAGGTACTATTTTTTGTAAATGTTTAATGGATTAGCACTAAGTCATTGAATGGAGCGATTAAATCAGTGAACCATGAAGGGGCTGTAGGACTTTTACCGTCGAGATAAGCATGTTGTTCAATATCACTATTCACTACTTGAATTATTTTATTACTAAGAAGTAATCCTGTTTTTTTATGCAGACAGACATTATTTTGGCTAGATTATTGAATTTGTGTTTCTTCCGTTTGATGGTAATCTTTTTAGTTATTTAAGTAAGTTTAGCGTTCCTCCAAATCGTAGTACCTAAACATGCTTCTAAACTACTAACATTGTTTTAGAGTGCAGTTATACTACGCAGCTTAATCCATTTCCAATTTCAACAGAAACACTCATCTACTGTCTGTAGTATCCGCTTTGAAGTGGTTACCAGTAATACCATTCAAATAACAATGATGTAGTCTATTCAGATCAGACAGACGGTTACAAGACAATCCTAGCAAATACAGGTTAACATCATTTTTGAAGTAAAAAGTTTGATGTTGAAATAAAACCATTCGAATTTAAATATTATATATGTATATTGATGAGAATAAACAATAATGTAATATGCTTTGTATGTTAAACATGTGGCATATTGGTCCGACAGGTTTTTATTTAGTACATAGTGTATGATTTTCTACCACAAATTTTAATTCACATCTCACTCAACAGGCTGCGTAACTTTGTATTTTTTTATTCCAAACTGCTTACCTTCTAGTGTATGTATACCCAGAAGTCAGTATCAGCCGCCAACGACATGCGTCAATGTCACTGTAAAAACGTTTGTAATGATACAGTCCATTACTCTGAAGGTAATGCACAGAGTAGGTAAGTACTTCGGGTGCAACAATTTACGTAAGAAAAGGTTAGCTTATCACAAGGTGTCGCGGTGCATAGACGTGACGCCATGCCACGTAGAAATCGTTTTCAAGAACATTTACGCAATACTTGAACAAAACAGTTCCATTTCACTAATAGGTAAAATTTAAGAATAAAAATGTTATTGAAAACAGTTATTTTGAATCAGCTGGCTAGCGGTTAGCATTTGCAATAAACACGAATACATTTTTTTTTACTCTGTACAGCCGCAATATTCTTTATTAACACATATACGTATACCCAACAATAGAGCGCGAGAAATTGGTAATTGGGTTTAACTGAATTACATGCAATAAATATCAAATGACCTTTCGTTTCAGTATTTCAGGTTTATATTTCCAATTAACTTTACAAATAGTTAAATACCTGTTAATGAAGCAAGTAAATCAAATGTTCGTGTTGATCAACTTTTGTAATGAAACGCAAAGACATCAAGACAATAATTTAGTGTAGATTACATAACTTTTTGGAGTTACTATATGGATCTTATTTAAACGTTGGTACACATTATTTTTTCACTGACTTCAGAAAGTGTGTCGGAGTGAATTCACCGCAATACTTTTTTTGTACTTATGCTACCAGATTACTTGAAGTTGGTTGGCCCGATTTGATTTTTTTTTTGTGAAAGGGCAACATGTCAGGGTCTGTTAATGGAATCTTGGAGAAGTTGAATGAATTCTTCAAATTTTGTAAACATACCTACTGATTTGTTATTTTACATTTCAACTTGTGCATTTACTGTCTTAAAACACAATTCGGAAAGTCGAACTGATGTACTGTAAATGAAAGAAAATGGACACACGGAGAAATGTGATAAAGACAGGGTTGCTCCCCACACTTAATATTGTGAAACACTGCGCATCGTATCAGGCGATAAGGATATTTAATAGCCTACTTAATGAATTGAAAATTAATTTATATAAGACACATGTTTAAAAAGGAATTAAAAGTTTTTCTTATCGATAAATGTTTTTATTTTGTAAATGAATTTATATTATTTTGTTATTCTTATTACATTTAATTTAATTAGCACTTTATTTTATAAAGCATAATTTCTTGACATAGTTATAAATCTATTATTGTTTATTTTGACAATGCAAGTAAAGTAGTGCAGTAAATTTCCCTATTATCCTATTAGTTGCGATTCCATTATTGACTTTAATATCGTTTCTAATCAAAATTGCATTTTTTTTTAATTTATTTAAGGACAACCAACAAAGCATACACCAAAAATACATGTTACCGTGACCATATACATACATATTTACATTTTAGAGTGTACCCTTAATTAAAGCGAATATTGCAATGTATACTTGACACAATTTATATGAGGATGTACAAAGAGACCTCTTGAACAATTGACTTCATTGTACATGGTAATAAATGGCAATAGTTGATAAAAGGTGATCAGCAATTGACAAACCGTCCACTCAAAACCGAGAAAAAAACAATATAAATAAGATATTTCAGGCCAAAAGAACCTCTTAAAATAAGGGAATCATCTTATATCATATAAACAATCACAATTTATCATGACGTTGGAGACACTTTTTAGGAAAGATAATAGTTATAGCTGTGTTGTTCTCGGCGGAGTAGAATAGGGCTACCCCATCTTTTCCTGTAGGTGCCGTAAAATGGGATTAACTTTATAAATGAATACAATCATACAGTACCCGGCAATAGGCTTGCCACCTATACTGTAACTAGGACTGGGCAAAAAGTTGTCGTCGTAAACTCCTCATCTGCTACATTGAAGACCAGTATCAGTTCAGTGGTTTTTATTACTAGCATAGACAAGAATATAGTTGTTACTAAGTTGTTACTGTCATTTCGATATTAAAGTTTTATATTTTTCGAACAGCTTAAAAACTTTTGATAAACGAAGAAGTGAACATTGTCCGCATTATTTTCAGATTAAAAACTTAGTGAGCATTCCCTAGTACTTGTCACGTCTTAACCACTATACTTCTAAAATTCACAAACATCCTGTAAAGGATCACTTACTTGTTTTACAAGGATGCACCTGTCCTTACTGTTGAGTACATTGTACATAAAAGTATTCATTTTTGTTCTTACACATACCATCGTGCGTAAAATGAATAATGTTAAAAATTTATCATCTTACAACGTGTATAATCAAAGCCAGTTTACATTGATTCCTAAACAAAAGTATTAACATATTATAATGAATATGTATGTACGATAAAAATGAAGGCGTTCTCACAAAACATAAATTTTGAATTTGAATGTTTATTCACATATATAACAGGGATATATATAGATTGTTTCTGGTTGTTATAACTTAAGTTATACAATTCCATAAATACACGTCATCAGATGAAATATAATTAAATGTCTACCTATTCTAGCCATAAATATTTTTACAAGATTTTTTTTTTCTATTGCATAAAACGTTTATATTGTATGTGAGTTTATGCATCCATACGATTACATTAAAAATAAATGAAGCTCATTCACATGATCTCCATTGTCTTTAAAACAGCCCTTTAAACGTTGAGGCAGTTATCAATAGCAACACTCATTCTCGTCATGGGAAAATTCTTCACGGTTAATCTTATGGACTGTTTTAGGGATTATCATGGCGTTTAGAGCATGCCATACTTTCTAAAACTGACAATAAATTATAATGCAGCGGATTAAGTCGGGCCTAGATGTCGGTCAGTCTTTAGCTCTGATGAAGTCAGAAACGTTCGTTTCCAACCACGCTATGGCGAATCGAGTTTTATTATTCGGTACTAAGTGTAATCTTAAAAAAAAAACCAAATAAGAAGACTTTCGAACAGGATTACTTCGAGTTCTTTCCTTCACGGTTTTGATCGCCTTTTTCGGGCGAATCCTACGTAGGACGGCCAGATCTTTTTTTGTCACAAAGAGAGGAGGTTTCATGGTACCTATTATTTGACTAATACCAAGTGGATGGAGAGTTTCAAAAATTGCATTTGGCTCCCTACCTACTTTGTGTAATGCTATCATAGCACTTCGGTTCACTTTATTATCACACTCCATTTTAATATCACAAAAATATTTAAAACCGAAACCGAGAAAACTATGATTTTCTTATAAGCAGAACAGATTCCATATTCAAATGTAGCATTATGTTTTTATTATTGTAACAGTATTTATGGCCAGACTAAGTAGTTTGTTTCGGATGACCTAATGAATACGTTCTCAAAATGTAAACGTTGATATCTACTTCCAAGATATTTGAGCTGCTATAGCAATTTGTGAAGAGCTACTGTAGATATCTAAACAAATCACAGACAGCGATGCCAGTGTCATGTTGCGGTTCCTATCACAGTTATTGTCACCAGAATTTCATGAGTATGAGAGGACAAAGGTTTATAGGCAGCTGACACTACTTACTATCATGCAATCCGTATAGTTGTTTGCTACCTTAGCTTTGTAAATAACAATCACTGAATTACTGGATGTTGATGTTGATAGCTGATTGTATAAAGATAAATTTTGATTCGGTTCAATAATAATCAGATTCTTTTATCGATATATATGATCGCTGACAGTTACTTATCTCAATACAAATACTCGTATCCTATTAAAAGTCTGTACATTGTTCACGCATGATACGTAATAGGGATTATCACCAAGGGCATTATTGTGGCAGCATGTCACAACATTTTGCACATAACGAGATAGCCTTCGGCTGATGGCTTGTATTCCGACTCTGAACGCTGCCGCCCGCTCCGTTTATCTACTAGTAGTCTACCAGCATAATTGTTAAAGTGCGAGTGAGAAAACACTGCTTCATAAGTAGGTAGGGCTATCACACACCTGTCACGTAACAATAAAACTCGTTAAATAACGGCTTATTTCATACCTTTCCAAATCTATTGTTCTCTAAAACCCAGTTTTCCGTATATTCATTCCTAGTAACTCTAAGGAATTCATGTTAAGTTTATGCATAAAATCGTTGATTAACTTTAATTTAAGATAAAGTTCCCAAGAGTCCCTAAACTTTTTATAAGCGCTCTAACACAGCACAGTCTCTATGACTTTGGGATTTAAACTTTATTTACGTGTCTAAAAGTTATTAACTACTAGTTTATATTTCAGTTTGGCATTGAAGTCCTAGAAAGCACTTATGGATCGTTTTGAAATTAACTGAAATTGATATTATAAAATTACAGGAATACTACCAATGCACGCTGGAAACTAACACTTTGGCTTGTGGATAGATAGATAGATAGATAGATAACAACTTTCTTTGTTCATAATTATTAGTACAAGTATTATGTTTAAAAGTGTCAGAGTGGCCTTATTGCTAAATGCAATCTCTTCCAGGCAACCTTAGGATGGATTAAAATGATTCGGAGAGACATTGGTAGTTGGTAGTGCACTACTTACAATAAAGATAAAAAGTATTTTAAATAAGTATTAGATATTTTGTTATTGATTTCGCTTGCTTAATGATAAGTGGCCACGCATTCCACAAGCGCACAGCTTCATCAGTAAACGATAGATCATACAACTTTGTGGAATGCAGTGGCATCTCCAGTCTCAAATCTTCATATGACTTTGAAATTTTTCATGTTTGTTCTTTAAGATAAAAAGTAGTAGTTAAAATTAAAAGCAAAAATGTTAAAATTAACATAATAGATGTACAAACTTAGAGATGTTGCTAGCAGGCAGGTTTATATAGCCTAAGGGTTCAACCCCTTTTGGATTGAAGCGGCTTCATGTATACCTGTTTAGAGTAGATACGTTAAGTTTAAAGGTACCCATTTGTCCCTCCAGTGTTTACAAAATAGTTATAAACTGAAACCATAAAGGCCTGAATATTCTAAAATTATTTTATTCAACGAATACCACAGCACCTGAAGTCATCTTACCTTTGCTACTGCATCGTAATTTTTTATAATGTAGGGGGAACAGATTAACAGTCGGGTCACCTGAGTGTAAGAGACAACCTCCACCCATGGACATTGAGGGTGATGGGGGAATTAGAGGAGATGAAAATGAGAGGGTGGATTAGAAGACGGAAAAGAGGAAATAGGGATGAGGGGACGGGAAGACGGTAATTTGGCCTCCGGTGCCCTCAATCACGGTAGAACGGTAGACTCTAACGGTTTTCTGTGAGGCCGGGGTGTAACTCCGATCAAGCTGGCTGGCTGGTAAAAACGTCTTTACGTTAATTTGATTAATTTAGTAACTTAAATGCCAAATATAAATAATAGCTTTCGTTTGTATATAAGTAAAGTTTCCGTGATATGAATATTACAAGCTTGTATTGAACTAGCTTTTTTTAGTATGTACCTAGTCAAATCTTCTAATACAGTTTCTGTTTCTTCGACTCTGGAGCTAACATTTGTCAGGTTAAGTAATATAATAGTTATTATTATTTTAGTGACCACCAAAAAATGTGTTATTATAGAGTGGCTATAGTGACACCTTATCTTTTGAACATAAAATTATCGTGTTTCTACCATAGACATACGAGTATACCTATATGTGTATAGGTATTTATTTATGTTAAGTCACACAGTTTAAACTTCGTGTATTTTGTGATTTTCCATAAACATTTTTAACTATATAGCAGTTACAGACACTATTTCGTGCATAATTGATACCAATCGCTCCTATTTTATTCAGCCTCGACCGACCGTAAGAGATGGTTATCTGACAGCCCTACGCAGCGATATCCATACGTAATACAGGCTGATGTCGTCGTATGGGTCGGGTGCTCGCGCGCATCTTTTGCTTGTATGTGTGACTCATTTCGCCCTGATTGGCTCATCCGGTTCTCTGTAGACATTTTAACTCTTTAACTAGAGACATGTGTTTTTTTTACCAACCGTCGTGAGGTCGACGTGATAATTTGAAAAGTCATTTGATCCGTGACTCATCTAAAAATGCCGATGTGTTTTGACGTTTTCGTGTGATTTAGAAATACATATAGTTCGATATTTAATGTTGGTTCGACAATAATTCGACATTAGTTTTGATTACACACATCAATTGAGTCAGAATGTGTGCTGGTCGTGGTGTATATTCTCAAGTTGCGAGCTCCGTGTGCTGCACGCGGACTAACTATTTATTTTATTTATTTTTGCCCTTCACTTCCCTCTAAGTGCAAATGGTTCTCATCTCGTTTACAAAGATGTTTTTATACACTTGACTGGCTATTTATTGAAGTATATTTATTCTGCTGTTCGGCGAAAAGCCGTAAATGAAACGAGTCAAACAAGGCACATCAGTGTTACTTGCAACTGTTAAATGATTCAATAAATACATTAAATACTTTGTTCTTTTTTGAAATTTGTATGATACTTTGTGGTTTACAACTCTCCTCGCTCTTATAATGTGTATCTACTTGTACAGACACACACACACACGCACGCACAATGCTTAGCAGGGATTGTTGTTGGAACACAGAAAATACAGCAATCAACTAATATCATAATAATAAATATTTATGAGTTTGTGAATTAATTATGATAAAGGTAATGAATTTACATTAGAATCGAAGAAAAGAGAACGCGTTGCTAAATATAAGCAAAGCAGTGTTTTGAATAGTTAGACAAAAAACAACTGCGATTGCGCTGTGTTTCTGGGATACAGTACTTACAAGTAGCGTATTCCAGTCAGATATTAATCAGAAAGTAGTGTGCGTGGGCGGTGGATTTTCGCCGATCAGCCTACGTGTTTGGATCAGTAAGGTGAGTTGTTGACCTGCAGTTGCACCCTGTAGTCAAACCAGTTGGTCGGGAGACGGCCCGGCCGCGGTATAGCGGGGGAACTCTCGCCCTTCTCCCCTCCGTCACCGATCCACATCACTACAAAACAATAAACATGATAAATACTTTGCTTACTGCACATTTCGATTTTTTTCTCCTGAGTACTTCTCTGATGGCTATTTAAGTTGCGTTATCAGCTGTGTGTGAAGTTCTAAGTCCAAATTAATATATCAGAATCGTTTCTGCGAAGACGATGTATGTTATTTAATGCAAGTACACACTTAGACTGATAAACAGATAAATAGATCGTAGTTCTACGCAGTTACTAATGATGCAGAATCATTTGTCTGTGCAAACTGTAGTATGTTTAAGAATAGTTTTTATTATGTAGCTATGATCAAAATATGTAGATAATATCGCAGGCTGTTTAGATATAATAAAAACTCAATGACATGGAGAGATTTATGGATTTAATCCGGACAATATCTAAAATAAAGTGATCGAGGATCCAAACGATAAGATACCTTATGTGTATACTTTCCAGATTAATATCAAGTTGGTTTGTTACTGAATCCTAAGTCTTAGAACAGAAGTTCTGTACGTTCGTATGCGGTCAATATGTCACGTTGTTTTACATTACGTGACTTTATAAACAATGGCAACGATCATGTCTGTATATTATAAAATAATATAATGTATATTATAAAAGATTCTTGTACTGTTATTTTTCCAAAACATTAAAATAATTACCTTCATGGTTTATTCCAAAAATACATCACAAACCATCACGAGTTTACCAGTGGTACATTCAGACACTACATCTTAGTGCACTTATAATTTAAGTAGTTAAACTAGTAGTTACTTAAATAGTGTTTTTTTACAGTTTTTTATATTTATATTAGTACAGGTTTCAGTCTGTAGATCATTTAATATATGGGGCAGCATGTATTCCCTCGTCCATGTTGTAGGCATACGCGCACCTAGTCGAAAACATTTAAAAGGTTGCAGTGTTTGAAAAACTTGTTGTCATCATCTTTAAATTGGGATTTGATTTTGCAATTGTTTTTAATAATTTAACAGCAGCCTATAAATACCCTGCACATAAAGTTTGGGCGTGCGCCCATAACTATATACATATACCATAACTATAATCATAGCATATTACAGAATCAGCTAGTGCTAGGTACACAGTTCTAGACATCTTGCTGGCAGTTTATATTTAAGAATTATGTATTTAGAAACTTTCGCGTTTTCATTATCTCGGCTTAAATCGTTATCGTTAAAGCAGTGTTTTCTTCCTGGTGTAAATTATGCCAATTTGTTATTATAGGCTGGTGTTATGTTATATACAAACATATTTATTACTTAACATTATAAAAAGTTAAATAGGAGTCCTAAATAAGTAATAATTACCAGTACGAGTACAGTAGTTATAATTATATATATTAGATACTTTAAACTTTAATAATAATAATATTATCATAAAGAACCATAATAAAAATAAATAATTACTCAAATATATATATTTTTTAATACAGTTTTCTAATTTGTAACATAAATATTGAATTTCATTATGGGATATGTAAGTCACACATTTTTTTAAACGTATTAATAATTAATAACGTAACGTATATGAAGATCAAACTATTGTCAGTTTAAATGGAAAGGGTTGGTGATTATTTCTAATTTGTATGCAGGGCATTTTGTTTAACGATAGTTAGTTAATTTCCTAGTCAACATTTCAATGTCCACAATTCTCTGATAATGACGAGTGATGGAGCCGACTAGTTACTACATGTTTATACTTGGTTTAGTGCCTTTCCCTTGAAATATATGAGTTTCTTATTTAATTAGAGATATTATCCGACCGGTCTGTTGTGTCGCCTAAGGTTTCTGGTCAGCGTAGTTAGTAGGGATATAGCAATCATCTTGGAGTTGGCTTGCGCCGCAGCACGCATCCACATGATGCACGACACGAATAATAAACCAAGCCACTTCCTGCCGAGCGATAAGCGCTTCGTACGTACATCATACAATAACACACGCACACAAACAAAAACGCGCCACTACTATCACAAATGTAATATACATATTATTATAGTATGTAACGTAACTACATACATTAGCTGTGACTGATAGTTACATTAATATACAGTTGTAGGTATGTATGCTATATGTTATGTCCTTTGTATTCAGTGCGTTATTGCTTTGTTCAATACATTTAAACATTCCGCATACACATTAATAGATATATTCTTCTCTTAATACCGTCATACATATACTTATTAAACACAAGGCAGGGTTAGACCCAATTCTTCCCGATGTTTTAAAGTACCTTCACATGTTTGGAAAAGTGTCAGTAGCATCTGATCTGTTGTCTATTTAAAGACGTTTCAATAGAATATCACAAAATTTTAAGCTTTCATATTCCACTTTGACTCATCTTACTAATTAATAACTCCGTCTTGTTTCACTTTAAAGAATGATAGACAGACCACAGAATGTTATCTTTACCTTTTTTTTGTTTTACAGTCAAGTTGCATTTTGCGGTTGCTGAATACATTATCCATTTTGTTCAAAACGATTGTTAGCTGACTTAGGTGTTCTTACAAAGAAGTTGACAGAAGCTCAAGCATGGTAGAAGCATGTGCAATCGGGTCGAACCGTCAGGCTAATTATAAAGATATATGTTATACCTATTCCGTTAATTTCCGGTATCGTAATTGTGTTATATTTCATGTAACGCGAAAGCGCGAAAGAAGTGATCAGATTGTCTTGGTCTCGGTGAGACAAAATTCGTAGGTTGTTGTAAAGCTTGCGTTGCATTTCCCCGAAATGAGTGAGGTCTCCGGAGGCCCAAAATCCCCCACCCCCTTAATGATAGCGCTGTTAACAAAAAGGATACCCCAGGGGGGTACCAGCGCTAGCGTTGGAGAATCTCTCCCTGGACGTCCACCCTCAGTACGGAATATACCTGAGCGTGGACGCCCAGGCTGCCCCTCGTACTCTGGGGGGGGCTCAACTGTGATTTCAAAATCTGCCCGGGGGCAAGAGAAGGCATACCATGGCACTCTCTGTCACGTTTACCGTGGATTTTTGTAACATCATGGGCTTAAATTCTAACCTCGACACTGTCCTCCACCACCTGGAGACAGCAAAGCTAGCCTTGCTCTTTTTAACCGAGACGGAGATATCATTTTTTGTAAGCCATCCCTTCCACCTCTGCACGTAGGAGATAATTCGTTGACCCAAGACGCTAAAGAAAAACCCGATCTTCTGGGCAAACTCTTTGCGTCCAACTCGACCCTGGACGACTGGGGAAACGCACCGCCGACCAAACCGCAGTGCGAGAGCCGCATGCCGGAAGTCCGATTTACACAAAGGGCAGTGCGTAAAGCGCTGCTTTCCCTCGACGTTCTTAAGTCGAGTGGGCCCGATAGAATCTCTCCTATCGTGCTGAAGACGTGTGCTCCAGAGTTGGCAGCGGTTTTAACGCGCCTTTATCGGCTTTCCTACTCTCTTGGCATAGTCCCGAACTCTGGAAGACAGCTCTAGTGCACCCAATCCCTAAAAAAGGAGATCACTCAAATCCGTCAATTGATCGGGTCTGGCATAAAACGCTCCTTGCGAAGCATCAAGGTGAATCGAAGTATGACGGTGTATGCTCCGACTCCAAGTCTGTTAATTCTGGTTTCCCACAAGGCTGTGTGCTATCACCCACGCTGTTTCTTCTGCATATCAATGATATGCTGCAGATTAGCAGCATCCATTGCTATGCGGACGATAGCACGAGTGATGCCCTTTACACCGGCCGCGCTAACATTTCTCGGGTAAACGTCATCGAAAGCCGATCCAAACTTGTGTCTGAAATCGAAACTTCTTTATCAAAAGTTTCAGATTGGGGTCGACTTAACCTAGTCCAGTTTAACCACACGAAGACACAGGTTTGCGCGTTCACCGCTAAAAAGATGCCATTGGTCGTATCACCTCAATTTGAGAGCACTTCCCTAACTGCATCAGCCAGTATCGAAATCCTTGGCGTCGATATATCAAGCGAAGTCAAGTTTCGCGGTCACTTAGAGAGTTAGGCGATATTAGCCTCGAAGAAGCTTGGTGTGCTAAACAGATCGAGACAGTATTTTACTCCAGCCCACGGCCTGCAACTTTATAAGGCGCAGGTTCGGCCGAACATGGAATACTGTTCTCATCTCTATGCAGGTGCACTCCCGTACCAGCTTCTCTCTTTTGACCGCATTCAACGGAGAGCGACTCGCATCATCGACTGCCAAGATATTTCTGATCGACTTGACACCTTATCGTTGCGTAGAGATGTAGCTTCTCTCTGCATCCTCTATCGCTTGTACCATGGGGAGTGTTCAGAGGAATTGTTCGGGCTTATACCGGCTGCAGGTATCCGTCATCGTCCTACGCGACAAAATATCCATCCCCATCACCTGGACGATTGGCACTCCACCACTGTGCGCTTCTCCAGAAGCTTTTTGCCTCGCACAACCAGCTTATGGAACAAATTGTCGCCTGCCGTATTTCCGAACCGATACGACCTTCAAACCTTCAAGAAAAGAGCGTACTCCTACCTAAAAGGTCGGCAACGCACTTGTGACTCTTGAGTTGCGGGTGTCCATGGGCAGCGGTAGTCACTTGCCATCAGGTGAACCGTCTGCTCGTTTTCCCCCTATCGCATAAAAAAAAAGGTACCAGGGCCCTACTCCGAGTAATCTTAATATGATATATACATGTAAAAATACACTTCTTACTTACTATCATCATCATCATCATCAGCCTATCGCAGTCCACTGCTGGACATAGGCCTCTCCCATTGCACGCCACTTCGATCTATTTTCGTCTTCTCGCATCCAGCTCCTGCCAGCCATCTTGCACAAATCGTCACTCCACCTGGCCTGTGGGCGTCCTACGTTACGTTTGCCGAGACGCGGTCTCCACTCAAGAACTCGTTTTCCCCAACGGTCGTCGGTTCTGCGGCTAATATGGCCAGCCCATTGCCACTTCAGCCTCCTGATCCGGTGGGCTATGTCGATTACTCTGGCTTTCTACCGGATCACCTCATTCCTGATGCGATGCCTTAAAGAAATACCGAGCATAGCCCTTTCCATAGCACGCTGAGCAACTTTAAGCTTGTGGACCAGCCGTTCCGTAAGTGTCCACGTTTCGGCTCCGTATGTCATGACGGGTAGGACAGACTCATTGAAGACTTTCGTCTTAAGGCACTGTGGCATCGACGATGAGAAGACTCGGCGTAGCTTCCCAAAGGCTGCCCAACCCAGCTGAAATCTTCTGTTCACCTCGTCCTCAAAGTTGTTTCTACCTAACTGCAATGTCTGCCTGAGGTATACATATTTTTGAACAACTTCCAGAACGGCCCCGTGTACCGCAATCGGTTCCGGTAGTACATGCTTATTGAACATGATCTTGGTTTTATCCAAGTTCATCCGTAGGCCGATGCCTACAGAAGAGTCAGCTAGGTCATTCAGCATCTGCTGTAGGTCCTGCAGCGTCTCTGCCATGATGACGATATCGTCTGCAAATCGCAAATGAGAAATGTATTCGCCGTTGATGTTAATGCCACGCCCTTTCCAGTGCAGCGTCTTGAACATGTCCTCCATTGCATTTGTTTACAATTTCGGGGAGATAACATCCCCTTGTCTCACTCCTCGATGCAATGGTATTGGCCTTGTTTGCTGGCTCTGTACTTGGACAGACATGGTGGCGGCTTCGTAGAGACATCTCATCACTTGGATATATCGCCAATCTACTTGACAACGCTGCAGGGACTCCATAACAGCCCAGATCTCGATCGAGTCAAAGGCCTTCTCATAGTCCACGAATGCTAGACACAGGGGCTGATTATATTCTTCGGTCTTCTGTATAATCTGCCGCACTGTGTGGATGTGGTCTATGGTGCCATATCCTCTTCGAAATCTACTTACTTACTATATTAGAGTTAATCATATGTTATGCACTTATGACACTCGACGGTCATCGTTGGTTTGACGGGATGATAAATTGCTAGTGCAAGAAATTAAAGATATTTCTGGAGGAGTGTCAAATTAGTAAGGGGGCCTTCTACTGCCTATCGAACTAGGCTTTAGAACAAGTTGATATAAGTGATGTAACAGAGACTTTTATTCTTGGAAGGTTTTAATATGTAGTTTCCATAAGTGATATAAGTTTTATACATAATTAAATCTGTTACATACATATTGTATATAATAGATATATCGAAACTGTCCCCAAAGGGGAAGGCAGAGGCGTATTATATGGAAATGGGAGAACATTTTAGGCGGTAGAGCCATGCTTAGGCACAAATGGGCAGGCTCGACCGGTGCGATACCACGGCCTCCCAGAAACCGGTTGTGAAACAACACTTGCGTTGCCGTCCGAAGGCCCAACTCCCCTCTCCTTATTCCTCTTCCCTGACCTCCTGCCCCTTTACTCATCTATCATAAGAATACCCTCATCCCTCTTCACCCTCAAAGGCGGGAAGCGCACTTACGACTCTCAAGTTGCAGGTGTCCATGGACGGCGGTTGTCACTTACCATCAGGTGACCCGTCTGTTCGTCTGCCCCCCTATAATATAAAAAAAAGAAAAAATGCGATGCAAGGGAACGGGACAATCTAACCGAAGCAAAGAGATATTACTTACTCGGTTGAATTGGGTAGTGTAGGTATTACTCGGTTCAAGCAAGGGTCGCATGCTATATACATACTCGAACTGACTGATCCCGAGAAATCTTCTAACCGCAAATCGATTCATATTCCTATCTATTCTATTCACTTCCGTACATAAGTTTTGTCTAGTGGAAGAGCTAACTATACATACGTATGTTTTTGGTACCTTATTATAAAAGAATAATGTATTTAACTATTAGCGAGAAAACAGAACATGAATTATAAGGAGGACATATTGGTCACCGGCAGTGTGAGTCACTGTAGCTTCGGTTTTATTTTTTTAATTCGATTCAACTGTGCAGTGCTGATTTTACCAATAAGTACCACAAGAGGAAATAAACAGATTAGATAACAGTGACATGAGTCACTTTAGCTGGAATGTTTACCGGAATGTGTACCTATCTGAAAAAAATCCTGCATAATTATTTCTGTAAAAATAAAATTATTATTAAAAATCCATACGTCTGCGTGAGCATAACAAAAATTTGCTTATTTTATCGCAGTTTCATTTTAGATATATACTTATTTGTGGCTTATAATTTACATCTTAGTGTCAAGTTATTAATATTTTCATTTTGTAATTTTTAAATTAGTTATTTATAACAATGAAAAGTTTTTCGTTACTCTCACTAAAACACAATGACCGATTTTAATACTTCTTTTTTGTCGTAACTCTTTTAATAGACGGCTGGTTAAAAATATATTATTATTGTTCGCAGAAGAATGTCGTCTTCCGCGGCTCTCGGCGAGGAAGGAACACCGTGGTGGTCCGGCACACCCCTCCGCTGATGACCACAGAGGATGATTGAGAGGATTTCCCCAGACAGTTCTGGTGTTGCAAGTTTACAATGAAGTCGTTCGTATGCTAGTTTGCTACGTTCATGCATACATCATAAAACGATTTATAGTTTTAGTACAGTGTAAAAAACAAGCAACTGAAACTTTTTCCTCGTTACTCCATCGAACTCTACCTATTAAATTAAATGCACTCATATGGAGGCTAAAACTCCAAGGAGACCTAGGCTCCATAATAGAGCATTTAAAATTGCTTTTTGTATATTTTGAATTAAATCGTCACTTTCATTTCTAGTTATATTTGTGTTACAAATGTACATCTATTAAGAAACTTCAGTACTAATATGTAAGTGGTATTAACAATAAATAAAATTAGAAAATTTCTAAAATTAACATATTTTAATAAATGCTATTGTGACTTATCAGTACAGACCCGGATGATGACTAACTTTTATCTTATAAGTATTGAACAGTATCTGTACTTTTGTTACTCGTAAGTATGACGGTAACTCTAGTGAGTGGTCATGAGACTAATCATTATAGCTTTACCTTGAAGACCAGTGTTACCTACGTCATTACCACTGACTCATTAGCTGACATTTGTGCACTTCACTGAATATAAACACATATTTCTCAGAAGGATCATCCATTTAATGACGTTTTATTTTACAACCATATTACTAGCGTTTTAAAAAATACGTTTAGTTGTTCTCTTTTTGAATTTCACTATTTTTTTTTGTTTATTGCTCCTGAGGTATACAAGGACAGAAACAAATGGTGGCCCGATGTCTGTGCGTATATGTTTATTAAAAAAATGGTTTTCTCTTCTGTTAACATTTTTATCACACGCAATTTTTATTTTTTTTGTTTTTTTAGTAAGCAAATTATCAGTAGATAAACATTTTTATTGGTTTAGTTAATATCAAGCACCTTCTGTTACACCGTATAAAATTGCGTATTGATTTCATCAGATTGTAAATTGCCTACTTTAAATACATGTGATGACACAGTTGAGGCCAAGTCCTAGTTTAATGAAGAAGGGTGGAGGGGGTCGGAGGCAATTTTTATTATTATTTCATAATACCAAATTGTTCAGAGGTTATACGCATTCATGTTTTAATCTAAACTGACTGACTGACTTCAAAGACCATGACTTTTCCTGCCTAAGGGATTGAATATTATAATTTAAAGAATATCTTTAAATTCAAATGAGACGAAGCTTGAGTAATCTTTCCATTATTTTTATTTTATTGAATCTTTTCACCAAGTCGAGAAAGTACAAATCACAGTTTTATTTAAACCACTAAAGAGTATGTATGTTGTAGCGTACACCACATTTAACTGTTGTATACTGTTGTTAATAGTAATTTTGTTTTTAATATGTCCGAAAATGATAGGTTAATGGAGGGTAGTCCTCTCTTTTCAAAAAAAATAATAAAACATGACCGTCATTTTCCTAGAAATGTGCGCTTGATTTTAACTGGCGTATATTTAATTAACTTATGCTTAGCTTATGACTTGTGAGGCATCTAAAATGTTTACAACAACAAGCTTTAATGAAAGCTATTATAATTAAGCTATGAAATATTCTCTCGACTCTTTAAGTAATTAAAACTTATAAAACGAGGCAGTTTGCTGAGATTGTATGCTTTATGCCATTTGATAGTGACATTTAATATGCCATTATAGTTTTGAAATATTTTACGGCTTGTCAGTGTACGGGTTACGAGGTTTTTCGAACTTTGTAATATTACGGCGTCACTTTTTCATACATTTATATAGATTACGTTCATATTTTCATCATATAATAATTTCCTTATTCAACCGATATTATGCATCCAATATTATTGATACTTTCAATATCTTATCAACAAGATGACCGCCAATTTGTTTTTTACGCAAATTTTCTAGAACATACGTAGTTATCTACCACTTGAGGTCACGTGTAGCCTTGGGATGTTCGTAAGATTAGAATTTTATCGGATTTTAGGAACAAATATAAAATGAATATGTGATGTGATGTTTTTTTGACTATGGGTTGTCACCCCACATTAGGTTTACCTTGTTGTCGAATATACTGCAGATTAGCAGCATCCATTGCTATGCGGACGATAGCACGAGTGATGCCCTTTACACCGGCCGCGCTAACACTTCTCGGGTAAACGTCTTCGAGAGCCATCAGACTTGAGCATCCAAACTTGTGTCTGAAATCGAAACCTCTTTAGAAAAAGTTCAAACTCAACTATGGGTTAAGCTCGCCTTTGTACATACTATACTTTTCCTACTTATGTATAATTTGTTATCTCTGTATTATATGTGTACAAAAAAAAAGAATATAAATTATAAGAAAAGATTCAGATTAATTTATGGTTCTCCATATAATATAGGTAATGTGTTTCTCGACACTTGCTAACAAAGGCTTTTTAGGGATAAAAAAAAATAACTGAAGTTGGCGTTCGTAAAGAAAACACAAAAGTAGATCTCTGAGTGAAACAGGTTTTATGCGGTTAAGGTTCCTAGAATCCTCCTTACGATACGATGCATCCTTTGTCGTGTTTAATTACCTACTACTTACTAGACGTACAACGCAGCTTTTATTAAACATAAACATACATACATACACTCACGCCTGCATCCCCGAAGGGGCAGGCAGAGGCATCTCAAACACCTACTTTTTGCGAACTATTACTTACTTTGTTTAATACTGTTTTGTGTATATTTTGACTTGCATGTATGCAAAACTGAAAAGCTTTAAAAACTTTAACTTAGCTTTAGTTTTATTTATTTGGACTGCGTATTAAGAATTCCCAACAGCACTGCATGGTTTGACAACCCAAAATTTAAAGTACTGGTTCTCAAATTCTTATTTGAGAACCAGTACTTTAAATTTTGGGTGGTATACATAGTAAGTAACCTTTCGGGGACCATTTCGTGGTCACATTATTAATTACAATTTTTATGAAAAAACATCTACTATGTACCTAGCTTTAATAATAATACAATAATATTCACAATTATTGCTGTAGTTCTGAAAGAAGTACACTAGACTCGTTCTTAGATATAAAATTAAGAGAAGAATTTTATTATGAGACTACACAGATGAATGTAGCTGCGATGTAATTGGTTTAACGATTTAGAGTTCCGCTCTCCGAAGTAAAATTATCATATTGCTTTTTAATGTTTATCTAACTTGGTGTTGTGTTGGGTGCGTCTGTGCAATAAAATGTTATGAGACGGTTGTACACTGTTAATTCAGCGTTAACAATAGTAGGAGCAGTCTATTTGGCACCGGATCCCACATCTGCATCTGCTTCATGTCCGGCCTCCTGCCAACCGGCAGCCAGCCTGCCTTTCCACAGACAGCTGTCACTAAATACATCTACCATATACATAATCATACATAATTTTGGTTTTGATATTGTAATTTCTAGATACGTTTTAATAACATAACCTATTATGCTTTTGCAAATATTTTTTTTATGCAACTGATAACTATGTATATAAATGCTTACGTGACCCTATGCGTTTATTGGTCATCGGTAAATATTTGAAGGGATTATAGACAGATGTTTACAAAAGAGGATGTCATACATTGTATTTTCTACTACATATGAAGAAATATTTATTGTTTCTGATAATTAACCAGTGCTTACTTTCAATTAGGCGCCACTGCAGAATCAAAAAGAATAATTTTGCTAGTAGTACTGTTCAATTAAGAGAAAGAAAGAAGAGATTGAAAGATTATTTACAGGTAGAGTGTGTGTTGTCTTAATTCTTGTAATCTTCGACTATACGTGAAAATTTCAAAATATGTATGTTGTTAAATGTTTGCGACTGTTTTATAGTAGAGCGCTAACTGTACAGACACAAAGGTGGCTTTGTGCTGAATAGAAACATGCAGTTCAAGGTGAACCAATGACAAAGTTAACCGAAATTTTCTATACAAAGATAAAACCGCAACGATTCGGCTGGAATATAATCATGACATGCTGACATATGAACGAACACAGCTTTGCGAATTTGGTAATTGTACCATAGTGTAATAAGGGTATGAGTGTAAGAACAGGTTTGGGCACAGAGTGTTCGCAGCCGTAACGAGGACGCGATGACACATGTCTAACGGTAAATCGATTTTTACACGGGCCCAGCGCGTGCGCATGTGATATTTAAAAGGAAAATCATAAACAAGTGCTGGAAAGATCTCTTGTTTGTGTACTACCGACATGCGACATCGAGCGTAAGGAAGTGTTCAAGGGCGTACGCAACATTACATACTTTATTGAACATGATCAGTAAAACTATTGAATTTATTTCTTGCTCGATTCGCAAAAAAATGCTAATTGACCTAAAACAGCTTATAACGTCAACTTTGTGAATGAATTGGAAATAAACACAGCGATTGCATATTGAAATCGGTGTGGCTACTTGTAACTGATATTCATTTTGGAACGGTTATACAATATTTTCAATAACATTGAGTTCGTGAGCTGTTATGCTAATTTTTAACATATAAAATAATGTTAACTTATATCGATTTCTTTATTATCAACAGTTGATATGCTCAGGAATCCATACCAAGTTAACATTGTTTGAAATTGATTAACTTATTACAAACAAGACTTTTCTTGCAACAACTTGAACACTATTTAGAAGATTTTGAATAATCAACAAAGATTTAGTAAAGATGATAATTACGCATTTGGACTCAACTTATTCACACTAATAAATCAATTTAAAATGACTAGGAAAACTCTGGTGAGGGTTTCCACACGAAAAGACAAAAAAGGTAAAAGTTACTTATTTTCATTCTACAATAATAATATAGATATAAATAAACAATACAACACGAATGTGGCAGCTTTAGAAATATTTTGTGATGTTCACATGCTTCTTAAACAAGTGAGACGAGCGATCACAGAATGTGCAAGTTCTTTGCAATATTGGTGAGTCAGTTTACTCCGTGACCTACAATATAAGAACTTCTAGCGTAATGTATTAAGAGATCATTAATTTTGGTGTACTTTAGGGAATGTGTGGGTAAAGGGAAACGTAAGTGTATGTAGACATGGCCCAGTGGCGTCTGGTGGAGACTGATAAATCTGTCATGTAACAGGCTTCTCGCGACGTGTTGTAAGCCGTATTGAGCTGTACAATAATATTATACAGGCAAGACGCCGAGGGCAGGGCTTTCAATTGATATATTTTCGAAACCGGTCTTCGTTTTCATAACATGCTCCGTCAGATTCGATCTCGAACCTCCTATGTTAAGTAAGTATAAATGAACAAACCGCTGGTCACCTGTTAATAATGCTACCTACATTTAGCGTGACGTAAAATACATCAGCGAATTGTACGTGACTTTGCCTGCATACATATTCATTTATTTTTATACCTACATTAGAAATAAGTCATAAGAATTTTGCTTCTGTAACAAAAGGGCACGAAAACGAGAATACAGCTTTATTCACATTATAATAATTGGAGTATGGAAATCGCATGTACAGTAGGTTTTATATATGCGATACCTACATTAGAAAGTAGACAATAATATGCGAGCTGTTTATGTAGGTAATCTTGAGATGGCAGGTTATTAACAAGTGCTCGGTATCGAATGGCTCTGAGATAAGTATCATAAAAGGCGCATGAGTAGAACGGGTGTACCAATTTAGCGAATCGAAGGCCAGAAGCCAATTTGGGGCGAAGATGGAGGCTGCGCGCTTCGATCCTCGGCCTGTAAATGTCACACGTACTATCTCATACAATCATGTTACATAACGCACTTGCAGCAGTGAGGCAATCGTCAACTGTGCTAACGGGTCGACAACTTTCTTCTACCGAAATTCTAATTAAATGACGGATACCATCGAACTTCAAGACTGGGGTTACGCAACATCCCCTAATTTATTGCAGTTCAAATTAGTAATCGCATTGGTTCGTCTATAGCGCCATCATCGCAAGCCTAATGTAAATTGATTGACACGCTTTTTAGTCGGGTGTAGCTTGCCTGGCGGGTATTTCGGGCGTAATGGGCGCACTGACGTAAACCAAATCTGCGGACGTGGGAAGCACACGCTGAAATCCTTGCATCTGTTGCTGTATAGCAGTAATGGAAAATTAAGAAATTATTGAGGTATGTGTATATGGATTATGTGAATAATGTGTACCCAGAGGTACCTAACTGCTCGTAGAAAGACCTTGGCGCTTAACCAAGTAAGTTTCATAATAGAATGTGTCAATTGCAAAATAAATATTGTAAAAATCTCACGCTACATTATTTCTTTCATTAAAATCGCGATATTGTTTATTATCAACAAAGGTCGTCTGAACGAAAACAAAAAGAACGTAGAGAGTCATTGTCTTTGAACAAAGCGTGTGAACTCAGAGTTGAAAGCGTGCGTCCGACAGCAGGTAAAACTGACTCCCTGCTGCTTATTTTTTTATGTTACACTGTTCACAATGAACACTTCTAGATAATATGATATTGACTGATAAGTTTTGTGTCCTCCATGCAGTTGTCTGCTAGTAACTTAGGAGACGCGGAGGCGTAGTCGTCCATACCGCTCATTGTCTGAGCAACTCGTCTTGTTCTGACTCTGGGTGCTATTATCTACATTGGTCTACTTGTTCTTGTTAATAACGAACAATAATACCGTAGTCATGCACGGCATAAACGTGTGGAACGGGTATATATATCACACATGTTCGTTAAAAGTTTCATTATCACAACCTAGAGCGCTCTCGTAATATTTTCTAAGATGTATGCTCTGGGATATAAATTTCAAGATACATCTACCACTACGGAAGAATGAGCGAACTTTCAAGTACCTTCGTTCCAAATATAAAAGTAGGTGGATGTGTTTGTTTCTATACACCATGAGAAGATATATTTATTTTCATTCGGTAGCGGCAGCAGAGTTTTCATATCTCTCAGAATGGTACGTTTTAAATTATACTGTATCGCGTATCCCATTTTATTTCATATGTATATGATCAATTAATCTATTTTAGTACTGCAACATTAGAGCGTGCGGCGGCCTCTGTTCGCTAAGTAACAGTATAAATATTGTGTTATGTTGTCAGTGTGCAGATGGTTGTTCAAGAGAACACAGCTGCGGTATTAGGTCATGTGAAAGTTCAGATGAGCTAAGAAACGTCGAATACCTAAATTGTCATAGTATTATGACGAGCAGTTTCGGTTCAAGCCACCCAAGGCCTGAACTGGAGTAGTGGGACGGATTAGGATATACCGAGTCAATGGCCGGGTCACGTGGCTATTTGCGTTTTACTCCTTTCGCGCCGCCCCACCGCCCCTCGTCGTCCGTTCCCTTGTTTGAACTACCCGCAACCGACTAATTTTGGTCACTAATACAGATTAGTTAACAATAAAGACTTTCGGATGACCAACTGAGGGTTTTGTTTTAACGCGTTTTGTCCTACGTTTGAAAGAGGAAAAACATGAATGTGATTGTGGTCCAAAATAACTTGTTTATACAAGACGACAAAATACAGGTAAATAGGTACTCCATACTTATATTGCTTTTAAGAATCTATTGAAATACATTATGTGATTATATATATTTCTTACCAAACAAGTTTATATAATGTATACCCAGTCTTTGCCGTCCTTTCCAAAGGCAACAATTTGTTAGTATTATAGTTAGAATTAGGTGTCGCTTAACAATGATTAACTACCTCATTTATGAAGTGTGCAGGGTGGCGTCCGTACCGTACTCGCCTGGCATCGTTTAAAAAAACAGAATGAGTGACTACATACCAGTTCCACATCCGTAGTGTGCTTTAGGGCTTTATTAAATCTGGTAATGCATTACAACTCCTGACAGAAAATATATAACGAACAATGTGAAAGTGATGCGTATTTATATTCACACTTATTTCCCTGTTGAATTGAATTAGCTTCAGTTGTTTAGTCAGAGATTGCCTTAAGTAGTCGCAATTTATTTTAGTTTTACATTAACTTTTATATACATAGATAAATAGTCAACTTCATATGAACTATGAAATGGATAGACGTGTCTGTTATACTTAGTTCATTGTATAGAACTTATCATCATGTGGTTTAACAATCGTCGGCGTTCCAGGAACAGAGTAAATATGACCTAGTTATCATTTCATATATTATGTTTATTTTTAAAAGATATGGCTTTTTTTCATTAATTTGTCTAAGTAGAATATTAGGACAACAACTGACAAGAGAGTTTGATAGCCTGTTGTAAAAAATAAATATTTATACGGTTGCGAATTATAGATAAGTGTAAAATGATTTAGAAAACGATAATTCGCAAACTACGTTGTTTTTCTATAAATATGAATAGTTATATGCGTTCTTTTGGAAGAAAACGCTTACCATAAGGGTATGTATTAGCTTAGATGTGTAAAGATACATGAAACTTCTCAGATAAAAAAAAAGCTTTTAAACTGAAACGATTCCCTATTAAACAGAAAATATATAAATAAAAAAAAGCAGGACGTATGAAATGACGATTAATGGTTTTGTTTAATAGTAGTTTAATAGTGACTTCAGGTTAATCTGTAAATTAGCAGGTATTAATGACAAGTTAAAGGATAATAAGACTTTTTTGTATCTCAACTACCCACAAAATTCTCGTAAAATCTTATCTGGGACCTAACCAAAAAAGTAAAGCTTTTACCCTTTTTAATTTATACTCACTGCTCCGCTCGTTAGGGGACAGCGTGATGTTAAATAGTCTATAGGTTTTCTATCGAATGTTCATTTTTCAAATCTGAATGTCGTTTGAAGCTGAGCGAGACTTCCATGGGGTTCTACCAACAGAACGTTTTTATTTTTTTAAATATAATATCAGTATAGATGGGGACGGCATTTCTACTATCATATTTTATAATACTACAATAAATAAAGTTTCGTTATCACGCCTTAACTATTCAACCGATGTTTGATAGTGTATTCGCTGTCATGGGTACAGAAAAGAACAAGTGATACCTTTTATCCAGAATAAACACTGTTACTATGATTCAAGGGACAACCTCATTGACAAAATTTACGGTAACTTTAGTGAAGCTACGAGAAAAATATATATTGTAGTCAAATTTGAAAAAATGATTTGTCTTAATATACCAAACACGGGTTTTGCAATATAATCAACATGGAGCACACCATAAAATACGAGAGGTATACTTACTGTATACTTGCTCTTCTTTTATAACTATTTGTTAGTTTATACACTCATAGTAAAGGATTCCTAAGTAAGATTTTTATTCCTAACTAAGGATTCCTAAAGTAATTCTAGATTTACGGTAGAATACACAAATGACCTTGGTCAAGGTCGTTTTTTAGTGCTGGTGAAGTACATCGACTTATTGTATATAAAAGGCATTATGCGCTATCGATATTCGATAATAAACAATGCATTTAATCAACAATGTATTTGAATTAGTGAGAAATTTTAAGATTTGCTGCATTTTGCTGCAATCTTAAAGACGGTGAAGGTATTCCCAAGGTCATATGTAATTGTTATTTTACATCAGTTCATATTTAACCATCAGGCATACGATAACACGTTAGTGTTGGTTGTATTGGGTGTACAGTGACATCATAATTAAATCCCATAGCACTCTATGGTTTCAGGAAACCTGTGTAATATAATCTTCCAAAATGGTTAGAGCGTTTCGACTTTATACTCAATTAGGTGTTTAATCTTAAAGTAGGTCACCTAAAACTTTGTATTATACCGGAGTATAAGAAGTGCTTATTCATGAGGTCTCAAATACATATATGGACATACATCAAACTTGTAAGACTTAAAAAAATCTTGAAAAAAAAAATCAATATAACGAATTAACTTCACGCTACTGTTGGGTACCTAATATGAGTTAATATATAAAATTGCTCAAAACTAGATTCAATGTTATTAAAGTTCTCATTAAAAACGAATTCATATGTAAATATAGTCTATAAGGTTCTCTAAATGTTGTTTTGTTGACACGGTTGAAAAAGTAAGAGGAGCAGAGTTACTTTCGTTCTGTTTCGTTTGTTTGTTTGTTCTATTGCCATTTATGTATGAAACATATCAATATCAACAACATCTGAAGATGCCTTCAGATATTGTACTCTACAGGGGCTCTATTATAAAGGGAGAATTAATATACAATATGTAGTACAAAAGCATTTGTGAATAAGTTGATTGTTGTACCCAGAGATACGTTATAAAGAGGAAGCACCTTTCAGAGTGACGAAGGCTACACTATAGACTCATTTTGGAGTCCGGAGGCTTTCACTTAAGTTGTTGTTATAAGTAATTATTAGACAAGTAAGTTGAGATCGCGGGAATTTTTCAAAACGAGAGCCGAAACGACTTATTGTTCTTATACAATCAACATTATTAAAAGGTAAGACGTATCTCTGTTTTTTTTTATAGATAGACTTCGTTTTATATGGTGATAAAACCGCCTTCGTAGTCTCAGTGTCCTGTGTTCGGTTTAGTGCTAGGAGCTGACACCCGACGTGGAATGTTGATAGACTAGTTGAAGTCTAGAACAATGCTTAGTTGACTATGTTGAATCGTTATTGCACACACTTGAATATAAACGTTCGAATTCTACTGAAATTTCGATCGTCAGAGCTTGTCTATGTTTACAGTCAATTGTGGATTCTTCTGTTAGAATCGAAGCTTTATTATATATTTGACAAAATTATGCTCTTCCGTAAGCCTATGATTGCAAAGAAAAAAAGTGATATTTGTACAAAAAGTACTTTATTAGTATTTATGACCTATAGAATTATGTTTTAGTAATTTTAATTGAAAGGGGCAACCTAGGGGTGATGCAGAAACAAAAAGAGGTAGATATAGAGATAAATATCTTAAAAGCAAGTACATTAACAATTATAATAATAGTAGGCTACCTTGGGATATTACGAGCAAGGATGTTTTGCTCTTCGATGAATAATGTACCCAATTTTTGAACACTGAGGGCACGGCATGAAAGTGGTCGTGTTTTCAGTTGGTCTCGTTTAGCATTCATTAAGAAGCTAATGTACTAATTACGTCACATAGCAGGCAAATTAATAAAGATCTAAAAGCCAGTTTTACAGAACAGTGTAAATGTACAAATAGACATCAACTACCTCCACCTGCGTCGTTAAAAGGATATCCATTGTCCATATCACAACATACGCTGCTACTACATCCACCTACCTACATATGCAGTGTCATTTAAATATCTTAATTATCGTCTTAAAACACTCTCCTTTCATTTGTTTAAATGGCACTAATAGTTTCAACAATGACATATTACGTTCTGCCATAAGTAAGAATGTTACAACAGGATCGAAAGGATATGTCGGTAGGTGATTGTTTCTCAATTAGCATATTGCTTCATCGGTTGCTATAAAAATATGAATATTACTGTGCAGTTGAGCGCCGAATACTCTATATGGGTTTAAGCGGAGAGTGGGCGGCTGGCGGCCGTGAGCCGAGTGGTGCGATTAGCTGAGCCGAACGTCAGCGGCGCAGCACGCGGTTCAGCCCGCCTCGCCCGATTCATTGCAACACCATTTATACCTATTTTAATAATTACTTATTATAATATCCGTGTGATAGACATACGAACGTACTTGTTCTACGCAGTGGTGATGCAGGCCAATGGTATCGGTACTTGCAGTGTATATAAGGTAGGACTTAAGCCACATTTACGTTAGTTGCAAGTTGAGGTCTATTTATCATCTTTCTGTTTGGATATAGAATGAAACCGAGATACCTTAAATCCTTAAACAATATCTCTTCATATCATTGTATCAGTCATACTTCAGATAGAGCCATGATTAGGTACATACGGGTCGGATACGCCGGCCTCACAGAAAACCGGTTGTGAACCTCTTTCCCATCTCCACATCCTCCCTCTCTTCTTCCCCTCCTCGCATTCCCCCGTCCCTCATCTTGATTTGCAAATGTGTGTGGACAGCAGTTGTCACTTACCATCAGGTGATCCATCTGTTCGTTTGTCCCCCTATATTATAAAAAATAAAACAAATTCTGAACAAGGTCAAATAAAGGTAAAAGATAGAGCAAGATTTAAAGAATCTCGATTAATCAAAGGCTTGAATTACATACCACATTTTTAGCAAGCTAAAAGTCTTTCACCCAAAATACATTTAGATACTATACCAAGAATTAAGAACCAAGAATCTGACTGATTATAGTAATGTATTATACTGCTACTATAACGTACTATAGTAACAAGTAGTAACCTACTGTAGTAAATTCTTGTCATACAAATTATTTAGTGACTGTTATAAATATTTGCTATATTGTTTGATTATCTGTTTGGAACAGGCCTTGCCTGGCATAAGAGATAATTTTAAAGGCAATGTCGTGGGCAGATGTTCGGAGTACATACCTACTTCATTTGCAAGTAGTATTCTACATCAAAAGATGATTACATGGTTACAATGTATATCGGAAACTTTTTACTACATACATATGTGTACTTACAGAGTACGGCGAATGACATGAAAACCTACTAAGGACCAATTACGAAGTTAGCGTTGTCGCTTGCGTACTCGATGAGTCGTCTCGCGAGTCGCGAGTGAGTGCGTGCACTCGTCGTTCGTCCCAGATTTGTGATAGGTCGGCGCTATCCCAACAGTTGCGTATTGTGTGACTGCGACCCCCGGGGTGAACGATCTCCTGTGAGTCGTCGGCATGGCCGCGATAATTACTGTCGCTCGTCGACCCGACTCCCGACTTCGTCCCGTGTGCACTTCATATCTTGTTTCTAACTCAACTGCTAAACACTCCCTGTTGTTACTAATTGTAACACTTTTGTCTTAAATTACCTTGACCACGTTTGTTGCATTGTCTTACTGATTTCTTAAGAAGTAAAAATAATACGATAAAGTTATGAAGTAACCTTTTGTAAATATTAAATACCAGCCGTCCCCGCAGTTCCACCTGCGTTTATGGTCATTGTTCCGCTCTTCATTGTCGTAGCGTGATGTTTTATATATTGCTCAATAATTATTAATGACATACAAAAAGATGTTTAGAATCCCACTTGAAGTTGCAGGGATTAGCCCGTTTAAACAAACGCACTAAAATACTTTCAACTTTAAATTATAGTTGTACAGATAAGAAATAGGTGACAATGTAGGTGCTAGTTAGGACATCGATTGATGGAAGAGATGGATATATTAGATAAATAGAATAGAGTTGATAATAGAAAGACTTGGGATAGGACTGTAATATGTAATAATTTTAAAATTACATTATTTTTAACCGACTTTAAAGAAAGTGGAGGTGTTTAGTTGGATTTATTGCTTGGGTGTTACATTATACATAACACTTACAGTTAGGGCGATAAAAATGATGACAGAATATTTGAAATGACATACATATGTATACATATATAAAAGATTTTTGAACGTAATTAATAAAAACAACCCCTGTAATTTGACTACACCAAGTGAGCGGTAAGTAGATAATTAAGTGAAGTAAAATACTTAGTTGAAAACAGTCACGTTTAGATGCCGTCATCGTGGTTTATGTAAATACATTGATGCAATTTTATATCAAGGTTTCGTGAATATACACACATACATATACAAGTATAATATTAGATGTAGTTGTCAAATACATATGAAATCATGTAATATGTCTCACTTTACTCTACTCATCATTAGTTATTTTAAATATTCATCTATAATCCCGTGTAAAAGTATTATTATTTAAAAAATATTTAACCACCGATATCAATAACGATTCTAAGACAATTTTTTTAAAATGTATTATGCCAGTCTTTGTTTTTGTATTTCATTATGTTAAACAATTTTTGGTTACGTGATGAGTGTGGTGACATTCTGAATAAATAGTTTAATTTTTACTGGAATAGGTAGGTATTACTAATTAAAAGAGAGATTGCCACAATCAGCAGTTAACTTCAGCAGCAAAGGCGACCTCAACCTGAATCGAATTATTATGAAATAATAAAGCTGCCTCTATATGGAAATAAAATAAAATTTTCGACCTGACAACTATTGCTATTGTGTGGCTCTTGTTTCATTACGCACCATTTTATTTTTATTTTATTTTAAAATCTAATCTAATCACCGCAACCTTTGTTAAGTTTGTATTTTATCTTTGTAGATAAATTAAAGTATTATGATTGCGCGTTGATCCAATCTAGTACGATTCAAAAAATCGAGTCACATGATCGGACATATCTACAAGTACATACATACGCTCAGGCCTGTATTCTCGAAGGTGTTGGCAGAGGTGTATTAAAACCCACATCTTTACATCTTGCCAATAAAATCCGGTCCTACTAATGTAATAGGGCAAGCCTACAGTCGTCAACCGGGCATTTTAGAAAATAAAGATGGGAAAATTAGGAGTATATTGAAAGGAAAAGTAGGGAAGGTAACGGTAGGAAAGGAGCAACAACTCGAGGACGGTGTTGGGTCGGGATCGCATACCTGTAACTCAAACTGCCTGTAGTCGGGAGGTACCATATTGAAGAATACTAAAATACTATATTAAAAAACAAAGTAATCAGTCAAACATTATTTTTCTTATAGTAATACATTATATTTACATAGGGTATATTTTAAAGGAAATCATCATCATATCTTTAGGGACATAATGTATACACATCAGTCATCTAAATAAATTATGGTAATAAATTTTTATAAAGAAGTCCTGAGCGTGGGAAAGGCTAGTTTTCACTTCACGCGGGCCTGGTCGAGGCCAAAGTAATGTCTAAAAGTGCTATTATTCTCTATTATTCCCTATAGAGTAAGAAGTAAGTAGTGATTGCCAATAGGCAATCACAGATAAAGTAAGGTATTGTTAAGACTCGTAGAAGTGTTAAAAGAATATTAAGTAGCTTATATGAGTTACAATAATATGAAAAAAATATTAAAGGGAAGTTTTTCTGTAGAATCTCTAAAAAATGCGAAGAAGATCCGAAATTATGTAGAATTCCTTACAGTGGAAGAAGTTTTTACGGTTGTTATAATAAAAGAGATAACACATGCTTAGGTCAAAGATCCCTTAAACTTAACATTTTCGTGACAAAAAACGAATGAATAAATGGTAAGACTAACGTGGCGGCCAAATTTTTAAGTTGACAACAATGAACGTTTTAGTCATAAAACACAGGCCGATTATTGCAGGCCGTGAAAGTATTTTAGATTCTAATTCGGATCGATAAGCATCTATGCCAATGTTCAAAGGTTAACGATGTATTAACTATTTAATACAACGTGACTTCAGTGACCGACCCTCCATTGTTTTCACGGTCGAGCGTTAAATATTAAGAGAATTGATCTTTGGTCGTACGTTAGTAAAATGGACGGTTGTGGAACACACGTTATGTATGGTGATTTTATGAGGGTCTAGTCCTATAGTGAATTTAGTTTATACACGTGAATTACTTATGTTTGTAAACAAGCTTGGTTCACTGTATGCCTATAGTTTCCTAACAGGAAAAACTCATTAACAAACTGAGTTTGCCGAACCTCGCTACTGCGATCTATTCATGCAAATATATAATGTATATGATAGATACTAACTCGATTGTCCCAATAAGAGTTTAAATGTTAGCAGCAACAAACTTTTGAGAAATCTATTAAATCCTGATCCAGACTCTTACACGAAGAAATTAATAAAGTTATCGACCTCTTACAAGATAATGTCCTTCGTTGTGAACAGCTACTTAGTTTTTATAACCATTTCATTTATTTTTTATTTTTACCCACGACGGAACGGAGACGGTATATACGTTTGGGGTCAGAGGATGTTTGTTTGTGCGAATCCATGTTGTCATTTTTCTTCAGAACTACTAGACCGATTCTGATGCAGTTTCAGGTATGAGTTAGGGTTTTGATTGGTGCATGTTCTTAGATAGGTGTTACGGTGACAACTCACCAGAGGGCGCTGCAGCAAACATTGTTTGTACAAATCCATGTTGCCATTTTTCTCCAAAACTACTAGTCCGCTTTTGATGAAGTTTTCAGTTATGGGTTCGGGTTTGATTGGTGCATATTCTTAGATAGGTTTTATGTTGACAACTCACAAAACTCAAAACTACTAGTAGGGTGATTAGTGAGGGTTCTTAAATAGATTTTATACTTTTTCAATTACTTTTTAACCGTCATGGGTTTTTCCAAAATGTTTATTTTGGCTTTTCTTGTAGTGTGATGTTGTTACTCTTCATTGACATGTTTACAAATGCAATTCCAACAAAAGTTTGAAACATGTTACTTAGGGCTTAAAAACGCAATCAATAAATCCTCAAAATCCTTATTATATGTGAAGAATAAATTTCAAAGGTCAGAAGGAATTACAAGAATTATTCTTTCAGTAAACAATGCGTTGCGGTCTGATTGCTACTTACATATATACATACATATGAATCAGGGTACTTTAAAGAAGGTGAGCATATGTGTTCTGTGAAAATATTTTTTTGAAAGAGTTATGAGCGTAGTCGATTGTAGCCATGTCAATTCACCGTGCGAAGTAGCAAGATTAAAATGTCTTAATAAGCTCCAATAATCCGTATCTTACATACCCTTAAAACCAAAACCACTCATGAAATAAAAACACTAGCAAAAAAATACATATCTGGGTATCGTTTTTAGTGTAGAGAAGAGAAAGTAAAGTAAAAAATAAGACGGCGGCATCACTGATACTTAATACTACCTACTTACATTTTAAAATATATCAAAACTATACGAAAGTGTAAGTTTAATACTAAGAACTTGATACCAGATATGAAAACCACATATTTACTTTATTTATGGTTTAATATTACCTTATACGTAACTTATTCCGAAATTAGGTTTTTGTCTATTCACGTTTAAATTTTTCCAAAGAAATTGTAAATAGAGCGATGCTCATCCGCCACAACTGGACGTCAAAATTATATATTACATCTCTATAAAATAAAGCCTACAAAGTATACTATATACTAAATTTTGTTTTAATGTTTTTATTCTTTATTATTATCGAGTATATTGAAGCCGCCGTATGGTATATTCAAAACAGACTGAATATTTTTTTTAAGTTACTAAAAGCAACATTTTCGGCTTAACTTGAGTGAAAATATTTTCGCCATTAGTACATAATTTTTTATATTAATTTCTTTTTTACAAAAAAAACTGTGGGATTGGTGTTATAAAAGCATCTCACCAGGGCTGCCATAGTGTGGGTCACCATGCTGCATTGACTAGACATGCAATGAGGATGGTGACCACCACTCTTTGACTCCACTTATTGTTTTCCATCAGGCAAAGTGGAGTCACTATGATAGGCTAATATAAAAAAAAATACTGGGCCATAAAGTGGGCTTTTTAGAAGAAAATATTATTTCTATTGTTGCAAGCGTATAAGATAAAATCTTATAGTCTAATGGAATCCCTTTGAACACAGAGTAACGATGTGATTGTTCGTGTATAGTCTGAATGAATGAATGCCAGTACATTACGCAATTTGTTCTTCTATGGCTGGGTTAGGTCACCCTTAGGTGAGATTCTTTTTCAATTTTCCCACATCAAATTCCTATGGTATTATGGTCAGTATACAAAAACAAGTAACGAAATCTATCTTACTTTATAGATTTCATTGTTTTAGACTGTGGGAATCTATATTATGTCTTTAAAAAGGTTATGTTATGACATCGACGACGACGATATGGTCATTGGTATTTATGACGTAATCTTAATTACAAATGGAAGGCTTAAGGCTTAAGTATAGTAAAATATATATTCGAAACCGTATGTCTGTATAAGGTATTAAACGCCTATCTTATTCATAAGTAGCCCTTTTGTGTATGGTAATAGAGCTCGTCGATTTATATTTATACATTCCACTCAAGGCGTTGTTATTTTAAAGATTAGCTGTTATCTAAGTCTACTTGTACTACTAACAATTGGCATCTCTAGAGAATACGACTATTGTATTCTATGGCATCTTCTATTCATAGGTGCAATTAGATGGGATCAAAACAAATAGTCCTTTAATGAGACATATTCTTCAATGAAATTTGATTTGCTAATCTTTTAATCTTTAAATAAGCTATTAATATACAACCAATTTTGGCCTAATCATCATCAATCATCTTTTTAAAAGAAATAGCTTTGTTGCCAGGCCACGGTCTATGCCCATGAACGATCTAGCTGCCCTACACTTTCAAAATATACAATCCATAACTCCCAAGTTTATCTTAAACAAGGCGAACGCAAATCCTGCATTCCGTTTTACATTTTTTCAATAAACTATGAAGCAGTCGTTTACGGCATGGGCACATAGGAAGAGCCAATTTTCTTTCTTGATTCCCATCGCATTTGCCGGTCCGTCATGTCCACTCACTCAAGGGCTAGTGCTAACGCTGGGGGATAATGGAACTCACGTCCAGAGGGATTTAAATAATGGGTCGTAGGACCGGCCTGCCCCGTCATCCGTCTCTTCTGTTTACGCGTGTCAGGGTAAAACGACCTCAATCAACTATACATGGGTATATAAACGCCAATGTATTAAAATACCATTGTACATTGATATTATTACGGTTGTAAAGAAAGTTAATATTAGTTTATAACTATTACATATGCATATATTAAAGAAGTTATAGAGTGATGTTATCCTTTTCGCTTTTATTAATGAAATGTAGAATTATGGTGCAATAGTTCTCGTGATGACTCACAAAAAATAATATAAATAATTTATGAAATATATTTCAAAGTTTTACTGTTTTTCTTGTCTATGAGATTTTAAATTGATAACATGTTTTTAAGAATATATAGTAGTTACAAAAGTTATTTTCGTAAATTTCGTATTTATTTGGTACTACTTTCTCTGACTTTATGAAAGTGAGGGAAATCTCTACGGGGAAGTCCACCCGTTATAAATAAATTATCAAGTTTTGAAGAGTTGTAAGCATCGGCCTAGGTAGCACTAGCTGCCAAGTATGGTATGAGTTACTGGTTCAAGTTTTACCTTTTATAAAGTGTGTGCACTTTATACCAAGCCTAACATTCACGTTTTTAAATACCTCATTGTTATCTTCCAAGAAAATACTGAGTAACTTTAGAGCTTGCTTATATATATATTTTGTGGAAACGGGCTTGAATTCTTTAAGGAAACCGGAAAATGCAAGTTATACTAAGCATCATGTATAAAGCGTAATGTACCTATTTATTTTAGTTGTGATGATGATATGATATTTTCTTACATCATTGAAAATGTAATCATTATATCATCCCCAATTTTATCTGTAGAATATTAAATATAGCGTAACTGTAATCTTTCCATTCTCTGTAACGTCAATTTTTTTAAAGGCCGATTGATAATCTTTAGAATCGATCGAAAAATAGTATTCGACTAGCTTAAACATTTTCTTTTATATGCACTGACTATGAGACGGCAACAAATTAAGTTTTTCAGTGATCCATGAGCGAATACTTTGAGCTTTCATTGTAATAGCCCCTGAGTACCTAAAAGATGAGCGGTATTTAAGCCACAGTTAGGAGTCTTTTGGGTACCTTGAAACACTAAAAAGTAAGAATGTTCTTGCTTGTTGCCATTCCTACAATTCGTAAGTACGAAACAATAACAAAAACTGTTGTCACTCAACTCTTTATCTTCAACCAAAGATTGTTCACGGAGTGGTGCTTTTACGGGAAATCCCATCACTGTTATTATTGCTCTAGTATGTGGCATATTATATTGCCATGGACTATTGAATGGACATGGCAGTATCAAACTACTAATACAGTTAAATTTAGTAACACTGATCCAAAAAAACATTTTCATTTCAATACAATCATTTTTTTTTTTTAATTGAAATAATATTTTAAAATTAATGAAATAAAGTATTTGATACTCTTTTTTAAATCATTGAAGTTTTTATTTTAAATATACAGCAGAATAAATTTGCAGCGTAATCGTGTTGAATGTTAGTTTGGGGTTCAATTATTGGAAAATCCGTTAGTTCGCGGAACTGTTATGCCTTGATCCATTTGCATTACGTCGCCATGTCACTTTGCGTTTCGTCAATTACCGGTATGGTCTGTTTGATTTTGTTAACTGTTATGTTCTGTTTTTAACTGAAGTTCTGAAAGGGTAACCTATAAAAGAATTGAAGTTCCGTTACCGTTCCTGGTTCATAAAAAGCATGCATATGGTAATGGACATCTCATAAAATATATTATATAAATAATACTGTTGATATGTTGTATAATCTAAATACAATCACATATTCAATCAGCACATGTAATGTAATGTTAGAGATAGTAAACTTACAAATATGTGTTTTTGTACACATATCGTTACCAATTGTGAACAGAGCTAAATATTTTTATTGGATAGATTATTCATTACTTGCAAAGTGTTTAAGTAAGTTCTTCCAAGGTGGCAAGCTCATGAAAGGGTCTAACTTAATAATCAATTAAATGACATTTATATCAGCTATACTTTCACTAACACACAATTTATAAACTTACGGAACAGAGCGAAATTTGGCCATGTAATTTTTACTCCAAGAAAAATGACAACAACGGTTTAAATATATTACGAATCGAAGCACTTATCGTTTATTATGATTGTTATTAATATACATTTATTAACACAGTGTGTACCGGCCATCGATAATACGCGTACCTATATGTAAATTAATACTGCCTTGAATTATTATGCAGAACTACACTGCTACCGTCGATGGCGTACTAAAATTAATCCTGTTCATCCATATTTGGCGTGTTTGCTTACGCGGTCCCTTTATTTATTCGTCTTACAAAGTTCCTTCCAACCAGGAGTGTCCGCATAGAAAGTTTATCTTCGGTAAACATCTTTTATCGGTGATCAAGATATTTCGTTCGAGGTAACTTTGGTGGCTTCTTGAGAAATTTAAGTATGCCTGTATTAAAGTTATAACATAAATCAAATTTAATAACAAGTTCTAGTGCTTTAAATATAAATAATCAAGAAAGAGATGACGGTGATAAATTTTATCCTTTCAAAATTGCTGTCTCGAATATTGGATTTTAAAAAATTTGGGATAATTAAACCAACTTATACAGTAGACCTAGCCTACCTACCTTGAGCCAAATTTAAGCCTGACGGAACTTCATTAAAATGCCCTCATAACCTAGATTAGCAGTTGCACGATGAGTGTTCAGTGGTGTAAATGTAGTTGTCACGAATGTTAGTGGCGCTTGGACCCGCAGTGGCAGGTCGACCGCCCAAGCGCACCACGTGTATCTGTGACGCAAGCGCGCGTGACCATGACATCAGTTCTTCGGCGCCATTGTCGCGACACCTTTGATGGATCGTCGGAGACGATTTCCATTTCAGTACGACTACAAAGAAAGCGGATATTCTGTAGATATATACGTCAGTCGGTAGTATGTAGAGTAGCCGCTAGCCAAGCAAGTGAATCACTTACCGCCGGATTCGTAACGTGTGACGTTAGTAAATTAACTGTCTGCATACAAAGTTTTTTAGAATGTTATAATTTGATTCACTTAGAGCTGCGAGAATTAAAGTGACGTATAATCGATGTGTCAGAATGAATCTTGCTCTATTGTTTAAATTGTATTAGACATATCTAAGTATTAAATAAAATCACATGTGACATCTAACACTTTAAAACCTAAGTGACGAGGAAAATGCATACTGTTGGCATGCATTTTCCTCGTCACTTATGCGAAGCATGTTTCAGCTATATATGATTATATACAGATTTAACTTTAAATGTAATATTAAGGTGCGATTATGTAATAAAATAACTTATATATAAATATATATGTATATACCTTTTAAAAACCAATAGATAACGTATCAGATATGATTGCTATTTATACTAAGATTGTTCGAAAAAATAAGTAATTCAGAAGCAAGTGGTAAAAGTGACGAATATTTTTCTTGTATAGGTCGCAAACGAGCAGGATAATTGATAGTGACAACCGACAACTACAACCGAAAAGTTGCAAGGACGCTGCCGGCCGTAAAGGGTGTGAAAAAGAGAGGGGAAAAGTCACTCACTCCTTCGATGAAACACAACGCAATAATTGCTTTACCGGTTTTCTGTGAGGCCATGGTATTACTTCCAGCCAGGATTCCTGCCCAAGTATGGCTGAGGGTCTTCGACGGTTATCATTGGACATGTAAAATCAAGGATTGCGGACAAAACAAGTAAGTATAGTCGAACATTAGAGGGATAGAAGTTACGCAGAATATATACTGATCAATAGCAAGTCAAAGTACCCGTGTAGATTGTTAACGGTTAATGACAGAAGAGAAGCTCGTGAGGTACTTCGTAAGTAAGAATAGACCCCAGTGATGTTATCTCTGCTTACCCTGAAGAGACAAAGGCGTGTGCTAGTGTATATAATATGTACCTATAAGCAATTTTAATGTTATACAAATATATACATAGTTGATTTAGGCTGTATTTTGTAAAAGGTTTATACGTCACAGCACTAATACTTAGTGCTACTAACCCTATTATACATGTCTATGAATGACCGTGTACATGCCTACTAACAAGAAATTATTTATTAAATATTAGAGATGGGTATTAGTCTTTTTTGTAGCGGCAATGATAAATGTTGAGAATAATTTTTTGACTGGCCTGTTGGTCTAATGGTTAGTGACCCTGACTGCTAAGCCATGGATTATCATGGATCGTGGGTTCAATTCCCACCCAGGACAAATATTTGTGTGATGAGCATGATGATTTGTTCTGTGTCTGGGTGTAATTTATCTATAATATGTATGTATTTAGAAGTGTATAAGTATTTTTATCAGCTGCCTGGTTAGCGTAGTACAAGCTCTGCTTAGTTTGGGATCTGAAGGCCGTGTGTGAGATTTGTCAAGTTATAAGTTATTTTAAAACCCATAATAAACGACAATGACCTACTGCCACAGTAAAAAAGCAGAGATTAATTACATTATGCCTTATTACTCGACTGCGCAAGAAAGTCGATTATGTTTTTCGATTCCATGTATGTATGTATGTATGATGTTACTTTGTTAGACTTTAACTTGCGTTACTTTATCTTATTAGAGTATGAAATTTAGGTAGGCGGTAGCGTAGTGGCTAAAGCGTTGGACTTGTGTTCAAGTGGCTGTGGTTCGAATCCCACCCAGTGCACTACCGATGTGATCCGACTCCTAACCAAAGCATATGTTATGTTTAACACGAATGGGTCCGCTTGACTCGAGTAATACCACGGCGTCACAGAAAACCGGTAGACAAACAATGCTACCAGAGGCCCATCGCCTCCTCCTCTTTTTCCTCCCCTCACCCCCTCCCACCATCGCCCTTCATCACAATCAATAACGGGTAGCATACTTACGGTTCTTGAAGTTGTCACTTACCATCAGATTACCCGTCTGTTGTCTGTCCACTACATAATAAAAAAAAAAATCTTCGATTTTAATCGAAATCTCCCATAAAGTTGAAAAGATTTTTAAAAATGCTTACCCTTTATTTATTATTTATAATACATATTAAATTCAATACGAAGCAATGAGTCATGTCATGCATAACACAATTTTACTCCAATGAAATTCTTCTGAACATTTGGTGCGGAAAACCACAACTCTAATGAGTAATTCCATAACTATATGAAAATTTGTTTGTTTTGCCAGATCCTTTTTTACACTTCAAACCTAAGCGACCTGAAAAGGCAGTCTCGTAAAGAACCAACTTATATTATAGATTATTCAAAAACTTCTCTTTTATACGCTTTTTGATTGAGGTATTAAAAGTTTAATTATAGAAAACTTTATAAGAAGTGTGCTTTTGTTTAACAGTCCATGTTTTATGGCTGCGGTAATGATGATGATAGATTTACGTGCAAGTGTTCATATGGCGGCACATTGCTGGCTCAAGGTCATTGGCGCTACATACATGGCATACATCTTTAGAAAAGTAAGCGTACCTACATATTAATCTGGGTGTTTATCAGTTAAGCGCAGGAAAGGGCTTTCATTTGAGTTTTACACCTTTATTTCTGTCTACAATTCTCAACCGCTAACTCTCAGCTCCGGTGAGGGAACGACTCGTGGGGGTCTTCAAAGAAAATAGATATTTTGAAGTAGAAGAATATACATTTGACTGAATAATTTATATTTATATGTATTATCTATTTTTAATATGTAACCAACTTTAAGCGAAGCAATAAACCATAAAGATAAGTTGTGAATCAACACCCTCATGTTTAATTTACTAGTAAGATGCAGGTAAGAACCAGTTTTTGTCCACATCTAATATCAATCAACTTATGAACGAAGCAGGAAACTCCGGACAGACACAAAAAAGTTAAAGTCAAAAACGCACTCGTACATATTGTGCCGTATAGTAATGGTATTGTACATGGAAAGTGCAATTATAGGCAATTTGGCTATTGGTTTATAACTGAAGTAAAATAAAGCAATAAATGAATTAAAATTAGTGGATGCTCGAAAAATAGTATAAATTTTTTACGTGGTAGAGCCATGCTTAGGCACGAATGGGTCGGCTTGACCGGTGCGATACCACGGCCTCCCAGAAAACCGGTTGTTAAGCAACACTTGCGTTGCATTTCCCCCAAATTAGTGAGGTTTCCGGAGGCCCAACTCCCCTCTCTCTATTCCTCTCCCCTTACCCCCCGTCCCTTTTCCCAACTCCCCGTCTCTTTTCCCTTCTCGCATAGCCTTATCCCTCTTCACCCTGCAGTTGCAGGTGTCCATGGACGGCGGTGTACCATCAGGTGAGAAGATGTTTGATGAGGTTATTCATATATGTACATACATATATTTTCTAAGCACTAAGACAGTTCATAGGCATACGCGTAATTTCTTTAGACTTAGTGTCATCTGCGACTGATATGGAAGGATTTTCATCCTTTAACTTTGAGCTTGATTTTTGTATAATGATCTTCTGAAGCGGGTACTGGACTGAAACGTATTTATTCATTCATCATATTCAGAACTTGTTTTTTTTTTAAGTTTTTTATTCAAGAAACACGTGCCGTATTAGGAATAATTCCTGTTTCGCGGGGGGCTTTAGAAACATTCAATCAACGGGCACAAAGAACACCCAGACTCTGGACAACTATTTGCGGATCACACAATTTTTTGTCCCGTGTGGGAATCGAACCTACGACCTACAGTTCAGCAGTCAGCATCACTAACCACTAAACCAACAAGCCCGTCGCTTGTTTTTCTTATTTATCTTTACACATCTGTCTGTGATATCTGCAAATCATATAAATCTACGCAACAGAAGAGACCCACAAAATACAACATAAACTGTATAGCTATGTATGTGCATTGTCGTTTATAATAAGATATCCAAACATATCAAGTCATTACATTTAATAGAACAGCTTTTATAGTACTAAGGTGGTTCTTGAGAAAAAGTAGAATATCTATGTTTAAAAACTTTGCATGCTACTATACATTATAATACTAAATATGTATGTATGTGCTTTAAAACATATATAACACTATTGTATGCCATGTTTAACGCAATTATTATTATTATAATGAAATGAACACTTTGTACCGTAGTTTGTGGTCTATTGTTACTCAATCGATTGACATTATCAAGTTTTCAAAATTAAAGTAGATATCTGACACTGCCTACACAACAACAAATTTTAGTTACTAAAAATATTATAACAAGTATGTAACATAAACTTACATATAATGGCTCCTTCTGTGACTTTTATAATAAACACAGTTACCTAATATAGTTAGTAATACATACAGTCACATCGTCTGATGTTATTATTATAGTTTACACACGGTACCCTAAAACCGAAGTACTTATAGATGGTTCATGGTCTTACGGTGATTATAATACCACATCGCGGTCCGTAAGTTATTACAACCGAGATTGTACCAATTGATGAAAATAATAGTGTTTTTTCGTATTACCACGTTACAAGCTATAATTTTCTCGTCGTAGGAATAATATGGGCCGTACTATTTGATTTGCATGATGACGCTTGCTGATTTCTGTTTAATCATGATTTTCTGAACACATTTCAAACATCATTCAAAATCAACTTTCTGCACATGTTATTTTACTATCTCTTGAGATCTTATTAAATTATAGGATCTAACAAACACTATTTTAGTTGTCGTCGCCTGTGGCAACGATAGTATATTTGTATGCAATTTAAGTTATTGGTATTTGGGGCTGTTGCTAATGTTTCTTTGTTTGGTTCCTTAAAATCAAAACCTTTATTTTGCAGACACACTTCATCAATTACGATTCCTCCTAAATAAGCATAAAGTGAAACTGTAACAGACCAAAATTGAAATGTAGGAATTTGACAGTTTAATAATATTGAGTTAGGCCGACTTTATATTCAAAGTTCCTTATAAATGGTACAAATGGGGTCAGTTATGATAAGTTATGTAACGATAAGTCCCATGTTTACATAGACATGGTCGGTAGCAGCCAGTTTAAATAGTGTTATCAAAGACTAGCCCAACATCGTGGAGGCAATTGACCCTAATATCCGTTGACACTCCATTATCAACACGTATATTGGCCAATATGGTTTGAATTAATTTTATTTCTTGTTTTATCCATATGGAACACAAAGTAAATATGCAGAAAATATAATATAACCTAGTTAGTGTTATATATTTATAAATTGACAATTAATTATGAAATTCTCAGGCCTTGCCGTATTTACATATAAAATACTGCATATAAAGTTGCTCATAAAGTAGAACTTGTAATTAATAATAATCATATTTTCATATTGTAATTTATTTTAAAAGGAGTTGCAATATATTTATTTATATAAGACAAAAAAAAAGGATTATGATTGGAAGTACTAGCGGTTTGAATTCAGGTAAATGTTTACCTTAAAGTACACAGTCAGTCAGGCATGTGATTTCGAAATAATACATATATAATCGTAGGTGCTTAAATGTACCCGTGGCTGTTGCTGGACGGATTTTTCGAATTGAGAACCTTGTTAAACAGCTCCTGAGCCTTTTCTGTTGCTCTCATGATAGGGATCATCGCATGGTTAAAACAGGAGACGGATTACAGGATTTTAGGATTTCGTACAGTAACGCAGCAATTTAAGTGGTCACCTCGCCATCACGTTACCGGCACTTTATGTAATCATCAAATTGTTGTTCAGAGTTTGGGTATGATTTCCCCGCGACACAGGAACTAATCCTAGTGCGGGGTTGTCTTTAAAAAAATGTAGTAGATTGATTACAAGTGGTTTTACAATAGTATTTTAGGGTTATGTTTTTCGAGTGTTATATGAGAGGTGTCATTTGAATTTGAATAGTCTCAATAGTGGAAGTGACATAGGCTATTTAACATTTCATCATAACGGCATGCGAAAACAAAAATAGAGTGCAAGTTAATACATAATGCAGCCAGGTTTTATATTTATATAATCATTTTACTTGTTGCTCCAAACCTTACACAGAATAATCTTATAATAATATAATTCCTAAATGCTCGTTACTAACAAATATTAAATGTATGTGGTTTTTATTTAGAAAGTAGAAAGTGAAACTTGTAGTAAAGCTTTTAAATATTTGTAATTTCCTTTTTAAAAATATATTAATATTAGGTACAAATTGCCATTGACAAAACATTACATAATTGTTACTCAAATGTAATATGTCATATTTACGTGTCTGGTCTTTGCACTAACTAGTCTAGTGGCTAGTACCCTTGACTGCTAAGCCAGAGGTTGTGGGTTCGATTCGATTTCGATCAACAAATAGTTGTCTCGATTCCGGGTGTTCTTTGTGTCCACTGTCTGTATGTTTGTAATGTCTCCCGCGACACAGTAATATTTCCTAGGAATGGAAAGGTCTCTAAAAAAAAATTACGAACGTAAGTTAACAGATTACAATTACTAGAATTACACAGAACAATATTGACTTTAAATGCTATGAGTTACTCAGACTAAAAGGTAAACAATCATTATGGTTTTAGGACTTATTCATAAATGTTTCTTACCAATTAAAGTAGATCGGAATGAGGTAAATAACTCAACAGCATAAATACATATTACAAATCCATTGACATTAAAGAAAATTAGGTGTTTTCTTCATGAACATTAGGTGTAATAAAAAGTATAAAAACACAATGCGTCAAAAAAGTAATAAAAACATTTTTTATAAAATATAAACTGCACTGGGAAGGGTCGTGGTGCACCTAAAACAGACACAAAGAATATTCAGAGTCGGGAAAACTATTAATGGATTACACAATGTTTTGCCGTGTGGTTCTTGGTCGAGTAGTATCTCTGCCCATCGGTGCCGTAATAGGCGACAAAGGGGTTGGACTGTTAACAAACAGACGATATTGTATATAGGTGCAGTGCCCAGTTGGCTTGTAAGTGGGACTAAATTATGTCTGTGTGTTTGTATGTATTATTTTGTGCCACGTATGGGAATCGAACCAACAATACTTCGGGCAACGTAAATGCGAGGTAATCGTTTAACCATTCCGCCATCCGAGCAGTTTAAATACATAAAGTCTGAGAAAAAAGTTCCTATTTATGGCATATTACGATTGCGGAGTACAGTTTTTTCAACATATTAAGTTAATTAGTTATTACACATAACTAAGAGGAAAGCGAAAAATCCATGTATCAATGTAATTAGCATTTTTGCTGTATAACTGACCCCATTCTCAGCGGAAGTTGCATATATCTAATATCTTGTGCTGATGGCAATTTTCGCTACATTATTTATATTTGTCGGTAAGTGACCCTATTGATAAGTGTAACAATAAACTTTATAACCAAAATTCCCCAAATCACAAACAATTTAAACTTATAAAAATAGTTATACTTTTATTTTACTTTTACTTATACTAATTGTATGCTGATTTAGAAATGAAAACCTACATTATTTTTCCTTTTTTCGTTTTCTAAAACATTAATGTTACGTATTTTACATTTTTTTATACATATTTTAACTCATTTTTCATGCATATTTCAAGCTTTTGTGTATATCAACACATTGTTCAAACAGTATTAGGTATAATAATTAGTCGACAGTGATTCAATTTAAATGTGCCAGCACTAAGTCAATTGAAATTGCTTCTGCGCCATTTTAATTTTGCACTACGTTAAGCAAGCTGTATTTCATTTTTAACTGCACATTAATAAATAAAATATAGGTACCTAAAATATACATACGTGTACTGTAAGAAAAGGTTGGATTGTGATTTAAGGTCACTAATTTCAGTTGACTTTGAAATTGGACTATAAATAATTGAAAGACTAAATTATATTCGGCCGGGGCTGTGTCGGTTTAGTGGTAAGTAACCCTGACAGCTCAGTTGGAGGTCGTGGGTTCAATTCCCACTCTGGACCAAAATTTGTGTTATCTACAGTAAGTTGTCACGAATCTGGGTGTTCTATGTGCCCGTCGTTTTTATGTTTGTCAAGATCTCCGGCGACGCAGGAATCATTCCAGATGCGAGAGTTGTTTTTTTTTATACGAATGTATGCTTGATAATGGATGTATGGAAGTGAAAAATATATATTATGATTTATTTAGTTGTATGTATTTGTATATGTTGTTTTTGTAATTGTAAACATAATACATCTGTTATATTTTTTTTATAAACTTATACCTCATTACACTGATGATCACTATAACTTTTATAGTTATAAGTTACTTGTAAAGAGATCAGTGTTCAACAATATAAATAAATTGTAATTGCATCAAAGTGGTTGGAGATGGGACATTGCAACAGACGGAAATGGAGTGACGAGCGCTTATCGACGCAGGCGGCCTATCACAGGAAGTGGTCACCACAATCCATCAGCTTTTACAACTCATTTTATAAACAGAGCAAGCTGTTTTTGTATCAGGAGCCGTTGTGGGTACAGATAGAAACTAAAGTCTTCGAATGTACATATTCTTAAAAAAACCTTTGGTTTTGTGTAATGTATGTGATGATGGGAGTTTTAAGTGAATTTTCTAATCAATGCGAAAGACGTTAGGATTGTATTCACGGTGTGGCGGTGTTTATTACTCAAACATAGGCTGCGTTTTATATACTACAAGGCGAAGCAACACCTAAATATTAACCTGTTAATATTTTTCTTTTTTATTGTTATTTGTAAACAGTTTCTATCTAGAATTCTAGACCGAGTGCTTTTATTTTTGCGGGTGTCGAATGTTGACTATACAATTTATGTTGGAGCGAGAAGTGTTAGCATCTAACATAAAAATAAATAAATATATCTAGAACTTTAAAATTCAAATAATAGTGTTGATATTATTTTGTAGGTGATTAAGTAAAACTTATATTAGAAGTTACTATCGCTTAAACCAAATCATTTATAATCTTTTCGACGTCAAAACTGTGTCACGTAATGATTTACTGGCTATAAAATTGTGGAGCCGCTCTATTTGAATTCGCGTCGTCGAATAGTGGAGTAGAGCATCAAACACTAACGAGGGGTCAGAGGTTGGTGTCTTTACGTATATATTTTATAATGATCGTGGCGCAAGTAAACACGGCTAGCGGCTTATCGGGCGTCCCGCGTCAAGGTTCTTCACCCTTGCTGTCAGCTTCACGCCAACGACTGCATGCGCCCGCTGCAATGCCCTAATGATCATCGCTGGCTCATTACTACTTAAAATTTTAATATCGGTCGACAAACTCTGATACCTATAATTTAAACCATATTGTCCTGTAACAGTTTTGTGCCTAAACCGGTAAAAAGAACATGGAATGCGTTGATGCCACGATGGCATGAATAATTGTGAGAGGTATCACACATTGTGTATCGGAAATTAAACAAAAAGTCTCGGAACCGGTGCCGCGCGATTTAGTGATTAACTTACGTCCGTGTTATTGCATGCTTCAAAATAATTCGACGAACTCGTCAAAAAATAAGGAACTCTTAATATCCGAAGCGAATCATAATTACAGCGACACGTTTATAATTTAAACGTTAAAGTGAACGATGATTGATATATAGTTGGCAATACAATAACAGCTAAACAGTGATTTACTGATGTAATATTTGCACCACACAGTGAACCTTTTATCATCACTTTGATTAATGCTTCCATGGCATGTGTGACACTGATATTACTTGCACATTAATGAACAGGATACGAAGTCATTGTTTGATGTAAAGTATCGTTTCTATTTCAATTAAGGTCAATGAACTGTACAGGATTTTTTGAATTTCCAATATTTAGTGTAATATGATAAATACAACGGTTCAATACAAATATTGAGTTGTCACGACATTTTAAAATACGCGCGCCGGATGACCAGTCCGCGCACCTTATGGACGTGTGTTGTGTTGCAAATACAAGCCGAGTCATGGTTATCATTAGTAATGAGTGGACAACGTTCCTCTTGAACTATGCCAGACCGCACTTGAATTCAATACAGAAAACACATTGGTACATTTCCAACCCTATTTTTAACTTATCTAAGTGTAAATCTTAACACATTGCATTACTAGTGTTTATAGCCGATGTTGATTTTCAATTTTGGCGAAGTAAATTATGTTCAAAATTTCAAGAATTTTCAAAATATATTCCAATTTAGGTTCCTTCGTCCTCATGGTTAAATATTTATTATCTTTATGCGAGCATTAGAAATCGGTATGCATTATTCATTCTAGTGTGGTCGTTATTGGTAGACTAGAGGTTATAGAGGATTTCTTTCGAGTGCGTAAGCGCATCGGTGACCCGGCTGCGGTGCTCGGGCGTGAACGCAGCTGAATGAATCAACCGGACCGTGCCGTGACGTCACCAAGAAGGCGCGTCCTTCTCATCTTTTTATAATGTTCCATCACGTTGCCGACCATATTGTTAACTATCTATCTCTCGTTATTGCCTTTGTTACCGAATTCTAAGAAATAACAATAGAATTCTCTTGTTAAATGACAATGTTAATAAAACAAAAAGAATGTCAATAAAGTAGGTAGGTAAGTAGTAAGTAGTGCTGGTTTGGTTGTTTTTAAACAAGACAGAGAACTGATTATTTTAAGTAAGTATACAAAAGCCATTTTCTTTTCAAAGTTCTATTAAGATTATCCTTATTTTATAATTGGAATTCACTAGGAATTTGTTTACTTTAGAGTCATACGAAACGTCAATTAAAACTTTAAAGATACTGTGTCCTCTTAGAGTGTGTCCCCTTAGAGAAGACTAGGAATCCACTACATTATTTTTAGATAGATTATTTCTAGATTATAAAATATATTTCATTACACATTTTACTTGAACTCTACAAGACGGTGCCCTCTATCGACAGCCAGCGTAAAAAAAAGTAAAGATTTTAAACCGAGTCGCAAGTCGCAGTCAAATTCTCAAATGAATTCAGTTGACATGAGTTTATCATAACTTGAGTAAACTTCTCTTATTTAGTATCAACAACAAATTGTTATATTGTAGATATGTTACTGACGTTTTCAACCTGAATCCTCAACAACTCGATTGTAGACAACGACCTACCTATGTTAGCGTGGCTCTTTTTAACAGTACGTCATGGTGTTAATTTTTCTACGCGTAAATAACTACTAAGTTTAGTTAGCATAAGTACTTTAATTATGATTAGATCAGTGATAACAATAATAACATTACGTGGCCCATGGACTATTATAATTATGAATCATTGGAAATGTATACAATCGCTCGTGTATGTCTGTGTTGCACAACTGAAGTGATCTATCCAATGTTTAATTGTGCGATTTCCTAAAACCTTGGACGCTAAATCATAGAACGATAACATCGTTAATGAAAACTGACCTCTCTACGTCCGACCCAGTTATTAATTGCTCGCAACGAAACTGTATCTGGATGATGTTCTACATAAATGAACGATAGAGATTGAGTGTTATGTTTTCTACGATGCGTTATCAGGGTTATCATCCCTAAAAATCAATAATAATAAACGTGTTCAATAATGGTAAGCTGTGTTACCTGTTATTATACATACTTGAAACATTCTCTCGCGTTTTTGCAACCATAATGTCCACGGCACGTTAGAGCTTTAGCGAGAAAGCAAGACATATAATGTATGTAGTGTTCGGTAACTTCGGTTTTAGTAGAGTGTAGATTTTATTTATTTTAAACACTTCCTCCATATTACACTGCACAAGGTGGATTTAATGCCACATGGTCTTATCAACCAGTCAACCTTTGGGTGGTTCAGTGAGGGACATTGTAGGTGTAAAAAGTGATATATATATAGATAAGGCATTGGGGTAACAAACACTATTTGTGGAGCGGGGATCTTTATCATGGTTAGTACCTAGAAGACGATGTGAGGTATGATAAGCAGGGGCTGTGGGGATTTTAAGAAGAGAAAAAAAGAGTAGTTACGACGCGTAGGCTACGACGCTGTCGTATAGGTAACCATAACAGTTGGTCATCGTCGTCGTACTTACGAATATATGCAATTACTGAAAAGTCGAGATGATGAATGAAGGATTGGTGGCATTTGGTTAAAAAAAAACAGCGTAATTTTGCATGAAGAAGTTGGTTTGACTTGTATTGTTATTGACCCTGTAAAACTGTTTAACACATTTTTGGGATTTTCACAACTTATCGTGTCTGACAAGCAAGCCTTTTCTTTATATGAACAGCTTGTTGATTGACGAACTTTCTAATGATGCTTAACTCTCCATTTCCTTTTGGTGCAAACTACCCCCAAAATTATTACCAAAATTACCCCTTAAACTATCCACTAGTTGCCATTATATAGCAGGTATTTTAACAAACCCTATGAGACTCGCACGGCCTCACAGAATACTGATTGTTAAACAATGCTTGCGTTGTATTTACCGAGTGTGTGGGAGTACCGGCGGCCCAAACCCTCTCTCGCCCTCTTGCAAAGTTGCAAGCGCACTGCCCACTGTTGAAGGTGATTAGAGAGTGAAGGACTACTCCCCCCTTCACTCCCTAATCACCTTCAACAGTGGGCAGTGCGCTTGCAACTTTTGAATTGCAGGTGCCCGTGGGCGGCGGTTGTCACTATCGTATGACCTGCTTGCTCGTTTGCCCCCCTGTATCATGAAAAAAACAGTAAGCAATGTACAGGTATACTTAAATTGAAACTTAAGAACCTAAAATGGAAAATGCATACTTAATTTGCAAACATTACAAATTCCTGAATGGCGTATAGCTACTGTGTTGACAATAAATATATTTCTTTATTGTAAACGCGACTCTGACAATGGGTGTTAAACAATATGATTAGTATCTATTACGTGACACGCTAGTATAACAATTATACACACATGCAGACTTAATAATAGAAATCATGCAATCTTTGCATTATGTTATTGTTACATACATACATACATACACACGCTCACGCCTGATCGCCTAAGGGATAGGCAGAGGTGTATTTCACACTCACATTTTGCCAATTAAAATTTGGTCCCACTAACGTCGTAGGGGTAAGCTTATTGCCGTCTTCCGGCCACTGTATGACTGTATGATAACATTTGGATCCCTTAGTCGCCTTTTACGACACCACCGGGGTGAAATGGGGTGGCCCTATTCGACTCCACCGCAAACTGCAAGGTATGGGTATGCCACTCATATAAAAAAGAAAGTAAGATTACCTACATAATTACTAGGAAACCCTTAATTTTTTAGCGCACTACGCGATTTACGGTTCTATTCCAAAATAGATGTACATGTCTTTACGTTTCTAATCTTTATCCAAATGAAGGTACCTGCATCACTAGAGTTTCTCTTGGTTATTAAGGTTTAGGCAGCCTTTTTATTTAAATGCAGAAGTTTATATGCCATGCCATGTATTCAGGTCGTTTGTTATCTTCTATTTTTATCAAAATAAGACACGACTAATGCTCTTCACGGATTCTAAATACAAACCGGTAGCTGTATTAGGCAAAATTACACTTGTGTCAGAACATAGATGTTAATATATATATGTAAAAGTATTACGTATTGTATTCAATACGTACAGTATGAATACAATACGTAATATTTTTTAAAAATATTTTGTATATAATATTATTTAATACGTGATAAAAGCACCTGGAAAGAATCAAAGACATTGACTGATAGACAAGGTGACGTAGGTGCCAAGTCTAATTTACAATAGTTATATACATATGTTTTATAGTACATAATCAGCCAATAATCTGGCTTTAAGCTGACATAAGACTGAATCAATAATTGCATAGAATTTCGACAAACACGTAGGGTACGAGATAAATTGCCAATATTGTTAGTAAACTCATTATTGTTTGTCGCACGTGGCATTGGCGTACGTTACTGGGCACACTGCCAACTCTAGGGGAGGCACAATACTTTTTTGTTTGTTTTGTTTCCGCTGTATTATATTTGTAGTAAAATGGAGATATTGCGACAGACAAACGGTATAACATTCGAATATATCAGTCATTTTAATGCAGATGTAGAGTTAGTTACGCTGTGTATTTAGTTCTCACAAAGGCCACACGAACCATATTGATTATGATACTACTACTATTATGATACCCATAAACTATTGTAGTCTTTGGATATTATTTATTTATTACCTTCTCAAAAATATATTCAACTTTTAAATGAAGAACGAAATTCAAAAACGAAAATTTTGAATTAAAACCTAAAACATCACAAGCAGAATACACATAGAAACAGATCGAAGAGAACATTGCAGATATCTCCAAAAAAATTGTTCAAGGAACAACAATGTAGGATTAACAATCTTGAGACCATTGGTATTCCGCAAATAAAATCAGAAAATTTACTAACTATATTGTGCAATATCGCTACAAAAGTGGGTACTTCTCATCATAACACAAAGACAAACACAGAGTTTGAGTTTTCCCATATCAACAAAATCAACAGAAAACGAGCACCAAAAATGGATTTGCTTTCGGCGGTAAAGACTAGACGTTGCCTTACAACTGCTGACATTAACCTGGATGGCGCAGCAAGACCTATTTATATAAACGAAATATTTTAGAAAATAAAAAACGGAATAATACAGTAGCCTGTTCACATTTTTATTCCTTTTCGAAGTAGTCTTCCTTCCTTTTTAAGCACCGTTGCATGCGATGGAACCATTGACTAAAGTAGTCAGCCCACTCTTTTTTAGGGAAGATTGTAAGGTGAATAACTCACTAACTTTTGATAGACAAATATTCGATAGCCCGTCTGGCGGACTGAGCTGTAGCGTTGTCGTGGGAGGGGATGATCCTGCTTCTTGGGCGCTGCTGTCTAACATTTTCCAAGACAACTGGTAAACAATGACTGACATACTAATCAGCAGTTACTGTCCGTTTATCTTCCAGAATAAAATGACAAAACGATCCGTCCAAAGAATGAGGCAATCAAATCTTTCCCTTGACTTCTGCCTTCTCTACTTTTCTAGGCAAATCTTCGAATGAAAATATCCATGGGCAGATCGGTTTCGTAACAATATATCTAACTTTCATCACCTGTGACGATGTCATATACAGCATTCGAATCACCTCCGTGATTTTTCGTCGTCCGTCGTTTGGATTAAGCGACACCAATCCAAACGACGGCGCTTTTTATTTTCCGTCAAATTACGAGGTATCCACCTAGTACAAAGCTTTCTGACGCCTAAACGTTCTTGTAAGACTTTTTTTTAGGGACAGACGAACAGACGGGTCATCTGATGTTAAGTGACAACCGCCGTCCATGAACACCAGCAACTCAAGAGTCGTAAGTGTGCTGCCCGCCTTTGAGGGTGATGAGGGATAGGGGGATGCAGGGAGGGGAAGGAAAAGAGGTGGATGACGAGATGGGAAAGAGGAGAAGAGAGAGGGGAGGAGGAGTTGGGCCTTCGGAAACCTCACTCATTTCGGCGAAATGCAACGTAAGCGTTACATCACAACCGGTTTTCATTATGCATAGCACCAACCAACCCGCTACTCAGATAGAATCATTCTACAAACATGTAATTAATTTAAATCATTGATATCCTAATGACGTCTTTCTCGTTCTAGGTGATTTCAATTTAACTAATTTCTCCGGGGCATTAGGTAAAATTAATTATGATTCACTAATTGTAAAATTCGGACAATCGGTATATACGGCAACCTTCACAGGTGGATAGACTCATACATTCAAAACCGTAGTCAGGCTATTGGTCTGACGGGTTGTTGTTCAGGTGTTCCCCAAGGCTCTGATCTTGGACCTATCCTATTCTCATTATATATTAATGATAGCAGCAAAACTTTATGCGAGTCAGCGCTTATTTGCTGATAATACAAAAATATTTCGGTCGATTACTAGTTCTGTAGATTTTAGTAAGTTACAAGACGATTTAGACTCTTTACTTATATACTGTCATGAAAACCAACTGTATCTTAATTTAAAAAAAAAATATCATATTATCAGCTACACGCGTATAAAATATCCTATTATTTATGATTACAAATTAAACAACAAGACTTTCGAAATGGTTAGTAATACTTGGAGACTTAGATGTAGTAATGGATAGTCAGCTGATATTTAAGTTTCATTACGATTATATAACTCAACGAGCCTTCAGAAGAGTCACAAAAAACAGTCCTACAGCCCAAATTTCTTTATTTAAGGTTTTTATAATCTATTTTAGACTTTGATAGTATTATTTAGAACCAATTTTACAAATAATATATAGATTAGTTAGAAAATGTCCAGAGAAGAAGGAGTGAGGGGTCTTACTTTCGTTCGTAAAATTCATAAGAATTCTTAACTAGCGTAAATATTTACGATAGTTAAGAATTCTTCTCCATCAGGTTCATATGTGGAATCTTTAGCTCGATATAAACTATTAAGCCTCTGTGTTAAATAACGTTAAATAAAACATGTTAAATAACTGTATTGACTCAAATATTAGTCCCTCCAAAATTAAGGTTATTATTAAACTCGCCCCTCACGCCTCGGTAAGATACATATTTACATCACTTCGTTCTCGTAAAAATTACTACACTAACTACAATAGGAACTTCTCTGATATAGATCAATTTTACAACTCATTACAAAAGTTTAACCAAATGTTGTTTAAAAATCAATGATCAGTGTGAACTATGATATCATGAAGATTTATTGTCAAACTCATGCAAAAATATGTTCAAACCTTAATGTACTATGAAATCGAATAGTTTACTTGTACCGTTACTTCTTTGGTATTCATTTCAGACTGTACTGTACTCGTAATAATTTATGAAGTTTGGTTAAATTACAAATTGAACTACCTAGGTAGATAGGATGTATACATATGTATCTGATAATGATGTGTATGGAAACAGTAGTATTATCTTGCTAAAATATCACAATATAATAAGTACAAGCCTGCTAGACTTAGCCTTACTTAACTTTAACTCAAACTCAACTCAATAATATTTGTGTCTCATGCAGTTTGAATTCGTTTCAGCGCTCGTTGTCTATCACTCTAATGTGTATTTATTGTGTACTGTGGTTTTAAATTACTGTATGTGCCAAAATAATAAAAAAAAAGATAAATACCATAATAAGGACTTCAGCGTTTGCTTTGTACTGTATTTTAATTGTGGTTTTATTTCTCTGGATAGTCTAAAGGCCTGTAATTATAGGTAAAAGAAATATATAATTCCTGTTTGTTGTTATTCATATATTCCGTTATTAAATGGTGCATTAGTTTGCAATAAATTGTAATTTATCAGTTTCCCCGTCGTTTTCCTGGTTTATAAATATTTATGTTATGTGGCATGAACACTGAAATGGCGACATGTGGACTAGTAGGGGTAAAGTCGCTGCTCACTCGTCTGTGAGCGAAGCGAGCGTATGAGTGAAGATTGCCTTAATATTTTATCAATACTTCTAGGTTTGCGTATCTGAAGAGCAAATATAGAACGTTATGATTATACGAAATATTTTTACATATTTCGGCTATTAAAATAATTTTGTCTATGAAAATAATTAGTTATAAATGAACAGAATTAAAATATAATTAGAATGTCTGTATCTCATGGAGTAAGTAATGTAATAGGTAAGTCATTTATATGGGGCATAGACCGTTAGACATTTTGGTTAGTTACTTTAGTGTTTTTAACCCCCTTCAAATAGGAAAGACTATGTTTGACTTATCTTTTTTTTTGTACTTTTTCGTTTTATTTTATTTTTTCCGTTTAAGTTTAGATTAGATTTTTTTTTCTCTTAATAATCGAATCGTCGCTTACTTGTAACTAATAATGAAGAGTATGGTCAGATCATAATCTCGGCGGTCATACTGAGTCAAGTTCGACTATGGAGTCACAAGACTTGCGTACTTGTTTAAAATATTTATTGGAATAATGTTATGCTACTTTATTATTACTAAAATAACATTAAATATGTTATATTTTCATGAAAGCAGATTATTTTCTATGTACAAATATATATTATATCTACTATCACAGTAGTATCACAATAAGCAAAATTCTCATATTTAATATATATTTATATTCTCATATTCTTCTTCATAGGTCTGTAATAATTAGGTGTGCAGTTACTTACAAAGCGTATTAATTTTAAAATATCTTCTATGTTTTAACATGTGGATAGCATGTTTTGAATGCATTTGAATCTGACGTAGATCCATCTAGCTTGGCCCACGTCCTAGCTCATAACCGTTACCATTGAAGCAGATACCAGTTAAGCGGTACGAAACGTGTAAGACTTTTTTTTTTTTTTTAACGTGTGGAAATCCCCTCGGACCGTTACCCCGGACCCCGTCACGGAAGGGATCCGGGAACTGCTGATATTAAGACATCCGGACCCCTCCCAGCGCTTGCCCGCACTGAAGCGGGCACCGTCTGCTGTTAAACTCTCTAATTAGGCGACGTACGGCACACGCGTACGTCACCCCCTCGCGGGTGGCCACTAGAGCGGATGGAGGGGAAAACCCGTCCCGGCCATCCGCGGCCACACTCAGGGCGGCATGAGGCGCTGATAGGCGCGCCTACGCCGCCCAGTTCGCCGGCGGCGGATTGGGTCCGAGTGGATATCGTCCTCCCGGGCCTTCTCCGCCGCCTCCTTCTGCGAGATGACATCTTCACAGAAGGTTGCGACCGCGGTAAAACTGCTATCGCTACCGGCCATGGAGCGTATGACGGCCGGTAGCGAGAGATCTCCTCCGATGACTGCAGTGAGGGCCCGGCGCTGCGACTCCCAAGCGGGGCAGATCGCCAGCGTGTGCTGGGCCGAGTCTTCACTGCAGTCGCAGTGGTGGCAGGCGGGACTCAGTTCCCTCCTGGCGACCGAGTGCAGGTACTTCCCGAAGCAACCATGCCCGGAAAGCACCTGCGTCAGTCGGAAGGAAAGGGTCCCGTGCTGCCGCCCTGCCCACTCGAGGATGACCGGCTGGAGAGCCTCTACGGCGGCAAAGTCAGCGCGCGGAGTCTCCAGCCGGAACGACCAACTAGCCATCGTGGCTCGACGGGCGGCTTCACGCCACTCGCGTACCTCTTCGGGCGGAGGGCGAAAGCCATACTCCGCCCGATATTCAGCCACCCGTCGATAAACTTCGGTGAGCACTTCCGCCTCCAAATCCCACGGGGGTGTTCCAGCCAAGGCGCACGCCGCCTCGGTGGACACCGTGCGGTATCCGCGTATGGCTCTGACCGCCAATACCCTTTGAGGCCGCCAGAGGCGCGCCTTATTCTGGGCGGTCAGAGCCGCCACCCACACCGGTGCCCCATACAGCGCCATCGACCGGACCACCCCCGTGTAGAGGTGTCGCGTTGCGTCGCTGGCTCCACCCAAGTTGGGCAAAAGTCGCCCAAGGGTAGAGGCAGCGTCGACCAGCTTCGGACCAAGCTGTCGGAAGTGCTCGTCGAAGAGCCACCTACCGTCGAGTATCAGGCCCAGATACCTCATCTGGGCCCGAACCGGAACGAGGACCGAGTTGACCTCGATGGAGGCACCGGCGGGTGGACCACGACGGGGCCCATGGAACAAAAGGGCCTCCGTCTTGTCCAGGGCCACCCGTAAGCCCAGTGCCTCGATGCGCCCGACCACCAAAGAAACACCCCTGGTGGCCAGGCGCGCCGCCTCTTGGAAGTTCGCCCCCTGGGCTGTGACCAATGTGTCATCAGCGTAGCGTAGTAGTATTACGCCCAGCCCGGGGGGGAGTCGTACCCCACGTTCCACAGGAGTGGTCCAAGGACAGACCCCTGCGGAACGCCGCACGACATGGGTCGCCGTCTCAAAACGCCCTCTCGGTCCTCGTACACGACGGTACGCTCCTCTAAATAGTCTGCCACCAGCCGCCTCAGGTACTCTGGCACCCCGTGGTATTGGAGTGCTTCCCTGATGCAGCTGAATGGCAGACTATTGAATGCGTTGGCGATGTCCAGAGACACCGCCAACAGCACGCCGCCACAGCTCACTGCCTCTCCGGTCACGGCCCTAAGGCGCATCACGGCATCGACCGTCGAACGCCCCTCCCGGAACCCGAATTGGGCGTCCGACAGGTCGGGGCCCACCTCGCTGAGGTGCCGGACCTCTCAAAAAGTTTACCCGCCTCGTCCTAGGCCGCGACCGAATCGGCAGGCCGTCCCGGCTTCCTCAACAGGACCAGCTTCCCGCATTTCCAGCACTCTGGGAAGCGTCCGGACGCCAGGCTAGCGTCCAACACTTCCCTGAGGCGGTCCGACATATGGTCGAGGGCTCGGGCCATCACTCGGGCTGGTACCCCGTCCGGCCCGGGGGCGGTGTTCTTGGAACGGATCCGTAGAACAGCCGCCCCAACCTCCGATTCCCTAACGGGCGGCACATCGTCCTCTCTACCCCCGTCGTCTCCGACCGCGTAGGCCATCGACGGGGGTGTGTGCTCCGCCCGCTGCGGGAAAAGGCCCTCGACCACTTCCTGCAGGAAGCTGGGCTGGAGAGTCCCGACGTGCGGAGCTTCTGACGCACCGCACGGTATGGGCGACCCCAGGGGTCACGGTCGAGACTCTCCAGCATCTCCTTTCTCTTTGCGTCCTTGGCGCGGCAAATGGCCAGCTTCAGAGTTTTCCGCGCTTCGCGGTACTCCTCGTGAAGCTGGTCCTCCTCACCGTCTCCGCGGTGACGCCGCCGGCTGTGAGTGTAGGACCTCCGGGCACGAGTACAAGCCGCACGGAGGTCCGCCAACTCCTGGGACCACCAGTAGACCTCCTTCCTTGGAGGCCGACGACCCTGGATACGGGGCATGGCCGCATCGCAAATCTGCGTAATCGCATCGCGAAAGCGGCCAGCCCCCGCATCGACCTCCTCGGTCGGGGCCTGCGGAGACAGCCAAGAGTGAATAATGGCCGCCTCCTCTAGTAGGTCCCTGTCTAGCTTGGCAACAGCCCACCGCGGAAAACGGGAATTACGCCGCGCCGCGTGACCCCTACTGGGGCCCTGGGACCGGGAGAGCTCAAATCGGATATACAGGTGATCCGAGAGCGTCTCAACCTCTTCCAGGACACGCCAGTTCCTTACTCGTGCGGCAACAGCAGGGGTAGCGAACGAAAGGTCCACTATCGACCCACCCTGCTGTCGCACGCATGTGTTGGTGGAGCCTCTGTTTAGTAAACAGAGGCCCACCGAAGCCGCCCACTCCTCGACGGCCTCGCCCTTGGCGTCCGTCCCGGGGGACCCCCATGCAATGGATTTTGCGTTGAAGTCCCCCAGCACGAGGACGTGCCCAGACGCTAATCGCCGCATCGAGGTCTCCAAGCCGTTAAGGAAGACCTTGAAGTCGCTCAAACTCCGTTTAGGGGAGAAGTATACACCGTAAACGGTGATCCCCCCCCAATCGGCGGCAACATATCCAGAGCCCTTGTCTCTAAGCGACAAGGGCGGGGAATGAGCCGCCGCGGAACCAACGACTGCCACGGAGCCGTCCCAGTCACCCATCCAGTTTGGACGGGGAGGAACGAAGTATGGCTCCGCGACTACGGCAACACCGATCGACCACTGCGCCATAGGTTTAGGTTCGTCTGGACAAGGAGGTTGGAGACGTGGTCCATTACTGGATCGTCTCTACAACCTCCATGGACGTCGACGTGGACAGACGGACAACGTCGGAGGCAGCCTGGGCCGCTAGGTTAGTCCCAGACGTCTGCCGAGAAGCGCGGGAAGGCTTGCAGCCCCCCTGCCCCATCTGGTGATTGGCGGGCTTATTGCCCGCCGCACACATAGGGCAGTGAGGGGCGGCAGAGCACTCTGCCGCCTTGTGCCCCGGTCGACCGCAGCGGAAACATAATCCGCTGCAGTCGAAGCAGCTGTCACATTTGATGCGGGTTTGTCCCGCAACCAGGCATTTGTAACACCTCATCGGTCTCGCCGCCAGAACTGTAACTCTGGCGCTAACAAAACCGATGAGGATCCTGCCGGCGTCGCCCAAAATTTTGGCCGACGCTACGGGACAGCTGATCCACACCGCACCAAGGCCTCCCGGACCGGGGCGGATGGTGCCGACTTTGATGTTTTCCGCGTTGCACTGCGTCCTTTCCTGGACTGCAACGCGGACATCATCAATAGTGATGGAGTCGTCCAGGCCCGAAATGCGCAGCTCCGCGCACTTCGTGGGCCTGGAGATCTTCACACCATCCGTGGCTGCGAAGACTCCCCTCAGCTTCTCGGCGAAGGTGTCCGCCGTCTTTGCGCCATCGGCCCCAGGGAACTCGAGGACCCGAGCTCCCGTCTGGGCTAGGCGCAAGCGGACCCCTGCCGTCCCGAAATTGCCGGCGAGACAGTCCCGTGCCGTCTTAAAGACGGCCGCGTAGGACAGCCCGCCGGTAGACGCCTCTGGCGACACGATGACTACAACAGCCGCGGTTTTAGGCGGCTGTAGCTTCCGCGGCTTTTTTCTGGCCACCGCCACCGACGACGACTGCGGGCCAGAGGCCGCCTTTTCGGCAGCCTTCTTGGCCCGCTGTCGGGACTTTTTCGACTTTGGCCCCCCTACTACCTGCCAACCCTCATTGGAGGGGGCAGATGTGGAGGGGCCAGGCAGAGGTGTTGGAGTGGGGGGCGGAGGCAGCTCCGCTCCAGCCGTAGCCACCGTCTTGGATCCCGTCTTCGGCGCAGCAGTCCCGGCTGGAGCTTTCGCCCCCCGCCGCGTCTTGCGAGCGGCGGCAGAACCCGGGATCAACGTCGCCGCCTCGTAGGACACTCGACCCTCCACCACGGGAAATGTGGCCCTGACAAAGGGACCCTTAAGGTTTACGGACTTGGTGGCCACCTTGTTTATAATGGCCACTGCCGCGTGCGCCCTCTCCTGCAAAGAGGCCGGTGATTGGGGCACTGAATCCCCCTCCACCGGCTCCCCGATTGTTAGCAGGAGACCAGCGATCTCCTCTTCCGCCTGCAGTTCGCCGTCGGCTCTGGCCCGCCTATAGGATTCCGCCTTGCTAAAGACGGAACCTGACGGCGCTGACACCGGGGTACGCGAGCGCCCCCTATGGCTGCTTGCCACCTTAGGAGGCAACATCTCCTGAGCGATGTCACTCTCGCAACCTTGGGGGCGTCCGCGCTTACGGTCGTCTGCCTCGGTGTCCATCGGTTCCGGTGCGTCCGGCGTCGCACCGGAACTACCACCCGCTACATTAGCGACGGACTTGGAACGCACTCGCTCCGACATTCTTCTGCTCCCAGAAGTCAGATTGACTTCTGAGAGCACCTGCGAGATAGGCATCCCGGGCAAAAACTCCTCAGGTGTCGTCCACTTTCTTCTTCTTCTCCTTCCTCTTCTCCTTCTTTTCATCTTTGCTAAATGTTTTTAAATTTGAACTTTCCATGATAAATCCCACGAGGGGGGGAGAACTAGAGGTCAACCCGGGCAGAGATCCCCCAATACCCGGGCAAGCGTAAGTTTATGCCCAACCGAGGGGTCCGCAGGTGCCCCGGCTAGGAGTGCGCTTGCGACTGAACATCCCATCAGCCATGCATCCCATGGTCACGCACCAGAACGCGGGATTCGGGGTATTTTTTTATAGAGGTTTTCTTCCTCACAAGACACTCGCCCCCAATTGGAGCCTTGAGACTACGACACTCCTTTCGGGATTACGATATGCCAACGGTGGCATCGAGATAAAATCTCTTAATGCCTGCTCGGTGGTAGTGTAAGTACACGCCGGGCCCGTCTTTGTTCCTCCGCTGTGGACAGCGGAGCAACACTGAGTGACCCTTGGAAGGGTCCCACAGTGTATCCTGTTTTGTCTGGAGTCTCCCCCTGGGCCAATCCGGCATGAGTGGCTCTACCGGCACAGCCCCAGAGATCATTGACCCGCGCAAGCCCCCCCACGGCGACAACGTAAGGATACAGTTGGAGGGGGTGTAAGACTAGACCAACCACATTGAAACCAAAATCATTGCATAAAATTCTTTGCAATTAAACCGCCTCACTTCAGTATCATCCTTAGTTTTTATCCAACTAATAATATTCTTTTAGCTTTTAAGCAGCTGTATTGAGAAACTGTAATTTTTAGTAAAGTTTATTTTTTATCAGAATGATTAGGGATAAGTGATTTATTTGATAAAAATATATTGCTTTTGTTTATTTCTTAAATAGATAGATTCTTGCGGATATTGACTGTGTTCTAAGAAGTGATGTAATGTGCAAAAAATACAGTTTCTCTTAAGTCACGTGCAATTTTTGATGATATTGAAAAATAGCATTAACGATGTCGCTATGTAGATGGCGAGCCTATGGTAAGGCCAAGGTTCTCACTTGTTATGTAAATCATGGTGTTTACACACCACACGGTCCGTAACGTTAATTGTCTCTCATTATCAGATAACATCATTGGACAGTGACGGCATCCTTATTTTCAAATTTACGTATTTATATTTTAATCTCTACTACTCTCTCTACTATTATACCATATTATATATACATATACTATAATAATATTAACAACAATGTAAATTATTTGCGTTCTATTGTAAATTATGATCGATCTCGGCCATAGTTTATTAAATTTTAATTTGTATAATCAAACTGTAATTATATGTATAGACTTTTTTGTAATGGATAATTTTCTTGGTAATGCCGTTAACATTAAAACGTTACAAACGTTACAAATATATATGTTAAAGCGTTCGTGGGTTTTCTAAATAAAAGCTGTATTGAGAAAAGAATATTATTAGTTGTACTCGATGTCGGTGGTCTACTATTGTTTATATTTTTAAATATATTTTGTTTTTATATGGTATATTTAAAAATATCATTTATATGGTTCTTAAGTTTAATAAGTTGAATAATAATAATGACATGTAATAGAAACAATAACTCACACAAGGTCGTCTGAAACCAAACTAAGCAGAGCTTGTATTATGATAACTGACTGCTGATAAACATATTTATAGATATATTTCTAAATACATACATATAGATAAATGAGGCCACAACACAAATGATCTTACCCATCAATCAAATATTTGTCCTAGGATGGATTCGAACCCACGAATTAAAAGATAAATAAATCTCGAGGTTTTATAACAAAATAGCATTAAGATGGTTTTTCTTATGGTAAAAACTCAATAAATAATACACTTTCATAAATTAATTTTGATAGACGAAACTCCTATACCCATCGGTATTAATCCAGGATAGGATAGTTTATCAGTGTGTAGTGTTACAAATTCATACATCACGAAACTCAAGTAACTACATATGAACTCAATTAGTCGGATTTAAGTCGATAAATACTACCAAGTCAAGGTTTTTATTAACCTTCCTAGTTGAATAGAAACTTATTTTCTATCGTAATGTTGTGTAAGATTTGAGAGACAGGTAAAATGCTTATAAAACGAAGGAAATTTCCTCGTGTGTTAATCCAACCCTGAACCATTTTGTTACGATATCGTTAGCATCTACGTTAATGAATAGTTCCGCAATTTTTACCATACGAAAGTGCAATAGCCTCGCTTAGTTACAAACTTATACTTCTACGCATTGCATTTGAAGCTTATCGTAATTCCAAAAAAAAAATGCAGAACGGGATGCATGGAAACAGCTCTGAACAGCGACAAACGCTACTTTTATAGCAAACTTTTTAATTAACATGCAAGGTTTGTCAGAGCATATAATAATCGGGAATGTGCAGCACGCCGCTGGAGTGCATCGCGTTGCTGAGTATTTCAAGCACTGTGCCAATTGCATAAGGTTCTTGTATTTGCTCACTATGCAGTTGTAAAAAAATACATACATATATTCACACCCGTTTCCCAGAAGGGGTTTGCAAACAGGTAATTAACGCCCACATTTAGCCGATTATAATTTGTTCCTATTGCCGTCATTCGGTGCCGCCACTGATTTGACTGAATTAGGTGGGAACATTTGGAGTATATTGACAGGAAAGGGAGGATAGAAAGAGAAGAAAAATGATATTTCTTATACAGATGGATCGGGGAGTGTAAGCAATAGCTGAAGCAAGTCAGGGTCGTATATTCTTTTGACTCGAACTGGTATCATCGGTCAGTAATTTCTCTAAATGTTTGGATATAATTACAATTCTGTATGCGTAATGAGGACGTTAGTTAAAACAACGAAGAGTATGTGGCAATGTCTAATATGTAACCAGTCCTCATTTGATAAAAACGAAGTCAGTGCTTTAGTTTTTGCTCAAAGATAATTTATTCATGTTTGAAGTAGAAAGTCCCATGTGAAAAATATAAACTATTTACTTTGAAAGTAAAAGACATGTCATGTTTCCTTTGCAAAAGAATGTGGTTGATTATAAATTACGAATATCTTTATTAATGACTAGCCATTGCCTGCAGTTTCACCTGCGTTAATGCTCACTGCAGCTCACGCTCGTGATGTTTTATAGTCTATAATATTCCTCAATAAATAGTCTATCCAATATCTAAAAATACTTATTCAAATCCTACTGATAGTTCCAGAGATTAGCGCATCTAAACAAGAAAGAAAGAAAGTATTAATGTTATAAAACAAATGAAAATATTCGGATATGGCCCACGAGCTTGTCAACTTGTGGGATGTAAATTCGCAATCATTGTGTCGATAGCCATATCGGCCCATATATTGATTACTGATAGCCTCGACCAACACCTCTGATGCAGAAGGCAGATGGCAAGTATTCTGAAGAAGTTCGTTTCTCTGGAGCCCTAATCACCGGTAGCTTGGTCCCTATACAAGATACCGGTAGGACACTATTTGTTATATTTTTAAATATATGTATATGTTCTTTTGCTCTAATAAAAAATAAAATGTAATTTATATGTTCCTTAAGATTTTTAAAGATAATAATAATAGTAATAATAATAATAATAATTAATGCACACCTGGCAACACTCTATGTCAGTTGTAATTTTTTTCATTCCGTTCGTATAAATAGCATTTTAAAGCTTTTATATAATAAATCACAACACATATATATACCATATCAAAACCAATATGAAGGAGCAATATAAAAAGAAGCAAAACTACAAGGACACCATTAAAAAATACTAAATCTAAAATGTGAGGCATGACGTTTCAAACGTCATGTTATCATTTATAAATAATGAATGAAATCAATAAATAAAGCAACTGCTATTTTAACGAGATCCAGGGCACGAAATGCACCCAAACCAACTTCGGGCTCGTCGCTAAGCTCCGCCTCGCTGGTCCCGGAAACCGCATCAAGCATTCCGGCTGTTGCTGAGGCGTCGAGCTCGACTTCAAGCGACGAGTTTTTCTCACCGCCAACATCGGCAGGGGAGAGGCCAGCCACAGACTTGCTTGGGACCCCGAAGTCAGCCGGCTTCGAATAGGGCCCCCGCTACCGGTGGTAATGTGCATCGCATGAGAAGGACGACATCCATAAACGAGAATGTCATGCGAGCATATTTTGTGGCTACAGAGGGAGGAACCATTCTCACTGCGTATCGTGATCGTATGCTGACTGTAGACCGTAAGACTATCTGATCAAGTACGGGCCATCCAGCGATGTCATCTGTTGGATAACTCCGTGCTTGAGAGGCTACGCTTGGACTTACAAAATAGCTTTGTTGCCCCCCCTCCATCACAAGTAGCGACTCTTGTTGACTCTGGACTACTACCACCTAGTCCTGTGGAGGGAGGGGAGGATACTACTGCTTTAACTGTAAGTACCCAATATAATGATAAAGTAAGGAACGCTTTGGAAGGTGCTATTCGTGAATATCGGCAAGTGAGTTTTGATAGTAGTAGTAGTAGTAGTAGTATCTGCTCTGGACTCTTTACTATCTAGTTATTTAGAAAATAGTGAAAACCTCAGGGATACGCATTCAATTCTTTATTTTGCGGCGGTTGCAGCTTGTCGAGTAGCTGGTGTTAAATTCCCACGAGTTGCCACTACTCCTCGACAGAAGATGTGTGTTCCGGGGTGGCAATACAGGATTGAGCAACGTAACCTGAAAAAGCTCGAATCACAAAAGGCAAATGCCTATTGTGATTCGGGCTTTTTCAGGAACTGATATCAGTTCCTGTGATTATGCAGCACATGTTACAGAGCGCATTGACTTTCTGAAGCAGAAAGTTTATGCATGGGCAAACCGCATACGTAGATTTCTAAATTCGAGTAGACCGATATACTCAGAATCGTACTTTTATCGGATGAGAGATGGGTTTATAGAAGATGGGAGCAACCTGACTTACTGAGCGACACACATCCCCCGGATTTTGAACTAACTAACACATTTTGTCGTAACATCTGGTCGATGCCTGTAGCTCATACTGAGGGTGAATGGATGCGAGATGTTGAACGTTCACGTGAGTCAATTAATACTATGGAGCCAGTATCAATATCAAGTAAAGATTTAGCTTGTGCGGTCCGTTCATTGTCAAATTGGAAATCAGCCGGACCGGACGGACTGCATAACTTTTGGTTAAAGTGGCTCCATAGCTCACATGTGAAGAAGAATTTTAGAAGGGATGTAAAAGTGGGGCACTTGACACTAAAGAGTTTCTTATTATTGACACGGCTATTAACCAACAAGTTCGACGTAACCGCAAGGATTTGGCGACATGTTGGATAGATTATAAAACAGCCTACGGCTCTGTGCCGCATGCATGGCTCCTAAGGGTGATGGAGTTGTATATGATTGATACAACTTTATGCACTTTCTTGGAGGCATGTATGCAGCAATGGAGAACATTTCTTTGCTATCCAGGATGTCGGCAATCTCAGGGTGACGGCGAATTTATAAATATCAAGCGGGGTATATTTCAGGGAGACAGTTTGAGCCCCTTGTGGTTCTGCTTGGCTTTGAATCCTCTTAGAACTATGTTAGAAGGTTCGGGGCTAAGCTATCGTTTGAGAAATGGTCAAGTTATATCCCACCTCCTTTTCATGGATGATTTGAAACTGTTTGCCTGCAGCAATGTCCAGTTGAAAAGTTTACTAGAGGTAACTGAAACCTTTAGTAAATGTATCAACATGGAATTTGGAGTAGATAAATGTGCAGTCATGTATGTAAGCAAAGGCAGGACTGTGGAATCTGAAGGAATTGCACTTTCAGATTCGACACACTTTAGACGTCTTTCTGCAAATGAAACGTATAAGTATCTAGGTATGTCACAGGCGTTGGGTATAAATGAATTGAATATGAAGCAATCGCTAAAGGAACGTTTCTTTGGCCGCCTGAAAAAAGTACTCAAAAGTCTTTTGTCGGGCGGTAATAAGGTGAGTGCCTATAACGGTTGGGTCATACCAGTCCTTACCTACTCCTTTGGCATACTTAGATGGACTCAGACGGAATTGGACGCCCTGGATAGAAGAGCTAACTGCGTACCGAATGCACCATCCACGTTCATCAGTGATGAGATTGTATATCCCGCGGAAATGTGTAGGTCGTGGTTTCTTAAATGCCAGGACCCTTCATGATCGCGAAGTATGCAATCTTAGAGATTACTTTCTCTCTGTCAACGTGGAGGTACTCCGGGATGTAGTGGCAGTTGATAACGGACTTACTCCGCTTGGTGTAGGGAAAGAGAACTGGCGTATACCTGCAGTACTTAATGTTACAGACCGTCGGGAGATATGGAAGAGCAAAGCGCTGCATGGACGTTTTTATCGGGCTTATATTATATTTTGTTTTTATTTTACATTTAAAAATGTAATTTGTATGTTTATTAATGTGAATAAAGGGAGTAATAATAATAATCTTTTTTATGGAAGTACCCGGGCCTCAATTAAATTAGTAGAATTAAGAACTAGAATAAAGAGTGGCGTGAGTTAGTTCTTAGTAGGTATAAACATTCTAGAACGATAAAACTATTTCAAATTGCCTCCATAGACAATAGATGTTATTCATACAAGGTTTTAATTGTTTTGTAGGTAATAAGCCTCTGGGAATCGGCGAGTACACATTTCTGAGTTCGGGTTCGCTGGCTTCCTTTAGATTTTAAGTTAATTCGTTTACTGTAAAATTCCTGAATAGTAAATTCTTACACTTGCAGGGAAATAAATAAATATGTAGATCCTATGATATTCCTATTATATAGTTTTATTCATATTACAATAATTACATTGTAATGATTTAGTAAAGTTATGGCAGCAATGTCTTACAGAATAATTCCACTACAAATATTATTTTTTTATTTATTGTCTTTACTTTCAACAAGACCGTAAGTAAGTGGGTATTCCTTGTTACAAAAATATTAGAAATCTGTGTACCACTTAGTAACTTAATATTTTCAGTAATTGAACATACTTCTAAATACATATTTATAACGTTGTTTAAAAAAATTTTGTGTATGTTCTGTGTTTACGAAACATCTTGTATACATGTGTTTGTTTTCATCTTTACCCAAGTCACTTACACTTGCCTCTCGTAGGTGTGTCTTACATTAGTTATATTTCTAAAAGAAACATGTGCAACAACAATGCCTGGATGCCTTTCGTCTCATTAATATTACTCACATACGTAGACAATAAAAATAAAGATAAAGATGATAAATGAGCTTTTTGTGTTACTTTCATAATGTAATAAAACAAAAACTGTACAATCAATCGAAATGTTAATTCAAAATTGAATTATATGTTATTGTTTGACAGGAGATTTTACGACATACCGAATGTTAATCAACGTTTGGCATCTTTGACTAAATATATTAATACTTAAGTTCGGTTGTGAAGATTCCAACGTTTGATCCCACATTCAAGAGTTTCATTAGTTCCGTGTCCTATTCCATCAGCATTATTTTACAACGCCTTTTGATTTTTACGGTTCTTAAATATCAGGTTTCACGTGTTACAAGTGTGATTACCTATACTTTTTATTTTGACTGGACCTGATATAGCAGAGGTGAAGGTAACATCAATTAACTTTGGAATTCTTATATCATGTGCTTTGCGATGTTAAGCGTAAATGGGAATAGAGATTAGTATAGAGAAGTTCAATGAAACTTCGATCGGTGCTAATCCACTTGGGTCGAACCTGCCTTGGCCTGCTTTCTAGGAAACATGACGATACTACAAGAGTTTAATTTTAGTTATATTAATATGCATATAATATTAAGAACAAAGAAAACTTTACAATATGCATTTTGCTTTCAAAACAAACACCAGAGGGTTGACCACTAGCAAAATGTCCACGGACTACACTAAAACTACTGTAAATAACTTTGTTATCCAAACCAATATTTTTCCACTATTGGGGGTGGGTCAATCCTGTATTTATATTAATTATAGAGTTTTAATCACGTGTATGTACATGTAAATAGTTTTATAATGTTTGTGTTTATTTTTTTAAATTCCAATTAGTTTCGATCGCTACTCTATCTCTTAAGTGTTTGGCAAGCAGTGTAAGTAAAAATAACAAAAATATCTTAAGAAAAGAAAAGAGATGAAGATCGAACGGCTGTATTACGAGTATAACTTTAAACAGTCCATACTTGAGGCAAATAGATACAGTAAAAGACCGGTGCACTTTTTAAACTTATAATAACAACAAAATTGTTATTCATAGTTCTTATACATATAAACTCGGTAACTTCAAACTAAACGTATTCTATTGCAATAAATTCAATCTATGTTCTATTAGGTTCATACTAAATTTTTTAAGTGTTCTGATAAATGCGTGATAATTGCTTTAAATCATGACTCCGTCATGGCTCATAAGAGTAGGCATGTAGACCTTTATTCGCTATTGTCTTTTGTTTCTACGTTATCATTCACATTTCCGTTCACATAATTCACATTGTGCCCATATCTAGTAAATAATTTATTAGGTACAGTCTCGTATCTTGTGTTATGTATGTAGGTCCGCCCCGATAGTGCGTGTAAGCTGATGCAACAGAAAAGTCTAACCTTCAATGTGTTACAAATATTTCGTAAAACAGTTTACAAAATTCTTTCGATTCCAAGCGATTTCCAATTTGCGCTTGCAGCTGGACACCGGTCTGCAATTTTCCAACAAAAACCCAGCCATTGTATTATTAAAGCTAAAACCCAAGTCATCTTGTGATACATATACCACCATTCATTTCATTAGCTATTTTCCGCAAGCGCAAAGTGCTTCAAAACGTGTTTCGCCGTTGCCCTAGGCAATATCAAGAACTAAACTATTTCTTAAGTACAGGGATCTTCCCCGTACTTAAGAAACACATAAAAAAAATATGTTTTTTTATGTGACTTTTAGTGACCATGAGTTCAAACGATCAGATAGGTCACCTGACTTGACGGTAAGTTATAATCGTCGACCATGGACACCTCCAAAGCAAGAGTTGAAAGTGCGCTGAAATAATGCTATAAAAATACTGATCCTATTTTTTTCGTACATAGTATACATATTTAGTGGAGGCATTAAGAGACAAGACAAGCTTTTAGTATTTTTCTAGGATTCAGGAAAGCAGTTGAGTGTGGATTTCAAGGAGAAATCTTTTGCCAGCCTACTACCAAACATATTTACTTACAGTAAAACCAAAATGTCGAAGTTGCAATTTTAAAATCTATTCATACTGCGTAACCAGGTACATTGCAATCTAAGTACCTATAGTACTTTTACTTCTAGTCTAGGTACATTTTACATTTCGTGTCAATGAAGCCAGTCAGATGGTTTGATATGAAGTTATGGTTTAATAAGTAATAATATAACCTCCACAGTATAAGTTTTTATATCACTTTTTTCATAGTTGTCGGTTTCATTTGCGGATTCCAGTCAATCACACTGTCGGCCCGATGTAAAGTCACGTACGTCGATGTCAGCGTAACAATGCCTATAGAAAAGTGCCTAACTACACGTCAAATATATAAAACGGTAATAAAATTGTACTAGTGTATTGTAGTGAAAAGAGCAGAGTTTTACATTTTACTATTTTGTATTTTTGTTTGGAGATATGATGATTCCACATGAGAACAATTTTTCAATTTTTTCCTTACTTTCTGTTAACTGTTCGCCCTATTTAGTAGTTTTGTTTTAAATTATATTGACTGACCGGTTGTTGTATAAAATTTTATTGGATGAACTGTTGTCATGCAGAAATGTCAATGTTAATGGAATGAGTAAAATTTTAAATAAAGTAATAAAATATTACATAAATTACTAAAGTGCTCCTAGCTTATAATCGACTAAGTAAGTGTTTATTAAATACAGCTAAAAACTACAATACAAAAAAATGAAAAAAAGCTGAATCGTCAGACTTACACATATTTGTAAAAACAGAATATACACTGACGTTCCATTCCAGAGGTTCAAGCCCCAACATTTTGGAGGAAACAGTAGAGTGTTTAATTAAGCTACAGGGAGAGATTGCTCTTTTCGCTTGCAGATACTTTCTTCTATTGATTTAAATGTTTCTGAACCTCTTCCAATATAACAATTGGTCTCATTCGCCTAAAAATAGACAGAGTTAATAAAAGAAACACGACTCGCATGAATATTGTATGAATAGTCTCTCTTAATAGGACCTCTGGGTATTAGCTACAGAACAAAAACATTGTTTGAACACCGTCCTGAGTATTAATTATTATGACTCCCTATGGAATCTAACTTTGGAATCCCGAAGTGGAAGTAAACAGTTCTTTGATAAACCAATTTTCATATGGCAGTAGAACTTGTAATGTCGTTGTACTCTTGAATTAGACATTCAAAGCTAGTTGCTAACATTCTTAGTTACTCATTGCTTACAACGTTTCACACAGTTTTATCGCATGAGGTTTTAAATATAACATTTATGGCCAATGGTCACAATGCTCTCTTAGTCAGAACGAAACGAATTCAATAAATATTTGTATCATGATTCATCGATGAACTTCGCTGTGCCGGTGCATACCTATTGCACTTTCCGTGTTCTACTGTAGAGCTTAACAACAATATAATATTATCATGTTGTAAATTTATGTTATCCATATTTAAGAAACACACAATGTAAAAGGATGACCTACACAGTAAGATTTGTTTAAGATTAAGACGTGCAAAGCTACAGGCAAATAAATAATACTATATTAAATACTAATACAACAAGAGTATAATTGGAGCTGTTTTTATGCGACATATGTAGTATATAATTAACTTTTAAAAAAGAGGATAATCTAGTTGGAAGTTTAATGGTCCTTTCCAATTAGTTTGCGCAATATTTTCAAGAGTAATAAAATACTTATTCATAATTTTCTTGGTGTCCCATGATGACATCCTGATCTGGTTAGATTTACAATTGGAGGAGAAATCTCTTAACATACATATAAAAAGATCCATACAGTCAAACATAGACCTTCCCCCTTTTCTGAAGTCTGTTAAAAAGTATACGACTTTTAGTTAGCATTAAAACAAAATCTAAGAATTGACGTCCATATTCATCACGCAAGTAAGTGCAGCTATTGATTAATTTATGCTGCATTTACCATTTGACTATAAATTTGTATGTCCTTATTGAACTTTTTATGAGTGCCGAGAACCTTAGAAACCCATCAGTTATATTCTTCAATATATAAAATATTTATAGAATACAAAACATGTTTGATCAGTCAGCATAAGCTGGAAAATAATATACTCGTATGTCTAACGACCTGAGGATTCGCCCAGGGTACACATACTGTTTGTACATATTTCAATTGTTTATACATATAATACGAAATTTTGAAACTTATTTGTGCCCTCTCTTTTTTTATTTATAAAATATCATCATAGCAATATAGACTATCTCTTTTTTAATTTATACAATATCATCATAGTATATGTTACTATAATAATATTTTATAAATAAAAAAAGAGAGGGCACAAATAAAGCAGGAGGAGGGCATAAATATCAAAATTCGAATTAAACCATTCACACAAAAATCACAAATCGAATTGAACCATTCATACAAAAATCACAAATCGAATTGAACCATTCATACAAAAATCCGACTAATTAAATAAATAAAAGAATGTAAGACTAATTAATTAATGTGCACTAGATACAGTAATTTATTTATTCCAATTATTATTACTATAATGTAAGGAAAAGTAGTAATAGTCAAAGGTAAACATAAAACGCCTTCCAAATACCAAATAGCAATTTTAAGTTAGGCCGCAATCTCTTATGAACTTATTGAACAGGTCCTTCTTCTTATGTAAATCTTAGTAGTTGAATCTATCTTCAGAATTTTACTATTAAATTCTGCGTTAGAGAGTTAAAGAAACAGTAATTCATAAAGAATAATATTATTTTAACGTTCTGCTGAAACGACGAGGAGATGTCGGAAGAGTCGCTGTTATCTCTTCGTGCAAATGTCTACGAGGACAAAGTAAGTGTTGCAATTTGGCAATAGTCCTAGCGACAGTACCTACGTACCAACACAGCGGAGGCGGGTGGGAAAGTATCCACATGCAATGAGAATTCCTGGGAGCGTTCGACAACTCGCCAAGTTTGGAGAGCAATATGACAGAACAATAGTTACAACCATTTAGGAATTAGGCTACATCACAAACCACAATACATAAGAATGAGGGCATTTTGTGACACGAATCGATGTTAATTTCTCTTTTGTTTGTTGTAGATTAAAAAACAAATGGTGTTTTGTGTGTGTGTGTTCAAAAATACTAGAGACTATTAATTCAATTTATTTTTATTTTTATTATAAAAGCATCGTAAGTTTTTAATTATAATAATATAACTTTATTTACATATATTTAAGAGCTTGTGTTAGTTCTAATAGAACATTGATATTAGCTGTTTCTATGTCTAGCACGCTAATGGTTTTGGGTTGAGAATTCGACAGACAGTAGCTAGTAAATCGGAAGAGGCTTCGTCTTGATGTGTCGTTGATCCATCTAACATTAGATAAGGGACATATGAAGGACTGAGGTCATGTGTTGCGTCGCCGTAGTTCTTCAGAAGAATGCTACCACGTAAGCCATTGACGCATTTCCAAATGTCGATAATGTGCACTTTTTCTGTATAGCCACACTGATAAGAGGAATAACAAAAACAATTGCAGTTTATTCAAATAATGTGTTTAAATAGGTTATAGAACCAAACTATTGTTAAATGCGACACAGTATATGTACTATGATTGTATTGGATATAAATTATATAATAAATAAAACGACCATTTATACTCAATTGGGAAACGCAACTAGGCTTCACTAGTGAACCCTTGGAGGAACATTTTTACTTTTTTTTGTAACACATTAATATTCTTTTGTCAAACCAAATCGTTTTAATCATTTTAATGAAATCAAATCTGTTTATTTGCTAAAACATATGTACTGATATGATGGAGCAAAAAAGTTGAGTCTTAGAATTTTAGCATATGTATTTTAGAAATGTCCTATAAATAAAAGTAGTGCTAATAAAATAAAATTGGGGTAAATAATACTTTAGTATTGGACTTCTCGGCACCAGCCAGTTCGAGTTACAGGTACCCTGGCTTGCTGGAGCAATTGCTTACACTCCCCGATCCATCTGTATAAGAAATATAATTTTTTTTTCCCTTTCCTTTAAAGTGTTCCCATCCAATTCCAAAAAGGGCCCGGATGACGGCAATAGACTGGCCCCCTATTACGTAACGTAGTAACCATTCCGTAGGATAATTGGCAAAATGTTTTAGTTAATCACGCCTCTGTCTACCCCTTCGGGTATACAGGCGAGTATATACATATATGTATGTATCTACTACCAACATTATTCTACACTTTAAACAACGGACATGATTTCTCAATTAATCTCACAAAATTCTTTCACTGTTTAGAAAGTGTTTAGTCTCAACCAGGTGATTAATTCCTTTTAATTTTTTTGTAGTGTTAGCCCCAGTGCAACCCTATGAAAAGTTCATGTTGATTGGAGCCCAAAGGGTTAATACCTATTTCGAAGAGTACTCGAGTAGTACTCTTCTAGGTTGTCTAGTACTATTCGGTGTTTTGAGTCTCTGATAGTAAGACAAGTTACCCTGACCAATAATAGATAACCCCCAAAAGTCAGTTGTTTAAGGTTTTAGATTATACTTTTAATGTAAAATACCCATGTTCGCATCGAACCTTCGGCAACTGACCACTAGAGAAACTAGTAGTTATATGCAGAGGAGTAAGAAAATATTAAAATATAACGTCTGAAATACTTAACTAGCAACTCCAGTTATAACTGATGTAGAATTGCTGACTTCAGTAGAGGTCATTGGTCGTTTCATCCCTAACATAGAAGAGACTTAAGTGCCGGTCATTATAGTATTTACCTGCAACTAGCTACGTCATGTAAGAAGAAAGAATCCAGTGCAATTACAATTTAAATAATCACTTATTACTGTCAAGTAACGTGTTATCCCCAGTACGTCTATTCAATATGAACAAAACATGCTTAAGTGGAATACGAGTACAAGCAGTTTTGTCATGATTTTATGTATACTAAAGTAAGTTACATATAACATTTTACGTAATATTTTGTACAAAGAAGTCTTATTTCCTATCAAAAAGTAAATTTATATGTTATCCGTAAATATCTTTTTCTACATAACTGCTGGCTGACTGGCTATTTTTATTTTTAACTTACCCAGCTTAAAACAGAGATGAAGTAATCATAGTTCGACTGGTAAGTGATATACTGCATGAGGCAACTGTTGAAGAAGAGCGAATGAGTGTTGTTACGAAGCACGTCGATGGCACAGGCGTGTACCATGTTACCGTAGCACTCCCTCCTGCCATGCTGACATTCGAACATATAACGATCTCGGGACCGAAAAGTCTGGAAGTCAATAACAAAATATCAATTTAGTTAATCAATCAATTAGCCCACTGTAGTTTTCTGAAGTATATAGGCCTCTCCCAGTGAGGCCCCTTAGCTATCGGTCCTTCGCCCACCGTATCCATTCGATTTCAGCCACCTTATGCAGGTCGTCGGTCCATCTGTACATCATTCGCTTTATTTTAATTTAGAGGAACACAATTTGATAAGCTTTGATTGAATATCAGTTTTACTACTGGATGGTTGCCATCTGCTACCTTAAGTTAAAGATATGCTCATAAACCATGATTAAATACGTAATCAATAAAAAACATATATGAGGGTATTGACATATTATCGGCTGTGACAGGTGCTATTTATAGCGGGGACAAATTTATGAGTTCGAAAAAGTATGAGTTTTATTATTTGATATTATTATATAATACAAAAGAAACCGGTAAAGCATAAGTTGTGTACAGGGGCAAACTTATTCTATTCTGAACTGATCTTAGAGAATGATCTGATGGATAGGATAAATGAATCTGAAGGTAAGGATCGCCTTTTTAGATAATGTAATATTTCTAATCTAGTCTAATCTGCCATTCCAGATACACACACAGAGTTTTACGAATTTTGCCATATAAAATTCATTTTAAAGTTGTGACGAGCCCTCGGTATAAGCGATGCATCGGGAAAGATAATTTCTTAATAAGATACTACCAATCAGAAGGAACATGCGAACTGTTCCTCACATTTTCTATGATGAGTTCTGTCAGAAAGTTTCAGAACTCTTAAACTTGTGTGTAACACGATAGGGCAAACGAGCAGACGGGTCACCTGATAAGTGACAACCGCCGCCCATGGACACCCGCAACTCAAGAGTCACAAGTGCGTTGCCGGCCTTTTAGGTAGAGGTACGCTCTCTTCTTGAAGGTTTGAAGGTCGTATCGTATCTGTTGATCGGCTTTAATTTTTGGGTACAATGTCAAAGTCTATCCTCTATATAATCTAATAGTGAATCAAGTGTATTTTACTATGAAATAGTCTTAAATTTTAATTGCCTTGGTTAATTTTTTAATTTTAAATTCTTAAATTCACCAATTTAATATAAAAATTATAACATAACTCCTTAGTTTCTTGTTTTTGTTATTAATTACTTACGAAATGGGTGTATACCAAATAATTTAGGTAATGTGTCTGGTATTCTACTTTACAAACCAAAAAGCTTAATTTTTAAAAATTAATAACTTTGTGTAATGTTTTAATGCCGTGTTAAAAGAATAGCTAGCATGTTTGACATAATAAAAAAATATAGATACATTTTATTTAACCGTAATGACAGAAGCTGCAATTGTACGAGTACCTTGGCGTGTCCGTATGGTATTAAATGAACGTCCAAATGTGCGCCTAGCCTTTTCACAGCAGGCTTTAACTGTGTTACGAAGAAATCCACACTGGCCGGACAAAGAGTCTCGTAATAAACCGTAAGCTCTACTTTATCCCTTGTAGTGCTGAGAGCTAGTGGTGCCTGAAATGCAATATTTAATTAAAAATAGGAATAATGCGGTTAAATAGAAGGATACATTTATATGTTATGTAGATGTTCTGCTCCAATCAAATCAGGAAATTTTCAAACCTCACCAAACAGATAGATACAAACTAAGAATTGTTTAATAAGGGGTGGCTCTATTCTACTCTATTGAGAATCAAACGGTTATCTAATAGATAATAAAAAGATTACTACCTAGTGTTGTCACTAATCTAAATCAACTACTTTTAATTCTAGGCAGGTACATATTAATTAGCATTAATTACTACAGTGTATGGAATCCTTTAAATTAAATTAATAATTACTGGCAGTGTATCCTCCTTTATATTAAAAAGGCACATGAGAACTCTTTGTCTTTTGGTGAAGCTGATACTGAACAGGGAATTTCTAATGACTTGATGATAATATTTAATGATAACCTAAGTAATTTAAATGAGGGTGAAGAAATATTTTCTATCCACACCTATTTCGTTGTTGTTCAAAGGCTTTGCATTAAGACTTCAAAACATAATTTGTTTAATTGTTACTTACTTCTGAACTACTGTTCCTGCTTGTAGTATCTGCATGAAATGTTGTTGAAACTAAAATATGTATATTATGAGTTATTAAATATTCCTTTCTTGATAACATATATAAACAGGTGACTTATGAATATTTAATTATTCCTAATATAAATCACTATTTACGTAAAAATACAAACTGAAAATCCCTTTTCTAACAGTTTGAAACTCTTACCGGCATTTCGTAAGCCCCGGCTACATATCACAGCACTAATGAGTGCTTGGAATAACAATACTTTCTGAAACATGATTGAATACTGCTAAACGACTACTAAATTTAAACATGAATATACATCAGGGTTGTTGTATTTATTAAATAGCCTATGACCATTGATAACTCTAGAGATGATAACTAAAGATAGTGTTGAATCACATACATTATTTAGTGTAATTATCAATAAAAAGTCGATGGCCTTTGATTTAACAAATTTTCCAATCTTTAATTCCTAAAGTGGCCGGTTGACGGTAATAGGCTTGCCCCTTTAACCTTATCAAATTCTAATATGCAGAATGTAGGTGTATAACACAGAAGTGTATACTACATGCATACGTTCAAGCACAGACTTGAACGTATGCATGTAGTATACACTTGAAGTGTATACTACATGCATACGTTCAAGTCTGTGCTTGAACGTATGCATGTAGTAACTTTTCTAAACTTGCGAAATATTTCATATTTAACCTTAAATTGAAATTGCCTTCTAATTTTGTATTAGTCACTAAAGTCTAGGTACTGTTAAATATTGTTGGTAGTGGCGGTTCAAAATTGAAATAAATTAGAACAAGGTTTGCTATGAATCATAGGATACGTATTATAATTAATATATTCACCATATACAAGACAAGAGACAAGACACAACAAGACCTCACCTCAACCGTTGTTGTACAGTGTCTTTCTTGTATGTGATGATAGATAATGTCACTGTCAAAAAATCTGTTATATAATGATCAGTGTGATCACACGTTTTTGTTTAGTAACGTTGCAACTTAACGGCAAAGGTATCATACTTGTTACTTCGTGTCGTTTATTTCTAACAAGTTTTTGTATGGCTTGTGACCTTTTGCCTGTTCATGGTCAAACTCATGAATTTATTTTATTTTGGTTTTTCATAGTTCGTTTCTTTCTATCGCATCTACACGTAATCCACGTATTAAATATTAGTGTTATATCTTGAACAGTTAAGGCTGACTGATAGAGATAGCTTTTAGCGATATGACCGTCCATTGCACTCTAATTTGTAAGACAATGTTTTTTTCAACTAATACAGATGAAAAAAAAACATTGTCTTTGTTCTGTTATTCATTGTGTACAATAAAGAATATTTGACCTATCTATCTATCTAATCGTATTAAGTTATTAAATTTATTGTTGTTAGTGTTTAATGGTAATTTGAATAACATTAAAGCAATTTTACTAGAAAATGGGTTTTCTTTCGTAAATTAAGTAATCACGATTAATTATTAATCATCTTATATTACTTACCTTTGTCATCATTAGTTCTAATAAGGAAATACACATTACTAAGTCCAGCTACATTTAAGATAAATTCACCATGGAAATCCAGAGTTCAAACAACTGGAAAATTCTAGCTATATCTACATAGAGGAAGATATAATGAAATGAAATGTTGATATTTATACATTTTATTTAAGTACTATGGCACGCCTGTGGCTTTGGATTGAGCATATTGCAGACTGTCGCAATCAAATTGTCTCTACCGGCGCGATCATGTTCATTTGATCCGTCAAAGGTGAGATAGGGTACAAATAATACATTATTTTCCTTAGTCAATTCGCCGTATGATTTCAGTAGCTTCGAACCTTGTGTGCCATTGATACACTTTTCAATATCATCAATACTTTTTCTTGAAACCTTTTCGGACACACCACACTGGAAAAATAAGTAAGAGACCTGATTCAATAAATCTAACTACAAGATGAAAGTATCAAGGATCCTTAACCAAAGTCTATTTTAGAATATGAGAATAAAACACTAACTGGTTATTAAATAAAATTTAATTCTAATAGAATTAAGACCGGTCGCAATTTTTGTTTAAAAATTCTATTCAAACTTTCGTCAAACTAAGGTTTTCTCATAAGATCTTTGTTATATATTTTTTCTGTATATTTTTTTTATGTTATAAAAAGATAAAATAATTAAATATCTGCCTACGTTGAGCCTTATGAGAACAAATAGGGCAAGAAAACGCAATGCATCTCTTTTAAATTACCAGATAGGTATTACAAAATTTAGCATAAAACATATGCTTTACAATACAACACTATCTTATCGTGAGCTATTGTGTTAAATATTATATATAGAATGTTATATGTAGTATGTAGGAATACTTAATTAATTTGGATATGACCTAAAGAATAACTCGACCACCTAGAACCGAAATATTTGGTGAAAAAAGACAAGCGGAGCAGACCCCAAATGAAATAGGAAAAGGCTAATAAAAGAGAGAGAGAGAGCTAGAGTTGTAGTGTTTTACATACCCTAGTTAAATCCTCCGGATCAGTGTACTCGAAACTGCTTTGTATAAGACAACTGTTATAGATAACCGCATGCGTGTTGTTGCGTAGAACGTCGATTGCGCAGGCATGTGCCAGGTTGCCACGACATTCTTTAGGCCCATGCTGGCAGGTGAAAGAATAACGGCCTTCAGAATCAGTCACATTACTCGTCTGAAAAGAAGATAAATAACTGTTTTAAAATTACTAACTGCCGCTCATAAGTCTACAGAATGCCTTTTGAAATCATGGAGAAGGTAGAGAAAAAAAATTATAACGTTTTGCAAAAGCAAAATAAGAATAGTTAAGTGAGATAAATGTGAATTATTCAGATTGACCAATCCCTGTGTTTAGTTCACAATTGTTACAGTTAGATAAGCATGTGTTTTGTAATTGCCACTTTAACAAAGTTTAATTTACAATAATATACAAACCTTAATAAATATACAAAGCACCTATTACATGTTACCTACACTATTTTAAGAAAACCAGTTTATTCAATTTTTGATAGAGGGTTCCTACCTCCCAGCCAGTTCGAGTAACAGGTGTGCGACGACGAAGTCCTCGAGCCAATCAATTAGTAAATTAATCCATTAGTATAAACAAAATATCTCTGCAGTTTCCTAGCCATTCCCTTTCAATATACTCCCAATTTCCCCATCTTTAATCAAGTGCCCGGTTGACGGCAACGTGCTCTTCCTTGTAACGTGTGTGCGATAACATTCTAATTTTCAGAACGTGAGTCTTACATATCTGCCTACCTCATCGGAGACAAAGGAAATAAAGATACCTATATGTTGTCGAGTTTCTTCTTTAAATTATACCAAGTAAGGTTCCACATGAAATTCGTAAGCACGATGTTGCTGCTGTACTTCATGTTTTACTCGTAGACGTATCTACCATTTTGTGGGCCCTTAATGGCGATCGTTGATGGGGAATCTCTTTATCAGTGTATCACATGCCAAATTTGAGTATAAAATGAATAAAGCTTTCGTTAGCTTACATAGTAGTTCTAAATACGCAAATGCTACTCCCAATATCTTAACAAAACAAGCAATGGGCTTTTAAGGCCGGCAACGCACTTGTGACTCTTGAGTTGCGGGTGTCCATGGGCGGCGATAGTCACTTACCATCAAGTAACCCGTCTGCTCGTTTGCCCCCTATCGCATAAAAAAAAACTAACTATAGAGAAGTTAGTTTATACAAGTAAAACCTGTCCTTACTATGGAGAGAGGTATCATCCTGCTTGGTTTAGGCCTTATTATCTGAGAATGATAAAATATAAAACACAAAGCACTATAAAGCGAAATTTGGAACCCCCCTATGACCCCCTATGACATAAAAAAAAGGTCCAGAAAAGTATTTTTACTAGATAAGTAGAGCAATTCAAATAGTAACTTGCTATTTCTGCCCCGCAGGGTAAGTAATTCGTGTTACTTCGGGTAAGTTATATGAAAATATTTAACCCACCTGAGCTTTTCCGTAAGGTACCAGTTGTAAGTCTAAGTGTGATCCTAATTTTAACACAGCAGGTTCAAATTGTTCAACGAAGAATTCCACTGAATACGGACAAAATGTCTCGTAATAAAGAGTGATCTGAACTTTATTCCTTAAAGTAGTCACATTTGATGAACTCTGGAAGAAAACAATTTTATTATTTTTTTTGTTTCCTGTGTTGTCTATAGAATGTGGTATACAGATATTAATGAATTACTGTCAAAGTGGAAAATTGGATTCAAATCCATTCAGCCCTTTGTGTTACAAAAATGGAAACATCCAATCTAGCCACTGAAACATACAAACCGTCACCCGTACGTATACAATAATAGCAATATTAGTATAATAGACAAGATATACGTAAAACTTACGTCCGTAGTTCCAGGCACCGAGGTGTTCATTGGCGAACCTTCAATTACCAAAAAAAAAAATTAATCGGTTTTAATAAGTTATTATAGAAGTAGTAATACATATTTAAGTATTTTGTTATTTACATTTACCTACTGGTGCTATTATATTATTTGGCCTTGGGCTGCACCAGGCAACTCCTATAAGAAATAATGGCAATGACGTAAGTTTGTACATCGTTGTGTAACTTTATAGATCAGCAACTATTTCAAATGAATAGTATCACGGTCACAACTGTTGGAAAAATGAGCACGATGTCGTGAAAACCTATTAATTTATTTGTGTAGATACGGAACATTATCTACTTCTAGGCACATAGTGTGATGAACTCTTAACCCGTCCTACTCATATTTGTTCGACACGTGAGTGATATGATAATATTTTCTACGTGAACCCATATTTTGTTTATAGACTAATAATAATAACCTTTAACATTTTGTTTAGAAACTAGAATATATTTACTTTGATGATTAAGAAATAAAAATCTTGTTGGTAAAAGACAACTTGTAGCCGAAGAGCTAGGCTAAAAATAACTTAAAGGTTCGGAATTTACACAATATAACTTTATGCAAGACAGCCGTGTTCATTTTAGTCAGCAGTCCGTTTACAAGATGCCTGTCACCTCACCTACGGGTAGCGTTTCTAGGAGGCTGGCAGCAGTGCCACATTAAACGGCAATGCTAATTCTATGTTTTAATTAATTTGACATCAAGTTCTGTGTAATAAATATAAAATCTACAGATATAGATCATAGACTAGCTGTGCCAGCGACTTCTTAGCGTTTATGTCTAAAAAAGAAAGAATGTTAATTATACTTATAAAATAATAGTTTCAATTAGGCTTTTTTATACTGTACATATTAAACACCCAGTGTATATATAAAAATATTATTATAAAGCTTAACCGCGAAGTAACGACATACTTACGTTTTTTTTCTATTAAGATGAAAAATATCCTAAATGTTTTCTCAGAATTACAAGCAATATTAGTGCATAAAGAGTTGCTATAAAAATAGAAATTGTTACGTGATGTTTGTACAAACATTTCGGGTTTTCGGGTTTACAAACTTCACTTTTTTATGAGGTACGAGTATGGTCTCACCTTGGTTACAAGGTACAGTGTCAAAGCGTTAGACGTTCCTAGTCTATTCATTTTTCATACACCCTCTTCCATACAAATAGTCAAAGCTTATTTTTTTAAATGTCATGAGGAACTGATTTTTAAAGTAGGTTGAATCCTGTATCGCCACAGATCACCAAAATTTGATGAATACAAATATCTTATGAGTAAATTATTATTTTAGTGTTTTTAGAAAAAAAGATTAAAAATAAAATCACTACTTTAATGTCAATCACTTTTTATTATGTGAGTATAAATGCGGCTTCTTGGTGCTAAAGCAAATTGTTCTCTAAATTTATTAATGTTTTATTGTGAGACCATTCCACTGGCTGTGGTTTGACCATGTCACAGACTGTTGCAATTAAGTCATCCCTGCCGTCATCCTCACGTTCCGCAGAACCATCGAGACTTATATGAGGCACATATGATACTCTATTCACGCTTGTCACTTCACCATATGACTTGGCAGGAACGAGCCACGAGTACCGTCGACACAATTTATTGTATTAGTAATAATTTTACTTGAAACCCATAATGAAAATGAAATTAAAAACTTTGATAAAAGTTTAGAATATATTCTTTTTAACACATACAAGAGTTAGTGTAAATGTGACAAGTAATAAACTGTATTTGTATCGTAATAAAAAACGACTTAACAGGAACGAGTTAATGGCAATTTAGTGCATAGTTATATACAAAAAGAATTGTAAAAAAGTCAGGGAGTGAGTCTATTTTAAATGTACCATTTTGGTGTACTAGTTGAGTAGCTTACCAGAATAATGTCAATATCAGTGTAATCGTAGGTATGAGACACGAGACAGCTGTTGTAGAGGGCTGATAGCGTTGTATTGCGAACGATGTTAATTACACAGACCTGTACAATATTACCATGGCATTCAATGGACCCATGCTGGCAGGTGAAGGAAAAGCGGCCAATGCCGTCATGAGTCTAAAGAAGAAGTGTCAGATTAGCACACACTTCAGCAAAATCCAAACAAGCAAAATAAAATAGAATTTATTTTCAAAATTATAATTTAAAAAATCGAATTTGAATTTCATTTTAAATTAAATTAAACACAATTAATTAATTGACCTTTATTAATTCTTTCGGAATTTGGCTTTATCATCAATAAATAAATTACAAAGTAAGAAGAACTTGTTTGTAGTTCATTTGCCCAACATCTATTGTGTCCAATTAAGTTATAATTTAAGTCAATACTAGCGACGACGACACGATCTCAACTCAACTTATAATAACGTTTAAATTTAGGGAGTTTCATGTATGTAAAATATATTAACAAAACAAAAAATATCTAGCTACAACGATGTCCAAATCATGCACTATCTGACATCGAATTTTTATTCCACGTACCTAATCATGTCTTATAAGAGACAATCGCATGCATGAGATTAAAGGCCACGGTTTAATGTATGAAAATCCATCCAAAACTATTCTGAAATACCGGTGGTAAGTCGCGATAATAATCATAATATAATCGCAAGTCTAACTCAAGTCGATTTTGTATTTATTAGCAACATACAACCTACCTGTGCGTTTCCATACGGAACCAGGTGCAAGTCTAAATGTGAACCTAACTTTATCACAGCATGTCTTGACTGGTTGACTAAGAAGAAGCCATTGAAAATCGACAATGCGTCTCATACTACACTGTGAGCTGAACTTTATCCTTTTAATTGTTCACGTTTGCTAAGACCTGAAAACATATTAATAATCTGAGTGTGGTTACCTGGCCTTATTCGATAGAAGATTAAATTATTTGCCATGTTTTAGCATTAGATGGTACTGCATCCACCACTCTCTTTATATTTTAGAAATTATACTTATAGTTAAGAAACTTGAATGAGCTTTTGGACAAACTAACATGTATGCCCAAAAGGACAATGTTCAGGAACGTCGATCGGTCGGTTGTAGGTCAAAGGGAAAATAATATCCACGTGACTCCACGTATGACTTTGTGTCAGAAGGTGATTTTGTTACGCCATCAGCTCGGCATTTTCTTCAAAGTTTCTTTTAATTCCGTAGCATTTACTGCAGGTTACTGATTTTACTGAACAGATAATAGTGTAATCGTAAAATTACTTACTTCCGAAGTTTTATTTATGGACTGACTTGTAATTGAACCCTTTTTTTTTTTTTTTATATTAGCCTACCAGGAAATTAAACGGTTTTTTTTTTACTTTTTTGAAGCATATTACTATATTGTTTACCTGCGTTGTTAAACAAATCTTGGACAAGTAGTATTAAGCAACATATGTTTATGCAATTCTGGATTACAACTAAATTAAAGTCAGCCTTGCAAGTCCTTTTCATCAGCCAGTATCGGAATCCTTGGCGTCGATATATCAAGCGAAGTCCAGTTTCGCGGTCACTTAAAGAGTAAGGCCATATTAGCCTCGAAGAAGCTTGGTGTGCTAAACAGATCGAGACAGTATTTTACTCCGGCCCACCGCCTGCAACATTATAAGGCGCAGGTTCGGCCGCACATGGAATACTGTTCTCATCTCTATGCAGGTGCACCCCAGTACCAACTTCTCCCTCTTGACCGCATTCAACGGAGAGCGACTCGCATCATCGACTGTCAAGATATTTCTGATCGACTTGATACCTTGGCGTTGCGTAGAGATGTAGCTTTACTCTGCATCCTCTATCGCTTGTATCATGGGGAGTGTTCAGAGAAATTGTTCGGACTTATACCGGCTGCTGGTTTCAGCCATCGTCCTACGCGACAAAATATCCATCCCCATCACCTAGACGATTGGCACTCCACCACTGTGCGCTGCTCTAGAAGCTTTTTGCCTCGCACAACCAGCTTATGAAACAAATTGTCACCTGCCGTATTTCCGAACCGATACGACCTTCAGACCTTCAAGAAAAGAGCGTACTCCTACCTAAAAGGCCGGCAACGTACTTGTGACTCTTGAGTTGCGGGTGTCCATGGGCGGCGGTAGTCATTTACCATCAGGTGATCCGTCTGCTCGTTTGCCCCCTATCGCATAAAAAAAAAATAAAAAAAAAATTGGTACAGTGGTTACAAAGTTTGATAAAACGGTTTGATTTATTTAAAAGTAGATTAGCTTGTTTGTTCAGGGAAAACTAAAAGTTAAGAAACTATTTTTGGTAGATTAAAGTTATTTTATTACAATTAGAGCGCTAAGCTTCAATACTATGCGTTATTGTAGTTAAGATTCTAAATATTCTCATGTTTTTTTTTCACTAAAATCCAAAGTATGAATTTAATATATATATATATATATATATATATATTAAAATTAAATGGATAAAATTAAATGGAATGCATGTTTTTCTTTTATCAATTTGTATGGCAATGCATCACCACGTACTGAATTGCGAAATGCGCTGTTTGGAGCTTCCCAATTAACTCATTTTAAGTCTTTGAATTTTTATATAATATAACTTTTTGATCTTACTAAATTCAGAAAGGATTTTAACGAAAATACAATGAAGTATGCATACACTTTTTTGTCAGCTTTTATCTTCTCTGCTTTTCCCGATGACATTACCGATTTGCCAGTCTAAGAAAAAAATAAAAATATTTTTATTAAGTAAGATGAAGTCAGAAGAACTGTCAAAGTAAATAAATTTAAAAATTACATAATCATTATCATAATCAACATAATATCAACACATTTTACTAACTTAACTATCAACTTAGTATAACAAAAAAATGTTAGCATTGAATTACTCTAATGTCGAGGTATTTTTCAATATTGTACTATATACACTTCATAGGTAAAGTTCTACCGGTACGGTAATTGTCTTCCGCCGCCCATGAACACTTGCAACTCAAGAGTCACAAGAGCGCTGTCAACCTATTAAAGTAGGGGAAACGGGGTCAGGCCTCTGTCAACATTACTCACTCGGTCACACAATGAAAGCATTGTTAAACAGCCGGTTTTCTGTGAGGCCGTGGTAATACTCCGCTCTAGCTAGCCCATTTGTGGCGAAGCATGGCTCTCCTAGGTTAAACGTTATAACAGTAGTAGAGCTATGCTAACAGTGGTAGGGCCGGCTCGACCGGTACGATACCAGGGCCTCACAGAAAACTGGTTGTGAAGCAACGCTTGCGTTGCATTTTCCCGACGCGGATCCCGACGATGAAGGATACCTCATCACCCTTAAAGGTGGGCAGTGCACTTACGACTCTTGAGCTGTAGGTGTTCATGGACGGCGGTCGTCACATACCATCAGGTGACCGGTCTGTTTGTCTGTCCCCATATATTATAAAAAAAATAATGCTATTAAAAAAATTACTACTATTCATTCCAACATTAACTGTTGGCAAGTTCTCCACGGTGGTGACCGTGAATAATATAATCTACTTCACGACATTATCGTGATAACGTCTCGATGTCGTATATATCCACACGGACGTCGTATATATATTTTTATATAACTTTTGTACAAAATTCTGTGAATACGTATCATTCAACTACATGTTTGCGATTGCGATTTTGCAAATAGTGACGTGAAGTAGTGATCGTTCTTTTTAATTGCTACAACTAACAAAATACGTAAAAGATTTTTTATGATTTGTAAGGTCATCTAAAAATAAAAATACCTTTTTTATGAAACTTTTATTTTAAATATTATTCATTGCATTCCGGTGGTGGATTTTTAAAAGTATCACATACATCTCGCAGGAAATTGTTACCATTATACTGTTGTCCATTAACAAGAATAAATGGCACAAAAGTGAAACCAACCTTTTTACTTTCATCGCCATATTTTTTAAGGAGCATTAAGCCCCGTTGACCTATAGCACAACGTTTAATTGGTTCAGAATCTATGTTCATCAGATTGCCACACTGAAAACGTATGAAAAAGAGTAGTTAGATTTTCAATATTATATTAAACAACATCCATGACTTTCAATACAGGCAGTTATTTTATTCTCACCTAACAATGAAATATTTCTAAAAGAGAAACTGTAAGTGTTTAGCATTCGACTGTACAGGATCGTTTCTAAAACTATTTTTAATATCTTTTTCAAAAACTACAGGTGCGTAGTTTTTTCACAGTTTGTAACTGTCAAGTGATCACAAATACTAACAGCCCATGTCTGACACATGAGTGTGTATACCTAAATCTTATACGACTTGACTAATGCTTAAAGCCAAAAGTTTAGACACACACAACAATTTGCTATATTTAAAGTTTGCAACGAGGGTTTTTGAGGTGGTTCTGTCAAGTGGCTAGTGATCAGGATTGTTGAGCCAGAGGTCGTGGGTTCGAATCCCATACGGGACAAAAAATACCTTACCTTATCTGCAGCTTCATTATCAGATCCGTCATTGTTTTGGTCGCTGCTCATCATACAAGAGTTGAACTCGATGGCTTGAGTAATATTGCCCAGGAGGTCGATAGCGCAGGCATGTAACATATTGCCGTAACATTCGGCGGGACCGTGTTGGCAGAGGACTTCGATTTTTCCCCCTTGGTGGATAATTGTCTGAGAAATAAATTGTTAAGACTTTATAAGATAGGTATCAATAAAGTGTGAAACGAGTGAAAGGTCAGTAGCCTGTGACAGAGCTTAACAGATGAATAAGTTTGTTTATGTCTATCTGACTTCTCTTGTAATTAATAAATAAATAATGTGCTTTATTATAAAACTTTATATGCACTTAATTAATAGTATGTAAGTATTAATTGTATGTTAAAAAAAATGGTAATAATTTCTATAATTATGATTTTTCTCACCAATTTTATATATATTGGCTTTTTTTATTAATTACATATTATTCCTACTATATTTTATAATACTCCTCTACATGAAAACGATAAGTATGAAATCTACATACAGATCTCAGATCGTCGAGTTGCAATGTACAGCAACCAGTAAGACAGGACCGAAACTATGCGAGGCCCAGGGAAAGTACTGCCATAGAATTAGCTATGCTTAACATGGAAAGAAATCTTAGATCTTACCACGAATTCTTTGATTCTATAATCCTAAATCGATATGTGAAGAAAATTCTATGTACGCATTTTCATGGAAATAACCGGTTACAGGGGAACGTGAAATTCCGTATACTACATACATCCAGTAAATATAATATGTCGTACCTGTCATGGGGAAGATCAAGAAAATCATACAAGTTCAAGTTATACTGGCTAGCTAATTATTAAGACCATGAATTATGGGCAATTTTCAACTACTAGACTATTTCTGGTAATAACTAAACTAATGTCATCTCATGTTGCATTGGTTTGTAAGAACTAATACCCTCATTTACCAAAATAATTTGGTAGCTGCAACTATTCCTATGAATTCCTATGAATTGAGAAGTAACTATAAAAAATATATAGAAAAGAGATGGTTTTGTTATTTGTAATTATTCTAATATGACCTACTTTATGATGCTTTAAAACACACTTACTCTTGCGTTTCCATATGGATAAAGATGTACGTCGACATGATTGCCTAGTTTTTGCACAGTCGGAGCAAATTGTTGAGTATCGAAAACCCTGCAGTCGGGGCACAAACACTCATAAAACAATTGAATCTTCACTTTCTCCTGTTGTTGAAAGTGTTGCGAAAAAGGCTGTAGAAATTGTTTTTGTAATCCTTGTAGAAGTTGTAGCTAAAAACATAACGTAACCGTCATTTTAATTAACTAGATATAAATATTGATAACAAGAACAATGACTTCATGCATTAATGTTATGTAGTTAAATATAACTAGCCTGAGCTAATTAACCTAGAATGTACATATACTTCCTAGTATTAGTTAATTAAAAATGATTTCTATTTAGTGTTCATTAGATATGCATATCGTTTAATCAGAAACGGGGCTATTAAGTTATTAAATTTAAATGTTAAACGATATTTCTGTGACACAAATTTCATATGTCAGATTGCAGCTTAAATCGCACTATCAGGGGTTAAATTAAAACACTATAATAATTAATTTAACAAAAAAATCATGTTAATATTACCTTTTCTGGCCTTAAATATATGTCAGTCAGTTTAGGTAACGGAATTCGTAGAGGCTGGGAATGCAATTGGTTATATACCAAATCTGCAAACAAACAACACTATTATACATATTAAAAGCATACAAGGCAGTTATTTAATCTTCGAGAACGTACCATGCTGAGCTTTAACACAAGTTACCATTAAACTTATAATGCAAATTATTACAGATTTATAAGGACGCATTATTAATTATTACAATCACAAGACTGACGATGCGGTTGTAGCGAGGTCTCTCCAAGAGGCAAGTTTGAAGTAAACTAGTGATAAAACGCTATCGAGACCTATTTAACGTGTCACGTCACGTATCTTAAAACTTAGCTGTACATATGAATGCTTGTACATACATATATACTTATTGTACAAATGTAATGGATAAGTACATAATAAGCTATATATATTATAATGAGTATTCTAACTACTATACTATTTTTTGTAATCACATACTATGTTATGACTGTAGGCAAATAAATTGCATGTGTGCTAAGGTTGTCTGTGAAAAACGCAATTAGCGTCTACGATCGTTGTCCCACATTGCTCAATTTAACTTTTTTAATTTTGGTTTCTGTGAGTGGGCGAATCGGTGCGGGTAGGCCCAGAAAGACTTTTATTAACTAGATCGGCAGTATGCTAAGGAAGTGCCAAATACGGAAAGAATGATGAATATAGAAGAGGCCAAAGTTGTGTCAGGACCATGGTAAAAGGCGTTCTACCGTCTCTGACTACCCTGGATGAGAATAAGGCGTGTTCGCAATTATGTATGTATGTATGTGAACTTATCTTTTGTGATGTACAATAAAGTACCTTTTACATAGGAACTTTAAAATAAAGATACTCATTAGTAATGTTATTGGAAATAAGGGGATAGAAAGGAAGAAATGATAATAATTTATTAGTAATCAGACCTAATTTTGTTTGAGTAAATTTATTACTAAGTGTATATTTGTAGGAAGCACGTATTTTAGTGTTCAAAATTTAAATGCAATCTGCTAATGTTGTATCTAACAACAATGTTCAGTTAACTTAACAGTTTAATGAATTTGAATTAAATAACAGAAAATTAAGATTTTCTTAATACACCCAGTCTATATTTAACACTTGAAAGCTACGAATAAAACAGTATGAACGAAATGATAAAATTATTTCAAGTCTTTGTCTGGTTTAACGAAGAACTGATGAGAGAAAAAGATTGTAAACGAGGGAATTAAATTTTCACGTAGTTATCAGACAAGCGGGGAGGGATTCTGTAGCAATCAGCCGAGTGTTTGCACTGCACATCAGCGGGTAACTGGTGCTGCATTCTGTTTGATGAATGAACTAGGCAACTCGGTATTCGTTTACATATAATTTCATTCCAATTTCCATAGCCCGGTTGTCTATCCTGCCAGGTTTAAAACCACGCGAGACTATTGCAACCTGTATTTTTCTTTTATATAAGAATGTTAATACTTTAATACTGTATTTGGTTATATGGTATACTTTATGATAACTATTTTTATTTATGATGAATATTTAGGTCCTAAATATTTATAGACTGCTTACTTAGTCTTTGTTCTAAATTTTAAGAAAAAGAGATTGAGACATACTTTTGATTTTTTATTGTAGCTCCTGTTCAGGTAAAACAAAAAAAACAACTTACAAAAAGGACATAAGAGTACATTATTTATTTGCAGATCAGATGCAAATTACTGAAGAGTAGAGTACAGTTTATACAATCATACCAAGTTTATTTAAGCCTTACTAAAAATATAATATCTCTAAAATTATATTAAGTATCAAAAATAATGTTTTACACTTTTTTTTTTCATCAGTGACTATTTTCAAGTAAAAATCTAAAATTGGTAATATTCTCCTTGTAGGTATTACTGCCCCACATGATAAGTTGAGACATAAATAACTCAACAGAAAATAAAAAGGCACACGCCATTTCTAGTCTTGGTACGTATAAGATACGTATAAGAAGTTTCATCCTAATATAAATGTCTGAAGGGCAGACGGGAGGCTGTGGAGCGGCGAGTGATGCTGCATGCAGCCTCCAATCTCTCAACTATGGCATCGCAGCTAACTGTCGCGTGCCAGCTCTTTGTTACCTTACCTCAGCTCACATATTACTTTTCGCAACGTATTTTGAGAGAAAATTGAATTGTAACATAGTTTCGTGAACAGATGAATGCACTAAGCTTGTGGAGATATAAATGGAAACATTGAATGGATTCAGTTTTGTAATTCTATTTTCAGTAATGTGTCAGTTTTTATTTAAAAACATCAAATGTACCTATTTTATGAGTCCATTTCTTAAGAATCTTATTTAATTTTTTTGGCAAAAGTACATGCGTATAAGAAATATTAATTGAAGCCTAGTAGAATGATAAACTGATTACTATCGATTTTGACTATGTAGGCCTGAAATTTCCTTTAAAATTAGTACGAGATTATGATTTCAAGTTGCTTGTTAGTGAGAAGTGTCGTGTCGTGCACTACTTATGAGTTAAATCGATTTGAGTCGAAGTGATAGAAAGTATAACCATCATAGAAAGTTCTATAACTTAACAGAATACGTGGGTAGGTGCATATTGTTGTATTGTATCATTAATTAAGATGTTACCGGGCTCATTGAGATATAGAGGGGTGTCAATATGCAAACAAAAGCATCTTCACCGCATTAGCTTTTTTTGATCTCGTACATCGATCGGTCATTTTCTTGCTAGTATCTTGGAACTTCCGTGTAGTACAAAAGCTAATATTTTGTAACGTTGGCGTTGGATTTGGATATCAAGAAAATTGGGTCTGTGCTAAACTTAACATACACATGAATTTAAAAGTATCACTTTTTTTCACTGTTTCTTCATGTCATTGAAAAGTATTTTATTAGCAAATACTCGCATCTGTAAATACTAGCTGAACTCGTCACAATAGTTTACTTAAAGCTGAGCTTGGTAATAAGCAGTCTGTCTAGCTCAAAAACAATTTTATAAGACACACTTTTTCTAAATCTATTACATAAATTGTCATTATATTATATTATAAAAACTAAATCTATTACATAAATTGTCATTATATTATAATCGTGAGACCTCAGATTCGAAAAATTTCAAGTAAAGTTTAATCACGCTGGAAGTAGATAAATTAGTTTGCATATACATTATTTTTTAATGAATGATTGTATACATGAGCAATTAGCAGTTGCTTGCAGTGTGCAGAGTCAACGTAGAGATTCCACCAATGTCAAATGTTCCGAGAGGAAGGTTTATAATTTTGTTCTACTGAATGTGATATCTATAATATTAACTTTATTATATAATATTAACTTTATTTGTTACTGTTTACTAACTAACTAACAGTTAACAGTAATGAGCACTGAAACACATAATAACATGTTTTCACATTTATTTAACACTTATTTATTAAATATTTTTGGCATCAATATTTGTGTGGGAATCTCAATCTTCCTACTACTATTATCTTACTAAATATTTGCTTTAAGCCGCGGTTATAAGTTTATCAGTCTCTATTATACTTTAAACAAAGTCGGTCGCCATAAACCCGCAACTCAGGAACGCAGTAGTGATTCAATAAGATAAACTTAATAAGAACTCTGACTGTGCTTGAATCCCTTGCCATTTCAGAACTCTTTCAACTTACCTTGGATTTAAAACTATAATAACTTAAACTGTAATGCGACATGCAATTTATTGGTTTGTTAAAATATACGAACTGTAATGTTTTTATCTTATGGTCGTATTCTGTATATTTTTAAAAATATATAAGGATTTCTGCATTAAGATGAAAACAAAAAACAACTTTGATAACATAGTGAAAATCTCGTCAGCCAGATGGTTGCCGCAACGGTGCGCTCCATTCCGCTTATTTATTTTCAGTTAAATTAAAAATTAAATTGAACGCTGAACCTCGACTGTTCACTGCAATCATATTTCCAGAAACTAAAATTATATTTCTAAGCATTCGGAGCATTATGATATTTTCTATTTATAAGGCCAATAGATAAAAACACTGCGAAGTATTGAATCATTTTACCTACATGTCCATTTACAGCTATATATTTAAAAACAAATTTGTCTCTTCGCACGAAACTACTTCAAGTTTAAAAAAAAAAACAGAGCCAGGCTTAAATACATATACTGCATGCATCCTCTATCGGTTGTATCATGGGGAGTGTTCAGAGGAATTGTTCGGACTTATACCGGCTGCTGGCTTCCGCCATCGTCCTACGCGACAAAATGTCCATCCCCATCACCTGGACGATTGGCACTCCACCACTGTGCGCTTCTCCAGAAGCTTTTTGCCTCGCACAACCAGCTTATGGAAAAAAATTGTCTCCTGTCGTATTTCCGAACCGATACGACCTTCAAACCTTCAAGAAAAGAGCGTACTCCTACCTAAAAGGCGGCAACGCACTTGTGACCCTTGAGTTGCGGGTGTCAATGGGCAGCGGTAGTCACTTACCGTCAAGTAACCCGTCTGCTCGTTTGCCCCCTATCGCATAAAAAAAACTAACTATAGAGAAGTTAGTTTATACAAGTAAAACCTGTCCTTACTATGGAGAGAGGTATCATCCTGCTTGGTTTAGGCCTTATTATCTGAGAATGATAAAATATAAAACACAAAGCACTATAAAGCGAAATTTGGAATACTTACCAGTTTTCTAGCTTAAACACGATAATCTAAATTGATGTAAACACTCCAGGAGTTGCTTAAGTTGATCAAAAACTCAGCAATATAAGTTCGAAAGCAAGCAAGACATTACGGAACACGTTTGAACGCTTTTGCCTGGTTGTTCAGCAGGTGGTGGTTCGCACGCTATCCTGACATTAATGTCTTGTTGGGAGGGTTTCCCTATCCACGTTAAATATTAATATGGATCGGGCCTGCTACCTTCGAGTTATTGAAGCACCTACACAATGTACGCGAGTACTGTATATTTTTCTTCACTTCTAACACAGGATATATGTTTTGTACGTTGCTTCTGCTGTATTTAAATATTGTATATTGAAATACAGCAGAAGATTTAGGAAGAATTCAGGGCTATCTTTACTGCTATTATTCTATATAATTCCATTTTGCATGATAAATAAAAATAAGAATTTGATGTTCTAACTATATACTGTTTATTACTTATTTATCCGTTTTTAACCGACTTCAAAAAAGGGGGAGGTAATTTTACGATTTGAAGTATTGCGCAAAGGATTTGGAAAATTACAGTGAAGATTATCTATTTTTTTTATAACTCAATTATTCATTTTATTAGTTCCTGCAATTACATATATATAATATTATATATATGTATATATGTATATGTATATGTATATATATAATATTATAATTGTAATACGCTGACGTCGAGATGTTGAAGAAAAACTTAAAGGGGGGATTAATAGAGCAACAGGTTTAACTTAAAATGTAGGTTCCATTATACAGCGTCTCTGCATAAACAAAAAATAGATAGTTAATTATAAATTCCACGCGTACGAAGTAGCGGCCAAAAGTTATATTATAACTTAATTTTATATATTTCTGTATTTCTAAGTTTAATTATATGTTTCTAAAGGTTACTTTAGTGTCTCTAATTTTCCAAGTTACCAAAATCTTTTTTCGAAGAAGCAACGACTTGTTTAACATTTTCATTGCAGTGTTGGCGAATATGGTGATAATGGCAATTTACGAAATGGCCCTTTTGTCAATGATTCACAAGGAATTTATTTTAAAGCATCCATTTCAATACCTAATTCTAAATATAGAAGATACGACGCCACTCTTTGTTAAAAAAAAGTCGGCCTGGGCTGACGCTGGTAGAAGTAAAGCCGTGGATCTTCTTACCAAGAATAAATCTTATAATTTTAATGAGGACAATTTGACTTCTTATCCATCAGGGAATAATTCTTTCTGGTCACTAGCCAACACTGCTAAGCATAAAATAGACCTATTTGCTTTTCTCTTCACGGGCTATTCTCGTCAAGACAGAAATAGTAAATGCCCCCCCCAGCTACCTCCGTTTGGCCCCAAAATGAGAGCCATTCTAATCGTCCTAAAAGAGGTACTCAAATGTTTGCCATAAAGCTTGCGGGCCAGATGATATTCCTGCAATGATTTTGAAGCCAGTTGTTGTAACACGCCTCTATCTACTCTCACTGGAAAGCGGCAAGATTCTAAGATCCTGGAAGTTTGCTAATGTACAACCGGCTCCTAACAAGGGGAGCCATGCACACCCGGCCAATTATCGATCTATTGCTATCACCACCATAATGTGCTAGGAGAGGTAAATTTCCAACGCTCTCCTTAAATTGCCATTGCAGTGAGTGTCCGATTCTGGAGACACCAATCTTGTCACTTTTAACCTTTCCAAAACACAGTCGTTTCTGTTCTTTGCGAAAAAGAGTAATTTCGATCTTACATCTTTCCAAGGTGTATTCATACTTATCACTGACCAACTAGAGATTTTGGACATCATAGTCAAATCCAAACGTAACTTCCGTCAGCAAATCGAGCTTATTAATGGATGGATATTATGGATTCCAGAAAATTGGGAGTCATTTCGAAGGTCTGGCTCATCTTCAGCTATGAACAATTGCTCAATCACTATAAAACATCTTGCAAAGAGTATTGCAGTCACCTTTTGTATGGATTAGTCGGGTACTATCTTGAAGCTCTGGACTCAGTTGACCGAAAAATCCGAAAACTTATAAACGACGATTTACGCATTCTTGGCCATCGGCGTTTTCTACTGGATTCACTTACGAGTGTGCGAATGTTCTTTTCAAACTGATCGAACCCTCATCAGTCCTTTATCGGACTACTAGGCGCGGGCGGGGGTGGGGGATGCGAGGAAGGGAAAGAAGAGAGGGGGATGAGGAGATGGGAAACCTTACTCATTTTGGGGGAAATGCAACGCAAGCGTTACTTCACAACCGGTTTTCTGTGAGGCCGTGGTATCGCACCGGACAATATATTCTCCAATAAACAGTAAGCCTGGAACCTTCAAGAATAGAGTGGAAAGGTTTCTCTTAGATAGGCCTGCACCATCTTCGTCTTCATCGTTACTTTACATCTAGTGAGTTGGAAGACAAACGTCTATACGATTAACAGATAAGAATGATGAAACATCATAGAAGATGTCAGTGCCATAAATTGTGCAATGGTGAATCATATATTTTTTTCGTGTCTAATCCCCCACGGGTCGTCACCTCACCGGAGCCAAGATGAAGTGGTATGTTAGACTTACCTACTAAAACCACATTGTGCCATCGCAAGTGGGCGGAAAGGAGGAAGCTTCCGGGAATAGTGAATCATACTTTATAAAGTAGGTATTATATCGTAAACAAATCTCTCAGGTGGGCCAACAGCCCTAGGGTCTCGCTCTTAATTTATTATAACAGTTATTGAGATTAAGACACGCAGTCACAACATACACAAATATATAATTTTCGCTCCTTATCGTTATTGATGTCATACGAGCATCATACATAGACATCATATATGTATACATAGACATCATATATTCACATCATAGATACGTCGACTGCGTTAAGAAATGTGCTAACTAGGTATGAAAGCGTGTGAAACCATATCAGATAAGGGGACTGTTGTGTTACAAAATGTAAAGGCAATATGAATTTTAAGGTTTTTCTCATAGGTGTTTGTTCGGTTCGTAACGGAATCGATCCAATGAGGCTTTTTAGTCTCTATATGGTGTATCCACAAACTACGTGAGCAACTTTTACAACAGCGCGCATATAAATAATAATAAATCTGTGACAGTATATTATGTATATATACTGTACTATATATGTATATACTATGCTGTTACTGATTACATACATACATAGGGGGCAAGCCTATTGCCGTCACTGGCACTTTGACAGTTAGATGGAAAAAAAGGGAGTTTATTGAAAGGGAAAGAGAAGGTGGAAATGGAAGGAAAAGAATATTGCTTATACGGATGGATTAGCAATAAGCTTAATGGCAGGTGGTATGTCTATAACTCGAACTAGCTGATGATAGGAACTTCTAGCCCTCTAATGCACTAAACAGTTACTGATTATTTCGTCAAATATTTGCCCTATATGTGATTTAACATCATCGGATCATTAGAGAATTTTGCGTGGGTCACTAAAAAAATATCAAATAGTTGTGGCTGAAGTAAAATTGAAACACTCATATGTATTCATCTTATTTCTTTTGACAAAGATAACCTGTAATTTCAGTGAAGTTATGAACACACAACATTATGCTACGGCAGTTATCAGAAAGGTCGTAACCACTCAATTTTTCTGCTAGAGAAATTGGAGGTGAAATCACACAGCTGAAAATCAAATAAATTTCATTATAAATAACAGCTGCCCACCAGTACACAATGTTCTAGAGTAGTTTTCGTGCTCGGCCCCGTTCCAATTCATTCACACCGGGATATTTGAGTCTGAGCGTACAGCGCGCTCTCCGGGGCCTTTGTTTCGAAACGTTGCTATCGAACTACATTTATGACCCTTATCTCTTTCACACAGGAATATCTAGTTCTGAACACGCGTTTTTATATATCTATCGGTTTGTACTCTGCGCAAGTAAAGAGTATAAAGCCGGTTTGAATAACTATTAACCGCTGGAGTCTATACTCTTTACTTCATACATATGTATGTACATACATATGACTAAAGAGTTTACAGTCATAAGCAGTTACTTAAATGTGAATATTTTAACTGTCTTTTGTATTTTTTTATTAATTATGTAGGTATTATTAGCGGTTTTCACAAGGAAACTTAAAAGGGAAAAAAAAACAATTAAACCGAATGCCACCACAAAATCCATCACTAGCCTATCAAAATTTTGTTAAAACTGCTTTTAAGTAACGGGAGAGAACTGTTACCCTCATGTCCAACAGGCACTGGAGAGGACTGAATTATTTCCATCGTTAATAGGCTCTGGGCTGAAGGTATCGGGTGAGGCCCCTATTCCTAACTAAACTGATATCCAAGTACCGGACTTAGTAAGTAAGTCATTTTAATAGACCGTTTGGTTTCAATTGGACATGCTGTTCTGGATTGGGGACAATCCGACATATGCCGGATATCCTGTTCGAGTCCCGCGTTTAACTTATTTTTTTTAGCTGTTACTTTAGTTTAGCTGGCTAATTGAAATTTATATAAACTCTAAGGTAGCAAACAGAAATTAAATACGCCCGTAAATAAACATGATTAAGTAAACAGAAAATGCGATTCTGCCGACCTCTCAACTAATAAGATTTATTTTCAATTATACCGAGACGGGGCCCATCGCAGCCGCCTCTAATGACATGATTTACATCCAGACTTATTTACGCCCACTGTGCATCCGGATAACCAGAGGAAACAGAAATTTCTACGTAAAGAATATTGGCATTCGTATAACAGATGCTGGATGTCATTTAAATTATTTGCCATGATTTAATTTACTCTCTCCGACACACGACATCACGACTGTAGGTGTAAATTGTGGTGGTTTCTTACATGTTATAAAAAAATTACATGAACGCTTAAACATTACTTTATGAATACATATTATGTCCGTAAAAACATATAAGCAATGAGAGCATTTTCCTGATTTAGGTAAACACTGTTTTATACAACTAATTTAGGTTTTTTTTCTATTTATTTTAATCAAATACGCCCTATTTTATTTTAATTATTGGTTATCCCAATTATTAAAGCTTATTGATATATTGATATATGTTTATTATATGTTTATTGATATATGACGTTATTCGAAATAACTGTGAAGGTCTAAATTGTAGGGTGTGAATGCCGATCACGTATGTTGAGAACGCTCCATTCGGAGCCATTCATGACGTGCCAAATAGAGATTTCTGGATTAGAGGAACATTCTTATACGAGATCCTTAAGAGCTAATGTGCTATTTTTTTAATGAATATACCAGCATATTAGCTGGATAGAATAAGATAGTGTGAGTAGAAAAACGAGGTTCATGATGTAATAAAAGTCTAGATTAACATGTAACATATGATCAGATTGAAATAAAATTGCTTATCATAAAGCTGGTGTTATCAGTAGAGTAGAATAGGTCCACCCCATTTCTTCAAAAAGGTGTCGTTTCGACAGGAATTGCTTGTTAACTATTCGAAAGTATAGATAACACATAATTACTATACAGTTGCCGAATGAAGGCAATAGAATTGCCATCTATTATGTCAGTAGAAGTAAATTAAGCAAAAAGTGGGCTTTAGAGACGCCTCTGCTTTCTCCTTCGTGGATATAGGCGTGAATATGTGTATGTATGCTTATAACTTAATATTTTTTATTTAAACTGTAGATATTTTACAGATAGAGTACCTATAAAATAAAGTAAACTCTAAGCTTAAAATGAAATTATCTTAGATGCTATCACATTTTTGCAGTAACTAAAGCTTTCCTATGATTTTACATTCGACTTTGTACCGCACAAAGTGTTGTTGACATAACAGGAGCTCCAACACAACCGAATACATGTGTAGTCTTGTTCATCGTGTCATCATCTTATTATAAGTTAAACTTACCAACCTAGATTGCGATATAAAATTATTTATGCCTTCCGATCCTTTCGAATAAAATTTTATTACATAGGTTATTCAGCAGAAATGTCATTTGCCTACAATAAAACATGCGATCTGGTAAAACAATTTACATAGAAATTTCTTTAGAGTGTACGAGTTGACTGATTACATTTGGGTATGCCTATAGCACTCACAAAGCTAACTTAATACATAATGTAATGTAACTGTATCAGTTGCCCTACTTACTTACATATGTAGGTACATACAACTGTCACTCATATACCAAATAACAAATTCGCAATCTGAGGTTTATCCTTTTGTATATATTTACTTATATTTTTGGAATACGTAATAAATACGCGCGAGAGCGAGGACTATCTACGTTGACGTTGATGAAATATGTATTAGTTTACTATGTAAGAGGGATCAACAATATTTTTCCGTCAATTTACTGCTCATGGCAGATATGAAGCTTATATTTCTGCGCTATCTATGTTTGGTGCTAAGACAGCACTATTACGCGAGTTAAATAGGAACAAATGTATTTCTTTCTGTAGAAAATATGAAAATTAATGTCTCTTGAGCAATTATTAATCTGATTGTAAACGAGATCATTATGAAAGCGATTCTCTTGCAGTTGTTATTGTGTTTTAGCAATGGACATACATACATTAATTAATATTAATAAACTGCTTAATGCTAAGTTAAAGTGCTGCTAAATTAAGGTTTATGTAACGTCTTTTAGGCAGTGTGCTTAATGACAAACGAATAAGAATAAAATCTCCCTAGTAGAGAGAAATTTGTTACGGGAAATCCTTCTTTATTGTAATGTTATTAATAAATAAGGAGTGGTATTAGTAACTCTCTTCTTACTTAATCAATTAATTAAAGGTTTGGCTCAAAATACGAAAAATTCATTTAAATTTACATTACATAATTTATTCCAATAATAGCAAAACGTAAATGTATATATAGCAGATAATAACTGCGATAAAACAATGTTGATCTTACACACATTTCTAAGATTTTGTGTTATGGAATACTACAATCGAACCAAGCTAAAACACCGTTCGTATACTCACGAGCAAAACTAATTGTCTTCAGTAAAACATTGGCAGTTGTATTTCATTTCAACTTTTTAAGTTGTTGTACTTAGGTGCACAATCTACATAGTGCTGTGAGCACTTGAATTTTTCATAAGCTATCAAAGGCTCGAGGCTAGGGCATCTCGACTGAGAGATGTCTGTCCGCCCGCCCGGCAGAGTACGGATAAAGAATTGTCTCTGTTTTTGTAACTATTTACACCCCTACATAAGGATGGGTGTACCTAACAACACGGGGAAATGTTTACGCGTACAAATGAAAGAGGTCGATGAACTGTACAATTTGAATGAGCGCAGCCATGGTTTTCATGTTGGTAACGAATTCCTTTTTTATTGTGTGTTTGTATTATGATTTAAGTAAGTTCTTGTTATTACGATTTCTACATATATATATATATATATATATATATATATATGTATATATATATAATATTCTATATTGAATGTGTAGTGTAAAGTGTCGTACAACGACTCACGAATTATGAAGAACCTTTTTCCTAAGGACATAATGTCATAATGTCAAGCGGACTTTATAAAAGACTCCTCGGTATTAATTGTTAACTTCTAATTGGTAACTGCTTTTACGCTGTTGCGAACCTTGTTGAAGCTATAATACTCTAAAAAGTGGCCCCCGTCCTATTCAGAAATAGTGGCTATATTACTAAAAACAATGTTAAAATAATTTCAATTTCTCATGGAGGTTCATTTTAAGGGTCGTCGTCACAGTCTAGCGCTGGTTATCATTTACATGTCCTAGATCGTGTCCATCCTGGGTTTTTTATGTATCAAACCTTCCAATATATGTATGTTTTATTAATCCATCATAGTAATAGTGAATTTCATGTCGCTTGCTTTATCTAAATTATACAGCCTACGATCTCAGAACAACTCGTGCAAATACTGTTACTATAAGTGAGCTCATGAAAAAGACGTTGGTTGCATTTGATTTCCGTAGGATTACATTTCCCTCCTCTAATACAAAACATACATTCCCTTAATTTGCTTCCAACCTAGCCATGTGACCAGAAAATATTTAAATTATCGTTTGAGATGTAATGTTTATGTGCTCGTACTCGTAATATATTGCGTTTCTCCCTCACCTACATTGCAATTGTGTTTTTGAAGCTTACCAAACACCAACACACCCCAAAACTACTTGATCGCAAGTCCGACGCCTTAAATGCCTAACATGAAAGAAGGCTTAGGAGATGATTAACCTTCTATTAAAATTGAATAATTCTCCCAACTCGAGAGTTATCAACTGTCCTCTGAAGACAGCAGTTATCTGAGACTAATAGCGTAGTTTGTGAAATGATATTATGATTCGATTATTCTGGTCTCGGACCAGACGAATATATGACAAACATACAAAAGATACTTGTACTAAATGTTGTGTACTAAATTTGTACGTACTAAAGTAAATGAAACATGTCATAGGCAAAATATATTAATCTATAAATGCATATATAAACTTCAGAAAATTATGGACTTTTAATAAAGTTAATTTTGCTCAATAAAAAAATAACTCTTTTCTTATTTCAGTACACAGATTTTATAATAAACGTCGGGCTTATAGAAGTGCACGGGCGAGGTTTGGCATAATGATGAGATTAATAAGTGAAAATGTTGACTGATCTGATCCTGCGGCAGACGCACTCTAGTCGCTGCAGTTCACTAAGGCGGCTGACACGACTGCATTATTTTTAAAAAAGTATATAATTTTAATATAACAAACAGGCAAACAATTTACTTCTGCCATATAAATATCTTCTGTCAATCTTCTTTCATTCATCCTTTCGATTTATCATACCATTACTAAATAAACTTTAATACCAAAATATACAAAGTCAAGCCTGAAATAATAATTTAGAAATTCTATAAACACTTAATATATCGAGTGGTTGAATTAAAACTCCAGACAGTTGGTGCTACTAGTCTTATCGGGGAGGCCGACCGAAGCGAACAAAGTCTTATGCCGACAGGTCGACACTCTCTCACACCGCGCCAATGTCGTAAGGTTGTTCAAATTTTAAGGGTCGAGCACCTTTATATAACCGCATCTAGCCACTGTACGCAGCATTGCTTTAAATATTATATTAAATAAATTTGTTAAGCAGACGTGATAAACACTCAATTTTTTTTTGTAATATTAGCAAATAACTCTACTACTACAGAAAAACAATCAGCTATATTAAAGTAGGGTTATTGTAACCCTGTGCGAGGCTCGACGAATGAACTTTTCACTGACCTAAATATGACCTGAGTTTGCATTTTGATTATTTTGCTCTCAGAACTTATGGATATTGGTTTATTAATATCATAAAGGACATACGTTGAGTACATTGACACTATTTTGCAATAATTTGTTTCATATCTGTAATAGAGCAATGAATACATATTCCTTTAATATCATATAAAGATCAGTAAATATTTTACGAGGGTCACATTGAAAGTTTTGAGAATAGGTAAGAGAAGCAGCCTATGAAAAATCCCTATTAAACTTTAAAACTTATTTATCTCTGTTAAACTATTTAATTCAATAATTTTATTTGAGGGGTTGTGATGAACATCAAATACACATACGGTGATGTTATACTGTCATAATAATTTAACTTTGATTGTTAAAGATTCAATGCCGTTATGTGTACAACCTAAAATTTTAGTTTACAATGTTTGGATTCAATAATAATAAAATTTCTTTCAGACATTGATCCATATAATATTATGTATTAGTAACAATGATCTTACAGCTATGTTAGTTCTACATTACAAGAAGAAGGTCCAACCTCTCAGAAGTACTCTCTAGAATATGTGCCTAGCAGTCGAGTGGACATTCATCGCAACGTGCCTCCGCGAACATATTTAAGGCGCTAAAAGACCTCGGCAGATTCGATATTATCCTAAAAGCCTTGTTGTACTGGACGCTGTACGCCCACTGCGTAAAGCTAGTCCTCAGGCTGCACGTGTAGAAGGATTAACAATGCATAGGTAGGGTTATTTCCAGGAGGTACAATTGAGTAGCATTTGGTACCAGCTTTGAAGATCTCTCTTTGAACTCTCTCTTCTTGGTTGTACTTGTGACCATGAGCCGCCGCATATGACTCACAGATGTCTATCAACTTACGTAATGTTTAATAACGGCCGCCAAGTCCAGAAAAAGCTGTTGGAGGTGTATAACTAATAGGGTAGTTCGTTTAAAGCATGTTTGTTAAGCGACCGCGAGTCCATCTTTAGCCAGATTTTGCGAGTGAAGGCTCCTGTCGGCTTACCCGGTGCGACGTGCAGATGGTGGATCCTACAGATCACAGCTTAATAAAGTAGTCACAACACTGCATCAGGAGTTGATAGAAGCCTATCACATCTTAAGTGACGGTCGGAACGCCGTCCTGGCCCAGGTGGGAAATAGATCGATAGGGCAGTTCAGCTCTCCTCTCACATTAGGGGCGTAGCTGATTGTAGTGTGCCTCTTTGGTGTGTAAGATGAGGCTGAGGCTGAACTAGATAGTATTGTATAGTTTGAATTATTGTACGTAGATTTTAGTTTGGAAAACGTCAAGAAAAAATAAAGTCGAGAAGACAGATGCCATCAAAGAGAGCATTCGAAGCCATAGAATGAATGACAGTAAATATGAGTTATACTCCATTAGGGTGTTCGACTATAAATTTATGAATACAAGTAAATCGGTTCTAATTTCAGAAGGCACAGTAAGTTTTCTATTCCCTGTATGCTTGTTATTTTGCGGGTGTACCCTATACTGCTACAGTACTTTACGGCGTGTGGTGGCCATAATTTGCTGTAAGTATTACAGCACCGATCTGACAGCGAAGTTCCAACATTTTCAACTGGGATTAGGCTCAAAATGCGGTTGCGAGGTTGCCCGACAAGCCCTCTCCACGTACCTTAAAAGTGAGGAAGGGTAGTTCATCTTGAAGATTCTTAAAAATTCCTTCAATTCTGTAGATAGAGAGCCTCTTCTGTAGATAGAGGCCGTTGGAGGTCAGCAGGGTGACCCTTTGGGACCAGTCATCTTTAATTTTCTGGTCTTTTAGGTAGGAGTGCGTTTTTTTTCTTGAATGTTTAAAGGTATATCTGTCCGGAAATACGGCAGGCGACATTTGTTCCACAGGCTAGTTGTGCGAGTAGTTTCTCAGCAGTTTCCACTTTTTAAAAAAACTTACCACTTTTCACCGCTCTTTGCAGCTCCACACCGCTTTACCGACCGCATAGCAGCGCGCATGGTACGTCTTACTAAAAAGTATAATATTTCTAAAAGTATATTGCTAAAAAAATGTTTTATGCTGTCTTTTTGTTTTTAATAGAGTGTATAAAAACCTAAAATTGGTTATGTTCTCCATTCTCAATAAGATACATATGTATTTGCGACATTGTCAGATTGTTCAGAAAAAAAACCTTACTTCAATATACTAATTCCTTACTTTAGATTACATTTATAAATCGAGTTCAGATTTGAAAAAAAAAAAAAGAATTATTTCTCCTTATTACTTAAAAAAAGCAGGCACTTTGTTCTCATTAAATGAAATGGCGTCTCATCAATACGAAATGATAATAATAATTTGTGCCGTAAAATGTAAGATTTTGTATGAGAGACCTTCATGAGATTATCATATTGATTATATTGTCTAAATATATTAATGATTATACATTTAAAATATATTATCTTAGGTATAAAGGAACTATTTTTTCTTATATGTACTTCGCTTAATACTAGACTATCTTTTAAATCCCAGTGTCAGTGAAAGAATCCCTACAGTATGGTATCACTTAAAAGTAACACCAGTGTCATTGTGCTGCATTGCTTAGTTGTAAGTCTCAATCGAGTAAAATAAGCAATAATGTGACTTGCAAAAAAACTGACTTTCGTATGAAATTCGTAGCATCTGAAAAAATTTATACAATTATGTTACATATAAAGAAACGTATTAATAATTCAATATTCGTGTAAAAACGTTTCTAAAGTACGATTTCATGATGGAACCAGTGAAGCGTACGTTCCATTAACTGTCTCATTGTCTGATATACGCTATTACGTACCTGTGATATTCACATTTACGACAGCCTTGACCGCGGTGAGGCTTTTATTTCACTTACTAAAGGTGATACGTGACGTACATTCAACGTCAAAAGGGTCTGAATTGTAGGCACAAAGGCGTGTATAAAATCTCTAATGATGAGGCCGGTTGTTACTTGAATGCAACTCTTTTTTTAATAATTTATTATTAGGAAAAAAATCGATAATGCAACTAGTTCCCTATACGTGGAACAGTTTCATTTTATAAAACAATCAAATGTTTCCTTCATTTGGGATTCATTGTCTATATTTTTTATATCGTGTTTAACATTTAAGAAATTCTGGTTCGGAGATGTATTTACCTTCTACCTTCCGCGTTACAGAGTAAATAAGTATGAGACTACCTACATCAAAGAAGGAAAACGAAATAAAACTCAAAATCCAAAGCAAGAGGTTTAAATAGTAATTAAAATACTTATTTACATATATATAATACTTATTTACATATATACACATACATCAAGAAGAAAACAAAAAATATGAACCATTTACAATTGAAACTGCTGTTCAAGTTCATATTTTAAACAGATCATAAATTGATGAACAGTCAAAAACCCCTCTCTTGCATTTTATTGCTGTTTTCACTAGTCTCGGCATACGAGCAATCAATTTATCGACTGCATCTTATGAAATATTATTCCCGCTATATTGTAAAGGGTTTAACATGTCTTCTTGCGAGAAGGGTCTGCGCAATTTTCTATCAAGCTTTTCCCACAAAAGCTTAATTGGGTTGAGATCCGGGTTCTGAGGGGGCCACTCCGTGTTTTTTAACACCCCTTCTGTTTCGGTATGTTCTAAATACCCCTAAATAAATTTTAAATATAATATTATTTAATTTATTGGAACGTAACCAAAGTTATTATATGATTTTATTAATTGCACTAAGCATTTTCATTCAAATGAATAAAACGTTAGCTATTTTCAAAACCGAGTACCAGTGTGGCATTAATGCATCACAGTGAGTGTTGCAATATCAAACGTTACTGTGTAAAGAAAACCGCAAATCAGCGGCAGGCGTCAACGTACATAAGTGACGATAGGATCCTGATTTAAACAAGAGATGCTATCAGTCAAGTCATGCTGCTTGTGAGGTGTCTATAGTGGATCTGAGGCTCATTATAGCTTCTTATGGTAAGAACTCGAAGTTCTGGTGGAAAAGCTTGCAGTAAAACAGGAATTAAGTTTTCCAACAATCGATACACGTTCGAATCTTAGGTAAATTGGCAAGTACAAGAAACACCAGAAACACCTTTATGACCTCAGCTTAAAGATATTTTATATATATGTAATATATGTACGTATTTTATATGAATTTCTATATACTGTTATGTGTTACATTTAATTATGTACAGTTCTTAAGTAGTTAACTCCCTATTTTATTTATTCCTTGCCCTCCTTTCCTACCCTTATGCCTTGTCAATCTCCGCAGCAAGATCGTGCAATATAATTTGCAATAACTATTATATAAATAAATAATTAATACATCATCGGAACTTGCGGCGAAGATTACTGTTTTATACATATTACAAACTTAAGTGTGTAGTCAGAGCATTGACTGCGCTGGAGACCGGTGTATGCAAGAATGTAGTCTGCAATGCAAAATTAAATTATTACTTTTAATCTTAGAGTGCATACTTCTTCGATAGCAGCATCGGGTTTTGAATTCAATTATTTTTTACTTATTATAAATAAATGTACTCAAGTTGTCACCTATCTATAGCAGTCCTATTACTGGAAAACCGTATCGTATTACCGTGGGATAGCCATGCAGGCAGGCACGAACGCTCTACTACTACGCGTTGTACCACGGCCTAACAGAAAACCAGTACAGTGCCCAATTCGCTCACTCCTCTTTCTCCGACCTTCCCTCAACTCGTCCCTCTGAAAGGCGGGTCACTTACCATTTGGTACCACCACCATGGTGTCCAGTCTGTGCCTGTGGTATACAAACATATTTAACACCACGTAAAAAAAGTAAATCTCATAGTTGTGCAATGTTAAATAAGCTCTATAAAAAGCTTTTAAGTAGAACCTCCATCGTAGAAGTAGAAAAAATTGTAGAATAAGTAGTAGAAATAGTAATAACCCATATTATTCATAAATCTAATACCCCATCGCTGAGTTGACGTTAAAACCAGCCTGTTCCTAGATTTAACCCCCCTTCATATTTATTATTCAACAATGATGTATGAACCTAGTGTTCAAATAATTATGTCGTTGTGTGTACCTGATGCGTGATGCACGCGATCTATTAATACGGCAAAAAGGTTTTAAGCTTTAGAAATGGGAAAAATAAAAGACGTAATACCATTCTTCTGTATAATTTCTTTTCACATAGTGTTAACGGTTATTGTTTTAAGAAACTGTCGATAGTCGTACTTTTGATAATTAAAACAGAAATATGCATAAAGAAGAGAAGATCAAAGTGGTTTTATGTATCAGCAAAAATATTTGGAAAGAAGCAGACACTTATTAAAGATAATTTTATTTTTTTACTACAAACATATTAAATGTGTTGTAATATAATATGTGATCCAGTACATAACATTACAAAATGAAACTTTAAAAATGGCAATGGAAAAAATAATTGTAGTTAGTTAAAAATTTAATCGCACATTCTTAATTTTAGATTCGAAACCATTTTGCCTATGACAATTTCAACTGTCGTCTCCATTTTTTCTCACTCTGAAATTATCTTTTTTATTCTTATATGTTTTATGTGTGGCAAACAAGTAACCATGTTAATTTATTAATCTATCTGCAACAGTCCTGTCAGTCTTCCACTTATTTTCGACACAGATATTAGTTTTACAATACCGAACTGTTTTGTCTTTGGATTTTTTTTGTTCTATGTATGAACACGACACGCGGTATTATTATGTTCATAGTGAAATAGTAGTAGTGATTAAGGCAAAAAGCAAGAATAATTCTAATGAACATATTTCTGTTTATATTAGTTTGTTAAAAATAATGTTGCCAAAAATCGGTTGATCTTGCACTCTTGCAAGACCAAGACCAAGACTGACCCAAGATTAAAGCAAGTTAAAGCACCAACTTTCAAATAAAAAGAAATTCGTCGAAATCGGTTCACGCAGTCGTAAGTTCTGAGGTAAGAAAAAAAAATACAGTCGAATTGAGAACCTCCTTCTTTTTGAAGTCGGAAAAATATTGCGACTAAAGTACAAGTGTACGGTTCATTTGTTCAAGTATTTATTTAAACTTGCAAACTGTTTATTCGTATATTTTGCCGCCCATGGAGTTTCGTAATTATTTATACCTAGTGAGTTTGAAGGAGCAGCGCGCTTTTGACAAATTTGTCTTTAAAATATTGTCATGTTATTTTTTTTAATATAGGGGACAGACGAACAGATGTGATACCTGATGGTAAGTGACAACCGCTGTCCATGGACATCTGCAACTCAAGAGTCATAAGTGCACTGCCCGCCTTTAAAGGTAGTGAGAGATAGGGCGGAAAGGAGAAAAAGGTAGAGTGGGAATAGGAATATTAGCTTGAACTTTCATATGTCTATGTTAACATGAGTGCGCAGTACCAAGACCAAGACCAGGTGCATTGATGCCGGCTTGAGTCTAGTCAACACAAAAATAAAAACAAACATTCATGTCTATACAATACCACTGCTATTAAATATTACTACATTTTTTAATGCAATTTAATATAATATTTAATTAATTATTGTAGAAATGTTAACAATCAACATTTTTACACTGTTCTTCATCCCATACTTAAATATGCAGGAAAGAAAAAAGGAACTAATTTGTTGGAGATCGGCATTGTGTTCAATATTAATTGTATATAACTTGATAATTATTATAAGTCTAGAAAAAAGTTCCTACTGTACACAATATATATAGTAATAAAAGAATATATTACGAGCATTATGTCTTGACAAATCTAAAGGTGAACGTCACGTCGAGACAAAACTAGCAATAGGACTTATTTGCAAAACCGAAGATTTCGCCTTCATTGAAAAGGCTGCCAACGGCCCCTGTCTAGACGAAAGGGAAATGTCCTCACAGAAGGTAGACTGTTCTACAACTGTTGTCTCTGTTTTCTTTTAAAGCTATTGGCAAAACAGTGCGGTACAAAGACCTTACCGTGTAATGTAATGTGAATTGTGTATATTATTTACCTGATACTAGGACCATCACTATCATTAATTACTAATGTTTATGTCATCATAAGTAATAAATTACATCATCATACATAATCAAAGTAAAAATTATTTGAAAGACTATCTTAAAGTACACCCATCAAAACTGCTTAGGGATCAAGTACAGCTTAGAAGTATTGCCGCACTTGAGGATTTTTATTTTAACTTCCTTGGATAGTTATTGATTTTCAGTGAATTTTTTGTCAATTTCACTACTTGAATAAGGAGTTTTCTATAAAGTTTGAATAACAATAGAGAATCAATTATCATTCAGGATTCCTATAAAGGTGTGGTTTTACAAAACCACAACAATTTCTGCATCGGAACTGAACAAAAATGCATTGATAAGAGCGGTCGGAGTGTTGAAAGCTGGTTCCAGGCAACGTACTGTGGCTGTCACTCTTGGCACTACACAGAGCGTCATAAGCCATCTCTGAACATCCTATCGTATCACGGCAAGCGTGGCCAAGTGTCATGGAGGATGATCTCACATCACCACTCAAGGGCAGGACCGGGACATCCACAATATGTTATCAGAATTTCCAATCGTACCATGATTGCTACGAGGCGCCACGTCTCACGTGAAGTCGTCGTCGACGTAGTCGTGAGTCTGTGTTCCTGAAGGCCCATGAGATTGTATCTGTTGTGCTCCGCAATCGTAGGGTTCGCTTGAGAACACAGAAATTTTGAGGAAGAAGACTGGCGTTGGGTTCAGTATGATACAAGACATACTTGACTTTGTAGGACCAGGTGCAACCTCAATGCTCAGATTTATGCGGAAAGGATTGTTTATGACGTGATCCTCCCTTTACACTGGGTGATTAGTTTCGACTAATGCTAGACAATGCATGTCCGCACTCGGCTAGGGTCAACTGAGCACTCAATTGAGCACGCATGAGATAAGGTCCAAAGAAGAGCACTGCTGAGTATGGATGCCGTGCATGCCGAAAAACAACTTTTTGACTTGTTAGAAAGAACAGGGGCGGCCATTATCAAAGCGATTTTGATGAACTGATTTTAAGCATGCCAAATCGCTGTGATTGTATGATTTGTGGCACCGGCGGAAACACAGGTTACAATTTTTTTCACATTTACAATAATAATTTACTACTTTTTTAATCGTATGTGGGGGGAGGGGGCAACGAGCAAACGGGTCATCTGATGATGAATACTTGCAACTCAAGAGTCACAAGAGTGCTGTCTGCCTTTTCGATTAGGGGAAAGAGGAGTTGTACAAAAAGGGAGGGGAAAGGGGAAATAAAAGCATTGTTTAACCGCCAGTTTTCAGTGTGGCCGTGGTAATACTCCTCGATTCGGCCCATACGTGCCGAATCATGACTCCCCACGTTAAAAATCCAATTTTTTTCTTTTTTGTCATCTAAAAGACAACATTAACTTAGGTTTATTACCCACAATTTGCAAAAATCGCAAATTATTCATTATTTTATAGATCTTTTTTATAGTTAAACATGCACCGGATCCCTAGACACTTTTGATGTGTGTACATAAAGTATATTTATGCTATATGGTAATTATTCTATCTATACATATTTTATATTTCCTTTTTATTCACTTAAAATACATTTCGATTGGTAATCCTTACGATGTGACAATTGCACTAATATTTTTGTTGCATAGAATAAAAATAAAACAAAAAAAACATTTCAAGAGTATTACTTAATTTCTGACGGGATACATTAACCAAATGTCCAAATTAGCTAAAAGTATATATATATACATATATATATAATATATAATAGTCGACAGCATCAAGGGAGAAATGTAGGAAAAGCGTTCACACGTCTGTGTTGGCATTGCGAGAACTAATCCTTTGTAACACCTAAATCAATTAATTAATTTAGGTTTCCACTGGAACATACGGTATACTGTGACTGACCTAATACTGTGTAATGTGTTTTTATGTAATTTTTTTTTAATATTATAGGGGGACAGACGAACAGACGGGTCACCTGATCGTAAGCGACAACCGCCGTCCAACTGCAACTCAAGAATCGTAAGTGCGCTCCCCGCCTTTGAGGGTGATGAAGATAGAGGGATGCAGGGAGGGGAAAGAAGAGAGGGGGGATGCAGGGAGGGGAAAGAAGAGAGGGGGGATAAGGGCCGAGGAAAGAGGAGAGGCGGAGTTGGGCCTCCGGAAACCTCACTCATTTCGGGGAAATGCAATGCAAGCGTTACTTCACAAACGGTTTTCTGAGAGGCCGTGGTATCGCACTGGTCGAGCCGGCCCATATGTGCCTAAGCATGGCTCTACCACGTATGAATAGTACGGAGGAGAAAAAACTTTCTAGTTAGAGCATGACACGATTATTTTTACGTATTTTTGTACTATTCTGGCCCTGAAGGTATGTAATCTAAATTTATTCATTTATTATTAGATAACAAAGATGTTTAATTCTGAGTAAACTTTATATTTTACTATTTTTAAAATACGTGCTAAGGGTTTACTTTCTCTAATTTTTTGTAGCACTTCCTGTTCAAAATTTAAATATAATATAATAGAATAGCATTCTCGAAAGTCTAACTACTATCAAATTCTCGACTCACCTCGAGCTCGACCACGCAGTACATTGAAAATGATTCGAACCAGTTTGTACTAATTAACAACGAACCCCCTACCAATATCCATCTTCATCCTTTAATTCATTCATTATTCTTAAAATGTCTGTATTTTTGTAACAGGTGTGTTCTTTGTAAGATCAAAGTTGCACTAGTAGCATTCTTTTGAGACAGGTTTAAGAAACAAATTTCATTTCTTTCGTATCGATTAGTAACAAATTATAAAATATGGTGATTTTTTTTTTTAATTTTTTTTTTTATGCGATAGGGAGCAAACGAGCAGACGGGTCACCTGATGGTAAGTGACTACCGCCGCCCATGGACACCCGCAACTCAAGAGTCACAAGTGCGTTGCCGGCCTTTTAGGTAGAGGTACGCTCTCTTCTTGAAGGTTTGAAGGTCGTATCGGTTCGGAAATACGGCAGGCGACAATTTGTTCCATAAGCTGGTTGTGCGAGGCAAAAAGCTTCTGGAGAAGCGCACAGTGGTGGAGTGCCAATCGTCCAGGTGATGGGGATGGATATTTTGTCGCGTAGGACGATGGCGGAAACCAGCAGCCGGTATAAGTCCGAACAATTCCTCTGAACACTCCCCATGATACACGCGATAGAGAGATGCAGAGTGAAGCTACATCTCTACGCAACGCCAAGGTGTCAAGTCGATCAGAAATATCTTGGCAGTCGATGATGCGAGTCGCTCTCCGTTGAATGCGGTCAAGAGGCAGAAGTTGGTACTGGGGTGCACCTGCATAGAGATGAGAACAGTATTCCATGTGCGGCCGAACCTGCGCCTTATAAAGTTGCAGGTGGTGGGCCGGAGTAAAATACTGTCTCGATCTGTTTAGCACACCAAGCTTCTTCGAGGCTAATATGGCCTTACTCTCTAAGTGACCGTGAAACTGGACTTCGCTTGATATCATCTTTTCAGCATCTTTTTAGCGGTGAACGCGCAAACCTGTGTCTTCGTGGGGTTAAATTGGACTAGGTTAAGTCGACCCCAATCTGAAACTTTTGATAAAGAAGTTTCGATTTCAGACACAAGTTTGGATCGGCTTTCGATGACGTTTACCCGAGAAATGTTAGCGCGGCCGGTGTAAAGGGCATCACTCGTGCTATCGTCTGCATAGCAATGGATACTGCTAATCTGCAGCATGTCGTTGACATGCAGAAGAAACAGCGTGGGTGATAGCACACAGCCTTGTGGGACACCAGAATTAACAGACTTCGAGTCGGAGCATGCACCGTCAACAACGACCTTGATGCTTCTGTCTGTAAGAAAACTGGTGAGCCAATTGCACAGTTTCTCGGGAAGCCCATAGGAATTAAGCTTCGCAAGGAGCGCTTTGTGCCAGACCCGATCGAAGGCCTTCGCCACGTCCAAACTAACGGCCAACGCTTCCCCCTTGGTCTCGTTCGCCTGTGCCCACCGGTGAGTCAAGTATACGAGAAGATCACCAGCTGAACGTCCCTGACGGAAGCCGTATTGTCGATCATTGAGGAGCTGGTGGTCTTCTAAGTACCGGAGGAGCTGGCAGTTAACAATGGATTCCATTATCTTGGAAAACAAGGAGGTGATGGCTATGGGTCTGTAGTTGGACGGATCCGAGCGATCTCCTTTTTTATCGATTGGGTGCACTAGAGCTGTCTTCCATGAGTTCGGGACTACGCCAAGAGAGTAGGAAAGCCGATAAAGGCGCGTTAAAACCGGTGCTAACTCTGGAGCACACGTCTTCAGCACGAGAGGAGAGATTCTATCGGGCCCACTCGACTTATGAACGTCGAGGGAAAGAAGCGCTTTACGCACTGCCCTTTGTGTAAACCGGCATGCGGGTCTCGCACTGCGGTATGGTCGGCGGTGCGTTTCCCCTGTCGTCCAGGGTCGAGATGGACGCAAAGAGTTTGCCCAGAAGATCGGCTTTTTCTTTAGCGTCGTGGGCCAACGAATTATCTCCTATGCGCAGAGGTGGAAGGGATGGCTTACAAAAGTTCCCCTGGACAGCTTTGGCAAGAGACCAGAATGCACGAGTTCCGGAGGGCAGACTAACTAGTCTCTCGCCAATTCTGCCGATGTGAGCCGACTTCGCCCCAGCAATTACTCTTTTGAGGGACCTGGAGGCAAAGTTAAATTACTTCTTTAATGTGCTGGTCTTTACATCCCGTGCTGTCGCTGCATTAGCCCTATATTTATGCTTGGTAACATTCCTGCTTTCGGCGGGACGCCGCTTTGCAGGTTCGACCAAACCAAGGCTGGGACTTGCCACCTGTGGGAATCAGGGAGAATGGAATGAAAAGTTCCATACCCTGAAGCACAACATCCGCGACAGAGTCAGCAACGACATTGGGATCATCCGGCGAGAAGCAAACCTGCCTCCATGGGTAGGATGCAAAGAATGTTCGCATTCCATCCCAGTCTGCTGACCTATAGTGCCATACGCGGCGACTGCCTGTAACTCGCGGCCGCAGCGAGTGAACGAGTGGCACTATACTCCTAATCAGGCAATGGTCCGAAGAGCCAAGAGGGGCCTCAACGGATACTTTGTAGCCTTCAGGATGTGAGGTCAGCAGAAGATCCAACAGTGAAGGCACGTGGCTTTCTGCATCTGGGATTCGCGTAGGCGTTGCTACCAGCTGCGTCAAGCCATATGCCAAGGCGAAATCGTGAACAGATCTTCCCGCATGATCGGTTTTGCGCGAACCAAGCCATTCGGCGTGATGGGCGTTAAAGTCGCCAAGAATCACGATCTCTGCGGATGGGACCTGCTGGAGCACTTAGTCTGTAGCCATTTGGACGTGGTCGATGAGTCGGTCCGTTTCGGCATCACCGCTATGGGACCTGTAGAGGCATAGGTAGATGCGGGGATGGTCGTCGCAGTCTACACGTAGCCATAAGATGGAGAGGTCCCTACTTTCAAGATTGCCGAGGCGGCGAGAAGTGATATCATCTCTAACGTACACGCATACACCAGCCTTAGGAACAAAGGAGTGTTCCAGTCCGTACCCAGGGTAGCAGAGGTAGGATGTGTCCGCTGGAGATGATATCTGCGTCTCGGTTAAAAAGAGCAAGGCCGGCTTTGCTGTCTCAAGGTGGTGGTGGACAGTGTCGAGGTTCGAATGTAAGCCCCTGATGTTACAAAAATCCATGGTACACGTGACAGGGGGTGCCATGGTGTGCCTTCTCTTGCCCCGAGCAGATTTTGAGAGCGCAGTTGAGCCCCCCCCCCAGAGTACGAGGGGCAGCCTGGGCGTCCACGCTCAGGCATAATCCGTACTGAGGGTGGACGTCCAGGGGGGGATTCTCCAACGCTAGCGCTGGTACCCCCCTGGGGTATCCTTTTCGTTAACAGCGCTATCATTAGGGGGGTGGGGGATTTTGGGCCTCCGGAGACCTCACTCATTTCGGGGAAATGCAACGCAAGCGTTACTTCACAACCGGTTTTCTGTGAGGCCGTGGTATCGCACCAGTCGAGCCGGCCCATTCGTGCTTAAGCAATAATAATGAATATTCTTATAATCTAAAGAAATTTCAATTTCAAAATCTATGCTTATCTGTTTTCCTTATATTACTTCCTCGATTCCTCCTTCGCTCAAAAATGTAAAATGATGAATAAAAATACATATAGAAACAAGAATTAACTTTATTGGTTGATAGTAGACAGGCGACGACTGATTTCCTGTTTCAAGTATGGTCCTTGGAGCAAGAGACGAACTATTCATAATATTTCATTCTCCGGAAATTGGAACTTGCTGAACTCGATGTTAGTATATACATTTTCTTATGATAGTTTTACATACATGTATCTAAGGAATATATGAAATGCAATCGTTATTGCTTTTGAGGTTTATCGTTTAGCCTACCGTTCTTCTTCGATCCGTTATTCGATTGCAATGTATGTTTTTATTTTATTTTTAAGTGTCGTTTCAACAATTTTATTTTTATTTTTATTCTGAATATATGCTTGTTGTTTGAGTACTTTTACTACTTTTGTTCTCCTGAACAGGGCAATAACTATAGATTATGGTTCATTATTGTGCAATAATGCTCACAAGACGTAATTTTCCAATCTCTTTATTCCATTATGCATTTACATGTGTATTTCCTTATCTTTACATATTTTTTCTGCTTTCTTATTCTGTAATTTCCCACGGGAAGCCCTATTTTTCTTTAAGAAACATTACTTTGTTCTGTCTGTTATTAGCTGGTTTTAAAACATTTTCCTGTTATGATCCACTAAAATGCATGCGTGTTTAAGCTCATTCAAGCATGCTTTACTCTACGTTGTACAATTATAGTTATAATTTGTCAAGTATGTTTTTTGTGTAAGGTGTAAGTATTTGACTAGAGAAATTGAAAAAAATTTAGTAAATGAAGAGAGACTATTAATTAATCAACGCTCTATAATGTTAATGAGCAAACATACCATGTTGTAATAATGTTTTGTTAGAGTAAGTTGGTATAACATTAGAGGGGAATCCGTGTGTTGAATTCCTAAGTAATATTGGTACAAATAAAATAAAAAGTGTAACATTTCCGAGTGTACAATACAATAACAAAAGCTGTAGATGTTATCAGGGATACACAGATGGATTTAGAGTACTTCTTATCCATCATTGATATAAAGACTATTTGGTGTTTCTTAACCGACTTTTCTGTCAATCTATTTTGCCATCGGTGCTAATAAATGTATAAGCTGCTGACCAGTCCGCTAGCATTTTGAACATTATTTAAAGGAAGCCATACATATATTTATTAGGAACGACTATCGCACTAGCCAATGTACTTTCAGCACAAAAAAATGTAGTAAACGAATTTTCTAAAGAAAATATTAAAAAACGCCCGAGGGGAACGTCCATTGCCGGCTACCTGCATTTTACTTATGAGAAACTCGTTTCTCTTATCTCGGCAAAGGAAGGAAATAAGGAAAAAGGGCTGGCACAAAGTAAGTTGCTGATTAATTGCCGGAAGAAGAGTAGAAGCTGGTGAGTCCATGCGAATGAAAACTTGTAGCTGCTAACTCTTAATTAAATAAGTTCTGGTACAACTTCAAATAATTAAAATATTGAATAAAGCCACATAAGAAAGCTTACCTTCTATACGTAATTAGTAGGTCTACTGTCCAGGATTTTGATTCAAGCTTTTAAGAGTATGATGTAAATGATATCGTTCAGTTATACACATAAAAAAAAACAACCATTACATTACTACCATCATCAAACAACCATTATAAACTGTCATGTTTATTTACGGACTGCGCAGTAAATACTATTAATATAAATGTATGTATTTATATGAATATTATTCGTATCTAATCTCGTAATACGCATAAAGGTAACAACTACAACTTGAAATAGCAAATTCTGGAAAATTTATTCCAACACTAGTTAATTATCGATTTTTATAATGACCGAAACTTAAACAGAGAAACAGATGCTGATTTTTATCATTCTCATCTGGCTTGTAAATGAAAACATCAAATCGAAAACGATTATAATCATACGTTTTAATAATGACATTAGAATACCAACATGGCGATATTATTTTTGTATTTTTTTTTCTCGAAATACTTGATATTAAATAACAATAATTTAAATTTTTACAAACTCGACTCTACTAATATTCTAATTATTATGGGACTTCATTACTTGTTCTCCCTTGAAGCTGGTAAACATACCGACGATAGTTATTACAATAACGATCATCCCCTTTCATAAAACATTTACATATAAAGTAGATACACCTTTAATATATTATTTACAAAGCCAATGAAACTGAGTTAATAGCTTGCACTCAGAAAAAGTTTCCCATTTTTCAGTATTAAACATCCACCTCCTTACAAGGTAGGTTTTTCCTTTGTGATATGAAATAATAATAATAAAAGCATCTTCACAGTTCTAACAGCATAGGGCACAGAATATACATATATATATTATGCTAGAATTACAACAACGATACTAGATAGTTCGTATCAAGTCCTCACTTACGACATTGCAACCACAATAATTTATTACAGTGCAATGGTTATTAGTGACTACAGCAACAAGGAGGTATCCGCCGATGCACGATTACCGATCCTTTGTATAAAATTACCTATTAACTTGGTGAATACGTTATAATCTGTATATGTTTGTATACACAGTTTAAACACTTTCCTGTAGCGCGTTATAAATACATATACAACTGAAAGCTTTGATGTTTATTTAATTTGAATTGAGCTGCTAATGAAATGGTAAACAATAATAATAATATATTCTGAGTGTTATTTTTAAGGGTGACTTGAAGCCTAACAATAGATAAAAATTATATTCATAATATCTGGATCAAAGCTTATTTTGTGGTCAGTAAAAGTAAATTTATAATGATCTATTTGAGGAACTTTTGTTCAGAAAAGCACTTTGGTAACGTTAGATACCATACGAAAATATTGTATTGTGGAAATTGATATTAAATTTAATGTAATAAATGTAAAAAAAAAATAAAAATTTAAACTTATTAAATTTAAATTACTTGCTAAATTTAAAAAAAGGCATTTATTTTCTTATTTTACAGATAAATTCATAATTTTCAATCCGCATCTGAAAATTTAAAGAGGTATCTACTAGAACAAGTAAAGATATGTATTCCATATATGTATATTTTTCATCCTTACTTACAGAATATAAACAAAAATATTGTTTATGGTAGTTGGTAAAGTTAATTTTTTTGACAGCACAGCCATTAAAAAGTATATTTTTTTCTTACTACGTACCTACTTCGTGATTGCTTTATAATTCTAGTGTTGTTTGTTTTGTTTCATCATATTTTGTCTTTACGAGTGAAATATTATGCTCTCCTCTCCTTACTCTCATCTCACCGATCTACACTGATAGCGAACATCATTTAGTACAGAAAAGTCTAATTTTAATATTATTTATCAGTCTACGGCTTTCAAAAAGATTTAACTTTCTTCTATATCAACTAATACTCGACGAAACAATTTGAAGCGGTTTGAAGCCGCTTATTCATTCAACGAAACTAACTGTTGCGGTTAGAAGAGAAGAGGAACACAGTCGGATGACCGAACGTACGATAGCGAGACGGAGACGACGCGGTCTTGCTCGCGGTCCTGCGGTCCTAGAACGCCCGTCTCCCTCCATTCCTCGTTACACCTTACATTTCCGCCCCTTCTACACAATTTGCCTTCTCGTAGATTGAATAGCTTCCGACGAGTCTGTATGAAGCCTTTACTACTACTACTACTACTGTGCTTGAAGAGAAACCCGGAATTGTAACAAAACGCTATATAATTTACATTATGATACAATTTATATGGAAACTATTCATTGAATAAATTTGTATTTCTGATAGCAGGAATGTATCAAATTATTCACTTTGACCTATATAGTAATAAAATAAGCAATTAAAGGGGAGGGGAGAATATGGGAATTACGAGTTGTCGTTAGTAAACGTTAAAAGAGTTTCTTGTAATTGATACGATTCTGTTCAGCAGAAATACAATAATAATTGATGTAAATACTTAGATTTTCAGTTAAAAGCAAAATGAAATCTTACCGATACCTTCAGAATTTAGTAACAAATTATTGAAATAATACACTAACGTGGTAAAGATTTGCCAGTTAAGGAAAAGGAAATGTGTTTTATGCTTTGACGGGAAGGTGGGTATAAAAACCATAGCGCGAAAGTGGATAATCCTTCAAGCAGACCCCGTCGTAGTGTACTTTAATATTTTTCAAATATAATACTGCGAGGGGTTCCCTTTTTCGATCAAGGAATACCTACTTTTCGCATAATAAGATCGATAAAGTGGCCATGATACAGACGACAATAAATCACTTTTCAACAAAAGTTCTTCCACGTTATTTGAAAACCATATTTTACGTGTAAGTAAGTATAAGTCCTATGTATAAATAAGAAAAAACATTTATTATATGTTATACCAGAAATATATTAGAAATGTATACAGAAGTGATTTTTTTTATGCGATGGGGGCAAACGAGCAGACGGGTCACCTCATGGTAAGGGACTACCGCAACTCAAGAGTCACGGCACGTCAAGTACGTTGCCGGCCTTTTAGGTAGGAGTACGCTCTTTTCTTGAAGGTTTGAAGGCCGTATCGGTCCTGTAATACGGCTGGCTTTTTTGTTTTTTGTATACATTTCACTAACTAACTTACATGCACAAAAATTTACAAGTGATTCGCATAATACAATTCAATCGTTAATTTATGAGCTGTTGTGAATAAAGTAAATGGTGCTACCAAGAAATATGCATCAAATGTAAAATTTATTTGACCGAATCAAAATGCAAACGGTATGAGACAACTATTGCAATATTCTTTCAGTTAAAGAAAATGCGATTCAGACGAACTATTAAATCGATTGAAATAGGAACCCGCAACCTTAATCCCATGAAATTCACCGACTCTGAAGACCTTTCGATGACTTGCTGTAAACCCGGCAACTTAAGTCTCGACATTTTTATGACTTCATTGAAATAGATCCATAAAGACGAAAGCAAATAGCTGTTTTGTGTTTTGCGAATAGTCATCTAATTTAGTTTATTTTATTTTGTGAAGCATTACAAAAAATTTATGTTTATTTTCGAGTGTTGAATTTGTGGAATATCGTCTTAACTCACAATGCAATACGACGTTAGTATTTAATGTATTTAGTTTTGACAAAGGCATTATGAACACTTATGATTCTATATTAGTCAAGATATGGCAGAAATATTTAGTACTTATAAATTAAATAAATCTCCACACATATGCCTACCATTATTTATATTCATAGTTTTCTACACCACTGCAATAGGCAATACAACACATAATATTATATACCTACACTATAAACACATAATGCGCTACGACGACCTGAAAAACGCACCTGTTATAATCTGGACGTGGGAGACGAAGGATAGGGTGCAACGCCTCACATTCGGAGAGGCCTAGAGGTGGACTTCAATAGCCTACTTGATTGACAGCCAACCCAAGTGTGGTTGTCATAAAATATCTTTGAACCTATAAGCTGTGCTATTGTCATCACCGCTGCGTTACGGCAACCATAATTTATAATTCCATATTTTCATACATTCGCTTATTACAAAAACCTTAATTCAACAAAGTCCATTTAAAATGTGCATTGTCAGCATAGATAATAGAAACGTTGAATATATTATAAGCTGTTGGTTTGTTTGTTTATTTTATGAACTAACTAACTAAAGTAAACTTTAAGCTATAATTGTTGTCTCTAAGCTTGTATTGTGTCTTACTTTAAATGTTTTCTACTCTTTTTAAACCCGATTAAATGCTAAAACTTACTCATTTTATTAACTCTTCTTACTTTAAACTATTTAGTTAGGTATATTTAATATGTATATATCAAGAAAAAGAACAATATGATATAACTTAAATTAATGAAATTATATGAAATAAACTTCGACCATGGGTGCATGTTCCCCATAAGTACCTAAATAGTCTTTCCACATACGTGGGTCATGCTACAAGTTTTTAGAATAACCAGTTAGAAAAGCAGCAGATGAAAAAAATATTTCATTTTCGAATTAGGAACTCGACTTTTTGGGAATCTGTAGGTGTGTAATAAATTCATGTGACATATTTTTACAAATTGGTAGCAATTTAAAAACTGTCTGTCGTGCACTGAAATGGATTTGAATAGAGAACATTTTCGCTCAATTATTTATTACGACTTTCGTTGCGGTCTTATTCAACAATAATATTACGCCAGACTTCAATTGACTTCTACCATTGTTCATAACTGGTTTAATTACTTCAATCGTGGTCGAAGCAAACTCAATAATGATTCTCAAGAAGGACGCCTTTCGAGAGCTGCGCGGCTAATGATGAAAGCTGTTATAGGGGGACATATCAACAGATTCGGACAGCTTTAGCGATTGGTATGAGTCAAGTACAAAAAGTCTTACAAGTATAATTAGAAGTCAGAAACCTTTTTACTAGATGACTAAGAATCTGACGAAAAATAAAAAACGCCGTCGTTGGAATTGGTGCCGCTCAATGCTTGACGGAGGTGACTCAAATGCTGTATATGACATCGTCGCAAGGATGACAGCTATATATATTGTTAAGAACCCGAAAACAAAAGACAATCTGCGCAGTAGATGTTTAAATTCGAAGACTTGCCGACAATAGCAAAGAAGAGCAGAAGTCCAGGGAAAAAGATGATTGCCTTATTCTTTCGACTTTCGGTTATTTAGCAACAATCATCGTGAAAAATAAAAGGACTATTACTGCAGATTAGTATGTTAGTCATTGTTTTTGTTTTTAAAGGCAACGTTTACTAGTTGTCTCGGAAAATATCAGACAGGAACGTGCAAGTAGCAGGATCCACCTCCACAATGACAACGCTCCAACTAACTCTACTACCTACTACTACCGAATATTTGTCCATCGAAGGTGTGGAGTTTGTGATTCACCCTCCTTAATCCCGACCTGGCTCCTTGTGACTTTATTTATTCTGAAAATAAAAGATAAATTTAGAGGAGTTAGTTTTGTATATCCCTGAGGATGGCGTTGCCACCGTTTGAAAAAAGCGTGGCAGAGATCCCTAAAAAAGCGTGGGCCCACTGCTTCAGTCAATGGTTCCATCACATGGGGCGGACCTTAGAAAGGAACTTAGACTACTTCGGAAAGCAATAAATTCAGTTTTATATTTTCTAAAAACTTTCAAAGTGACCCCCGTAGTATTTAAGATAACATCTGTCCGTCTGTCCCCCGGTATTATATTAAGAAAATAAATAATTATAAAAAAATATTCACACATATACTTTTTTGTAAAGTTAGTCACATTTTTTCTCAGTTTGGTATAACATAAATTTCCATTAATATAAAATTATTTTTTATAAAATTAATATTATACAATCTGCAGTGAGTATATAAGTTTCTTTTTTGTAATTTTGGACATTATTTTCACGTATTAGCTTAATCGATGTTATACTGAGAAGGAGTTTAAGGTATTCCTATTGTCCGAAAAAAGGACTGATGCTGAAGACAAGGCTGGATCCAGGAGGGGGTCATGCCATGTTTTCCTTTTGTCGTATTAACACCTGGTGGAATGGCGTCACCTTTTAGGTCAAAACATAATAAAAATCATGGTGTTTTTATTACTTACACTTTCATATTCATTTCATACAGAATAACTCAGACACGAAATTAATAAACACTTGAAAAATCTTACAACTATTATACATGCATGCAAGTTTGGATACACATTTTATCAATACCCCCAAAAGATCAAGATCTGAATATTACCATCCCATTCAAACTTTTCAATGCGCAAAAAATCGTGAGCGACAGCTAGATTTTCCCATTATAAATATTTATAACGATGATAATAGCTGCTGAAAGCTCGCCAAGTTCCATACATTGACATTTCGTATACTTCGACTTCCGATTCTGACCAGAGAAAGGGTTACCTTTATTAACAAAAAAAAATAACAACAGGCATATTCACAAAACAGGAACATAAACAGAACAGAATACGCATAGAAGGTGACAAGTTTCAGTAGCTTTTTCTGCCGTATAGTGCAACCATATAATGTTTATAAGAAAATGTTCGAAATATTTATTTTCTAAGAAGAAATTAAAACCCATACGTGACTGCCACGAGTCGCAGTCGTGTAAAGAAGGCACGTCTCCAATCCTCTTTAGCACTGCCAAAGTACCCCTACAATGTAATGCTAGAGTGCACCGACGTTTAGTGAACCTAAGTGAGGCGAACGTGTATTGTGAAAGGTACATCTTCTAATGACAGACGCAGAGAATAAACATTTACAGTAACGAGTAATAAGAGCGTACTTTTGCACCGTTCCTAACCTAAAAATTAAATAAATTACTTTAAAATTTTATTACACATTTATTTTGTGTTGGGCTATAAAACTATACATACCTACGAGTATATGTCTAAATGTATGCAAATAATAAACCATTGCCTGTCTATATTTCCTGATATAATATGTAAGATTTTAGACTATAGCTTTACTCAATAAACGGCCTATCCAAAGCAAAATAAAAAATTTCAAATCGAATTAGCCCTTCCCGAGATCAGTGCCTTCAAACAAACAAACAAACTCTTCAGCTTATGATATATTTGTATAGATAATAGGTACATATATTCGAAATACTGTGACAGGCTCTTCGAATAGGTATTACATATATTAAGTATTAACTTACCCCTCTCTCTATGAAATATATATATCTATAATGAAATATATAGATAGTAAATCTGAAATCTTTACTATGTCAATCTTATTTCAACTTAGTTTACGACTTAGTTTTTTTATCAAAAAAAAAACTAAGTCAGAAAGCTTTTTACACAATTAAAGATTACATTGAAGATAAATAGGCTTGGGAATGAGCTGCTTCATTAATGTACATGAGCCTTTGTTTTTCGTCTATGTTTTTCGTTTATACTTTTTCTTTTTTTTATACACATTGACATTTTATATTTTACTTTTTGACATGAATACTTACTTTGTTAAGTATTATATTGTTTTTTTTTTATTGTTTTAATATTTGTACTTTTTTACATAAATACTTTGTTAAGTATAATATATTATATATTTGTTTCTTTTCTTTTATTTATAAATTTAAATATTGTAAATGTGAGGACTATGTAGGTTATTTCTTTTTTTTTTCTCTCTTTTCTCCTGTAAGTTTGTTTTTAACGATGTCTGACTGTTTGAGTACTTTTGCGGCCTACCCAAATGTCCTTGCTTTGGTACTGTTCGTCGGTCCGTTGAGCTCCTTAAAGTTCTAAGTTGAGCTACACGATAACTGACAAATGCTTGCACTGTTTGGACGGGTCCACTCAAATGAGCGTGGTGCTTTCTTCAAAAGCTCATCTCAGACGTTAGCGTGCATGGTTCTCATATGTTTTTGACCAGTACATCTGTATGGACTTTAAAACAGACTTTGACCTCTGAGTTTGTTTCGGTGTTTCTTCTCAGGGTAGTCAGCTAGGAAACACCGGCCTCATCTAGCATAAACTAACAGAAAAAAAATATATATTGACGTGTAAAAGTGTTGTTATAACCTACTTACAAAATAAAGATCATTTATCATTTATCATTTAACCACAAAAACTACTTTATATGGGTATCCAGCTGTCTACACATTTGCTTTACGTACTGTTACTAAGGTAATTAAACAAATGATATTGAAAATTCGAATAAATACAACAATGATACGTTCACATGAAACAATATTTGCAATGAATGTATATGTTTAGGTAAACCGGCAGAGTGAGGCACAAAGACAGTCGGTGGCACAAATCAATGTAATGTGCATCAGAGCAAACTAAATGAGAATTTCGTCTAGACGCCGCCTTATGTAGGAGTATTGCAGCTTAATTAATAAAATCAAACCGATCACCCGATGTGTTCAAAGCCGCATTGGTGCGACAGACTGTAGCAAAACTCTTCAGATAAATCCATAAATAAATCGTAGGCACTTCGTTGTAAAAACTTGTTTAAATTTAAGTAATTACCTAGGTAAAAATACTCATAGTTAACATAATAAATTTAAATGAAATTGAGAATTTAATATTACTTCAAAGGTACATAGCTGTAATACCAATTTATCCATATTATTTCAATTAGAAGTCGGTCAATCGATCTCAACAGCTGCTATACTTGAAATCAAAAGAACTTTTGTTTTTAATTGTAATAATATTTTTACTCAAAATAAACACGAACAAAACCAAAACCATGATTCATCATCCACTTAACCATAATAAACACTTGAAAAACTAAACCATCTTAATAAACACTTGAAAAATTTTACAACTATTATACATGCATGCAAGTTTGGATACACATTTTATCAATCCCCCCAAAAGATCAAGATCTGAATATTACCATCCCATTCAAACTTTTCAATGCGCAAAAAACCGTGAGCGACAGCTAGACTTTCCCATTATAAATATTTATAACGATGATAATAGCTGAAGAGAAAGGGTTACCTTTATTAACAAAAAAAAAATAACAACAGGCATATTCACAAAACAGGAACATAAACGGAATACGCATAGAAGGTGACAAGTTTCAGTAGCTTTTTCTGCCGTATAGTACATTTTTTTGAGCTCCCCCCCAAGAACAGATGCAGTGGTTATGCAGTACTTTCAGCTAGTGCGTAGCATAAGCCCCAAGACTACGCACTAGCTGCAGAATGTACTACCCTGCGGAATGCTGAAAGTACAAACCGCATCGTCACTTAAGCAGTTTCCAACTCTAACTCGCTGTACTCTACCCGATAGAAAGTCTATATACATATTTACTCCTGTATAAAGCTTTGATGAACGTGACCTCTTATATCAGATTTTTTAAGCTTTGACAGAAGGATAGAAACAGTTACTGTTTCGAAAGGTTTTTTCAAGTATAAGAGGTAAGAAGATACCAATAACTTTACGACTTTACTATACTCTCAATATGTTTAGTAACAGTAGAGGTTAAGCAAGCCGAAACCGAATTGATTAGGTGATAATAGTTCATTTGTTCTAGGTAGCTCACGAGTCTTTTGTTGACGAGTTTTTTAGTATTTGTGGATAAGTAATACAATAGCCGTTTTGAACTTGGTTGGAAAAGTACCACGCTTTTAAATTAAGATTACAAAAATGCGTTATGGGTTTAGCAAGTATGTGTTTTGCTGCCTTTATAAGTGTGCTGTTGATGTTATCATGGCCCCCGTCATTACTAGATTTGCTATCTATCTTATTTTGGATCAGTTGGTGTAAATGACATCGAATGTAGAAGAGACCGCATACAACTCGCGAGAGTGGCTAGCTTAGCATCAGTTTTATTAAGTTTATTTAGTGTATCACCAGCCAAAAACTGCCAATAGTTGTAAAAAAGTGGTTATCAAAATTTAAAGAATTGTGTGGTGTATTATGAGGTAGAATCGAGAGTAGTTCTGTTTAACTGCCGTTAGATTTTTTATATTACAGATATATTTTATTATATTCCAGGTCTTTTTGGGGTTCATGTCACATTTTTTGAGTTCATTTTGATAATATAGCCCTTTAGTATGTGTGATAATTTTGTTACAAATGTTTCTGTATTTAAAATAGTTATGCCGCAAGTCTTCATTGTCGGGATTCCTTTTTGATTTGAGATGTAGCTTGTCTCCATGCAAGTTGGTTTTCTGCATTTAACAATAGTATTTTGAAGTTTATTTATTAGTGAGACAGTGATAGCATCAACGTCGTCCAAACCGTAGAAATCGGATCATTCCACTTTACTGAGTTTTCAACAGCGTAATTATAATCCATAGTGCAGCTGGCAGACGTTGAGGGAAAACGACAGGAGCTTGGACATGGAGCTCGTCCAGGTCGCTGTGAGAATCTGGTCGAGTTCAGCGCCAAGAAAACACAAGCGTGTGTGTTATCTACCAAAAAGTCTCCATTCCTTACCCTTCCTACTCTTCAGAGCACTCAACTGCCACTGCAGGATTGGCTTAGTATCCTGGGTATGGATATTTGCCGGGATCTCAATCCGCGCGATTAGATCGAGAGTGTCACTAAGGCGGCCTCTCGAAAGCTCGGCGTTTTTAACAAGGTGAGACGGTTCTTCTCGCCCGAGCAACTGTGACTTTTATACAAGACGCAGGTTCGCTCCTGCGTGGAGTATTGCTCTCATCTCTGGGACGGCTATGCGCAGTATTTGCTTGACGCTCTCGATCGGTTGCAACGGCGCGCAGTCCGCATTGTCGACTGTCCTGAGATCACCCAGTATCTTGAGCCTCTGCAGTTGCGAAGAGATGTTGCCTCTATGGCAGTCCTCTATCGCCTACATCACGGGGAGTGTTCTGATGACCTCTTCCAACTGGTCCCACCTTCTCCCTTCCTCTACAGGACTACACGTGCTGGCCTGAGGAGTCACCATTTGTGCGTCGAAAATATACGTACCCGAACTAAACGGTTTGGCTCTTCTTTCCTGTGCCGATCGGTAAAAGCCTGGAATTCTCTACCAGCGCACGTGCTTCCTTCCCACTTTGATCCCGGGTATTTTAAGCGGGGCGTGAAAAAGCATCTCACCAGGCCGCTATAGTGTGGGTCACCATGCTGCATTGTCTAGACATGCAATGAGGATGGTGACCACCACTCTTTGACTCCACCTATTGCTTTCCATCGTGCAAAGTGGAGTCACTATGATAGGCTAATATAAAAAAAATATAAAAAAAAAGATCGGGCGGAACTGGTGAACTTTTAACACACCAGCATGTTTCGTGAGCAACAAAATAGCCCCCTAATTTGCCGCCTATCGCATATTTTTTTTTTATTTTATGCGATAGGGGGCAAATGAGCAGACGGGTCACCTGATGGTAAATGACTACCGCCGCCCATGGACACCCGCAACTCAAGAGTCACAAGTGCGTTGCCGGCCTTTTAGGTAGAGGTACGCTCTTTTCTTGAAGGTCGTATCGGTTCGGAAATACGGCAGGCGACAATTTGTTCCATAAGCTGGTTGTGCGAGGCAAAAAGCTTCTGGAGAAGCGCACAGTGGTGGAGTGTCAATCGTCCAGGTGATGGGGATGGATATTTTGTCGCGTAGGACGATGGCGGAAACCAGCAGCCGGTATAAGCCTAAAGCCGATAAAGGTGCGTTAAAACCGGTGCCAACTCTGGAGCACACGTCTTCAGCACGATAGGAGAGATTCTATCGGGCCCACTCGACTTAAGAACGTCTAGGGAAAGAAGCGCTTTACGCACTGCCCTTTGTGTAAACCGGACTTCCAGCACGCGGCTCCTGCACTGCGGTATGGTCGGCGGTGCGTTTCCCCCGTCGTCCAGGGTCGAGTTGGACGCAAAGAGTTTGCCCAGAAGATCGGCTTTTTCTTTAGCGTCGTGGGCCAACGAATTATCTCCTATGTGCAGAGGTGGAAGGGAAGGCTTACAAAAGTTCCCCTGGATAGCTTTGGCAAGAGACCAGAATGCACGAGTTCTGTAAGGGAGACTCACTAGTCTCTGGCCAATTCTGCCGATGTGAGCCGACTTCGCCCCAGCAATTACTCTTTTGAGGGACCTGGAGGCAAAGTTAAATTGCTTCTTTAATGTGCTGGTCTTTACATCCCGTGCTGTCGCTGCATTAGCCCATGCTTGGTAACATTCCTGCTTTCGGCGAGACGCCGCTTTGCAGGTTCGACCAAACCAGGGCTGGGACTTGCCAACTGTGGGAATCAGGGAGAATGGAATAAAAAGTTCCATGCCCTGAAGCACAACATCCGCGACAGAGTCGGCAACGACATTGGGATCATCCGGTGAGAAGCAAACCTGCCTCCATGGGTAGGATGCAAGGAATGTTCGCATTCTGAAGGTTTTGCGCGAACCAAGCCATTCGGCGTGATGGGCGTTAAATTCGCCAAGAATCACGATCTCTGCGGATGGGACCTGCTGGAGCACTGAGTCTGTAGCCATTTGGGTGTGGTCGATGAGTCGGTCCGTTTCGGCATCACCGCTATGGGACCTGTAGAGGCATACGTAGATGCGGGGATGGTCATCGCAGTCTACACGTAGCCATAAGATGGAGAGGTCCCTACCTTCAAGATTGCCGAGGCGGCGAGAAGCGATATCATCTATAACGTACACGCATACACCAGCCTTAGGAATAAAGGAGTGTTCCAGTCCGTACCCAGGGTAGCAGAGGTAGGATGATAGGAGATGGAGATGATATCTGCGTCTAGGTTAAAAAGAGCAAGGCCGGCTTTGCTGTCTCAAGGTGGTGGTGGACCGTGTCGAGGTTAGAATGTAAGCCCCTGATGTTACAAAAATCCACGGTAAACGTGACAGGGGGTGCCATGGTATGCCTTCTCTTGCCCCGAGCAGATTTTGAGAGCGCAGTTGAGAACCCCCCAGAGTACGAGGGGCAGCCTGGGCGTCCACGCTCAGGTATAATCCGTACTGAGGGTGGACGTCCAGGGGGGGATTCTCCAACGCTAGCGCTGGTACCCCCCTGGGGTATCCTTTTTGTTAACAGCGCTATCATTAGGGGGGGTGGGGGATTTTGGGCCTCCGGAGACCTCACTCATTTCGGGGAAATGCAACGCAAGCGTTACTTCACAACCGGTTTTCTGTGAGGCCGTGGTATCGCACCGGTCGAGCCGGCCCATTCGTGCCTAAGCATGGCTCTACCACGTATAAGATCCGTAAGCTCTGGGAACACTAATGTTTTTTTGTTTTTCTTTTAAGACTACTAGCAACGTAGGTCACATATTACTATTATTCTGTTTTAGCCCCCACCTAAGCTAAGCTACGCTTGCGTTAGTGTTGGGTTCACGATGATATTGCACTGGGTCGGGTTCAAACCAGCAACCACATGATTGCTAGTCCGACGCCTTAGCCATCATTGTCATTACATTACATTAGTTCCGATCATAAAATTATCCAAGCAGCTATTAGTTCTTGTAGGCAGTGTTGCTTTAGACCGAGCGAAGCCATAAGGCACGAATAGTCATTGACATAACCATTACTTAAGTTACAAGGCAGGCAAGGTTTTTGTAAAAAATTCTCTTAAAAAGTTTGATCAACGAATAAATATATTTTCGACGATTGCGTTGCAGGGCGGTACATAGAAACACACTATGCTATACCTGTCATCATCTAATATTAAGCAGTTACCCTCAGATACAATATTGTCTACTGTGATCCTAATGGTGACGAAATGTATAAACAATGAGGATAAACATTTTATTCCTTATTCAATAAATTTATATTACTTAAAAAAAATGATTGATTTTTCAGGTGAAAACGGCAATTTCATACTGTATCACCTAATATTAAATATTTATTGTCCATCTAAAGTAAATTTCGAATTATGATCGACTTTGTTTTAATTAAATATCTTACACGGTCACACACTTAAAGTCAAAAAACTTAATTCTTTTATAATTTCAAAACAGACTAGGTTTAAGACACGATTTCATCCGAGGAGAGCTTGGTACCATTTCCTCCCGGTGGTATCGTAAATATCGTAAAGTGTGCCTATTCATGCTTCCGGCAAAAAATACCAAAAAGAAGCCACGATAATACTTGGTTGAAAACGGATATAATGATGTCTTATTGGCAAAAAAAAACAGCTTTATTACTGTTTTATAATACTAAGTAGAGCCTCCATACAATTACTAATTTAATTTACATTAATAGATAATGACCGTTATTATCTACTAACAGTAATAAATTGTAAGTAGCTATTTTGGGTCTGCGCGTTTATGAATGGAGGGAGTCAGATACGTCTCATCAGTTGCTAGGCAACGCGACCCCTCTCCCAACTCGCCGTTTGACCCCGGAGGTCATGTATCCGAAGCTATTCCTTTGAATTGAGCTCTAAGTTATCGAAATTTTCTGCCTAATAACATTAAAAGATACATGAGGTTCCTAGAGTGTCATGTGGCCAATAGTTGTTTTTGCGGCGAATGAAAAACAAATAAAAAATCGTCTGTGCTTACCTATTATCTCCTCTATACACCAGGATTGGCTTGCCAATACGAACTTTAACATCTGGAATATTTTTTTGTATATATAATTAATTATATCAATGATTATTTTTCAATATCACCCTCAGAACAATGCTTATTTCTGTGCGACCAAAATACATGGTGGGGGTTATGGTTATTACAAGCAAGTTTCTTTTTCAGTGCTTTTGTCATTCATTGTAAGCAATCAGAAAAGTTATCAAAAAACTGGCAAGCGTCTTCGTTAATTTAAATTTAATTTAATAACTACTGTATAGTAGCGTCATCTATCATATATTACGAAATCATCGAGGTAAACGATACTACAGAGAATAGTATAAGAAAGTATTGATAGATGTCGCTTCTGTACGATACAACAAGTATTACATTTGTTTAAGATCATATAATTATACTATTATGCTGTTATTTTCGATTACGACTTCCAGTTATCATTATGATAATTATTTTTAAAAGGACTTTTACAGTGCCTTACAAGTGTTCACTAGTACAAGATACTTACTAGTGTTATCAAAACAAAATAGATGTCGCTTATAGCGATTAGCGATATTAAATGCTGTATTCAAAATTTACATGAGTTTATTCTAATCTGGGATGTATGTTTTAAGTAATTTGGGTGTATACTTTTATTGGTTTTTAATATGTATTTATATGAAACAAGTTTTATCTGTAACTCTTAACATACTGTATAAATTTGCCCACATCTGTACAAGACGAGGTGGCCGAGTGGTTAAGGCGTTGGACTGCTAATCCAATGTGCTCTGCACGCGTGGGTTCGAATCCCATCCTCGTCGTATTTTTTGGAATAGCATAATAGTTAATTATTTATATTTGTTAAACAATTACAATTTATTGAACACCTCGACATCAATGTTCTTCATTAAGCGTACCGTATTTATTAAAAGAATATTAGACGATTGTTCTATTTTAGCTGAATACAAAACAATAATAAAATAACATAAAAATACCAAACCTTAGAAGTAACAAGACAAGCAAAAATTTATGAGCAGATAACAAGGATTCGATAGTTAAATCAGGTACACGGCTCACAAGGAAAGTCATTAATAAACCTATACCGCATATTAAAAGTTAAATAGGTTTCTAGATAAATCACAATACTAATCATTTTACAGTATCCGTATTCGTGTCAATAGGATTCATTGGATCAGTATGTGCAAGTTCTACTCTAATCGCGCGTTATCGCCGTAATCGCTAGCGAAAATAGATATCGTCGTCGTGTGGCTATCATTTGTTACGAATTTATCTAGACCTGCTTTTATTATCTTATCGTATACCTGGCACCTTTTATTTTACATCGCTAGTGTAGGGCGTGCCTTAACAGAACAGCCGCCTTTTTGTGGTGCCCGAGTTGTGTTTATTGTTTTTTTTTTGTGAAAACTTAGGTTTTTTGGACATGTAATATTCTAATTTGGTGGGAAGTGCGGTCTTAAAAATTACGACTTGATAGAGTCGGCTGAATTGTAAATTTAAGTACTTGAAAGTAAGTCCTTTAACTATTATTTTTTTTTTAATTTACGTATACTTTATCAAGTAGTTAATGTAAGTACCACGATCCAGAACGTTGATAAGCAGATAAAATATAGGGCAACAAATAAGTAACATATTGGTGGAAGGCATGGGAATCTTAAAAGCTATAAAGACTTCCTTTGATAACTGACCTTCAGTCTTGCTTTTTATATGACAGTAGTTTTGAGCTAGTTATATGGGGTGTGGAGGAGCCGGATCCTCCTTTTGTGCTGGAGGGACATAACACCCGTTCCTCCACAGGCCGATGTTACGTCCAAACATTTTTTTTTAAATAAACATCTTTTAACGCAATCTTTATTTATGTACATGAAAAACAGCATGACGTCAGATATTGTAAGTTTTATAGATTCAGTGGTGCACAGGTAAGATTGATAGTACGCTAGTTTTTATCATACACGGTTTCTTGTAATTTTATTTATGAGATTATGATAAGGAATAATGCAATCGGCGATTGCTAACATTTATAACACATAAGTAGTTATGAAACTACAATAATGTTGCCAAGTATGTCACTCGTGCTAAAAGACTTAATGAAACACAAACGAAAACAATTCATACTTACATATCAAACGTATATATACTATGAACATGAAATTAATTTTGTCGGTTTGTTTGTGTGTTACTTTTTCACAGCTACACGTCTAAATAAGATAGCTAGAAGCCGCGGTCGGAGACCATTTAGTAAATATGTATACAAAAGCATTGTAACGGCTTTCAACAAGTTAATGTGTCTAAAAAAATATCATAGGAGAACTTTCTATCAGAAAGGCTAACTATGAACAGTTGTATACACATGGTGCGTCCGTGCTGTAACATTAATTGTACAGAATAATATCAAAACGTAAATTATGAATGCACCACAAAATTCATTCCCACAGTCCTTCCTTTTGAAATGAAATGTACAACTATCGGAGTATTCGACTAATTGGAAGTTCTGGCGGTTACCAGTTTATCATTATTTCATACTTATAAATGACACGTAAATTTTCCACAATGTAAATTATCATTATCAAACATATTGAATGAGAGACAAATTAAGAACAAAGGTACTTCAAAGAGAAGTAAGATTTCTTTAGTTTTTAACACATTTATATTAGTATCAGTGTATTCATATTTAAGGGGCATATAGTTGACGACTAGAATTACGAAAATTGCTAAAAGTTTCAGGAAAAATCATGATTTTTAATACAGAAATCCTACTTTGAAACTGACAATTGATTCTTATAAATGATTTATATAGCCAATCATTTGTAAGATAGAGGGCTGACATTAATGAAACTATAGGTATTTAGTACGAAGGATATTGATGGCATGTTGACTTACAGATTTTTCAAAAAATGTATGCATAGAAAATTTATTTCTTTGAAAATTCATAGCATGTTGTTAAGAAATGTGTACCCACACCAGGTAAAGTTTCTTTTTCAAGGTAAATCTATTTGTAGGTTTCCCATAACGCTCTTAAACATTTCTGAAACATTCTGTGTATTAATCCCCCAATATGTAAATGTATCTAGGTATATGTAAGTAAATCTTGGAAAGCAATGTAAACCTACTGCTAATTGTCGTATCGAAATAAAACTGTATACATAACATGTGTATGGAGTTTGGATGACAATAGTATAATTTGACGTCTTGGTGCTTATCTGATAATGTAGGCAAGAGGTATACATATATTAAAAATCTCCAGTGACAGTGGTTGGCCTGTTGGTCTAGTGGTTAATGACCCTGACTGCTGAACCCAATTTCGTGGGTGGACAAAGCGTTTATTTTACTATTACAATATTCTTTAAACTGTTAAATAGCTAGGTATATAGTTGTAACGGTGAAGATGTTTTTTTTATTTCTTTTAGGAAAGCTTACAGACTAGTATTAATACAAACAGCTATGTAACACTTAAATTGCTAATAAGAAGCTGCCATCCTGCAGCTGAGTTTGTACAAAACAGATTCCAGTTTAGTTTTGATTCCATTTTATTAACTCTCAGCTGCACGTAAAAATATGAGTTTCGTCTATTTTTCGTTGCAGCAAAGGGAACGTGGAATAAGGGACGATGTCTTAAAGCTTACTGATTCATTTTAAGTAATTCTGGAAAGACAATGGTACTATTGGCGATGTCTATCAAAAAATATATGTCACTAACAGTTCGTCTCTGTTCTAAGGACAAGAAACGAAAATTCTTGCAACGTTTATTGTAATCGGCAGAGTATTGTTTCGCTTTAAAATCTAAGTATCACCCTCTATGCGAGATTTCTACAAAGGAAATGAATTTGCGGATTCCATACCAACACACCACGTATTTCAAGATGGCTACGTACATAGACGAAGTGTAAAATTTTAACAGTTTTCAGAAATCGGAAAAATGTATTCATTCTTATTACAAAGCCATGTGCTTTTAACGCTTGATTTGTGATATGATCGACGTGCATACAAAACAACAGTTTCGAATCCATAACAACATGGAGGTCCTTAATGTGATCCACTTTCTTAATAAATTCATTATTTAATTTGTACCTAGACCCAATAGTAGACTTTTGTCGCGTAAAGGAAATGGAGGAAGGGGAAGAAAGGGAAGGGGGCCCAAGAATGATCCCTGGGGCATCCCAGATGGGATCGAAAACAAACAAGTAAACCTTGCACCACTAGTCACTACTGCCTGAGACCGATTGTCAATATAGGAGCCTACAACCCCACAACAGTACTCTGTGGCCAATACGGTCAAAACATTTTATGTAATCGGTGTATAATACATCTAGTTAAGCCCCCTGCTCCATACCCTTAGTTATAACATCATGAGATAATACTAGATTTAATGCAGTGGAACGAAGAAAACCGTGTTGCAAACTGCGGAACATATACTAAATAAACCTCATTGTAAACAATAATTCCAAGCACTTTTGCAAATAAACATAATTTTCGATGTTAGATTTATCGCTTTGCTTTAGTACGGGTGTTACGAAAGCAGACTTCTAGATCTGTGAAACTGTACCCTCTGTCAAAATTCAAAGAGCCCAAAATAATGGAAATTGGCACAACTAGGCTTTCCGCAAAATTAACCATAAAGATCGGTGGAACTGACCACCACATTTTTCAGGATTTTCAATACCTTATCTGCAGAAACATTAATTAACCTAATTTAGTTTTTACAGCTATGGAATTCAGTATTTTGATGCGAATGATCCCTATTTAGATTTCGTGAGACGGCAATTAGTGCATGTGTGTTTATTTTCTGTAACATATAGTCAATATTTGGAGTAGGCTAAGTTTTCAGTTTAATATTCGTTCTTCATTCCATTACTAGCTAAATTTTTGTTGATCAACGGACAAACTGTGATGATGGTCTTCTGGGTGCAGTCTCCACGTAATTATAAAAAATACTAATCTGTTCCACAAAGGTACATAATCACATGTTGTGTTAGCGCTAAGTGTTACTAATATACTTATCTCTCTTTTGGGAAACAAAGATGGATGTGTAAGGCATTCACTAATTTAGTGTCAGTTATCTTTCACTCACTCATTATTCTCATTTTCTTACTTATCAATTCACTTATTCTGCCTCACCCCAAGATATAACTAACTATAAAATACATCCTCATTAACAGTGCTGACTCATTTTAACATTCAAATATTTTGTACAAATTCATTGAACTAAGTACTTCTTACCAAAATAACTGTTCTTATCAAAAGTGGAGCAAGCAAACATACAGATATCACAATGGGCAACCTTCTAATTTCGATTGCATATGATGCTGATTTGATAGAACAACATTTAAGTTACCTTCCTTTTTAATTAGATATTTTTTAAAGATGCTAAACGTTATATTTAATATATTATTTATATGTAATAAACTGTTATATGTAATAAACTGACTTCAAAAAAGGAGGAGGTTTAATGTATACGTCTTTATATTTTTTTAATGTAGGTATGTTAATTGTTTTCTTTTCCATTGTCGACCGATTTTCAAAATTCTATATGTACCTATTCAAAACTCCCAATGTAACTAAATCAGGAATTGAACATAGGATCGCAGGGAAATCGAGTTTGACCCTCTATTTTGTACAAGGTTTTTTTATATACTATATAAAGCTATTAAGATATTTGCATGTCATGTTGCTGAGCTGAAGCTAAACTTTGAGTTAAGGGATCTTTCTTTAAATTACTTACGTTACTTTACGAATGAGTCTTCAAATAGTACTTTTTTCGATTTAAAGGAATTGGAAAGATGTGGTTATTTACGATTTTCACAAGTCAATTCTATGCTTTTTAACTTCTTTTAATTTCATTATAGGCAACCATCTATATTTGCAGAAGACATAAATAAACACTAAATGTGTGTTTATTTATATCTTCTGCGTATAAGATACGTACAATTCAGAGTCCTACAACAGAAAATTGTAAAAGCTCTTTATTAATTCCGTATAATTGTATAAAAAACAAATAAAAACATGTTTTCTCACAAAATGTAATTACTCATTAAAATAAAAAAAAAAAAAGATGAGCCCAAACTCGAGGGGTTAACTAGTAACTATTGAAGAGTTCCACTATCCACCTCCTGAATTAATCATGAGAAAATCATTACACAGCCCAGTTGTAGTGCTACTATTGATTGAGTAAGTAGATTGGTTGGTTCTACTATCCACCTCCATTATCGGATCAGCTCATCTCAAGATACTAAATTATAGTATAGTATACAAACAAAGTTTCATTTTATACGTAAGTTAAATGGTCTTCTAAACTTTTGTTTAAATAGTTTACACGTGAAGCAAATAAAAGCGTGTTACAAAAGATATCACTCATATACAATAGGCTGATTGCATGAAATTTTGTAGAAACGAAACATCATATTTTTAAGTGAGGAAATACGAATTATGTTTTTAAGTCAACATCTTCTGATTTCAGATTATTTTTTATCTTTGACCAGTGTTTAAGTGATATGTAAATACTCCCAGATTAAAAAAACACCCGTTGTCCATAACCCGAACTTATTGCACTTTACGTTATAAATTCTTGCCAAAAATGTACTTTTATTCCACAAATGCATCTTAAATGTTATTCTCAACAATAATTTTTACTATTTACAATTTTTTACACCAAAAGATGTAACGAAATTTCATTTATTTAATTATAATTAAATTCCACTGGTGACGTCTGATAATCCGATTTTCTTAAAACGAAAAACATCTATTATTCTACGAATGTTAATGACTCCTTTGTAGTATTACCTCGGTTTTATCTGGAAAATAAAACAAGAATTCCATATCTTGGAACACTCCCTCATATATTCGTCGATAAAGAAAATAATCGTAAATGTATGCCTCATTTGTCATCGATATTTTTATCATATCTAGGCTCGTTGTTTCTAGAACACTACAAGTATGTTTTATGTAGAATATAAATTATGTTAATAAAGTAAGGAACATTATTGATAAATAATCAATTAATTTTGTTGACTAAGGGCTGCATACTTATGTACATATGTTGGTTTAATATGGTCCCGGCCCTATCAGCAGTTTATCACGTGGATTTGTAGAACATACATACATTCACGCCTGTATGCCAAAGGGGTAGGGAGAGGCTTATCAACACCCACATCTAGTTTGATTTACGTATAATAATATATAATAAATCAATATATGTATATATGTATCCTGTTAGCAGCTAATCGGTTCTTATGGAGTAGGTACTTTCTCAATCAAGTGGCTTTAACTGAAATTTTCGTATTTAAAAAATTCGAATAAAGCAAAAAAATAATTCTTTTGAGACTACAAATCGGTAGATCATAAATTTTCTATTTTGAAATTGGGTGGAGGAAACGTCTAGCCAAGGGTAACAAAGCAACTGATAGTTTTAATCCTAATAATTGGATACAAAACAGTTGACTGTAATTTTTAAAATTAGATAACTTGCAAAATAGGCTAGTGTCGGTTTGTCCTAACCTTTTTCAATGAGCTCTATGTGATGGCATGAGATAGCTTTTATACAGAATGTTGTATCAGTATACTAAGGTTCTTTTAAGTCAAAATTCTGTAAAGGATATTTGAATATTAGTCTTCACAACTGCCATAATAGATTATTTATTAGCATTATAATGTATAAAGTTTAATGGCATTATCGACATATAGGTACACATATACAACATATGAGTCGATAATGCCATTAAAATTTGAAATATTGGTAAGCACTGAGAGAGAGTTTTATAAGTGAAATATTACTAAAGCATTTATAGAGAATGTCCTATAGTTTGTTTGAGCTGTTACCCCGTAAATATGCACAGTTTAAATATTTATCTGGAAAAGTATTATTGTAAAAATGTGTATTTTTTTTATATTGGGACAGTATTATTAAACTTATTGTATATAATAAGTTGTTGAAAGTTGAACCATATTTTGCTATACTTAAACTAACTCTTATATTTTCTTAGACGTATAAATGTATTGGCTACCATTACTATTGGTGGCTGCCGCAGCCTGCGCGCAAGCCCAGCAGACAGCGCAGACCAGAGTAGCAGACGATCTCGCTGAGTGCTACCGTGATCCAAATCTATTGAATAGGAACAACTTACCGCCGGTCACAATACAAGTCCTAATCGATATTATTCGCAAGATAGAAGATAATCCAAACGTCAACATGGACTTAAGACAACTGTCGGCAGTACTCCTTCACACGTAAGTTTTTGCACTAAATCTCATCTACCATCTTTCTTGTACACTCTTGACTAGCCGTTTTAGTGGCATTTTGATAACCTTAACCTAAAGGCCTAGCCTCATAATAAATAATATTTTTCCACAAGATTAAGTCTGATGCGAAAAAAATCTCTTCATCCTTATATTATGAGGTTAGACTCCGATAACTACTTGAATATTAGTTGTACCACCACGACCGATAAAGTATCGCGTTGCTATAGAGCCTGACTTAGTACTTCTGGTTTATTACCATTCACTTGATCGAAGAGATCGATCAGATTCATTAATTGTCATTCCTCCTCTAATAAAAGTCATAACGTAGATAATATTGGCCGCAATAGCTTAAACAATTCCTAATCTCTGTATCAATTTATTTTAATTTTTTTAACAGGTACCGCCAAGATGGCATAGAATATCATTTGAGCCAAAACTCTTTTGCCTCAACGATGGTGTTGCCTTTTTCTCCAACATTTCACTCGTTCCATCGTCATAGACTATTGCTTACGCGACTTATCCCTAGCAACTTGGCGGCTTTGGCCAACAATACTCTACCGTCACCTTTGAAGGTACGTTCTACCGTTTGTGTACAAGTTAATTTTATTTATTTATTTATTTGTTTAGTTTTATTGCAGTGAACCTTCGGGTGTTACAGAGAGAACAGGAAGTAGGTGTATTGAGAAGATCATAATTTAAATAAAATAAACTAAACACAATTAATGTGAACTGTTAGCTTCAATAATCAGTTAAAGGTTTTTAGTGTATACCTTTTTTTATACTATTTTTCTCCTTAATAGAACTAAAGTTTTCAATCGTTTTAAATGATGAATCCTCTTCGAATGAGTTTATAAATGCTTAATAGTAGCTTTATCTCTTTCCTTACCCATTCAAGGACTCTGTGGTCCATTTGAATATGTCAGAAAAAAACTCACTCATAAACTTTCCTGGTTCTAGGCGCTGAGAATGCATCAAATATATGCTGAGTACAGTTTTTCACAATTAATACAAAAATACATTGACATTTTATTTTACAGTGCGCTATTCATCACATGCTCTCTAGTACTGTGGACATGAGACTACGGGGTGACGAAAGCAGTTGCAACCAATTATCTCAGTACCGTGCTCTAAGAACTGGGCGATCGATCTCTGAAGATGTAGAAGTTTTGAAACCTATGTCGTGAGTACTTAAGGGTAATTTAAACAACGATTTACGGCGCAATAAAATGATTGTAAACTTTAATAGAAAAATAAAATACAAAATATTTTGTTCACATTTTTCGTTGCATTTTCACATCCTTTCCTATAATTATATATATATATGTATATATATATATATATATATATTATAACCAAAAATATTGTACTGGAAAATTAATTATTATTTATTATAAACTTCTCAAATTCAAGCTTGCATTACAATACTATTTTAAAACGGTTACTGTAGAATTCGTGTCTTGGGACTTGCTAAAAGTAGCGGTACATTATCACTACTACTACTATGGCTAGATATCTAATACCGTCATATTAACTTGCTCATATTAATTATATTAATCATACAGTTGACAAATACAACCACTGAACACATCTGCAACCATATTTACCTTAGTTATGTATCTTACTAGAGTCGTAACTTAACTGAAATTAAAAATTCAAACACTGACCGAGTCCTAGAAATCGGTGTCATATTTTTTTATTGACAAACTGAAATGACAAGTGTATCTGCTTTATGAAGAGTAAACGGTTGTGATTGTAAATGGCTACCTGAAATCTTGTTTAAATAATTTGGACAACCGTAATCATCAGAAATCACAACAGACACGTATATTTTATCCTAACGTCTTGCATCTACTAATGAATGAGTTAAATGCAGAGTAGTAGATTCTTAGTGAGATATAAATTTGACATTTTCGGGAGATTCAAATAATTACCTTTCAATTTTTATTTGAGCGTTCTCTATCTTAGCCTGTTAATGCCTAGTTAGTAGTCGTTTGTTAATACAGAGACCGAGCGACAAGAGAAGCCAAAGCATATAAGTACTCATAATTGGCGTAATTGCCAAACTATAAAACTCAATAATAAAGTGGCGATTTTGTGTTCCAGGAAAACTGACCCCACAGGTGCAATGCGGAATTATGATCCCAAGAACGATGTAGAATACAGCAGTTTTAGCGATACTATGTCCGAACGGCAAATAGCTCAAAGCACCTGTCCTTTGTTAGGCGGTGTAGTGAACACTCAATGGGGAGCCGTGTCTGCTGGTAACCTTATCGCTGGTATAGCTGCCGGTGCTTCACCTCAACAAGTTCCTATCATGCAATTAGTGAGGAACTCTGATCTAAACTACAAAAGCGTTCAACAATCTGTAAATAATCTTTATCCGGCTACAGTAGCAGGTACAAATGATTATTTTTTATTATTATTATCTTAATTATTTTTTATACTATGTTCCCACTGCTGACACTAGGTTAGTTATAAAAAAGAAGGGTATATACGCTTCTTTTATATACAAAATCATATTCAGGTCTCATATCTCTATCATTTCATTAGACTCTACGGTATTTTATTTTTATTATGGTTATAGTATTAGCCTAACAATTGATCGGATGGACCTTATAATTAAAATGAAGAGCGAAAAATATTAGCCTACATATTTTATTATGTTTAATACCTTTATACCTACCTATATATCTTTATAACAAATATACATTGCAAATATAGCCCTATTTCTGTCACTTCAATGTCAAGAACGCCTTGTGTGGTAAATGTGTAGGTGTTTTACTTGCTAAAGCAGACAAAATAAATTGTACACCTACTCCTACTGTTTACTCGAAGATCTAAAGCAGACTTCAACCTAAAGACAATAAGAATAATACTCAATTATGTAACTGTTAATATTAAAGCATGTGCAATTCTAGGTAGATTGTATTCTTGTTTTTGTAATTACTATTTAAACAGAAAAAATGCTTTGAATATCGTTTACTCTCAATAAAACCTTGTATTGTTTTATTTTAATCAGGTGACTTGGCTGAAGCCGTACTCATTCAAGGTACGGAGAGAGGAAGTTCCATTATTTCAGTTGGCACAGCTGGAAACTGGAACAGTAGCCAAGCCACAAGGTTTTACATGTTACACAATACCGTTAATATTGAAATGACCGACCCTGAGATCCGTGGCGGCATTGATGGGTTCGTCCTTGGAACTTTAATTTCTCCACTGCTATCAGCTGCTGGTAACCTGCGGTTATCAACCCTTTTGGATATGTACTACACACCGGTGGTACGTAAATTATTCTATTAATTACGTAATCATATAACTTTCACGTCTTACAGTGCACTAACTTTATCCTCTTATCCTAAATAGTTTAACCGTTTTCGAATCATCATCACAATCATGCATGTTTATAATATTAGCAATATTCGTGTGGTTCTCTTCCCGTGACTAAGGGAATGAGCGGTTATCTGTCAGACAGTAAATTTAGAGTCATATACTCGTAGTACCCGGTTCAGGGCAATAGTTACGTTTCTAGTTATTAAAATATAGGTGTTTAATACACCTCAACCTTCCCGTTGTAGTCATGCATGTATGTATATATTTTATAATATCATTTAAGAAATTGCCTGTTTTTAATTACAGAACGGTGTACTTGATCCTAATTTAAGAGCGTGTAATCGTAAAACATTGGGCAGTACTCAAATTACTGACTTAGAGAGTCAAACATTGGCATTCGCTGCAGCGTTGGACACTAATATGGCTCTTCGTGGAACTATTATTTCAGGTCTGGACGCGCTCGTTCAAAGTGCTGTAACAAATTTTCAATCTTATACAGGTAAGCATTACTAAAGTTAAACTAAGCACTTACACTCATATTTATAGAATGGAAAGGAGTGACGAAAAGTGTTGTTGTTGATGCAAGGACGGCTCTTTTAACTGCTCTGAACGTTAAACACTTTTTCAGCCAACAATTTGAACGATATGAACTGTATGACAACTATGACTGTCACCAGAGATACTCGCTCGAGAACAAGTCTCTATGTTGTCCTGGACTCGACATGGCAATACGAAGCTATCTACCCAGCTATCTCGTACCTACTTGATGAAATCGAAGTCAGCAAATTCGGATCAAATATTACCTTACTTAGCGCTTCAGATGGAAGTATCATTATTAATACAACTGCGTCTCCTGCTGATTTTCATACTAATTACACTGCGGCCAGGCACGCAGCAGGTAAGTGTTTTTTTTTTTTTTTTACTAAGACGTACCACCGTCTATCAGCATTTATTTGATTATTCCAATTTTTTACAGGCTTACCAGGAGTAAATCTTCAGACAAGTTTGACAAATATAAGGCAAATGATGCAGCAACAGCTTCAGCTTGAAAGCACTAATAATTATGTGGGTGGAATGTCTAGCGTTTTATTATACTTGATCAATAGTGGTAATTTGCAAAACAACCCAGCCGTGTGGGAGCAAGCAAGATTGCTCAATGAAACTGTACCTGGTAAGTATTGGAGTCTGTAGCATGTTTAGAGGACCATCTAATAGATACTTTTCTGAAAAGTATCAAAGTCATAGCTAATGCTACTACATTTATTTCGTTTACAGACTTGAGGATTCTTTTTGCAACATCTACCAATCAACACGATACATTATGGAACTTAGTACGAGATATGAATAACGATATTCACACTATTTCTCTAAATAGTGCTGGAACTAATGTCGATATAGTCATGAGGCCTGTACTAGAGCGCATCTGGAGCGGTAAGAGATTTAATTTAGTTTTCCATTAAAATTTAACGGCTTATCAAGTTTGTGAGTACACCTTTTCATTCGTGTTATAATACTCGTTTCATTATTTTTTTCTTTTAAAAAAGAATACTAGCAACGTGCCTCACAGATTACTAGTATTCTTGTTAACCCCCCCAGCTAAGCTACAATGTTTGTGTTAGGGGCGTGTTTACGACGGTAGTGTACTGGGTGGGGTTTGAACCAGTTGATTGCGATCAACTGAATCAAACGACGTCCGACGCCTCAGCCATCACGCTACCGCAGATCCAGATTGCTTAAAAATATTAACTTATTTCTATAGTTATAAATATAACTACTAATGAAGTGTTTCTTCTATTTCAGCCGGTCGGAGAATCATAAATCCTTTATGCGGTTCAAACTTTACCGCAGGATCTTCCGGTTCTAGATATTACGATGATTATGTGGAACCAGGTTATATAAACTTTTACACCGTTCATCCTAACTATTTTTACGCTACTAATGAAAATAGGAGAATCAGAATAAATCGCAGCGGGGGTGGCACGGGAAGCCTTGTTATCTGTCAATCTCGAGTTGTTGAACAGCCCAGGTATGTATCCTCTCATGTTAAAGTACAGTTTTTTGTAAGAAACTAATTTCCTTCTGAGTATAAGCACATACTGATTTTTTTAATGTCTTAATTCCCAACAAAAAGCAAAACTGCGATGCTTTCAAATACTTACCAATAACCAATTCTCCCTAACTTAAAAAGGAGTAATCACATTTTTTACAAAGAATCATACAAATAAACACACACTGATTATGAACTTCAAAAAACACCAAACGTTTAAAACAATTTATCCTTTTTCACAAGGCTTTATAATAGTTTTCTCTGTTCAGTTTTACAGCTATGTTTTTTTATTGTTTAAAATGGAAGTATGATATTACAGGCAAAATGTAACTCAAGTAGGATTGGATGTGAACGCAGTGACATGTCAAACATTGGTCTCCAGTGGTAACGTAGAAATTAACTTGGCGAATGCGTGTGACAATTACTGGACCATCAACAGTTGTCCTCCATTTTACATTTCCGTTCAGTCAAACACTGCTCTCACTGCGGCCGCTAGCGTTGTTTGCACGGGTAAGGGCTTTATGAAGTCTTTTTACATCTATAGATTTGATCTTATTCCCTAGATGTTACAGGCGATCTTAGTCAGAGAGCACTATATTTTTTAATGAGTAAGGTCACAAAGCTTAATTAAGGGGACAGTCACAGGTATATGTTAATTTTATTTTAGCAATAAAGGAGTCCATCTGATTTCTTCCTAACCATCTTTGTCATAATCTTTGAAGAAAATAATGAATGTAAGAATACGTTTTAATATTTGCTTGGCATTCCTTATTTTTATCACAAGACGTTATCGTACTGATGTGATTGCAAATAAATAAACTATGATTATATTTACAATGAAGTGTTTTAAAGTTTTAGTCAGTGTTCACATTATCAAACTTAAAATCTGTGAAGCAGATTTTAAATTTATTTGTATTGCTCCTACTATTGATATTTTGTAATGCAATAATATTAAGATTCTATGAGAATATTTAATATATTGTTGAATTTTATATTTCTTTCACAGATCAACATTGCCGATTCCCGTACAACATACATTATCAGGTGCAAATTGAAGAGTTGGGTTGCTTCAGTGGAGCAAGGTCTATTACAGCCAGTTTCTTAGTTATATTAACTGCCTTATACTTCACATTAATTAAAAATTAATTTTATCCTAGGGTCTTCAAAATAAACCTACCGATTATTTTACCTCAGTGTTAAGTAGTATACCTTTTGTAATTGAATGAGGAGATGAAAATTACAGCAGTCAACAATCAGATGACAGATTTATGGTGGTTGTAATTAAACAATAAAAATGTGATCTTAAGATTTGTATTGTTTTCTTGTTGTATTCCAGCGGTTTGATGTCATCTTATTTACAATTTCCATGTAGGTAGAGATTAAGGCTAAGATTATTGTACTGCTATCCGCATCTTATCGCTCAAAATGGAAAAAGTTACGTCGATTCACTATATTATGAAACATAACTAGCGTTATCTACCAGACACACTACTTTTAACCCGGTTATTTCTAAACTTGATCCAACTTCCAGTGCAGCCATTAAGTTTCCTATTCCTGAAATCCTCCTGTAAGCATGACATTTTAGTAAATTTGTTTGCAAATGATTCTGACTCGACCACGAAAGAGATCATCGTTCTTGGCCTTTGAGATTTTTTTTTATTATATCTCTTCAATTAAGGAAATTCGATTATCATCATAGCGACATGAAATTTCTGCACCACTATAATTCCTGTCATCTATATCTAATAAAAAAATAATAAGGTTACGTAGACATTATGCACATTAGTATAAAACATACTATGTATTAACAAACAAACAACGCCGTATATTTTAACGAGTGGAAACTGTATAGGGCATTTATAATTTGTACGCATCTCTTATATTATATATATATATATATATATATATATATATGATGTTCAGTAAAAAGCAGAAGTCAGATAGCAATGTTTATCTTTCAATATGTACCTAATTTTAATCGTAGAAGTGACAGGGTAAAGGTATCAGTGTGTTATTATTTATTAATTAGATGCAAAGAAGAAACAAATATTTATAATTTATACATGTTTGTAATACATTTCATATTCTTTTTGTTTTTCTATTACAGTAGTTCTATTTGTAAGTTTAAGTTTTTTAGGATGTCTAAAGTTAAGTACTATGTAGGTAGTTGTAGACTAGTATTACAATTACATATGTGTGTATGTTTTGTGTTCAGTCAGTATTTCTGATTTTATAATAAATACCTACATGATGTTTTATGAATCTGCTTTTAATTTTCCTTACTTCCCTTACAATCCCTTTAATAAAAGTGTTTTTATTGCTTTCTAGATACTTCTTAAGCAATAGATCATATACTTAATAGTTTCAGTGCGTGACAAGGGTCTTATTCAGAGTGTTACAGAAAGGTGTGGTCATATTGCAGGGTGTGGTTATATGAGTGGCTAATTTTCGTATAAGTACTTTAATTTTTTTTTTTATACTGTAGGTGGACAGACGAACAGACGGGTCACCTGATGGTAAGTGACAACCGCCGTCCATGGACACCCGCATTTCAAGAGTCGCAAGTGCGCTGCCCGCCTTTGAGGGTGATCAGGGATGGGGGATGCAGGGAGCGGAAATAAGAGATGGGGGATAAGGAGAAAGGAGAGGAAAGGGGAGAGGGGGAGTTGGGCCTCCGGACATGTCACTTATTTCGGGGAAATGCAACGCAAGCGTTACTTCACAACCGGTTTTCTGTGAGGCCGTGGTATCGCACCGGTCGAGCCGGCCCATCCATGCCTAAGCATGGCTCTACCACTATTAGAACTATAACTATTACTATATAACTATTAGAAAAGTAGGTAACATAAAAGTGCAAGAGAAGACGGGTATACATACATAACTCACGCCTTATTCCCTGAAGGGCTAGGCAGAGATTTTGTTAGATTTTTTGTACTTGAACTATTATTTTTTTTTTGTGTATCTTACTTTGAAATCAATTCTTTTTGCACCTGGTGATCACTGACAATTAAAACAAGATATGAAAAAAAAAGTAAATTTAAGATAGTGCGTTGTAGTGTTTTGTGCCTCTTGGGTGTAAAAGTGATAATGAAAAGAAGCTACCAGAATTGTCTTTTCATTCGTCATTTATGTTATCTCAGAAATAACACACTTGATTCCCGAACTATGTATCTATTTGATTATTGAAATTTCAACATCTTAACTTATCCCCATCCCAATTCCATAATCCGAAAAATAACAACTAATGTAATATAATCCTTATCATAACAACTATAAATATAATTTTATTTATTTTCCACTCTAACCATTTTCTCGCCGTTATAACCCGGCCGGCAAGCCGCCGTGTCTAATCTGGACACAATTTTAGTGTGGCCAGTGAAAACAATGATTACATAGTTATATCTCTCTTATAACTAATATATAATGTTTATTATTGACGTATTGATTTAGTTTGATGTTACTTTTGTTTTATATATAAGTTTAAATATTATTTGAAATATTAAAGTATACAATAGATATTTTTGAATGCTATTTCTACTATATTATTTTAAACATAGTTTCTGGGGAAACAAAATCTCTCTCTAATTTCAACGATTGTGTAAATTTATGTATGCAAGAGCGTCCATAAGTATAACTACTTCATTCCACGTCATCGTAACTTACAAAAGAACATAGGACCAGTCCACGACTGTTAAAAGTGTTTTCAAAAGGCTACAAGTATCCATGTGCAGGTGGATCAAGCTGCGGTCAAGTGGCAAAGACAGCGGGCGGCGTGATTCTACTAAAATATGGACGTCGCCGATGCATTAAATGGCGGTATCAGCCAGGGAAGGAAAACTAGAAGAAGAAAAAAGTTCCTGCAAAACCCCTTCTTCCCTTTTGATGGGGCTTTAAACGTCTTCGGCGTAATAGACGGGACATATCCGTGACCAAAAGAAGACTCCGAGAAGTTGGCACAATACGGCAAATTGACATAAAAGTGCAGGGATAATTGTTGCGAGGATCGTGGTGGCTATAATCGTAAAAATCCAAATTTGTGAAACTGCTCAACAGATGTGGAAAAAAATAATCACAATCTACGAACAAAAATCAAATTTGTCCTTGCACATTTTTAAACAAATAATGTACCATTTAAATTTCTCTGAAGCAGAAGAAATTATCATCTATATTGTTTCAGTCGAAGATTTAGAGGTGCAAAGTCCCAGAAAGCATGAGGCTTATTATAGAGGAACATAAATAAAGTGAAGAAGTTTCGGAGGCAGCGTTCAAGGTAAAGAAGATATCAAAAAAGTGTTTTAAGTGTTGCAGGCTTCAAGCCAGTGTAAAGTAAACGTAATAGTGTAAAGTAAAACAATAATACAAAGTACTGGAACAAGTATCATAAACAAGGGCGTAAACTAGAAAATAGCTGGTTTAACTAAAGTAAAGAAAAGGTGGACAATAAACACAAAAGTTATAAAAATCAACATTCTTTTATGTTGATTCATACAGCAATAAATAATGTTCTGTATGTACCTCATTTAAAAGTAAATTTATTTTCATTGAGTGCAGCCGTAGACAAAGGAGTATTACCAGTTAGTGACAACTCAAAATAGATGCCAGCTCATAAAGCTAAATAATAAGCGAGCAAATAGAGAGGGCATAATGTTTATAATGTACTTTAAGTTCAAGAGAGAAACTGCACTCGTGGGCAATTGTAACTCCAATTTCATTCAGTAAAGGTAAACATGATATATATTTATCCTGCCTGAAGAGAAAGCACCAGAGATTTCCTTTCTATTCAAGTACACATAAAGCAAGTGTCTGGTGAAATTATTCACTTGAATATCGGAAGGCTGATGGAAGTTTTTCCTATTACTAAAAGATGTTTTTACAAACAGAAAAATAAGAGTGATAGCCTAAACACCTTTGAAAGAATTTATAGTAAGTACAAACAATGAATAATCCATTTTTTTTTTTTATATTAGCTTGTGTTTTCTTTGCGCTGAACTTGACCAGATTCTCACAGCCCCATTGGGAAATGCGGCTCAAGACCCGGTCGAGCTCAGCGACAAGCTCCCGTCGTTTTCCCTCAACGTCTGCCAGCTTGGCAGTAGGATGTCCGAAATATCGCCCGTGTACTGTACTGTCGTCTGCATAACAATGAATATTGCCAAGGGCCAACATGTCATTGATATGCAGAAGAAACAGCGTAGGCGATAGGACAGAGCCCTGAGGTACACCAGCGTTTACCTCCTGGAAGTCTGAGGCCGCGCCGTCGCAGAGAACCCTAATGCGGCACTTATGGAGGAAGGCGGCAACCCAGTTTCAGAGTTTAGGTGGCAGACCAAATGCAGGAAGTTTGGAGAGAAGCGAGCGGTGCCAGACCCTATCGAAGGCCTTGGCAATGTCGAGGCTGATGGCCAAGGACTCCCCATGCCTATCCTCACCTATAGCCTCACCCCAAAGGTGTGTGACGTACGCTAGAAGATCACCCGTGGATCGGTTCGGCCCAAAACCATATTGCCGATCATTTAACAAGGAGTGATCCTCTAGGTGGCGGATTAATTGGGTGTTGATGATCCGCTCGAACACCTTACAGAGTATGGAAGTGACGGCTATAGGTCGGTAATTGGCTGGATCGGAGCGGTCGCCTTTTTTGGGAATTGGTTGAACATTCGCTTCTCTCCAGGCCTCCGGAACAATTCCTGAGGAATAGGACAGGCGCGTCAGTACTGGCTACCCGTAGGGTATGCGACGAGTTCTTGACCAAACCGTGCAATGCGCTGGGCATCTGCTCTGATGTAAGCCCTCTTGCATTCCCTAGTGGCTCTGTTTAGTGCTGCTTTTAGGCGATCAATGTCTGGGTCACAATGTGCACGGGCCCTGATCCATGCGCGGTAGGCCGACTGCTTTTGAGCAACGGCACGGATGCACTCGCGATTGAACCAGGGACGGGTCTTCGTGCTGGCGACTTCACTGTAGGGGATATAATACTCCATACCGACAGTGATTTCGTCAGTCACGGCAGACGCACTTTGCGACAGATCCCTGTCTTTAAAGCAGCGTTGAGCCCACAGGATGGATGCCAAATATTCCCGCATTCCATCCCAGTCTGCTGACGAGTAGTGCCATAACCGCCGCCTAGTTACCACAGGTCGTGGAGGCGTAACAAGAGGTACTGAGGTCGACACCAGGCAGTGGTCGGAGGATCCCAGAGGGGCGAGAACCGATACGCTGTACTGCGCTGGGTGATTCGTCAGCAGAAGGTCCAGCAAAGAGGGCGCTTGACCCGTTATGTCTGGTATCCTGGTGGGCTGGAGTACCAGTTGGGTAAGGTCATGCGTGAGAGCAATTGCGTGGGCAGTTCGACCAGCGTGGTCAGTTTTGGAAGATCCCAGAAAGGACTCATGGTGGCCGTTAAAATCTCCCAAAAACACCAGTTTGGCGGTCGGAAACTGCTCCTGCGCTTTATCCGCTGCTTGACTCAGGTGGTCAAAGAGTCGAGTTGTCTCGGAGTCTCCGGAATGGGAGCGATAGAGGCACACGTAAATCCACATATAGCCAAAATCCACGTGGAGCCAAAGGATGGAGAAGGATGTGTCTTCTAGTCATCCGCCCTGATGAAAAGGCACACTCCAGCCCTTGCGAGGAAGCACTCCTCGAGCACGTAGCCGAGATAGTGGAGATATGCCGTGTCGGCAGGGCTGCGTATTTGTGTCTCCTTAAGAAAAAGCATGGCCGGCCGAGCCGTCTCGAGGTGTTGGTGTACGGCGCTGAGGTTTGCATGGAGTCCACGTATGTTAGTGAACTCCACCTCAAAAAGCGGGTTGGTGGGAGAGGAGGAGGCCGCTGTAAGACCACTTTTCTTTTATTGTGCTGCCATGATAGAAGAGGAAGGGGGCGTAAAAGGCATGACAGTCTTCGTGGCAATGTAAACTGAGACTAAAAATGCTGTGTCATCATGTATCAGTGAAGCATGACGGTGACCGAACCGCCGGACGGAAGGGCCCCCGTACCCTCCCGGAAGTGGTCGCCGGGTCCCACCATCCGGTCACCAACCGGCACGACGAGCCACTCCGTGGATTATGCGCGACCTGACGGGGCAGCCTCCCAGGGTGGTTAGCCGTGGTTGGGCCCCTCTCTATGCCGCGGGCAGCCAGCGGCACCACCGTTTCTACGGGTCTCTCTGGCCGACGGTTCGATCCACGCCACCCTCACCAAGATAACTGTCACCCCTGCATCGATGGGCCTCCGGTCTCTCACTCACCAGCGATAGGCGACACCACGAATGTTGTCACTTTAGGCTGGTTTTCTGTGAGAGGGTAGTACTGCCCCGGTCGAGCCGGCCCATTCCTGCTGAATAAATCAGCGTGGCTCTTTTAGGTTAGATAATGCTAAAGAATTTAATGTCTGAATTTTTATGCTGAAGTCGTATTATTTACAGCATCACTATTGTCTAGCAAGTCTAGAAAGAAGTCAACACACCATACACGCAGTGGACTAACAATGACATGTATAATGTTTCTAATCTACAAATGTTTGGTGCAAAACTTGCAATACATATTCCTACTCAGAGAAGATTGGAATTTGACAGTAAAGCAGAAATACGATATTTTGTTGGCTATGGAGAAATTGACAATATTGAAGGCTACAGATACAGAAGCTATCAATCAAAAGTTGAAGTTGCTACTTAACAGAAAATAATGATATTGAAATACAATGAGATATAATTTTCACCAAACCAAAGTTGGAAAACCCGAAAAATAAAGAAAACGATGAAACAGTTCTAGAAAATTTTGAATACTTTAAACATGGTGATGAAGACATGAAACAAGTAGCAGACGTTGAACAAAATGAAGACCTGGAACTATTAAATGAAAACCTAGAACAAAATATAGAACATGAACAGGATCAACCATAGTATTGGAAGAAGAATGTTTAGAATAACAACAACAATGGTTCTAACCATTGTGTGAGAACGTTATGTGTGCAAGAGAACCCCAAAATGTAATTACTTGTAGCTGCAAATGACTTTCATTCTATATAATCGTAACTTTAAAATAAATATATTTTTAACCTCAAATAATATGTTAGATGCCTTTAGTGCTGCCACTTTTTTATGGTATTTCCCCTATATATATGAGAATTATCAAATAATAACTATGTTATTCCAGCTATTAAGAGCATCACATCGATAAGGACGCCATTTGTAAGAACTGCTGTTGTTTGTTTTTTTTTTTCGTCAATTTGATTCTTAGGTACTGGTGTACAATAAAGTGATATATTATTTTTGACACAACTGGTTGAGTAAACTTTCTTACGAAAAAATCATCTAAAAGCTGTGGTTGATATCTTATTCCAATAAATTTATAAATCATATGTATTTTTTTTAACATAAAATCCATATGTATTTTTTTTCATACAAAAAATATATCGTGTTTGCTCAAGATATTTTGGCTACAAATATAAAATTTTATTAACATAGGTTACAAATGTGTTTCTCTTCTTTTATATTTTATGAATTGTTCAGTGCTGGGACATATGCTGTGCTTAATTAGGTACATTATATTATATTCAAGTTATTTCAAAGATAGTCGACTTTAGAACAAACTTTTAAGAACTGTAACCGTTCTGATGATAGTAGTAGTTTTTAGGTAGGTATTCATATTCTCTCAGAAATATAAACAACATATAGATGTTTTAATAAAACAATTTATGTCATATGAATAAGACAGTTAATTATTATTATGTATTATTTGTGAATTTCAAGCTTTATGTCAGTATGAAGCTAACATTTTATTCATAATTATATTTCACAGATTATTGATTCAGGTACAGTGCAAGGTCTACCAATATAAAATATCTGTTCCCGGAGGCTTCCTTGCTAGTCTATTCCCGGGTCCCTTGTAATATACTCTTTATAACGGAACACCGTGTGGTTTTAGTCGGTTCGAGTCCGACATACCACCTCTCGTATTTTACATTGATAGGATGGTATTTTTTTATATTTTTATATTTATGGCCTGTGTGAACTCAACCCTACATTTTACAGATATTTTGTAAGATACCGTTTCTTATGTCACTGGGTTAAATAAAATTAGAAAGCTAAAAAATATATAAAACGATTATGTTACCATAGACTAACAACATTAATATCGATAAACTTAAACGCACAACACTAATAAATTTTGGTTTGTATGAGGCAGTGTACACTCAACTCAAACGGCGTTACGCTCCTCCTGTGCTTTAGTCAATTGTTATAATTTTAAGTTTAAGGCAAGCCCTTTGTAATGGCAACATAATTAGCAACATGTCATTATATTTAAACAAATTTAACAATCAAGTGACTCCTATATAGTACCCTATTACCCTTACTACTTACTTTTATATAAATTTGATTTCTTTGCCTCCAACAGCTTTCATCAACTTTCGTAAACTATCTCCAGTAATGTCAAACTGACAAGAGTAAAAAAATAAACAAAGTAGCTGCTAAGTAAAATAGTTTTTGTGTAATATTCATCTAAAAATATGTCGGGAGAAGATTTTGATGCTCTGGACCGTGGAGATAACGACGGTCAGAAGCCAGATAAAATGTTTACTTTGAAAAAATGGAATGCTGTAGCCATGTGGAGCTGGGACGTTGAATGCGACACCTGTGCTATTTGCCGTGTTCAAGTAATGGGTAAGTCTTTGAAATTAAAAAAAGCAAATTGAAACACAGGTAACATCTTATGTTGATGTCGGAATATATATTCAACAAATACAAAATTATTATTGCATGATTTATACAAAAAGTTGTTATGCTGTAGCTAACTGCAATGGTTTATAATGATTAAAGATTTAAATTAACAGTCTCTTGTTTGTATGTTGCCAAATGTATGGAATTTGGTGAGTTTAAACAAAACAAAATCAACAAAACTATGTATTAAAATGATTGTGATTAAAGATAAAAGTGTTACTTGATAGCATCTTGTATGATAACTATCCCTGGCATATTTTCTTTATTTATATTCAATTCTAAATTAGAGTGATGGAGATACAAATAACATAGTCGGGTAATGATGAAGTTTAACATTCTAAATGAAAAGTGTTCTAAAAGTTACAATAATCTTATTTTTAAATTTAGTGATACAGTCAAAAACTGTTTAAACTAAATCAAAGAGACTACTCATATTTAGTCATATAAACCGATAGTTGTAACAACCGGTCACATTTTCGAGAAACAAAGTCCTATTTTTTATGAAGTGGTATTATTTAATGTGTATTGTGTAAGTACCTATAAATCCATAGGGGAAAAATATATTCATGTAAAATTAAACTACATTTTGTTTATTTCACAAAAGAAATATAATATAAAAGACATTATTTTTTTGTATGCATGAAATCTGTAATTTTAGTTTGTTTGGAACACTTTTGTAGTGCATAGATATTTTTTAAGATTTATAAAAGACTACACTGGACACATATTTGTTTACTTTTGCGATTGTAATAGCCATTGACTGTTATACTGTGCTGGGTGTGGATACCTATTCAAATTGTTCATAATACAGCTTAGCTGGTCATTCTAACAGATCTAATTATCTGAAAATATTAGTTAAATGTAGACATATTATAAAAATTCTGCATTTATAATAGTAAGATGCATAAAGATTAGTGCAGAAAGCTATTTTTTTTGTAATATATATGTATACTTTTTTTCTGGGATGGGACAAGTTTAAAGTTATGTGAAAATAGCTACATCAAGCTGCCTGCATCCAGTATATATACCAAAAATTAAATTGGATGTAAAATCATATCATGTCAGCTCTATTTTACTGGCCATTCAAATAAATTCTTTTAAATTAAACTAAATTTTGCATCAATTGCTTAAATGTATTGTTTTTTTTGCTTAAAACTAGCCCTGTATAAAAGGGGATATGACAAAAAAGAATTATTCAAATTGTCCATTAGTTTTAGTGAGACTCATTAAAGGCATTTCAATTTACATACTTACATGCAAGATAATGATTGAAGTTTGACTACAAGGCAATCTCTAGTATTGATAAATATGTACATACCAATTACTTTCAACTTATGTATGTATATCGGTACTTATCTTATTTACAGACAAGTAAAACTTTAATGAATAATATTTTTTATTAACATTCAAAATTTTAGTATAAGTAGGCACTGTATTCCAGTTTTATGTGAATCAAAATTATAACTATACTTTAGTTACATAAAAATAAATTTAACTTAATAAACAATTTTTGGTGTAATATTGTTGAGTTTATGAAGTAATAAATTAAAAAACATAATTACTGACTTACTATATCTAAAATTATTTACAAAACTTGTGATGTATGCCAAACCATAAATAACTTTAAATTACTATCAATTTTACCCAAGGTTTGGGCAATGAATCACTATAATTTTAATAGTTTATTACCATACTGAATAATATAAACATAACCGTTAAAAAAATAAGTTTAATGTTTATAGGTTTCATGAATATTCTAAGTACATAATTAGATATGTATATAAGTATGTGAGGTTCTTTATTCCACTATAACTTCTTTATGCCTCAACAGGTTTGGATTTATGGTAGAAACCCTACTCCATCTGAAGTGAAAATGCCAATAGTTTTTAATATTGCTGCTATATGGCACTTACTTCTAGCAGGGTAGTGGTTCCTTTAAATTTTATAAACAAGTAATTTCTTTGACGGTTGTATAAATAATCATTTATATTCTTTTAAGAGAAATCCTGATTTGAGATAGGACAATATGATTTAAAGTATAGGTCCTTTACATAATAAATATTGTTTATGCATGTAATAAACTTTTTCACCTAACTTTATCCAAAATAGATCTTACCTTGTAAAATCTATACAGTAACTTATGTAAGTTAACAACCACTTGGTAATGGTTTTATATTTGCAATAGAACTCAATCTGCGAGTTCTAGTGCTAGCTCTACCAGTTAGGTTATTTTCAATCTGTTCGAGACTCTTACCCCTTGTTTCTGGGACAAAAATTGCAACAAAAAATAAGCCTACAAAGCAAACGCCCCCGAATAACCAAAACGTTCCCGCGGGGCCAATGCCTTCTAGTATATTGTGGAATGTTTTCGTCACCGTGAAGGTACATAACCAGTTAAATGCTGTAACCAAAGACGCAGCACCTCCTCTTATTTTAGCCGGTAGTATTTCACCCATCATTAACCATGGAATGGGACCGAACGCTAACGAGAAACCTAATAAGTATATCATTATACAGGTTAAAGGCAGCCATCCTAAGGATGAGACATCAAGTTCCGTGTTGTATTTAACATAAAAATATGATCCAAGTACAGTTAGCGTAATGGTCATGATTACTGAAGAAATGTAAAGTAGCACTTTGCGTCCAGCGAGATCAATAAGTGCAGTTGCAACAAAAGTAGAAGCAAAATTTACAAATCCAACAATAATAGTTGATAAATTTTCGTCTACCGAGCTTCCAGATAACTTGAAAATTTTTACGGTATAAAAAATAACTGCATTTATCCCCGATAGTTGCTGGAATGTCATCAGCCCCAAGCAAATTAATATAGATCTCATGTATTTGATGCTGAAAAGCTCCCTCATACTAATGTTATCGCTACTTGTTTCTGCATCTGAAAGAGCGATTTCACGCATTTCAGTGTCAATTTGGGTGTTTTTTCCTCGAAGCCATTGAAGTGATTTTCGAGCTCGTTCATTACGATTACGAGATATATACCAACGAGGAGTTTCTGGGATCAGCAGTGTCAAAATGAAGAACGGAATGGGTAACGCTGCTCCCAAGTACGCAAGCTGATACCAATTCAGGTATTTTCCAGCCACGTAACAAAGTAGTATTCCAATATTACCAATGGCGGTAGGAAAGAGTCCCAAAGTACCACGAACTTCTGGTTGGATTGCTTCTCCAAGGTAGACTGGAAATGCTAGTGAGCCGACACCGACACATAGGCCGCATATGACACGTCCGGCTAGTACCATATGTACCACACCAGCGGTAGCTATTAACATCCATCCAATGAAAAATGGTGGGGCTATAAGTAATATGGTTCTTTGACGCCCGATATAATCCACCAATGCTCCTCCAGCGATGCCACCAACAAGTGCTGCTAAGGGCATTAAGCTTCCGATCCAACTAGCCTGTAAAATAAAATTCAAATATTTTAGACACGTAATATTTGATACTAAGTCAGGAATATTAACACTACTAAGATACAGATACTAAGTCATGAATTTTTAACACTTCGACAACAAGCTTAACCTACTTTTATGTTAAATACACTTAAAAATGTTCGACTGTATGTATCTTTTTGTTATGTATGTTAATCAAATTCTCCGCCAATTGTAGACCGATTTTCATTTTTTTTTGTGCGAATCAGTATAGGGTTCTCCTGCAAGGGTTCAATTGTAACCAAGTCAAGATTTGTTGATGGGATCCCAGGAAAATCGAGGGAAACCCTTAAATTTTATAGACACTAATTATGTTTTACTCATGTATGTACTTGCTAAAGCTATTAAAATATTTGCGTCTCATTTTGCTCCACAACGGTTAGGAATTAAGGGTTGATATTTTTTTTCTAATTATTAGTATATTATTCTTTACGATGAATGTTTAAGTTTCACGTTTTATGATTTATCATGTTGGACACTTATAATGCCTAGGCTTACCCCTGTTAGGTAAGTGGGACTAAATAATACTTGACAAAATTTATGAATAAAACCTACTTCTTCCTCCGTTACTTTGATGTCATCGCTATTTAACATACTAGCGAGTGCTGGAGAAGTATAAGCAGATGAGAATCCGATGATCATAGACCCCATTGAAACTGCCACAGCTGCTAACACCTAAAACACAAAAAAAAATAACTATCTGTTAAAGTAACGTAATAGAATAGATAAAGACTAATTTGTTCATATGGTTTTCGTGTGATTACTTTGAATGCAAGCGATATGACGTTATTTCGCAGGAGGTTTGTGCATGCGACGACGCCGTACAAACTACCAAGGTACCATTCATTTAAACAATCATTGACTCTTATTGAGACCACTTTGCTCTCAGTATAACTAAGTACAGTACTATAACTATACAACAATTACGACTAATTTCCGCATTTTTCTCCAAATCCGCTTCGCATTTATTTTGAAACAAAGTTTAACAACAAGACAAGAAACGTTTTTCTGTGAATCCCAATGATTTTAGTGAATAGCCGTTTGTTATTTGTGCATCAAGTACATAAGGAATCAATGATTGTGTTGAATTACACACTTCTTGGAATAATTTAATTTGAGATTAGTGAGGTCTGAAAGGCATATGTTGTTTAAAAAGGTAAACATACAAAAACTGTCGGTCTTTCTGTCTGTTGCGGCCAATATCCAGAACAGGTTTACCGATTTCCACAGGACTTACACCAGTGTCAGTGAAAGTTTTTGCCAGTCTAGCTTTTATTTTTGAAAAAAAAAAATTTGAAGTGCAAGTATGTAGTTGTAAAACGTAGAGTGGTGATAAATACATATGTATTTAAATGTATGTTTCACTTTGAGTTTACTTATTACTATTACTTTATATATGTATGATGTATAATTATACCCAGTCAAATTTCTAAATGTAAATTATGAAAAAGTCACGAGGTGCATTATAATTTCTATGTTTTAGTTATGGCTACAGATTCCAGTGATTGAATGTATTAATGTAAAATTTAAAGCATTCCGATAACGTAATAAACCATATATTACCTTTTATAAACGCATGACCTATGGAAATTTACAGTTTTCATTATCGTAAATTTCAAGCTGCTCTTTAAAGATAATCGGTTCTATGACGTAAAAATCTCACGATGCGTCTGTCATTACGTTTTATCAACGTAATGACAAAAAATATCATCATCATTTAGCCTTTTTTAGTCCACTGCTGGACATATGTCTCTCTTTTAGTTCATATTTTGAAAAAAAAATAAATAAATATAAAGCAACAATATCAAATCATGATAGATATTAAACAGGCAATAAATACGGCAAACTTCGGCTCTCATCCGAGCCCTTCGTCGTCTGAGCGAAACTTCGCTATTATTTTATTGGTGTGATTGTAATATTAAAGGGTCATAGATTTTGATCTATTATCCTTTTATCTATTATTTTTTTTTATGCGATAGGGGGCAAACGAGCAGACAGGTCACCTGATGGAAAGTGACTACCGCCGCCCATATATCCTTCCTCCTATCCTTTGGGATGTTTATAAGTAACGATGTAAATATAAATCCGGTGACACTACTACATTCTGAAATGCTAGTTTGTTACTTTAGAAATCAGTAAATTATATGGGGCCTGATAACCTACAATATTATACAAGCAGTTAGATTAATGAATGGAACAACTGGACGTTAGTCTCTAGTTTATGGTATGCTTAATTAAACAGAACAGACACATTTGTGCCATGCTATAATATTATCTATTGATTCTTCTGATCTCCATCAAATCTACGCCATTTAAAATATGATTTTGTAATCATACAAAGTGGCTCATTTGTTTACGGCCAGCATTATAGACGGTCATATCACTTGCATCTTGCTTATCCTGTGTAAACACTTGTATGCCCTTAAATAAGAAATTATAAACGTGCGATCTGAGTACAGTATAGTGATATAGGTCTATCAAGGAGGCCTCACTATTACGGTTTTCATGTATAATAATAATCATACTCTTTATTATACAATTGGCGGCGTTATCGCACGAGGCGATCTCTTACAGGCAACCATAGGATTGAGGGAATATGTCAAAGATATAGTATAATACATAGTTTGACCAGAGTCTGTTTTGTTAGAGTTTTGTTTGTTGTGAGTGTTTTCTTTGTAGTTAATTCATGCCATACGAAGATCTATGCGTAGTTAGTATATGAACTAACGATGAACATATCTATATAGTAGGCACCAGGGAGTAGTACGAGTAGTTGTATTTTACAGAAAACGTTAGTATATAGCACTAGTAACGTAATGTTATATTTTTTTTTGTGTTTAGTAAGATCACCGGACTCTATGACAGGGTAATAGCCCTTGTAAGACACCTGGCTGCGGGTTTTATTAGTATCGTTAAAACATTTACTAAGTTATGCAGTTGCAAATACTGCACACTGTCAAAGAATTTCCTACCTGCGAAAATGTAAATTTTGGTTTTTCATATTGCGATGAACACTGTATGCTGTAATGAGTATCAGCACGCATTAAAATCTTCATATCAACGGATGTTTTAAAGAATAAAAAAATAATAAAAAACACTGCACTGTTTCCAAATAAAGATCCGCCACAGAACTGTATATCTGCACTCGTTCTAAGTTACTAAAGAAATGAATATAACGCAGCCTCACTGCGATTTATACGGCTACAAATTGATTGACAAAGCTGATTGGCTCTGCAATTCAAAACAAACTTTTCTAACCTAGAAATTAATCTTTGTACCTATCCTCAGATGTGCAATAATTATATCGTAATTATCAGTCTTATCAACTTATTTCATTGAGGGTAGTATTGAAACAGTTTAAAGTTATTAAATTTAAAAGAAGAAATATCTTCAAGGGTAAGATTCTTCTTCTTGGAATAGTAAGAAATATCTCTGAGGAATAAGCCAAGACCTATTTTCAAAAAAAGAAAACATTATAATAGTACCTAAACAAGTGAACTTCGTTATAAAACTTTTACCTACATTTTACACTAGTAGTTAAAACGTTCAGTTCATCGGAGATTTCCATGTCGAAAACAGTTGGTGCTGCGGTCTACATTTACAGCTTTTATTGTCACCTGCGATTTGGGGGATCTTACGGGGTGCTAGTTGGTATTCGTGTAGAAATCTATCTCACTATATACACATTTCTTCCTCGTTGATGTTCGTATTCGAGGGAATGAATTGCCCCTTTTAAATAATTATCGAGGAGCTAAGTTACGAAAATAATTGAGACTCAACAAACCGCATGACGTTCTCCTTGTTTTTACTTACAGTTCATTAACATAACATTAATTTGCGCGGTAGCGTGATAGCCAAGGCGTCGGACTTGCAATCAAGGGGTTGCGGTTTCGAACCCACCCAGTGCATTACCGTCACCACACCACACCTAACACAAGCATTTAACTTAGCTGGGGGGCTTAACAAGAATACTAATAATGCGTGCCCCACATTGTCAGTATTATTTAAATAAAATAAAAAATCTTCAAATCACCAAAATTATTGTAGGATGAGAATCTTTCGACGAAGTCCCTTAGGTATATCAGTCATCACACTTCTCTGTTAGGTATGGTTCTTAGATGAAAATAGGAGAATACGGAAATTATAATGAAGGTCGTTTCAACGAAATTGCGTAAATAGCTTTTTAACAGCTCGATCTCTAAATAGAAAGGTGTCGTAAATTGCATTCTTCTCTCCTGCTGCTCCTGCTATTTCAGTTCGGTCTTCTATTTAAACATCATCAGACTATCCGGTTTTTCTGAACAGTTTTTGCTTAAACTCGCTTTCTTTTTCTGGAATTACTTTGACTGTTGACATAGTTAGATAGAGGGTATTGCTATTTATATTAAATTGTTTTATATTAAAGTAATTAATCTACATTTCCCTAATATACCAACCCTATCGGTCTTAAATGACTAAACTTCACCGCACAAACTTAATATTCAAGTTAATATTATAAACCTATATAATATTATAGTATTGAAAATAATCAAGATACAGTGACTTTAAACTACAAAAGCGTGTGGAAACCGCCACGAGTCATCACCTTACCGGAGCTAATGAGTAAGGTGGTATGTCGGACCCGAACCGACTAAAGCCACACAGTGTTCCGTCAACGGGTCTTAAGGCTGGAGCCTCAGGTCTACGCTAGAAAGGAAGTCCTTATGTACCCCGGCAGACCTGGCCACCTTTTAAGCAAGGCGACCACAATATGGTGTGTCGGAGGTCCCCCCCCCCCTCATAATTACTCGTGCCGCCGTCTCGGGCCTGCTTCTGCTAGGGCGATAAATAGCCCAGTCCGTCGCCCTCAGGCCAGCTCTCATGAAGGCCGGTGGGCGTGAGTTAGCACTCTTCCGTCCCGCAGAAGAATCACAAGGCGCCGGAGAGTGCAATCATTTTGCACTCTCGCGGAACGGAAGAGTGCTAACTCACTCCTGTTCCCTTTCCGCAGCTTCTTTTGCAAGCATCACTGCCTCGCTTTACGAAGCGGCGAAATCCCATGCACTCTCGCTCTAGACCATAGCAATAAGAATGGTCTCCAGCGAGAGGCTACCCACACCAATAGAGGGTCAGTAGTACATAAAAAGTATGCACTGATGCTCTGACTCAAACGCAAATTTTGACGAATATAATAATGATTGAGAAAATTTGAATTGTTATCTAATAATCCTCCTCGCTAAATAATAATATATATATAATCGGTCCTATATAAAGTTTACAAAAAGGGCTAGAAATACGCTTTTCTGCAACTTTTTAGACATTTATACTCTATTTGATTTTGGTATTTTTTTAGACATTGATAATCACTACATATTTCAAAATTACTAATAGTAAGTAAGTAGTCATTAACAAATGGTAGAAAAATTCTTTGCCTCTATTTAAATGCGTACTTAACTCCATTAGTTTTTGTATAAAGTGAATCCAAACATTTAGTCTTAAGTAATTTTTCATGCTGTTTTATTATAACCATTTCTAATATGTATGTTGTATTTTCCTAATGCATTTATTTAATCGTGTGCTGCACTATTTTGAGAGTAAAGCTTCATTTAATAATACGTGCACGCATTTACGTTTTCGTTACGCATATATTACATAAATACAGATGAAATGTTATATTGCACTGAACTCTTTGTAGTAATATAAATAATCATGAGTCATACTGTATAGTATGTGTAAAACACGAAGACTCCCCTGCTGACAGGCTGTATTTGAAATCACTACCTTAGAACTAGTAGAACTTAGAAATAGTAAGTCATAATAGGACACAAGAAATAATTAATCAAGACTTGAACTACGTTGTGCATTACAACATTAAATTGGACGCTGTATATGATCTCGGTCCAAGCCATAGTGGTATTTACCATGCTTTTAAAAAAAGATTATAACTGTCAAGCGGTCATATTGTCTTGTAATTGGCATACGACTTTACTTAGAAACGTACTGTTAAGAAAAAATATTGATAAAGTTCGATAATTTACATATATCGTTAATTTTAAATCTTAAATATAAATAACAGTTTTTAGGTATAGGTTTCAAATAGTGCCAATTATTCTGACTACCTCTCATTTGACTCGCATAGGGTGCATAGTTCTAGATGTACGTGCAATGCTTTTTTATACTCCAGAATTTCGATATTCTTATACGCCATACGGATAATAATTTTAAACCAACAACCAGATTGATACATCCAAATGTCATTAAGGTACAAAAGAAACACACTATTGCTATAATTCAAGTTGTTTACCGATTTGTCAGACTCGCAGGACATGATAAACATTTTTTATAGATCTAATCGCATCAACCATGTGTTCCACATGTTTGCGTGTCAACATTGTTGTTAGCCTATAAAAGATAGACATAGGTAACCTATTAAAAAGTAGGTATTAGTTTTGATTTCTAGCAGTCTTATTATAGTTGAAAACGGTTAGAGGGGTTAACGAAAGCAGCATAAGCTTAACTCAGTGTCAAAATTACGTATTTTCGTACTCAAGGGAGAGTAGGATTTAATTCTTATGGTAGGAATTTAAATGTTACATGGTATTCAGTGGGATCTCAAAAAATAACTTTATTTGTAACTAACTAACTAAGAGTGGTGTCTTAGATTTAAATTTTTACCTTCTCCTAATTTTCGTATCGAAATGAAACTTTGTAGGTGTATGTGGTATCTTTAAGCTGGTCTGATAATAGGAGGTGGAAAGCTTAACTCTTTAATGGTTACTAGAAAACCTCTCGAGTTTATGCTCATTTGCTTTGTTTAAAAGTTTTAGTCGAATACATTGCACTTGCACACATATTTATGACAAAGCGAGTTTTTAATACCCGAGCCTGTCTGAGTATTTCTTCATCTTAAAGCATAAGTAATATTATGAAATTAGTTATGCACATCCATGGTAAATGTGCTTTTGTCGGAGGACGTATCCGATATTAAACAATTTATTGCGAAACACGTCGTGTTGTTTTAGTTATATAAACATTGATATGCATACTTAACGAATAATAATTAGTACAGTCAAATAAAATGAAAAAAGTGGCAAACTCCAAAATGGAAGCTCTATGAAACTTGTAGATCATAAAGATATCTACAATTTTCAACTCAAACATTCTTTTTTCTCGATCAATATCAGCGAAGGTTCTCGAGATACATCACGGGGAGTGCAATGCGCCGACTGGTAAACATAGAGGTGTTTCTCAGAAATTTTAATATTCTTAGGAATAAAATTCAATTTAGTTTCCATCCATTAAAAATAAAATATGTTTTTGCTTGTCTATCTAATCTAATATCTAATTTTAATGTGATAGAATCTAATTTTGATTGTCTTAGATATTCGTGTCTCTACATTTTCATAATATTTTTTTTAAGTAATATGTATATTAAATATATATTTAATACACATATTACTTAAAAAAATGAAAATAAATTATTTATTCAAAATCATAGGATTGGATACTGGTTTCGATTTTGATTGGCTTTTAATAATGGCCTACACTTGCGTAACAAAGAGTTATACACTTACGCCGGTATGCGGATACGCCATGCACTGTCCTTGAATATCTTGTGACGTAGACGCGAGGTTTATGATGCTTTTCCCCACACTTTAAAATGTTAACATAAAGATTTAAACCAATTTACAGTTTATTCGCTTTCATTCTGAGATTGAATTGTTTAGGGATTACGAAATGTTTATATACCTATCACTTAACAAAAGTAATTCCAGAACTCTTCATATTTTGTCTTATGTCTACCTACATAATTTAACAACCTTTCGAAAAGTCTGAATCAAAAACATTTATATATGCTAAGGACACGAACACGATAAAATATTAAAGCACCGCAACTAAGATAAAAAACATTATTATTCGTGGATTCTACGGTTATATAAAACGAGTCTGGACATTCTGTAGAATATTTCGTTACAAATAGCCCCGAAAGGAGTAAGGATATAAGACGTGAGTTTATGGATGTACGTATGGCTGACTCTGTTTACTAAATTTGTCTGCTTTTTTGTTTAATAGTGCCTGATAAAATGCAGAGACCATATATAAATCTGATAACGGGGAACAATAGCTGTCTAACCGCGTAACTGATAAAAATATTGTAATGGTTATCCTCTGATTTTAGGTGCCGTTTCATGCCAAGCTATGTAAAGTAGTTTTGCGTGAATAAAAAGGTAGTAAACAGCCACACAGTCTTTTATCACAGATTACAAAGGTCTTTTATTAATTAGACAAAGATGAAAAAAGTTCTGAAGATCTGTAGTTAATAACACCGATTTTGAGAAGCGAGCACATGTTGGGATCTCAAATAATAGAGATTATTAAAAAAAATGGGTTACCTGTTTGATGAATAATAGACAAATTCTGTAATATAAATTAGTTTATTTATAAAAATAATATACATACATACAAACTCCATAATATACGAAGCTACGTATGTGCATAAAGTCTTAAAAATACGTGCTATAACTTAAGAACATCCAAAACACTGATAGAAGTATTGAGAGCTAATTAAAACAAGGACTAATGAATGAATCCCTTATGCCTCGGAATACTACTTAGGTATACTCATTAGCTACGTCAACTTATTAGCTTTAGCATCTAACATGTTTTGAACACTAGATCTTAAGCATAAACATTTATTTTGGAAAGCTTTGTTATACAAATATTTGGTTATAAAGTAGTTTAACAAATTTGTCATGAGTTTATGACCATTAAAATTACTTCACACAGATCTATTCAGGTACACTTCTATACCATTAGTACGAGATTTCAATGAGAAAAAACTACCACGGTCTTAAAAAGCTGGGTTCATGGACATCAGTTAAGAGAAATACGTTCCTTAGCCACTTAGAAATCCACTCCCGAAAGAAATCCCATTGTGTCATCCTCAATCTCATATAAAGGTTACCTTCTCACATGATAACATCGTATTTTACTCTTAATTCTATTATTATCCGTCAACTGATATTGTTCTTTTACGTTATGTTATGTTACAACAGATACAAGTTATATGAGTGAGTATTCCTAAACAGATCTAGTGGTATTTAAGAACTATACTATACTTTTTCTTTTTTTATTTGTTTACAAATAAAGGAACTGTTAAAAGATATAAAATTAGTTTTCTCTTTTTACATCTATTGAAAATGACTACAGTCGCAATCAGTTTTTAAGCTGGCACTGATATTGAATTCTGTCTAAGTCACATCACATACTTAAAATCAATTTCCGATGACAGTCGTGTAATTACTGTGGTTCGGAAATTATATTACATGAATTTACAACATCATATTAGCATATATTTTGTACTGGTTTACTATTTATATTTCTAACTTTGCGTGAACTACCAGTCAGTTTCCTTTCAATGTCCTCTAAACTTTTTCCGCGTGTTTCAGGCACACAGAACATAACGAAAAACAATCCTATTATACATATAATAGCAAACATCCACATTGCACCAGACATATTTATAGCATTAATTATATTATGGAAAGTTTTAGTGACAACAAAGGTACATGACCAGTTAAATCCAGTCGCTAAAGCAGCAGCAGTACCTCGAATCTTTAATGGTAAAATTTCACCCAACATAAGCCAAGGAATGGGTCCAAAGCCAATCGAGAATCCTAGGACGTATATAACTAAACAGGCAAGTGGCAACCACCCATAGCTACTTGTATTTGCTCCTGAATCCATCATATAGAAATAAGCTCCCAGGGTCACTAAAGTGCTTATCATTGCAATTGAAGAAATGTATAATAATACCTTGCGACCTAAACGGTCTATTATGACTGTAGCTATAAAAGTAGATACGAAATTTACTATTCCTATAATAATACTAGATAAATTTTCGTCAATACTGCTACCAGACATTTTGAAAATTGATGCTGCGTAGAAAATAACAGCATTTATTCCACTTAGTTGTTGGAATAACATTAACCCAAGAGAAATAAGAACCGCTGGCATGTATTTACGACTAAAAAGTTGTTTAAAAGCGTTTCCGCTTTGCTTATCAGCGTCATCCTGAGTTCGGGATAAGTCTTTTAACTCTTTTTCCACGTTTATATTTTTTCCTCGTAACCATTGCAAAGCCTTACGAGCATCGTCTGGGCGACCTTTAGAAACCAACCAGGATGGGGTTTCTGGAGTTAGGAGCATAAGAAGAAAATAGGGTATCGGTATCGCGGCTCCAAAGAAGGCTAATTTTGACCAATCAAGATAGCTCCCAATAAAAAATGCTAAAAGAATGCCTGTGTTACCAAAAGCAGTTGGTAACAATCCAAGCGCGCCTCTAACTTCAGGTTGTAATGTTTCTCCAAGGTAGACGGGAAAGCCTAGGGAAACTATTCCCACACAGACACCACAGAAGACGCGTCCAGCGAACACCATCAGTACGTTTGTCGCAGCGCCAATTAATATCCAGCCCAGGAAAAATGGTATAGCCATTGCCATTATGGTCCTTCGTCTTCCGAAGCCATCGATTAGAGGTCCTCCTGCTATACCACCGACTAATGCGGCTAACGGCATGAGGCCACCAATCCATGTAACCTGCAATGAGAAAGAAAACAATTGTGAAAGCTTTGTTGTAAAAAGAAATAATATGGTTTGTCTTGTTCTTGTGTAATAGTGTTTAAATAGGACAAATATGGTACTTAAAAATAACCAACACTGTTGAGTACCTCAATATTTTTCTAATGATTTTTATATGTTTAGTAAAGTATAACAAAAATATTGATTGGATTAATGCAGTCTATCCAAAGGTTATCACAGGTGTTACGAAGTTCTATATGAGTGCCTAGAATATAACTTCGTCATCTATTCGTCTAAACTTTCCATATAAATGTAACATACAAATTGCAGTGATTTGTGAAAAACTTACCTCCTCATTACTTATGGGGTTTCCATAAATAGTTCCGTTCATGCTTGCCAATGCAGGAGAAGTGTAGGCGGAGCTAAAGCCCACAATCATTGAACATATTGAGACGGCGAATGCAGCCAGAAGCTGTAAGAATTAAATAAAATATAGCTAGAGAGAAAAGAGACTTAAAAGAGATGACCGAAACTTTTTCACAAAAATAATACCTGATGGAATACCATATTCGTCATGTCACCAATAATTTTAGGGTATTTCAATCATAACTTATAGGATGAAAAAAAATACACCACACGTTTTTACACAAACTTCATGCAAAAACTTATGAAGCTCCGTGGGCGGTTGGCTTTTATTATATACATACGTCCACATAATATATACGTGTATTATAAAGTGCATAGTTTTTTTTTAGTTTACTAGATCTTTTTCTTAAATGGTATACGTAGTAAAACGCCACACAAGTTTGCGTGCATTAAGTTCGCGCGAGCAGCTTAGCAAAATGCGTGTTAGGGCTAAGCCTTGCGCAGCGAAGGGCACGGGGCAGCACGTTACCGCCGAAGCTTTCAACGATGCAATGTCAGCCGTGCATCTCGCTTTGACACATTAGATAGTTTCACCGCTTTGCTCTAACGTACAGTTGTGAACATAATTGTTAAGTTTCTGTTAATATTCTAACTTAAGATATGAATTTTACAAATTATACTAAATAGCTAAGAATACAATTAATACTAAGTTTACCACAGACTCCTTATCACAATAAGCAGCAATAACTGGCCCGAATTCCAACTCAAGACAAGATGAGATGGTTTAATGGTTAACTTAAAAAGGAATTCCTTTTGATGGAAAATTATTGAAACCGAAGTTATATGAAATTAATTCACGAAATAAACTAAAACTAACATATTATTAAAAAGATAAAATAATAAAAGAGAGTACACACCGTATTATCAGACTTGCCATCTTACCACCCAGATTCGATCTCAATCGAAAAAGCTTGGGCGGGAATCAAAGTTCACGATGCACAATATTATGTCACATTTAAAATTAATCGCGTGATGGAAATTGGCCAGAGAATTATGTGATCAGATGGGTCGTGACGAATGGACAGCTTTTGTCAAAAGCGAAAGAAGTCAAAACCCAATATAACCCCCATCTGTCACCAAAGACCAATTTATAATGATGATCATTTATCATAAAGCGGAAGTGAGTCAGAATAAACCGAAGAATCGTAAACGAAACCGGAAGAGTTGTAGTCGAGCTGGTATAGAAGGCGTAATTTCTTTAATTAGTACGCATTCAGATGATTGACACGGTACAAATGTTTTCTAATTTAAGACTAAACTTATTAAAATTTTAGTGTTATGTATTTGAGCTTTTTCCACCTTATTAAAGTCATATAATATAGTTAGTTGCTACGATGTCGAGCTGCTACTATTAATAGTCCTATGAACTTAGTATTACTTAATACAATTATTTATTTTAGTTGTTTGCTACCTTAATAGTCTAAATATTGAAATGATACCTATGTTCTTAATCGTAATATGCTAAAGTTGCCGAATTTTTACTTAGGAAAATCAATAACTATAGTTAATTGTTAATCAATCAGTCTATAAAATATATTCTTAACCTAGTACGTTTGTGTGCATGTGTACCTGCGCAACTCTAAGTTTGCAGCAAACTTCGTTGACGCAAATTTGTGCGGCGCATATTAGACTACGTTTTATGTCAATAGGTATAAAAAGTACTTACAGATCTTTTATACCTCTGTATGGCATGAAATACAGAGGGTGTCTCATAAGTAATGTCGGGTATCATAACTAAAAATTTACTACGCCTCATTTCATACATGTCGCAACTTGTTAAGATATTCTCTAGTCCTGTGGAGAGCGCAATTGATTATCTTTAATTTAATCGTACTGTCCTTGTTTATTGACGTCGTAGGTCGTTTTGATACTAAAAAGTATGGAGTGTGATAAATATGAAATTCGTGTACTGTTAAGACATTATTGGAAACAAAAGTTCAAAGCAGCCGCGGCAGCAAGGAAAATATGTAAAATTGAAGGGGAAGACATGGTTAATGAGCGAACGGCACAGCGTTGGTTTAATCGTTTTAACAGTGGAGATTTGACACTTGAAGATCGATCGCGTTCTGGTCGTCCACCTGTGTGGGATGTTGAGGCTATAAAGGAAGCAGTAGAAAACCAACCCAGTACCAGCACTCGTCGATTAGCGGACTCGTTGGGACCTTCTAAAGACACTATACATCGCCACTTAAAATCATTAGGTAAGACTTATAAAAGTTGTCGTATAGTGCCCCATGAATTAGACGAGATTCAGACGAAACGTCGAGTAGAGGTGTGTAAACAGCTTGTTGCTCTGCCCAAAGGTGATCGTTTTATTAAACGCATTGTTACTTGCGATGAAAAATGGATTTATTTAAACAACCCAGACATGTCAAAACAGTGGTTAGACATAAGAAAATTACCTGAACCTGTCGTGAAAAGAGGTCGTTTCGAGTCGAAAGTCTTGTTATGTGTCTGGTGGAATTATGAAGGTTTAGTGTACTTTGAGATAGTTCCGGATGGTCGAACTATTAATGCTGAGTTATATTGTGGACAGCTGACCCGAATGTATGAGGTTTTATCACAAAAATATCCAGGCTTAGTCAAAAAAAAAAACGAGTGCTCTTACAACAGGATAATGCTAGACCGCATACGGCGAAAGTTACACGGGATAAGATTAAAGAACTTGATGGAATTGAACTCCTACCACATCCAGCATTTAGTCCAGACCTTGCACCATCTGATTACTATTTATTCAGATCCATGGCGAAGTTCCTGCGTGGAAAAAAATTCGAGTCAAGAGAAGATGTTGAAAATGCAGTGCGGCAATTCTTTGCATCTAAGCCCAAGGAATGGTTTTACCAAGGACTCAAAGAGCTGGCTGAACGTTGGGTTAGGACTGTAGAATACGATGGGCTATACTTTGAATACTAAGGTTTTCTTTTTGTATGATTAATTATTAATCAAAGTAAATATTAAAAACCGACATTATTTATGAGACACCCTCTGTAGATTGCAGGCAAATAACAAATTTAGCTTTATTTCTAAAACCAACTCGTATGGTTATCAAATGAATAGTGTTCGAATGAACGGAAGAAATATGGTCGAATTATTCACTCCTTAACGAAAAGGTATTTGACTACTGATATAAAACGTTATTTGTAGACAGTTTTCGTGTTGTGTGTAGACATTGAAAGTACTTTTTTTTAAATCTAATAACGTTAAGAAATTTGTTTACTCACTTGTGTCCATAAATAAAGGCGTTGAGTTGTCGGCATGTAAGGCGGAGCATCACCATTGATGGTGAAATCTTGTGTTACTTTATTGCTATCCAAACTCAATTGTTTCACGAAAGGACTAGAATTTTTTAAATTTTCATCCTTATCTTTCTTAATTTCCATCTCCATTTTGTACTTGAACTCGTTCCCTAAACTGATTTGCCGTAATTGCTGGAAATGGCGACGAGTATTTTCAAAGGAATCCTGTTCGTCTTCGCTGCTGCTTTCAGTTGATACCTGCTCTGGAATAGTTGCGTAATTGGGTACAAGAACCCCCTGGGATCCACAAGATGTTGCAAGGGAAGTATTAGTCGTGGATGCGGAGAGTGTAGATTTCGATGGAACTCTGGTGTACTTAGGTCCCCTTGCCTTGTATAATCTTTCCTCATCGCCTTGTCCACGACGACTTGGTTCGCTCCCCTGTAATAGTTTAAGAAGTTCTTGTAATTTTTTGCAAGTCATGTAACACTATACGTATGAATTTTAATTTGGTACACACCAATTATATAATTGACCAGACCCTTTACTTCACTAAACATTACTGAACTATCATCCGCAAACAGCCCGTTTGTAATATCAGCTATCTAAGTATTGTATGTATAACCAGGTCAGATCAAGAAAACACAACGCTTCTTGAGCACATTTATCATATACCTAGCTACAGCATGATTTGATAACCTAATATAAAATACGCAGTAAATATCTTGACCCTTTTCTCACATTGTGGCCCGTGACAGGCACCAGTTCATAAATGATCCCAAAGTGTCTGAAATAGCTATTCGGCTAATTATATTTCAAACACGTCTATAGATCACAAGGAGGGTTAACAAATACTGATTATAGCAGTCTTGGCTTCACTGCAAGAGTGTCCCTGTAGCCATGATGATGTTTATAAAACATAATGTACAAACACTTCATTTCATTCAAGCATTGAATCTGTCTTTCACTGATGTGTATTGTATGCCATGATAATTATTTGATATTTTAACAAGTGCCGTTTTTAAAATCGACAATGGAATTTAATGATTACCGTCCACATACTTTGTTGTAATATTTGTCGGTAGTATTATGTTTAATTATTTTCGTAGACAATAATATTCTCCATAAAATTTGATTAACAGAACATAAATGTTAAAAAAAAATGTTGCAACCCAATGTTTACCCGTTTCCGGTGTCCTGGGTTAAAGTTTATGATGTGTACTCTTTGCATTCTTAAACAGCATTTTATTTTACTTATATAAACGATCAATGAGTCCTATTAGTTATTTCCTTGATATGTAAATCATAAGTAGCATTCATTACTCAAAGTGGGTTATTTGAATAAACTTATATATACTCGTATTTTATTATAATGGTATAGACACTTTATTAAATATCTACTTAAATGATTGCTATAAGTATGACGTTATTATTATTTACAAAGTAGTAATGACACCGTTATAAAAGACAGAGACAACAGTCTTTGTCTTTTATAACATAGGGGGACAGACGAACATACGGGTCATAAGAGCGGAAGTGACAACCGCCGTCCTTGGACACCTTTAACTCAGGAGTCTTAATTTTTATAGTTAATAAGTTTATTAATTTTTGTTATCTTGTGCTGCTTGCCTTTGAAGGTGATGATCAGGACGAGGAGATGCGGGGATAGGTAGGAAGAGGGGGGATGAGGAGACAACCACAACTCACCCAGTTGGGCCTCGTGAAACCTTACTAATTGCAGCGTAATTGACAACCAGTTTTCTGTGAAGCCGTGGTATCACACTTGTCGAACCGTGCCCATTCGTGTCTAAGCATAGCTCTCCCTATATATATATATATATATATATATATATATATATATATATATATATAGTATATATATAGGGAGAGCTATATATATAGTATATATATATATATAGTATCATTCTGATATGTGTGATATGACTGATATGTGATTGATTTGAACCTATAGTTCAAGGGCCTTGCGTTGGTCACGTATTCCAGACAAAGATAACTAAACTCTAGAACACGCTCAATTCAAATGCAACGCATTGAAAATGATAATTGTTTACTTCTTGAAATCAGCTGATTTTATGATTAATGTGCGTGATCAGATTCCCAACAAGCTAATAATATGAAAAGGATTTTGCCTCGGTACAAAAGCGCGGTGATCATTTCGAAGTAGTTCCATATATGTATTCCTTATCCATTTGGATCAAATACAGTGCTTTGGTACGAACCCAATGATCAACAAATAGGTGTTCCCAATTATTTATTTTTTTGTAACCCTGAAATGCTCTCTGAAAATACCTGCCCCCATTTTTAAGTGCCCTAAACGACACGTTTATAGAAGACAAGGAACCTAGTGATTAGTAATCCTGACTGCTGAACTGGAGGTCGTGGGTTCGATTCCCACACGTGACAAAAATTTGTGTGATCCACAAATAATTTTAGCAACATAGGAATTATTTTTATTGAACAATCAAACTGTCCAAATTTCATCACTCTAGGTCGAGTAGTTTTGGCGATGTGCTGATGATGTAGTGTGTCAATCAGTGAGGTTCTCTCTTTATGTAATAGTATAGAGACGTTAATACCTCCTAATGGGTCTTGGGAACCCCCAACAATGCTGTCCAGAAGAATATACATAATAATTACACATACTTCTATACTGACATAATTTGCAAAAGAGAATTTGTAAAAAAATATTCAATTAGGAATTACGAATTATTGTAATTGATGGTCTACACATAAGAACCTTTATTTCATACTAGATTTACCCGCGACTTCGTGCTCCTAGAGTTTAGAATCAAGTATCTAATAATCTATTATTTAAATTTACACCTCTAGCAATACATTTGTAAAAACTGCATTAAATTCCATCCAATACTTTTTTCGTGATGTGTGTACAAACACAGACAGACAGGCAAAAATTCTAAAAACCGTTATTTTGTCTTCTGTCCCTGTAATAAATAAAGGTATAAGGACATAACAAATTACTACAAAATTTTCCCATCTAATTCCCAAAACTTCCCGAATGACGGTAATAGGCTTGCCAACTTGCTACTTGCCTTGCCCTTGACTAAATAATAATGGGCAAAATGTGTAAGTCTAAGACGCCTCTGCCTACCCCTTTGGGGATACAGGCTTGGGTTTATGTGGGTGTAATATTTAATATAACCACATAGTGCACCGTATATATAACTAGTAGTGGGTTACAAAAGATAAAATTAATTTAATTTTATAATAACTTAATTATTTGTATATGTTCATTTATTTCACTATATATAATATTATTATTTTAATGTTTTAATTATTTATTAGCGAATGGAAGTAGCGCCACCGCGTGATAGTTTAATATATATCACAGCATTCGCAAGCTCCATCTATCGAAGATTGGGAGAATTGTTGAGCTAACAACATGACTAACTGCCGTAACTGAAAGACAACTTCGCTGCAATACGCGTTGATGTCACTACTTCGACTCAAGTGGTATTACAAAATATACTTTTGTATAAACTTAAGTCACTGTCAGTTATGTCAAATAAATGTAACTAATATGGCTGTGTAATTTAAAAATTAATTCGTCTTATAAACTTTAATGTTCTGATAAAGCACGTGTTGTCATAAAATATACTGAATATTGACACCATTCCATACATTACTTACATCGCATGAATCTGTGGTTGCCTACTTAGGTGCAGTAGTAAATCAAGAATTCGTTTTGTCCTTATTAAATAATTACAATGTTATAAGCTCGTCTTTATCCAATACGACCATGGTCTCAGGCTATACTGGAGGCTGCATGACAGACATTATTTCACAACTGACTTTTTTTTCTAAATTTTGATGTATAGAATTAATTCCGGTTTTCTCATTAAGTATCATTTATGAAGTGTCGCTAAAAAGTAAAAAAAACGTTACCACGAACAACCATAAACTCAAAATATTTATAATTTATTTAATGAGTCAGTTTTCAGCTTTCTTCATTGAAAACAAAGTTAATTAGTTATATATTATTTTAAATATAATGTAAATATTAAATGTGTACTTACCATTTCGGTAGAGAGCTGCTTCAAGTATCCCATGATTTTCCCCATGGCATTAGGGTTATTTTTATTAAAACTCATTTTGCTGTCTTAACCAAGACTGTTCTCGATCTATCAAGGAACGTCAAAATGATAATGTCTATAGAATTTGAAACTCTGTTTAACAGTATACCGAAATTGTTCTTTAATATCCAGGTTCGAAGTGATGCCGGCAAACCGTACACATCGCGGTAAAGCTGGATTTAATCCACTGCTAGCCTGCAGCACACGAACGTTACGGCACTATCGAGATTCGACACAATTTTATCACCGACGTGTTACTTCAATTGTTTACAATTCAACGTTTTAATGTTGTCATTCAACGAAATTTATATTTCCCGCTCCTAGGCGACAAGTGTGCACAACATTAATTTTTTTAAATCGTCTGTAACTTTAAATGTTTGCAACGCGTACTGAATTCTTCAGCAATTGAGTTATCTATTGAAACTTGCAGATGGCAGCGCAGTGTTTTATATAGGAAGGTTGGCAGCCGCGGTACCAAGCACCCCCCTCTTGCTGTCGCGGTCCACATGTGTGTATTTAGTGTACGTTTGTGTGCACTCGCTTTCTTTGTGTATGTGTTCAATGCACGCACACTGCACTTGCCACTTCAACTGCGTGCAACTGAATGCCTTGAATATTTGTTTTGTTTATTAGAACTACAATACCTTTTCAGTGTACGAATATACGTAACATAAGAACGGTATTTGTTAGTCCCATGTAGAAGATATCTATCTTCTACTTTGATAGCATCCAGTCTAAATATAGACTAACTTTACTAACATAATTTGTAAGGAAGTGGCAAAGGCATAGAAGTAGGCATTATGCAATCGTAGTCCTATTAATATTCGCATGACTAAAATCGAGATTTAATTAAAATATGTACTTCATTATCAATGCAATACCTACTTATTTCAATTTCACAAAGTAATTTCACTACGAACTCCTCATATCATTTCATCATCTTTGTCAAAAAAGCTTTTTTACCCTATTTCTAAATTAAGAATTAGCTACTTATGATATTTATGACCGAAGCCTTACTTTTCCTGGTTTCTAGTTAAAAAATACCCATCAGTTATAAAGTGAAAGTTAAATATTATCGCTATTTTGAATATATAAAACTTGTTAATTTTTTTTTGTAAGCTATATACCAGTTTGGATCACCGATCCGGATTCCATAATCTTCGAACTCGCTAGCGCGTTATCGGTTACGTTTGGGGGTGTGTCTCGCTAGGCGCATGTACAGCGGTGTCGCGGAGTAGCGCCTGCGCACGCATGGACCGTTGTACTATACGTAAGCGATAAATATTGCAACTTGTTCGTTTTACCTTCGATACTCCTTTGTAGTTTACCTGAAGTTGTTTATTAAGCATAGCGTAACATGACGCAAGCATGGTTTTTATTAAGAAACAGCATTATTATAGTTTCATATTCTCTTGTACCTACCTAACATTTTGCATAATCATATTTAGCTTTGCTTATGATAAATTTGATAATATGTACAAATTATTTTATTAACATACATACATACGCTCACGCCTGAATTTCCTAAGGGGTAGGCAGAAGTGTATTAAACACCCACATTTTGTTAATTAGAATTTGGTTCATCTAACGTAATAGCCTATTGCTGTCTTCCGGGCACTGTATGATTCTACACGTATTGTCTGATAGATGACAGTCCACTCCCTTAGTCGCCTTTTACGACACCACCGGGAAGGGATGAGGGTGTGGTGGAGCTGAGAGCGGGGGTGTCTCTATTCCACTCCACCGTGAACCACTTGGCACTAAAAGTATTAAAAGTAAGTTCTTAATATATATTTAATTTCATTTTTCGTTTTAGTTTAAATTTCTAGTTAATAAAATAACATACATACACAGGTACTAACTGCTGTTACTGGGAATAGCAAAGAATTATTTTTACCTGAATAACACCGCATGTAATAAAAACTTTGTTCATGACTATTTGATAAATCAAAACGATATTATCTTATTATTGTTAAAATATTCTTATCTCTTATCTTATTATTGTCAAAAATATTTTATGATATTAGGTTCGAGAAAGATTCGTGTAGGTCCAGTGGTATTCAAATTTTTTAATAAGAGTAAAGCCTTTGATTTCGTTAACCATAAAACTTTACTCAACAAATGTTTAAGATACGGCATTAGAGGGGTAGCCTGGGACTTTACCAAAAGCTTTCTAACAGATCGATTTATATACATACCTATGTTCCATTTTGTCTTTCTAAACTAAATTTCGTATATTGTCCACAACGACGGCAAAAGGAAATAAGCACCTGATATTGGTCATATTCTCAGGCGAGTCACATAGGTAAATATATTGTTTCCAATAGTGTAATGTGAGTGTCAGTTGTTACGACATGCAGTTGTATGGGGTAGTGACGACGTGGTATGTTAAACAATTGTAGGCGGGTCGCACGCGTCACTTAAGTGAATCAATTGTTCATCCGTCGTTTTCTTATTCCTTTTATTAAGCCCCATGGATATGTGGGGCATTTTTAATAAAAAAGTACTTGAATGTATAATTATTGACCCAACAAAGCTTGCTGATTCATATTTGTTGATTTTTTATGGTTAAATTCATCATTATCAATAGGTTGGCCCTCAAACATTTTCAACAAAACATCGAACAAGATAAGCGAATACGAAATTATTTCCGCCTTTTTATTGCTCCCCGATATACACGTTTGGGTTTTAATGCATCTTCCTTGGCACTGAACTTTTGACAAGCCTAAGAGATGATTAGATGGTTATTTTTATGGATGATCTTCAGAAAGGCTTTGACTTGGAAGAGCTTATAAAATATAGAGTTTAAATTTGCCAATGCTATGAAAATTCATTACTTCTCGGGGATATCTGTATCTGTTATCTCAAGAAGAGAGCCAATTGCGACCCGTACTTGCGCTCTACTTAAAATAATGAATAAGTTTTATTCTGTATCGCAAATTTTAGTTATATTTCTTATGTTTTACCCTAGTAAATATTGTTTATGATTAACCCTAAACTATGTATGCGCAAGAAATTGAGTTAGAGACACGTGGATGTCGTCACGTACGCTTCGGTAACAGTGAACACGACTTATGTGTCTCCGATTCAAGCCATTATCTTGAGCTTGAATCGGAGAAACAGCGAGTACTGAGCCAAGCCTTTGAACGCACACAACGCCACGAACTTTCGCGTCATACAAGATACGTCACACTATCCCCCGCGATTTACAGTGAACCAAAAATATACTGAGGACGTGACTTCAACCATGTGCCTAATTAAAATATTGCATCGTAAATAGATGCTCTATGCTAAAGAACCAGTCAATAACCTGTACTGTATAATTAGACTAAATTAATCTTTACAAAGGTGATGATAAGCACTTAAACCAGATCTTATTGTAGGCAAATAATTAAGATTTAATTTTTGAATTAATAACATTTCTGTATGTGTACACTTGAGTTCAAATATGCATATTGTAAGTGCATCACTACTAACACACACGTAACGTTTATAGTTTATCTGTCCTTCTCAAATTTAAATTATTGATATGTGATACACTGCATCTGTATTACGTCACTGTGCTTCGAAATTTGAAAGCATACCGAGACTGATATTTGTGACACACAGATGCACTTGTGTAAACTTTTGCGTTACAACAGTATTATCGTACACACACGTCACAGACTTGAAATGCCAGTGGAATATTCCGAGCACAGTTGGAGCCGGGTATCCGTATGACGAATTTCTCGAACGTTCCAAGGCGCCTTTCGTGAAATATGCATTTATGGGGCGACCGTATACAGGCTATATCGATCACAATCACAGTTCCACGAGCTTTTGCTTAGACAGACCGCTTGTAGAGTTTACCCACTATTACGTATATTATTAACGTATTACGTTATAATATTAACAAGGCACCATTGTGTACTTTGTTGCACATTTCCTAGACGATGCGATAGAGATAACAGTAATTTCATATACAAGTTCATTATAGCAGACAAATGCATCACACGTTTCATCCAAACGGTAATATTTTATCTTATCAATATACGTATGTGTATAAGCAATAAGTCAAAATATTCCGATCAAAAGATTCCATGCAAAGTCACTGAAAATTTCACGAGTTGCATCAATTTCTTACGGTAGATAGACCAAACACAGCACAGATGGAAGAAGGGTGTCAGTTAGGAAATGCAATGACGTCGTAAGATTTCCATTCTCCATCCGCAGCCTGCTATAGAGCCAAATATGAAATTATTTTGCATATAAGCTATTTTCAAAGTTTTAAGCGTCTCTCGATAATCAAGAAAATATGACAATGCTACAATACCCAAAAAGTGGCAGACTAGGGTTTTTTACTGTCGTTTTTTGTGTAGGTATATGTACATACCTTTGGACACTTTTAAGACTAAAAATTACTTTCGTAATTACGTTCGGAACGTTAGAACTTTCGATATTGCTTTTGTTGACATATATTGTACTTTATTGATTTTTCTTTACTAAAAATATACAATTTTATTATACCTTTGAATAATCGGTATAACTAAAACATTACCGGTACTTAAAAAAACAACAATAGTAACATAAGTCTATATTTAGCACTAACGCTTATTTACATAATGTTCGATACTGCTACGGTGGAAGGAAAAGCGATCGATAAGCCTAGAATTCTCTAGACACAACCGTTTTTCATTTAAATTGATAACGTTTACGTACCTATCGTAATTTTTATATATTTTTTTTGTATCTTACTCTGTTCTGAAGTAAATTCAGTATTTATCTTAGTTTATAGGGTACCTTGTTGGTAACTAACATCAGTAAGTTTTAAAGATAACCCACAACCGCATTCAGAGACGTTTTTTTTTTTTCAAATAATGTTCATCAATAATCAACATGTAATGATTTTAATAAGTTTAATTTATTTGTTACACAAGAGAACATACTAGTAATAATATAAAGCTTCATTATCATGCGCTCGCATGTATTATGTAATTGTGATGTGAATAAGTTGTTTGTCTAGCTCGACTTGAAAGTGGAATAGACAGTCCGGCCTTGGTGCATATAAAGGGTTGCTGGGGTCATACTGAACATAACATGCCATAGTAGTAGTTAAACAAAATTTACGCACCTCTATACATATTTTTTCTACTAGTAAGATCTAGTTTGTCTATACGTAAGGTAAATTATGCTAGTTGCTTTATATTTTATTTTTACTTGTATAAGAAACGACAGCATTAATATCGACAATTTAATGTTACGTTGTTTGTTTTTTTTATGATGTACATATGTGGACAGACGACACGACTAAATAGTCGTAAGTGTGCTGTCCTCCGCCTTTGAGGGCGATGAGGGAGGATAAAGGGAGGGGAAAGAGGACATGGGGGATAAAGGATGGGAAAGAAGAGAGGGGGATGAGTCTAGGAGAAACAGGTGTGCCTCCGGGTACTCTCACTCACTCGACAAAAGAATGCAAGCATTGTTTAATAGCCGGTTTTGTGTAAGGCCATGGTATTACCCCTGTCCAGCCGGCCCATTCGTGTTGAAGCATGGTGTTCCACAGTATTATAATCACGGTATGATATGGAGTATGAAAATCTTCTTTATATTCATCTCTAGGCCTGAAATCAGCTCAACCAGACATTCCATTGTGTCTGCTTAGAGGTATTTTTTTTTTCTTAAATAGGCGTGTGCTATGATAGTCCGTGGAAAGAGCTACAGACTAAACCATTTTTTTCATTTCACACTTATCACCAAGTTTTCATCTTCTGTCAATATTTTATCAGAAGAAACAAAAACCATCCGAAAAGTAGTGAAATTGCATAAGTTAATCAAATGTGCAAACAGGTAGCAAAAAATTAAAAATTAAATATGTCGCCTAAACCTAAAAGAAAACAGCACTGATTATTTTTTTGTGATGAATATGATAGACAGAATGTGATAGTAGAAATGAAGTAATAATAATAACTTCAGACATCTCACACACGACCGTCTGATCCCAAACTAAACAGAGCGTATACTATAGTAACCAGAAGAGAACAGAACTTTCCATGCAAGATTTTTGTTCAAGCATTTAAATTGCTGAATTCTACCCGTCTTTTCAAATATCTCTCAAGATTTGGTATTTGATAGGTTGATTCTATTCTCTTTCCCAGACGCTTTCGCAATTTTTTCTTGGCTAGGCGTTCGGTGTCCTTGTTCTTCCCAGGTTTTACAAGATTGTTAGTGTTAGTCTACTGAAGTACCTAAATACGCCATGCACGATATAAACCCTTGCACTACGATAGCATACCTGATGCGTTTTGACACAATGCCATTTGTTCAGTAAATATTCCTATGAGAGTACGCGTTCTGTATATTGTCTTATTAGTATGTGCTTAGATTCAGTAATGATTTTTGTTCAGAATCTTGTGTGGTCTGAACTTAACGCAACTAAGATAAATTATATTTGCATATATGAAAATGCATAGTACCGTTCGCTAATACGAGTTGATAATTACAACCCAGTAAATAAAATTACAATTATTAGCATATAAAACATAATATTTTTACATGAAACTAATGTTTAAACACAATGGTGTATAGACGTCGTTTCATTAATTTATTTCATCACATATTTGTACAATTTTAAGTGACAATAGAGCTGTGGCAGGTGAATCCGTTCTATCAGACTTCAAGTACTGCAACTTGGGTTATAAAAACTACGAGACACTTGCCTTGACAATTATTTTGTTTTGTTTGTACTACCATTTAAAGTCGTATAGCTTTTCTGTCCAATACAATGTATGTCTAAAATATTTCAATACTGAATTGTACGTTTTGAAGTTACTACCAATCCCTTGGATGTGTTTAGGACCTTGAAAGTTTTAGCAGGTTTCATATTATATGTAATACTCCGGACAGTAAACTATTTCAGAGTGTCTGAAATAATTCAGAAGTTCTATAGCCTGAATCCCAATTCCCCGCTAACTAAAAATTGTAGTATGTATTCATAAAATAGACTTCGCCATTTGCGCCCAAAGGATATTCTTATAATAATTTATATATACATATATTATCAAGGTTCTCAAATTGAAAGATATCACGAAATAATTACATCTAAACCATTGTTAACTTTCAGTCTTTCTATTTGTACTGTATCTTTAACGTTTCTATAAGTACTAATTTAATTCAAGTACTTATAAAATATTTTATTATATTTTTTAAAGGCGACTAAATCATTAATGGGATCATATGAATTTGGGACTATAGTTCTTGCATATATGTATATACAGTAAGTACTTCTAAGGAAGCAATAACTAATCAACGGATATTTAAAAAAAATGAGTAGGCAGGTAAACATGATGAAAGAAAAAATTAAAATCATGTAGGAATATGCTATAGATAATTATACGTGCCCGTAGTCAGCAATATCGGCATCACGTACATACGTCATTGACAATGAAGACGAACTTCCTCAGAAACATTAACAGTTCAATTTATGTTCATTAGCACTTCCTCAGAAACACTAACAGTTTCAATTTTGCACTCAAAAATGCCTTGTGTGAGGTGTGAAGTGGAGTTTGTATGGGACACAAATATGTTGCTATATGTATCACTTAGGTGGTAAAACAATATTCATGGATTCATTACTTCTACAAGTAATAGTGTGGTCACTTTGTATGTATGTAGCTATTGTTTTATTTCATTATGATCTGTTTTTTTTATTGTTGTGGTGCCAAGGTTTATTCGTTAGTTTTATGTTTTCGATTATTTTTCCTATACTTTTCAGTGCCACCAACTAATAACCTACTATCTTTTAACCGCGGCTTCAATCTCATGGATTTATTATTATTATATAGTAAATGTACTTAATAATGAGGGTGAAATACTATCTGCCTATCAAATTTTATTCAAACCTCCAAGAAAAGAGCGTACTCCTACCTAAAAGGCCGGCAACGCACTTGTGGTTCTTGAGTTGCGGGTGTCCATGGGCGCTAATTGTGACTTACCATCAGGTGACCCGTCTGCTCGTTTGCCCCCAATCGCATAAAAAATCATTGTTCTAAAGTTTTTCAATCATTCCTCAAAAACTTCCTAAGAAAGACGTTATTTAAGATCTGAAACTGAAATTGGAAGCAGTGTTCAATGCCGGCAGTAGTCACGGAGGAATGAAATAAGAAAGGAAGACTGGGTGATCCGAAAACACATTACAACAACAACAAAATATAGTTTCTAGGTAATAAATATGTATGTATATAAAAATAGTAAGTAATCAAGTACAGCGGAGCTACCTGCATAACATGTGTATTTATATTATGTAGTTGCGAAAATTATTTACGTCCTCGTTTCAAGGCTAATCAGTGGTAAGGTTGTTGGCATATGTAATATAATTTATTATATGTGAAGTAAATGTCAGTTATATATATGTATGTATACCTAGAATAGTTCATAATGCTATGACAAATTATAGGGTTAAAAGCTGAGTCGAGAGAATTTTAAGACTCTACAAAGTGTTCTTAAACCGCAGCTACTCGTTCACTACAAAATTCGCAATACGGTTTCCTTAAGAAAGGATGATTAAGCTTTTTCGTTACCCACGGTTAAATATTTTAAGAAGATACAAAACTAGCTATGGCTCGCCTCTAAGCTCGCGTGTTCACTTTTTTATGTTTTGTATTAATTAGGTACCGTAGTATCTCTTTGTAAACGATGTTTTAGGTGTTCCCTTTTGATACTAAAAATTACTTAGCTACTCGAAGAGCTCATTCTCTAACATAAAACATAAAATTGTACCCAAATAGTGTGAAACAGTCACAACAGCCATTTTCAGTGACTGGGATGGTAAAAAGATAGAACTGTATCCTATAAATTCGAAAAGATATTCTGATTTAAATTACATTTTATACAAAAAATAACCGTGATGAACATCCACACAATAATGTAGTATTGTATAGCTATGTGTTAAAGGGTTAATAACTCATCCAGAGCTCTAGAATACAATTATCTGTAAAACTTAAACTGATCCGTCATGTTCCGTCATTTTTATATACTGAGCCACAGAACAATGCTATAGTGCGATTCAGAAATTCTACAAACGCTATCTATCGAGTGTAGATGTAAACCTATTTATAATATTGTTCCTTAACACAATAAGCTTTTTTAATATTAATTTAAAAATTGTAGCGGGTACATTTTAATAGGCTTCCCGGTAAAACATATTGCCCCTTTTATAATCTTATATTAAAAAAATATAAACAGCAACGAGATCTCTGACTATTCGGTGCTTGAATAATATTTATACTTCATTCTGAACCGGAAAAAAGAAACTCAAATAATAACTTCAGACATCTCACACACGGACGTCTGATCCCACACTTATCAGAGCTTGTACTATGTAACAGACTGCTGATAAACATACTATAGATGAATCACACCCAGACACAGAACAAACAGAAGTTGTAAAATAAATATATATATATATAATAATAATAAAAGAGTTTGCTCGTTCTCTTAATGTGTTAGCTTATACACATCAACATATTTATTATTATGTCTCGTCCCACACATATATTGTGTTATACTGTTAATTAAAATTATAAAATTACTACAAAATATAAAAAAAAAAATGTGTAAGTTATACACGTGACGGTGCAAATGTCTTATTTTTATAACATAGCAAGCAGCTCACGACTTGAACATACGACCTTAGACAATTATTTTGCTTATAGACACATTTTGACGCATATACGAGTGAAGTGATGTTCCTTCGTGATGTTCACATGAACGATGTAGTCCACTAACGTGTTCATTCTGCGTTTGTGTTGTGTTCGGATATCTTATTTACTTACTATCGAGACAATATGTTAGTATATTCACAGTTACACTGTTTATCTTTAAACGACAAAACCGCTTGGTGTACCATCGCAGCACCGACGATCCTTACATTTCAGGCGTGGTATGGCACACCGTGTGCTTTTATCCCTGTGATGTAACAACCATTAGGGTTTGCCTACATACGAAATAAAGATTCAGTAGAAACTTTTTGAAATTACTACCTGTAATGCCTAACTGTGGCACAGTCAAATCATTCATCATATTGGCGTTTTCAATCTAAGTAATTATAAGTAATTTATATACAAGATCTTTATTTATTTCCTAGCAATACTGCATTAACATAAAATAAGTGCTAAGCTACCCGGTGCAAAAAGCAGCAATAGGTCCCTATCTATGAAACAATCCAAAGGTTTAGAACCTTAAAGGGCTTACTCAGAAGGTCCTGAGCTATTGAGGCCAGTTGGCAATTCTACCCAAGGAACTTGCGACTCCAGTATAATCACTTGCTGCCTTAATGCACACTATTCTGCATTACTTATTTACAATTATTTGTTTTTAAAGAATAGACTATTAGACATTAATAGATTTTACACATCTGATGGATTTTGGTCACCTGGTGGAGGTTGAAACATATCATCAAGTGATCCTTGTGAGTGGTTTTGCCCCTACACCATAAAATAATATAATATATGTAAAAACTTCGTTGAGGAAAAGGTACTTAGTAATCACAATACGTTTTCAGAATGATTGGGCGAAGGATTCTTTCCCCCTTTACGGTAGAAAGCCCTCTACACAATGTTTAATATAATATTTGCTAATTCCTTTAGTATTAAGTATCTATCAATTTTATACAGCTATTTTGACAAACGAACAAAGGGCTCCCCTTACTAGTGAACTTTAAACTATTATAGTTTTAAGTACTGTGATATGACAAATGCTTTGTATTTATTATTAGTAGTACTCATATAAGTTCCGCCCCTTGCTTAGGGTAAACATAAACACTGAACAGTCCAAGCTAAATACTGTACAATGTTTAGTAACTAATTAACACTTAGATATCCAGGGAACGTAAGTAAGTAGTTCTCCATATCTAACCTACTGTTGGTCTGGATATCAGTGCTTGGATAAGGGAACTTACCAGGGCTTAATAACGTTACCAATACACATTAAAAATACCTGTATTTTTAACTTGGGAGAGCCATGCTTCGGCAAGTATGGGCCGGCTCTACCGGTGTATTACAACGGACTCGCAGAAAACCGGCTGTTAGACAATGCTTGCATTGTGTGACCGCGTGAGTAAGGTTAGCGGTGGCCTAACCCCCTTTCCTTTCCCCTCCATTTTGCCGATCCCCTCTTTCCCCTTCCCTTACCCTAAAATGCGGACAGCACTCTTGTGACTCTTGAGTTGCAAGTGTTCATGGGCGGCGAAAGTCACTTACCATCAGGTTACCCCGTTTGTCCACCTATACAATAAAAAAAAACTTAATAATACCTGCGTATGGATGTAATTATGTAGTGTTACTTACGTCACATAACATAATGTAACTCGAGACAAACGTTACAAATTATCGGAAAATAATATGTATGTACATACATATGTGTATGTATTGGGGAATTGCACGTTATAGTAAGCGACGCTGCCGCTCTTCCCACAGGGTAGTCTACGTCGCGACACGCAACTCGTGCGCACTACACGCGATACAAGCACTGTTGCCGTTCTGTTTTTCTTTATCTACCTATGGGCTACCGAGTTGTACTTTGTCGCTTTCGCTATCTCATATGTCGTGTCGAAAGCTGCTGAACCAGCGTCCCATTGACAACGGATGACGCAGTATTTAGTTGTTATTTATTATCTATTAATGTTTAATATGTATGTATATTTATTATTTCTTTCTATGATTAATTGAGAAATACTGCTTGTTTTTTTTTTAATATTTTGTTTTGTATTTTTTCTTTTCTTGGTGAAAGAACTAGAAAAGTAATGTGTCTCTTATTGTCAATAAATTAATTTTCTTTCTTTCTAGTAATCATTCTGCGCAAAGAAATGCATATGTGGAACAAACTTTTATAAGACTCCTTTTTCATAATAACACGTAATTTATTCATAATCGAATAGTAGTAGTGCGCTTGCTTAGTATACCCACTAGTTTTTAGATCTCAGTTACTTGACAGAATGCGGGCTAATAAATTGTTTTCTACTGGTACCGCTACTGACAGTGTCCTAACAACATAACACAAACTTAACTTTCCTGGACTCTGCATTTAAACTAAGTCCTCGTGCATAGCTAAAGCTGCGCTATGGGAATAGGAGGAGGAAGTGGTTTTAAAAAAGCTTTAGTATTTTTAACTCTAGGCAGACGAAGTCGCAGTCCTTAATAAATACGAACACTTATGTAGAAATAATACTTTGTGTAACAGCTTTTGAATTAATCAATACATTTTTTGCAAAAAAATAAACTTTGATACTTGAAATTCAACAACGAACACACCCTGTATTGCACGGTACAACGTGAAATTCACACAACAAGACCAAAACCAACAAAATCTGTAACAAATCCTATTCATAACGGTAAAACTACCTATAATATAGGTATTAACTTAAAATTTTAATAATTTTAAACAGTGGTAGAGCCATGCTTAGGCACGAATGGGCCGGCTCGACCGGTGCTCACAGAAAACTAGTTGTGAAGAAACGCTTGCGTTGCATTTCTCCGAGATTAGTGAGGTTTCCGGTGGCCCAACTCCCTCTCTCTTTCCTCTCCCCTCATCCCTCCTTTCCTTCTTACCCATACATTCCCATCTCCTTTCTCCTCCCGCATCCCCCTTCCCTCATCGCCTTAAAATGCGGGCAGCGCACTTACTACTCTTGAGTTTAGGTTTTCCATGGACGGTTGTCACTTACCATCAGGTGACCCGCCTCTTCGTCTTTCCCCCTATAATATAAAAAAAATACATTTACAGGTGTTATGTGCTAAAAATATTACCTACCGTTAAATTACATAATGTTATTATTTTTGTAACGATACTTAGTCGTTGATTTCTATCTTTCTATCCTAGATATAATTGAGATGATCTAGAGGTTTCGTATTTCATATCAACAGTTGGTCAGAGCTAGACCATTTGAATAGGATCAGTACTTGGCCTACTTACAATGTCGTTATGTACTTACAACTTACATGTAAACTAGCCCTAATCAATTTGGCCTATTCTTATTAACTTGTACTAAATTAATGAGCATGAGTCAACCAGACTAATCAAAAGTTGTCTACGTTAAAGCTCTATCTTATATTTATAGCTTTAGGTTAACGTTTTAGTATCAGAACAAATAGGATCCCATATTTTAGAATTGATTATAATACTGCGAACCATTTTATGAAGCACGAATGATTTACTTATACATTCTTTGCTTAATACGGTACTTACTAAACATATTAATATATTTATTGAACATTATGTCTAATATATGCATTAGCAGTTGTCGATGTTAGTTTTGCTTAACAATTTTATATATATATAGATATATATATTATTAATGACGGGTCTGTTGGTTTAGTGGTTAGTGACCCTGACTGCTGAACCGGAGTTAGTTGGTTTGATTCCCACACGGGACAAAAATTTGTGTGATCCACAAATAGTTGTCCCGAGTCTGGGTGTTTTTTGTGTACGTTAATTGACTGTTTGTAAAGCCCCCTGCGCCACAGGAATTATTCGTAATGCGGGAGTTGTCTTTTTAAAAAACAATTATGAAGTCCTATTGCCAAAAGGACTGTTTTACTTCATAGTAACACAAAAATGGTTCATGACAACACGTAACGTCATAAAGCGGTACATAAAAATTCGCTATATCGTACTGAGTTAAGTAATCGGTAGATCGAGGCGGGGATCCTCCGATTACTTAGCCCAGGGGTCGGCAACCGGCGGCCCGTGGACTACCTCGGTAGTCCACGGTGCGGCCCGCAAGACTTTCGCGCGGTCCGTAAGGAAAAAATACCAATGCAAAAGGCCATATACAATCACTAGAATTTATACGGCCATGCTGCTGGGCCATGAGAGTATTCTTGAAAGCTCGCTCCCACGCGGGGTGATAAAAATGTACCTATTTCATTTCTTAAGAACTTTTTATCAAGACTGTGATGTTATGTATTGTTTCTACCGAAAATAAATATTTGCTGTACTTATTCAATTCTTGGCAATTTCTTTTGCGTTTATCCGCCGCACGTGGCCGTCGGTGGCGGGCGGCTCCTTTGAGACAATAGGCGGCGGCAGTCTTTGATTAGACGCAGGTGTGCGGCGGCGAAAAAATTCAAAGCGACCGGCTTTAGTTAAAATCACAGCCGCGCGCAGCTCTCGCCTCGGTTAGTGAGTGTTTCGGACTGTCGTGGCGAACGGACGTGCTTGCGCTCCGACTGCCATCGTACGGGCGCCCCTAACACTGCTTATTTTAATATTTAATATTTGTTAAATATTATTATTTGCACCCGAATTGTACTTGTACATTCGGAGGCGAATACCTTCCCCGAGAAGGCCAGCGTGTAAACCTTCGCCGCGGGGTGGGGTCTCCGACCCTAACCTCAACGGTGATGGCAAACATGCCAAGGCGCCACTAGGACGGATCCACCAACATAAAGAGTACCAGCAGCGAAGAGAAAGGCTCGACCGACCCAGTGCTGCAGGACCAGCGACAAAAATACCAGGGCGACCTGACTATTTTCAACTCCCTTCGAGAGAAGGGAGAAATGTCGCAGGGTCTGCAGCGCTGGTTGGAGGCGTATTTCCGAGTAATGGAAGTACATATTGGCGACAAGAAAAAGGAGGACCTCACTGCCCAGGACGACCATAGCGGCTTCCCTAACCTCGGACTCCGAGAAAGGGGATAGCGAGGAGATGGACGTCCAAGTCCTCTCCACCTCGCCCGAACCGACTCCAGTAACACTGGAAGTCGAACGGGCACATACGCCTACACCCAGGCCAAGGACAGCAGCAGCTGTACTTGCCGCACCACCACCCCAGAAACCCATAGCAACTCAGAGGCCCATAACAACAAAAACGAGGCCCATAACAACACCAGGCCCTTCCAAGGCGCCCACTACCCAGACGTCCACAAGGAGACAACCAATCCTTGTAGTGGACCGTCTGGAGAACTGGACGACCCAAATGAAGGAGTTGCCAAAATCGGTCACCCACCCAGCGTGAGGCCCTTTGGGAAGGGATTTAAATTCACTCCCAAAGAGGACGCAGAATTCAGAGTCATTCAGGCTGGCCTGGACGACCTAGGACAAGACAAAGCGCCTTACTACGCCATCGCTCCACCACACCAGAAGCCCCTGAAAATGGCTATCCGGGGCTTACCTCCGGACACTCCCACAGAAGAAATAGTGGAGGACTTGACTAGCAAGGGAGAGCCAGTCAAGTTTGCGAAGCACATCCGTGCTCGCACTAGCAGACCCGGATGCATCTTCTTCGCAGAAGTGGAGAAGAGCCCGACCGCAGCCAAGGCCTACAACATTGACGAGGTCTTGCTCATGCCAGGCGTCGTCATAGAGGCCTGGAGGGGCAAGAAAGGACCCTCTCAATGCCACCGCTGCCAAGGCTTTCGCCACAGTTCTCAGAAGAAGTCTACCACGAAAAGTAGTCGCGATCATCGCATCGTTCCTGACCCAGAGAACCATCCGTGTGGCTATAGAGGATACCACATCGGAAATCAAAACCATCAGTGCCGGAGTCCCGCAAGGGAGCTGTCTGTCACCGGCCTTGTACGCCCACTACACGGATGACATCCCTGTAGTCGGAGACGTCAAGCTGGCACTGTTTGCAGACGATGCCGCATACTTGTCAAGTTCACGCAACGCCGCACACGCTGCACGGAAATTGCGCCCCACACTCGAAGCCCTTCCGGGCTGGCTGAAGCGATGGAGGCTCAAGTGCAACGTGTCGAAGACCCAGGCGATGATAACCGGTATGGCACACTACCCACCAAACCTACGTCTGATGGAAGAGGACATCCCATGGTCCCCAAAGGTCAAGTACCTGGGAATCACCATCGACAGATCACTGTCGATGAATCATCACGTCGAGACTATCACAGCGAAGGCCAGAGCTGCGCGGACAAAGCTGCGTCCCCTGCTATTCTCCAGACTACCAGTAAGTGCCAAACTAGGCATTTACAAAACATATATCAGGTCGCGCCTCACCTACGGTGGGCCGGCCTGGTACAACTTGATAGCAGGGACATCGCGCCAACGTTTGCAGGCTGTAGAGAACAGCGGCCTTCGCATGGTGGTCGACGCCCCCAGGTACCTCAGGAATGCAACAATCCACCGAGACCTGAAGTGGGAACCAATAAAGGAGTTTGTGAGCAGACTCGCCACGGGGATGTTTGAGCGGGCTGACCCGCTTCTTGGTAAGCCCTCCAGTCTGTGTGGACTGTGGGCTTCGGTGGGCCGACCGTAGCCGCGGGCTCTCTGAACACGAGTAGCACCGGACTGTGGTCCGATGGTAGGTCCTCGAGCACTTCCTGTACTGGAGGTGCTCTTAGTCCCTTGAACACTATGATGTCCAGTACGCTATCACTATAGCCCGCTGGGTCCAATCTAGTGGGTTCTCTGGGGCCAGCGATTTCATAGTTATGCATATCGGAGTCTTGCATAAGGAGATTTCCCATTGCGTTGTTGGTGGTGTTGTGCCATGCTTGGTGCTTTGCGTTCAGGTCTCCCGCGATTATGGTCGGCGTCGCATGTTGGAGAAGGCTCCGAAGTTCATCAACGCGGGCTCTCTGATTCGGAGCTCAATAGGCCGCGTAGAGGCGCATCTCCCGCCTGCCGATTTGGACGTCGATACCAAGCGCATACATGGTATCGAGTCTCTTCGGTTCGACGGGTTGATGCACCACTGTCCTCTTCACTAGGATAGCGAGTCCACGATATGCTTCGCCTCTTGGCGAGACCTCATCTTGGCGGTACACAATGTACCCTGGGATCTTGAGTGGCCTGTTGGCCTTCAGGTGGGTCTCGCTTATCAGCATGATATCGACCCGCTGTTCCTTGAGAAATAGGCGTAGTAGGCCTATCTTGGATTTCAGCGTCTCCGCGTTCCAATGAACCACCCTGAGCGGCTTATCCATTGGTAGTGAGGTTTTGCAGCAGTCCTGTCGTGTTAATCTCGCCTGCCTTAACACGCTGTGCGAACAGCATGAGCAAGGCAGCGAGTTGGTCCCTCTCCGGGTCCTTGGCTGCTGGGCTGCAGTTTTTGGGTGCCGCCGCAGGTGTGGTTGGCTTTTCCTGGGCCGCCTTCTTTCTTCGGTGCCTTCTCCTCTTTTTAGTGGAGCTTGACCCCGGGTTTGCTTCGGCCATCAGTGTGGTGGGTGCCGAGTCGACGACCACGTTTGGTTGGTCGATGACCTTAGGCGGGCCTGTTCTCGGCACGAGTCCCGCCTTCTTGTTGCGGGCTTCCCGCTTGTAGACGGGGCATGCCGCACTGCAGGCTGGGTGTGGGCCTTGGCAGTTGGCGCACGTGGGTGGCTCCTCTTTTGGTCGAGGGCAGTTGTGCGCCTGGTGCTCGCCTCCGCATCGCACACAGGCTAGGCGCCTGTGACAGTTCTGTGAACTGTGGCGGAAGCCTTGGCAGCGGTGACATTGAGAGGGTCCTTTCTTGCCCCTCCAGGCCTCTATGACGACGCCTGGCATTAGCAAGACCTCGTCAATGTTGTAGGCCTTGGTTGCGGTCGGGCTCTTCTCCACTTCTGCGAAGAAGATGCATCCGGGTCTGCTAGTGCGAGCACGGATGTGCTTCGCAAACTTGACTGGCACTCCCTTGCTGGTCAAGTCCTCCACTATTTCTTCTGTGGGAGTGTCCGCAGGTAAGCCCCGGATAGCCATTTTCAGGGGCTTCTGGTGTGGTGGAGCGATGGCGTAGTAAGGCGCCTTGTCTTGTCCTAGGTCGTCCAGGTGAGCCTGAATGACTCTGAATTCGGCGTCCTCTTTGGGAGTGAATTTAAATCCCTTCCCAAAGGGCCTCACGCTGGGTGGGTGACCGATTTTGGCGGTCAACTCCTTCATGTGGGTCGTCCAGTTCTCCAGACGGTCCACTACAAGGATTGGTTGTCTCCTTGTGGACGTCTGGGTAGTGGGCGCCTTGGAAGGGCCTGGTGTTGTTATGGGCCTCGTTTTTGTTGTTATGGGCCTCTGAGTTGTTGTTGTGGGTTTCTGGGGTGGTGGTGCGGCAAGTACAGTTGCTCCTGTCCTTGGCCTGGGTGTAGGCGTAGGGGCCCGTTCGACTTCCAGTATTACTGGAGTCGGTTCGGGCGAGGTGGAGAGGACTTGGACGTCCATCTCCTCGCTATCCCCTTCCTCGGAGTCCGAGGTTAGGGCAGCCTCTATGGTCGTCCGCTTTGCCGCTTGTGGCTCCGGGTCTTCTTCCCGCCTCCGTTTACCTGGTATAGGCAAAGGGGTAGGCGGCAGTGATGATCCCACCGCTGTCAGGATGTGAACATCCTGCGCAGTGAGCTCCTCCTTCCTCTTCTCTCCGATGTGAACTTCCATCACTCGGAAGTAGGCCTCCAACCAGCGCTGCAGACCCTGCGACATTTCTCCCTTCTCTCGAAGGGAGTTGAAAATACTCAGGTCGCCCTGGTATTTTTGTCGCTGGTCCTGCAGCACTGCGTCGGTCGAGCCTTTTTCTTCGCTGCTGGTGTTCTTCATGATGCTGGATCCGTCCTCGTGGCGCCTTGGCATGTTTGCCATCACCGTTGAGGTTAGGGTCGGAGACCCCACCCCGCGGCGAAGGTTCACACGCTGGCTTTCTCGGGGAAGGTATTCGCCTCCGAATGTACAAGTACAATTCGGGTGCAAATAATAATATTTAACAAATATTAAATATTAAAATAAGTAGTGTTAGGGGCGCCCGTACGAAGGCGGTCGGAGCGCAAGCACGTCCGTTCGCCACGACAGTCCGAAACACTCTGTCCAATCCACCGAGACCTCAAGTGGGAACCTATAAAGGAGTTTGTGAGCAGACTCGCCACGGGGATGTTTGAGCGGGCTGACCGCTCGAAACTTCCCCACCTGGTAGGTATTGCTCCGCTCCCACATCCAGACGATACAACACTCATCCGGAGGCGACTCAAACGCCCCGCTCGGGAGCTCATATCAGTTCCTTCGAGCGGGGCATTGGCTTCGCCATCGGATGCAGATGGCCAACCACCGACCTCTCGCAGGCGGCTCGCTGGACCCCTCTTCAGAGGAGCGATCGGCGAGCAAACCTCGAGGCCGGTGAGCTAACTCCAATGACCGGCTCACAGTGGTGAGCTGCGAGGAAAATCACTATAAGGAGCCCAGTGCTTCAAATAGTCTCCCCACCCCCCTCAACAGGGGTGAGATGATACCAGATAGTAGCTCTCGCCTCATTCGGTTGTGGAAATTCGCCGGAAACTCACGTCTCATCTGGTTGCTAGCTACGCGTTTCGTTTCACCTTTCTTCCCTTTGCTGATAGCTTCTGACGCACGACGTATGAGGTAAGTACGTTGTATGTACTCGCGAGCAATTTGTTTTTTTTTTTCATTATTGTTACAGAATAATTATATAAACATGGCTTCAAGAAAAAGGAAGATAGAAAATGAAAAAAGAGTTTTTAACGAGTTATGGACAGAAAGTTTAAAGGAAAACCGTTATGCTTTATTTGTCAAAAGAGTATTTCTGTAGTAAAGGAATATAACCTGAAGCGACATTACGACACTGAGCACAAAGCTAAATTTGACTGTCTTGAAGTAGAAATACGAAAAAGGAAAATTTCCACTTTGAAATCGTCATTACAAAATCAACAAAACATATTTAAAGTGTGGCAGACAACAGCGAATCGAATGTTCGTGCCAGTTACAGGGTAGCAGAGATTCTAGCAAAAAGTGGATGTCCGTTTACCGATAGTGAATTAGTAAAAGAGTGTGTCTTAACTATCGCAGAAGAAATATGCCCAGAGCAGAAAAAAATTTTGAAGGTCTTAGTCTCTCTGCGAGAACTTGCACCCGACGTACTGAAGACTTGGGTGCTAATTTGTGTGAACAACTCAGGGATAAGGCGCAGTCTTTTGACTGCTTCTCTTTAGCAATGGATGAAAGTACGGACGTGTCGGATACAACACAGCTACTCATAGTTGCGGCATTGACAAAAACTTTACTGTTTACGAAGACCTTCTGAAAATGTGCAGTTTGAAAGGTACAACTACGGGAGAAAATTTATTTCACTATGTGGAACAAGCTCTGGATTCATTGCAACTAAGCTGGGAAAAGTTAACATGTGTCAAAACCGATGGAGGCAAGAACATGAGCGGCCAAAACATAGGTGTTGCTGGGAGAATCATCAGCAAAGTTAAAGATACTGGTTCTACTGTGCCATTGATTTTTCACTGTATTGTCCATCAAGAGGCATTGTGCTCCAAGGTTATATATCCTGGAAAGAAATAATGGATACTGTAACATCCACTGTTAATTTATAAGAAGAAATGGGCTCACACACCGTCAGTTCCAAAAGTTTTTGGAAGATCTGGAAGCTGATCATGGTGACGTGGTTTACTACTGTGAAGTGAGGTGGCTCAGTCAAGGTGCCGTTTTGGAACGGTTTTTTGATTTGAGGAAAGAAATTGGCAACTTTATGGAGATGAAAGGAAAGCCAGTGGAAGAGCTTAATAACAAACAGTGGATTATCGATCTTGGTTTTTTGACTGATTTGACTAAGGAACTGAATCAGCTCAACAAACGCTTGCAGGGAAAAAATAAATTGATTTGCAATATGTATTCAGATGTAAAGTCATTTGAGATGAAACTGAAACTGTTTATCAAGCATATTGATGAAAAAAAGCTTGACCATTTTCCTAATTGCAAGAAAGTCGTGGAAGAAGCTGGAGATAATTTTGTGTGGCAAAATATTACAATGAGAAACGTGTAAACACAACTACAAACTGAGTTTGTAAATCGATTCACCGACTTTAAAAAGAGCTCCCTTAACATGGAAATATTCTAAAACACTTTTGCAATTGATATTAGTGAGGTACCAAGCAATTTGCAAATGAACATAATAGATTTGCAAAGTAAGAGCACACTTAAAACGGCATTTAAGGAAAGCACTGACTTGATACAGATTTACGGAGGTTTGAGTTCTGAAAACTTCAAAGAATTGAAAAAGTTTGCGCAGCAGATAATAACTATGTTTGGTAGTACATATTTGTGTAAGCAGACTTTTTCAATTCTCAACTACCGCAAAAATAAGAATTGTTCGCGGTTAACGGATGAACATTTAGACGCGATACTGCGCGTGTCTACTACTAAAATGAAAGCAGACGTTAAAAAACTTGCAAGTCAAATGCGGCCGCAAAAATCTCACTAGTTCTTACTTTTATGTTAGTATAGTAATTCAATTAAAATAGACATGATTGTATGAATATATATGCGTTTTATTTCAAATATTAAAAATACTTGCCCGAACATATAAATATAAAAAAAAGTGCGGCCCGCACTGATACTCTGGCAAGATACGTGGCCCTGACTTAGCCCAATACGAATGAATTAAGTACGTAAAGATTTTTGGAATAGACAACTCCCCCACTATAAATTATACCTGTGTCGCGGGATACTTCACAAATAACACAAATACTTGTAGATCAAACAAATTTTTGTCCCGTGTATGTCGGTAATCGAACCCAAGACATATGGCTCAGCAGTCAGGGTTTCTCACATACTAATTGGCGAGTCAATAGATACTTGTCTTCAAAATTCTTATCTAATTATTAAAAGTATATAAATTTTTGTTAAATATATCAACATTAATTTTAAAATGAAGATCTATCACAAATTGTCATTGTAAAGTATTGATGGATGTCAATCTTTGACCAAACAAGTTTCCAGCGTCGAGCGCGAGAAAAATGTTACGTTATTATCATTTAGGCTCGTCCCATTAAGTAATCTATGGGTGTGTCATTTAGGCTGTTGTTCTATTTATAAAATTATTTATGTTTGTTATATAGAAAGTTGGAAAGTTCTTACTTATTCCGGTACTTAGAAAGAAAATACAGTTCACGATACTTAAACAAATAATAATACTGGGCCTGGCCTAACATATATCACTGTATGTATTTGTTTTTAACTATATATTTGCCCACAGCATCTGTGATTGCTGTACACCCCCGATATAAAAAAGTATAATATACATTATCTTTCTATATATCTTTCTCTTCTTATAAAAACAGTGAAATTTTATACAAATATAAAAATAAGTAACAAAAAAAAATTTAAGGTAAACGGTTTTATTGAAAATAAAGAATAAAATGATGTATGTGTATGACAATGTACTAAAAGCTTAAAAATAATTCGTTGGGTCGCGTCAACAGGAAGGGGGTCAAATTTCAGTTACTAGATTTGACCCAAATAAATAAATAAACAAACAGGGCAAGCTAAATAAAACCGTTTAAAAATGATAGGCTGCGTCAATGAATGACGGGCGAATGGAAATCGTATTATAAGTAACTGCCCATATTACATTTCACTTGATTTATTTTCATTTAACTATTTTTATACCTACATTCCATGAATAAGCCAAGGTTTAATATAATGATGGATAATTATCCCATTTAAACATGATATTGCAATTCAAAAAAATTACAATGTCAACACTGTCATCTAAGATTATTACATTATATCTTCACGTAATTGTTCATTTCTCACAAATTATAATAATAGTAAGAATTAACGATGTCACCTTGATTGCCAAGATTGAATTTAAAAGTTATAATATCCTCAATTTATATCCTGTCGTCCACAGTGTATTCAAGCACAAAGAATCGATAACTGCTAACAGTTTCTTTTAAAATTTCTTGTAAATGATTCAGTTACTACGCAATCGCTTACTATGTTGGATATAATTTTGGTACCTAATAGAAATTGATAGACGGATGTAATGAAATTTGCTTTTCCTATTGTTTATATCGTCTTAAGCTGTTCAAGTTACTGCTTAAGTCGCCTATTATGATAATGTCAGCTAATACCTTATTTGAAGCTCCAAAAAAAAAAGTATTGAATCGAAAAAATGTGCTCACTTTCATTCAAATAGCTACATAATAATAATAATAGCTACACTTTGGTCGTTTTCGAAATCCTAAACACACCAAGTAATAGACCGCTTACTGTTTTTAGCAAATGCAAACCATATTTATCTTTCTACATTCATTTAGCTTATGGATGGCATATGGATGGGTAGTTGTATTTAAAGATTATATTGCAATTTCAAACAATAGAGGTCCATAGAGATCTGTCAAAATCTGTTAGATCTCATCTACCATGTTGATAAAAAAAAAACAAATATAATTTACCACGGTTTGGTAAACTCATATTGTGATGGTAGATGAGCGAGTATTCTTTCCCTAGCGTCCCTTAAAAAAAATTTATGGCTGTAAAATAACAGCCACACACAACAGCAACACACTTATGTGTCTATGTCGAACTGGTCTGACTTAATATTTCATGAATTATAATTTATGTATTTAATAAAATCCAATATCCCTTCCCTTCCTGTTGTACCCTCCCTTAATATACTCCAAATTTGCCCATTTTATTCCCAAAAATGCCCGTATGTCGGCAATTTTGTCACAAAATTCTTATCGTCAAGATGTGGGCTTTAATTAAGGCCCTGTCTGCCCCCTCGGGGATGCAGGCATGAGTGATTTATGTATGTATGTAATAACCTACAGTAATGATTAATGATAACAGTTAATAATGTGTAATTTTGTCCACAGATGCCTGCCTAAGGTGTCAGGGAGAGAGCAAGAAAGATTCGTACGGCAAACAAGACTGCGTTGTCGTCTGGGGTGAATGCAATCACAGCTTTCACTTCTGTTGTATGTCGCTTTGGGTTAAGCAAAACAATCGTTGCCCTCTCTGCCAACAGGAATGGTCCATTCAACGCATGGGAAAGTAGTGTCACATATGTATGTAAATATTGAAGTTTGAAATATAATCCTTTTTTTTAAATAAAGGAATCTCTTGGAAATCTAAAGGATTTTACTTAAATATACTGATATGTATGGTATCATACTGACATCTCTTACGTAATAGTGGGGGTCATGATGCTGCATTGACTAGACATGCAATGAGGATGGTGACCACCACTCTTGGACTCCACTTATTGCTTTCCATCAGGCAAAGTGGAGTCACTATGGTAGGCTTATATAATAAAAAAAGATCGATAAAAAAATCCTTGTTTTTTTTTTTCATATTCTAACGTCATTGTTATTTATAGCATAATAATTACATGGATAATAATATTTATTGGATGCACGTTGGGTAGACTGTGTGAGACACCAGCATTGGACTGCTATAGGTACAATAATGATGATGAATTAACAATGCTTTTATTGAAATGCAAAAACAAAACTGCAGCGTGCTTCCACTTATTGATAGCAGCTTTAAATATAGATATGTACCTTTTAACTAAGTTGAACTTATAATTTATAACATCATTGTCTATTCCCATACCCTCTGGAGAATCGGTTACATTTATAAGTAAAATTGTTTTTTTTTATGTTAAGTATGTCTCGTGTTGTTTACAAGTGAATACTACTGATCACTCTTATATACACATATACATTATTAATCCAGAATCAAATAAAACGATTACCTTTATCCATTTAGTGATAGTGTACATTCTTTATTATAGGTCTACACGTGTTAAATTTACTTACCAATCTTGATATGTGAAATTAAATAAGTGTCACGTGGCATTATGCATGTATTATGATAATCCCTCGGTGGTTTTGAAATTCTAAACGGGTTTTAGAATAGAATCTGGTTTCAAATTTTATTTGAATTTTAATGTTTAATGGTGTGAATACATAGCAAGGTTGACAACTAACTTGACCGAAAAAATATTTAATTTTTTTATGATGCCTTAACCGTAGATTGTTTAAAAGACACTAGTAACAAGTTGGAACCCATTTACTCGTCTTTTGTAAAACTACTGCACTTGTAAAGCTTTACTTATTGATATTAGGTACTCTTGGCAAAAAAAAAACAGACCTGGCGCGAAAGACCTGTTTTTCTTTGCACTGGGCTTCCTAACCTTTATTGACTCTGCTCCGACTGCGCTCCATCCACTAGTGGCTGTGGCTTTAAACTACATACAATTTTTTAATGCTAAGCGCCCGCAAACCTAAACCGGAATCAGATCTGAATCAAGCGCCAACACAACTCACATTGCTGCCAGAATCCGTCTGCGGTGCCGCCATCCCCATCGAGGTCGTAATGTAAGCCGTGAGAACCTAGCAAATGTTTTTTCTAGGTGACTTCAATTAGCCCGCAATAACCAAACCAAACCAAAAACGTTAAGAATAAGGTAGTAGAGCCACGCTGATTTCAGCAGGAATGGGCCGGCTCGACCGGGGCAGTACTACCCTCTCACAGAAAACCAGCCTAAAGCGACAACATTCGTGCTGTCATCATTCGAGGCCCAATGATGCAGGGGTGACAGTTATCGTGGTATGTGTGTGAGCAGTGGAGTGCTTGTAGAATCATTGTGAGGTTGGCGTGGATCGAACCGTCGGCCAGGGAGACCCGTAGAAACGGTGGTGCCGCTGGCCGACCGCGGCATAGAGAGGGGCCCAACCACGGCTAACCACCCTGGCAGGCTGCCCCGTCAGGTCGCGCATAATCCATGGAGTGACTCGTCGTGACGGTTGGTGACCGGACGGTGGGACCCGGCGTCCATTTCCGGGAGGGTACGGGGGCCCTTCCGTCCGGCGGTTCGGTCTTCGCCATGCCTCACCGTTACATGATGACACAGTATTTTCAGTCTCAGTTTACACAGCCACGATGACTGTCATGCCTTTTACGCCCCCTTTCCCAACTCTTATCATCGCAGTACAAAGAAAGAAAAATGGTCCAACAGCGGCATCCTCCTCTCCCACCAACCCGCTTTTTGAGGTGGAGTTCACTAACATACGTGGACTCCATGCAAACCTCAGTGCCGTACACCAGCACCTTGAGACGGCTCGGCCGGCCATGCTTTTTCTTACGGAGACACAAATACGCCGCCCTGCCGACACGGCATATCTCTACTATCCCGGCTACGTTCTAGAGGAGTGCTTCCTCACGAGGGCTGGGGTATGTCTTTTCGTCAGGGCGGATGTTTGTTGTCGCCGTCTGCACTGCCTAGAAGACGCATCCTTCTTCATCCTTTGGCTTCACGTGGATTTTGGCTCTATGAGCCGGATCTACGTTTGCCTTTATCGGTCCCATTCCGGAGACTCCGAGACAACTCGACTCTTTGACTACATGAGTCACGCAACGGACAAAGCGCAGGAGCAGTTCCCGACCGCCGAACTGGTGTTTTTGGGAGACTTTAATGCCCACCATGACTTCTGGCTGGGATCTTCCAGAACGGACCACGCTGGTCGAACAGCCCACGCATTCGCTCTCACGCATGACCTTACCCAACTGGTACTCCAGCCCACCAGGATACCAGACATATCGGGTCAAGCGCCCTCTTTGCTAGACCTTCTGCTGACGAGTCACCCAGCGCAGTACAGAGTAACGGTTCACGCCCCTCTGGGATCCTCCGACCACTGCCTGGTGTCAACCTCGGTGCCTCTTGTTGCCCCACCACGGCCTGTGGTAATAAGGCGACGGTTATGGCACTACTCGTCAGCAGACTGGGATGGAATGCGGGATTATTTTGCATCCATCCCGTGGGCTCAACGCTGCTTTAAAGACAGGGATCTGTCGCTAAGTGCGTCTGCCGTGGCTGACGAAATCACTGTCGGTATGGAGTACTATATCCCCTACAGTGAAGTCGCCAGCACAAAGACCCGTCCCTGGTGCACTCGCGATTGAACCAATCGCGAGTGCACCCGTGCTGTCGCTCAAAAGCAGTCAGCCTACCGCGCATGGATCAGGGCCCGCGCTCATTGTGACCCAGACGTTGATCGCCTAAAAGCAGCGTTTAACAAAGCCACTAAGGAATGCAAGAGGGCTTACATCAGAGCTGATGCCCAGCGCATAGCACGGTTTGGTCAAGAACTCACCGCATACCCTACGGGTAGCCGTAAGTTTTGGCGAATGGCCAAAGCCGTGCAGTCCAACTACTGCCAGCCTTGGCTGCCACCGCTGAAGTACCCTGACGGATCACTGCCCCACGAGCCGCAAGAAAAAGCGAAACTACTTGCTGACCTCTTTGCGGCTAACTCCCGAATCGACGACCGTGGCGCTCACCCGCCCACCATTGCATCTTGCGACTCCGAAATGCGGGATATTCGCATCTGGCAGAGGGATGTCCGTGCGGAGCTTCGGTCACTCGATGTTCGGAAAGCCAGTGGACCCGACGGTATTCCGGCGGTGGTTCTTAAAAACTGTGCACCAGAGTTGTCTCCTGTACTGACGCGCTTGTATCGCCTGTCCTATTCCTCGGGAATTGTTCCGGAGGCCTGGAGAGAGGCGAACGTCCAACCCATTCCCAAAAAAGGCGACCGCTCCGATCCAGCTAATTACCGTCCTATAGCCGTCACCTCCATACTCTGTAAGGTGCTCGAGCGGATAATCAACACCCAATTAATCCGCCACCTAGAGGATCACTCCTTGTTAAATGATCGGCAATATGGTTTTAGGCCGAACCGATCCACGGGTGATCTTCTAGCGTACGTCACACACCTTTGGGGTGAGGCTATGGATAGGCATGGGGAGTCCTTGGCCATCAGTCTCGACATTGCCAAGGCCTTCGATAGGGTCTGGCATCGCTCGCTTCTCTCCAAACTTCCTGCATTTGGTCTGCCATCTAAGCTATGCAACTGGGTTGCTGCCTTCCTCCACAAGCGCCGCATTAGGGTTCTCTGTGACGGCGCGGCCTCTGACTTCCAGGAGGTTAGCGTTGGTGTACCTCAGGGCTCCGTCCTATCGCCCACGCTGTTCCTTCTGCATATCAATGATATGTTGGCTCTTGGCAACATACATTGTTATGCAGACGACAGCACAGTACACGGGCGATACTTTGGACATCCTGCTGCCAAGCTAGCAGACGTTGAGGGAAAACGACAGGAGCTTGTCGCTGAGCTCGACCGGGTCTTGAGCCGCATCTCTCAATGGGGTTGTGAGAATCTGGTCGAGTTCAGCGCCAAGAAAACACAGGCGTGCGCGTTTTCAAACAAAAAGTCTCCATTCCTTCCCCTTCCTACTCTTCAGAACACTCAACTGCCACTACAGGATAGGCTCAGTATACTGGGTATGGACATCTGTCGGGATCTCAATCCGCGTGATTACATCGAGAGCGTCACTAAGGCGGCCTCGCGGAAGCTCGGTGTATTGAACAAGGTGAGACGGTTCTTCTCGCCCGAGCATTTGTGTCTTTTATATAAGACCCAGGTTCGCTCCTGCGTGGAGTACTGCTCTCATCTTTGGGATAGCTATGCGCAGTATCTGCTTGACGCTCTCGATCGGTTGCAGCGTCGCGCAGTCCGTATTATAGACTGTCCTGAGGTCACCCAGTCTCTTGAGCCCCTGCAGTTGCGAAGAGATGTCGCCTCTATGGCAGTTCTCTATCGCCTACATCACGGGGAGTGTTCTGACGAGCTCTTCCAATTGGTCCCACCTTCTCCCTTCCTCTACAGGACTACACGTGCTGGCCTGAGGAGTCACCGTTTGCGAGTCGAAGATATGCGATCCCAAACGAAACGGTTTGGCTCTTCTTTCCTGTGCCGATCAGTGAAAGCCTGGAATTCCCTACCAGCGCACGTGTTTCCTTCCCAATTTGATCCCGGGTCTTTTAAGCGGGGCGTGAAAAAGCATCTCACCAGGCCGCCATAGTGTAGGTCACCATGCTGCATTGACTAGTCATGCAGTGAGGATAGTGACCACCACTCTTGGACTCCATTTATTGCTTACCATCAGGCAAAGTGGAGTCATTATGGTAGGCTTACAAATAAAAAAAAAAAAAAAAAACGTTAAGGGTTCTCAAGAGATTTGAGACATCTTCTCGTCTCATCCGAAGTTATCGAAATACATTTTTGAACCTTTAAATAAAGATTCCTATCGTCAAAAGATAAAATGCAACAAACGGAGTAGAACGCTATCCTGTTTGATCAATTCTTTTCCACTTTTGGTAAGGAAGCCATATTATCTGGTTACTAATGTTTCATAATAGTTTAGTAATATGCTAATGATCAATACAATCAATACTGTGTTACGTTATTCAACATCTATTCTGTTTATTCCACATAAACTACTAAATTCCTGAACAGATTTACAGGTATGCAGTGTTGTTAGAATCCCTTACATCATTCCGAGTTGTGTTTTTTTTTTAGGTGCATTGTTCATTTTTTGTCTTTTTTTAACATGCAATTATAAATTTTTTCAAGAATGTTATTGTTAAATGGTTATATTTATCTGCAAAAACACTATTTAAATTTAAAAATATCTAAACGTTTCAAACTACTCTAACCATTGAAGTTGTATTATACATTGTAATGGAAAATCGTTCTTGTGTCTGTAGCAAACAGCACGATAAAGGGGAATGGCCATTATGGGTCCACTGCGGTCACCATTTTTGAACTAAATTACTATTACCATCACTTTTGTAAAATTGAGAGCATTAAATTCACGATTTCACTACCCATATAAGTCGACTGCAATTACTATTTAGTATAAGCAGAATAACAAATGCGTGTAGGAAGGACTTTATTTAAACCATGCAGTTCAGAAACATTTTCTTTAAAAGTTTTATAAGCATTACAAGAGCGTATTACTAATAAAACATAAAGTTACAAAATAATCAGTCAATATCTCTTTTTCATAGTTTTTGATAATGACAAGACTCATGACTTTCCTCACAAATAAAGAATCACGTTTTGTCGTTTGCTGCTTACGCTAAATCACATTGCACAGACAGAATTCCATAAAGTCCGTAGTCCATAGAAGATTGTTGTTTGCATAAATAAATAAAATTTATTGTTTTAACTTTATAAGGTAAGTACGATGGAGTTTTGGTGGCCTTACATACAAAAACTTCTTAATAGATAAAGATTAACGAAAAATGCCCAGGTCTCTTTCTGTATGTCGGTCTTCAAACATATCTGGCAAGTTAAATTTTACCCTCTGGCCGATTTATGATGGATCTGAAGTTTTCTATGCATACGTAAGTCGGATGAAAATGCAATCTATATACATACAATAATATGCACACTAATATAATAAAGCTGAACACTTTGTTTATTTGTACGTGCTAATCTGAGGAACTTCTGATTCGATTTGAAAAAATATTTTTGCTTTAGATAGCCTTTTAATTAAATCATCACACGGCAACTCTTGGGGGCGGAACAATGAGCATAATCGGAGGTTAAATTGCGGGGTATGGGCCGGGAGCCAAAGTCTGCGTGCCATCACTGCGGAAGCTGCCGCAAGGACACTGCACTTCACATTTTAGTGGAGTGCACAGTGTGGACGCCTCACCCTCACAACGGCTATTGGTGCAGGAAGTCTCTCGCTAGAGACCATGGTCCAAAGCGAGAGTGCGTCAGATTCCACCGCCTCATTTTGCTAGGAGGTCGTGTTGGCTAAAGAGGCGGTGGAGAGAATACGGAAGAGGGCAAGACCTCCCGTCCCACAGAAGACGCACCAGGCGCCGGAGAGCATAGAACGATCTCCGGCCTCCATGAACGCTGGCCTGGGGGTTACGGGTAGGGCTGCCCTTACCGTAGCAAAACTAGGCCTGAGACGGTGGTGCGACGTCTTCCACGCTCGCCTCTCAAACTGGAGGTGGGCAAGGATCTCCGTATTCTATGGTGGTGGTGCCTCTTGCAAAGAGGCGCCCAAGGTCTGCAGAGTTCCTGAAAGAATCCCTCCTAGAATATACCCAGGTCCCTTGCAATAGACCCACTTGTGACGGAACACCGTGTTTTAGTCGGTTCGAGTCCGACAAAAAGGTTGATGAATAAAATTTGACATAATATGATGATATTTAATGATCAACTATAAACTTATTTTTCATTATGTTTAACACGATGTAATAGAACATAAAAAATATACCGTAACACACTCATATATTATAATAACCTCAAAACCTTTTTTTTTTTTTTTCAATTTTGCTCTTTAGAATACAATAGTGCTACGTTTTATATATTTAGATATCTGCGATACCTAAAATACTATAACACTCGACTACTGCATTGTTACACTGAAAATGGGCAAACCCCTTTCAAATTACTTATTTTTCCAATAAGAAAAGTTACTGTGATGACTGATGATTGATCAATGTCATACAAATACATAGACTCTTTGACAACACTTTTTTTTGTAGTGTAGATTAACCCGGCGACCTTGATCGCTCAAAAAAAACTTAAAAACTAACACAAAGGGTAGATAGAGATCGCAATGAGTTAGAGTTCCTTTCCTTTTTAATGCACAATACAAAATGGTCATATAACTAGCATGTGAAAAATTGTAGCATTAGCCGTTTACCTGTATTGCTGGAATCATTCATTTCACTATTATTATTGGGTAGATTGGATATTTTATACAGTATTCTCAAACTGGTCCAATGCGAATGGATGTATTTAGTACCGTCTAGGACATATCTAAGAGTCAAGGTCGCTCACTTACCACTTATGTTTTCCGCATTTTGTAATGACGGCAGTAGGTCCTTTAATTAATCTTATAATTGCATATTTTATTGTTTCTCATATTGTTCAATCACACCTAGTTGAAAAATTCTCAGATACTATTCATATTGGCAATAGAATAATAAGTATTAAGCATGTGAAGACTCAAGATTATGTGCGTTATATTTATGTAATTATTGTGAATGATAGTTCTCTGGTGAAGCAAGGTACTCTGTTCCATTTATAAACGATTAAGCATGGTGAGTAAAACTTAAGAAATAATTATTTGTGGAATTCAAGACGATGACGTAGTAAATGAGTTGTGGTAAAATTATACTGAATATAAAAATATAAATTTTGATACTTACCTAAAAAACATGGAGTATTGCAATAAACAACTAACTGTTATACTCCAGATGAAAACGGCCTAAGCGAAATGATGAACAGAACAAATTAGATTTCGAAATAAGTTGAATACGAAAATAAAAATTTTAAGAAGCGATAATGGTACTGTAAAATAGAAATGCTGATACTTACTTAAAAAATACATAGAATATTGCACCAAACAACATTCTTACTCGAACAAATTAGAAAATTAGGCGAGTAAGTTGATCTTCGTTGGTTAAAGTGAATGTATATATAAATATATTGATCTGAAAACCAAAAATGCAATATTAAGTAGAGAGTATTATTAATAGAAGAGACAGTACAATAAAATGAGAGAAGAAGAATAATTTACCTGAAAAGGGAAAAGCTACTAACTGACAAGTCAAATCAAAGCATTTATTTCAAATAGGCAAATAGGTACTTTTGAACGTCAACATTTACATTGAAAAAACACAAAAACAAAAGCTGAATCTTACCTCTTAAAGGCGTAAAACCCGTTGAAGCTGATAAAGCAGGTAGCAGTACACGTAATAAATAATGATTTTTGAAATGAATTGTTATCAAATGAAGACGTTAATGATGAAACATACGTACCAGATGAAACTAAAGATACTTTACTCGAGTTTAATAGAGTATTGAGACCTCGTTAATAAATGTGTGCAAGTATGAAAGTGCTAAAGAACATGCATTGCATGGCCCTAATAGATTTGCTAGACAAAAAGTAATTCCCAGGATTTATAAATGAAAAACAGACGAGAATTGACCTGTAAGACGCTATAAAGCAAGGTTTTTAATAAAATGATATAAACAAGTCAAGGGTTTTGATAACCGTGAGAGTTATGCACCTGCTGCACGGTATTGTTCAAACAGATATTAATTGGTTCAGCAGAAAAATATAATGTTAATCTGTGTGACAGGTTTTCCTAGTGCAGATGCCAGTAGAGAAATAACTTATTATTATTATTAACCTCAGCACTGATACTGAATATGTTTCTAGCGACTGCTATACAATAAGCTCTTTAGTTTAATCGGCTGGAAAAAGAGTTTTTTTTGTTAAAGATGTAACATATAATAACATAACATATAATTGTATGACAAAAGAACCAAGTTTTTTACCGTTTATTGTAATGTTCATGTTTTACAAATCGTGAAAACAAGGTTGCAATATTGAAAGATTTTGATAAAGATCTATAAACATTTAAGATTCTGATGAAATTAGAGATGCCCTCTTCTTTTCAGTCGCTTAACTAAAACACACATTAATCCCTCGTTGTTGATTTTGCGCGATAAGCCTTTTTCTGACAGTAATTGACAAAACTGTTCCAGTTCTCACATAATTATATATTTTAATGCTATTATTGTTAACTCTAATTTACATATTGCGCGAGAAATATGCCTATGAGCTTGTTTTACTTTAGTTGAAACAAACGAATGACGTCAAAAATCTGCACTGAGTGCATTCTAAACAGTGAGAATTGGCACCTTTTAAAAGATCTCTAGTATGCCCTTACTGCGTTGCAATTCTACACAACCATCAGCTATTCCAATGCCATATCAATAACAATCACTTGCAATTGAAACATTCAATTATTTCATATGTAATGCACAATATGCAGATCTATCGATTGTGATCCTGATCTCTCATTTTCATTTAAACTGCAAAAGCAGCTGCAATTGTTGTATGGTATTGTAAAGTTCAACTATATGTTATACTACAACAAACAGACATTAGATAATTGATTGTCAAAAAGTGCATAAATCTTATAAAGTCCTCCATTACACAGAATGACCCTTTAGTTTTGCAACTGATAAAAGACACGGTTAGCTTTAAATTCAGCCGTTCAATACATCTTATAATTTAGTATCAGTAAATGGGTAAAAAAACTTGTTAAAATTAAAAATTCAGACTAATAACTCCAAAATATATGTGCACATGATCCCAATTCTAATCACTCCGCGGTTAATACTTTCCTTTTTTTGCATTTAATTACCTAGAACAAAGTAGTTGCGGACGCTAGCACTTGGCGAGATGTGGGAATAACCCCATTTTTTCTTTTCACTTTCTGCATCCATTATCTCTTAGCATCCTTGCATTTTTTAGTATGTAAGTAAAAATGCCGAGATCCGCAACGCTTCGATGTATGTTTATAAATTATAATTAATAAATAGGTCATGACTAAAGGTGCGCCTGTTGTATAACTAACTTTGAACGTATGTTACTTCCGACTTCAGTGCAGCTAAATTACTATTAATATGTGTTATTCTTCAGCATTATCATCATCGTTAACTTGCTCATTTCTAAATTAGTGTGGGGTCGGTGCAATGCGTTCTTTGTCTTAACTTTCATACATAAAGCCTGTTCTTCGTTCCTTAATTTGCACCCTTAGAGGTGGAATATTTTTCCAATTTAAAGTGGTCCTTTCCTTTTCAATTAAAAAAGTTTTATCTTTTATTTTTTTAATCGGATAAAATTAAACTAAATCTATCTTATCATCACATTTACAATCCAAATATTTAAACAGTTGTGACATAACGCCATATTATTATAGTATTTATGCATTACCATTATCGTAAGAAAATGTTTATAAGCATCTAGACAATCTAGATAGCTGACTAAATAGTTTTGTGAGATTAAAGGTTACACAAACTTGTTTCAGTATCGTGAATATTGCATAACTTACACCTGCCAGATAAACAAAGAGTTTTTAAAATACTCACTTACTTAGTAATTTTGTTACTAATCACCAACGTAAGGATCTCTATCGTCTGTCACCAAATGTATGTCATCTACCTACTTTATCAACATCATGAAAGCACGAAAGCATTAAATAGCGTCATGAACTAACGCCAATTTACGCCAGTTGTTCGAATGACGTATTTTCATGGTTTTCCTAAACGATTATAGATACCAATTGCCTGTGGGATTTTCGTTAACCATATTATCACCTAGTAGGTAATCAAGCAAATGAATACATAGGAAAAGAAGTTGAATCATAAAACCTACATATTTTATAAAAATCTTTAAATACTTTATTTCAGAAAGTAATTGTCAGCCCCAATCGAGACCCTGTGTATGCCAAACCGCCTACTTGAAGAACTTCCGAATTTACTTTTTTAATTGAACATTAAAAGACCTTGTTATTACTAAAATATTTTAACCAAAAGCTACAGTTTGCAATATAATAGTACCAATTTACCTAGGTATATGGAACGCTAAATGCCAGTAATATACCAGTTAAAATATGCAAATATCACATATCACTAAGTACCTACGATTATTGAACCTAAAAAGCAACTAGAAACTAGCAGACAATAGCAATTTATAATTATTTTCCATGACACGTGTCACAACAATTTACAGAAACTGCAGCGGTATTTCGAAATTATGACTGAAGTGAATACAATAACTCGATACATTAGCTGTTTCGCCACACCCAGCCAGGCCTCCAACGCGAACCAATCAGAAGGCGCCACCGCAAACTCGATAGCGGTTATAAAATATGCAATGCAAGAGCTTGACTAACGACCTTGACGTCAGGTAAAGATGAGAATGATACACGAATAGCAATAGTTTTGAATTGAGATTAATAAGTGCAGGAGCACTCAAACCGATTATGTTCCTAATTAGGTATATCATATTACAGTTAACAGGCTCGTAACTACTGGTACTAGAATGATGCAATAACAAGACATGCATACTCACTTCGCTAAACAGGTAAATGAACTTTATACAAATATTTAATTCAGTAGAATGACTAGGTAGTTAATAATAATATATTACTGTGTTGACCCCTAAGGTCGTCTACACTTCATCATTGGCGGCTAGGTACACAAAACATTGATTTCTAAGAAAATCGAGTCTAGAACGAGCTAAACTTTATGTAGTTGAATGGAAAACGATAACGACCACTTAAAACTAAGTGAGTGAGAGAGGCTTTGGATTTAGGAGGTTCATTTTCAACATTTATGGATTTGTTGTCATAAAAAAATATATTTTTGTTTTGTAATTTCATTTTAAACAACAACATCATTTATTTTATAGAACTTCTGATCATTTTTTTTTTGAAATTTAAAAGCTTTTGTTTTTTATTTTATATGCTTACATTTTCAGATAATTCGCGTACGGTCTCTACTGCTGAGGTATATTTTTATTGTTATCTTCTAATACCATTATAATAAGACATAGGCATTCAACTTACATACCCAATGTAAAATATTATAAAAATGTTTCCATCTGATTATCGGACTGATTTGTCGGATAAGCATTTAGATAGCAGTCACATTTGAATACCTACTATTCAATATGAATGTATATAAGACAGTCTATCAACATCAAGCTCTGTAAAGCCACCACAGTAAATTTCCATTCAGTGCCTTGCAATGCAGTTAATGGATGACGAACAATGTTTATGAAACAAAACGCCAAAGAACATCGATGTGTTCATACGAAGCCAGTACAATATGACAGATACCAAACAAGAAAATTCGTCTCGTTGAAGAACATTAGATTTTATTAAATCTATTCATGTGTTCCTGACATTATTTCTCATATCTATGTAAAATGTGAAATACTAATAAAATGAACGAGTAATAAAATAGCTTATCACTTATCACTCATACACTGATTGCGTTATGTTCATTTTTACTTACCTGTATAATTGAAATTGTAAGTGATTAAGATTATTAACCTGTTTAGATCGTTACTTCGTTCGTACTTCGCTGAAAGGAGAAAATAGTACATGTCCATATTTCAACATACAAGAACAAGAAGTCTAGATAATTGGGAAAAGCTACACTTCCAGACAGGCTTTTGCAATTATGAGATAAATAAATAATATTATGAGATCCGACATCGGTTGCATTGGTGGTTAGGGTCACAAAGACTGGAACCTCCTTACTGCAGTACTATATGGAGTTGCACTGCTGATTGTTGTATGTTTTCACCGTCAACACAGTGATTTATGTATGTATTTATAAATGTTATGTATTATTATTACACTTTTTGAGTTGTTTTGTGAAACTGCCTAAATATCTACTACATATTTTTTTTTTTTTGGAAAGTTAAATCTAGTCTATTTTTCTATATAGCCCTTTTTCTGTATTTAGGCCTTCGTTTAAAATTGAAGCAGAGCAGAAAATACTAGGTACAACCCATTTTTACATCACGCAAGTTCAAACATTTTCGCAGTAAATTTTGGCGGCATCTTGTTTTATTAGTTGTCCCTCTACCGATATCTCTCTCCGCATTTTTTTAATTTTTTTTTATTTTCAGCTTTTGAAAACATATATTTATAAAAAAAATGTAGTGTAGTAAATACTTTCACAACCTACTTATCAAAACTACACCTACCTACTACTTATCTAAACTAACTTTATAAATCTGAAAGGTGCGAGTGCGAGTTACTATAAGCAACTTTCGAAATAAATCTTTGGTATTAAAAGCCCGTGCACAATTACCCCTAATTGTGCACGGCCGGGGCTTTGTGATGCTACAACCTAGAGTACAAATACGTAAGAGGGGCAAGCTTATTGCCGTCATCCAGGCACTGTATGACTGGATATACACTGTCTGATACATAGCAGTCCGATCCTTCAGTCGCACTTTACCACATCTAATCAAAGAGAGGGTGACCCCATTCTACTCCACCGAAAATGACACGGACTGTTCTCGATAGACAAAACTACACGGCTAACAAATAAATAACACTAATTATACATATTACCTTTAGGACAAAAGATATCAAGAAGCTTTCCATTCGTCAGAGTACTGAAATCAAAATAACATGTAGGTGTGTACTTACGGATACTGTAAATCAATCAACCTATCTTTGATGACGCATTTCATGAAATAATGAATGATTTATACAATTCTAAAGGCAAACGGAAAATTCCACAGTTGAAGGACAGCAATTATTTCAATCAAGGCGGTTGTCCGTGGCATCGTTGTGTTTATACACATAGCACAAATGTTTTTATAAGTGCACACTACATTGTATGCTTAACATACATAGAACTAAGTATATCTCGAAGAATCTCTCTAAAAGGGTTAGAAGATGCCTAACTTTTCTAGAAGAACGAAAAAACATTACAAACAGCACGGTTCGAATATTGTTTATCAAAATCATATCTGCATGCAAGTTGCACACACACTATAATTTTTGATACAAATTAAACTCCCTTCTATATTGTTATATGACTAGGATATTTTTTTATAAATAGTACTACTAATGACTTTCACAATAGCTACTTTTAATTTACTTTTAGCAACATAATAGCAGTATATACATATATCTGGTGATTTAAAAGAGTGGCCATGAGTTTGTTTGCCCGATTTCTTCTCATAAGGCTGAATATTTGGAGACGGGCGGTTGTAGTTCAACACAGGCAGTTATTTAACTACATATTATACAGGTATTTTCAAATAACTGTAGTGGTTAACAGTTTTATACTGATTGAATTTTATTTTATTTACTAAAGACAAACAAAACAAAATGGTTTGACAAAGCACTTAACTGTTTCCTATATAACTGTGGTGGTACAACGAAGTTTTAAATGACCGGTATTAAAGAACCTAGTACGATTTCCGGCCGACTAGGTCCAAAGTATTGAGACTATATATTTACTGTGAAATTAATGACTAGTCAGGGGTACATAGAGGGACTTCTATAATTATATACTTTTATAAAGAGGCACAATTCGTTTCTACGATATTGCAATATACATATTGTCACACAAAGTATACTTTGTTTTGATGTCGCTTTATTTAATAAGCTGTGGCTAAAAATATTTTAAAAAAGGGTATCCCTTTCTTAAAATATTTTTAGCTAGCAAGGTGATACTTGCTCATAATCTAATATCTTTTTGAATACCTAATATTTAAGATATCTTATATTATGAATCTTATGCTTGTAAGATCGGTTGCATATTCCTGTAATTTACGATATCATTATGCAATAATTACGTCATTGCATAATAAGTTTACTTATTTGCATAATAAGTTTACATTACCCATGTAAAACTCAAATTAAGTGATCCCCCGTGGATTCGTAACGACGAACGAAAATAAGTGAGACATTGCACAAACTGTATAAATTTAATAAAAATATTTTTTAATAGTTTAAGTTTATTAATAATTATTATCCGTCCAGGAGGCGACATGTGCACTACTATTTGTTCTTTATCAGTTTATCGTCTTTAGTGTTATAATGAAAGGCGAAATAAATATGCCCATCCGATGCACAATTTGAACCTCTTCCAAGGTCATTAGATATTTATCTATTGATCTTCAATGGAAATCTCCTATAACAAGTGGAATTTTAGAATTATTTAATTTCTCTTAAGCATGGTTGGCATTTTGGAATTGGAATTAGGTATTCGGATTATATCCTTAGAAAATATTTTAATAAGGTAGATATGTAATACGTGGCATTTACGGTACTCACTCTTCCCTCGTCATAAAAATGAATAAGAGATAATTCTTAGAAGTCTAGTACGTTGTTCTCAGCATGTATTTATATCATAATATGTGGAGGTGTGGCAAGCATGTGCTGACGGGACGGCTGACGCGCACAGTAACACGTATTCGAAATGAAGTATTTACCTACCTACACACACGGCCTGTATGCCTGCCTGCGACCGCTGGCGCATTCGTCAATTTCAATGCAATATTGCATCAGCATTTACATATTTATCTATCGACCTATAAATTGTAAAATCGTTTTTGAAATTGTGCTTCAGTGTATTAAAAGTTAACATTTTTGAATTGCCTAGTGGCAAACAACCAGCTCTAAAATAAATTGCATACAACCTACAATTGTACTGTTTTGTACATGACTAAACAAAGTTTACGATATTTTATATGTACTGAGTATACACATGCTCACACATGAGTATTATTTAACGTTAACTGTACGTATTCACTTACATTACGAAAAGGAGGCAAAGTATGTAAACTATTTATCTGAGTAACACGGACGGTAGCTGGGGTGGATTCTGATTGGTCGGTTCAGCCGAGCCTCCGTACGTCACGAAGTGTATTGCGCCCGCGGTGCTCGTTATCATGGCACTAACACGTTGTGAAAAGTACTGATAAATACTTGAATGTTACTTGTTTACGCTTTATGAGGTTATTCATATACTTCAGGCTTTATCGTTTGAATGGTTCATCATTCTGCCCTTGGCGTAATTTGGATGACGTGCGCACGGTGGTATAATTTTCGCCATCCCTTATCACTGGAGACGTACTTTTCTTCATCAGTGTCCTCAACTTTATTAGTCTCTTACGAACTTGTAACTGACGTATGTACATATTTGTCAAGAAATAATACGTATCTCAACTTTCACATCGATAGTTGTTATTACGTATCGTGCGTAGTTGACGCAAGAAATCCGACACACCGAGAATCCCTACCGGTGTGGGATCATGTGGCCTTGCATTGTTATCAAAATATCAGAATATTATCGATTATACAATGTTCTTGTGTCGGTACTTATTTTGTAAAAAAAAATGTTACTGATAACGCGGCGAGTGTTGTCATATCTAACCACACGTTACGGGAACTCCACATTATATTATCGTTCTGACAGACAGTTCGAAAAAAAAAAAGTAGTAGTAGTAGTGTAAAGGTCAAAGGTCATCAGATCAAATTGTTATAATCAATTGACTATGTACCGTGAAGTGGTCTTAAGTCTATAATCTTCTAATTAAAATTGTATAGAAAGCGTGATAGGTATAGACTGGTGCATTTTTTTTTATGCGATAGGGGGCAAACGAGCAGACGGGTCACCTGATGGTAAATGACTACCGCCGCCCATGGACACCGGCAACTCAAGAGTCACAAGTGCGTTGCCGGCCTTAAAAAAATATGGCCACTGTTTTAAAAGACCCCGTATATTTGCAAGAAGATGATTCCCTTCCATTCGTAACCAATAAACCTTTTTGATGGCTTTATATTTTTTCCGTTAATTTGAGTCAGGCCATATTCATCCTCTCTCTCCAAAGATAACATCCAAGTATGACTTCTGCTAAATAAAATGACAATCAAAGACAGGATTGTCTAAAACGTTGGACCAATTTTGCCTAAAATAATAAGGAATAATAATTACTTAACTACGTGACGTTAAAGAATATCTCTCAGTGTTGTCATTTACTCAAAGTGCATAATAACATTTTTCGCAGTTTTCTGCCAACCATATCTTATTTCTTAGCTTTTATATTTTTTACACATATAAATTTACAGGTGATTTTCTGTTGTAAACGCTTTCAGTTCTGAATTTCTGTTTAAAGAATTAAAGTAAGACTTCTTAAATATATGTTTATATTTTTAAAAACATATGCTTAACTTGTAACAATGTATTTCCTCAAAATAGTCACGTTATATGAGACTATTATGAGTTGTTTGCGTACAATTGCAATCGTACGATGTTTAAAACCTAGCCATCGGATGATCATCATTATCTAACATTGTTTATAAATAACTATTACAATCATATAATACGTACTTACACAAATGTTATATACTTAACATATTTTCGTACTGATTGCACATTTTGTCGCGGTAACTATCTTGATTTTACTAAAGCCAAGTACGTAGTTGCTGTTATGTATCTTTGATTTGTTTGTATATCGGATGTAAACTCAATCGAAGTCAATAAATATATAAAAATGTCTACTCGCTCTACTGTTTCTTTTAGATTTATACAAGCTTTCTTAAACTGGCAATTTTTGTTTGTTCGGCTCAAATTAACTACACATCTATATGATAAGAATTACGTGATTCTAAAAGTGTGTTTTTTTCCTCGAGGTGAAGGCTAATGACTACATGTAGCCCTAGGTGGGAAGGAATATATTTTACTGCTGTTTTGTTCTATAAACGTGCTTGGCTATAGGTACAGTTGTAGACACAAACAGCTACGCTGTCGTAAAAATTAGTAAAGATTGGTGTTCTAAGTATGGGGTAAGGTTAAAATCTTAGCTTCTAGCGATCCAGACAAGGTTCTGATAGCAGCAATCAATACTTAGGCTAATAATTATTAAGTAATTGGGTACTTACTAACATACTTAAATTTAAAGCGACGATTTTAACTATACATATATCTGGTGTGTACTTACGTTAAACCACAATATATACTTACATTTTTTTAGGCAAGCTATGCTGTCTGTAATTAATAAAAATAATGATATCCTAATACACCGAAAGCTGAACTGGCACTTTATCAATGAAATTATAATATAATTTTACTACCATGTATAACTTTTTAATATGATGCATGTCTGCAACCCGCGTCGTACCATTATTATTAAATTGCTTAGTGTGTCTGAAACCTAGCAAAAATAATATAATTCGTGGTGAACGTAAACTATAAAACTATTTAAACTGCATTATTCGTCTCCGACGGCCTACCTACGGCGTATTCGTCAGCAAATAGTGAAGAGTTTGTTATAATGACAGATGTGACTACTGTCACGCACATTCACTATTTGGAATGAGGGTCAATTGTATCGAAATGTATACATGAAAATTTAATAGACTTTAACAATGATTTATTACAATACGCTAGATAATTTGTATCGACTATATCATAATCATTACTGAACTGTACTGAATATTTCAAAAACCCTACAATTTAGAAATAAATCGCCGCCAATTAAATAAGTATAAACCGTAAAATATCTGTATTTGAGTGACTATTTTTTTTTATTGTACCTACAAAAATAAATAGCACAGGTGCAAAGTTTACAAAATAGACTGTCCACAAAAATGAACCTTGTCCGAATCTCTTGGCAAGAAATCTATTGCAACTTTGGACCTACCATATAAAAATAAAAATATCGTTACTGGAAGGACCCTGGAATTTAATCGTGACATACAATTATGAGTAAAAGACGAAACCTCCCGTAATAAGTGTTAACTAAGTGAACTTGTGCGACGGCCGACAAAAATTGTTTAAGTTCGAATGGACCAATCACTTTATGACCTCGAACACTACTAACCCACAGGCACGCACACATACATAATGGAAGGCGTGCTCGTGTACATGCACGTAACTGGAAATAGTTACGCTGACAACACACATATGTTTTTTTTTTTTTAGTAGTAGTGCAGCAGGGTTACCAACTCCGTATAGTGTTATTTTTTTAATAAGCAAAGGATTTTTTTTTATGTTATAAGGGGCAAACAAGCAGATTTGTTAACTGATGGTAAGTGACTAAAGCCGCCCACACACTGCAACTAGTTGCCAGCCTTTAAGGTGGTAGTAAGCTCTTTTCTTTAAGGTTTGAAGGTCGTATCGGTCCGAGCAATGCCACAGGTATTAATACAATTGAACACAATAAATTATGAAATATATTCTAAATAAAATATACTGTACTTAAAAAATTAAAAATATGTATATAACTTTTTTTCTTACGTAGGGAAGTATCTCCTCGCTTTAAAACCAGCAGTGATCTCTTAACACAGCTCCGTCCCGACGACCTTGAAACCTTTCCTCAAGCTCAAATAATCCATTTTACACACAATTACAGTAGGTTTTATGCAAAGCAGTAGTCTTTAAAATATTGCAGTAAGTCTGAATGCAATTTCCTGTAAATCAACCACAGTCAGACATATTGACAACACGAAACATATAATAAAACTAGTTACAAGTAGCATTATTAAATACATATAAAACCCGACTGCATTATTAACTTATACTAAAGATGGCATCTACAATGGGGCTTTTTCAAGCCTAGTCCGCCCACCCTAACAAAAAACATTACACATCTACATTCTACAAACATACATCTCATCTCAATCATCTCTTAAAAAAATATAACCTTCCTTCTTGCGCAGGTGAATAATAATCCTTATTTCGGACTGAACGTCAGAGGCCCGCAGTAACATACCGTACGACATTATACTATGAAAGTAAGAAAAGTGGTCTGGTCTGCCTGTTTTAATATTAGCTAAGTCTATTCAACAATTTATCAATATGTGAGCCCCATAGAAGCGTTGAATCAACACTAAAAATTTAATGGTATCCACTAGTTCCAAATCCATCTTCTTTAATAGTGATTGTACTTTCGAAACAGCACGGTTTACATCGTCAAATAAAATACAATCGTCGTTTGTAGTCGTGCGTTTCAGTTTGCATACAACAACGTGGCAGTTTTCAACAAGATACCTCCAGGGTCCTAGAACCCTGTGAAAACCCCATGTAAACTACAAAACCTGGATGACACATTCGCATTTATTACTAAACTAAAAAAAAGTAAAAAATCTTCAAAAAGAACATTTGATCCCGATGTGATTAAACACACAACCCTCTGATCTGGGCTCAGATGCGCTACCATTGCGCCACGGAGTCATTACTAAACTAAAAAAAAAAAAAAACTTCAAAAATAACATTTGACCCCGACGTGATTTGAACACGCAACCTTCTGATCTGGAGTCAGACGCGCTACCGTTGCGCCACGGAGTCGTTACTGGATTACTTAAATATTATAAATACCATCTTAAAATATGTTTGAAATTTCAATTTTTGAAGTGACAAAAAGGATTAAGATTAATGAACATACAAATATTTATAGAATTACTGCTGTCAGCAGACGGCATTGTTCGGAGAGCTGGCGTTAATTGTTTTCAAAAAAGAACAAAGACATGTTTTAGTTTTTTTCAAAAAACAGCTCGTATATGCGGTGCAAAAAGATAAATAGTATAGAAATCTACATGGTGTCATTTTATGTAAATATGAAATTTATCACAGTAGTACAAGATAAAAACATAATTTGCTTGCCCTTTTCGTTGCTCAGCAACACTACCAGTATGTAAATAGTCCCTATTTTTATTTAATTATGTTTTTTTTTATAAGAGTTATTAATGAATAGTTTGGATAATATTAAGATCGCAATAAAACTTCATTTACTTAACATAATTCAATTTGTCATTAAACACAAAAATAAGAGTGTATTTTTGTATATTTCTTAACGACACAGCCGATCTTTCCGAAATTTAGAAAGGACAAAAGGTGTTCCTGAGGCAAGCTGAATAACAAAATCTTCATTAATGTGAGCGAAGCCTAGGGCAAAAGCTAGTATTAATTACATATATATATTTTTTAAATGACATGTGAACATAAAAGTAATGCAAATTAATTACGTAGTTTTATTATTCTTCCTTCGTACCAGCCATTTATTCCACTGCTCGGTTTTTCAGAATAACGTCATAAAATAATTCCAACACTGTTAGAATGAAGAAAAAAGTACAACGTAAGTAAGCGACATCTATGTAATATATAACACAGACGTCACTCTCTTAGAGCCTTACATAACATAGAGTTGTTATTTGTTGTTTATTTTTTTTGGCAAGATGGCGCTGTGTACTGATACTTACATTTAAAAGTACATATAGCTTTACAATAAAGGAAAATGAGTAGTTAGTAGGTAGATACGTAAATTTAAACATTTTTAATAAAAAAAATATGTCATACAATCTCCTTTTTATTTATTTATTATTACATAACTTAATAACACGATAGGACATAAAATGGATGTATAATAACTGAACGCAAAGAAAATAAATATAATTTAAAAATCTCTTAAAAATCTAAAACAGTAAATATTCCTAAAATCTTATTTCATCAATACCGGGTCTACACATCAAGCGACACGGTCAAACACAAGAAATAATTATACATACCTTTTTTTTTATATTCATTACAAAAGAATAAGGTAGCTACTGTAATTACCATACCATACCTGACGACTTAAATAATTAATGACATGAGTCGAAAGCCTCTATCACAACACGATTTTAATACTGAATACCTAGTAACAAGCTAAACATTTTGTGTACAAAAATATTCATAAAATAAAATTCATCGACATCGCTACGCTCATAGCCTAATTATACAAACATAGTCTATGGGTATATAGAATAAAAAATATACACTTAAAAGACACACAAAACAATCTATAATTTTGCCTAGTAATTTCAAGCCCCTGTGGCCTAATGGATAAGGCATCGGCCTCCTAAGCCGGGGATTGTGGGTTCGAGTCCCACCAGGGGTAGTGAAATTTATATTTTTTGGACTTTTTACATAATTAATATATGCTTTTCAAAACTAACAATGCCGTCAGAATAACTATATGTTCCGATTTGATAGATCTTCCATATGCTCGTAATGGTAGACAACGGAGCCCCGTGTGAGTTATGTAATAGCCAACTTCATGAGGTAGGCGACACTCGTTATCTGTACAAACAAACATTTGCGAAATAATTAGTTTCTAAATAAAAAAATCAGCATGGCTGTCTTTGATTTGTGTATCATTGATTTAAATTTTATGTATTTTGGCGATTCTAGTCATATTAGTGATAAGTATTGGCTCTATGTTTTGTAATACAAACTTTCTATTTACCAGTTAGTCAATTTTAGTATTTTACGCATTTGCGATCAGCAAATGGTACTAGGTAATTATTATTAGATATGTATAACATGGACTGTGTTATTTGAATTACAATTTCACCATGAGTTTCAACGGCGCCGTGGCTTAGTTGGTTAAAGCGCCTGTCTAGTAAACAGGAGATCGGGGGTTCGAATCCCCCCGGGGCCTAGCTCGATCGAAGCAATCGTTTTGACATTTTCTCAGTTATTTTTATCATTCCAATTTTCAAAAAAGGAAGAGTCAATAATGTTATAAGTACCGGCAATATGAAACTTACGTGCACAGGAATTGGAATTAGATGTCGCTGTCACAATGAAATGAGCGGGCAAACAAAAGTCTAGTGAAGAACATGGATTGGTCATGTTAAAGACGTGCAACCCTCGCTCTTCAATGGTTTGACAACTACGTGACGCTTCCGCTCCTCGCCAGGTGCAGACCAGTAACTCGCCTTGCCCGCTATTACGGAACTGATTAAAATATACAACACGAAGTATTAAAACATCATCATATCCGTTTGAAATGGTAATTAAGACATAAAAAACATAACACTCAAAATTTGTATATTTCTGAGTGCAATATTTGTCATTGTTATATGAAGCGCTGCACATTATGATAATTGAATGTAAGAAAGTTAGTACATAATACATAAAAGCATCAATTACCATCCCTAAGCAAATAATATATATTAGGGTATCTCATAAGAACTTATATTAAGAATAAAACAAAAGGGAAAAAACAGTAGCACTAAATGGAGAACAAAGATTTATATTTCGTAATGTTGTCTTTCTCGAACTCTAAAGAACAACAAAAGGAATTTAATGGAATAAAAAAAAAATAAGTAATTCGATACCTACTTAATTACTTTATGGCGAAGGTAACCAAGCTTATAAAAACATAGCCTACGAAAACTCATTAACTTGAACACAATAGACACGATTTAAGAATTTTAATATCGTTTCTCCCGTATATTGTACATGCGGTAACTTAATTTATAAAATTATTAAAAGCAGGCAATTTTACCTGAACTTGTATCAACGGTTGTTGTCGCAAATAAAATGGGTGTATCCGATAATATGACGGTCTGTGTGGCAATACAAAGTCTTCGTACTCTACTTGCTTGAACTCAGTATTGTTGACAGGACACTGTGAGCCCATTAACCTCGAAGGAATGTTGTTTTTGACCAAGTAAAGATCAACAGCGTCTATGACATCTTCTACTCTTGTCGAAGGTGTCTATAATAAAAAACCACAGCATTTTATTAATATTTCTAGCATTATTGTACAGATTTCGAGAATCCATGATGCAAATAAAAAATCATTTTTCGTGCTACACACGCAATAAAACTATTCACTACACGTAATATGTGTGACATGGGAGAAAGTAAAACTAAAATCCATGTTTGGTAATGTGTAAAACGATTAACAGTCTCAGTGACCAAATAGATTTTCACTTTGATTCCACCGCTAAAATGAAATCTAGGTACTCTCAATGATTGCCTGATGTCGAGAAACTATCAAAACCGTATTTAATAGTTACAAGGATCAAAAATGCATTTTTAGCTACAATTCTAAGCGCAACATATTGTATTGTATATATAGGTGTTAAGTAGGTACTGTATTGCATAAGGAAAAGTAATGTGAACTAACTGTATATAATCGATTATTATATTATATATGGCGTTTACCTATAAATACCTGTTACTTTATTATTTGTATACTCGCATATATTTGGTATTAGTTGCTAACGTAAACAATTGGTAACCTTAAATGAGGAAAATGAATTAATACAAGAATATTTTAATGAATTATCAATTAAATCCATAGCTACGACGGCAAACAAAGGTAGGTTAAAAATAACTTACTCTTAAAAATAGTTCGGAATAGTCCAAATTTTCGCTGATCACTTGGAAATCTGTCAAATCCTCAGCGACGTACGTAACATAAACATCAAAATGTGTAGTTCGAAGTGAACTCATCAGTTCTCTAGATCGTTCCATTTCTGTAACTGATGGTCGATCACTTGGACTTATTATAAGAACCACTGTGCTAAGCCCTCCGCTAGCATTGTTTGCTATATCAATCAAGGAAGTATTCAATGAATGTCCGAGAATAGAGGACATCACAGTTGGCAAGTTTAGTCGGTTCGGCCCTAAAATTGAAATGCAAGAATATCATCAACATGAAGAAGACGTAGGTCAATAGATCGATTCCTTCTCAAGGACGTTTTTTTTATACATACCTACATCCTAACCCTACCTCTTTGTCGGGACAAACGTTATAGTGTTTTAAAACCATTTGAAATGTAGTACTTAAAAGTCTTTATTAGGAAAGTAATGATGACTGAATGATGATTTTTTATCATTATTTTTTCAAATGAAATTGACATAGAACAATAGACGACAAAACTTTGTTTATTAGGTAAGTAATAGTTTTGAATATTTATCTATCATTGTTAGTGTTATTAGGATTTGAACACGCTTTTATAATTTCACCTAAATAGATAAATCTGTGCCTGAAAAGAGTATATGTCCCGTCAAAAAACGGGTTATCTTATCGCTCGTTTAGTAAAACATAAACATATTGTGTATGTTGACTTCTATGGACTAAAGAGAAATCGGAAGGTAATGGATACTTTAATATTTATCGATCGAGATATCAGTTTTTAACAACATGAAACCAGGCAAAATTAACAAAAACGTTACCACTCATTTAGTCATCGTAACCAATTATTTCAAATGTTACATTTTTGAACGAGTTTAGAAGATAAGAGCCAACTATTTGTAATCATCATCGACTTCGAAAACTGTGCAAATTTGTAATAAATAGCACAGTACAGTTGGAAAACCACAATCACCAATAAAGGGTCTCTAAAAAGGACTAGCGAAATCGTTTATCTACTAAACTTTACGCTCTCGAACCCATTAGCAAAAATAGTAATACATTCGAAGATAGTTCGATACAATAAGAGCATGATGACAGAATGACTTCAGTAGGTACTTACATTCACCAGTAAAGTTCTTTATGTGTGAGAACACCGTAGTCAAGTTATGTGACGGAGGTGCGATCCATTGTCCCGTGTTCCCGTGCAGTAAGGACAACGTCCCGCGATGCAAGTTTGTTTCCAATGCTCCCCCTATCCATCTAAAGATAATTTCACGTTTAATAAATAGGTCGAATCAATCATTTGGAAATTTGAAAAGTTATTTAGAAATTTAGTTAAAGTATCTCTAACTATAATTGCAATAGCAATCTTTACAATATTTATTTATTTATTAGATGAACAAATTAAAATTAATTGGGCCTTTTAAATCTTGATTCCTCCCCTCATAATTTCTTTACAATTTGATATTAAGTTCTGCCTTTTTTATTTTTTGTAAATTGGCAACACTGAGTTTTTAAGACACCTCATGTTTTATTTTGAAAAAGTTATATAACCTTAAAACAGTAGTGTAAACGATGGCTGTTGATAAACTACATTTAAGACACTGCATTTTATTCGTTTTTCAAATGATAAAAAATGCAGTTGAAAAGATTTCGGGACTAGGATTTTGATCTTTCGGACAGAGAACGTCCTGGTCAACCTAAAAAATTCGATGGTTTGGTTCTCGAGTAACTTTTAAATGAAAATTCAGCACGAACTCAAAAAGAACTTGCTTCACAACTCGGTTTCACTCAGAAATGCATTTCTTATTGTTTACACCAACGTGGAAAAAATCTAAAAGCGGGTAGATGGGTGCCACATTGCATGAGTTTAGACAACAAGCAGCAAAGATTTGATACAGCACTTTTTCTGTTAACCCGTTTCAAAAAAAAAAATTTACTATATAAGAATGTTACAGGTGACGAAAAGTGGGTATTGTACGACAACCCTAAACGAAACAAATCGTGGGTGGATCCAGGAAAACCGTCAACATCAACGCCAAAGCCGAATATCCACGCAATGAAAGTGATGCTGAGTATCTGGTGGGATATAAAAGGTGTTGTGCATTATGAGTTATTAGATCCCGGACAAACTGTTACTGAGGATCTTTATCATCAACAGCTTATTCGTTTAAGTGAAGCATTAGAACATTAAAGGCCTTTTACTGGCAGTGGAAGTCGGCAAGTGATTTTGCTTCAAGACTCAAAAGGGACTCTGGACGTAATTTATAGTTTGGACTGGAAAATTATTCCTCACGCGGCTTATTCGCCAGATCTCGCTCCTTCAGATTTTCATCTATTTCGATTGTTTCAAAACCATTTGGCTGATGGTTAAAAAGTAATTGATTTAAAAAACTCACTCTATGTTTAATATGATTATAAATGAAGTTGTATAAACAAAACAGTTCTTTGTAACGATGAACTACGTTTAATCTATGACAAAATGTATAACAGTATAAAAAGTACTGAAAAACGTTCCATTGAGTTTACTATTATTATGTCGATATTAAATATACTCTTTCCTATTGGTACATAGAAACAAGCTTTTTCCTGTGCCTAAAAATCAAGAATTATTGTTACTTATATTTTTGTGTAGAGTATATACATTAAATGTATTAAGCAATAACTCATTATTATACGACGACCTTGTGTTAAGTAAATGGCATTCAGCAGTACTCACGACATGAATTCTTCGATGTCGTAACCTTTCCATGATCCGTCAGTGGCGACTATTAAATCAATATTTGGTACACTATTGCTTACTTGACATTCTTTATGATTTTGTCTTAAGAAACCCGCTGAAACACAACATAAGTGTACCTAAATAACATAATTAACTTTTAAAGTAGCAGTAGTAGGCGCATTGAATTCGGTGATATACAGCCGAATTCAATGGTTAGCTTTTTTTCGGAATTATTTAAAGTGAGATATCCCGTAACAGGTACCAATTCTTCATTCCTTAAATTTGAAATTTTTCTTCATATTTAAATGGCACCAGGCTCGTGTACTCTTACAATCAAAAAGTATCTTTAAAATCGGTCACAAAGGGCCAAGATATCGAGTACTCCCATTTAAAGTAGGTTAATGAGAACGCTCACTATCCACCCATGTTTTCCCCTATCTATTTCCCCTCTTTCTATGTCAAGACAGTTCTATACTTTATTTATTTTGTTAAAAGGGAAATAATGAAGCTAATGCCATATCAAGACCCAACGACCCAACAGCACATACATACATATGAATTCCAAAAATATAATCGATCCGTTCAGGGGATCGAACCCTTGACCCCCTATGCATAAAAACAAGTAACTCAACGCTCTCCAGACAGTGGAATCCTGAATCATTTAAAACTTCGGTTAGTATGGGTAATCATTTCTACTAAATGCCACATTAGATAAAACTAACTAGTTAAGGTAGCCATTAAACTGAACCCGCAGTATGAAGGAATTTCAATAAATTCGCACAATAAACAAATTAGCTCACGTACATAGGTAATTAACAAATGCAGTTACAGCAGCGTTCGTTATCCTTTCCATCTCCTCGACAGGCATGTAAACTGTTATCTGACGTAATGATAATACGTAAGCAAATCTAGAAACTTCTGTGCATAAATCTGAACTGTTGAACAAATTATTGAATAAATTTCTTCTATTGCAGGCTTTAACTGTAGGCTCAAAAGATACACCATCATTTGAATAGTACATGTCTAATACTTGAGACAGTCTGAGCGTACGTCTCTGCTCTACCCATTTTGGGACGTACTGTGCTAATATGAGACCTGAAACATGTTATTAAACATATTAGGAAAGCTTGCTTTATTTTTGTTTCGGTTTTGAATACGTAATACATTTATGAACCAATGGATTACTTGCATTCTATCATATCTCCTTGACCGGTGCTTCAATTTGCTTAAAAGCATTATTGTCTGGTAAACGATTAAATTAACAGTTTTTTGACCTACACACACCGTTAGGAACAGATGTGGCTTAACATTAAGTTTATTCTGGAGTATACTATTCAGCGTAGTAACTATTGCATTTCATTGCTACGTTCATTCAACCGCAAGGCAATGGTTACTTTGTATCCATAGCCTCACCTAGGAAACCAACCTAACCTAGGAAACTAGGTGAGGCTATGGCTAAAAGTACAAGGACATTTCTGTCTACGAGTATTACATTCATCTGCTTCTCAATGCAGGCATCTAGAGTGCTCTTTTAAGATTCAATAGGGACTAGAGTAAATAAAACACTGAAGTGCTGGATTGAACAGTGTTTTGCAACACATCAAAGCTTTGTTGTTAATAATATATAAGTATTTTTTGTTATTATATTTTTAGCCAGTGATAACATACCATCAATCCCAGCTAAGATTTCAGCGTCAGTGAAATGCCAGTCGATGTTTGAACCGTCTCGAGGGAAGATGTAGTGGTCTCTGGGAAGTAAAGTATCGTTCCACCTGCTGCTGGTGCCGATAGTCATGTTTTGTGTCACGGCACCCACTCTTGGGCCTTGGTTTACTACTACTTCTGCTAAGTCACCTGTACGCAGATATTAAAAGCAATATTTTGTATGAGATACTGTGATCAGCGCACAGGGATTTCTTTTTAAACAAATCTTTCGCACTTGGAGTAATTCCTGTATCGTGGGGGACCTTACGAACATTCAAATAATGGACACAAAGAACACCCAGATTCAGAAAAACAATCTGAGGATTACACAAAGTGTTGTCCCGTGTGGGGATCAGACCAGCAACACTCAGCGCGGCAGCGTAATGGCGAAGTGACCAGTTAAACCGCTATGCCATCCGTGCAGCCAATTTAATATTATCAAAATTATAAAAAACTAGACCTGCAATTTTTTTCATATATTTACTATGTAAGGCGTGTTATAGTAGTAAAAGACGTTTTATGACGCTACTATGACTACGTGGCGTCATAAAACATTATATTAGTTCTTAGTACTTTAGACCTTGGCTTGATTACATTGGAAACGAAGACAAAATTATATTTTAACTTTTGAATTATAACATACTAGCGACCCGCCCCCGCCCCGGCTTTACATGGGTGCAATGTAGATACTAATATGGTGTCAGTGTGGAGTGATTAATATTATTATTATAGGAGATAAACATATGTTATCACGGAGTTTGTTGTAGATCCTTATACGATTAAGATATAAAATTTCGTAGTACATTATTTTGCTCCTCTTCGCACGTCTCCTCTCATATTAAATATTTTAAATGCTCGGCTCTGTGCTACTAAAATATGCATGTATTATACATATAAATGTTCCTCTTGAATCACTCTGTCTATTGACGAAAACCTCATGCGTAGTTTAGCAAAATCCGTTGCGGAGTTTAGCAGATCTAAGCTTACAGACGGCGGGAAGCGACTGTTGTATACTATGTACAGATTTTACAGAAAACTTGAAAAGCAGCGGTTTTTAATTTTCAACCCTAGTCAAAATAGATTCTTGGTACTGTAGGAATATACATCTTGAATATTTATTTATTTTAGGTTAGCCAACAGTGTTTACATTACATTTACTATTTATCAACTATATTATTTATTATTATTATATGCTACTATCTTTCGTCCGTTATTGGTGATGAGAATTTATAATCTTCTACGGATTGCATTGTTTCTAAATTATATTAACTTTATTTCAGGACAGGGAAGTGTTGCGTTGCACGTCTCTATAAGTAACGTTAACAACTTATTGCTAAGCACGCCGTATACTTGTTAGCCACTTTAATGTTATAAATAAAAGGAAAGCCGTACCAGCTAAAGTAGCCACCCAAATATTACTGATTTCTGGAATATCAGACTGCCTAAAAGGATTATTGGGTAGCGTCTCTATATCCTCATACCACTCTTGTTTAGCATACGCCATTAGAGGTTCAGCAATATCTTCCTTGTATATGTTTGCGTTAAGAATATCGGTGACCGACACCAGCTGAGATTCTAGAGAGGAGGCGATAGCAGCGACTAAGGTACCGGGAGATACCGTTCCCCAGTTTGTTTGTATCACCCCTTCCTCAATAGGACATCTGCTGTTTATTCTGAAATATTAATTGCAGTGGTAGAAGTTCATATAAATAGCAAAATAGTTATCAAATATACAATAACAGTATTGTATACAATAAAGGCTGGGGTTTTACCCTTTCGCCGTTGCACTTAAAAGTCAAAGTAAACGCTTTGACAACTCATTTTTGGTTCGAGTCGCCAAGGTTTGGAATGAACTGCCAACGGCTATTTTTTAAAGAGTTCTACTATCCTGGATCATTTAAAAGTAGAGTAAACAGGTTTCTCTTGGATAGGCGTTAACCACCTTCGTCTTCATCGTCACTTAAAATCAGGTGAGTTGAAGACAAACGCCTACGCCAATACCGAATAAAAAAAAACAATAAGTTGGCAGGTGCAACCAGCGTGGCAAATATTTTGACACGTCCAATTTTACGTTTTACGGCTTGAAACTAATAAAATACTCTTATTTTCTATATAACACAGTACTTTTTTTTTTTTCGAGACACCTCCCACACTAGGAGTTTATTGCTGTGTTGCGGGGACTTTACAAACATACATATGACGTACATATAGAACACCCAGATTCGGGACAACTATTTATGGATCACACAAATTTTTGTTCTGTGTAGGAATTGAACCTACGACCTATGGTTTTGCTGTCAGGGTCACTGACCACTAGACCATCAGGTCAGTCAATTACACGACTAAGTACTTAAGCAATTACTAATAATACATTAAATAGTTGGTATATGTATATAAGTCGGGTAATGTTTTTTTTTTATCCTACTACTAACTAAACTAACGCTTTAACATAAGAGAATATTTGTTTGGGAACTAAGTCTTGTTGCATATTTTGTGTCAAAAACTGAGTCTAAACGATGAACTCAATAGGTGGAAAAGGCTCCAAACATTAAAGGATATAAAAAACATCAACAACAAAGAACAGTGTGGCTATAAGGCTATCATTCCTATTTACTAGTTTGTGTTTTTGCATATATTATGTTAATTTAATCCTCACTACAATTTAATGTTTTTAACTGTAAGTAAGTATGCATAACTCTAGGTACCGAAGCTCATTACATATCTACATCTAAGTACATATTATATGGATACAGTTGCTTGCTTTTATTGTTACCTATTGAACAGGTACCAACTTACCTTGCATTACTTTGTGTGACCATAGTTTGAGATTGTTGGGCTGACACAGGACATACGACATTCTCATCACCCCGCTCCCATCGCCTGACTGCAGAACTCAGCATTTTATGCAGAAGGCACTTCTCATCCACTGGCAATGTTTCATCCACATTAATAAGGTTTTGGCTTGGCAAAAATATGTCCATAAGAAGTTTATACTTATGAAATTGGAAGCTGGATGCTCTGTACGGTAATAGAAATTCCGTCTCTACGGCGTTAGCTGATGATTGTTCAATGCCATCTAGACGCAAGCTGCGAAATTAAAAGTAGGTAAATATGTATCTATATGTAGGTACCTATCTATTTTGGTTATTTCCATACGACACAAACACCGTTGTTCGTTCATAGATTATTAGCTACACTGTTCAATAAACCTAGAAGAAAGTAAACCTCGCAAGACATTTCACTTAACACTTGCTAGCTAGTATTTGATCGACCATTTATATTATATACTTTAGATTGTTATAGTCTAAATACTTCTACATTTTTGTAATTACATTCTTTATTTTTAATGCCTTAATCAGTATAGATAAACGATAGAATTTATTTTAGTGAAAGTGGCTGAATTGAATAGCATCTCGTCTTTCGCTTTCTAATTGTTTAATACTGCATGCGCCTATATAACAAACCTATATAAAATATCTCAGAACTTGAGGATTTTACGAATATAGCCGTTGAGGTAAATTATAAATTATTTCTAAAGGTACACTACCTGTCCTTCGCATGCTAATTATATACTTTCATGGATTCTAGAAGCTTTCTATACTTCATAATCGGTCTAAGATTTTGAATATGAATAAAAGCTATTAAATCATACTACCTTCTAAGTAACGCTGTACTAAACAGCCTCATGTCAAGTGGATTGTTAAATTCTAGTTTCCTCAACAGTGACAAGTACACATCGAGCCGTCTTGGTGCTTGCAATTCCGCTACAGTAGACCGGTAACAATCTCGTAAGTGGCCCGGTATGCTTGGCAACAAAGCACTTTTTGCAACTACACAAAACAATAATATATACTTCACACAGTGTCGCCAACTGTTTGAAAACTTTCCCCCTAAAGCAATTTCAAAAACCACTAAATTCAAAACAAACTCCCCAACGACGGACCAAGTATTTATTCATTACAATATAAATAAAGAAATAAATAAAAACAATAAATAATTAGTTAATAACAATAGTTATTTAGTATTTTTAAGTATTTTTCTTTAATTTCATCACATTATGAAATGTAATTTCAATTATTATATAATTTATGTCATTTACTTACCAGCATTTCCTTAAAATTTTTAAAAAATACAAATAAAATTTTATCCCTAAAAATATCCCCAAAAAATTTCACCCCCTAAAAAAATCCCTGTATAGATTTTTTCCCCCTAAATTTAGGGGGAAAACCCCGGAGTTGGCATCACTGACTTCACAAATCATTATATCTTTATCATATAACATGATGAAATTAAGCAAATATATTATTTTTTTTATCGATTTTTAAATTCTAAATATAGTGTATAATGTTTACTTACGGCTAATAACTAAAAGTAAATGGAACATAAGTGTTTTCATTATTATATATTCACATTATTTTTAAAACAATAATAATCAGACAACACAATGCGTGTTGGCACACGCCAAGGTGTATTCACCGTGTACAGTATATTTCACCGTGGCATGATAAGATAGCGATTATGAATCAGCCGATTGCTTCATATTGTTCCTAAAGATAAAATAATGCTAATTGTAGTGGAGTTATTCAAATAAAAAAAAAGTAAAATAAAATGTATCTTTATTGACAATCTTTTTTACATAATTAAACTAGATTTTATTATTGGGCATGAAATAAAATAATATAATGACAAAAGAATGTTATATTTATAAAGGATAACAATCATGCCCATTATTTCCTCAATGCATAATAAAAATACAGACATGACTACACATTATGGATTATGAAAAAGAAAGAGCTGCAAATAATCAAACACCTTTTTAAAAACATACATATTAGTGACACATTTGTGGTGTTTAAATACAAGTAATAATTAACACAAACAAATATACAAATGTTAACTAAACTTGTTCCCTTTTATCTTCACTCAACACAATGCCACTTAATAATTTGGCGTTAAAATTTCATAATACTATGCAGTCATTTAATCTCTAGATCAATATAGAGTATGATCTTAGTATAATATAAAATATTTGTTCTAGGGTAGGATAGTCTCACGTGAACTAGTTTTATCAGGATTTATAAAGAGTTATACTGGTGTTTTAATTTTAACTAGAGCAGCATAGGAAATCTGATTTCATAGGAGAAAAAGGTAAACTGCATCATGCACCAAAAGTCCCTAAAAAAATATTGATATACTATTACATATGGACACATGATACGAGTTGATGGTCAGGTACAGAGGTCAACAGTAGATTATATTCAAAATATAACTGTGTGTCTTCAACATTTTGATCTCAACATCATTTATTTTATATTGACAATGCATGATGACGAACACTAGATGCAGATTATCTACAGACCCAGATACAACAATCATATTGAATATTATATAAATTAATGTTAAGCAAATGAATTTTATTCATACATAAAAATTAAATACATCTAATTTACAATACATATATTAATTTTCCAAAAGTGTATATAAATCAGCTTTTTTATAATGTTTATTTTATTTGATCACTAAAACAAAACTACTTTACACATTTATTACAAAAAATAACTAAAGCTAGTGTCATTCTTCAATGTAAGAATTGTAACAATACCCCATCGGAGTATCTATATCTGAATCCGTTCAGGGATTCAGAAGGAACTGTGTAATAAACAAACTGAATACATACATAGATAAACCCTGAAAACATTATATTCCTTTTTTGGGTAGTTTAGTAATAAATGTAACATCATTATTCCTGCTCCTCTTATACTTATTATGTTCAATCAACCTTGAATTATCCGGTGTTAGCGGCAGACTGTTTCTTTATAATTCTAAGAGACTGAGATTTACTCTATGCACTCCACTCAGTAAACTAACTGCCAAGATTAGAGCTCTTCTTGGTGGTGTGCCATGAGAGAAAATAGAACCAACATTAAATATTGTTATTATATATTTAGCTAAAAGAACAATATTATAACGTTACTATTTTTAATATAACAAAGTTTACTAAAAAACATTCCACACTGCATTTAGCTAATCTATACATTTAACAAAAATATATAAAATAAATATAAAGTAAGTTACGCTTTACACTATTACAATTGTTTCAATTACCACAGTGGTAAGTAAATGCATTTTATTCACAACATGATGAACTAATAAAAATATATCACAGTATTATCGTAGAACTAATTTTGCTGGTTTTCCATCCACTTGTCGCGATGAACCATGTTTTAGAGTAAACTCCCTCTTAATGTAGGCAAATAGTAAATCAGTTATAAGGAATATTTGTGCAGTGGCAAACGATAATGTCACTCCAAAGAAGAAGTTGGCATTGGCTGATCCTGAATATATCCACAAATGCCAAACTGTTGGTCCAAGAACTGATGTGATGATAAATGCACAGCCAACTATAAATTTTTGCTGCATGACTGTAACAAATTTACAATGGTAAATTAAAGTCAGTAAATAATAAATGGGCTTGAAGTTTGACAACAATTTTTTTTTTTATAATTCTGTTGAATTTTTCTAATTCTGGTACTGCAACTTTTAATATATGTGGCCAGGCATATTTTAGCTATCATATGTGTAATTTAAAAAATGTACAAGATATACCACATATAACAAATTCTTTTTGTGCTTATGTATAAAGGAAACAAATTAAGATGTAAGCATTTTACGCAGTGGTATTTATTACTAAGTAACTTAAAGATTATTCATAATTGTGCTGATTTTACTCTGACATGTCATTTCACCTAGTCCAAAAAACAGCAACAGAGAGATTCCTGCAAAACCCATTAGGACAGATTCTTGTAAATATGGTGTACACTTACATGTAAATAGATGTTTCCACAGTGGAAGTAGGGCCAGATAAAATCCAACATCACCTACACAAGGGTATGATCTAAATATAGTTGACAGGGCTATAAGTACTGTTGCAAGTAACACCGGTTCCTTCTTAAATCTCAGTGTAAGTGGCACAACATATAATGCTAGAGCATTGATTTGAAATGCACAAACAAACAACAGTCTGAAATGCTCGAACATTTCTGTGAAGAAATACCAAAACAGTCCAATGTTTGGCTTCAAATCTGGGACTGTCAATCTGAAACAGTTTCATAACGAGAAGTTAAAAGTTTAAATGGCAATTGTAACTACACTACATATCACATAGTCAACACATTATATAGACAGGAAAAAACACCAACTGAGGAATATCAATACTTACATAAATCCATAAGTATTGTAGACATATTTATATGAACCATCCATGATATAGGCAGACAAGTATATTAAAAAACCCCAGCTCAACACAAAAACTAGCAATGTCCTAATATAAGAGCATTTATTGCAACCTTTATTTATGTCAGCTAAGAGTATAGCAATCGGTACAATTAATAACAATGGGTAAAGGGCCTGATGGGTTGCAAGGGCTATAAACACACATGCAACAATTCTTTTGCCACTTGAAGCTCCCCACAGTGCAGCAGCTAAAAGTAAGTTTTGTATAACAGTTGTAGTCATACCAGCACAGTTCAAAACAGAGTAAGGATTAAACAAATACACTGATAACACATATTCTGATGCTTCATTCAATTGACTCTCATTTAGAAGCATACTTTTAGATTCTTCTGCTACTTCAGACAAAACTGCTTCTTGGGATTCCTTGAAAATTCTTGTAAAAGCCTTCGATGTTTTATACAATAGATGAGCAGTCAACAGGTCTAATAACGTGAATAAAAAAGGTAATATAAATGGGGCTTTGGTCAGTAAGAAATGGAAACAAAATAACATTATTGGTGATTCATGAAAAGCATCTCCTTCATAAGGGTTTATGTTTTGATCATATAAATAAACGCCTTCCATTAACCTCTTCCATGAGTTCAGCGGCGTAGCTATTTCTACTCTGTTAGCTATTGTTTGCCAGTAATCCAAATGTATCAACCAATATCTTACTAAACCTGCTACCAAATATTTTATTACTACACCCATTTTCTTTTATTAATATTAAGTGTTTAGGCGAAAGCAAGGAATAAATCATACAACTTTTTACAAAATTCGAATTATCGTAGGCATTTGACAATTGGTAATTGCTATGTGTTACTTGTATTCTGCTTGAAAGATTGAGTAAAGAAGATATCAAATCATAGTTTACTGTTAAAAGAAAGAGATGACCAAAAACCGTTCCATAACATCCAAAAATATAATGTTCAATCGGTAACGGAACGTTTTACTGAGTGAACTTAATTCGTTCTGAAGTGAGCCTGTTGAAGCTTTTCGGTATAGTAATGTATGTATGTACATTGGCCAAGAGATGCTGCCAAAAATTAAAACTTTAAACAGACAGACAACAGAGTAAATATTGTAATGTAATGGCAAAAAGGTGATGGCACAGCTAATGACCTCATGCAAGTCAAAGGATTAAACCAACATTTTCTTTATCTAAAAAGCCTTTAAGTCGAAAAAGCTTTTAATCACATTTCAATGATGAAATCGCAAATAATCTGTCACTTAGCGGTTTACTATGTTTCTAAGCGCATGCATATATTTCGAGATATAAAAACTAATAGTGTTTAAAACATAATGTTAGTCTTCCCCAAGTATGTATATATATGATATATTTCTGGGGCGAACGTGATAAATACAAAGGGTCATTGTATTGTATTATACAGGTTGTATTAGAAAATGACAAACTGTTCTTTATTGGTTATTAATTGCACTTTAAAAGTGTTGACTTTTTAAATCATGTATAAAATAATGCAAATCATTATGAAAAGCAATTATTTTTGAAATTATAATAAGGTATATTATCTAGACAAGCCATTTTCTTGTATCATAAATGAAAGTAGATAATCATTTCCAGTATAAATAAGTACCTTTAACTAACACTTAGTCTCTCCGCACGTAGTAGAAACATATAATAAGATAATAAACATAATTTATTTATAAAAAATATTTGAACGAATGGACAGTTTTTTATTTGTTATGGTGTAGGGTGGAAGGCGATGAGATGATGATAATAATGATAGGCTGCGAACGAGCAGGCTGTGCCCTGATGAGCCGCCCTAGACACTTGCAGCTCTAGAGTGCCCACCCTGGGGGGTTGAAGGGAGGGTTGGACCTTTTTTTTTTTTTTTTGAGAGAACCTGCGTCAGTCGGAAGGAAAGGGTCCCGTGCTACCACCCTGCCCAGCTGGAACGCCAACACGGTGGATAAGCCAGCACTAGGAGCCTCCAGCCGGGACGACCAACAAGCCATCGTGGCTCGGCGAGCGGCCTCACGCCACTCGCGTACCTCTTCGGGCGGAGGCCGATTGCCACTACCCGCCCGGAAATTAGTCGTCCGCCGATAAACTTCGGCGAGCACTTCCGCCTCCAAGTCCCACGGGGGAGTTTCGGCCAACGCGCACGCCGCCTCCGTCGAGACGGTGCTGTAACCGCGTATGGCTCTAACCGCCATGACTCTCTGAGGACGCCAGAGGCGTGCCCTATTCTGGGCGGTTAGAGCCTCCGCCCACACCGGTGCACCGTATAGTGCCATTGACCGGACAACCCGAGTGTACAGCCGTCTTGTGGCTACGTTGGGTAAACCCAAATTGGGCAAGAGTCGCCCAAGGGCGGGCGCAGCACCGACCAACTTTGGAGCCAGCTGCAAAAAGTGCTCGTCGAAGCGCCATCTTCCGTCGAGGATCAGGCCCAGATATCGTATGTGGGCCCGAACCGGTACAAGGATCGAGTTGACCATTATTTAGGCGCCAGGAGGTGGACCTCGACGGGGCCCATGGAATAGTAGGGCCTCTGTCTTATCCAGGGCAACCCGCAAGCCTAGCGCCTTGATCCGCCCGACCACCAGTGAGGCTCCTCTGGTGGCCAAGCGTGCCGCCTCTTGAAAGTTCGACCCCCAGGCATGGACCAGAGGGTCATCGGCGTAACAGATTACGCCCAGCCCAGGGGAGGGTTGGACCTCTTTTAACCTCACTCACTTTGCGAAAACAACGCAGTCGGTTTTCTGTGAGCAAGTTGTATTACTCCCTCTAAGCATATTTCTTCAAAGCTTTTAGTAGTTATTTTAATTTTATGTCATATCTACATAACTTGATTTTTTTTAAGATCACGTAAAAAAATGATTCTAAATATATATAATAAATATATATATACATATATACATATATATATGTGTACACATACCTGCCTATGTTAGAGGATTTTAAATAAGGTATCCGCTATATCAAATTCTTTTATTATATCAATGCCCTTCAATGATACCTATGTCAATTCACGCCTGGTCATATCATAATTTAGTTTCTCCATCATATTAAAGGTTTATGTAAATTGTAAATGTCTAAATTGCCTGTCTAGTCGTTATCGTTGCGTAAAGAAATTTCAACGCTGACATTGCACTTGTATTTGCTCTTAGTACATTATAGTTCGCTTTCAAATAAAAAAAAATATCAGCCGACATGATGCATTATAAACACAAATTTTTTAAAAATAAAACCGACTGCTTTAATATCTGCCACCTTTATTAAATTCATTGAAGTACTGAAAAGATAGGAACTGACAACAATATTTTAACTTGAATATTTTATTTTGGTATTGAATAATCAATGAATTTAATAAAGAAAGCTGATATTGACGCAGTCGGGTTTTTTGTATTTTTTTTTAAATTTGTATGTACCCTGTGTCACTCTCACGGCCAAGACAAATCTATTGACACAACTCACATAAAAATATGACAAGCGGTTTGGGTTCTAGGGCCTGCCAAAGAAATATACATACATACATACATTCGAAAAATATAACCCTCCTTATTTCGCAGTCGGGTAATGATACAGCGCGCCTAATACTGAATAGTGTAATGATAGGTTTTTATTATTAATAATGTTTGACAAAATCATTATTAGTCTCCTGCGATTAGCTGTACATAAGGTTAAACTCTGATAATTCAATGATATAGACTGACCATTATCACAATGTAAACGGTTTAATGAAATACGTAAATTTCTTGAAATGGATGGCCATATCATGAAATGATCAATTCTTTGATTTGGCCACAACATATCGTCCATTTTGGACCTCTCGGCGGAGATCGCAATGTGTCTACGAATATCAGGCGGCTTTATGCTTGCTTGGATTGCTATGCTTCCCTTTTGGTACCATTAAGAAAAAAAAAATCAATCTATAATATATAGTTTTCCTTTTACTGACATTAGAGGTTGGTCAGATAGTTATGGGGTAGGCATAGGCGTAGTTAGGGGGGGGGGGCTAAACTAATGCATGATGGACCCATGTCTATCCTAGAAAAATACCCTACCTCATAAATAAAATAACTTCATCCTCAATTACCTCAATTACAAAAACAAACACTTCAAGCTTCAATTCGGTATTGGATGTGTGCTTGAACCTTGTTGATTGATTGACCGCGCTCTTTGACACAATAAGTGAAGTAATCTTTTCAACCGACTTCAAAAAGGAGGAGGGGTTCTCAATTTGACTTTTTTTTAATGTTTGTTACCTAAGAACTTTCGACTGTGTGAACCAATTTCGACGTTTTTTTTTATTTGAAAGCTAGTGCTTCCCGTGTGGTAATTTGGTCCAGTTCTGGCAATGGCATCCATGAGAAAACCCATTTTGCACTAGGTATGTGCGCAACAAATGAAAGGATGTACTTCAAGGGTAGTTAGATGAGACTTTGGTTCAGTTGTGACAATGGCATCCATGTAAAAACCATATTAGTATTAAATTTTATGATAGACGCATTGAAGTCGGTTGTCTACTTTTAAAGTCCGATTATTTTGCTCATAATTCGACTGATATGATATATGTACCGAACTGTTATCATTTCGCCAGTTATTTATTTGCTTAGGTATTCTAAGGTGTGTAATCTACCACCGTTCATTTCACTGACCGTCGCTCGCGTTGGCGCTATTCGATTCATTCATCATCGGGAGAATTTTCACTTACCTACTTATATCTAAAGAGCCAAGAATTGATATGACAGTGACATCTGTGTGACGAAGGAAGAAGTAGCACGAAATATCAAAACCAACTTTTATCTGCGTCACCAGAAACGTAACATCGTACGCCATCTAGTAGCGAGTAGCTGAATTAAGATAACGCATTACGTAGAATTTTCTGGTTGTATCCAACATTTTCTATAGTTTGACATTTGACAGTGAGCTCAGGAAAGAACTAGAAACTTCAAGATTTGTGCTCTAGATAGCGGGATTTAGGATAAAAGAAGTGACTTCGGTGCTAGAGGCTGTTTCAAATTGGAAGCGATCAAGAAAGCCAAGAAAGTGAAACAACCCTTTTCTAGTGCAGTCAATTCATATTATTAGTGTTTGTTCAGTGTTCAGTACATTTTCATACATATTTTCGTCCTCCTGTAATCTGTGTACATTTTCTATCAATAAAGACCGTCACTACCGAACAATTGGAGTAGTTATCTACACCTTCCGAATCCTCAACAGTGAGTGTGTCTTTTTTTCTATGCTTTACAGAGGTTTTTAATTTTTGTAGTTTTTATTAGGCTACATGGTGTAATTTTTAAACATTTTAAGGACATTGCAGCTTCTGTACATATCTGTATAAAGTATTTTTACAAATAAGTTGCTGCTTTGATATGAATATAAGTAATACCTCAAAAATCTGTTATTTTTTTTGTTGTGCATATTTATATAATGAAATCAGTAAAATATTTATAAAATGACTAGCTGGCCCGGCGAACTTCGTACCGCCATATTTTATTTTTCTAATCGCAACTAAGGAAATAAAACCCTTCCGGTAAAATCGAATTAGCTAAATTGAAAATAAAACTGGAGTACTCAATTGAAAAATTCATATTGTTGTACAAAATGCGTGGGGTGCTTATTATAATTACTACAGGTATACTAAACTATCGTTAAAATATTTACAGCAATGAAAATCAAGCCCCCCACGCTTTTTGTACAACAGTTCCATTTTTCAATTTTTAGTTCAATTAGTTTCAAAAGCGTGTTTTTTTAGTTTTTTCAAACTATAATTTATTAAATGTAGATTTTATTTTTCTTATCTTTAACTATTCTTTATAAACAATGACTTCTTTACAAAATATATACAAAAAATTAATTGATAATATTTAAAAACTCAAATTTATAAATGAGGTAGATAACATTGATTTTGACCAATTGTTTCCATTTTTTTATTTAATAAAAATGACAATTATCTCAACACTAATTTGTGCACAATATTCTTGGTTAACCTGTCTTTTGCTAATACAAACCAATTTGATGGTTTTCCTACACGTGAACAGGCCACATACAGTTGTCCATGAGAGAAACACGTACTTTCTAAGTCAAGTCAATATTGTTTGACCTTGCGATTTATTTATGGTCATCGCAAAAGCTAAACGAATGGAAATTTGAAGCCTTTTGAATGGTACTAGAGATTTTGACGCCATTAATGGAATGCGCGGCAACAGGACGATTTCTCCTTTAAACTTTCCAGTCAAAATTGTTGCTTCAAGAATATTTCCGGTGATCCCCTTGATGACTAAACGTGTACCGTTGCATAATTTAGGTGGGTTTAAATTGCGGAGAAGAATAATTGGTGAACCAATTTTCAATTGTAGATTGTGTGGTGGCATTCCTGGTAAATCGAGAGAATTTAAAAATTCAATAGGAAAGTTTACGGCTTCGTTTTCGTCAACAACTGTATCGATTGATTTAAAAGTCACCAAATCACTGGGTAATAATTGTTGTCAACATCAACGTTTCTTGCTGCCAAAATAGAAAGATTACAGAGCCAATCATGATCTAAATAATTATTTAATATATCCGGGAAGACACTCTCAATTAGTTCACTTTTCGTCTCAACAACAGTGCAGAAATTATCTGGTAGTTTGATATATTGGGTATTTTACAGTTCACCTTCACCGTTTCCAATATCCAGCAATTGCTTAGAAAATACTTGTGCCAATGGATCATTTTGCACTTGTACTCGCATGTTTATGGTCAATCGAAGAGTCTCGACGTTTCGCCATAAAACGATTCTTTTAGACAGGCGTTAATTTCATCGGCAAAAGTAGAGTGAGGCATAAACTGGTAATGTCTGTCGGAAGTCACCAGACAATAGTAAGACAGTACCACCGAAAAGTTTATCGTTGCCTTTCAAATCTTTTATACTTCTATCCAATGCTTCAAGTGCATGCTTATGAGCCAAAGTACACTCATCCCAAATTATAATTGCACTCTTTTGCAACACTGAAGCCATTCCACTTTTCTTTTTAATGTTACACACTGCATTTGGTTTGTTGTGAATGTCTAATGGCAACTTCAATGCTGAATGTGCTGTTCGTCTACTATCTAATATAGTGGCAGCAATGCCTGACGATGCAATTGCCAATGCAATTATTTGTTGCGACCGTATCTTTGCAAGGATTAATGATATTAAAAATGTCTTACCGGTTCCACCTGGTGCATCTAAGAAAAAAAATCCACCTTGTTCAGCATCAACAGTCCTCATAATCCGTATTCGCAATAACTGAAGCTAAATCAATTTCATTGTAATGTTTTTCTCGTTGCAAATCTGTGTTAGGTAAATCAGTGGCCGGACGATTAGGTGCTGGCACACTAAAATACATAAATCTTCAATCAACACCAATGCTTCATTATACATCTCTGGTGTGAAATCTAGATTTGGACATTGGTTTGTTTGTTTGGCTCGATACATGATGTCTTCAGTCATATAATTTTTATATTTTTCCCATAAAGTCAATGAATGTGTTGGATAACATGTCGTCAAAATTATTGCAAATAGTTGACGCATACTATTTGGTGTGGATGTTAACGCTGCATCAGCAAGTGTCAAGTCCCAATGATTGTCTGCCTCCAGTAATTTCAATTCACAACATGCTTCTTGATATGTATTGAGCATTCGACCATTAACTGTGCGCAAAAATTCAAAAGATGTTGGTCCAGGAACATTTACCGACAACAAACGCAAAAAGAAACATTCACGTTGTTTTGGATGTACAGTGTAAAGTCGTCCCAATGTCTTGGCTTTAAATAAACCTGGTATTGATGGATGTGGTGTTCCTTTTTTAAGTGGTTCCCATTTTTTGCCTACTTTATTCCAGGAAAAATAGCGTGGAACTTCGGTGTACAATAATGTTTTTGGGAATTGGCCAAACTCATCAGATTTTTGACACAATGCAAAAAATTCAGTTAAAGTCGTCTTTGGTGGATATTGCGTTTATGACAATATTTTTAGTAAAATATACTCGCTGACCATTTTCGAGATGTACTGCAAGATGCTGGACAGCAGGATCTCTTCGTGTATGGGAAAACTAAAAATATGCCAGATAGCCTCGTCACTACTAATATATCTCCCCATTTGGTATTGTGTTATTTCGTCATTTCGGTTAATATTTTGTACTTCAAATACGGCCAGATCACTACCTTTATTAACGTATTTGGATTTCACAGAACTACAAAACTCGACATTAATATGAGCCTTATACGTTTTCGAAAGCAGTGGTGAGTATGGGACTACCCACCGATTATCAATTTCAACTTGATTTGTAGAATTCGACGTTTGCATATAAAATGTGCGGCCACCATGGTTAGTGTCTCTACGGCGATACAATGGATAACCATCGATATCCGTAATAGTATCATTCGTAAATGGTTTTGGGAAACGTTTCTTACATTTTCCATTCTCCATGCATGGCGACGTCATGTTAAAAGTACCACATGGTCCATGGATCATCTGACTTTTAACAACCTCAAACAACTCTAGGTCAGTTGATGAATTCGGAATTTCAGCAGAAATTATTTGATCTATTTCTTCTGGACGAATTTTATTTTCAAGCCAAATCAAAATGTGAATCTATGATTGATTTAATCGTTAAATATTCAATTTTTGGTAATACATGTTGCTGGCTGTATTCTATTGAGTGGCGAAAGCGAGGTTTACCAATCATAGATTTCAATTTTTGTCTAAATACACGTGCAACGATATCATGGCGATGTACTGATTGTTGGCCTGATTATAACAAAGTTTGTATTTCTTCCCAATTTGGGTTACACGTAAATGTAATAAACAAATCAGGTCGACCATAATGACGTACGTAAGTCATCGCATCTTGTATGTATTCTTGCATATTCCGTGGACTGCCTATGTAGCTTGAGAGCAAAATAAATACAGTTCCAATATCATTGGTGCTTAAGTTCTCTTCGACGTTTCCGATAATAGCATCTCGTAAATGGATGTATTCCTCTGATCGTAATTTAGCCTGATTGAATCTAATGAATCGTAAACGTTCACTTTCGATCTTAGCGTACATATCGACAACGTATTGATGGTACAGCTGACGATATCGGAAAATATAAGTGTCTTGATTAAATCTAATCATCAATCGGTGCGCATAGTAGTTCATTGAACTAACGTTTTTATTTGTTTCATTACCAGTGGCTGGATCACGCTGTTTGATGTTCATGTGGTATTCATCTTGCCCTTGCCAGAATATCAAAGGATACTGAAGTGCGTTATATGAACGATGTACATCTGAAATTACATTAACAGTTCTATCTCGACGTGTGATTCTAATGTCTCTTTTGTTAGATGGATCACCAACCATAATAATAGCAACTTCATCTACAGTTGGCGCGTTGAACCTGCCAGCACGTTCCTCAGATGGTACTTTGTCGGCTTTGATGACAATTTGACATTTGTCACTTATCAATTGTGGCGATACTCTTTTAAATAACTGAATAAGATGATTATAATTTTCGAAAAATAAATTTGAAGAAACTTTGAATCCTCATCAGGCATCGGCATTAGTGACCCAATCTTATGATACACTTGACCTTGGATTTTGAATGTCGTTTCAAAATTACGTCCATCAGATGTTAAATCGCAAATTTCAGTTGCACATAAAGATGTCATTTGAAAGCTAAAATTAAATTTACGTGTCTTACGTACAAAATACTTTTGAATCGTCTGATTCGCCAGCCAGAAGTGATTTCAAAGGTTCCGGTGGAGTAGGAAGAGGTGGAAGTACAATTTTTCCTGATGCACAACACATACCGGTTGTTTCATTTCGGAATTTCAACGCGTGGCAATATTGGCATATTTTATCCATCGCACCAATTGTAATCTTCGAATGTGCATAGTAATTAATGTCTGGTTCATACTCGAACGCAAGGCGAAAGAATGATGCACATGTTAATGCGCGACTGGTTTGTTGCCTCGTTCTTTCGAGTTCTCTAAATCTGGCTATATTCTGTTGTCGCGCAGATCTTGTCCTTAATACATTTTGTCGCAGGCGTTTATCACGCTGTTCTTGAGATTCTTGTCTACGAATTTCTGCTGTTCTAATTCGTTGAGCTGCATTTCTTGCTGCAGTTTCTTCCTCTGATTCTGGAGCTCGCAGAGCACGCTGGAGTCGTGCCTTTCTGCTACACGCATTGTCGAGGTTAGATTTTTTCCGCGGCATTATTCTGAAATTGAAAATATTTATAATGAAATAAATTAATAAATTAGATCGAAACTAATGAATGGATTAATTAACAATTATCAGATTAAAAAATCAAAATAAAAATCTGGTTGAAAATAATTAATTTTTATGATTGAAAAGAGAATTATTAAAATATTAATACATTAAAAAGAAAACATGCACGTTTATAAAGTTAAATCATTTATTCATAAGTGCGTTTATTTTATTTTCATTTATTTATTTATTTATTTTTATTTATTATTAAAAATGAATTTAAGTCTGCGAAATTTACACTCATGAAGAAAATAAAATAAAATGCAAGCAAAAAATACTTACATGTGTATAAAGTTATGATTTTGCACTGATTGATACTTGGAGAGGTTATATACTTGGTAAATGCACAGGTATATTTACGTAGAGACTGACGCAGAGAGTAGTACTAAGACTTGCACTGAGATTTTACTGAGACTATCACATTCCGGGAGATAGTATTAATTCACTCGTTTAAAAAGCAACTGAACTGCAGTGACACTCGGCGTCAATATTTATACCTGAACCTTGAATTTCCCGAACGTTCTAGTTCGCATGCTTCGAGAAGAATCGATTGATCGATTGTTCGAAATAGTGGGTCTCGATGGTTCGAGAGGAAGCTTTGTTTACGCTCAGAGGAGGTCTCGAGAACGAATGAGGTACCAAAGCTTTAGGCATTCAAACCAGAGATGGCGACTCTATAGAATTTGATGGCCAGATCTTGATACTTTGATTAAAATTTGGCGCCAAGACTTTAATAATTCTCTAACAAAAATAGTACAAACATTTTTTTGTTATTAATGGTAATAATATCGTAACATAATACGCAGTATAATTATAAAAATATCAGTCACAAACCATTAAAATAATACAGTTATATCGTGAACATAAATAAATATTACGTGAAATAAAGTAATAGAATTTATATTCTAAGAAACAGAACACAGCGCCATCTATTGGATGCATGTGCAACCTAGATGTCAAACAATATTGAAGAATTTTATCGATGAATCAACGTACACTGCCATTTATGAGAACTTCATAAAACTAAACAGTAAATAAACACTTGCTTAAGAAACAATTAATTGATACATTTTATTCGTTTACATTCACGACATAAGCGAATAATTGAGATGATAACTATCCTATCCAGTAAGTTAGACCAAAATACGGGTACATGTGAAATTTGATTGAAATCGGTTCAGTAGTTTTGGATTTTATTGGCAACATACATCGTGACACAAGATTTTTATATATATAATATAATAAGATTATTTTTTTTTACAGTGAAGCCACAAATATTAATAAAAGCTACAAAAATTTTAAAACTTCTGTGAAACATAGAAAAAAAGTATATACATACTGTTATACACAACCTGGAGCATCATGAAAAGCTTTCAGAAAGTTTCCGAAACAATGATTTCAAAGATAGAGAGAGATATTCCTGAAAATGACAGTCCTATGTCGAAGATAAGACAAACAGCTGACTCAGAGCCGAAAGTAGTATTCAGAATCTGCTGTTAATTAAAAGTGAAACAATTTGGGCACCCACCAACCGGACCATCACAGCCGCGCTTAAATTTCCCTGAAACAAATTTTGGCGCCAGATGAAGTTCTTTTCCATCAAAATATTATGAATTAAACAGTTGGTTCAACACGGAAGAAGATAAGGCTTACTGTTTTGTTTGTAGGCACTACAATAAGGATGGACTTAGTGACCAACATGACAAATTTGTACAATAACTGGGTACAATAATTATAAAAAACTGGGAGAAAGTTTAAAATAATATGCCGAGTCGTCACATTATGTTGAGAGTACATAAAAATATGCATTGCTACAAGAAAAATCGTTCAAAAACAGGAGATTTTTTTTCCCAACTCATCTCCAAGTACGACGAAAACTTTCGCATGCATACCGAGAAATTTTTTAACTATTGCAGTCCAAATATTTAAAACGAAATCATTGAAATGATAGCATGCCTAACCAGAGAACAAATTGTCAAAGAAGTAAAAGCATATGGATTTTTCGCATTTACTGTAGACGAGGCAATGTTCCGATGTTCCAACTGGGCTATGTTCCGATTCTTGCTCAATCTTATGACGGGGCTAGCGTCATGTCTGGCAAAAACAAAGGTTTGCAATCGATTATAAAAGAGACACATCCTCACGCCATATACATACATCGCTTAGCGCATTAATTAAATCAGGTGGTTGTGGATTCTTGCGCTAACGTTGCATTAGCAATGACTTTTTTAATGCTTTTGAATGTTTATACGTTAATTTTTCGCAATCAGGACATTTTTTTTGTTTTTATTCTATAGGGGGACAGACGAACAGACGGGTCACCAGATGGTGAGTGACAACCGCCGTCCATGGACACACGCATCTCAAGAGTCGCAAGTGCGCTGCCCGCCTTTAAGGGCGATGATGGGGTGGGGATGGGGGATGCAGGGAGCGGAAAGAAGAGAGGGGGGATGAGGAGAAAGGAGATGAGGGGAGAGGAAAGGGGAGAGGGGGAGTTGGGCCGCCGCAAACCTCACTCATTTCTGGGAAATGCAACGCAAGCGTTACTTCACAACCGGTTTTCTGTGAGGCCGTGGTATCATACCGGTCGAGCCGGCCCATTCGTGCCTAAGTATGGCTCTATCACTGTGGTAGAGCCAGCCAGCCACCGTTAGTGGTACATCATGCCAGCCTTACTAAGATACAAGAATCTCTCGGAATCAATACCAGTCGTGAAATGGGGAGTCTGAGTACCAGGAGATGGAGTTGTCAGTTCGTAAACTGCCAAGCAGTACTCACCAATTTTAAAGCCATCAAAATTGCTTTAAATGAAAAATGCTGTAGAAGCCCTAGGGCTGCTAACAACTATAAATAAACAAGAGTTTATCATATCCCTTACATTAGTTTCACTCTGTTCTCGCTACAGTGTCTCTATGTTCTGAGAAAATATTTTCACACCAAAGATGCAACTTTGTCTCAGGCCAGTGATTAATAGCCAGCACAATTCTCACCTTTGAAACATCTAGAAACCAATTTAAAATTTGGGATGAGATCGCAAAATTTTGCAAATAAACATGACATTTCTCTGGAACCTGTCAGAGTATCAAAAAGGCGCCAGGGAAAGGAATCTTAGATTTGCCGACTGACACTCCCCGGTAATACTGGAATATAAATATTTAATCAGGTATTAGACAATGCAGATGATTTTATTAAACATTAGAAATATATTTAAAAAACCGATGAAGAGGGGAATACCGAATCAATGGTAATGAAAACCCTGTTTGTATTAAAAATAATTGATGTAAACGCAGAAAATGTAAAAAATATATAAATAAGGACTACTGCCCAATTTTATATAAACTGCTTCAGGCAGCACTAACGCTCCCTGTAAGCTGCGCCAGTTGCGAAAAGAGTTTTTCTGCAATGAGGCGAATAAACCTGGCTGAGGACAACTATGCTTCAGCATCGTTTCTCTCAAGTATCTTTGATAAATATAGAAAACGATTTGGTGAAAAATACAATAACATCAGAGGCAGTCCTGAACCGGTGTAGCGAAAAACACAGAAAACTTAAAATTGTTTGAAAACATTTTCATCTTATTTTAATGTCGTGGAGGGGACTTTTTTAGTTAGACCCTCTATTAGTAGCTCTTTTTTTTATCTGTAACTAGTAAATAACTATACCTAATAATAATATACCATCTATTTGATTTACGTTGTTGGTAATTTAAGAGCGGAGCTTTTGTTGTTGTGTATACCTAGCTATATTAGCGACTTAAACTACATAGTTTTAGTCAGGACACAGATCAAATAGTAGTATAATAGGATAGGATAACTGAAATCCATACTTAATACCTACGTAGTTGAGCATGCGCTGATAGTCAGTGACCACCTTGCCGTGTCCAGCCGATTCATGGCTGGGGCCATGGCCCCCTCTAGGAAAAATTCCTAGCTACGCCAATGGGGGTAGGGATATTAAAAAAAAATACTTCAACAATTTATTTTTAATATAAAAATAAATTGTTGAAGTATTTTTATTTTGAAAATAAGTTCTGAAAATGGTCTTGAATTAAATATAGGCAACTGTAAATATGTTCCACAAGGAATAGATATTATCCATAGATGTACATAGGTATATAGGCAGTTATATATGTACATGTAATAGAGTGTTCGGCTTTATAAACGGCTTTTTGAACCCGTTATATATATTATATATATGTACATACATATATACCCGAAGATTTAATTGTCTATGATTAAGTCAAAATATGTATGCATATAATACATACCTACCAAACATACACTTAGATCCAGATAACTCTGTGCGCGCTATGTTCCTATAGTGGGTTAACACCTTCTATTTCATCGTCAGGATCTTCGCTTAATTCTTCATCAGAAGTGTCTGATGTTTCATCATCACTAGTAGAATCTATGATAGTGTTAATGTGTCCATTTGCTCATCCAGTAGCAGGTCGAATTGGAAATATTGGTCTTGGATTTTCTCCACGTCTTAACAGACATGAATCCATTCCTCTACAGTAACAGAACTGAATACTGCCTCAGTTAATAACGATATATCATTTGTCGCTTGACTTAATAAATACTTCGTCATAAATTTAATACGTCTTTTAACTATAGCCTATATTTTGCTATTGAATTCGGATCGCAAAGATAATTGTTTTTCTTATAAGGGGGAAAGACGAACAGACTGGTCACCCGATGGTGGCAGTGCGCTGACTGCTATTTAGGGTGATGAGGGAGTGGAAAGAGAGGGGGGTGAATGTGATAATTGGGTCTCCGGTACCCTCATTCACTCGGCAAGACAATGCAAACACTGTTTGTCTACCGGTTTTCTGTGAGGCAGTGATAAAACTTCGGTCGAGCCGGCTCACTGGTGCCTAAGCATGGCTTTCTCACGGTAAACTGACTACGTCATAAACTGGAACTCCTTTTTTTTTAATTATTCATATAATTGTGGTTTCCTCTAGTAATAGTAACATTCGTATGCTATTTTGTAACAGCCATTTTTGTAATTCTGCTTTAAAATTGCCCATTGTAGGTGTTTTATTTCGCTGTACGCAATGATATAGTGCATTATTCATAACCACAATACTGTTCGATGGCAGGCAGGTTTAGAATATTTATTTTAGTCATCGAACGCATTAAAGTTTTGGCCTACATATCATCATTAATTATAATTACTTGATTTTTCTATACAAATTTCTACCCCATGCGTACGCCTTAATGTTGTTCTACTATATTTATAATCAATATCAGATTTTATTTCATGCCACAGCTTATAATTTGTCGGAATTTTCTTTCTAACAACATCAAAGGAGTTTATCATAAGCCTAATAGCACACTTATCGAAATCGTCTATTTAAACATTACTGCTTTTCCTATGGTTTATATGGTTTTCTCATGGAAGCCATTATCAGAACTTTACCACATTGAAATTGGAGCACACGGGAAGCACCATTTTTCAAATATAAAAAACATTAAAATTGGTTCATCCAGTCGAAAGTTCTGAGGTAACAAACATAATTTTTTTTTATCAAAATACATTGAATTGAGAAACTCCTCCTTTTTTGAAGTCGGTTAAAAATGATACAATTGGGCCATTATTGACCCGTTCTGATTCACAAGCTTGTTTTTCTTTTAATATGACAACTCTACCAGCAGTTTTGAGGACCTTGGGTGTCATGATAACACGTCTGTATCCCTAAAATAAAACCGTATAAAAACGAATAAGGCGCAGGTTCGGCCGCACATGGAATACTGTTCTCATCTCTATGCAGGTGCACCCCAGTACCAGCTTCTCCCTCTTGACCGCATTCAACGGAGAGCGACTCGCATCATCGACTGCCAAGATATTTCTGATTAGCTTGACACCTTGGCGTTGCGTAGAGATGTAGCTTCACTCTGCATCCTCTATCGCTTGTATCATGGTGAGTGTTCAGAGGAATTGTTCGGACTTATACCGCCTGCAGGTTTCCACCATCGTCCTACGCGACAAAATATCCATCCCCATCACCTGGACGATTGGCACTCGGCCACTGTGCACTTCTCCAGAAGCTTTTTGCCTCGCACAACCAGCCTATGGAACAAATTGTCGCCTGTCGTATTTCCGGACCGATACGGCCTTCAAACCTTCAAGAAAAGAGCGTACTCCTACCTAAAAGGCCGGCAACGCACTTGTGACTCTTGAGTTCCGGGTGTCCATGGGCGGCGGTAGTCACTTACCATCAGGTGACCCGTATGCTCGTTTACTTATTTCAAGTACACTTTGGCACAAAATGCTTTGGCGGATGGCGGTTCTAGCAACGTGCAAAAACCAAAATATTGTCAGAGTACTTTGTTCTTTTCGAATTTAACTTTAGTTTTTTTTTATTTGGCTGATTGTACAGTTTAACACTATATTAAATAAACAATAAAAACTATTTTAGTCTGTTACAAAAATATTTAAGGTAATTAAGGAGATATAATCAATACTGAGTCACAGATGCATTATTAGACAACTCAATAACTTTCTTCTTTTTTAGTGTGTAATATTTTATTTTTAATATAAGTAATTTTTTATTTCCCTTTTGTCTCTTCTGATCTTATTGAAACTGTCCCGAATGTCTGTGTCCGTTAATCTAAGCCAGTGCCTGCTTGTGGTTGTGAGAAAGAAAATTTTCATCTAAACAAAGTGTCCAGCTATGGTAGAAAACTTTTTAAAAACATACTAATATATAGATATCATAGAGGATGCAATGAAGGCAGCACAAGTCTTTTGTAGTTCAAAGTTTTGATACCATTACTGGGGAACTGCGTTCCCTTTCGCTCGATGATGCGCTAAGGTTTTCTTATCTAACCACCGTATAAGAATAATTGTAAGGTTACAACATCCTCCAGCCCATCGATGCAGGGGTGACAGTTATCGTGGTATGTGTGTGAGCAGTGGAGTGCTGTAGAGTCATTGTGAGGGTGGCGTGGATCGAACCGTCGGCCAGGGAGACCCGTAGAAACGGTGGTGCCGCTGGCCGCCCGCGGCATAGAGAGGGGCCCAACCACGGCTAACCACCCTGGGAGGCTGCCCCGTCAGGTCGCGCATAATCCACGGAGTGGCTCGTCGTGCCGGTTGGTGACCGGATGGTGGGACCCGGCGACCACTTCCGGGAGGGTACGGGGGCCCTTCCGTCCGGCGGTTCGGTCACCGTCATGCTTCACCGATACATGATGACACAGCATTTTTAGTCTCAGTTTACATTGCCACGATGACTGTCATGCCTTTTACGTCCCCTTCCTCTTCTATCATGGCAGCACAAAAAAAGAAAAGTAGTCTTACAGCGGCATCCTCCTCTCCCACCAACCCGCTTTTTGAGGTGGAGTTCACTAACATACGTGGACTCCATGCAAACCTCAGCGCCGTACACCAACACCTCGAGACGGCTCGGCCGGCCATGCTCTTTCTTACGGAGACACAAATACGCCGCCCTGCCGACACGGCATATCTCCACTATCCCGGCTACGTGCTCGAGGAGTGCTTCCTCGCAAGGGCTGGAGTGTGCCTTTTCATCAGGGCGGATGTTTGCTGTCGCCGTCTGCACTGCCTAGAAGACACATCCTTCTCCATCCTTTGGCTCCACGTGGATTTTGGCTCTACGAGCCGGATTTACGTGTGCCTCTATCGCTCCCATTCCGGAGACTCCGAGACAACTCGACTCTTTGACCACCTGAGTCAAGCAGCGGATAAAGCGCAGGAGCAGTTTCCGACCGCCGAACTGGTGTTTTTGGGAGATTTTAACGCCCACCATGAGTCCTTACTGGGATCTTCCAAAACTGACCACGCTGGTCGAACTGCCCACGCATTTGCTCTCACGCATGACCTTACCCAACTGGTACTCCAGCCCACAAGGATACCAGACATAACGGGTCAAGCGCCCTCTTTGCTGGACCTACTGCTGACGAATCACCCAGCGCAGTACAGCGTATCGGTTCTCGCCCCTCTGGGATCCTCCGACCACTGCCTGGTGTCGACCTCAGTGCCTCTTGTTACGCCTCCACGACCTGTGGTAACAAGGCGGCGGTTATGGCACTACTCGTCAGCAGACTGGGATGGAATACGGGAATATTTTGCATCCATCCCGTGGGCTCAACGCTGCTTTAAAGATAGGGATCTGTCGCAAAGTGTGTCTGCCGTGACTGACGAAATCACTGTCGGTATGGAGTATTATATCCCCTACAGTGAAGTCGCCAGCACGAAGACCCGTCCCTGGTTCAATCGCGAGTGCATCAGGGCCGTTGCTCAAAAGCAGTCGGCCTACCGCGCATGGATCAGGGCCCGCGCACATTGTGACCCAGACATTGATCGCCTAAAAGCAGCACTAAACAGAGCCACTAGGGAATGCAAGAGGGCTTACATCAGAGCAGATGCCCAGCGCATTGCACGGTTTGTTCAAGAACTCGTCGCGTACCCTACGGGTAGCCGTAAGTTTTGGCGATTGGCCAAAGCCGTGCAGTCCAACTATTGCCAACCTTCGCTGCCGCCGTTGAACTACCCTGACGTATCACTGGCCCACGAGCCGCAAGAGAAAGCGAATCTACTAGCTGACCTCTTTGCGGCTAACTCCCGAATCGATGACCGTTGCGCGCACACGCCCACCATTGCGTCCTGCGACTCCGCAATGCGGGATATTCGCATCCGGCAGAGGGATGTCCGTGCGGAGCTTCGGTCACTCGATGTCCGGAAAGCCAGTGGACCCGATGGTATTCCGGCGGTGGTTCTTAAGAACTGTGCACCTGAGTTGTCTCCCGTACTAACGCGCTTGTATCGCCTGTCCTATTCCTCAGGAATTGTTCCGGAGGCCTGGAGAGAAGCGAATGTTCAACCCATTCCCAAAAAAGGCGACCGCTCCGATCCAGCCAATTACCGACCTATAGCCGTCACTTCCATACTCTGTAAGGTGTTCGAGCGGATCATCAACACCCAACTAATCCGCCACCTAGAGGATCACTCCTTGTTAAATGATCGGCAATATGGTTTTCGGCCGAACCGATCCACGGGTGATCTTCTAGCGTACGTCACACACCTTTGGGGTGAGGCTATGGATAGGCATGGAGAGTCCTTGGCCATCAGCCTCGACATTGCCAAGGCCTTCGATAGGGTGTGGCACCGCTCGCTTCTCTCCAAACTTCCTGCATTTGGTCTGCCACCTAAACTCTGCAACTGGGTTGCTGCCTTCCTCGAAAAGCGCCGCATTAGGGTTCTCTGCGACGGCGCGGCCTCAGACTTCCACGAGGTAAGCGCTGGTGTACCTCAGGGCTCCGTCCTATCGCCTACGCTGTTTCTTCTGCATATCAATGGCATGTTAACCCTTGGCAATATACATTGTTATGCAGACGACAGTACAGTGCACGGGCGATATTTCGGGCATCCTACTGCCAAGCTGGCAGACGTTGAGGAAAAACGACAGGAGCTTGTCGCTGAGCTCGACCGGGTCTTGAGCCGCATTTCCCAATGGGGCTGTGAGAATCTGGTCGAGTTCAGCGCCAAGAAAACACAAGCGTGTGTGTTCTCTAACAAAAAGTCTCCATTCCTTCCCCTTCCTACTCTTCAGAGCACTCAACTGCCACTGCAGGATAGGCTTAGTATTCTGGGTATGGATATTTGCCGGGATCTCAACCCTCGCGATTACATCGAGAGTGTCACTAAGGCGGCCTCGCGTAAGCTCGGCGTTTTGAACAAGGTGAGACGGTTCTTCTCGCCCGAGCAACTGTGTCTTTTGTACAAGACCCAGGTTCGCTCCTGCGTGGAGTACTGCTCTCATCTCTAGGACGGCTATGCGCAGTATTTGCTTGACGCTCTCGATCGGTTGCAGCGGCGCGCAGTCCGCATTATCGATTGTCCTGAGATCACCCAGTCTCTTGAGCCTCTGCAGTTGCGAAGAGATGTCGCCTCTATGGCAGTCCTCTATCGCCTACATCACGGGGAGAGTTCTGATGAGCTCTTCCAATTGGTCCCACCTTCTCCCTTCCTCTACAGGACTACACGTGCTGGCCTGAGGAGTCACCGTTTGTGCGTCGAAAATATACGTACCCGAACTAAACGGTTTGGCTCTTCTTTCTTGTGCCGATCGGTAAAAGCCTGGAATTCTCTACCAGCGCACGTGTTTCCTTCCCACTATGATCCCGGGTCTTTTAAGCGGGGCGTGAAAAAGCATCTCACCAGGCCGCCATAGTGTGGGTCACCATGCTGCATTGACTAGACATGCAATGAGGATGGTGACCACCACTCTTTGACTCCACCTATTGCTTTCCATCAGGCAAAGTGGAGTCACTATGGTAGGCTAATATAAAAAAAAAAAAAAAAAAAAAAAAAACAACATAAGATAGATGTAATTACGATTTACTCACAAAGCTCTCCTAGTCTTTTTGGTTTGTGGTGTTTAGTCTAGTAGAAGTATCAATCTATTCATAGTATCATAAGTATTGATTATATAAGTCTTATATTTATATTATATTATACTCTATAAAATAAAGTTGAAAAGATTTTGTTTGTTTTTTATTTAAACGGGCAAAAGTCTGGAAGTACCAGTCGGATATCATTATTTTGTGCTTGATGGAGTATTTATTAAGGAATAATATAGTCTATAATAATCACGCTACTAACCTTACGAGTGCAGCAGCGACCATAGACGCAGGTTAAACTGCGAGGAATCGCTAGTACAAATATAAAACTAATATAATCTAGACTTAGATAGATATATTTTTTCAAACATACATGGAAATATTGTAATTATTTTCGAAAAAAGAACACGCTAATATTGTCATTTACAAACTTAATAAATATAAATTTAATAACTAAAATCCGTTCCAACGGTTTAGAGAGTGAAATGGAGATTTATTGTACCAGATGTAAGGTCAGAAGACAAATTGGCAATGGAAGACCTGCTTCCAGCGAAATCAAAAGAAAAATACATGAAAGTATATGAAAATTTTTATGAGTTGTAAAAACGAAAAAAAGTGTTTTTTTTTTTCAGAAACAGTAATTTTAGCGTATTTTAATAAGACTGTTAAACTAAAAGCCAACTACATTTTGGGCAATTTATTAAAATATAACAATTTTTCTTAAACGACACAAATTTTTACTCGCAAAAACATAAAGCAATTTTTATTAAAGCACCAGATGATATATATTTTAATATTAATTAAATTAAATGTATAATATAAAGAGAATGTTTTATTTCCCTGCATTCTTTTGAGAAAAGCACTATATATGCCTCGGCGGAAATGGCAATTGCCTCAAACTCATACTCGACCTGCAATTGTCCTTGTTTCCATATTTAAGGTATTGCATGTAAATAATGTCTTAAATTAAACATCTTTATACACAATTAAACGATTGATATTATCAAAAATACAAATTTCTTATTCATATATGCGCCATTTCCCATTTAATATTTCCTAATAAAAAGTTCAATAGATAAAAAGATCTCTAATAAATATTTAGTATTATATAAAGGATATCACAGAAAAGTAATAAACACATTAAATTAGAGTCTCATAATATTTCACTATTTTAACTACGACTAAGCAGGAAATAGTTGATCATAAGGGACTTTGGAGAAAAGTTTATTCGCAATGCGAACGCCAATTTTATTCCAGTTTGCTTGCGCATATGGTAAAAACTCTTTATACAAGATTCTCCAGTTTGCATTTGCAAATGTGACACCCAAATCAGCTGAAAAGATGTAAAATATTATTAACAAAATGTTATTTATATTAAGATAATAAAGCTGAAGAGCTTTTTGTTTGTTTAAATGCGCTATTCTCAGGAACCATCCGACAGATTTGAATTATTTTTTATATGTTCGATACAGTAATTATGGAGAAAAATGTAGGTAGGCTAAAACATCATCGCACTACGGCCTTTAGAAACGGAGCAGTGACCATTAACTCTAGTGAAACTGAAGTAACAGAGTGGAACAGCTTCTAAAATATATATAGGTGCTTATTCTACTACAATATTCTAAGTTCTCTTACTTAATTCTCTGGACTCAGGGTTCTCGTTTGATAATGTAATAAACATACTTCCAACATCAGGTCGCATGTAAAATTCATTGATACGCATATAAGTATCAGTGCCTTTTTTTTCCGGAACTCCGTCTAACTTCCACGTGTACGTCAAGTCAGCTGGAAGATTATATTTTATTTAAAACATACATAGTAAAACAGTTCGAGCGGTAGGAAACAGTTAGATTGTAAGTGCACAGTAATTTTGTATACTTTGATGCGATTAATTGACGTCAGTCGACTTACATAACGTGACCACATTTCTCGTTTCCATGTTTCTCGATTTTTGTAAGTAACTGAATATATTTATATAAGACACATAAATATAAATGTATAAAGACATATAAATAATTCCTGTCTTGCGAGGGGCTTTACAAACAGTGGCGTGGTGACTACTTAAACCGTTACGCCATCCGTGCAGTCAGATTCGAGGCAACTATTTATGAATCACACCAATTTTTGTCCCGTGTGGGAATCCAACCTACGACCTACGGTTCAGAACAGTCAGAGTCAGTAACCACTAGACCAGCAGGAGCGAGTATAAATTAAGTCCCATTTAATATTGGGCAAGCCTGTTAACCGGGCACTTTTGGGAGTTAGACAAGAAAATTTTGAGTGTATTGACAGGGAAAGGAAGGATAGAAAAGGAAGGAAACGGATATTGCTTATACAGTTGGATTGGGGGGTATTAGCAAAATAGCTCAAGCAAGTAGCAAAGGTAGCCCGAACAGGCCGGTGCCGGGAAGTCCGAGTTCTCTAATATCAAAAATACTATTATTTAAATGTACTCACTCATTGTAGTATTGATTGTACCATAAGCTAAAAGGTTTAAAACATTAAACTTTCCTTCTCCCCGGTATTCTGTGCTTATCTTCACCGTAGGAGTTGTTAAATCGACTTCGAGGTGGAATTTATCATCGTCTGCACGTAGTCTGAAATCATCAAGAGTTATTAATAACTTCACTGTAACGGTCTATGTGTAAGTAATTCATTTAAACTTTTTATTCGGGATTGTCAGCATCACTGTATAACATAAAAGTTGTTTCAAAGAAAAAGACAGAAGTGCAGATTGCGAGACGCTTTTAGGTTTATTCACTCTTTGCTGGTTACGCAATGTTTGCACTGGGCTAGTAATTTAACCGAATGGCGAGTAATTTAGTGACAGACGTGTCCGAAGAACAAAAGTTTAGATTAGTGTAAGTATTGGTAATTTTGTCATATACATATGTGAGTAACGTCCCTCACCATGCGTTTCTAAAATATTTGTACAAGAGATGATTTTAAAAAAATGTTAATACTTTACCTGGCATCCTTAACTATCGCCTTTTTTAAACCTTCAACGTATGTATTTTTCAATATTATTTTAGCTAAGAGCTGCAAAGAGAAAAAAAAAATTGTGAAAGTATAGCTTAAAAGCGCTGATTAAAATATGAAAATGTGATCATCAAGTTTAGATGTGTGTACGGAATATGTGATTATCATACCTATTATGTGTTATTTTATAGTTTTTACACTAAAGTATTCGTTATGAATTTTAGATTAAGAGGAAAAAGGTCGGTCGTTTTTACAGCAGGAATAAAGAGATTTGAGTGTGGGTTTTGTGTATGATTTCTTAAACACATGATTCTTTACTGGTAATCTTTGTTGACCTTTATCTTAAGAAATCTCGTTTACAGATGTTGAGCTCAAGGATTTTGTGATTTTTATTCTCTTGAATTCCTATTATAATTAGGTCTCGGCATCAAAACCTGATCTTGGTTTACATTTTGATATACATATAAAGAAGAATGACCTAATAAGTTTCTATTTTATTTATTCAAATGGTTCATTTTATATGAGGCGTCTCATTATCCATATTATTTAATTCTAAATCTTATCTTCTATTTTTAAAAACTTCTTAACTCACTAGCTCTTCAGTTAAAAATGTCTATATATGAATATATTGCTCACACTTAATCAAGTTTGTTATAACCTTGAATAAGGTCGACTATAAATGCAGTACAGTAACATAAGAACTAGTGTTTACGCCGCTCGGAGACACGTTTTTCATTGAATAATATAATTGATACATACACTCACGCCGAAAAGGGAGGCAGAGGCGTCTCAAAGGCCCATTTTTGGTCATCGATATTTTAGTGTCACTTACATAATATATGGTGAGCTTATTGCCGTCATCTGGGCATTGTATGACTGATTTCTAACAATAGGCAAAATGTCGGTGTTTAGTGCACCGCTGCCTACCCCTTAGGCGATGAAGGCGTGAGCTTATATGTTAGAGCTTATATGTAAACCAGGGCGTACTCTCTACTGCAAATAGCGTGGTTGCCATTCTGAACTTAGAATAAATATACAATAGTTTTTATTTACAAAATAATAAATAAATAACATTTTTTTTTTAAATTGTTCAATGAATTTGAATTGGCTCTTATAGCGACCGTGGTTAGTGACTGCGCTTCCCGGAAAGACATTAGGTATTATTATACGAATTTAACGAGGGACTTTCTATAATGAGGAAATAAATACGGAAGCTATGACGTCTAAAGATAACTAAGGTCTGAAGAGGATCAAATGGTACAATGCTATCCTTATTTACACTCTGAGATCGCGATCGCGACTATATAAACTTTATATATTTTTAAGTATAACTTATTTTAATTAGAAAAGATAATTAAGTATATATGAAAATACCAGGGGAGAAACATGCTTAGCCACAAATGGGAATCTCTCTCGGACGCTCGCCTGGAGTATCACCAGATAGTGGTAGACCAACAATGCTTGCGTTGTATTGCTGAGCGAGTGACGGTACCGGAGGCCCAACTCCTCCTTTCCTCTTTCCCCTTCCCTCATCCCCCTCTCAGCGCACTTAAGACTTTTCAGTTTGTCTTGTGGTTGGAGGTTCGTTTGACGTGTCCATGGGCGTTGGTTGTCACTTACCATCAAGTGACCCGTCTGTTCGTCTGCCCCCTATATAATAAAAAAGGCATATACATATATTATATTTATATTAAGTTGTTGAAATAATAATTTTAACAGGCCTTGTTATATTAAATAGTCACATGGTTCTCAATGGAGTAGAATAGGGCCAACCCAACTTCGGTTTTTGTGTTGTAAAAGGCGACTAAGAATTGGACTGTCATCTATCAGACAGAGTTTTATATACAGAGTCTATTTGACAACAACAGGCTTGCCATCTATTACGTGAGTGATATATTCGCGAGTGTATGAAGTTTTATTTTATTACTTTTACTTACAGCCGTTTTATATCTGTGTGCCAAACTAGATCTACAATTACTTGTATCTTTGTTTTCCCAAGCAGTCTTACAACACGCTGGTCTTCTAATGAATTAAATATACCGTGTAAGTATAAAAAAAACGCATCACGGTATAGCGAACAAACAATATCAACTAGGGTTGTTAGGAGCCGATGACCAAAATTGGAAAACAAAAACCTATCGTTTTCCTCAGTATTTAGGTCATGGAAGCTTGTACTTTTTTTTTTCGTGTGGGAACCCCCTCGGGCCTTCATTCCACCGGGGTTTTCGGTGGAACGGTGTGTCGGAATCGAACCGACTAAAACCACACGGTGTGCCATACTGCGCTTGAAATAGGAGGAATTCGAGGAACACCTTTATTAAGACATCCGGACCCCTCCTAGCGCCTGCCCGCACTATGCGGGCACCTTCTACGGGTAACCTATCTGTAAGGTGGCGTCCAGACACGCGGACGTCACCTCCTCGCGGCTGGCCTAAAGCGGGCGGAGGGGAAAACCCGTCCCGACCACCCGCGGCCACACTCAGGGTGGCATGAGGCGCTGGTAGGCGCGCCTCCGCCGCCCGGTTCGCCGGCGACGAATTGGGTCCGAGTGGAGGTCATCCTCCCGGGTCCGCTCCGCCGCCTCCTTCCGCGAAATAATATCTTCGCAGAAGGTTGCAACCGCGGTATAATTCCTGTCGCTACTGGCCATGGAGCGTATAACAGCCAGTAGCGACAGATCCTCTCCGATGACTGCAGCGAGGGCTCGACGCTGCGACGCCCAAGCGAGCCGAGTCCTCACTGCAGTCGCAGTGGTGGCAGGCGGGACTCAGCAGCCGTGCCCGGAAAGGACCTGTATCAATCGGAAGGAAAGGGTCCCGTGCTGCCGCTCTGCCCATTCGACGATGACCGGCTGGAGCGCCTCTACGGCGGCAAAGACAGCACGTGAAACCTCCAGCCGTGACGACCAGCGAGCCATCGTGGCTCGACGAGCGGCCTCACGCCACTCGCGTACCTCTTCGGGCGGGGGCTGTCTGCCGCTACCCGCTCGGAACTCAGCCGTCCGCCGATAAACTTCGGCGAGCACTTCCGCCTCCAATTCCCACGGGGGAGTTCCGGTCAACGCGCACGCCGCCTCCGTCGACACGGTGCGGTAACCACGTATATTCTGGGCGGTCTGAGCCTCCGCCCACACCGGTGCACCGTACAGTGCCATTGACCGGACAACCCCCGTGTACAGCCGTCTCGTAGCGACGCTGCGTCCACCCAAGTTGGGCATAAGGCGCCCAAGAGCGGACGCAGCTCCGACCAGCTTTGGAGCAAGCTGCCGAAAGTGTTCGTCGAAGAGCCACCTCCCGTCAAGGATCAGGTAGGTTACCCGCCTCGTCCAGCAGCACTATGGGTCTGTAGGCCTCGACCGAACCGGCAGGCCGTCCCGGCTTCCTTAAAAGCACCAGCTTCCCGCTTTTCCAGCAATCAGGAAATCGTCCGGACACCAAGCTAGCGTCGAACACCTCCCTGAGGCGGTCTACCATGTGGTTAAGGGCCAGGGCCAAGACTCGGGCAGGGATCCCGTCTGGCCTAGGGGCAGTGTTCTTGGAGGGGATCCGTAGAACAGCCGCCCCTATATCCGCTTCCGTGATGGGTGGAGCATCCTCATCCCCAACGTCTCTGGCCAAGGCAGCCATCGACGGGGGTGAGTACTACACCCTTTGCGGGAAAAGGGCCCTCAACCACCTCCAGCAGGAAGCTGGGCTGGAGAGTCTCAGTAAGGGGGGGGGGGCCAACGCGCGGAGCTATTGTTGCACCGCACGATAAGGGCGACCCCAGGGGTCATGATAGAGACCCTCCAGCATCTCCTTTCTCTTCACTTCTTTGGCGCGGCTAATGGCCAGCTTCAGAGTTCTCCGAGCCTCTCGGTACTCTTCATGAAGCCGATCCTCTTCCCGCTCTTCGCGGTGACGCCGACACCGGGCACGAATGCAGGCCGCGCGGAGGTCCGGCCGCATCGGAAATCTGCGTAACCGCATCGCGAAAGTGGCCCGCCCCTACATCTACCTCCTCGGTCGGAGACTGCGGAGACAGCCAAGGGTAAACGATAGCTACCTCCTCCAGTAGGTCCCGATCTAGCTTAGAGACAGCTCACCGCGGGAAGCGGGAAGGACGCCGCACCATGTGACCCCTTCTGGGGTCCTGAGTCCGGGAGAGCTCAAATCGGGTATATAGGTGGTCCGAGAGCGTCTCAACCTCTTCCAGGACACACCAGTTCCTCACTCGTGCTGCAAGAGGGGTAGCGAACGAAAGGTCCACTATCGACCCCCCTGATGTCGCACGCACGTATTGGTGGTGCCTCTGTTTAGGAGACAGAGGCCCACCGATGTCGCCCACTCCTCTACAGCGTCGCCCCGTGCGTCCGTCCTGGGGGCACCCCAGACTTGGCGTTAAAGTCCCCCAGCACTAGAACGTGCCAAGACGCTAGTCGCCGTATCGAGGTCTCCAGGTTATTGAGGAATACCTCGAAATCACTCAGACTCCTGTTAGAGGAGAAGTAGACACCGTCTATCGTCAAATCACGACAGAAATCTTCGTTCCACTCACAACAATCTTCTCTTATGTCCCCCTCATAACTCTGACTTTGTTAACTCTTCCTTCTATGTCCAATCAGTCCTACTCTGGAATGCACTACCACTCGAAATCAGGATGTCCACTAACCGCTTCACTTTTAAGAGAAGGGTACGTGACCTTCTGTATAATCAGTTGGCAGAAATTTCACACCGTTAGTACATATTTACCAGAGTTTTATAGTGTTTATTATATGCGTTGTATGTAGGTATATGTATATAAGTTTGTATTTATTTATATGTATGTATATAGGTATATATTAGTATATGATGTATGAAAGTAATATATGTATATAATTAGATCATATTTTATAATAGTTAAACTGGTACCTCTCTCATCTATTTGCACCTACTACCATTTATTTTTGCCACACCCCAAGGTTGACTGGGAGAGAATGCCTGAGGCATTAAGTCCGCCTTTGTACAAAATGTGCTATAAGTCGAAAATAAATAAATAAATAAATGGTGATCCCTCCCCATTCAGAGGCAACATACCCTTGTCTCTTAGCGACAAGGGCGGGGAATGAGCCGCCGTGGAGCCGACGACTGCCACGGAGCCGTCCCGATCACCCAGCCAGTTTGTACGGGGAGGAACGTAATAGTGCTCCGCAGCTACGGCCACACCAATAGACCACTCTGCCATGATTTGCAGGAAGAGGTCCTGCGCACCGGCACAGTGGTTCAGATTCTTCTGGACAAGGAAGCTGGAGACGTGGTCCATTAATGGATCATCTCTACAGCCTCCTCCATAGGCGACGGCGATGACGCACAAACTACATCTGAGGCAGCCTGGGTCGATAGGCTAACCCCTGATGTCACCTGAGAAGGGTGGGGAGGCTTGCAGCCACTCTGCTGATTGGCGGGCAGATTTCCCGCCGCACACGCTGGGCAGTGAAGGGCAGCGGAACATTCCGCCGTCTTATGCCCCGGTCGACCACAGCGGAAACAAAGTCCGCTGCTGTCAAAGCAACTCACGCACTTAGGGCGGGTATGCCCTGTCGCCAAACATTTGAAGCACCTTATCGGTCTCGCAGCCAGCATTGTGACTTTGGCGTTTACGAAAACGACAAGAATCCTTCCGGCATCGCCAAGTATTTTAGCGACTGCTTCGGGGCAGCTTACCCACACTGCACCAAGACCTCCTTGGCCGGGGCGGATGGTGCCTATCCTAACATTATCCGAGGTGCAACCCGCCCTCTGCTGAATTGCTACCCGGACATCGTCGATTGACACGGAGTGGTCTAGGCCCGATATACGAATCTCCGAGCATTTAGTGGGCCTGGCGATCTTGACACCATCTGTCTCTGCAAACACTCCCCGCAACTTCTCTGCAAAGGTGTCTGCCGTCTTCGTGCCCTCAGCTCCGGGAAATTCAAGGACGCGGGCCCCCGTCTGGGCGAGACGTAGGTGACCAAAAGCACTTCCAAACTCGGTAGTGAGGTAGTGGCGGGCCTTCTTGAAGACGGTAGGCCCTTATTTACCGCTTCCGGCAGCACTGTGACCACTACGGGCGCCGTTTTCGGTCTTAGATGGACGTCCTGTCTTTGGCGCAAGTGCAAGCGCTGGCACAGGTGTAGATACTAGGTGTAGACTTCAGAGCAGCGTTTCGTTTGGCCGTGCCTAGAGGCGGTCGAGTTCTAGATTCTGGAGGCAGCCTAGCCTCTAATCCGGCCTAGCGCCCGTCCATCGTTCGCCACACTGTGTCAATAATTTGACGCAAATGGGCGTCGGGAACGGGGGAGGAGGAGAGAGCAGGCCGTTGTGCAGACGGATTTGGCTGCTCAGTGCAAACTGAGCTCATTCCCGCCCGAAACCGGGCAAACTGAGCACTAAGCTCAGCAACTTGCTCCGTCAGGCGCTTGTTTGCTGGCGTAGGCGGGATTGAATGCACAAAATCGTGCGGAGAGACAGGCCGTGATCTCCTCCTCCGCGATGATTGGCGAAATCATCGCTCTCCGCACGATTTTGTGCATACAATCTCGCCTTCGAAAACATAGAACCTGATGGGGCTGAGACCGGCGTACGCGACCTCGACCTTCCTCTTAGGCTGGTAGCAACTTTGGGAGGGAGCATTTCTTTGGACGTTTCCGCATCATCTTCCGTTGAGCGACCTCGCTTTCGAGAATCGAGGTCAAGGTCCATGTCGGCAAACGTAATGGAGTCGGCTTTGTAACGAAGTCGTTCCGACCTGCGACTGCTCCCAGAAGTCAGATCGACTTCTGGGAGCTACAATGAGGAGAGGGAGAATTAAAAGTCAACCTGGGCAGAGATCCCCATACCCAGGCAAGCGTAGGTTTATGCCCAACCGAGGGGTCCGCAGGTGCCCCGGCTGGGAGTGCGCTCGCGACGAACCACCCATCAGCCATGCATACCATGTTCACGCTCCAGAACACGGGATTCGGAGTTATTTTTTATAGATGTTTTCTTCCTCACAGTCCAGGCAGTTAAGCCAAGACCCTCGCCCCCGATTGGAGCCGCGAGACTTAACCACGACACTCCTTTCAGGATTACGATATGCCGACGGTGGCATCGAGATAAATCTTCAAATGCCTGTTCGGTGGCAGTGTGAGTGCACGCCGAACCCGTCCTCCTTCTCCACTGTAAACAGCGGAGAAACTCTGACTCATGGAAGGGTCCCGCTTTGGTGATTTTTTATTGAGGTGTCCTTCCTCACAGCTCCAAAGAGCAAAGAGCCAACAGAGTAATCGGCATACCAGCCCGCTCTGTTGGGACAGGCCTCGACCGAGTGGCCGAAGAAATTTAGCACCTCTTCTAGCCAGAAGATTAGCCGTTGGCGATAACACCCTCCTCAAAAACAGAGGTGGCGGTGTTATCGACGACGTTGCCCAGGATGCACTACGTGGAGGTTTTCTAGCCAGCACCCCATGGAAGCTTGTACTCATTTCAACCTTCGTCGATGTTGATTTTTTTTTTAAAGCAAATATTCTATTGTAATCATTTCTTGTACGTGTAATAAACATTTGTATGCATATAAAAATATTTAATTAAACAGGAGTTTTAGTAGCCGGCTTCAAGTTCGTGCGACATTACCCTGAGCTGTATTATCATTTCCAACCAAAATTTTTGTTTTGAGTTTAAGGTTAAAAAATTACTTATTTGTGATTTAAGTTAATTGAAAAGACGTATAAAAACGAAGTCACATCAACTTTAATCATAATTGAGTTATTTTTAATTTTTAGGGCTCCGTTCTTCAAAAGAAAAAAGAAACCCTAATAGGGGTTACTTGGGTTTTTTGAACTACTCAAATTTGAATTTTTAATTTGAAGTCAATGTTCCACCTCTTCGCCTTTGAGGTAAAAAGGTAGAGTAAGCAATTATAAATTCGTTTTACATGATAACTTACTCATTACTGTATTGCGCGATTTCAACTTTTAATATTATCGATATCGAATTTAATTATTTATTATTTAATAGGTCGTACCCAAGATTGGTTCAGTTTAAATTTGAAGACAATATTCAACCCCTGAGGTGAAAAATCAAGAAATAAAGAATACATGTTACTGAATCATTTTCAATAAGTAAGTTGTAAGTGATAATTTGAGTTTAATTTGTAATTTGTCATTTTATGTTTGCATGCTTAAACTATAGTAGATTGTACAAGGATCAAAAATTATAGTCAACACCATCATTCATTTACCTAAATCCTGTGCAAATAAATTAATATTCTTATTCTTACAATTTATTATGCTAAGAGCAGGTCATTATATACTTTTTTAAAAGTCAATTAGTCTTATTATTAGATACATGGAAGTTCGTTTACTTACGGAACACTCGGTGTGCGAATGAGACTCGCACTTGCCCACTTTTTTATATTTTTAACTTAAAATGTTTTTGTGATATGTAGTAGTATCAACTAATTATAAAGATAATGTTGGTAAAAAGTAGTATGTAGTTGTTTTTAATATCATAAATATGTATAAATAAAAACATTATTGCTGGTTCTTCCCAGTATATGATATTTACTTTTTTCGTTGTGATACTTTAACATCGTTAACAAATCACTACGTTCCTTGCCAGTAAGTTCCTTTTATTTACTTATGATTCCTTAGTATCTATATTTTTATAAAAATAAACCCTCTTTTCAATTTATATACCTAGCTAAAATTTTAAAATATGTAACGTGATGTACCACCGATCGAGATGCTCAAGGCTTGTCTATAGCCATGTACGTCTTTCTGAGGTCTTGTCAAATAGGTATGCAATATTTTAGTCAAATTAACAGTTCAAAAGTTTGTTAAATGATTTTTGTTTTTATTTTGATGCTAAGGTGGCAAGATAATTAACGAAACCACGACACTAACGTATTAGAAGGCAGACCTATTACCGTCAGCCGGGAACTGTATGACTGCTGATACTATTTGATAGATAAAAGTCCAATCCCTTTTCACAATACCACCTTGAAGAGATACTTAATATCTTATAGGTATATCAGATATTTAAAGTCCTGCATGGGTTTATGTATCGTATTACAATTAAATATTGCATTACCAATATAGCTTATGTTCAAAGGTAATAACATGTCATCTGAATACCTTGCAGGTGATTTGACGTAAATAATTAAAGTGGCAGAATGCATTTTTTTTTAATTTTAATCAGGCATGAAACCAGATTATCAAATAATAAATAGAGTTTTATCAGATAACAAATTCAGGCCGACTCTCGGTTTTTAATTTAACTGTTTTTTTGGGTGTGTTAAGCAACCACGCACTAATGATTTTTATCGATAGTTTAGATACTAATGCTAAAACCATTAATAATTCATTAAAAATCACTAGCTCATACTACCACTATATATATATACAGTCGTGGTCAACTAATTAAGGACATTCAAGATAGTGGACAGCAATAACCGGCTATGTACATATAAATATAAAACCCTGTTGATTTCTCAGTAACTATTATTTGCATAATTTGATCCGATTATTATACTATAAATGGCTGTAAATAAAAGATTAAATAAATATAAAAAAGTGTTTAATATCAAAGGTTAACCATGTATTCAATTTAAGGTACAATTCTGTAGCTGGACATTTAATTAAGAACAGTAAAGTAAAATGAAAAATAGAGTTAAACAGAACTAATAATCTGCAGTATTTTAATTTCTTTAACAACTTCATTTTATTACGGGTAAAATCAGTACCCAGTAGCAAAACCTTTGTTAGTAATTACCGCTTGACACCGATGTGGCATAGACATTATCAGTTTCTGACATATTTCAACAGGAATGTTTGCCCATGCCTCACAAAAAGCTTCATTAAGTTCATCTAAAGTTGTGGTACGATAAATGGCAACTTTTTTCTTAATTTCGTGCCAAAGGTGCTCGATTGGGTTGAGGTCGGGGCTATTTGCTGGCCAATCTAGCACTGATACCGACTGTCTGTTAAGAAACGACTTGACTGAACGGGCTGTATGTTTTGGGTCGTTATCATGCTGAAAAGTCCATATAATAGGAAGATGTTCCTCAGCATAGGGAAGCATAGTTTCTTCTAATATTGCCTTGTATTGATGTTGGTCTAAGTTACCCTGAACTTTCCTCACAAGTCCCACTCCACGTCCAGAAAATGATCCCCACATTTTAATGTTTCCTCCGCCATGTTTCACCTGCTTTTTTGTGAATCTTGGATTCATTTCCGCTTTTACAGGACGCCGTACGTATTGCCTTCCATCTGAAGAAATCAAATTAACCTTGGTCTCGTCAGAGAATAATACATGTTGCCATTGGTCGTAGGTCCAATGTCCATATTTACGTGCAAACGCCAAACGTGCATTTCTATGCTCTTTCTTTAACAACGGTACTTTGCGAGCCACTCTTCCGAACAACCCTGCTTCTACCAGACGTCGTCGAACTGTCCTCGCTGATACACTGACTCTTTCGTCTGCCCCAAACACTTCATGTTTAATTAAAATAGAGCCTATAGAGCCACATTTAAAGTTGTGTTATTGCGCCTGAAATGTTGCACTGCATTGCATACCATAGTTTTTGAACAATTTAAATATCCTGCTATCCTTCGGTATGACCAACCACGCTCGACAAACTTCATGATAATTTTTCGTAGTGTTGCATCGCAACTTTTATTTTTGCCCATTGTTCTTCAAAATAACTCTCAAAACTTGAAATTACAAATCTAGATTGCCACCAAAACTACCACAAAGAATAGGAGAAGAAAGAAAATAATAATTGAGATTCAGATTTTGAAACTAGAACGCAATATCTCAGTGTCCCTAATTAAATGGCCAGCCAGCATTCTTTGAACAAATAGCACTGTGATCATCTATCAGCTATACTGTAAAGAGGTTTAATGTTTAAGAAGTTGTTATTGTTTGTATAATTAGGCACATAAATGACTAATTATACTTACATGTAAAAGATGTGGAATATTGTTTAGACTCGTTGGAAAATAAAAAATAAATTCACAATTTGGATTAACTAGAGAGTGTCCCTAATTAGTTGACCACGACTGTATATACATATGTATATATATATATACTAATATACTACGCGATATATCCCCATTTTTTAACGAATTTCAATACCAATTAATTCATTATAATATAGTATTAATTATTATTTAGTAAATTACAGAGTTTTAGTAAATTACAGATTACAATTAAAGAGTATTTATGAAGTTGCACTTACTTGATTATTATTGTAATCCAATTTGAAGTCTTTTTGTAAGTAGGGATCGATTGGTGGCAAGTCCAGCTCTGGAATACCATCGATCATAGCTGCAATTCCCTTTTGAACAGCTTCCGCCATGCAATCATTTGCATCTAAAGCATTTCTGTTGCACACCTTAAAATATTTTTCTGAAATTTAACATAGATTTATTTATTTATTTATTTAAAACTTTTTTCAGGAAAAGCTTGTACAATGACGGACTTAATGCCATAGGTATTTTCTATTATACTATATATATATTTCTGCAGGCGTATGAGTGAGCTCATACTTTCACCTTAAAAAGAGGCGACTAGGGGCTATTGTGATTTCAGGAGTTAGAGCATTCCAGAGGAGGACAGGCTGAAGTAAGAAGGACGAATAAACACATGTGGATGTATGAGATTGGCATAACAAAAGAAGATTGTTTGTAGATCGGAGAGTTCTGCTATGACTGCAACATACGAACTGAAAGCATAGGACTTCTGAATAACCGATACGAGTTGAAGGAGCCACCTCAAGTCGTTGCGGTTAATTAGAAATCGGTAGTATTTATTGAAGAGATCTGCATTCAGGACGCTTTTGTCTTCAAGAAATTAAAAAATACAAGGCTTGAAGCGTATCTGTAACTCTCTGACTGACGTTAGTAGCCTGAATTTGTCAGCTAAGATTGGAAAAAATAAATAGGACCAGATCCTTAACAGAAGAACTTAAAGGTGTGATTGAGCCGTTATCGATGGCATTTTTTCTGGTGGCCTGGCACTTGGTTGGATTTACAGACAAACTGAATCTATCAGCCCATTCATTAAACAGTCTCCAGGTCACTATTAACCATAAAAATTGTTTTTTTTTTTGAGTGTGAATACCCCCACGGGCGTATTCACACTCAAAGAAAAAAAGCTATTTTCACGTGTCGGAATTGGGCACCACGGCGTCCTGGCACACGCAGACGTCACCTCCTCGGGGCTGGCCACTACAGCGGGTGGAAGGGAAACCGCGGCCACACTCAATGCGGCATTAGGTGCTGGAAAAGGCACCTCCGCCGCCCGCTTCGCCGGTGGCGAATATGGTCCGAGTGGAGGTTTTCCTCCCGGGCCCGTTCCGCCGGCTCCTTCTGCAAGATGAAATCCTCGCAGAAGGATGCGACCGCGGCAAAACATCTATCACTGCCAGCCATGGAACGTACTACGGCCGGCAGTGACAGATCCTCTCCGTTGACTGCAGTAAGGGCACGGCACTACGTTACCCAAGCAAGCTGCAAGCGTATGCCGGGGCGACCTCACTGCAGTCGCAGTTGTGACAGGCGGGACTCAATTCCCTCCTGGCAACCGAGTGCAGGTACTTGCCAAAGCAGCCATGCCCGGAAAGCACCTGCGTCAGCCGAAAGGAAATGGTCTCATGCTGTCTCCCTGCCCACTCGACGATGACCGGCTGCAAATCCTCCACGGCGGCAAAGGCAGCACGTGGAGCCTTCAGCCGGAACGACCAACGAGCCATCGTGGCTCGGCGGGCAGCTTTACTCCATTCACGCACATCTTCGAAAGAAGGCCGACTGCCTGAGTACCAGCCCATGCGCAAGCCGCCTCCGTTGACACGGTGCAGTATCCGCGTATGGCTCTAACTCTCTGGCCATTACTCTCTGGGGGTGCCAAAGACGTGCCTTATTCTGGGCAGTCCGACCCTGCGCCTACACCGGTGCACCGTACAGTGCCATTGACCTGATAACTTCGGTTGTCGACTTCGTAGCGAGTGGACGTCCGTAGTGTCATTGCGCGCGCGTGTGTTGGAAATTTAATATTATAAATATTAAATTTGTAATATCAGTGAGTCAAGTATCGGCCCCTCTCGCTTACTCCTACCAGTTTGCCCGTAAGAGGCGGCGGCCATTTTGGTTTTTGCTCAGAACAGTGTGCGACGGCAATAGCCGCCATCCCCAGCTCTGCTTCGGAATCGGCCCCTCTCGCTCTCTCCTGGGCAGATCGCCGTTGGAGCCCGCGGCCATCTTCTATTGGAGCGAGAGAGTGCGTATGGTGACGTCACCAGTACTTGATCGTAGTGTTTGTGTGTGACGAAGTGCGATAGTGACGTTTTGGTGCGAAAGTGACGCTATACTACGGTGACGTAGTGCTCGCGACAGTGACGTTTAAGCGGTCGGACCGTTAGGGTAAGTAACACCATTTTGACAGGTGCGAGTGCAGGTGTGCGCTTGCCATCGGCTGCGGGTGAGCGCTTGCCACTGGTTGCTGGTGTGCGCTTGCCGCCGGGCGTTGGTGTGCGCTTGCCACTGGCGGAGTGCCTCACTCGATCTGTGCGTCGGTGGCACCATCTTGGTCGTGTATCTCCATACATACAGCCGTCCATTAAGTTTATGCCATCGGCATAGTGCGGACAACTGGCAAAACTACTGTGTTCGTGTATTACTTAGGAAGTGTTCGTGTATTACTTAGGAGGTGTTCGTGTATTAAGTTGTTAGTCTAGTTAGTTACTGTTAGTAGATTATTGTTAGTTACTGTTAGTTTAATTAATTACTGATTGTACTGGAAGTGGATATACCTAGCAATGAGTGACTCGGATGAGGGGGATCCCCCCGTCTTGTGAAGGACCCCTTTAGGCCGAGATTATCTTTACGGAGGACTCCACCGACCGGGACTTCGGCGGCTAGAGACGTACAGGCAGGCCTAAGGACGCCCCCGCAGGTTTTGGAGATGGCCCAGGCGGCCTTCGACTATGTTATAGCCTCGGCCTCCCCCCTCGGAATCCCGGCTTATCCGCCGACTCCTAGTTTTTCGCCGCCCCAGCCGCAGCAATCGGACCCCATACTGTCAGCAGACACCAGGGCAACAGGGTCGCGGGCAATTGGGTCGAAGAGGATACTGTCCCCGGATGCGGGGACGGCTGAAATGGAGCCAAAGAGAAGAACGGCGCGGCAATTGGACACAGGGATGCCCGCTAGTAGTAGTGGTCAACTCTCGGTGCCCCCAGCGGTCCACACTCCGGCTACGGAGTACGGCTCTCCGTTCTCGTCAGGAGACGAGATTTTTATGGTGGATGACGAGAGCCTGGAGAAGGCCACTACGCGCCAACTGCTTGCGAAAGCGAACGCCGCAGTAAGGCGCATCTCCAATGTGGCCGGGGGACAGCCCTCCAAATTAAATAAGGCGGACCTAGCGGCCATCAACGAGCAGCTCCGCCTCATGTCTGAGATAGTTGGGCATTGCTGCCTTATGCTGGAAAACCAGAAGGCGGCAACTGCCGACTTGGAGAAACGATCCAGCGTCCTGGATGAGGCGAGAGCGCGGGAGGAGGTGCGCGCTCAGAGAGCCGAAGCGGAGGCGGAGCGGGCTCGTGCGACCGCTATGGAGGCCGCTATCGCTGCCACAAGGCACCAGGAGGAGGGATGGACGGCAGTGTCATACGCGGGGGCCCTCAAAAGGCCAAAGACAAGACCACCTGGTGCGGTCTGCGCCATATATCCGGCAGAGGGATCACAGATAAAGGACTCGGAGGAAGTCAAACGTATTGTAAAGTCCTCTGTCGCCCCGGCAACCCTCCGGATTAATGTAGACCGGGTGCGGCGAGTCGGGAACGGGGGCCTAGTGGTCCAAACCAGAACGCCTGCGGATCTCGAAAAGCTGAAGGCGGCACTGCCAGGAACAGTGAGGTCCGCAGAGCTGAAGGCGAGGTCACCACTGGTGGTCATAAGAGACCTCGAAGGGAAGGATCCCGACTTTGCCGACACAATGAAGACGGTCGTGGCGCAGAACTTCGCAGACGACCCCACGTGGACATCAGAAAAAGTGTTGAAAGAGTGTCGCCTAGCATTTAGGAAAAGCAGGATGGGGGGCTCAAGGTCCGCCATGGTACTTGCCTGCTCCCCGGCACTCAGGAAGGCGCTAGTGGGTCGTGGTCGACTCTACATAGGATGGGAAGCTTGCCGAGTGGAGGACTTCACCACGGCGGTCCTGTGTGCCAAGTGTGCGATGTATGGACACAATGAAAGGAAGTGTCGCCAGGACGCCATCACCTGCATGAAGTGTGGTGCGTCTGGTCACAGGGCCGACGTCTGCGGAGCATCTTCCACTTGCTGTGCGACATGCAAGAGATTTGGGCAGAAGGAGGCGGCAGGCCACCAAACTGGGGCCCGCGAGTGCCCAGCGAGAGTCCACGCTGAACAGCGTATGGTGGATTCTACAAACTACTAATGGCTCCAATAAATTGTAGAGTTGGCCAAATCAATTTAGCCGGGGCGGAACTTGCCACAGTGGAGCTACCGATTACCGCAGAAGAATTGGACCTAGACGTCGTTCTGGCTCAGGAGCAATACCCTGGGTCCAATTGGGGCGCCGCAGGTAATATCCTGCAGAGCGGTGATACACCAAAGGCGTGCGTTTATGTCCGTCGCAAGGACCTCCCATGTGCCCTCTTACACCATCTGTCGAACACACACTGTGTAGTGTGCCATCTTCTAACCGACGAAGAGGGTATTTACGTGGTGTCCGCGTACTTTCAGTACAGTGACGACATAAATATGCACTTAGAACATCTGGGTAGAGTAGTGGACGCCCTGAGGGGTAAAAAGGTAATTATAGGGGTAGACTCAAATGCGCATTCTCCGATGTGGTACTGCGAACCGCGGCAGTATACCGGACGAGGGCCAGACGTCACGCATCGCCGTGAGTCCATGGAGGCGTTTATCCTGGCCCGAGGCCTGCAGCTGGAGAACAGAGAGGGAGCTCCCCCGACGTTCTCCTCTGCGAACGGAACGTCCAACATCGACCTCACACTGTCAACAAGAGGCTTCCCGGTGACGGGATGGAGAGTGCATGAACATAAAATCGAGAGCGACCACCGTCTCATTACATTTAACGTGGCAAGGGCGAGCACTCCACGCGCTGGGCTGCTGGAAGAGCCTTGGAGACTGAGGGATCGCGGTGTGGACTGGCCTCTCTTCGAGCGCCGGATACAGGGAAGGGTGGGGAACTTAAAATGGAGGCAGTCTGCGACTGGACTCTGTAAACAGTTCACTGACGTTGTGTTACATACTGCCAAGGATACCTTGGGGGTTGTACCAGACAATAACTCACACGGACATGAATGGTGGACACCAGAACTCGACAGACTACGCATGCGTAATAACCGACTCAGACGTAAGTGGCAACTTACCAGACCACAGAAATCTGGACCCTTGGGGACAGGCCTACCGAGCGGCGAGTGGGAGGTCTAGGCCTCCACGTAACGTAATAAATGGCACAAAGTATGCCGAAGGATACGCTGGGAGTGTGAAGGAGGCCATGCACAGTCTCGTGTATGCCCTCTGTCCTGACGACGACATGTCCAAGGACAGTGAGTGGCACAGACAAGTGCGGGTTATGGCATCGTTCACACCGTCAGGTGAGGATGCCCCTCCTCCCGAGGACACAGCAATCGCGAGAATAGTCAGGGAACTGCCTAACACTGCACCGGGTATCGATGGGATTACCGCTCGCATTGTCACACACGTATGGTCAGCCGCGTCGGTTGAGTTCTCTGAAGTGCTTAGGAGATGTGTCCAAGAGGGATGTTTCCCGGATACTTGGAAGGATGGCAGGCTGATTGCTATCCCGAAAGGGAATGGCAGGCAGCTTTCCGACCCCAAAGCGTACCGGCCCGTCACCCTGTTGTCGATCTTTGGCAAGATTTTAGAGCGCGTAATGTTGATGTGCGCACCGCAAATAACAAGAGGCTTATCGGATTGCCAGCACGGGTTCACTCGTGGTCGGTCGACAGATTCAGCGCTTCGAAAAATCATTAGCACAGCGCGGGAGAGCTCGTCGAAATATGTTCAGGCAATATTTTTAGACATATCAGGGGCCTTTGATAATGCCTGGTGGCCCATGATGTTGCTCAAGGTTAAGCGCGGAGGATGCCCGCCTAACATCTTTAGGATGTTGGTGGGCTACTTCGTCAATCGCCGTGTGGGCCTGTTTATCGGGGACCAGGTAGTGTGGAAGGCAGCAACGATGGGTTGCCCGCAGGGATCGGTACTGGGACCCACGCTCTGGAATGTTTTAATGGACGACTTGTTCAAACTGCCACTGCCGGGGGGAGTGAGCATGGTGGCTTACGCCGACGACGTGTCAATCCTGATTGAATCCGGATCCCGGGCGAGTATAGAAGCCACGGCCTCTACTGTTTTGTCTCTCGTCGGTGAGTGGGGGGTACGAAATAGGCTGGACTTTTCTCCTACCAAGACGCTGACAATGACGATAAGGGGGAAATTCCAGCGGCCGCCCATCATCAGGTTCGGTGGGACGTCCATCAGGAATGTCGCGTCGGCTACCGTGCTGGGCGTGGTAGTGGACCAAGGACTATCATTTGCGCGGCACGCGGTATCGATTGGGGAAAGGGCGGGTGCTTGCTTCGGCAAAATGTCGAGGGTATCGGCGTCTTCCTGGGGTATCCGCTTTAGGGCCCTTAAGGTCTTGTATAGGGGCACTTTTGTTGCCACGATATCGTATGCCGCTGGCTGTTGGTATGAGCGTGCGACCCTTTACGTTGTGCGGTCTGCGCTCCTGCGCACTCAAAGACCTGCCTTGATTCTTTTGACCAAGGCTTACAGATCGACGAGCACTGTCGCGTTGCCGGTCCTGGCCGGGGTTTTACCGGCCGACCTCGAGGTAATTCGGGCGGGCAGACTAGGCGAGGCGCGCAAGTCCGCGCTTGGCAGGGAGGAACTACAGGGTGCCAAACTCAGAATAAATGAGTCCGTTGTTGCCGAATGGCAGCGGCGTTGGGACACATCTGCCCAGGGGAGGGAGCTGTATCGATTTTTCCCGGAAGTGGAGGTCCGACTCAAGGCAACTTGGGTCGAGACGGACTATGAGGTCTCGCAATTGTTGTCTGGGCACGGCTGCTTCAGGGATAGGCTGCACAAGATGACTTTGACGGACATAGGGACTTGCTACTGTGGGGAGGGAGACTTAGAGGACCGACATCACGTATTGTGGGAATGCCAGATATATGGGGAGGAGCGTAGGATTCTTTTAGATAATGTTAAGGTGCTCGAGGTTGGGCCGGTCTACTATCGCGACCTCGTGGGCTCTGAGGCGAACTTCAGGCAGCTGCGGGACTTCGCGCGTAGATGGCATAGGATTCGGAGTGGACTCGAGAGGTGAAGAAAAAAAAAGCGAAATGCGAAGAAAAGCACAAGGACGGAGCCAGCGGTACCACTAAGAGTGGGCACATTGCGACCTAGAAGACACCGAAGGCGTATTTGTGTTTGTCCGCCCCAGAAAGGGGAGAGGGACACATAGGGACAAGGAGGAAGACAAAAACAATTTGTAGGGAGTCAAGAAAGTGCGCGCGGTGGAGGCCATTCCGCGCGCACCTCCCGCTGCTTCGGCCTGCATAACCAGGATGGTTCGTCAGGCCATGGGTGGTTGGTGGGTTTTTGACCTGATAACCCCGATGTAAAGTCGTCTCGACGTAGCGACGCTGGGTCCCAAGAAATATCCTCTGTTATGTTGTCAACAGTAGCTTTTTTGGTAAAGTTGCTAGATATAGATGATACGCACTCTGCAGATTTGTCAATATTGAGAATACTAGAGTGGAGAGAATGTCGTCTTGAACTCACCGATGCGTAGCGACTTTTGGCACCCTGTAAGATATGACGAAAACCATAAGGTTCAAAGGCACCACCATGAGCAAGCATCAGATGAATCATGAGATAGGTGAGGATAGTCAGAAGGATATCGTGACTAAAAGTGTTTAAGGCATTTGAAAAATCCACTAAAGCCAATAGTACCCTATTGGCTTTAGTGGATTTGGAATTCTTAATTCCTGCCCGAATGCCGTGACCTGGTACTGCTGGTATAGACAAGCCTCCAGCACTTAAGAAAGAAAGGAAACAATGGAAAAATATTATTATTATTAAATAAATGTGATCATTCCCCGCTGCGTTAGATTTAATTGAAAGGATTATCTTTTTGTCTGCCCCTCTTACAACTGGAGGAAAGTCGGCCAGGTACTGGAATTAATGGTAATTCAGTAAAAAGAATAAAAGGCCAAGAGTGATTGATAGGTCTGATTGTTAAAACGTTCATTTAATTAGTTAGCAAGGTAGTTAAGTTAAATGATTTATGTTACTAAATGTAAATGTATACTTTTGAGCCGTTTCCTTATATAACAACAAAATAATTTCGTAACATATTGGGGGAGCCGGTGTTGTGCTAGTTTATAAAAGTGGGTATCTATAGTGTGTTATATAATAAAGCTGAAGAGATTTGGTTTAGTAATTTTTATATGGTATAGGGGGCAACTGGGGAGAAGATGGGACACCTGATGTTTAATTAAAAGCAATTAAAGCATTAAGCAATTAAATATTCGCAAGTGATTAAATTGCCCTTGCTGTGCTGGTTGTTTGTTTAAACGGGATATTCTCGTAAATATATTTTTGCGTTAGTAGAGCTTTTACTGAGGAGCAATAAAGACAATAACACATTACGCTACGACCTGACAAATTAGGAGTGGAGTAGTGACCATAAAAACCGGTATAACTACGGTGAATGGCTTTAATGTAATACGTGTTAGCGACTCGTTTCTGCACATTAGCTTGCGTGTCTGTGTACGGTGTGTATTGTAATTCCAAACCGTCGAGCATTTGTGGTTGAGGTAAATCATAAACCATAAGTGATTGTTTAACTGACAGCAAAACCAATTAACTATATTAAATACAGATAAATTACATAGAAAATAGTTCTAAGTAGTGTTTTTTAAAGCCTCTACTTACTACTAAAAAACATAACCTTACTACAAAACCACAAAAGTTTATTATCATTTGAAATTAATTAAAGTTACTTCATCTTCCGCAGCAACTCAACTAACTACACTTCGGTGCTTACTAAAAATGTTCAAATTCTAATGAGCTTCTTATTCTTCAATATCGACTTCCTGGGCCATCGTAATAACCTTCGAGTACCATCACTCAGAGGGCTCGCACTCTACAGTGATTCCAACATTACACAAAGCGACTTTTGAATAGGCTACTAACATTTACAATTATCTTATCTTGCATTTTCGCCTTTCCTTAGTCACAGATAATAGAAACCTTTGCAACGTTTAGAACAATTTTTAGTCATTTTTGGTCCGTATCCACTGAAATCATTATGCCCACCAACCATAAAACAGGAAATAAGCAAAACACTCTTGTGACGTCAATTGTAAAGTATATAATCTTATAAGTACATGTAGTAATTGGTACCGGCGGCTTCGTCTACATTCAATTTAGATAACACAATGTAGCTTGTATTTGGTAACAGTTTACATTGATTGACGGTTTTGAATATTTTTTGATAGTATGCGTATATAAACCTAAGTATAGTAGATACTGGTGATAACCCTGAAGTAGTAACTTTATAACACTAAACTGATGAAATCCGTGATCACGGAGCTAATGAACAAAGCGGCAAGTAACAAATATCACAACAGAAAGTATTTGTACCCCATAACCTATTTATTTTAAACTCATTCATTAGATACAGTTGGGAAAGATTAATGAGCTATGTAATTTTTATGATGCCTTACAAAATTTTGAAAAAATACAATATAATAATTCTTATCAAATCACCTTGTAACATTACATCTCATTACTTTCAACATAAAAACCGTAACCGTGACTAAAATATTTACTTAAGATATACATGGTTAGATATACACGTTTTTAAAAATTCAACTCACGAAGATTTATTTCTAGGGGATTTGAATGGTAGAAGCAAGTCAGTTTTATAAGGTTCTTTGAAGACACTGCTCAATGCATTTTATCCATAACCGATTTAGATATTACTTATCAGGTATTTGTATTCTAAGGAAACTATTAATTAAATCAACACTTTTAAAAGGTATATCATTCTATCATACAAACAACTTTTCTTATCAATGGAGGGTTTAATGAAACCACAGACTTGTAACGTTATACCTAAATTGTTTCGATAGAGCAACGCATCTATGAGGCAAATAGTTTGCAACAAATGTTGTTCTTTTGTTAATTTATTTATGTGCCTCAGTATGAATACATTAATTACCTTTTTTACAATAGTACACGTTGATGAGCCAAAAAATATAACGTAAAAAGTACCCCCCGAGTCAATTATGTGATCAGGGACTCAGGAGATACTCCTATCTTGGAACTTCTGAATAGTTTTGACTAAAACATTTCGAGTTTGAGCTCATTTAGTCTGCTTAACGAGTTGAATACATAAAACTTGGTAACTAGATTCGAACGCATTAGTTTTTTTTAGTTTTAAGTTTTATACCAGGAAACTGCTTCGTAATGGGCATTTGGTACACATGGAATTTATTAAAATGGAATTGGATTTATTTCGTCTATACTGTTCTGATAAGTCAGAGGTAAGCTACTTTACTACAACAACATCTTTTCAACAACATATCTTGGCAGCCACTGCGAGCCCTAAAGAATCCTGTCCGAGTTTACCTTCTTTGATTAGAGAGATACGTTGAGAAAGAAATGGAGTCTTCACAATGTAGCCTAAAATAAACACGAAACGTTAGCTGAAATCGTCAACATCAGGGATGCCCCATCGTGAGAAGCTTTTTGGATGAGTCAAGAACCCGGAAGTAATATTTAAATACTTATTGCATTTTCATATTGCAATATACAAATAATGGGTTATAAAAAATGGATCTGCAGGGTTATTTTTTTCGAGCGTATGATACATATCGCGCCTAGAGTTGATGAGTTTTCACATTCTTCTCATAACAAAGCCATTCAAATAGTCTAAATAGTGCCATTGACGTAGGGTATCACATTTCAAAATGGCTTCCGCGAAATAAAATAGAAAGTTGTGTGAAAGAAAAGAGTGTTGTGTGAAACAAAAGGGCAAGACGTTAATTATTAATGAAATGATATCGGGTTTTATGTATTTAGTTTTTTTTTTTAATTTAACTCGTTAAATTGAAATTTAATACACGTGTCATATTGTTTTAGGACTCTTTCGGATAAATAATAAATAAGCTTTAGGAAATTAAGAAAAATTCTAATATTTTCGTCATTGTATGTTGCTGTTATCTTTGGTCGTTTACATATCCGATTACTTACAAGCGTGCCATATGTAAGATGACACACCACTTGAATGGCTATTCATATAAGTTTCCAAGTCGCATTTCGTATCGATTGTATAATGTATTATTGCATTTCAAATCCATTGCACAATGTATTTCGAAGCACGTTATGCGGATTTTTTCCTAAATATAGTCGAGGCCAGACTATGACGTATTATAGTGCCACACCGTACACTTAGTTAAAAAATGAATGGAAACACGTTTTTTAACGAAGTGTAATTGGGGCCGAATGATTATATTCTACAAGAACGACGTTTATCTCTTAATTTTAAAATATAATATATAATATTTCTTTTAAATTGGACGCAATGTAATTTGATGTGACATATACACCGAAAAAGTTGATATTTAAATGGAAACTAAAATTTTGTTCGATAATATCTAGGTACATGTCTACATGTTTCGTTCGAAAATAAAATTTGGACTGATTGTTGATAGACATGAAATGCATGTGGGTTTTGTACAGAACTGCACGTAGCAGAACTTGAGAAATTCTGCGCTTGTCACGATAACGAATTTTCTATATACATATGTACTCAGCACATTCAGGCAGTAGGACTTCATATATTCAAATATATAGAATATTCAACGCTCGTAATCGATTGTTTCTAACTATTAACTATACTAAGATGGATTTAGAGTAAATTCGCATAGCAATTCATGAGAGGACTCCGACTTTCAGGCACCAGCCAGTTCTAGTTATCTATTGCTTATACTCCCAATCTAACTGTATAAGCAATGTTCCTTTCCTTCCGTTTCTATACTTCCTTTCCTTGTCAATATGTTCGAAATTTTCCAGTCTAATTCCCTAAAGTGTCCGGTTGTCGGCAGTAGGCTTGCCCCGTATTACGCAGATGGGACTAATTTATAGTGTAGGCAAAATGTGGGCGTTTATTACGCCTCTGACTACCCCATATTGTACAGCCGTGAGCGTATATATGTATGTAAGTTAGCACAGTTATGTGTCTTTTCTACATTCTACTAATAGGAACAAGTTGGCATTACTGACATAATAAACTTTTATTACGCAACTTTAGGTTATTATTACGAAATATGTGAACATTTCACAGTAATATTTAGTTACGCAAAACTAGGCAGTGATTGACACAAAGCTAATAATATGTTTCCAAACACATGGATTTATTCCAACCCCCATTGATTTCTTAACGAAGAGTAATAAACAGATCGAGTTTATGAACTCGTCCAAACATACGTTGGGGGAAATTAAGGCTTTTTTTGGTAATACTAGAAAACCTCTTTAGTGACACGTCATTAAGGGTTGTAACTGTAAGTTGTTTTGTGTAAGCTCTAAAAAATCATCGCGATATATGTAGATTGCCAGGCCACAGGGATACTGACCTCATGTCACAGTATAGTCTCGCAAGTAAGCCTATACCAATTAAACACTACATAAAGATTTCATTTTTTCTTTTCATTCCAAAATTTTAAGCAAAGTTTAAATTATTTATTGAATTGGCAGTCACCCTCACATAACGTCCCGTATATTTAATTTACAAATAAATTAATATAAAAAATACAGATGCAAATTATTCTACTTTGTTGCATCATTTATTCTGGCGAATATGATGCAACTGATAAGATGCTCCTTTGATTTTTTTATAAGCAAGTGAGCAGATTTATTACTTGCTTATGGCATTTTTTTACTTTAAAATTTAATAATGCTGAAAGCAAAATCCTATATATGTTATACATAATTATATAATTATACTATCTTATATCATATACTCGTAGTGCCTGGTTGACAGCAATTAGGCTTGCTCGTATTACGCTAGTTTGACCGAATTCTAAATGGCAAAATATGGGTGTTCAATACACCTCAGCCTACCCCTTAGGGGACACAGGAGTGAGCGTATGCATGTATGTATGCTAATTAATCGAGGCGTTTCAAAGCAAGTGTTGTATAATTGTTCAATAACTTAAATGAATACAATACTTTATTTAGTAATTGAAATAGGGTCATTGTAAGGCTTTGTTATAAGTAGAAGGTGTTTTAATAAGTGAGCGGTGTTTTATTAATATGTGTATTATAGCGGAAATTCAACTACTAGGTACGTGTTTAGTTTCCATTTCATATTATTTTGTTATCAACAATTGACCGAGTATTGAAAGATGTGAACCTAAAAAACAGTATATCTTCTAACTATTATAAATAATGTCTTATACTGCGACGTTTTACTGAGAGGACCACGTCGAAGAACGTTGTGCAAAATGTACTTATTGAGGAATCGTCTTTTTTTGAGAAATGCTCCTCCCGAAGCTGAGATGATGACAATCATCATGGTAATGAATATGTGGTGTGAGGTTATTCTACTTAAGCTAAAACCCAGAGTTTAAATTGGGTTTGCTGTGAGATATTTAAGAGGACAAAGTTGTCTAGCCTGTTGGCCTAGTGGTTAGTGACCCTGACGACTGAGCCGGAGGTCGTGGATGCTATTCCTACACGGGACACAAATTTGTATAATCTACAGTTAGTTGTCCCGGGTCTGGGTGTTACTTACGTCCATTGTATGAATATCCCCCCACGACACTCTCATTACTCCTAATGCGGGAGTTGTCTTTAAAACAAAAGGAGATATTTACCTGAAATTCCATTCAGGCAATAATAGAGCCCAAAATGCTTAATATTAGGAAGTATTCTTCAACGACGCAGTTCAAGTAACAGCAGTTAATAGATATGTTATATTATAAATGTTGACACGATGACAGTTTACCTTCAGGTAAGCCGTGTATATGTTTGAGTCAAACTGTAATAGATGACCTAGTGTTACCGTATAGTCCAAACAAAAGAAAATCTAACGTATCGTAAAAGTTAACGAAAATGATAACGTAATTTGATAGATTTGTTAAGTGTTAATGCCAAATAAACTTTTTAACCAAATTTGCAACAGTTCAGAGATTTGTTTATTACAACAACTGTAATTACTCTATTTTTTTTTTTCGGCGACGAAGCGATGGCATCCCACGCCCGCTCGCTTTGGACCATGGACAGAACCATGGTCTCTCCGATAGCTGCCACGAGATCGGCAAGCTGCTGCACCCACGCAGAGCACTCCGTCAGAGTGTGGGGTGCGGTATCTTCGCGGCAGCCCCCGCAGTGGTGCCACACAGGCGTTGGCTCCCGGCCTATACGGCACAGGTACCGCACAGTTACCGCCATAATTGTTGCGTACCCTGCTCTCGGCCGCTCAAGTCGCTCTTTCCAGTCTGCCAGCAGGACCTGGCAGAGCTGAGACCGATGCCCCTCTATGTCGGGAGGAGTGGACCTCAGCTCTTGCGCCTTGCGCCACTGATATAATGACGCAAGGGACTTTGCCTCTAGGTCCCACGGGGCAGTTCCGGCTTGGAAACTGTAATTACTCTAACAATTGGTCACGTTGTACACCACTTCGTCTAAATGATTCTATGTTATTTACATTTTTTCAAATGAATGTGTTAATTAACATTGATGACAGATTTTTTTTAATATGAAAATTATGTATTAAAATTATATTAATTTATCTTAATTATTGTAGAATAGAACAACTAAGATTGCTGAAAGTAGAAGTAGATAAAACACTTACGTATGTCTATTGCACCGTGACAACCACTGAGCGCCACTAACAATAATAATGTGTTTTTTAAACTAAACATATTGAAGATTAAAAAAATACAAAAAAGAAATATATGTTATAAGGTAAAACACGCGCACTAGAGACAACGTTATGGCATCGTTTAAAGTTTTACTTGTGTTGCTCTCGGGTAGCGCTTCAACGGCCCGCCATATAACGAGGCTACGATTGCATAAAACGCAGTTTAGCCTTCAATATGACTACTTGTTTTCTGAATATATAATCTTATTATCAGCATGTTAAATTAATTTGTTGTGAATTTTAAGTACTGTTATAACCTAGACATTACAAGAAGAAAAATCTAAATACACTGATATAAACTTTTTATTGCCAAATAACGCTCAAGAACACTAATGAAAACACCTAACAGCCATACTTTGATATCAAAGTATGGTTTAATAATATATTTTTTTATAAAAAGAAGGTTCTTGAAGTCCTAAAAGCTAGCAATAGCTTTTGGGACTTGAAGAACCTAAAAGCAAACAGATATCTTACAAGTCCGGTTATATTTGTTTTACTAACCTTATCTAAAAAATAAAATAATATAACCACAGAGAACTCAGGAAAGCAACAACAGACTACTATTATGTTGTTTTTTTATTTCTGCACACTGTTTCATAATATTTAATTGCATTAGTCGGATCATTATCACTTTCAGCTCCTATAACTTTCAGACAGTCTAAAGATCATTTCATACCTCACTCTGGTATAGTTGAAAACATTCGATTGTTCATCTCCTGCTACACCACCCAAATCTTGTTAACGGCTGAACCGATTTCGATGAAATATATAGGAAAAACACTCTATTGAATTGCCTTTCACACAAAAATGCGTGCATGCAAAATGCATGTTGTTACACAAAAAAAATACAGCCAAGTATATCCCTAAACTATATTCGGCCTTATATAACCTCATCATATTGAGATCTACTGGAGTAAAGTAGTACTAATTGAATTGCCATGAGCTTAAACCCTGAAAGAATAAAATACTCTAAACTTTAATTTGTAAGGCGAATAAAGTGTGACAGATTATAAAACAAAAACAAATAAAGTTTTCTCATACACCAACTGAGTTGTGATTTTTTTTAATTTCCTAAGTCTATTAAGAGAGTGAACTGAGTATTCCACATCTTCAGATATAATATACGTATATTGTATTATTATAAAATGCGGGAATAAATATAGTACATATGTAAAGAACACAAATGTGGTAGCAACAAAAGTAGTGATACATTTTTCTTATATTTTTTTATTTATATATTTAACTTAATGCGCATATTGTACAAGGCGGATTTAAAGCCTTAGACATTCTCTGCCAGTCAACCATCGGGTGTTGCAGAAATAAAAGTGGTAGGTGCGAAGAACAAGGGAGAAAAGAAGGAACTAGTTTAAAAGTAGTATAAATACAAGAAAAAAATGTTATACACATTATTACATATACATTATTACTTACGTAAAAAAAAGAGAAGAAAGAGAAAAAAAAATGATTTGACAATCAAGCCAACTCATTGAGCAAGAGATCACGTACCCTTTGTTTAAACATGAAGCGGTTTGTGGACATCCTCATTTCGAGTAGGAGCGCATTCCAAAGAAGAACAGATTGGACATAGAACGAAACGTTCACGAAGTCGGAGTAATGAGGGGGACATAAAAGAAGATTATTGTGTGAGGAACGAAGGTTTCTGTCGTGATTCGAACTCAGTATATAAAGATAGAGTGCTAAATAAGATAGAGGAGATGGAGAGTTAAGAAAAGAGAAGAGGGAAGTCAGTGCGTGAAGATTACGTCGCTGGCGAATCGTATTAGCTATTTTAACTCAGAACGTAAATTAAAAATAGAAATAAATCGAATGCAATTATTAAGAAGTCGGTCAAGTTTATTGGGTAGATCTGCATTCAGGTCGAAATAACATACATCACCATAGTTGATTATAGGTATGATAAGGGACTGCATTAGGATTGTCTTGGTTTTAGTCGGAAGGAATTTTTTTAGGCGATACAGACTTTGGAGAGTTCCAGTCACTTTCCGACTCACGTGAGCCACCTGGGCACGCCAATCAAGACTTGAGTCTTGATGTAGACCCAGATCTTTAACCATTGAGCTTAGCTTGACAAGTCCTTTGCTGGCTACGATAATTGCCTGACATTTAGTGGGATTTACGAATAATCCAAACCTAACCGACCAGCTTTTTATTAAATGAAAGTCCTCGTTAATTTTGCATATATTATTTATGGTTATAGAGTAGACCGATTATTAACTATTAAATTACACAAAACATAAGTCCATGAAGCGTTGCCATATTTTTTTTTGTAAATGTTACGTGACGCGCCTAAAATCATTTCGGGTTTAAAGATTTGTTATACGAGGATGGATTGAAAAGTTATCGCCCGATATCAATAATGATTATATTGTTGTAATACTACCCCCATTAGGTTAGGTGTAAAATTTTATTACTGTAACTTTTGTCATTACTAAGTTAGAGCAAATTAAGTGAGACTACTCGTACCAATTTATAAAGGAATGGAGACAATTGAGTTGAATTACATTTTCTCCATTTCTTTTTAATTTTCTCTCATTCTCATTGAATTGAACAACGTGCGATCATCAAACACTTGTTTCAAATAGGTTGATGAATTCAAACGTTGACGAGGGAGTATTGAAGATAATACTCGCTTCGGCCGACACACGACGTCTTCAAGAAAACATAGCCATAGTGCTTGATCTCATATTAGAAGACCCCAGATTAAGTATCAGGGAGATATCAAACATCATAGGTATCTCGTATGAACGAACACAAGACATCATTGTCAATAAAATTGATTTTTTTCAGATTGCTGTCAGTTGAGCAGAAACAAGTTCAACTCACGAATTCCTGGGATTGTTTAGAGTTGTTTGAGGATTTTTTCAATAAATTTATAGCAATTAATGAAACGTGAGTCTACTTTAAGTATTTAAATATTATCAGAAAATGGCAAAGGAAGCACCTAATTTTATATTAGGGTAGATAGGCTGGGTAAGGTATAATGCAAGTCTCGCATGGGGAAACGGGACTGAGTCCGTAGCCGTGTGTAATTGGAAAGGCTTCTTGGACAGGGACATCAACTGGCATTTATTGATACTGAATTATGTAGGTAAGTGACTGTTGGAAAGCAAGATGCCTGTTACCACTAAATACGAAAATAAGAACCAATTAAGGCTAATATTTAATTATATGAATAAAAAGATATATGCTGCAAATGTGAGATTAACTTAAAACTTAGGTCAGTTCAAATAAATCGAAGGATATTTTGACCTAACTTGATTTTATTTAAAGAGATTTATTTGTAACGCGCGAGAGCCATGCATCGGCACGTATGGCTCGACCGGTGTATTACCACGGAAACAGAAAACCGGCTGTTAAACAATTCTTGCATTGTGTGAACGTGTGAATGAGGTTACCGAGGTCCCAACTCCCTTTCCCTTCTCCTCTTTCGCCTCCTCCCTTTCCCTTTCCCCTACCCTAGAAGGCGGACAGCACACTTGTGACTTGATTTGCAAGGGTTCGACAGTCACTTACCATCAGGTATATGTTCGTTTGTCCCCTATACTTAAAAAAAAAGAGTATGAGAGTTCCGTTAGAAAATAATGGGTGAAGTATGATGAAAGTGACGAATGTAGTTTTTTTACTAACTAGAATTTTTAAAAATTACAAGAACGATGGTAATATGTGTTTTTATGATAATAGATTGTAGAAGTCATAATTATTTATTTCTATTCATATTTATACGTTACATATTTTATACATAAAAACCTTCTTACTACGGAACTGAACAAAAAGCATTAGGTACAAAAGGCGACCTTCTAATTGAAACTAATAGCTTCATAGGATGTTTGTAAAAAAATATAAAATAATTATCATACATTTAAAAAATGCGTTCTTGGGAGTTCTATGGGCTACTATTAACCATGAATGCTTGTCATTAGCAATTAAGTTTGATAGTTTATATTTATTCCGTTTTTTGTTTTCAGCCTATAAGCATTCATAAAGAGAAATAAATAAAGCCTCTATTTATAGTTACATAGCTGTTGCTGCCGTTAGATATTTATTCCTATAAACATTTATTATAATTTAAAGATTAAATATATAATATAAAGAGATTTAGTATTACTAACTGTTTATTAACAAAAAGCGTTAGTAAAACATTTAACATTAAAAGTAATGAATAGCCTGCCTGCTTTGAGGGGTGATAATTGCAAAGGCATATTTCAATGAGTACAGTAAGTAATTTAAATAATTACTTACTAAAACCTAATGTTTTTCTGCTTCTAGTGTAACATTGATTTAAATTTGCTGTTTTGACAATTATTTACTAAACTTACAGTAACAGTAACTAGGTAGTTAGTAGCTGGATCATCTTTATGAGTATGTTTGTCAGTATATGTGATGTTTGAAGTTCGTCAAGATATTTTGAGTCAATATTATTTCATGTCTTAAGAAATAAAACACATAATAAAAATGCCACTGCGAATTAAATATGCGGCTTTATACCTTCATGACTTGTACCTATTCTCAAGAACAATAAGTTTTACACATGTATTTGCTAAATATGCCTGGGTTTTCCCATCATCTTGAATCATTGATAAAGTCAGCATCGATTAGTATGGCCACGCGTATTGCTATAAATAAAAGAATCACTATGAATTTTTCGAAATAGGTTTTGTTAAAAATAGTAGTAAGTCTATTATTTACTGATTTTACATTTATTATCACTGATCTGAATGATAAATTATGATACATTGTAATTAGCTATATTTTTAACTCTTTTTTCCTCGCCTTAGAAGTGAAATATTTTTTTTATAAATATTTTACTTCTAAGGCGAGAATAAAAGAGACGAAAAATAAAACGGACGAACTTTGAGTGTAAACATACACACACAAACACACACACAAACACACACACAAAATCTATCTTAATAGGAACCCCTTTTTAAGGTCAATTAAAATAGATTTGAATTCCATAATAATCACGAGACTTTTTTATATTAAATTGTCACCCAATTAACATATGCTAAATTCCAGCTCAATTACAAACCGGGAATTGGTAAAACTAAATAAAATGTTGTAAAAAGAAATAAGCGATGGACATCGTAATTCCTCCTTGAAGTCTGTAAAAACTAATAATACGTACCTAATTTAATAACTCAATTAGTTTTGATGAAGGTTATTAGGTACATTATACATATTCAAATTTATATTTCACAAAAAAGTTAATATACATACATAGCACATTATTTAAACTAGAGATCGCTTGGTAGCCGAATTTCGACCATAATTCATTGTTTTAATACTTCCCTCGCCGTTATAAATTGAACTGTGTGAAGCGGTAGAGTAGTGGTTAATGCGTTGACCTTGCGATCATGTGATCGCAGATTCGAATCCCACCCAGTGCACTACCGTCGTGACCCACTCTTAACCTTGTTAAAAATAATACTAGGAATGTACCTATGCCTTAAAAAATTAGAATGTATGTAGGTCGTAATTTATCCCAGGACAGGTACCTACGGTATACATACATATGTACATATTATTCTCGACACGTAGTTTTATGTAGCCTTTTAAACTATTAGTTTTTAAACCACTTAAAAAAATTGTGGGTTGTATGTTCGACTGTATATCTTTTATATGTATTTTAAGCGATTCCTCCGCCAATAGTGTACCGATTTTCAATTATTTTCTGGTCACGTATTTTTTTTTATTTATTTATTAAGTATTAATATTAAACATACACGAAGACACGTTTTTAGATTATAAAGGAGTCTAAAATAGTCATAAATAACACTTCTAACTCTAGTTTTATCTCAGTTGAGACATCCAAAGCTGAAGCGACTATCTAGATAAACATTTTAAATATTTGCAATATTAACAGAAGTGTTCTAAGGATAGATTTTTAATAGTATTGGGGGGCAAATGAGTAGACGGGTCACATGGTAGGTGTCTACCGCCGCCTGTCAACACTAATCCACAACTCAAGAGCCGCAAGTGCCCTGTCAATTTTTGAGGGAAGGGGAAATAGGGGATGGGCAAATGGGGAGGGGAAGGAAAAGGGGAAGGGGTTGACTTTCCGGTAAACTCAAAATAAGCACTGAAATAAAATACAATGCAAGCAATTGTTAAAAACTGCGTTTTCTTTGGGACCGTGGCAAAATAATCCGATCGACATATGCAATACCAGATAACTAATGATACTGAAACATGCAGTCATATAACGGTGACAAAATTGATGCAACCAGAATGTTAAATATGTATATTCTACTGTCTTTCGAACGCGGCTTCGTTTGCGTAAAGTGTATTTAGTTTTTTCCTTCGGAAATTCTAGAACAGGTTTACTTTTCTCTTGATAAAGTGTAACCCATGTCGTATTCTATGCCATTAGCTATTCACGTAGTTAAAGGTGCAATTTCATGAAAATCGGTGCAGTAGTTAAGAACTCAAAGCTAACATACAAACGAACAAAATCACTTTCGCATTTAGAATATAAAGTATTTAGTTAGCAAAGGTAGATTACCTATTACAAACCGACTAAAAACAGCTAAAGATAAATAAGAAACAGATCCACAAAGTGGGTACATTTTTTAAAATTATTGTTTTATTGTATGCTGTGTGGTTCACCGTGGAGTAGAATAAAGCCACCAGTTCTCTTTCCGGTGGTGTCATAAAAGGTAACTAAGGGATCGGAGTGTCATCTATCAGACCGTATGTATACACTTGTATACACTCATACAATACCCGGTTGACGGCAGTAGGCTTGCTCCCTATTATGGGACCAGAGACTATTTGACGTAAAGTGGGTGTTTAATACACCTCTGCTTATCTCTTAGGGGATACAGGCGTGAGCGTAGGTGTGTATGTGAGTATTTTATTATATATTGCATATTTTAATTTTGATTTTTATTTATTTATTTAGATACACAAAACATACATACATCTTGTTTATTACAGGAAAACTCCCGAGGCAATATTGTATGTACTTATATTTAACAATTAATAAAAATAACAATTATGAACATAAATTAACTACATGTCAGAAATAACGCAACTTTGGGCTACTTCGGTAAATTTTGGCAGCAGTCTATATATGTAGCCATTGCTTTAATAATCTTATAGTTACGAACTTCAAGTGCGGAGACGGAAGCATAAACTCAGCTGAAACTTCGGGGGTCGGTGACGCCAACAACGTCGAAGCTTCATGTAAAAAGACCTCTTCGGGGGTACAAGCAAGAAAGTTTGTCTGTTAATTTGAAGTCACAAGATAAATTCACAATGTTTAAACATAAAGCATGTTCCCACAAAATGCAACTCATTAAATTATATCAACAACACCGCCTTTTAAATCTTTTATAGCAAAAGTTTAGTTTTACTGTATAGCTAAAGTTAAGAAGTCGGCGTTTAATACGATGTTTACCGTACACCAAGCACTTAGGATAGCAAGAACTGGCTCACATACAATTACATATATTGCTTATTTAGTAAAATCTGTTTCAATCAAATCGAAGCAATGATTTTCTTCATATCGTTTATTCTTCAGATCCATGTCCAGGGTTAACACGATAACATTTTCAACGTGCCAGTAGCACTGTCAATATTGCTATAATGACATTCATAGGATATACATAATTAGATGAAATATAATGGAATAGCGTATGGTCACCATATAATGTGAAAGGATGGAACCTTAAATATAATGGATTATTAAATTTTTCGCAAAACTAAAGACCTGATTATGACTATTGTATTTATTTCGTTTTACAATTAAATATGGTATATATCTGATAAACTACTCGTAACTGGCAGTAGGCACTGTCTGCAAAATATTATAAAAATATTTCAATCACCATAAAAAAACTTTAAAACTAATATAAAAAAAAATGAATAAATAAAAAGTAAAATAGAGGATTCAAGTTCATTTATACCTACAAATTTAGGTATGTTTATTTGTTCACTTAGAAAAACATCTGACTGATCAGATTCAAATTCATTCATCAGCTCCATATTGGATGGAGAGAGGTGTGATTTTGTGCACCTATAGCCAATGAAATAAATATCTAAAAAACATTAGATTTATTTTATATACATACATGTAACGCTAGCTCGCTTTGATTTTGAAGTTAAATTTGTTGTAGGTAATGGAGGATTATAAAAAGGTTACCACAGTTTAAAGATGGTCAAAGGTGTTTTTGAAGCATATAACGTTATCAACTGGTCTAATGGTTTTTTTGTTAGTGATCCTGGTTGCTGAATCAAAGGTCGTGGGTTCAATTCCCATACGGGATAAAAATTTATGTTTTTTTTTTTTTTTATGCGATAGGGGGCAAACGAGCAGACGGGTCACCTGATGGTAAGTGACTACCGCCGCCCATGGACACCCGCAACTCAAGAGTCACAAGTGCGTTGCCGGCCTTTTAGGTAGAGGTACGCTCTCTTCTTGAAGGTTTGAAGGTCGTATCGGTTCGGAAATACGGCAGGCGACAATTTGTTCCATAAGCTGGTTGTGCGAGGCAAAAAGCTTCTCGAGAAGCGCACAGTGGTGGAGTGCCAATCGTCCAGGTGATGGGGATGGATATTTTGTCGCGTAGGACGATGGCGGAAACCAGCAGCCGGTATAAGTCCGAACAATTCCTCTGAACACTCCCCATGATACAAGCGATAGAGGATGCAGAGTGAAGCTACATCTCTACGCAACGCCAAGGTGTCAAGTCGATCAGAAATATCTTGGCAGTCGATGATGCGAGTCGCTCTCCGTTGAATGCGGTCAAGAGGCAGAAGTTGGTACTGGGGTGCACCTGCATGGAGATGAGAACAGTATTCCATGTGCGGCCGAACCTGCGCCTTATAAAGTTGCAGGCGGTGGGCCGGAGTAAAATACTGTCTCGATCTGTTTAGGACACCAAGCTTCTTCGAGGCTAATATGGCCTTACTCTTTAAGTGACCGCGAAAATGGACTTCGCTTGATATATCGACGCCAAGGATTCCGATACTGGCTGATGCAGTTAGGGAAGTGCTCTCAAATTGAGGTGATACGACCAATGGCATCTTTTTAGCGGTGAACGCGCAAACCTGTATCTTCGTGGGGTTAAATTGGACTAGGTTAAGTCGACCCCAATCTGAAACTTTTGATAAAGAAGTTTCGATTTCAGACACAAGTTTGGATCGGCTTTCGATGACGTTTACCCGAGAAATGTTAGCGCGGCCGGTGTAAAGGGCATCACTCGTGCTATCGTCTGCATAGCAATGGATGCTGCTAATCTGCAGCATGTCGTTGATATGCAGAAGAAACAGCGTGGGTGATAGCACACAGCCTTGTGGGACACCAGAATTAACAGACTTGGAGTCGGAGCATGCACCGTCAACAACGACCTTGATGCTTCTGTCTGTAAGAAAACTGGTAAGCCAATTGCACAGTTTCTCAGGAAGCCCATAGGAAGGAAGCTTCGCAAGGAGCGCTTTGTGCCAGACCCGATCGAAGGCCTTCGCCACGTCCAAACTAACAGCCAACGCTTCCCCCTTGGTCTCGATCGCCTGTGCCCACCGGTGAGTCAAGTATACGAGAAGATCACCAGCTGAACGACCCTGACGGAAGCCGTATTGTCGATCATTGAGGAGCTGGTGGTCTTCTAAGTACCGGAGAAGCTGGCAGTTAACAATGGATTCCATTATCTTGGAGAACAAGGAGGTGATGGCTATGGGTCTGTAGTTGGACGGATCCGAGCGATCTCCTTTTTTAGGGATTGGGTGCACTAGAGCTGTCTTCCATGAGTTCGGGACTACGCCAAGAGAGTAGGAAAGCCGATAAAGCCGATTATGTGATCCAGAAATAGTTATTCAGAGTCTGGGCGTCATTTGTGTCCGCTGTATGTATGTTTGTCGAGTCCTCCGTGTAAGAGAAATCATTATTAATGCGAGCGTTGTCTAAAATTATGTAACGTAAACCGAATGTGAGCGAAATAACTTCAGTACTCAACGCGATTGTCCATCTTCCTTAACTCTATATTTTAGACTCTATTTTGACGTTCCGTCTTGACATTGTAATTTTTCTAGGCAGCTAGACATACTTTAATTATTGACGGACTTGTAGAGTTTCTTTTTATAGACTTTTTCTACTTGAATTTCATAGAAATGGGCATCTTTATTTCTGTGCGTCAATAGAGACTCAAAGATCTCAAAGATCTAATCAAACACTGCTGCTGGTATAGATTCTACTGAGAGAAGTGTAATTAAAATCAATCTAATTTAATTCTCCTAAGTCAGCCTACGGATGAACTTGGATAAAACCAAGATCATGTTCAATAAACATGTACTACCGGAACCGATTGCGGTACACGGGGCCGTTCTGGAAGTTGTTCAAAAATATGTATACCTCGGGCAGACATTGCAGTTAGGTAGAAACAATTTTGAGTACGAGGTGAACAGAAGCATTCAGCTGGGTTGGGCAGCCTTTGGGAAGCTACGCCGAGTCTTCTCATCTTCGATCCCACAGTGCCTTAAGACGAAAGTCTTCAATGAGTGTGTCCTACCCGTCATGACATACGGAGCCGAAACGTGAACACTTACGGCACGGCTGGTCCATAAGCTTAAAGTTGCTCAGCGTGCTATGGAAAGAGCTATGCTCTTTGTTTCTTGAAGGGGTTGCATCAGGAATGAAGAGATCCGGCAGAAAACCAGAGTAATCGACATATCCCACCGGATCAGCAGGCTGAAGTGGCAATGGGCTGGCCATATTAGCCGCAGTACCGACGACCGTTGTGGAAAACGAGTTCTTGAGTGGAGACCGCGTCTCGGCAAACGTAGCGTAGGACGCCCACAGGCCAGGGGGAGTGACGATTTGCGTAAGATGGCTGGCAGGAGCTGGATGCGAGAAGCCGAAAATAGATCGAAGTGGCGTGCAATGGGAGAGGCCTATGTCCAGCAGTGGACCGCGATAGGCTGATGATGATGATGATGATGATGAAGTCAGCCTCTCTTCTCAATCCGTGGAAGCGTATGCAATTTTATATTAAGATCGGTCAGGTCAGGTTTTATTAAGGTGGGATCAGTCGTGCCTGTATGAGTTATTTAAACGTGAAAGTAACAAACCAATAAACAAACTCACTTTCATATTTATAATACAATAAAATAAATATAAAAAATATAGAATAATGATAAGAAGTTTAAACTACATTCAAACTATTAATAATGGCCAAACAAAAATAAAACAAACAACAGCTTTGGAGTTTTATATAAATAAATAGTAGCGTAAAATTGCTCATTCCGACTACCCACACACTATAAAATATGGATCGTATTTCTACAAATTCAAATAAAGAAGAACGACAATGTAATAAATTAACTGAAATGCTATTCAAATTCATATTAGAAACACTGAGCCATGGAAAGTATACCTATTTGGGAAGCAATAGTCCACAGCTTTACGATTTATATTATACAATAAATGTTTGTCTATAGAATATATATACATAGCTGCTCCAAATACTCATTCCTAACTCATAATTTGCATAACGGTTAATGCTCACGGTACGTAAATTAATGTTATATTTTGAGGTCTGGCTTACACTTACTGTACAACGTATTTGAATGACAAATTATACTAATAGAAGTCGACTTATAATTATTTTTAAGTAAGGTTGTCGATCTCATTTTAAATAAAATGTCATAGCCATCACAGGTAAAGAATGATATTCTCGACACGTCTCATTTATCCTTCATATTGAATGCACTGTTGGCCGCGCATCTTTGTGGGCCCCAGCCGGCTTTCAGATGACAAGATTGGTACATTTTTTTTTATTATAAAACCAAAGGAGTCTGACTTAAGGTTCCGTAAAAAAAAAGAACAACTGCATACCTAATTAAAAAAATGAATTGAATTAAAATTGAGTGCCCCATCTGAAAAATCAAATTGGGCGTCCGACAAATCGGGGCCATTCTCGCTCAGGGTCCCCTCCAGGTCAGCAAAGCGTTCAAAGACCAGAGACCAACTAAGATTAGAAAAAAATCAGTCATATAAAGTTTATTATATTATTACAATTATTCTTCTTCTTGTGGCAAGAAGTTCCGGATTTTATTATTTTTAATCGCTTAAACATGTTACAATATGTCGACGAAGTAATTTACTAAGTCACCGGTAAATTGGTAACAAGATGACAAGGGAAACTCAACATCGATAGTTTCAACCCCTCGACTAAGGGACAGACGAAGCAGTCGAAAACGTGTTGACATAGTCCTAAACCACTGGCTTGTCGCAACTTACGCCTTTATTGACAAATTTCTTGTCCTACACGTTATAGCTAAAGACTACACGAAGAAATAAGTGGCTTTATTGGAAGAGAAGGCGCCCGATCAGATTGATGTCTTCGGGACAAGCATGAACAAAGCAATGAAATATATTTTAGTTAGGTTTAAGGCACTCCAGGTCTTCACTGGAGAGTTTATGGATAGTGATGATCGCCATGTGCGAGCACAGAGATGTCAACGGTGTCTCTACACTTGTGACGATGGATCATGTTTTTCAAACATGGCCTTGCGGATGAGAAGTTTATAAATATAATGCATAAGTATTCCACTACTAACACTGGCGGCGAAACTCATGTTTTTTATTAATTAACAAAATCATGTCAGTATGCGTTTCGGTTGAAACCGGCATCTCCCATCATAAGGCTGAATAATTTTGTAATGTTATTAAATATTGCATATTTTAAAATTGTCCACAAATGGGATATCAAGTAACAACATAAAATTCAGTCTAATTGAGAACCTCCCTTTTTTACGTTGGTTAAAATTATTGAAAATCTGGCTGTATAATATTAATAGTCTGTCGCACATCGTCTTGAATTTTATACCCTACATATATCACTGCCGCTATTAAGACGGTTCCATCATCACTCAAGTCGACATCATATCGAAATCTATCAAGCCGTTTAAGCTCTAAACCGTAACAGAACAACATCATACATACATACATACACTGGAAAAACATAACCCTCCTTACGCAGTTGGGTTTTAAAACAAACATACTTTTCAGAAATTTAGTAAACAAATTTTGGGTGCACTCGCGATTGAACCACGGACGGGTTTTCGTGCTGGCGACTTCATCTTAGGGGATATAATATTCCATTACGAAAGTGATTTCGTCTGGCTCGGCAATGATAAATCAGTGTTGAGCTCACGGGATGGATGCAAAATAAACCCGCATTCCATCTCAGTCCGCTGACGAGTAGTGCTATGACGGGTGAGCAAGTGGCAAAAAGATGGATACCAGAAGAAGGACTCCGTAAAAAAAAGCAGGGCCTGCCGTGCCGTCTAGAGGTGCTGGTGAACAGCGCTGAGGTTTGCATGGAGTCCACATATATTAGTGAAACTCACCTCAAAAAGCGAGTTGGTGGGACAGGAGGATACCACTGTTCGATCATTTTTGTTTTTGTGTGCTGCCATGATAAAAGAAGGGGAAGGGCGGCGTATGTATCGGTGCAGCATGGCGGTGACCGAACCGTCAGTCGGAAGGGCCCGCGTAGCCTCCGTGGTCGCCGGGACCCACCATCCGGTCAACACAGCACGTACTCGTATTTATGTTTGCTACAATTCCCTACGAAGATACTTACTACTTAAGTATACAAATATACCATCTAAAGTCGGTGTTTCAAATAATTAAGGAATTGATCTTTCATTTTAATCTATTGCGAGAGTTCTGGTGTTCTTATATTGATTTGTTAAGAATATACATAAAAACATAGGAAAACACCTAATCGCCAGTACAAAATTAAATTACTGTTGCAGAAAAAAAAATAACAAAGAACTCAGAAAATTTAATTTTTTTACGGGTTTGTGATTGAAATAACAAGTTTTTTTTTATTTATTTGTTTAATGTTAAGCAATAAACATGCTGTCTGAATTAATTTATACACTTTTACTGTTTAAGCGGAATAAGCGGCTATACCTACGCCACACTGATTGATTGGAACACTGTGAACTGTTTAATTTAAATTAAAATAAAATTTATTTATTTCATAAAATTGTTTAACAGTTATTTGAAATCGTTGTGTTCTTAAAAATAATGAATATTGTAAACCAATTTACATGTCACCGCAACTATTGCCTTTGCTTTGTCAAATGTAAATGTAATTATTATTTAACAATGCAAGGTAAATAAAATGTTTTATAGTTATTTTAAATGTTTTATCAAGTAAAATGTTTTATAACACTGAAGCCAGTGTTATAAAACATTTTACTAGATATTAAGTATCTGTAGCTTAAAAGAGTAATAAATCGTAATCGGGCTGTTATAGATTTATAATTATATTTACCTTGCATTGTTAAATAATAATTACATTTACATTTGACAAAGCAAAGGCAATAGTTGCGGTGACATGTAAATTGGTTTACAATAATTGGTATAAATAAACATTTATACCAATTACTTATTTCGGTGAGGAATTTATGATAAACGTATTTAGAGTACATGTCTTATACATAAAATTGATGTCTTTTTGATCTTTAAATTCATAAATGAATTTAGCCACCACCAAGAAGGTGAATCATCAGTACATCACTAAGCCACAATAGCGACATACTTATGAATCACCTGTCCATTGTCTCCTTCACTTACGTTTGAACGTGAGTACTGAGTAAATACATTTTGTAATTTCCTTGTATTTTTTCGGACCTCACCCGACGATAAAATATTTAAATACTGACACCCACGCAGTATATAATGTATACATATATTAAAATTGTAACAGGCCGATGTCTGTACATTATAGATATTGAAAGAAAAACTAATATGGGGCATTATTAGAGTAATAGTTGTTTGAATGTTTGTCTGTCTGACTGTTTATACACCCGTTACGCAAACATTACTGCATGGAATTGAATGCAAATTTCACACATGTACTGCTGGAGATGTAACTTAAAATATAGGCTACATTTTACCAAGTCTCTGCAGAAATATAAATACGGATACTTATATGATTCTAAATTCCAAGTGTACGAAGTAGCGGGCACAAGCTAGTATATCATAAAATAAAAATGTAAGTCAAACCGCAGTACATTGTTTTCCAACACTAAACAGAACAGGTACAGATACTTATCTACGCCTTTGACATAACGGACATACAAAGATTAATGACACTTATATTTTATTTGTTTAAATCTAACCGTTGGCTATGTATGCTCAAACCGCGACGGCTGTGTTCACATCGATGTTCTGTTCTTGTGTCATTTATACAAATATATTATCATTAAATATATACAACAAGGCTACAAATATTCAAATAAGTTTAGGAGATGAATGCAGCATACCTAATAAATACCTACAATAACTGTTAGTGACACCCCAACCGAATAAAATGATTATTTCAGTTTTAACACTGATTAAATTATTTATACTAACACTATTTTACCTTAATGTAAACCTGTATACACTAAATTTTATAGATTTAAGATTACAGAGTACATAAATTCCTCACTCAGGATAGATTTAGTGTTAAGAGAGTGGTAGATGAGGTGTACAACGTACATCATAATAATTTTGTATAAGTACAAATACACACATAATATATATAATAATACATACCTAGGTAATGTAATATTAGTTATATACGACGATAATACATATAAATATTACAAAGTATACATTTTCATGTTTCAAGTTGTATTAGTTACATTATTATTAATTTAAAAAGTGGCTTTCTCCCATTGTTCTAATGGTTTGTAAGGTTTGAGCTTTTCTGATCTCAAGAGGCACTGTATTCCACAGCCGTATTGCGATGAGTGAAAAATTTGTCAAGAAATGTTGTTAATGCAAGGGCATTTTTACCTTATATGTAAAATTCTCGTGTCACAATGTTAGTTACCATGCTCCTTTGAAACGGCCTGACCGATTTTTATGAAATTTTATAAGCATATTCAGTAGGTCTGAGAATCGGCCAACATCTATTTTTCATACCCCTGAATGATAACCCTGGGTGACCCTATACAGATTTTATATGGCAGAACAACGTTTGCCGGGTCAGCTAGTATATATATATATATATATATATACATAAAAGTAGTATATATATATATATATATATATATATTTTATGCGATAGGGGGGCAAACGAGCAGACGGGTCACCTGATGGTAAGTGACTAACGCCGCCCATGGACACCCGCAACTCAAGAGTCACAAGTGCGTTGCCGGCCTTTTAGGTAGGAGTACGCTCTTTTCTTGAAGGTTTGAAGGTCGTCGTTCTCGAAGTTTGAAGGACAATTTGTTCCATAGGCTGATGGCGGTGTATCGGTGTATCTGGTTTTCTTACGATCATGAAATAACCCTAAGTGTCTCTAAAAATAGGAAGGTGCGAAAGGGTTAAGCATTATTTTGTACAATAAAGAAAAGACGTCAGTATTCAATCAAGTTTCAATCGAGTTTTTTACGAAATTCTGAAACGTGATAATACTTGCGCAAACCAAATATAAATCTTAAACAAATATTTTGAAGACGCTTGAGTTTATCTAGTCGGGCCTCGGTGAGATCTGGATGGCTGTCGTGGCGTAATCAAGGATTGGGAGTAGTAACGTCTTTGCAAGTGTGACTTTGGTGGCAGTAGGAAGAATGTTACGTAACCGTCTCAATGATCCCGCAGATGCAAACAATTTGCGACTTACTTCCTACAATTGTGAGCTTCAAGACAATTCTGAGTCAATATATGTATATTCCAAACTTACTTACTTATTTATTGATAGCAATGCAAGTACCCTCGAAAATAATACGCGGAAGCCGTGACCAGTTGATATCTTCCTGGATGGTCTGGTCTTAGTTGGCTTCATTGACAGCCCGTGTGACAAACTCCATTTTATAACCTACAGTACAAATAAAAAAAAAAAAACATTTAAGTCTGACTGATACATGATAATGATTCCACAAATTAGCGCATATGAACAAACAAAAAAAACTTTAATTTTCTCAATACCTTTATTATATTATTTATTTATTGGAACAAGACAAAACGGGATGGCAAGGGATATTGCTTATAAGGATGGATTGGGAAAATAAGCAATAGCTCAAGCAAGTCAGGGCGCATACCTTTCACTGGAACTGATTTGTGCCGGGAGGTCAGAGTCCTCTGACTAATATCTAGTAATATCTAAAGAAAACAGTCTCATCTTATTAATACGAAATAAAACTTTCAACGAAAGGTGACAACGTATAACCTACACCAATGTAAACAGATTCGGTAAATAAAAATGTAATGATCATTTAATATTGATATCTGAAAAATATACGCAAATATATGCCGTAGTTAATAGGCACTTCCACTCAATAAGTGTAAACGAGATCTAACGTAAATCATTTGTAAAAAGTTTGTTGAACATAAATATCTCAATCAAGAAAAGTGATGAGTGATGATATAAAATTACACGTTTGTTTTTAAAGGCCAATGACTCTGTACTGAATGCCTTTTGTGGTTTTGGAGCACTTAATACTTGCATACCTATTGATAAGTCCTGATACAGATGTATCGAATCATACATCATATATTGTAAACAGGAAAAACTTTAATATAAGTTACGATGTTGGGAATTCAATTTGTCTTTTTGGGCCCTGTCAAAGGCTTAATGTCTATTTTTTTTTTAATCTTATAATAACTAATGATAGAGTTAATATACTGATAGATACGACAAACGATAACTCTTATTAATACTTAAATATTTCTTGTGCTGAAATCATAAGATCAAGAAAAAATCTAGACGCTAAAAATTTAAGATTTTGAATTGTGTTTATCTTACGTGAGAATCCTACCCACATATGAGCGCTTGTTTATTTCATGTAAATTTTTATAAGAAAACTACAGAGCTTTATAGCTAATAAAAATAGGAAAAGCAAACTCGTTTATTGAAGTGTATTTATAGGTGTAAGTAGTATACTTGCTTCTTTTGTATGCAACAAAAATGTTTACAATCTTGTCAACTGTCATCGAGTTACGTTTGCTAGTGTTTACCTACCACATAGAAATTTCATAAAAATGTAGTGATCCAAGTGGGTTTTATCCTTATTTGTAATATGAAATACTTCCAGTATCTATCTGATGAAACTAATCGTTTTGAATGTTTTATTTGTATTACTTCTTCTTTCATAAAAATTTAGTTAATTAATTTCTTTCATAAAAATGTATTACTTCTCCACAAAGGGAGAAATAGCTCTGTTATCTTTTCAACTAATGTAGAATGTCAATCCAAAAATATTATAAAGGCGCGGTAGGTACGAGCCCAAAGCATTTTGCGAAGCGACTCCTTGCGGGCTACACATAAACGCGACGCGAACTTGCGAATCACATTGTATCATTTTTTGTATAGTTAATTCGTGTGAATGACATAACTACAGGAGCTATAAAATGTTAATTGGAACAAAATTAATTATACTATGGGTTGGACTGCTGTCGTCGAGTCACGGGAGTGACTCCGAGGATATTACAAACGGATTCTCCGACGCTGACGGTGCATTTTATACGGACGATGCGGTTATTTTAAACGGTACGTAACTGTTGTACATTTTTATTTTCTTTCGCCACTAACACTTTAGTATAATTATTTATGCAAGATGACAGCGTAACCTATAGACGGTCTCTAAAAATAAACTTGAATTTCTAAGCATATCTAGTAGAAGTGGTAAAATGCAGAAAAGCATTGCCTATAACGTAATATCTATTGTATTTTTTATTTATTGCACGGAAGGCGCAGAGGTTCACCTCGCCAATACGCTGCCGCGCCAAGTATTGTGGGTCCGATCCCCGCACAGGACAACAATTTGTGTTATCCCTAAATTATTATTCTGAATCTGGGTGTTCTTTGTGTCCGCTATTTGAATGTTTGTAATGTCCCCTGCGATACAAGAATCCTAGTGCGGGAGTTGTCTTTTTAAATAGAAAGGAGAAAGAAATTGTTGTACTGGGTGAAAATTGTACCTACTTGCAGAAGAAAACAATCTGAAAGTAATTGAATTTGTTTAACATAAAGGTTCTATTTGCATTACTCACGTTTGGCTTCTTCATAGAAAGAATCTCAAGTGTTTGTATTGCGAGGACTTAAAACAATGCACGCCACTTGTAAGTATGAGGTTTTGAGGCTAGAGAAAGTTAAAATTTGCAACTAAGGTGCTTGTCCATTGCTCCAACTAAAATTGAAAATAAATAAAAATGTTATATGTATAAAGTGAACTACTTTACACGTTTAAATTGCCAAATTGACACACCTTTTTATGCCAAAAGGTCAATGAGCTTAATAAACTTAATGAACTCGATGACAATTTTAAAATAATGAATGTTTTTGCGGTGAAGACGCTGGTCATCAACCTATAGTACTTGGAGATTTCTAACACACGTGGGTTATTAATACGAAATACTTACGGGTCCAATTCAATGCAAATGTCAGACGCCCACACGTACAAAGTCGATCACATCAATCACATCTTTGTCCGCAGAACCGTTCTCAGTTGTTATATAGTTTTTGTCACTCACTTCGAGGACATTAATTAGATCAGAGACGGCCGATTGAAACAACATGACGCTGCTGACATTTCCTCACATTAAATTGCGAACCCGGAATCCAGAGTCAAATTTGTTTTTGTATTTATGAGTGTTACTGAGCCGACTTGTTTGTTATCGTGATCAAACTAAATATAAAAAATGCAATATTGTTTCCTATAAGGTGTAAATTAATTTCAGAACAACTTATTTCGATTCAAAAGTATATATTTAAAATAAATTTCTTCTTAATGGTATCAAGTTCAAGGTGTCGCGACGGTATGCAATGCATACCACAGCATGTTGTTTAAAACGCGTTGAACTGTATCAGCTATGGCAAAATAATTTCATTCCGAACTGTTTTAAAGTTTATTTTGCTCTGATGGAACAGATCATTTTTTTTTTGTTTTATATCTAGGAACCTTTAAAGGTCGTATCTGTTCATTATAGTATCTCTGGAAATCAGGTTTAATTACTTAGAACCCTCGGTCGTAAGTTGAGTGCAGTTAAACAGCAGCTCCCAATATCTTCAAGGCCGATTATTTACGTTACAATATAGATCTACTTATAAATGCACATACAATTCAGAACAGTTCTTGATATAATGGCAATTTACTCATCTCACCACATAACCATTTCTTAAAATTTTGACAGGGAATCTTAAAATTGATCTCATTACAAAATGGACATATACATGGACATATGTTTAGGCATCATAAACTGACAGAAGCGTTTCTCCATTGCATGTTGAGTTTTAATCTCGTTTGATACAATTTAATAAAATGACCCGTGATGGCTGTAATCGTAATTATCAATTAGTCACGAGAACTATCAATTTAATATCCAAACGATAGTTAAACTATATAGTTACATTTTGTTATGTAGTGCCATTATGCATTTTGCAGCTAAAGTAAAATTATATAAACGGCTTTTGCATAACTCATTCTGATTGGCGTTCAACTTATGATGGCGGAGTGCTCTTTTTGTAGTTTTATTGTAGGTATTAAATAAATTATCAAACTCACCCTAAATATGAAACTAAACACATTTTTCAAAATGTATATTATTGGATAAATTATATTTAAGTGATTTAGGTTGCCGTTATCATGCCTATTGGCATTAATGTAAGTTTGAGGGCAGTTTTCTCAAACAAGAATTATTTCCTACAATAACTAGAAGCCTTAAAGGATCACTATGTTGTCCGTCCCAATTTCTCAGAGATGGAGAGGTAACAGTGCTAGAGCCATGCTTAGGCACGAATGGGCCATGGACTGACAACACTGAAAACCGGTCGTGAAGCAACGCAAGGGTTGCATTTCACCGAAATTAGTGAGTTTTCCGGAGGCCCAACTCCTGCTCTCCTCTTTCCCTGATCCTCCCTTTTCTATTCCGAATCTCTTGTCCCATCTCCCTTCTTTCCCCTCCCCGCATCCCCCATCTCTCATCACACTCAAAGGCGGACAGCGCACTCATGACTCTTGAACTGCGGGTGCACATGGACGGAGGTTGTCATTTACCATCAGATGACCCGTCTGTTCGTGTGTCCCCCTATATAATAATAAAAAAAGTTAAAATCTACCTACCTTAGGTGTTTTAAGTTTTAATGTCCAGTCCATCAAAAAGTCGAAATTATTACTGAAAAAAGTATCTTCTAAGATATATGTAACACCAATTGAAATTTTCAAATTAAAGCACCGATTGTAAATTAGACGAGTAAATATACATATATATATGTAGAAATAGAGGAAAACTTGGAAGTTTAATACTGTGGGCAAAAAATAGTAAGACTATGTTCATAATTTTAAAATTCTTAATTTATTCTTCGAAGTCTATGTCGTCCACCTCAAAGTAATCCCCCCTAGCCGCAATACACTTGTGCCAACGTTTTTTCCAATCCTCGAGACAGTTGTTAAAGTCAATTTCCGGAATAGCCTTCAATGCGCGTAGCGATTCACGTTAAATGCCTTCAAAACGGTTTCCCCGGAGCGGTCGTTTGAGTTTGCTGAATAGCTAGCAGTCACACGGAGCTAAATCAGGCAAATACGGTGGTTGCGGCACGATATTGGTTGAAAATTTGGCGAAAAACTCACGAAGAATTAATGCAGTATGCGACGGTGTATTATCATGGTGCAAAAACCAAGAGTTGTCGGCCCATAATTCCGGCCTCTTTTTACGAATAGTTTCGCGCAAATTATGCATAGCACTCAAATTGTATTCCTTGTTGACAGTTTGGCCGGTCGGAAGGAATTCGGAGTGCACCATACCTCGATAATCGAAGAAAACTGTCAACATAACCTTGATTTCTGACCTGCTTTAATGTGGTTTTTTCGGCTTCGGCTCACCTTTGGCACGATATTCGGCCGATTGATCGTCTGTTTCCAGGTCGTAAGCAGAGATCCAAGACTCATCGCTAGTAATAATACGTTTCATAACACCCTGGTAGTCGGAAAGCATTGTTTCACAGATGTCAACGCGACGCTGTTTTTTCACTTTTCTTATGCCCAAATGATCTTTAAAAATGGTTTATCCTTCCGATATTCCGACGATGCCAGTAAGGTCTCTGACTGTTAATCGTCGATTCTCAAGCACCAAGTCCTTTATTTTATTGACGTGTTGATCGGTAGATGCTGATGGCCGTCCTGGACGTAGTTCGTCGTCAACGTTTTCTCGACCCTCTTTGAATAATTTGTACCAATCAAAAACACTTGCTCGTGATAAAAAATTATCACCGAAGGCCTTTTGCAACATTCTGAACGTTTCGGCACCAGAAATTTGATATCGCACACAAAATTTTATGGAACTTTTTTGTTGAATAATTTCACTCATTGTAAAAATCGCCGATTGCACTTTTTGTACTTCAGAAAGACAAGCGTATACTATTATTATTTTATGGACTCTCTCTCGCGTGTATATTCAACGCAGAGATTCTGCCAATGTCAAGTATTTCTAGAGAAAAAAACAGTCTATAAAAACATGATCGCCATGTTGGTCGAAAACCGACATCTCAAGCGTTTACTAAACATGTCACTGACAGTCATACCAACCTAGAAAATAAAATATTTCGACGAATGGGTTTTCTCGCGAAATTTAAATTTAAAAGTCTTACTATTTTTTGCCCACAGTATAGTTGTGATTTATATTTTTTAATTCTAAATTCATTAATATTTATTGTTGTCCAATATACCTAATGATATAGGGTATAATATTACTTATTTGGGTCATATTCTTAGCATGCCGCACATAGCATTATTGATTCCAGTGGTTTAAACATAAGGGAAACCGTTATGCAGTGAATCCGAAATAAATGACATGCAAGTTTACGACATGTTTGGTACGTTGTACTCGAACTTCGCTCTTAGACCGTCTTCAGAATATTAATTCACCGCCTCTGTTTACGATTATCACTGACTGTATGGTTATTTAGATTTATTTACTACGTAAACTTTAAGACAGCACAGCTGACGAAAATAATTTCCAATGGTCGCTTTATGAGTTTGTGTAAACTATCGCTACGCTAAGGTGTCACCATTGAAGAAGGGATGAGACGTACTTAACTTGGTAATAATAGTCTAGTAGACCTCTAGAAAACTTCGTACTGTGACCATATACTCGACGAGTGCCGAGGACAGTAGCGAGGGAAATTGGAATAGACAATACGCACAAACAAAACACACATAACAGAGGATAATGTGTAGTAGTAGTAGTAGTGTAGATTATCAACAAATTAATTTTAATTATAAAATAAAAAAAATAATAGTTCAAAGAGTTCTAGAAATAGCTGACATGTATGTATAGTGAAATAATAGACAGGCTACTTTTCAGTCTTCATACGGTACTTGTGCATTAGCGTTGATTATAACAACCGTTAGATTATTTACATGTGACGATTGGACCAAATCATAAAAACTAATGGGCATCTTCCGTAATTAATTGACAGGTTCATTGTACGTCGCATTAAACCGTTTTATTTTTAGCTGTACTCTTGTTGACTCCATGCCTAAACTGCGGCCCAAAAGCAATAAACTTAAATAACTAACAATTATAAAAGGGATTGAAAATTTTAATGACGGTTCCTTTAAATTATAAAAACATTTTCACCGACAAAGGAACAAGCCTTTTTGTTTATAATATTTCTTTGTCTCTTTTGGAAGATTCCTGATATAATAATAACATTTATTACACTACATAAAATTCCATTTTGAGATAGCTTCAAAACGAATGTGGTTTTCATACACTGGAAATGTAAACTCAGTTACCTCTGGGTCGCACTGGTCAGGCAGTCAACTGTTAGATTTCAAATTTCAAATACAATAATATCTAGGTTATATACCTACTTATAATACTAGAATAAAAAAGAAACTGAAATCCCGTTAGTAAAGGTATAAGACTAGTTTAAACAAATAAAATATAACAGAATTTAAATGGTCCGCTATTCACCTCCTGACTTCGACATAAGACCATTTTTACTAAGCTCATACTGTTGGACTTGCTTTTACGATTTTAAGTACGTATTGCGAAAAGGAACATTATTTTATTTTTTTTAACTTAAAATAATGTATTATATTTTTTTTAACTTAATTATTAGCTATTTACAAAGAGGTAAACTGAAAACTTAAAAACATTATGTACAAAACTATACAACAAATGTGAACTAAACAATACCACCAGACTAAATAACAGATTTTTTATAAACTAAGAACCATCGCATCAATAAACTATCGTAGAAAAATAAATCGGTTTATCGGTTGAGCTATGAAGCCTAACGATGTATATGAACGAATACGTTGACGTACCTACGTGGCACGTTAAAGTTACTTATTATAGCACTCCTCTTTAGGGTGAGGGGTTTATTTTTTCACATGTTATATAGCGCGAAGCAATTCCCAAAGCTAGATATACATAATATATACGAGAATGTACTAAATCACTTAACACCTGACCTTCTCCGGAGATGGATGGATTATGATGATTGACATTTAAAATAGTTTTTTTTCTGTAAATAAAAAGAAAAATTGGTGTTTCTAGTGCAATAAACTCTGTAGTTATTGTTAACTAATAAAACCAATCAATCAATTAGCCCAGTGTAGTTCATTGTTGGACGTACATAGGCCTCCCCTAATGTGCGCCTTATCCCCCGGGTATCCACCTGGCTGGGATTCATCAGTCCTTCCGTTTACCGATTAGCAGTCTCAATTCTAGGACCCATTTACTCCATGTGGCCAGCCCATTACCACTTCAGTGTAATTATTCTGTAAGCTATGTCTGTAACTATGGTTCTTTGTCACATAACCTCATTTCGCATTTATTAGCATAACTCATGAAAAATAGTTAAATCACAAGTGATGTTTATTCTGGCCAGAAATATTGTTACTATTAAATAAAAACCATAATATATTTGTACTTATACATATATTCTCATTTTCACGACGATCGGTGGTAAATATATTTGTGATATTAAAATAGAGTGGGGTGATAAAGGGAACCAAATACCATTCACTTGGTATTAGTTGAATGTTTGTATACCGGGCTATTTATATTTGTATTCTTTATGTGTCAGAAAAATAATTGAAAATCCTCGTAGCACTCGTATGAAAAAGGTAATCAAAGCATTGAAGGAATGAATTCGAAGCAAAAGATTTCATCTCGGGAACTGAATATAGCGCCTAAAACCATGTCACGTATTGTAAAAGATGACTTAGGCCTTGCAGCTTATATGAGACGCACTGGTCATTATTTAATTGATAATTTCAAAATGAACAGGGTGGTAAAAGCAAAACAACTTCTCAAACTATCGCTTCAAAGCAAATGGTGGTCACAGTTTTTTTTTACTGATCAGATTTTTTTACTATGACCAATAATTTAACAAGCAGAATGACCGAATTTATCCTTAAAGCTCTATGGAAGCTGCCCAATTTGTCAGCAAAGTATAACGTGAGCACTATCCGACTTCAGTGATGGTTTGGTGGCGTGTTAGCTAACAGGAGTGACTGAGCCATATTTTTGTAAAAAGGGTGTCAAAATATCGGCGTAAGTGTATCAAGATACGATTCTTGAGAAGGTGTTTAAGGTGTCTTAACAACACCACGCTCCACACAAAATGATGAATTGCCATTTCAGCAAGACTTATAAAGCTTGATTTATACAAGAGTTGTTGAAAAGGAACGTTTCTGACTTCATCAGAGCTGAGGACTGGCTGTTATCTAGTTCCGATCTTATGATTTATGGTCAGTTTTAGAGAGTATGGCATGCCCTAAACGCCATGATAATTTGGAGTCCCTAAAACAATCCGATTGTTGAAATCCAATAAGATGAAGATCATTTTGAATGAGTTTCATATATTTTTACTACTATTTATAAAAAGGTTTTGCCTTGTAACAATATTTGTGTTAAGACTAGGTACATACAAGTAAAGTAAACATGTATTTTTTAATGTTAAACTATCCTCATATTATAACCATTTACCTACACATAAACCTATACATAAACTTAGCATACTAACGAAATACAAAGATTAAGATCTAAAATCAAAGAATAAATGATCAGATCAATATCCCCTCCTTCATTCATTCATTCGGTATCTCCTTTTTCGCTACAAAATAAAAGAAACAATAATTTAACGATATTCAAATCTAATAGGTAAATACTTTAACACAGATTATATCGTAGTATAACGTTCACACCAATACCCTTTATGGTTAATATTTAAGTGAGTAGCATGGTAGTAACTTTTTTTTTTATATTGTCCTTACACTTTATTTGCGCTTAACAAGAAAATTATGTAAAATATTTGAAAAAGCGTGTCCTCGTAGTTTTTGCCTGTTTTTCTGTATAGGACATTGAACAATCACTTTTGGAACACACAACTAGCTTCACGACTAAATTGTTCGGACTCTTCCTTTGCTTACTTCTCTTAACAGTTTTATTTTTTAACAAAAAAAAAATGGAAATAAAAGATTATTATTTGATTTGAGTCGTGGAAAATAAAAGAAAATATGACAGCGACCAACCAAAATAATACCTACAAGATATTATATATAATAATATTTATATTAAATAAAAAAAACGTAACATTAAAAATCTCAGGTTTGCTTCTTGTTTCAGCTTTCGTGGGAAGAGTTAAACGTGATACCTCTAATGCAACACGCGAAGGAAAACAATTTCTGCTTCTAAAACTTCAAGAGGTACACGAGTTGAACAAATAACGCTATCTTTTCAAACCTTTTGTCAGTTGTTTTTAAATAGTTTACCCGCGTTATGTAAAATGTGTCATTGTATCATTACGAGACAGACACTATAACAATGTTGTTTTTTAATACAATGTTCTTATTGTTTCCCTCAATGCATGCTCCTTCATCATTACAAAGCTTCATGTACCTAAATGTCTCATTGTTTGGAACAGTGGTCAACGATCGCTTTTATCAGTGCTTTCAGTCCGCGTTCCGCTTTGTCTTTTACAATTTTTATATAAATTTAATAAAATTTCAAGGTTTGTGATACTAATTATTAAACGTTTTAAAAGTATTAGATTAGTAGGCTTTGACATTCATTCTTAATACAGAAATATTGTTCTCGAGTATGATGTTATAAATCAATATTTTAGCAGGCAGAAGCATCCTTTGCAAGTTATTGCGAAACGACGCTTGGCAAGAAGGGAAAATGCAAGACTTTCCGAGATTGCTACCCCTTGTTCAAAGTGGCCGACTTTTCTGGTTCGGATGGATGGGCTATGGGACACTACGATACCTGCAGCTATATTAACGGTGATAACATGGAGGTAAGAAATGAGCTCTGAAAGAGGGGGAGTACAGCAGATATCTTCTGGAATATTTTCTGCTCCATAGATAGATAGTAGTTCCTCCATAGATAGTTAAGATCTAACCAACACTTGGGTCCTGTGCCTCTTTGTAAATTTTATGATTAAATATGGAACCAAATACTTATTTTGTAGGACAACCTAGGAGACACAGTAAGTATATGTCGGACCGCCTCAGGGAAGTATTAGACGCTAGCCTGGCGTCCGGACGCTTCCCAGAGTGCTGGAAATGCGGGAAGCTGGTCCTGTTGAGGAAGCCGGGACGGTCTGCCGATTCGGCCGCGGCCTATAGGCCCATCGTGTTGATGGACGAGGCGGGTAAACTTTTTGAGAGGATACTCTCTGCCCGCATCGTCCGGCACCTCAGCGAGGTGGGCCCCGACCTGTCGGTCGCCCAATTCGGGTTCCGGGAGGGGCGTTCGACGGTCGATGCCGTGATGCGCCTTAGGGCCGTGACCGGAGAGGCAGTGAGCTGTGGCGGCGTGCTGTTGGCGGTGTCTCTGGACATCGCCAACGCATTTAATAGTCTGCCATTCAGCTGCATCAGGGAAGCACTCCAATACCACGGGGTGCCAGAGTACCTGAGGCGGCTGGTGGCAGACTATTTAGAGGAGCGTACCGTCGTGTACGAGGACCGAGAGGGCGTCTTGAGACGGCGACCCATGTCGTGCGGCGTTCCGCAGGGGTCTGTCCTTGGACCACTCCTGTGGAACGTGGGGTACGACTGGGTTCTACGAGGTCGCCTCCCCCCCGGGCTGGGCGTAATTTGCTACGCTGATGACACATTGGTCACAGCCCGGGGGGCGAACTTCCAAGAGGCGGCGCGCCTGGCCACAAGGGGTGTTTCTTTGGTGGTCGGGCGCATCGAGGCACTGGGCTTACGGGTGGCCCTGGACAAGACGGAGGCCCTTTTGTTCCATGGGCCCCATCGTGGTCCACCCGCCGGTGCCTCCATCGAGGTCAACTCGGTCCTCGTCCCGGTTCGGGCCCAGATGAGGTATCTGGGCCTGATACTCGACGGTAGGTGGCTCTTCGACGAGCACTTCCGACAGCTTGGTCCGAAGCTGGTCGACGCTGCCTCTGCCCTTGGGCGACTTTTGCCCAACTTGGGTGGAGCCAGCGTCGCAACGCGACACCTCTACACGGGGGTGGTCCGGTCGATGGCGCTGTATGGGGCACCGGTGTGGGTGGCGGCTCTGACCGCCCAGAATAAGGCGCGCCTCTGGCGGCCTCAAAGGGTATTGGCGGTCAGAGCCATACGCGGATACCGCACGGTGTCCACCGAGGCGGCGTGCGCCTTGGCTGGAACACCCCCGTGGGATTTGGAGGCGGAGGTGCTCGCCGAAGTTTATCGACGGGTGGCTGAATATCGGGCGGAGTATGGCTTTCGCCCTCCGCCCGAAGAGGTACGCGAGTGGCGTGAAGCCGCCCGTCGAGCCACGATGGCTAGTTGGTCGTTCCGGCTGGAGACTCCGCGCGCTGGCTTTGCCGCCGTGGAGGCTCTCCAGCCGGTCATCCTCGAGTGGGCAGGGCGGCAGCACGGGACCCTTTCCTTCCGGCTGACGCAGGTGCTTTCCGGGCATGGCTGCTTCGGGAAGTACCTGCACTCGGTCGCCAGGAGGGAACTGAGTCCCGCCTGCCAGTCATACGCTCCATGGCCGGTAGCGATAGCAGTTTTACCGCGGTCGCAACCTTCTGTGAAGATGTCATCTCGCAGAAGGAGGCGGCGGAGAAGGCCCGGGAGGACGATATCCACTCGGACCCAATCCGCCGCCGGCGAACTGGGCGGCGTAGGCGCGCCTATCAGCGCCTCATGCCGCCCTGAGTGTGGCCGCGGATGGTCGGGACGGGTTTTCCCCTCCATCCGCTCTAGTAGCCACCCGCGAGGGGGTGACGTACGCGTGTGCCGTGCGTCGCCTAATAAGAGAGTTTAACAGCAGACGGTGCCCGCTTCAGTGCGGGCAAGCGCTGGGAGGGGTCCGGATGTCTTAATATCAGCAGTTCCCGGATCCCTTCCGTCTCAGGCGCAGAGTGGCACACCGTGTGGTTTTAGTCGGTTCGATTCCGACACACCGCCCCGCCGCAAACCCCGGCGGGGTGACGGTCCGAGGGGATTTCCACACGTTAAAAAAAAAAAAAAAAAAAGGAGACACAGTAAGTACACACTCTAATTTTTATTACGTGGTATATGTTGGCATTTAAAATAACTTTTTATTTATTTTCATTTAAGTTATTTTAATTTCTACTAACTTTTATTCCTTAATTTGTATTAGGTGTTTGGAGTTTGTTGTACGCAACCGGTGGGGACACCACCTCAGCAGGAACCAGACGTCCAACGTTTGGGTTTACCCTTACAACCCGTATTTCCGGTCCAAATGCCACCAGCCTCAATACCGGGGTAAGTTTTTCTAATATATATATTACTTATTTTTATATATATGTACATTAATCATTATAGGTTATCTTGAATGTATAATATAATAGCACTGTATCAACAAATCTATAAACGTCTACGCAATACGGGGTAAGTGGTCTCTGTAAATTCACTCATCGAACACGAAAGGTATACCAATTCCGTAAGACAATGCATCGAGCACACGCAGTGTGCGCGTTAGTGGCGCGAGCTACAGCAGGTTTGTTGTCGCCACCTTGGGTCTGTGCACGGGTCAGGGACATGACATAAGTATTGAGTTAAATATATAAATCTGTTTTGAATACACTCCAAAATTAACTTATATTTTGCTTCATGGGGTGAAAAGATTTCCGCATTGTTCTCCAAATGCTAAGGATGGCGTCTCTCACAGTCCGCGCCTATCCCTCAGGTAGCTCGCAAAGAACTCTTGCAGTGTGCAGTTCACGTTGGCTATCTTTAACAATAGGATGTCATTATCTACCGTGTCGAAAGCTCTCCTAAAACCTCAAATCATTTATTTGTGAACACAGGTTCACAGTTAACCATATTCTAAATGATAAATATAAGGTTCAGCTGTAATTATTCGATTTCAAATGAGTTTCATAATTATTTATTTAAATAGACTTTCAAGTGGCATAGTATCGGCTCTATCTCGTTGGTACGGTGGTGACGCAAACATTCGTCAAATACCTGCGCAATGGCCTCCACCAATTCCAACTCATCCTCCAGACCACACTGCAGCTACTCACCCTCCAAACTTTGGTAAGTCTTGTTAAACGAATGAATGATTTTTTTTCTTTATATTGTAGATTGTACGTGCATATTGTTTCGTTGCTATGAAAAATCCTAGGTTTGCGTAAAGGTATGACACGTCACGGATATTAAACTGGCTTAAAATGTAACTAAAGTTATTGCAAAACTTAGGTTATATACAGTGTTTTCACATAAATATATGTATATACCTCAATATATAGAATTACTCCACCACATCTCTTTCCGGTTGTGACGTAAAAGTCGACGAAGGGATCGGACTGTTATCTATCAGACAGTATGTATACAGTCATACATACTGTGCCCGGTTGACGGCAATAGGCTTGCCCCCTATTAGGTTAGTGGGAACAAATTTTAATTGGCATAATGAGTGTTTAATATATCTCTGCCTATGCCTAGGGGCACAACAAGGGGTAGAGGTAGTAGGTTAGAGTAACATTAAAGAACAAAAATATAGGTACTTAGATACCTAGTCATATTTTTCGGATTTGTATTAAATTACTTACAGATTTGTAATTCTAACTAGAGTAAACTATGCTGCCTAAACGTGCTTTCAAGTATAGTTATCAAAGCCCAGGAGACACTGAGCTCCTTTGATCATCTAAATAAAGAAAAATTAAGTTAATCATACATATACATATCATATAGCTTTTTCGCAATTTATGTACATGTAAATAAAATTATAATATAGAAATAAAATTCGTTATAATATACACAGGCGTAACAACAAAACCAACGAGCGCTTACCCTACAACCACAACTTGGGCAACAAAACCGCAAAGTACAACTAAACAGGTACAGTACCGTCACTTACGACGTTATTCCGATCACGTATACCTCAGGAATAATCAATAGTATTACAAAAATTTAGACATGGCCCCCATATCCCGCACACCCGACGCGTCCTACGCGGCCAGGCACACCTGCGCAACCTACACAACCAACTCAGCCAGCCATAGATGGTTCATGTGGAATAAAAAATGGACCGCAGGTAACCTAATTCTTAAGCAATAGCTATATTACTATTTATAGGTATATATATCCAGATTCAAATATAAACATTTTTTAGAATATCTAAATAAACTACTAATAAAAAAAAAATGAAAAAGAAAAATTCAAAATAAAAAATAAGATATAATAGCTATCGATTGGAATATAAACATTTTGAATAACAATAAATAGTACTACCAGGCAATTTAACGACACTATCTCTAATGGTATGAAATGTCTTAGAAATGAGCCTACTAGACTAGAGATATGTATCGATGACCTTATCAGTAATATTCCAAATGCGATAGGAAAAACCTATAACCTTTGCTTATCAGACCATAACACTGCACAAATTTTAGATTTCGAATTGCAAATTAAAAAACCTACGAGACACTATTCTGTAACAAAGAACAACCTTAGTAAGGATGTTAATAAATTTTTTGAATGCATAAGTAAGATGTCGTTTTCTGAAATATATGAATTCTTTCAAGCTAAAGCAGCTTTTACTAACTTTCACAACTTATTATATTCTACGAATTATGTTTCCCTGTAATTAAAATAAAAAAGACCTGTAAAGTCTCTAAATTGAATTGGGTAACAAAAGGACTTAAAATAAGCTGTAATATCAAAAGATAACTCAAATTTCAATATTACAATAGTAAATCATATAAACATTAAAAAAATATTTCAAAAGTATTGAAAAATCCTAAAAAAATGTACAAAACATTTCATTGAACAACCACATAGCGAAAGCCAGTAACAAAGGTAAAGCTACATGGGGTGTCATAAAACGTTACACGGGCAATGAATTGGATGCAGTGTATATTAATAAAATTGTTGAGAGTAATCTTATAGCCAGTTCTGGATATGAAATTGCGAATATATTTCGTAAGTTTTTCTATGAAAATGTCGAAAATAACAAATTTAAGAATTGCAAAAATACATTAAATATAAGTATGAATTGTAATATAAATCATAGCATATTCTTAGAACCTACAAATGCAATAGAAATTTACAATATTATAAAATCTCTGGGAAATACAAAAACTTCAGGTTACGACAACATTATCACGGAACTAATTAAACTAATATCAGTATATATATATATATATATATTTTCCCATATCGCTGACCCCTATACCTTCCAAGGTCTTTGAAAAAGTTTTCTAGATAAATATAAAGTATTGGCTAAAGAACAGTTTGGATTTAGATAAAATAAATCAACTCAACTTGCCACATTTATATTTATAAATAGAATTAGCAAAAAAACGCATACCTTTGTACTTTTTTTAGATCTAAGTAAAGCTTTCGATTTTGTAAATCATAATATACTTCTTGATAAATTAGACAAATGTGGTATTATGTTTGCTTCTGCAGGATCTCTGCGGAGGTTGCGAAACTTTTTACCGGTTGCCACCAAAATTGTGCTTGCAGAATCCCTTCTTCTTCCAATTCTTGATTACGCAGATGCCAGTTATCCTGACCTCACCGAAAACCAACTTAATAAGCTTGAGAGACTTCAAAACATTTGTATAAGGTTCATTTTTGGATTGCGCAAATTTGACTATGTTTCTGAATTTCGAAATAAGCTCAACTGGTTGCAAATTCGCCTTCGCCGGAATATTCACATCCTTTCACTGTTATATAGTATATTATTTAATCCTAACACTCCTCTTTATCTCAAAGAACGATTTGAATTCTTGCATAGCACACATTCGAGGGTCCTTAGGTCTTCGGAGAACTTGACATTGAAAATGCCACCGCATGACACTAATTTCATGGATAGGTCATTTTCTGTGCAGGCCATACGTCTATGGAATGCGTTGCCGTTGCCCATCAGGCTCTCCAGGACTCTAACCAATTTTAAAAAATTAATAAAAGACCACTACTTGCTAGCTTGATGCCAAGCATTTCTTAGATATGTATGTATCACGTACATATGTATATAATAATTAATATCAATAATATGGATATGTGTTTTGTGTGTGTATTTTGTATCTTAGTATTGATGCGTATTAACTAATATATATACATATATATATATATATATATATTGATAAATTAGACACTGCAACTCCTCCTGCCGTACATAAACCTCCATCCAACGCGATAAGGCCGCCAATTGTACAAATTCAGATTTGGGAATATGTTATGACAATATTGTAATATCTTTTATTTGAACAATAAAGAGTTAACAAGTAACTGTTTGAAATACAAAATAATGTAAATAAGCGTAAAGTTACTCAAACACATTTAAAAATGCCAGTACCTCTACTCGAGATGTTTAGAGTGAGCTGTATATACATATATGCACTGCCTGAAAATATTGTTTCCCTACGGTATCAGAAATTCTGTCCAGTTTTACGGAAATGGTTGATAGAAGAGAGCTTTTATTCAGTCAATGAATTGCTAAAAAAAAATCTCCAGTCGCTTCTATCGTTTTGGAAAAGCATTATATATATATTTTTTTTTTTTGTTATGCGATAGGGGCAAACGAACAGACGGGTCACCTGATGGTAAGTGACTACCGCCGCCCATGGACACCCGCAACTCAAGAGTCACAAGTGCGTTGCCGGCCTTTTAGGTAGGGTACGCTCTTTTCTTGATATGATGTAATGTGAACGATTGTGTATATTAGGCATATTGTGTATATTGTGATTGTGTATATTAGTTTGTATTGTATATATTAGTTTATTCCATTAACAATTTCAACTTTATGGTACAATTTTGCATGTGTGTTAGTTATAAGTTAACTTGTAATTATATTTTCTATTTTTTTACATCCTTTTACCACATCTTAAGCAAATAAAATATATTTTTAAATATTTGATTTGAAAGATTACTTATATATATGTATATACGGCGCGCCTACGTGTTCTGAATTCCTAATACCTAAGTATAGGTAGGACCCTCATAATATGATAGCATTGACGGCTACTTAATCCTCACTCAGGTTCGAGGTACCTGAGTCTATGACCTTCACATTTAAAGCACTGACGCGACCTTCAGAAGTTGACGAATTTAAGAAGCTGGTTGTTATTTATAGGTTTTCTTTCGACAGGTTTTGTAACTTGCATTTATCAAACTTATATTGTCCAGTACATTTAACAATAAAGATACATTACACATAATATTATTACGCACCAAAATACTCGTACACCGATGTTAAAAAAATATCTATCTCGCGACCGCATCGTATTGGTTTGAAATATGTAGAACTAACAGCATCAGTTTTTTTTTTAATTGTTTGTGGTTTAGGGTTTAGGTTCAAGACAAAAAATAGCCCACATCCTTTGTCAGAATTCTGTGTGTACAATATATATATATATATTTAATAAGGATAATAGCAACGTGAGTCACACATTACTAGTACTCTTGTTAACCCCTCCAGCTAGATTCTTGTGTTAAGAACAAGTTTACTCCATTAGTGTACTGGATTGGGGATTCAAATACGCAACCACATAATTTTTTATTATAAGACGCCTTGGCCATTACACTACCGGAGATTTAATTGCCAATTATTGGTCTTCCATACAAAGTCAATCTCTTTTAAATAAAAAAAGGTTAAGTTTACGCTACAGAAGTCCTAAGTCCTGTTTTTCTTTATACATACTCGTACCAAACATCCAGATTGGTATAGTAGATTAGTCGTAAAAGCGTAACAGAGAGACAGACAGTAACTTTCGCGTTTTATAATGGTACTGCTGATAGGAATATATACCTATCTCTATGAAATAAATAAGTATAAAAATAAATACTGTTAGAACTTAATTACATTTCAAAATTAATGTAACGAATTGAGGCCCAGAGTATTTCTGCTCTAAATTAGAACTTACCGATGTGGAATAAATTGAGCTTTTTTAGTCAAAATACATATATAGATCAGATCATTTAACGTAGTAATCTTACTTTATAAGAAACAATTTGTTCATTATTATTATCAGAGCATTATGAAAACCTACGAAAACATGAGGGTCGGGTGTAATCGATTGGAGGCTCTTGTCGTAATTAGTATTACCTACCGTACCAATCACTAAGGCGGTTGTTAAAAGTCATCCGTTCTTTGACAACTATTTATTAATGTAATCTAAAATTTATAGCCCGCCTACTTATTGACTTTTTTATTAAGTGCCACGCAATCTCGGGATACGGTTAAGTGATTGTAAACTCAAGAATTTTAGAATACCGGTTTAAACACCAGCCATCTATAATTTCTAATACAAACAAACTTTTATTAGGACTATTACTACCAAAAATGGAAGAAAATGTTTACTCTGTTATTACGTTGCAGACTTACGAGAGCACTTACGACATTCAAGATGAGGAACGCATAGTGGGAGGTCATAACGCACAGCAAAATGAGTGGCCGTGGATTGTAGCACTATTTAATGCAGGACGACAATTTTGTGGAGGGTCCCTCATGGATGATACACACGTTCTCTCTGCAGCTCATTGTGTCGCTCAGTATGTGCTGACTTATAACTTTATTTTTATGCAAGGTTATAAAGAATAAAAGAAGTGCATTCTACGCACAGAGTTGAAAAGCCTGCACTAAAGTATATATTTTACCAATTTTCAGCATGACGTCATGGGATGTAGCGCGTCTGACAGCTAGATTGGGAGATCATAACATTAAAACGAATACTGAAACTCAACACATTGAAAGGAAAATCAAGAGAGTAGTGCGGCATAGAGGATTTGATATGAGAACCTTGGTAAGAAAAACAGCAACTGCACAGTTTTAAAGAATAATATAAACTTAATTATTGCTGAGGTAATTTGTCAGTAAAACGACTTATACGTAAAACGGATTCTCATTTTACGAAATAAATATAACAACTTTTAACTGTTCCAGTACAATGATGTAGCAGTTCTTACACTTGATCAACCCGTGGCGTTTACGAAGAACATTCGCCCTATTTGTCTGCCCGTCGGTGGCCGGTCTACTTACCAGGGTAATATAGGAACGGTAATCGGATGGGGAAGCTTGAGAGAGAGTAAGGATATTTTATTGAAATTTTGCTTGACACAGACATAATTAGCACTTCGCCTTCGTAGCCATAGTCTGCTTCCATTAGCAATGACGAAAAATGCACAATGAACTTTTTGAAGGGAAAACTTCTTTGGGCGCGTTGAGCACTTTTTGGGTGAACAAAAATCTTGGAACTCGCGTCGTCGTCACCGAACGCTTTCAATGAGCTATATGTATACTATGTATGTATGTGTACTTTTTGGGTGAACAAAAAGCGTGAAACTCGCGTCATCGTCACCGCACGCTTCCCATGAGCTATATATGTATATGTATGTATACTGTGTATAATCTAATAGCTTGACGACACAATTCACAAGTTACTTATTTTTCACTTCTATCGGCAGTCCCCAAAGACTGTCCGTTCTTTTTTTAAAGTATATTTTCTCTGCTAAATCGCGCCCTCAACTGTACTATAATCCGCGCGGGACAGATATTATTGTTTTCAATAGTCGCCAACATAATAAATACAACGGATCGTTGTCCTTTTTCGCGTCTACAATAGAAACGGAAAAAGGGTAAAAGGTTTCTACAAATATCTATAACCCAAAAGAATCTGCAGATTAAACAAATAAATAATTGGACTCATAAGTAGTCGTATTTTGATATTTTTAAAAGTAAGAAAAGTATTGTCAGAACGTCATGAGGCCTTAAAGCCTAGGAGGTACGAATTGACTTTTTCAATTCTGATCACTTAATTCTAAACATGTTCGAAAACGACGTCTATAAAAAAAAAAAATACACTTTAGGTGGACCTCAGCCATCTGTCCTTCAAGAGGTATCTATTCCGATTTGGTCGAACTACGAATGTAAATTAAAATATGGAAATGCTGCTCCCGGAGGTATCGTAGACCACATGCTCTGCGCTGGCAAGGCTAGCATGGACTCGTGCAGTGTAAGTATTCAATTTTTGATTAGGTTTAATATCTTAAACAGACATTCAATTTATGATTAAAGTACATTCGTAAGGGTAACGACAGGGTTGTCTTATTTATGAAAAATTTGCCTTTGTTTCACTGTACCTAATTGGTCCTAGTCCTTTGAAAGGTAAAAATTCTAACATAAATTTTAATAATCTTGGGACTTGATAAAAGTAATTACATTCATTGCAACTGACTTAAAGGGCAGTAATTTCCAAACTCAACACTTTTTTATTTGAGGCAATTTCAAACAGGGCGACAGCGGTGGGCCACTGATGGTGAACGAAAATGGCCGCTGGACACAAGTGGGGATTGTATCGTGGGGTATTGGGTGCGGCAAGGGCCAGTATCCAGGCGTTTACACCCGCGTCACTTACTTCATGCCTTGGATCACGAAGAATTCCAAGTAGACAAAAGTTTCTATGAAATTACAATTTCATGAGCAATTTTTTTTGTTATAAGTTTAATAATTATTCCATGAATAATTTCAGGTTCAATTCTTTTGAGAAAAACAACTAAACGAATCTTGCTTTTCTCAATTAATTGCTTTTTACTTTAAAGTTTACGGAAATTGTGCCAATTTAGGTTTAGGTTCCGTACTAAATAAAAATAAATCACATTTACGATACTTTTATTTATTTAAAACCTTAAAGTTATTTTCCTGATTAGTTAAATACTGACTATCAATACATTAATACCTTATATAATATATTTTAGTGAAATAGCATACAGTTCTCAGTCTTTTCAGTCTTGAAATAAGGACCATTAAAACATAATTGTAAATATAAAAAAGCTACTGAGAATGTACAAAATGTAAAATTATCCCTGTGTTTATATAATAATAATAGATAATTAGAGTAATTCATGTAATAGTTAGGCTACAAGAATCTTTCACATGTCGAAGTTGGACACGTGTAGGTGTTGCAGAATGTTCCGTGCTGAAACAAAATTATATAATATTGAACATAATATATATTATTATGTGTACGACATATGCATAACACTTACCAATAAAAATCACTTTTACAATGAATTCAGGCAGAATAAGTACTGAATGTTAATTGTGCCAAATGTAATAAGTTATTTCGTTACGAGATATAAATATTGACTATAAAAAAGTAGATAATCGACTTCAATGCGTATATCATAAAAATACAACGCTTTTAAGTACTTTTTATTTTTTGTAATTTATAAACACCACTGGAAAGTCACGGACATATTTTTGTAATTTGTAAACACCACTGGAAAGTCACGGACATATTTTTGTAATTTGTAAACACCACTGGAAAGTCACGGACATATTTTTGTAATTTGTAAACACCACTGGAAAGTGTCATATATTTATTACATAGTGGCAAATCAAGTCATCAATTCAATGTTTTTTATCTTAGTATGTTTTCCCAATTTTATCTGTATAATCTTAAATATTTGCATGCTACCTAAATATAGCGAAATGTGTCTCGTGCTTTTAATACTGTAAACCACCTACTGTAACCACATTTCTGCAAATAAATGTTATTATTATTATTATTATTATAAAGTCACGGACATATTTTTGTAATTTGTAAACACCACTGGAAAGTCACGGACATATTTTTGTAATTTGTAAACACCACTGGAAAGTCACGAACATATTTTTCCAGATATTTTGATTTCGAAACCAAACTATCCATTTTTTGTATTTTTGTAATTTTTATGGGACCAATCGGTATCATTCTACAAACAAAACGACTTTTCAAATCGGTGCAAAACTAACTTATTATGAGGTAACAAACAAAAAAAATACAACAGAATTGAGAACCTCCTCCTTTTTTTGAGTCAGTTAAATACTGGAAGCATATAAGAAATTCTAGAAGCACTTCACAAATTAATAAATAAAAATTTGTGCATTTCATTGTTAAGGATTACAAATCTAACTGTTATATATCAGACATTATATGTATATTCTGCTATTCTTGCCACACGTATCAATGGAACCAAATTTTAATAAGCAAAATGTGGGTGTTTAATACACCTCTGCCTACCCCTTAACGGATACATGCGTGATTGCAAGTATGATGCATGATTAAAAACAGGAGCATAGTTACTTACTGTCTGTATCAGCCTCAGTATTATAGAAATGTATGAAACACACTCATGCTCTGTGCATGGAATTACACTAATACTAACTTACACGTTAGATGGCTCGGTCTCCCGGCACCAGTCAATTCGAGTAATATGCGACCCTGACTAGCTTGAGCTATTGCTCATACTCCCCAATCCATCTGTATAAGCATCACTTTCCTTTCCTTCCCTTTTTATCTCCCATTTCCTCTCAATGTATTCCAAATTTTACCACCTTTTACATACATGGGACTAAATAATATTAGCAAAATGTGGACTATAAATAAGCCTCTACCGCTTCGGGGATGATAACTTACCCTGAAAGTAGCCTGTATCATGCACATCAGTCAGCGTAGGAACGAAAGGAGGTTCTGCATCAAGCTGGTTATCCCAGTCAATGTTACGGAACAGTTGCATGGCTTGTACTGCGCTGGCCGATGGCCTGTCGCTTGGCTCCATTGTTAACAACGATTCAATCGCACTCACAGCTTCTTCAGACAATGCTTCATCGGCTTCTGGCCATTCAATATCTGCCAATATAATAAGTATTTAATAGGATGGATCAAAGTAACTGAAGACAGTTACTATAAATTATTCATATTTATTAGAAACTAGCATTCGCCCGCTATTTATGAAAGTTCTTTTATGCTTATAGTTTAAGTCAGAATTCAGGCAATACATCTGTGAAAACTGCATTCAAGCCCATACAATAGTTTTTGCGTGATGCAACACATACAGACCGACAGACACAAAAATTCTAAAAACTGTTTAGAATTCTGATGCGCTAATAAAGTTCCCCAATGTAAAGTTTCTTCAATATCTATAATGTACATGCAGACATCGGCCTGTTACAATTTAATTATATGTAGGTATAGATCTGTGTGGCGACTAACAACGATGAGACAGGTAGATTTAATTCTTGATGAAAATTCCTAAATAATTCTGACGGGTCCAAAGCTAGACTAGCATCAACGAATACAAACGTGAGTTAAACCGAAGTAGAACCGCCTTTAATAAATACATGAGATAATGTTCGTGACCGTGTTTCGTGTTTTGTTTTCTATAGGAGTACACTTACATTTGTTTTTTTTTTTATGCGATAGGGGGCAAACGAGCAGACGGGTCACCTGATGGTAAATGACTACCGCCGCCCATAGACACCCGCAACTCAAGAGTCACAAGTGCGTTGCCGGCCTTTTAGGTAGGAGTACGCTCTTTTCTTGAAGGTTTGAAGGTCGTATCGATTCGGAAATACGGCAGGCGACAATTTGTTCCATAAGCTGATTGTGCGAGGCAAAAAGCTTCTGGAGAAGCGCACAGTGGTGGAGTGCCAATCGTCCAGGTGATGGGGATGGATATTTCGTCGCGTAGGACGATGGCGGAAACCAGCAGCCGGTATAAGTCCGAACAATTCCTCTGAACACTCCCCATGATACAGGCGATAGAGGATGCACAGTGAAGCTACATCTCTACGCAACGCCAAGGTGTCAAGTCGATCAGAAATATCTTGGCAGTGGATGATGCGAGTCGCTCTCCGTTGAATGCGGTCAAGGGGGAGAAGTTGGTACTGGGGTGCACCTGCATAGAGATGAGAACAGTATTCCATGTGCGGCCGAACCTGCGCCTTATAAAGTTGCAGGCGGTGGGCCGGAGTAAAATACTGTTTCGATCTGTTTAGCACACCAAGCTTCTTCGAGGCTAATATGGCCTTACTCTCTAAGTGACCGCGAAACTGGACTTCGCTTGATATATCGTTGCCAAGGATTCCGATACTGGCTGATGCAGTTAGGGAAATGCTGTCAAATTGAGGTGATACGACCAATGGTATGTTTTTAGCGGTGAACGCGCAAACCTGTGTCTTCGTGGGGTTAAACTGGACTAGGTTAAGTCGACCCCAATCTGAAACTTTCATCATCACATACTCACTCGTGCTATCGTCTGCATAGCAATGGATGCTGCTAACCTGCAGCATGTCATTGATATGCAGAAGAAACAGCGAAATGAATTAACAGACTTGGAGTCGGAGCATGCACCGTCAACAACGACCTTGACGCTTCTGTCTGTAAGAAAACTGGTGAGCCAATTGCACAGTTTCTCGGGAAGCCCATAGGAAGGAAGCTTCGCAAGGAGCGCTTTGTGCCAGACCCGACCGAAGGCCTTCGCCACGTCCAAACTAACGGCCAACGCTTCCCCCTTGGTCTCGATCGCCTGTGCCCACCGGTGAGTCAAGTAAACAAGAAGATCACCAGCTGAACGACCCCGACGGAAGCCGTACTGTCAATCATTGAGGAGCTGGTGGTCTTCTAAGTACCGGAGGAGCTGGCAGTTAATAATGGATTAAATTATCTTGGAGAACAAGGAGGTGACGGCTATGGGTCTGTAATTGGACGGATCCTTTTTTAGGGATTGGGTGCACTAGAGCTGTCTTCCATGAGTTCGGGACTACGCCAAGAGAATAGGAAAGCCGATAAAGGCGCGTTAAAACCGGTGCCAACTCTGGAGCACACGTCTTCAGCACGATAGGAGAGATTCTATCGGGCCCACTCGACTTAAGAACGTCGAGGGAAAGAAGCGCTTTACGCACTGCCCTTTGTGTAAACCGGATTTCTGGCATGCGGCTCTCGGACTGCGGTATGGTCGGCGGTGCGTTTCCCCCGTTGTCCAGGGTCGAGTTGGACGCAAAGAGTTTGCCCAGAAGATCGGCTGTTTCTTTAGCGTCGTGGGCCAACGAATTATATCCTGTGTGCAGATAATCTTGTAAGTATTGAGTAATAAATATTAATAATAATAATATAAGGCGCTACCACACTAGTGACTTTGCTAAAATAATGAACACAGAGTAGCTAAGGATTTTTATTTCTGTTATTTACTTCAAATTTACGCCTCTGACTACCCCTTCGAGGATACAGGCATGAGTAAAAGGCAAACGAGTAGAAGGGATATATTCATATTTCTCCAAGCAAATCTGTGCAGGTAATTTGTATTTTACCTAAATAAGGTATTGTATTGTTAAGCAAAGGATCTTACTTCGAGATAATATATTATTGAAAACCGCTTGAGGAGTTTCATCATTGAACGGTGGAACGCCAGTCATGAACTCATAAAGGCATACACCCAATGCCCACCAATCGACGGCAGGGCCGTGTCCTTGCCTGAAAAAAAAAAAACAGATGACCTCCATTGAAATTTTAAAAGTAACACAAATTATCGGTCTATTTGTTGTCTATTTTAATTGTTTTAAGAAAATATCTTTTTTCATAAGTTATTTAATGAATAAGCATATTTTTATATATTGTGTAGATTTAACAAAATCACTTTTTCTATAGCCAAGTTTTTTAATGAATAAAGATATTCTTATATGTATTTATATCAAAATTAATTTTAACTATGGCCATAACTTTTTGTATGAATAAGGATATTTTAAAACTTACCTCAATAGTAACTCCGGTGCTAAATAATCAGGTGTACCCAAAATCCTTTGATCAGATATCAGGTTGCCTCTTCTCACACTTTTTGGTGTCCTATAAGGTGTATGTGCTGTAGCTACTGGGGTTTTGCATAAATCGGTTGGAGATACACTTCCTTCCCCCTAAAATATTACCACAAAGTATTAAAACCACAGTAAGATGGATGAGGTGTACCTAAACTATTGTAGACTTATGGTATGATTACCTTGCTTAATCTTCTTGATGGAAATATTTCCAGACTATTTGATATATGTTTACCAAACATGAACATCTTTTCCTTTGTCCCCGACGCAGGCTGGTTATCTTTAGGCAGATTGAAACGAGTCTCTTTCATGGTTTTCTTTACTTCAGAACTGTTCGAGTTTGATACTGGTGTTGAAAATATTACTCCCACATTGAAATGGTGACTATCGTTTTGTGACACCCAGCTGTAAAGGAATACAAATAGATATTAATGACTTATATTCAACTCTAATGCGTCAAAGCAGAACTTATAAGAAGAGCTCTAATATATGTATGTCCCACACAGAAAGAATTAAAATTGCGGGGCACGATCTGCGCAAAACGCCGGGAAAAACTGGACGCAGAGAGCTGACGATTGAGCACAGTGGCGTACATTAGGAGAGGGCAGTTTAGTTAGTATCGTAGTTAGTGTCCAGAAGTGGACGATGAAAGGCTGATGATTCAAATTGCGTGGCACTGTGCGAGGAAGCCGATTACATGGATATATCGTGGACTGATGATTCAAATTGTGTGGCATTATATGAGAAGCCGATTACGTGGATATATCATGTATCTTGTACTGAGCTCCTCTCGTAGAAACTTGCATATTACACACTACGCATACTACTTATGCAACTTTTTAAAATTAGATGGCAAGCGAGCAGAAGGGGTGCGTGATGGTAAGTGACTACCGTCACTTGTGGACACCTTTTGGATTTTAATTGTACCTACTCACCGTTTTTTTAATACACCTTTAATAGGATTCTTGCGTTTATCGGGTGTCGGATGTATGGACATACGCTTAGGGGTATTTTGACTAAGTTCCAATGCCATGATCTCTTGTGTTAAACCACTGTGGTTTTCTTTTGATTCTGCTAAACTAGCAACGCCAGTGGGTATTTCACCATCACAATCCAATATTCGTTTCCTTTTTTTAGCTCGAAAGCTGTAAGAAAACGTACCTTAATTTTAAGATATTAATTTATTATTAATATTTTCTCAAGCGTAGGACTTATTTAAAATAACATTTTACTTATAATAGATTCATATTACATGCTTCTCATAAATAAATGGAGACGATGTGATCTGAGTGAAAGTACAAAATAGATGTGTATAAAAAAATATCTAAAAAGATCTAAGAAAAATTAGAACCCCCCTCCCCCTTGCCCTCTAACCATGGGTAATATAAATTGATTAATAGGAGCCAGTAATAATTTTAAGTACCTAGGTATTCTCTTTAAGGAATGTCCTCTACAAAGTGGAGAAGTTGACTGATCATGTTGCGAATCTAGTGTAGATTCACCTACTGAAGAACTGCTAGGGTCTGTTGATTTGTTGCTTTTTGAACTTGAACTGTTTTTTGAACTCTCACAGGTGTGGTAGGAGCTGGAGTCTTGAGACTGAAAAGAGAGAATATGGAGTAGATGAAAACAGAACTAATAATAAAAATATATATTCTATGTAGGCCATCAAATGTGCAAAGTGAAGTTTATAAAATAGGATATATAATGTTATATAAGGTACACAGTGCCTCAACTATTTTGAGTTTTGCAAACAATATCAACACTGTCTGAGCTAAAATGGATACGAATATTTCAAAGTCAAAGCATTTATTTCAAATAGACCGAAAAGGCACTTTCGAACGTCTAAATTTCTCATATAACAAGCCACTCTACGCAGTTTCAGCTGTGTTTACGATCACTGCTCTGTTTCCTGGGGTCGTAAACAAAGAGAATTTTGGAAACCGACTGATAACAAATAAGGAAACTCTTTAGCTGTACTATACTAGTATAAATACTAGCAACCTTGTACAAGTAAAAACAATTATATCCAAAAACCGACTTACATCTTCAAAGTTTATACTTTCAGCACTTATGAATGGATGTATCCCTGACATCTGAGATTGTTCCAATATTGGTGTCGTTTCTAATGCACTGACACCATCAAATAAGCTCCTTAGTTTGCCTGTAATTAACACTGATTATAAACACATCCAAAATATAGTAGGAGTAGGTACTATTTTATGGCCTTCATATACAAACTACTTTTTGTAACCAAATCACGGTTATTAAATTTCATATAGATGGTTCACTCTATCAAGTGTGTAAGAATATTTTAATGAATAGCAAGTTTTAAAGGGTGACAAAAACTACTGATGAAATCGAAAAGTCTATCGAGAGTCTTAACAGGATTATATATGTCATCGCCAGGATATAGAATTGATCATTACATGATCTGGCCAAGAATTTAATGAAATTGAGGTATTTCATGAAATGGTCAGCTATGGGGTACAGCTATTAACAGCAACATTGAAGTGCTGAAAAGGTTTTAAACCTGCCACTTAGTCATTTTCAACATTCCTTAATGTATTAGCAACAAAATCATCTATCACTATCTAAAAATACCCACCGTTAGAAGGAGATAACACAATACAGTAAGTACAAAGAGACTCTCACAGCATAAAAATGAACTGGCTACCATCAGGCTGGAAATGGAAGTAGTTACCATCATGCTTGACTATATTTGCTATAAGGTTGTTAACATATATTAATGTTAACTGGTAAAAACATAAACTATTTGTTAATCTTTTCTATATATCTTCTAAGTATATGTTTTTTTTAATTCAGAATAACACAAAAAGATAACAGAAGTTATAGTTTAGGACTTGAACTGCAAAGTTGCAATGGATTTATAAAATTTGAATATCTAAATATGCTCCTGTATATAGAATTTTACTTGATAATAAATGATTTGGTGGCATAAAATAGCTAGTGTCATAGGCCTTAAAAATAATATCATACAAGTCTCCTTAAGTTCATCAAGAAGGTTCTCACAGGCATCTGTTGACATGACTGACACTGAGTTATGTGTACTGTCTCCTCCTCCAGATCCAAAAGAAAAGTGTGATGTGAGAGACAATAGCTGTCCTGGAGTTCTCAAATTTAGACTAGGAGTTCGGTTAACAAAGTCTGATATCTCGAGGTCTGAAACAGTACAAGTAATGTATCAGGTAGTAAAATTAAAGGTTTTTCTCAAGGCTCTCAGTGAAAATATTTATATTTACTCAGTGTTCTTAAATCAATAGCAAGAGCAAGCAAGAAAAAAATAAGTTACAGTCAAAATCCGTATAAGGAGATGAAGGGACTAGTCATGTTTAGTCGTAAAAACCGATATTCGTAACAACCGGTGATGTTTACGAGATATGAAGTGATATTATTAAATGTGTATTGTGCAAATAATATATTAGATAGATAGATATAGAATTGGTCCATTTATTGGCACATTATTAGTCCATTGATATTTAAACCACTTTAACAAAGCTTCTTCAATCTTAGTATGCTTTGTTGTTCTGGCTCCTTTCATTTTCAAAAGAACTACTGTCATAAAGCATTTGAATTTTTTCTCCCTCTTTCCAAATTATTGAAATTGTCGAGTGTTGAAAATTCAAAAAGTGTTCATAAAAAAACACAGTAATAATAAAGTTTTAGTTCAATAGAATATTACCTCTATGAACTTCAATCTTTGATAAACCAAAGTCTGTAAGTTTGACATGACCACTCCTGGATATGAGCATATTGTCGGGTTTCAAATCTCTATGGACAATATAATGTTTGTGCAAATAATCTAGTGCAAGAGTAACTTCAGCCACATAGAATACAGCCATCGACTCTTCCAAAAATCCATAAACACCCAAAAGTGATTTTAAATCACCACCAACCATGTACTCCATGACCTATAAAAATAATAAAACTTTAATAAGACATTAAAAATTTTAATAGTGGCTAATAACAATGTTTCTGAAGACTTTTTAATAAATAACTAACTTTAAAAAGATTTTCATGTTAACTTTTTAGTTTAATATAACATTCAGTCATATATTAACCGCATATTTAACCCATATTTTAAGAATAAACATCTGTTTAGTATCTACTCTATTTAAAACATCTAGTTGTGTATTATGCTGTGATGTTATATTTGTAACATGTAATGCACATTTTATTTTCTCAGTTTAGAGTAGACAGCTACAACAGCCCGCCTAACAAGAACTGATAAGCCTCCTCTTCTATGATAAAACCTTTCATAAACATAAATATAAATACAGACTAAAAAGGTCTAAATGTATTCACTTACCGAAAATATGACTATGGCCTGCCAAGAGGTCATAAATGAACATACAGCAAATACCAAATCAAACATTAATAACTACCATGTCTGAGTAACCAAACATCTTACTAAAGACACTAAAAGTATCAGAATCAGGTCTTACTGTACATTAATACTAATAATAATATTTTTAAAGGTAATTTGTTTCTTACCAAGTAAATTGAAGAAGTTGACTGAAGTGAATAGAACAAATGAACACAGAATGGACTTCTCGACAATGCCAGTGCATTTCGTTCGGTTACAACTTGCGTTACCATGTTTTTGTTGATCATGTCAGATTTTTTCATTACTTTTATTGCATACAACTGCTCCTTGTTACTTTTCTTATGAGCAAGAAATACTTTACCAAAAGCGCCACGACTTATAGGTTTTATAATAGTAAAATCGTTTATATCCGGTGGCTACAATAAATAAAAAGTATAATAATAGAAAGAAAACATATGACTTAGTGTATAAACTTGGCTAATAAAATATGTGTTACCTTTGGTAAAACTTGGTCATTAATAGAATTGATTTTATCTAAAATTGTATGGCAGACCGGTTTATCTTCGAGTTTAGAGTCATTTGCGGCCATTATAGCAAAAAATTGGTTGCAAGCTACAAATTTTACACTAACATCTTGCAAACAATTTAAACTCAACGAAGACAGTGACACAGGACATTGACAGTTGACGTTTGATATTTACGGTTGACGAAATAACCATGCACAAAAGCCTTTAATCAACAAAAGTTGAAGTTGAAATAACCATGACAGATTACAATTTGACATTTAGAGTTGGGTTCAATGCAAGTAATATGCAATTGAAAGGGCAAGGAAAATCGATAGATCGATGCTTCCCTCTAAATAAATTAGTAATTTTTAACAACATACGATATAAGGTCAGTTTTAATTATATACAGGAGAAACTATTCTAGCAATATACAAAAAGAACAACCACAACATTAACAGCTACTACAAAAAATGTTAACACAATTAATGGTATCATTTGAATAGTCTAAATAAGGGTGCTGTTCACATAATGACTAAATTGACTAATAAACTGAGTATTGGATTCATTCATAGATGGGACAAGTATTTGTAATCTCGATAAATTCCCGTGGTTGCCAAATTAATATACCTATTGCCAGCCTCTTTTGTAACGATTACAATATAAGGCAAAGAGTAGCAGCAAACAAATATCTAGGAACTAACTACATTTGTTGCTGTATTTTTCATAAATTACTTTAAAAGAAATATCCTGCGGTCTACTGGACGTCCCATGAAAATTTTTAGATGGTGATGGATGATCATCAGATTAATCTAGGCTTAATTTTTTTTCATCTAATCTAGGCTTAATTTTTTCCATCCTACCATTTTATTTGAAATCTGTAGAGTTCATTGTTTTACTAATATAGGGATTTAAGTAAATATTAAATGAATAATTTATTATACACACAGCATAACATTAATATAAAAATAAAAGAACGTCTTAAAGCAAACATCTGTTGTTTTCAAAATATCGTCAGTCTTCCAGCCTGCAATTTGACACACAATTGGTAAAAGCTTGAACTACTGAAGAACACACCAACGTTTGATGAGGATTATCTTCATAGCATTTTAAAATCTGTGAAAAAATAAAGCTTTCGGAGATATAAATTGATACTCCTTATAAAACAGTAACAGTCATCCTGGGTAAACTTAAAACAAATGAAACGTTTTTTAAAGTTATTAATATTTTTTATATTTTGATTAACTTCAGGTGATTTTATGTAGGTATGTATTTACTTTTTAACTAATAATGTTATGTAATAATGAAACTTGATTCAATGACTGAACTAGTAATCTAAAAAATCCCTTGTAAAGTTTTGCAAATAAACAGCTAAGCTTAGTTGAGAACGAATGATAATAACTAATCGAGCGAGCAAGCAAGCAAAACTACTCGCGAAGTTAATAGAAGATCGTAAGATAAGCAGACTCTTAGAATTAAACGTGTTCACGTTTTTATTACCATTGCTATTATGTCAGAACAAATACCTTCGCTCGCCAATCAAAACATGGTTTTACTTTTTGTAATTTTTCATGTAAAATTTTAGGAGATTCACACGTAGTACTTGTCGACTCAATCTTTTTATCATATTCTGACTCTATGATTTTATTAATTTCCTGGTGTTCTTTTTTTAAATAATCCATTCTATGGGACCAATAATCTCCGTCTCCTTCTTCAGCTAAATTGGAATACTTTTCCTTGAAAAGCAATTCATTTGACGGCTCCTAAAATATATAGACATTTATTGAAATATTCATTGGTAAAGATAGTTTTTATTTAAGTGGTATGCTCGATGTTCTCTCTTTCTAATCCCTCAACATCTTAAAGTAGTGTTATCGGTAATCAGTCAATTCCATGAGAAGTTTTTTGAACGAGTCTACCTCTAACCCTATGTTTCACCAATAAGGATATTAGTCACGGGTAAGAAAAAAAATCCGCGACTACTAGTCGTACATGGCTTTATATGTAGGTTCCGTTTTTCAGTCTCAAAGGTTTCTACAAGATATCACCGTTGAGCTGACTGATTGTTTACATAATTCATTGGAGAAGCCTATATAATTTTACAGCATTTAGCCATATCGTTCTAATTTTTAAAGGAACTATAGATTACGCATGGCAATATCGAAATAAAAGTAGGCTTACGGCTGGCAAATCATCAAAAGCGATAGCATTTTCTACTTCTATAGATTTTTGAATCACCATAGGTGTTGTTAAGGCACAAGTATTGTCAAAACTTATACGTCTTGTATCTTTGCTAGTAATAGTCCCCATCTTGCTGATTTAGTGTCCAAAAAACATCACTTAGAACAGTTGTAAGCTGTTGACGACACGCTAGTACATAAAAGATCGCAGTGCTTCATAAGTTATTGTTAAATTTAACAGGTTACAATAAAATTTGTCAGTTATATTGTAGTGTGAAAGTCAAAAAGTTTTTTTTTAACCAACCAAAGACATTTTTATTTCCTGAGCAAAATTAATGTAATAGTTTAAAAACGTTTCTATAGAGGTTTGCAAATGAATAGGATCGCCTTCACAGGATTTAAGGGTGCTTAGTGCTTAATTTATTTATTTTTAGTTGAATTGGTAAGAGTAAGCATAACACAAATAATTGCAATCCTTGGAATCATATTGGGTACTTAACCAAAATATCTATCATTTATTATTTATTTTATGACATGGTTTCGGCAAGCGAGCAGAGGAGCCACCTGATGGTAAGTGACACCTGCCGTCCATGAACACCTGCAACTCCAGAGTTGTAAGTGCCCACTCGTCTTTGAGGGTTATGATGGGAGTGGGGAATGAGGGGGGGGGGAGGGGGTACCTTTTGGGCACAGAATACAATGGAAAATGGGCAAGGGTGACCCAGAAGTTCACATAAAAATATCGTACCGTATAAATATACGGTACGATATTTTCTAAATAGGCTTGCGGTGTGAAGAAAAAAATACCCAACAGTTTTAAGTGGTTGTGAGCACAATAGAAAATGCGTTGAATTAGAAAAGTTTGTATTAGGAACTTTGAGAATGGCTTGGATAACTAAGAAATCGGTTGTAATAGCTATTTGGTGATGAGAAATGAGACAAATATATTATATCCTAATCGTAAAGTTTAAGCATGATGTGAGGCCTCTTCGACTAAAGGCGATGGCTAGATAATAAAGAAAGATAATGTTACAAATTGAGTAAATTATTAGATAACAGATAATTGCTACGGTATAAAAATGATTAAAAGACAGTAGATTTTTGGTTTTTTTATTTACATTTTTCTCATTTAAAGATATTTTTCTCTTGTTATCTATTGAGTGCGACTGAATTGAGTAATGATATCAATTACTATAATCCATACCAGTACTCACATAGCATGAGGTAGCAAGAGCGGGCGTCTTCTTCTTTTTTAATTCCCGAGTAGCGCTCCACGGTGTTACCCTCGGTAACACTTCATTTTTTAGGGATAAGAGGCCTTTGTGTTAATCCAGGGTACAAGAAGGTGGTGTCCGCTCCTTTGCAGGCAGGCGCTTAAAGGGGTCCGGATGTACTTACTAAAGTTGTTCCCGGACTCCTCCTACTTCAGGCGCAATACGGCACAACGTGTGGTTTTAGTCGGTTCAATTCCGACACACCGCCTCCCTGAAAGCCCCGGTGGGGCGACGGCCTGTGGAGGTTTCCACACGTAAAAAAAAAGAAAAGGGTGTCACCAACCTCTAAACCAAATTTTATCAAAATATTAGTGTGATTTTGCTGAAAAAGCCTACGGATTTTAGGTAATTTACCAGTTTGCTGGAACATTTGTAACAATCCACTATTTGTGAATTTTGACATCTTCTGGACAGCTGGTATGACATAATGTAGTTAAAGAAACCTTTCTCAAATCTACTGCTAGTTAGATGATCCAATATTTGCGAAATTTTCATTGTCTTTTGGAATGAAGTTCCTTATGGGGCGTTGCGGAGGGGTACCCTAGCCGGCAAAAACGTCCGTAATGTTAAAAAAAGCGTAAGAGTTTTTATTTATTGATAATACTGCCATCTAGTGTTTCTGTTATGAACTGCAAAGAAGTTTAGGGATTTTAGTTTTAAACAAAATATGGTGTAACACTGCCATCTAGTAAAAGTATTGCAAACAACGGAAGCTTGAACCTTTCCTTATAATAACGAACTTCGTTTCTATCGGGTGTCCCACGACAACACACGGTTTTTTTTTTAGTTTCTTAGTATCAAAGCAACATAACATACTGCTCTTTTGAAATCCATCTTCTAACTGTGAAAAGCGCTGGTGGTTTCGCGGTTTATAATCGTGGTGTGTGCGTCTCGAGCGTTTAGAGCGGTTAAGCGTTCTCTAGAAAAAACCGTAGTTCGGCTTAAGTCTGTCATCTGTGAAGTAGAAGTATGAATTGTCAGAGTTCTATAATTTATATGTTATATTATATTATACATTTTGTATTTATCTATACTAATATTATAAAGCTGTAGAGTTTGTCTGTTTAAACGCGCTAATCTCAGTAACTACTGGTCCGATTTCAAAAAATCTTTCAGTGTTGGATAGACCATTTATCGAGCAACGTTATAGGCTAGATTTTATTTTCAATAAATTAGGGATCCGTAAGAAAATTGCGATTGTGTAAGCTAAGGTGCAAAATCGAAAACATATTTATGCGTGCGCTGCAAAAAACATTGACAATAGAACAAAATGATGTACTACGGATTTGTAGGCCTTATTAAGATCTACAAAAAAGTCCGCGAGAGCACTTATCTAACTATGACAGTTTAGTCACAATAACCGTTTTTATGTTCATAAAAAAAAAATCGTCTGAAGAAAGAAACTACGTTAAATGTGTATCGTAATATTATTCCTTATCCAAATTAAGAATTATGTTATCAAGAGTATTTATGTAGAAGTAAAATACTTTTTGTTTTATTCCAAACGGACATTTGGTTGATAAATTATCACGAGTATAAAAACGCAAAGAATTGGTACCTAATAATGAGTTATTTGCCAAAGAGTTTTATCATCATATAATAAATATTTATCGAAATAAATGTGTTGTTAATTAAGAGTATTTTATTGTGAACAAAATTGTCCTTGAAATCATCAAATCAGTTAAGTTCAATTAAGATTTTACAAGGAACTACACGGGTGAAATCGCGAGCCACGTCAGTCACAAGAAATATTGTTTTCAATGTTTATCGTAATCTTGAAGTAGAAAATATTGATCATTGTGCTTTAAACGTGCATTAAAATCGTAGATTGTCGATCTACGATTTTAAAGCACGTTCATACACTGACCGGTAACTAGGTCTCATTAGTTTTGACTCGATATATATATATATATATATGTATATATATATATGCTGTTCTGAAAAAAAAAATGTTGACAAAGCAAATATATTGCAGGTCCATCTAAAAGTATTTCGTCAGTAGCGAGATACATAATTATAAATGCTGGTGAAGAAAATGGATTCGTGACAAACTATTGCCTATGCCAATAAGTCATAAAGTGCATCTGCTAACTGTCATCATGACATGAACAGAGATAACTTTACAAAATTGATAACGCAAGTTAACATTCTTTATCATTGAATAAATATGTTTAAATAATAAATCTGATGATCATTCTCGGAACAAGATTTTTTTATCTAGTGGAACAACAAGTCAGCATTCAAATATGAGATAGATGAAATTGTGACACTAGATTACGAAGTGAAGAACGCTAAAATCACGCCTATCTTCCTCAGTCAGACAGATATAGAATATAAAACCTATATTAAATATTTTTCTATTTGTAAATCATTATTTTTGAGGCTACATAATCTGGCGATAAATACTGTTACAATTTAAAAAATACATTTGAATTTGGAATCTGTAATCCTTATCTGAACATTCATTGTTTATGTTAATATAGCTGTCCTGGTGCTACATTCATTTCGCAAGCCACCTTTGATTTACTGTCAAGATTTTTTTTACTGTTACTGTTACAATATTTTAACAAGCGGAATGACCGAGTTTATGCTCAGAGCCCTATAGAAGCTTCCCAATTAGTCAGCCGAGTACAACGTAGACATTATCCGACTTCAGTGATGGTTTGGTGGGAAGTTAGCTATCAAAGAGTGACTGATTCATATTTTTATGAAATAGGTGTCAAAACGTCGGCACAATTGTATCAAGATATTATTCATGTGAATGAGATTGGTTAAGTCTCTGCACGACAAACTGTTCCATAAACAAGAATTGTCCTTTCCCGTTATAAAACTCGATCCAACCAAGCGGGGTTGGAAACGAACGTTTTTGTTCGTTCGTTCGTTCGTTGAATCGTTTTTCATCAATATTTCAAAATATGTTTGCATAAACAATTTTTGTTCAAAACACAATACGCTGATAATGCACGAAATATATATCGACAACACATCGATATTTAATTTGTCGTGCCTTTGTGACATCTCTATCTAAATACACCAATGCAGTAATTGTCTTATAACTACGCGGTTATAAGGCAGTTTCTCATCGTTTTTGTCTAACCACGTATTCTCATCATGCCGGGGTTGCCTGTAAGGTAATGTGTATGTGATATAAGACGACATCTACTCGTATGTTGTAAAAATCACTAACAGTTTTAAATTATAAAGGTAATGTATTATAAACCTGCTGTTCAATAAAGAGATTTATAATTATTTTCGATATTTAATTAATACTTATAAATGGGAACATTTTTATTGTTTATGTTACAATGGCATTTGAAACATTTTGATATTTTTAGTGTTTTTAGTCAATGTAACAGATTTTACTTCTTTACAGAGGTTTATTCAATATGTCATTGGGTTTTCAGTACCATTGTGTGGTCAAGCATAGGTGAAGGCACAGTTATATATATAGTATAATTTCTAATCCTATTAAAAAGAAGCAGAGCGAGAAACAGAGCGATAATAAAATCAATGCACAGTTCCTCGTAATGAAATGTAGCCTGTCGTCCTTTGTATATTACATCAGACTATAATGTACTGTATTTCAAAGTTCATCAAAATCTTTTCAATTGTTAAGCCATGGTAAAAAGGTACATTCGTTTTTCTAGCATTACTTACAACAAGTAAATAATATAAAAGTATGTTGTGTAAAACATGATACAAGTGCAAAAACCACTTATTGATAAATATTAAATACTTATAAGAAAATAGAGTCACTGTCAGTCGTGTTCCCAAAATATTTATTTGAGGTCTGAAGTAGTCTTAGTAGTATTCGTTTAAAGCATAATTCACTTCAAAAAAGTAGACAACCTATTTCAATGTGTGTATCATAAAATTTAAGACATATATGTTTTTCCCACCTAACTACCCTTGAAATATATCCTTTTCAATAAAAAATGAATCATCGAAATCGGTAGGCGTGATATGGAGTTATTCGTCCATTTGTCGTACACATAATGCAAATTTAAGAGTTATTATATAGTTTTCTCATGGATGCCTTTGTCAGAACTGGACCAAATTAAAATTGGAGCGCCACCTTTCACAAAAAAATAAAATCATCAAAATCTGTTCACCTGTTCTGAAAGTTCTGAGGTAATAAACATAAAGAAAATATGTATATATACAGTCGAATTGAGAACCTCCTCCTTTTTTGAAGGTGGTTGAAAGTTAGTTTAACTGCAACGTTATATTTGCATTTATTATACTTTGAAATGTGTGTTTTAAATAATAAGTAATAAGTGAAGGAAGTTTTATGTCTGGTGTAAGTTGATGGATGCTGAAGTAGGGGACTACCAAAGATAAGATGGATGGACTATGTGTAAAAGCATATGGCTGGAAAGGGAGTAAGCAGTGAAATTACGAATTATAGAGTGGAATGGAAGAAGAGAACACATTTCACCGACCGCAGAAAAATTGGGATAAGAGTAAGAAGATGTGGCGACCCTCCACATACAGAAAAACTCATGTTAAGTCTATCTAGCGAAGATAAGCCTAACTATGTAGCAACGACACTGACGACGTAGTACGATCCTGAATCACGAAAATAAAGTTCTCGTAGCGATAAGTATATTTATGACTTCCCTACATTAACCGTTGGGCCGCAGTCCGCCAGGCATGATCACCACACCTGGTTGGAGGTTTTTCCCTTTGTGTTGGAGGGACATATGTATATAACACCCGTTCCTCTACAAAGATGATGAATGTGTGGCGTACATATGCCACATACTCTAAAGCTCTAAAAATGCATCAAGACAGCACGCATCCACTCGCACAGCATACCAAGCGGCGAATGAACGCGATCCGCGCGACACCGCGTTTTAGATCTGGTATCATCTCAACCCTGTTGAGGGGGGGGGGGAGACTATTTGAAGCTCTGAGCTCCTTATAGTGGTTTTCCTCGCAGCTCACCACTGTGAGCCGGTCATTGGAGTTAGCTCACCGGCCTCGAGGTTTGCTCGCCGAACGCTCCTCCGAAGAGGGGCCAGCGAGCCGCCTGCGAGAGGTCGGTGGTTGGCTATCTGCATCCGATGGCGAAGCCAATGCCCCGTTCGAGGGAACTGATATGAGCTCCCGAGCGGGGCGTTTTAGTCGCCTCCGGATGAGTGTCGTATCGTCTGGATGTGGGAGCGGAGCAATACCTACCAGGTGGGGAAGTTTCGAGCGGTCAGCCCACTCAAACATCCCCGTGGCGATTCTGCTCACAAACTCCTTTATAGGTTCCCATTTGAGGTCTCGGTGGATTGTTGCATTCCTGAGGTACCTGGGGGCGTCGACCACCATGCGAAGGCAGCTATCGACGACGCCCCTGCTATCAAGTTGTACCAGGCCGGCCCACCGTAGGTGAGGCGCGACTTGATATATGTTTTGTAAATGCCTAGTTTGGCAGTTACTGGTAGTCTGGAGGATAGCAGGGGACGTAGCTTCGTCCGCGCAGCTCTGGCCTTCACTGTGATGGTCTCGACGTGGTGGTTCATCGATAGTGATCTGGCGATAGTGATTCTCAGGTATTTGACCTTTGGGGACCATGGGATGTCCTCTTCCATCAGGCGCAGGTTTGGCGGGTGTTGTGCCATACCGGTTATCATCGCCTGGGTCTTCGACACGTTGCACTTGAGCCTCCATCGCTTCAGCCAGCCCGGAAGGGCTTCGAGTGTGGGGCGCAATTTCCGTGCAGCGTGTGCGGCGTTGCGTGAACTTGACAAGTACGCGGCATCGTCTGCAAACAGTGCCAGCTTGACGTCTCCGACTACAGGGATGTCATCCCTGTAGTGGGCGTACAAGGCCGGTGACAGACAGCTCCCTTGCGGGACTCCGGCAAGTGGTATCCTCTATAGCCACACGGAAGGTTCTCTGGGTCAGGAACGATGCGATGATCGCGACTATTTTTCGTGGTAGAGACGTTGTCGACAGCTTGTGGATGAGACCTTCATGCCACACTCTGTCGAACGCCTTCTCCATGTCGAGCATCACGGTCACCGTGCTCCCGCCCTTGTTCAACCACGTAGCCATCTCGTCTAGGACACGAGTCACCTGGAGCGTGGTGGAATGAGTGATTTCAGTGGAAGTCACTGCAGTGCAGTGTTCGGTATTCCGTCTTCACCAGGTGCTTTCCGTGGGTTGGTTTTCCTGATCATCGCAGCAACCTCGCTCGGTGTTACGAGCAGTTCGCCTTCAGACTCGGCGAGGGGCCTCGAGAGGTAGAGATGGGTTGCCGCCTCTATCTCTCGAGTGTGGTCCTCGTCTTGATTGTCGTGAGGTGTGTACTGTTTTTCTAGGCTGTTCGCGATGATCTCGGTACGGTCTTGAGCTTTGTAGCGTGATTCATCGACAGATCACTGTCGATGAATCACCACGTCGAGACCATCGCAGCGAAGGCCAGAGCTGCGCGGACGAAGCTGCGTCCCCTGCTATCCTCCAGACTACCAGTAAGTGCCAAACTAGGCATTTACAAAACATATATCACCGTACCTCACCTACGGTGGGCCGGCCTGGTACAACTTGATAGCAGGGACATCGCGCCAACGTTTGCAGGCTGTAGAGAACAGCTGCCTTCGCATGGTGGTCGACGCCCCCAGGTACCTCAGGAATGCAACAATCCACCGAGACCTCAAGTGGGAACCTATAAAGAGTTTGTGAGCAGAGTCGCCACGGGGATGTTTGAGCGGGCTGACCGCTCGAAACTTCCCCACCTGGTAGGTATTGCTCCGCTCCCACATCCAGACGATACAACACTCATCCGGAGACGAGTCAAACGCCCCGCTCGGGAGCTCATATCAGTTCCTTCGAGCGGGGCATTGGCTTCGCCATCGGTTGCAGATAGCCAACCACCGACCTCTCGCAGGTGGCTCGCTGGACCCCTTTTCGGAGGAGCGATCGGCGAGCAAACCTTGAGGCCAGTGAGCTGACTCCAATGACCGGCTCACAGTGGTGAGCTGCGAGGAAAACCACTATAAGGAGCCCAGAGCTTCAAATAGTCTCCCCACCCCCCTCAACAGGGGTGAGATGATACCTGATGATCGCGTTCATTCGGGTGATGTAGGCATCGTGGTGAGTAGCTGGAATTGCTGCTGTACTCGGTACTGAGGTGGTTTCACTTGCGGGTGATGTACTTGCGTTCGTTGTTGTGTTTGTAGTCGAAGTATTTGTTTGTGATTGTAATTAATGTGCGGTAAACTAACTCCATTACTTAATGGTCAAAAATGTAAATATAACTAGCATACTTTTAATCAAATACAAGTCGATTCCAACCATTCCCTGGTCTTTCACTACAGCTACGGTTCAAGGACTAACCAGTCTGGCCGGCTAACATAGGCACCTTTCCTTGCTCCTAGTATTATATACTTCTAGCTACGGTTCGACGGCTCATACAGCCTGGCCGGCTAAGTAGATATCCTCACCTCATTCAGCCAGCTGGCACAGACGTAGGAAAAGTACTACTTTAAAAACTTATCGGGTCAGCTACCCCAACAGCTGATCCCGAAATATGTTTGAGATATAATTAGTAATAGGTAACTATGTAAAGATTTGAGAATGAATAAAAAAAAAGAAATAGAAGTTAAAATAAACTCCGCTACTGAACAAAACAATCGATATACATGAGTCTTTGTAATCTAGTGTGACTCACGGTGGAAGTAAATGTAGAAACAAGTATTAATATTTTTCTACATAAAGTTTCTAGGGTAGCATCATCATCATTTCCAATGTCTAAAGTCAATTACTGTAACTACTATCATAACATCTTACATTATACATGAATTTTGAACGTGTTCATTACTATGATTTTTCACAGAGTTACTCCTTTTTAATGGCAGCTGTACACTCTCGTTGAGGCACCTCGACGTATGAAGAGTGTAAGAGTATACACCATTCTCTCTTTTAGTCTCGTCTTATTTGACTACTCTCCTTTCCGAGTCCGTTTTTTGTAAGCAAGTCAAAATCAAAGGGCAAGCCGTCGGGAGCGGATCATGTACGAGTATACTCTCGCGTGGTTTAATTTAGCGCTATATTGTAGGAACTCTCCAATTTCTTTACTTTATGTTTATGGTATATGCATAAATAGTTGTAATATCTGATAGCACATAGTAACAGCTACCATAACATGAAACACGTCCATCTTCTCGGCGTTTGAACGCTCGCGTGAGTGCCTTCGTGCGAAAGCACTTGCGGGAGAGTGTACAGTCATCATTAAGTTGTTAATGCTGTCAAAATCAATTAGTTGTTTTTTTCTAGCCTTAGAAAACGAAAAGATTAATGTTATGGTTTTCAAAGTAAATATATTAAAATATTAATATAAGTACGAAGGCCGTTAATTTTTACTATTTTTCTCTCTTCCCACTTAAAGTAATAGTTATAAAAGTCGTTAAGACCAGAACATAGGTAGGAAAAACCACGACTATCTCGATAACGTTTATGTTTGAATCACTTTGAAAAAGTTCATATGCAGAATCAAAAATGTCATTATACGACGATCTTGATACAATTAAAGCACGCACCACTGAAAAAGTAGCGGGTTGGTCTTCAGGTATCAAGTTATTGCAATCACAGTTGCAGTTGAAAAAAGCTGCTGTTACTCAACCTAAACGGGAAGCACTAAGACGTACAACGCAGGTAAACATCATTAAAAAAACTAACATTTGTGGAACGCTTTTAATAGTATAAATACATACAAATATTAGTTTTCTCCTGAATCTAAAAAAATCAAAATTGCTTCACCTGCACATCCTTTGCATGGAAAGTATATGAAGGCTTGTTCTTTTTTTACTTCTTTTATGAAAATGTGCATGGTGTATAAACAAACAATTTTCTGTTGTGAATAGACACAAATTCATTGTTTATTAAATATGTTTAATTTGTCTTTGTAAAGGTAATGATGATATTCATTATAGGTGTTAACTCCTGTGATAGATTTGAAGAGCAAGCAAAAAGATGATGATGAACCTAACAGCCCTAAACAGCAAGAAAAAACTTTGGCTGCATCTTTAAATGTTCGTGATTTTGATTGGAATGTTGCTAACGAATATGATCCTATGTGGCCAAATGATTATGAAAAGGTTGCTAAAGGTAAGGGAGGATGTACATTTTTAATGGTCCCTTTGTTTAGTCACTATTGAGGGGCATTTTTGATCATTTGACGTGCCAAGATTAACTGTGTGGTGGTGTAATGCAACATATTTTGTGAGTCATACAAAATAACCTTACTAAATGATTGTAATGGTTATTAAAAACCATAAAGACTGATTTGTTTCATTTCTAAATTACATGAAAAAAATCCTGGGACATCAGGTCTGAAATATTTTTATGTATAAGTAATGCTTACAGTTTCCAAGGATCATGTTAATGAACATTCTGTTAAGAAGACTGTTTATAATATTTGCACAAGTATTTATCGAATATAGGATACATCTTACAGATCTTATCTCTAAACAGAAGTCTAGACATGTCTGAATTGCAACTGAGATTACAAGCTTAGTTAACTTATTTTCAGAAATACTAGCTAAAAGGTTGCAACTTGATGGAGATACCCGAAATGACAGGTCAGAGAGAAAACGTAAGAGCAGATTTGGTGATGATGAAGAAATAGTGCCTGAAAAAACTCTTGTGCCTATGGTAATATTTACAAATATTTTAGTTACATGCTATTGTTTAAAAATGGTAAGATAAAACTCTTTAACATTGAACCTACAGCCTATTGGGCATTGGGTTGAGAGTGTTACAAGTTACTAGGGCCCAAAGTTAAACAGAGAATAACATGGTAAAAATTATTTATATATTGAATTTATAAACATAATCTTATGAGAATGATTTCTTTATCACTGTCTCATTTTACTACAGTAGGTTTGCCCAAAAGATCACTTAGGAGTAATATTTAGCAGGGTCTATAGTAGACTGTTTACTGTTTCTGTTGAGTGTACTATTATTATCAGTTGTTTAAACTGTAGGGAAGTAAAACATACATAAATCGCAAGTAATCCCTTGTAGCAACCAGAAGAAGAAGAAGCAGTGGAAATATCTAAGCGATCTGCGGGAGCTGCAATAGCACCGCCACCCTCACTTACAGTGGAAACACATTCGCCTCCAACACCCCCACCAAACCTTCCTACACCAACTTCAGCATCCACTGGCTTTTCTATTGGTGGTTATGGAGCAAGTTCAGTTGCTGCAAAAATTATGGCAAAATATGGATTCAAGGTACTTCACTTGTATTTTTAATGTGGTATAATATTTTAATAAACTATGGTAAGGTGTGTAATATTTTTTTTTTTGTGTTTGACCCATTTTTAACAGACTTCTAAAAACTAGGTACCCCATTCAACAATATTTCTTTTGGGTATGTTATGCTATAGTTTAGTTGGACCCATTATATTTTCAGAAAATATAAAAACAATTAAGGTAAGAAGAATAAAGATTACGGAATATCTTCATAATTTGTGAATCAATTGTAGTAATAATAATTTTGCTAACTGCGTAGGTTGTACTGAAGTAAAAAAAAAAGTCCAGTTAATTGTTTTAAATTTGACTTTTTTACTTTTTTTTTAGTTTCAAGCTATTCAACAGTTTTTCTAAGTAATTTCTGTTTCTCTATATATGTATTCAGGAAGGTCAAGGTTTGGGCAAGAAGGAACAAGGAATGTCAGTTGCACTTCAGGTAGAAAAAACCTCTAAAAGAGGTGGTCGTATTATTCATGAGAAAGATGGTAATGTGATGCCGCCTCCTGGGTTCACCATGTCTGCTACGCCAGCACCAGGTAAGTGAATATAATCAGCATTTGATGATAAAAAACACACAAATCTAGAAAAGTTCACATTTTAAAGTTAACCATTTTCTAACCAACTGTGCAAGAATTATGATTGTTTTTTTAGTGTATGTGTGTATGGTGGGTTCATATTGTTTGTAATAAAATTAATTCCTTATAGCATGCATAGAGTATAGCATGAATAATTAAATTAAAAGTATGCATTTTAATTTCAGATTCTCCAAATACATCTGATTCTCCACAACAATCTAGACAAGAGCCATCCATCACTGAGATAATGAAATCTCCCAGTAAAGTGGTCCTATTGAGAGTAAGTAATCTAACTATAAAATTAATATTCCTATCATTAAAACATTGCTATGTTATGGAGTTACATCAAAACACCCTTTAATGAAACAAACCTGGAGTCAGCAAATGTCAAACTTAATTTTAATTTTTCCTAAAAAGTAATTATAATCTTTCCTAAAAAGTTTCTGATTATTGTATAGAATATAGCATTATTGAAAGGGTAAAAAAATGACAGACGTGAGTCTGAATTCGAAAACAGAGCCCAATATCAGTCACCTAAATGGCCATTTCCTAACTAATGAGTCCGAGGAGGTGACTTAGTGTTTATGTTACTTTTCGATATTATTCAAAATCCGGACATAATCACATTAGTCAAAACAGGTACTTATTGTAAATAAAAAAATATCCTTTATTTACACTGTTACATTTTGATATCTGATATTTATTACATTCAAATATGGACGAAAGTGATAAACATTTTATACAATATGATAATGCAAGAGACATTAACATGCTTTCGCAACTTTGTGTTACGAAATCATAATATTCTTATCAAAAAATACCAGGATTTTTAAATTATAAATATTTGTACGAATACTGTTTAATTGTTATTTTATACTCATTGCATTCATTCATTCAAATGTTCCATCGTTGCCATCAATCTTCAAAAAACTTTTCTTGGGCCGATTGAGGAATCGCCTTCAACTTCTTCGGCGGATTCTTCGTTATCGTCGTCATCAACGTCCCAAAACGCGAAGTGGTTTTTTGCGTCGGGAGTTTAGGAGTAACTCAAGGAGCTTGAGGACGAGTATTAATGATGTTTTTTGTCAAAAAATAATCAATGCTAGCCAGAAAGCTTGCTACAAATATTTTCCGCAAATACACTCACGCAATACTCGTTATTTACTTTCTCTCTGTTGTTTGACAGCTGATGTACCAAAAGCACCAAGAAAATCACATCACAGGACAGCCTACTTTAGTGCTTTGTTTTGTATTATTTAATATTAAATACTTTCAAGCCCGGTTTGCTTGAAAGGCTGTCCCGTAAAAAAAAATAAGAACATGAGAAAGAAAAGGATGTAGCTTATATGGATGGTATTGGGAAGTATAGGCAACAGCTCAAGCAGGTCAGAATATAACTATATAACTCTGGCTGTTGCCGGGAGGTCGGAGGCCTCTAAACGACCGAAAAATAAATCTATTTCTGATAGGTCGATACATATTTAAAAAAATACACATTGTGTTTCACTTGTAATAACTATTGTCAAGCAGTAGTACCTTGTCCTTATAGTTATACTCTCAAACTAAGAAAACAGAGAATAGGATACAATCACAGCAAAAAAATAGAGAAGTAATATATATATATATATACAAGATAGATATATATACAAGATAAGTTCCTATTGTAAAATAATCAATCATACACACACACACAAACATACACACACCCTTATATATATATAAGGGTGTGTGTATGTTTATATATATATATATATATATATAAGGGTGTGTGTATGTTTGTGTGTGTGTGTATGATTGATTATTTTACAATAGGAATATAATTTCTAATGTAAAGTATTAAAAATGGTTCTAAACAAATATACAAAACTATGTAAGTAATTATAGAGTAGCTTTTCGCAAGATAAGTTCCTATTGTAAAATAATCAATCATACACACACACACAAACATACACACACCCTTATATATATATAAGGGTGTGTGTATGTTTGTGTGTGTGTGTATGATTGATTATTTTACAATAGGAACTATATATAAGGGTGTGTGTATATATATATATATATATATATATATATATATATATATATATATATATATATATATATATATATATATATATATATATATATATAAGGGTGTGTGTATGTTTGTGTGTGTGTGTATGATTGATTATTTTACAATAGGAACTTATCTTGCGAAAAGCTACTCTATAATTACTTACATAGTTTTGTATATTTGTTTAGAACCATTTTTAATACTTTACATTAGAAATTATAAAAACTTCCCTTTGCATTAAATCTGGGGCTTCAGTTTTTTAATGCAGTACAGTTCAGTTGTGTAGTCTAAGCTATATTAAAAACTGACTTTTGCATTATATAGTATACATTTATTTCAGAACATGGTTGGTCCTGGAGACGTGGATGAAGAATTAGAACCTGAAGTTAAAGACGAATGTAACACTAAATATGGAGATGTTATTAAAGTATTAATATTCGAATTACCCAATGCACCATCAGATGAGGCAGTCAGAATATTTGTTGAATTCAAGCGTATTGAAAGTGCTATTAAAGCAGTTGTAGATTTAAATGGTAGATTTTTTGGAGGGAGACAAGTGAAGGCAGGTTTTTACGATGTCGAGAAGTTTGCTACGCTGCAGTTGACTGAATAGGCTTTTAATTCAGTAAAAATATTTTTATAGCATAATATGTATTTTATTTACCAATTTAGCCACGATTTCACTATTTTATTTATTCTGACTTGACAGGGTGGATCCTGTTACACAATTATCATATGAAAAATTTAACTTACCTGACAGTAATGTTTAGTGAATTGAAATTCACGAATCACAGAAATATCTTTTTTGCATATTTTGTCGTAGTGTATGTACTAGTGTCAAAACAAAATTTGATGACATGATTTATTGCAAACATAGTTAATTTTTATTTAATACATACATACATATGTACATACACTCCTATCTATTACCCCAACAGGTAGGTGATGGAGCTTGAAGAAAGTACTGAACTGTGATTATCAGTATCATAAACTACGCCAGTTCATAAATGGTTCATCAATTTGGCGGTGTTTAGCCTATAAAAAATTAAATTTCCGGGCACAATTTTTATTTTTTTTTATTTTAGCTGATCATTATTTCAATGGGTCTCGTGTCTTACTATTCTATTCTCCAGAATGCAGACAACTAATTAGGTAATAATATTTCTGAGTTTTCTGGTGAGACTACTTTAAAAACTTGCCCTTCGTCGTTTGCTGAACTGTACAGTATATCCTGATAGTGACGTCGGCAGTAATGCCATATAACCAGTTTTCCCCGACATCGAAATGAAAGGTTGCTATTATCATTTATCACTGACCAGTTAAAGCACTAGAGTTTAGTAAGTAAAAGTTTATAGGTAGTAGAGCGACGCTTTCGTTTCGCGACGAATTCAGCAGGAATGGGCCGGCTCGACCGGGGCAGTACTACAATCTCACAGAAAACCAGCCTAAAGTGACAACATTCTTGGTGCCTCCTTTCGCTGCTGATTGAGAGACCGGAGGCCCAACGATGCAGGGGTGACAGTTATCGTGGTATGTGTGTGAGCAGTGGAGTGCTGTGGAGTCATTGTGAGGATGGCGTGGATCGAACCGTCAGCCAGGGAGACCCGTAGAAACGGTGGTGCCGCTGAGCGCTCGCGGCATAGAGAGGGGCCCAACGACAGCTAACCACCCTGGGTGGCTGCCCCGTCAGGTCGCGCATAATCCACGGAGTGGCTCGTCATGCCGGTTGGTGACCGGACGGTGGGACCCGGCGACCACTTCCGGGAGGGTACGAGGGCCCTTCCGTCTGACGGTTCGGTCACCGTCGTGCTTCACCGTTACATGATGACGCAGCATTTTGAGTCGCAGTTTACACTGCCACGATGACTGTCATGCCTTTTACGCCCCCTTCCTCTTCTATCATGGCAGCACAAAAAAAGAAAAGTAATCTTACAGCTGCATCCTCCTCTCCCACCAACCCGCTTTTTGAGGTGGAGTTCACTAACATACGTGGACTCCATGCAAACCTCAGCGCCGTACACCAGCACCTCGAGACGGCTAAAGCAACAGATAAAGCGCAGGAGCAGTTCCCGACCGCCGAACTGGTGATTTTGGGAGATTGTAACGCCCACCATGAGTCCTGTGTGGGATCTTCCAAAACTGACCACGCTGATCGAACTGCCCACGCATTTGCTCTCACGCATGACTTTACCCAACTGGTACTCCAGCCCACCAGGATACCAGATCCTCTCGCCCCTCTGGGATCCTCCGACCACTGCCTGGTGTCCACCTCGGTGCCTCTTGTTACCCCTCCACGACCTGTGGTAACAAGGCGGTGGTTCTGGCACTACTCGTCAGCAGGCTGGGATGGAATGCGGGAATTCTCTTGCATCCATCCCGTGGGCTCAACGCTGCTTTAAAGATAGGGATCTGTCGCAAAGTGCGTCTGCCGTGACTGACGAAATCACTGTCGGTATGGAGTATTATATCCCCTACAGTAAAGTCGCCAGCACGAAGACCCGTCCCTGGTACAATCGCGAGTGCACCCGTTCTGTTGCTCAAAAGCAGTCGGCCTACCGCGCATGGACCCGGGCCCGCGCTCATTGTGACCCAGACATTGAACGCCTAAAAGCAGCACTTAACAAAGCCACTAGGGAATGCAAGAGGGCCTACATCAGAGCAGATGCCTAGCGCATTGCACGGTTTGGTCAAGAACTCGTCGCATACCCTACAGGTAGCCGTAAGTTTCGGCGATTGGCCAAAGCCGTGCAGTCCAACTACTGCCAACTTTCGCTGCCGCCGTTGAACAACCCTGACGGATCACTGGCCCACGAACCGCAAGAGAAACCGAAACTATTAGCTGAACTCTTTGCGGCTAACTCCCGAATCGACGACCATGGCGCGCACACGCCTGCCATTGCGGCCTGCGACTCCGCAATGCGGGATATTCGCATTCGGCAGAGGGGTGTCCTTGTGGAGCTTCGGTCACTCGATGTCCGGAAAGCCAGTGGACCCGATGGTATTCCGGCGGTGGTTCTTAAGAACTGCACCTGAGTTGTCTCCCGTATTGAAGCGCTTGTATCGCCTATCCTATTCCTCAAGAATTGTTCCGGAGGCCTGGAGGAAATCGAATGTTCAACCCATTCCCAAAAAAGGCGACCGCTCCGATCCAGCCAATTACCGACCTATAGCGGTCACTTCCAAACAGTGTAAGGTGCTCCAGCGGATCATCAACACCCAATTAATCCGCCACCTAGAGTATCACTCCTTGCAAAACTCCTAAATGATCGGCAATATGGTTTTAGGCCGAACCGATCCACGGGTGATCTTCTAGCGTACGTCACACACCTTTGGGGTGAGGCTATGGATAGGCATGGGGAGTCCTTGGCCATCAGCCTCGACATTGCCAAGGCCTTCGATAGGGTCTGGCACCGCTCGCTTCTTTCCAAACTTCCTGTATTTGGTCTGCCACCCAAACTCTGCAACTGGTTTGCTGCCTACCTCCATAAGTGCCGCATTAGGGTTCTCTGCGACGGCGAGGCCTCTGACTTTCTTTTATCGCCTAGGAACACCTTCTGCATATCAATGACATGTTGGCCCTTGGCAATATACATCGTTATGCAGACGACAGCACAGTACACGGGCGATATTTTGGACATCCTGCTGCCAAGCTGGCAGATGTTTAGGGAAAACGACAGGAGCTTGTCGCTGAGCTCGACCGGGTCTTGAGCCGCATTTCTCAATGGGGTTGTGAGAATCTAGTCGAGTTCAGCGTCAAGAATAAACAGGCGTGCGCGTTTTCAAACAAAAAGTCTCCATTCCTTCCCCTTCCTGCTCTTCAGAACAGTCAACTGCCACTGCAGGATAGGCTTAGTATCCTGGGTATGGATATTTGCTGGGATCTCAATCCACGCTATTACATCGAGAGCGTCACTAAGGCGGCCTCGCTAAAGCTCGGCGTATTGAACAAGGTGAGACGGTTCTTCTCGCCCGAGCAACTGTGTCTTTTATACAAGACCCAGGTTCGCTCCTGCGTGGAGTACTGCTCTCACTTTTGGGGCGGCTATGCGCAGCATTTGCTTGACGCTCTCGATCGGTTGCAGTGGTGTGCAGTCCGCATTATCGACTGTCACGAGATCACCCAGTCTGTTGAGCCTCTGCAGTTGCGAAGAGATGTCGCCTCTATGGCAGTCCTCTATGGCCTACATCGCGGGAAGTGTTCTGACGAGCCCTTCAAATTGGTCCCACCTTCTCCCTTTCTCTACAGGACTACACGTGCTGGCCTGAGGAGTCACCGCTTGAGCGTTGAAAATATACGTACCTGAACTAAACGGTTTGTCTCTTTTCTGTGCCGATCGGTGAAAGGCTGGAATTCCCTACCAGCGCACGTGTTTCCTTCCCACTTTGATCCCGGATCTTTTAAGCGGGGCGTGAAAAAGCATCTCACCAGGCCGCCATAGTGTGGGTCACCATTATGCATTGACTAGACATACAATGAGGATGGTGACCTCCACTCTTTGACTCCACTTATTGCTTTCCATCAGACAAAGTGGAGTCACTATGCTAGGCTAATATGCCAGAAACGAATTATGGGTCTCACAGCAGTGCTGCCGTTGTTGCCACCTAAAGTCACGATGCATGGTTGGAAATAGTGAAACAAGAAAGTCGAAATTTGGGGATGCAAGAATTTTTTAAATACTTGGAAAGTTTCTGGCTTCAAAAGTATTTTAATAAAATGTTGAGTATTTTTGGCATACATAGTACCAACAATGTTATAAATTTGATGGGTAAGTATTCCAAAATAATAAAAAAGTGGCAAAGGGTAGCTAGTAGTAAAATACCTACCTGCAATGACATGGCTTAGTTTATTACAAAAAAACAAAGCTTTTCAAAAGCAATTTCTAAGTATGCTCGAAGTGAACGAAAATTTCAATAAATAATGGTTATCACATAATGAACATTATATGCAATTCATTAACGGTGAACGGGATGACACTTTAAAAGAAAATGCTATAAATAAAACATGTGCATAGATAACGTACCGCAATTTTCACCCAATTATTTAATTTGGTTAAGAATAAGTGTTCATAATTTTGTTTCTTATGAATTTTTTGAATTTTTTCATAACAAATACTAAACAAATACACTTTTTAAATTATTTTGGAATAAGGGATTTCATTGTTGTTTTTAATATATGTGGCACTGAGCGCGAATATTATACAAAATGCCATTAAGTAGAATTAATGAAAAACAAGTGCAAGCAATTTTCATTTCTTTTTACCGTTTTAAATTTGTTCTCAAAAATGTTCATTTGTTTTGACCGACGTTCATTTATTTTTGTCGATGTTCTCTTTCTCTATTAGTGTCATTGGTAATCATTTGATTCACGGGGAAGTTTTACATACGAGTCTAAAGCACTAGTAAGAATAGTAAAGTCGAATAGTAAAGGGAAGAAAAAATTCAAGCAGCACAGTAGTGTCAGGGAAAACAAACTTTTTTTTTTTTTTTTTTTTTTTTTTGTTTACGGGGTGGAAGATCCTCATGGATGTCCTTCGCCCATTTGGGTGGACGAAGGGGTCTGTCGGACTCTTACCGACTAAAAACCACCCCGGTGTTCCTGTTCTTGCCCATGGTCGGGGGAGCGAGAATCGCAATTGCATTCGTCCGCCTCCCCGAGGCATTGACCCGTCTCACCCAAGACGGGTCTCGTCACCCGATGCAACCGTCACCCTTCGGTCGCAGTCTTCCAAGAAGCACGCACGGAACACTGCGTGCTGCCTCTTAGGCCTGTAACTGATCGGACGACGAATTCCCCAAAATCGTCGCCCGCAGGCCACTTTCTAGGGTGGCCGGAGATCGACGAATGCTCTCCGGTGTCCGGTGCCCCTTCTGCGGGTAGAGAGAGCTGAATGAGCCATGCGTTCTCTCACCCGTTCCGCCGCTTCCTTTGAGGATATCACCTCCTCACAGAAGGAAGCGACGGCACTCCATGCGCTCTCGCTCCGAACCATGGACAGAACCAAGGTCGGAAGCGAGAGACTACCCGCAGAACCAATTGCCGCGACAAGATCACGACGCTGGCTTGCCCAAGCTGGGCATTCCGCCAGCGTGTGAAGCGACGTGTCGTCAGGGCAATTATCACAGTGATGGCACCGTGACGTCGGCTCCCGGCCGATCCGACACAGGTACTTGCCGAAGCAACCGTGTCCGGATAGCACCTGCGTCATCCGGAAGGTGAGGACTCCGTGTTTCCTCTCCAGCCACTCTCTTAGGATGGGTCTTACAGCCGATATGGCAGCGTGCCCTGCACTGAGTCGCGCAAGTCGCTGCTCCCACTCCACCACCAAGATCTGGTGGAGCTCAGCCCGGTGTGCCTCTACTTCTCGAGGCACTGGCAGCTCACGCCGATCCAGAGCATCCCTGCGACACCGATACTGTATCGCAAGAAGAACTGCATCTAGATCCCAGGGCGCGGATCCAGCAAATAGGGAAGCCACCTCGAAGGAGATCGTACGGTACCCTCTTATCACTCTGACAGCCATCGCACGTTGCGGCCTTCCCAAAATCGGAATATTTTTGGCTGACAGAGTGCTTGCCCATACTGGTGCCCCATAAAGTGCCATAGAGCGTACGATCCCCGTATACAGATTTCGGCAAGATGCATTAGGCCCCCCTAAGTTGGGCAATAGCCGCGAGAGTGCCGCAGTGGTACTCAAGAGCCTGAGGGCCAAGGGAAAACAAACTAAACGAACTATGTCTAATACTTTTTAATACGCTAAAACAATTGTTTATTGTTTTCTGTTATAGAAAATAAACTTTTTAATTATTAGAATGAATAAAGAATTTTACTATGTGCAATACGATCCAGATAGGGATGTTAAATTCGACTTCATATCTACTCAAATCCGCTATCTCATGTCAATTACCTACGTGCATGTAGCAAAAATAAAACTTTTTAGTTTGGCAAAGTTGTCACAATGATGTTGACGTTGAAATAACATGTCATTTATAGTCATTAAGTCACTGCTGCTGTTATCTGACTGAAATTGATTATAGTTAGATAAGACTCATTGTGGTCAAGGAAAACTAGTTTAAAATTTTATAAAAGAAACACTCTACTCAGTATTTATTAATTAAATTTAACAAACAATTCTGTTATAAATTTGTAAATTAAGTCGGCTCCAGGTAAACACCTACAATTTAATTACAGAAATAAAAAGCGTAGCTGATAACTTGGGGATGATAGTTTATTTATTATGCCTTATAATTAAAGATTTTATATAAAAAATGGCATTTTATTCGTGTAACAGATACAGACTTATTGTTTTGTTATTGCTAGTTTTGATTATGTGGCAAGTGTTTCGGTTGTTGCCTAAGAAACCCGCCTTGCAATTATCGGAGGTAAGTAATTATCTAGTATTACAATTAGTAAAAACCCTTAAATAAAATTAATAGCTTCATTAAAACTTATCATACAATCTTAAGCCCTGAGTTTTTAATTACTTTTCATTAAACATCTTTTTTATAATTGCTTATATGTTTTTAATAATCTGTAATTCTAATATATTTATAACTAATAAATTATGTATTACATATATAAAAACATTTAGATTGCAGCATATTGTCAACCCCTATCTTGCAGCTATTTTTATTGATGCAAGATTAGGTAAATTATCGAAAAATAGAAAATATGCATGTCCAAATAAAAAAAAATGCACTATTTAGTATTTATCAAGGTTATTAATTTTTTGCGTTATTTACGCAAAAAATTAAAAACCTTGTAAGTACATGTAAAATTTACATTTATTTGACAATTCTTAAATCTTAACAATGGTAGAGCCATGCTGAGGCACAAATGGGCTGGCTTAACTGGTGCGATATTACGGCCTCACAGAAAACTGGTTGTGAAGTAACGCTTGTGTTGCATTTCTCCAAAATGAGTGAGGTTTCCGGTGGCCCAACTTCCCCTCCCCCTTTTTTCCTACCATCCCCCATCTTCTTTCCCCTTCCCGCATCCCCCATCCCTCATAACCCTCAAAGGTGGGCAGCAAGCTTACGACTCTTGAGTTGTAGGTGTCCATGGGCGGTGGCTGTCACTCACCATCAGGTGACCCGTCTGTTTGTCTGCCCCCTTATAGTATCAAAAAAAAAAGTGAAAACACTTGTACACAAATATAAATAAAAAAAGTTATTTTAGACAATTTAGTAAAGTCTTTTGTTAAATGTATTACTTTTGTGTTTTTAGCCTGACATATTGAAGTTGGAAGATGATAAATTTAATAAACATAAGCAAGACAAGGTAAAAGTTAGAGTGTACTATGAGGCCCTCTGTCCTGATTCTAAACATTTCTTCATGAAACACCTGTACCCTGTAACAGAAAAACTCTCAGAATTTATTGATGTAACTTTGGTGCCTTATGGAAAGGCAACAGTAAGTACATTCAATTTTTATTATTTATTTTTGACTTGTTAATTAATTTAAAATGACAACAATCATAATTATTATGCCAATGACTAACAAAATCAAATAAATCAAAAAGCACAGAAAAACAACAACACCTAAAGTGGAGTCACTATGGTAGGCTAATATAAAAAAAAAAAATATAGGGAGGAAAAAAAGGGATGAAAAAAAAATATATATACTAAATAAATTTTAAATGAATATTGAAACATATGTACATAATTGCTGTCATAATAAAGTGTCATAATGCAATTAGATCAGTTATTTTCAAAATGCCAAGAGTAACAAAAAAACTATTAGCCTTTTTATTGAAGTATTTTATTTGCATTTTACAGACTAAAGAAGAAAATGGGAAGTATTTTTTTAAATGTCAACATGGTGAAGAGGAGTGCTATGCAAATAAAGTTCATGCTTGTGCTATAGATGCCATTGGTAATATGACTTCAGTTGTGAAGATTACTGACTGTATGATAGCTGACAATGTGGATGCTGACAGAGCTCTTGAAAGAGTAAGTGAATTGAATTTCTATCATCAATATTCTGACTTATTGTGTACAGTATGTGTACAGTTATACAGTGCCGGGTTGACTGCAATAGGCTTGCATTACTAATATATTACATTATTATGTTAGTGGGTCAAAAATTATAATTGCTAAAATGTGGGTGTTTAATACACCTCTACCTAGCTCTTAGGGGATACAGGCGTGACCGTATGTATGTACGTAATGTTCTGCCTACAAGTTGTGGCCTAGGCTAGCATGCAAACTTGAGATCCTAATTTTTTTCAGGTCTGTAAAATTGTTACTAGTTTTTTAAACTAGGAAATTTTCAGCTTTAGTATGAAACGTGGCTATGGACTATATAAAGAAAACATACATACATACATATGCTCACACCTTATTCCCGGGAAAGACATTAGTTTCCTATCATGCTTAGATCAAGCTTTATGACCCAGTGTTGAGTCTTGCTGAAAGGACTATTCTTGGTTATGGAACATGGTGTTGTTAAGAGGCTTAACCACCTTAAGGACCGTATCTTGATACACTTGTGACAATGTTATGATACTATTCTCAGAAAAATATGGTTCAGTCACTACTTTATAGCTAACACCGCCATTACTGAAGTCAGATAATGCCCACGTTGTGCTCTGCTGACTTTGAGCATAAACTCGGACACTCCACTTTTTTAAATATTGCTTAATAGTAAAAAAAATCTTGAGAGTAAATAAAATTTTTCCATGACCTCCCTTTTCTTACCTAACTAATCATTTTTAAATTATACGTTAAATAATGACCAGTGCGTCTCTTATAGTCCTAAGTCATCTTTTAAAATACGCGACATGTTGCTATATTCAATACCACCTAGAACCATGTTGCATTTTTTTCCCAAGATAAAATCTTCTGCTTTCAGACAGGATATCTTCTAATTCTTTCTTTCATTGCTTTGATCGGCATTTTCGTACGAATACTACGAGGACAGCCATATCTTTTCCTGTCACAAACAGAGGAGGTTTCATTGTATTCTATCAATAGCCCGGTACACAACTTTCGACTAATGACAAGACCCAGATGGATAGTTTAAAAAATTGCACTTGGCTCCATACCTACTTTGTGTAATACTATCAATATATATAGCAATTCGGTTCTCTTTATCACCCCACTCCATTTTAATATTACAAAAATATTTAACGCCCATTGGCGTGAAAATGAGAATGCACAATGAATATTCAAATAGGAATGACAGATTCCAAATTCAAATGTAACATTTTTTTTTTTACATTGTAATAGTACACTCACAGGCACAATTAACCGCCCACCTATATTTTTCGTCACCCTGTTTGTTTATGTTAACTGTGGCTTATCTACTGTTTTGTTTTTAGTTAAGTGGGTACTTTAGCAATAAAATAAACACTTAAAAACCCTTATTTCGACTCTTAAACTTGTATCGCCGAAGCGTTTTTAGAATTTAGTCTCTGTTTGACATTGTTGCAGTAACGTTACATTGATTACATTTCTTGTTCTTGTCTGCTATCGTGTACGAACATTGTTTATTGTTTGTGACTGAAAAAAATGCCACTCGATGCAACTGGTGCTGCTAGGGCAGTGACTTTAGCTGACGCTGGGTATAGCCAACGTCGCATCGCTCGTACGCTTGGTGTACCTCGAACTACAGTGCGGGATGCCATCAGACGCTTTCGGGAGACTGGTTCATACACGAGAAGGCCAGGTCAAGGCCGACATCGGTGCACCTCGGCTCTGGATGACCGCTTTGTTGTCAGTAACGTGCTAAGAAATCGCTTTTGCACCGCTACTGAAGCGCGCACACGTCTGTTTGAGGTGAGAAATGTCACTGTAAGTGAACGTACGATAAGAAGAAGACTGGCTGAAAGGAATCTGAGAGCTTTTCGTCCAGCTCGCGGTCCACAGCTGCTTGCACAGCATCGTAGAGCAAGACTTGCCTTTGCACGAGAATATGCTGACTGGACTACGGAACAATGGAAGAACGTACTGTTCTCAGATGAGAGCAGAATAGCCTTAAGGGGTCCAGATGGACGTCAGCGTGTTTATAGGCGCCAAAATGAACGGTTTGCTCCATGCGCAACAATCGAAACCGTGGGTTATCAGGGAGGATCCATAATGGTTTGGGGAGGTATCTCTTACGAGGCTCGTACCGATCTAGTGGTGTTTGATAGAGGCAGTGTGACTGCTCAAAGATACGTGGAGGAAGTCTTACAAGACCACGTCATACCTTTCGCACCATTTATTGGTGAAAACTTTAAATTAATGCATGACAATGCTCGATGCCATACCGCAAGATCCGTCACTCAATACCTTGATGAGGTCGGGATTCAAGTTTTGCCATGGCCGTCACGCAGTCCCGATCTTAACCCAATTGAGCACATTTGGGACAACCTAAAAAGACGTATTCGAGCAAGAATATCAGCCCCTGCGACCTTACAAGAGCTCAAGACGGCTGCGATAGAGGAGTGGCATAATATCCCTCAGTCGGATATTCAAGACCTCGTAGATGGATTGCCAAACCGACTACAAGAAGTCATCAGGGCCCGAGGTAGTAATACTCATTATTAAAATTTAAATAAAAAGAAAGCGGACGATTTTTTTCAAAATTAAAGTCATCACATTTTCGTGCAAATTTTTTGCAAAATCGATTTTTGGCATATTTTTTTTTATTAAACGGTTTTGTTTAAAGACTTTTGTGATTTTATTTATCCTTAATGGCTGCTTTAAACATAACTTCCATCAAATGTGGTCAAAATTTTCCGACTACTGAAAATTGAAAGAAATACAAGGTGGGCGGTTAATTGTGCCTGTGAGTGTATTTATGGCCAGACTAAGTGACATTCACTTGTGATATTTTCCATCAGTGATCTAAATATCATCCGACAAAGAACAAAAGCTACCGACATAGATTGCAAAATAATTACGATGAAGTTGCAATGGACTGGCTACATCTGCCCGAAAGGCCGACGGCCGTTGGAGCAAATGGATCCTAGAGTTGAGACCGCGAATCGGTAAATGTTAGCCCCCCCAGCCAGATGTACGGATGGCCCAAAGAAGGTTGCTGGGATGTGGAAAGCGGAGAACTGGGGGCTAAGGCGCATATTAGGGGAGGCCTACGTCCAACAGTGAACTGCACTGGGCTAATTGATTGAATAATCTTATTTGGGTATCTCTGGAGAAAACAATCAATATTCGTATAAAAATATAAAAATAACATTCCAAATTGAAACATAACATTGTTTTTTATTTCATTATTGTAACAGTATTAATGGCCAGACTAAGTGTTTAATTTAATATTTATTTGACGGTATTTCCAAACAGTTTTATCAAATTCAGTGTCATTCATTCATTTATTCAGTCAAATTCAGGTCAGTTTTGAAATGCGTTCCCTGAATGGTGTTATTAGTTAAAATACAGGCAGCCATCCAGCAGGCAATGTTTGGTATCCTAGATAAATGATTAAAAGAATAAAATGTGAATATTTTGCCCGCTTCTTTTTGTACACTGTAAGTTATTTTATGGATTTCCATGACTTGATAAATTTTGCAAAATGTCACATTTTCAAATTCGTCGCCTTTGTGATTTTGACCCATAAGCGTAAAAAGAAATAGCAACAATATCTTGTATAATACTAATGTTATAAATGCAACATTCTGTAACTCAATGCTGCATAAACGTTTTGTCTAGTTTTCTTTAATACCTACGATACGCAGATCGGTTTGCTTATGCCTTTCAGGTATAATTCATTAATGAGTCTTAGCTATTTTCCGCATTTATTTAGATTGAGCCAAACAAAAAAATATTTTTAAAAATAAATAAATAATTATAAGTCTAAATTTAACAATGTAGACCTTTGTTACGAGTTACTTTTTTGTGTGATCATAATCCAAAAGTGACTGACCCTAAGTAATTATATGTTTAAAAGCCATTTTCATATTGTTCTAGTGTGCAAAGATAATGAAGATTGAAGCAGACCCTATCATTAACTGCGCCAATCATGAACATGGATCAGCTCTCTTGAAGAAGTACGGGGATGATACACATATTTTGAACCCAACTTTCATACCAACTATCACTATAAATGGTTCTAGAGATAATCAAGCCGCTATATTAAAAAATTTCCTATTAGAAGTCTGTAAGTTAATTGATATGCCTCTGCCGCCACCTTGCTTGTGACATTTTAAATTTACTAAACCTAACATGCATAACATACTACAGCATTATCAATATCAATAAGCGAGCATTAACAACATTCAAAAAATAAAGCTCAAATTACCTTGCTCATTGTGTTACTTCCATGCAAATTTATCTGTGAGTTTCAAGCTAATTTGTAAATAATAATATTTATTAATATGTGTAGATAAATATAAGTCAATGTGTTATTGCATATTCAGGAGTATTTGTTTTTTAATGTCATAGGAAACAGTTTTGAAAACATTAACTTGTATTGCTCACATATTACATTACAGCTGTAAACATAAGTGATACTGTTTAGCTTGTCATTAAATTACCAGACAGTAATGATAAATAACTTAAAAGTTATTTGAAATTAGTAATTCAAATTAATACAGTATTTTTTACAGCTATGAAATAAAATAATCTTTTATCAGTAAAACTATATCATTAACATTTCATGTTGCTCATAATGTTCCACGGCGAATTACTTAATAATGAACCTTGAAATTACAGTTATGCCTTTTGTGATTTAACGAATGAGAGGTCTAGATACGCACCGACAATTATATTGTTATTTAGTGACCAATATACATATTTAGATTCGTCAGAGTACTTGATTAATTTTATTAATATATATTTTTTCTTTTTATAAATGTCATAAATACGAATGTAAATTTATTTGTTTGTTCGCTTATTCGCCTTAACTGCTCACCTGTTTATCATAAATTTTCCATATACGTTATCTAGACAAAGCTATTATATTTCTATGACAAATTAGATGTTTAGTATACAATATTTTTGTATTTACGTCGTAGTATTTTTTGGAATGTATAAGGCTATTGAATAGTATTAGATAGAAACATAATGTAAATAAATATGTATTTATAAATTCATTTAATTACGTTCGATTTATAAAATGGTTGTGTTTCTAATAATCTTGTGAGTCATGAACAAACATTAGTATAAGAATTTTCGTTTTTATACCAAATATGTTTTTTGTTTTATTTGTTCTACGTAACGATATATGAACTGATAAGTCAATTGTGTAACTAGTGTCGCGTTAAGTCAAACTGTGACATTAACAGATATACGTATAATATAGATAAGCATGGTAAATAAGTACGCCTATAAATTCCAAGCGTAAGCAATGATCAACTTCAAGCGTGTTTATTATTTCAGGTATTTATATATACAATTGTTAATATTTTATGGTATTTTTTATATAATTTACAATAAAATTTTCATAGAAACTTGCATTCACGTTTCGCAATAAACTCAGAAATGTGTCCACTTATTACGAACCAGTCGATATGTGTACACTTCTACTAGTTCTGTAACAAGTTATACTATTTAAAATTAACTATGGATACTTGCATAAATCATTGTAAATAGTTTTGCATTTACCAATTGTTGGCAAGCCATGTATATTTATATATACAGAGCACTTTTACAAGAAGATTATAAAAATATCCGCAAGTAAAGCTAATTACTACGCTCATTTATTTAGGTATGATTTATTAATTGATGACATTACGTAGATCATTTATGTTTTGTGCGCCATGTCTCATACTTATCTTTGACAATTATTTTTTAACGAAAGTTGTTTTATGTGATTATTTAGTGTGATATTGTTTATGATTATTCATGGTATCTGTGTAAATTTTTGTTTGGCAATGGTGTCCTAAAGGATTGCCAATATTTATAAAATTCCATTCCTTTTATATTTAGTTGTAAATCTCCATAGCCGGTTATTATTAGCTTTTTGGGCCTATTTTAAATGTCTGGAATTCCTTATTTTCTCTACCGACACTTATATATTTTTGTTCCTATAAGTTTCTGTCAGGCTCATAGCAGTGACTTCTTAGTTTTTAAGATTTTTCGGAAGAGTATTTTTATTAAATATCCATTTACTAAATGTTTAACTATGATTTTTTAATTTATATGTTGGAAAATAAGTTTTAAATAAGTGTTAGGTCTGCAGTGCCGTCCTGATATATTCATGTAATTTTTTGCTCTTCGAGTTATTTATTTGATTTGAACAATCTAGGTCGAGGTTATAGTGTTGCCGGAATAAGTCAAGATATATTATGTAGGTACTTTAATTCGTACTAATTGCGTTGTAAATTGCAAACAAAAATGAACTTTATATGGTTATCATTGTTTGGATTTGACACCATCTTACAAAATGCGTATAGGATGCTAGAAAGTTACAAGACTAGGTACAGAAATTGCATAAGTACCTACCTTCTTAACATAAGCGATTTCATTTAATTTCTACGGAATTACACATTTGTTTTAACAGGTGATTAGTTATTACACTATCACTACGAAGTAATAAATGCCTGATAAAATCCGACTTTTCGTTAAAATGTCCTTGTCGTATGGACTTCTTGTGCGTAATGTGCAATTTATAATTTTTTAATTTAAACTCCTTGGAAAAATAATTTGATACTTAGTTGACTGTTGACTACTCGTTTACCAAAACTACTTAACACTCTTAAAACTATAAATTAAAAATAAACATAATAATGGATGTGCCAAATACCCATAAATTGACGCTATTTTTTATTACCTTAGTTATTATTTTGTTATAATAAATATAAATAACAGTTTGTATACCACTCCCTACTCAATTTAGGGAGTAGTATACAAACGATTATTTTAAAAACGTATTACTTACACTGGATTAAGTGTTTTACTTATGTAAGAAATCCCAATATATTTTTTTGTATTTACGTAAATTGCTTATACTGTCTTTACATTAATAATGAAATGATTACGTTGGTACATTGTTCTTCTGCTTGTACTAAATATTTCTACATTTCTTTTGTTCTATTGTGAAGATTCGTGTAAAGTACATGGTAATTTAAAATAAAGCGCACAATTTTAGCTTTCTATTTGACTTGTTTTATTGAGTGACTCACAAATAATTATTTTAAACTATTAACGGGTTTGAAGAGTACAGAATTGCAGAAGCTGACTGAAGCTATACATGAGTAATTGCGTGAGAGGACTTGGGCTTCCTGGCGTTATTCGGTTCGAGTTACAGGGCATGCGACCCTGACCGTTGCTTGAGCTATCCCAAATACAACCGTATAAGCAAAATCTCTTTCCTCTGCGTATATACACACAATTTTCCCATTTATTAAACAAAGTGCCCTGACGACGCCAATAAGCTATTACGCTAGTGCGACCAAAACATAGTATAAGAAAATACGTTAAACAAAATATAATAAATATATTGAAAATATATCACCATCACTAGATTTTTTTTTATCGTGTGGAAACGGATTCAACCCCACGGATCCATAGCCTCACTGGAGCCAACAGTGAAGTGGTATGTCGGACTCGAGCCGACTAAAACCTCACGGTGTACCGTTGCGAGGTCTATTGCAGAGGACCCGGGTATACCCTAAGAAGGAAGCTTCCGAGAACCCTGATGACTGCAGACCTTGTTCGCCTGATGCTCAGGCGACCACACCGTGGAAAGCGGGGGGCCTAGCCCCTCCAACTTAAAGAGGCGCATGCAGAACACGACGCGCTAACGTCTTTTCTTCGGCCTGCTTCTGCTAGGGTAGCGGGCAGCCCGATCCGCTACCCCCAGGCCAGTGCTCATGGAGGTCGGAGGTCATTCTGCGCCCTCCGGCGCCTGTTGCTTCGTCTGCGGGACGAGAAAGTGTTAGTCCTCTCCCGTTCCCGTTCCGCCGCCTCTTTGATCAGCATTACCTCTTATCACTAGATATTACATATAATATGTAATTCCTCCTTGACTTTGATAATGGGACCTTTGACGATGGGATAAATATGCAATAATTAATTTAAAAAATACGCATAAATAATTCACATAATCGAGTTTCTTCTTATAATAACAGTCGGTCGAACCTTCAATTATGTGATTTTGGTTTATTGCTAATGTGTTATTATAGGAGTGGCAACGAAACGTGTTAAATCAAAACGTGATAATAAATCTGAAATTAGCGCTGATGGGACTTCTAGTTCGTTCAACTATTCACTAAATATTTTTATTCTTCTTTCCTTCGTGCTTTATAGGCGGGCTTTCATTCCTACACCTGTAGAATGATTCATAAATAATATTTTAATTAATAAGTACTTTTGTGAAGTCAAATTCAAATATTCAATATTGTGTCTATAATACAATTCTAAATTTTCCCAGTTTTTGCAACATTTTTTATAGAAGCTTAACTCCTATTGGTCCTAGCGTGATGTAATAAGCCTATTAGCCTTCCTCGATGAATGGGCTGTTCAACACTAAAATAATGTTATTCTTCAGCTTTATAATATTAGTATAGATATACGCATTTAATTACAATAAAGTGCAACAATTAGTTATAATTATTATATGGATACATAACCAAGTCAAAACGCAGGGTGCTGTTTGTGTACTAAATATCTAAATTGGGAACTAATAAGGAAGAACGAACTATAAAAGTACAGACAATTCATCTTATTCTCAGTCGTTCGGAGTCTCGGAGAGGACTTCTCAGTCTGTTTCTGCGGCAGGCTACTGTACTAAATGAACGATGTGCATTAGCTCAGGAAATAGTTCGTTCTAGTTCCATGTCAGGAATGAATTCCTAATAGTAGATCGTGAACTACACAAGCCTATGTGGACGCGTTTCTTCTACTTTAAAATTAACAAGAAAGCCGTTTTTTAGTTTTATAGTAACTTACTTTGCTATCCCTAATTACTACTGATGATGAAGAGCTGATAAAAAAGACAGCTAAGACCAACTGAACTATTCAATAACGAGTAGATTCTTTTTTCACGTATTGTAGATTCTATAATGTATATTTTATAGTTTAATAAGGTTGCTAAGGAATTTATAGTAGTCTCAATTCATATGGATAAACAGCTGCACTTATACCTGACGGTATTGCCAGCGTTGTTTCACCTAATGAGAGGTTGCCATAGGCCAAATCCTCCTGGGTCCGGATGTCTTAATAAAACTGTTCCCGGATTCCTCCTATTTTAAGCGCAGCACTGTGTGGTTTTAGTCAGTTCGATTCCGACACACCGTTCCAAAAAAACCCTTGTGGAATGACGGCCCGAGGGGGCTAAGCCCTTCCCTGCTTCCTACCCGCAAGGGGGAGGATCCTCAATTTTGGAACAAAGGACTGCATCGATTGGGCTTTTTTACTTATATAAAATTAAAAAACCTTAATGCTGTTACATTCTGCCCAGAACTTACCGGGTTCAAATAGAAGGTAACAAAATTAATGATAGTCGACTTGTTACAATATCTGAGGAAACATGACCTGCAAGACGCGTGTGGTAATTAGAGCTTTACGCATATACTTTAACAATTAAAAAAAGTACTTCAGAATCCTAAGGAGTCTTAAGTCTTAAAAAACACGATTTACGAAAAGGAAGTAAAGCCTTCACTATCTATTTTGAAAGTGCAAAATGCATAATATTATGCCAATGTTATGATTATCATTAGTAAACTAAACTAACGGACGTAAACAATTTTAAATTATATATAATATATATAGTAAGCTGTATTTTTCATACCTCAATTTTAAACTTTAGAAGTAACTAAAATAACTTCCTTTTAATTGAAACCGGGCCAATCTTGAGTACCTACAACCGATTCAATTAAAAATATATTCTTAATTCCTTTCCTTTTACAATAATTGATGCAAATGATTAGAGCCCATTCCAAAACATACGACAAAAACTTATGAAAATTAATATTATTCGTTTGAAGTTATTAGAGCAGGATCGATGTTTGAATGCTGGAGGGTCTTGATCGTGACCCCTGGGGTCGCCCTTATCGTGCGGTGCAACAAAAGCTCCGCATGTTGCCCCAACCCCCCCCCCCTTACTGAGACTCTCCAGCCCAGCTTCCTGCAGGAAGTGGTTGAGGGCCTATTCCCGCAGCGGGTGGAGCACTCACCCCCCTAGATGGCCCCCTTGGCCAGAGACGACGGAGAGTTCGAGCAGGAGGATGTTCCACCCGTCACAGAGGTGGAGATAGGGGCGGTTGTTCTACGGATCCGCTCCAAAAACACCGCCCCTGGGCCAGACGGGATCCCTGCCCGAATCTTGGCCCTGGCTCTTGACCACATGGTGGACTGCCTCAGGGAGGTGTTCGACGCTAGCCTATCGTGCGGACACTTTCCTGATTGCTGGAAAAGCGGGAAGCTGGTGCTTTTTGAGGAAGCCGGGACGGTTCTCGGTTCTCGGTCGACTCGGTTGCAGCCTACAGACCCATTGTGCTGCTGGATGAGGCGGGTAAACTGTTTGAGAGGGTTCTCTCTGCCCGCATCGTCCGGCACCTGGGCGAGGTCGGCCCCGATTTGTCGGACTCCCAATTCGGTTTCCGAGCGGGTCGTTCGACGATCGGTGCTGTGTTGCGTCTGAGGGCCGTGACCGAAGAGGCGGTGAGCTGTGGCGGCGTGCTGTTGGCGGTGTCGTTGGACATTGCCAACGCATTCAATAGTCTGCCATTCAGTTGCATCAGGGAAGCACTCCGCTATCACGGGGTGCCACAGTACCTGAGGCGGTTAGTGGCAGACTATTTAGAGGAGCGTACCGTCATGTACGAGGGCCGAGAGGGACATCTGAGTCGTCAGCCCATGTCGTGCGGTGTTCCACAGGGATGTGTCCTTGGACCGCTCCTGTGGAATATGGGGTTCGACTGGGCCCTAAGAGGCGACTTCCCCCCGGGCTGGGCGTAATCTGTTATGCAGATGACACTTTGGTCACGGCCCGGGGGGTGAACTTTCAGGAGGCGGTGCGTTTGGCTACCAGAGGAGCCTCACTGGTGGTCAGGTGCATCGAGGCGCTGGGCTTGCGGGTGGCCCTGGACAAGACGGAGGCCCTTCTATTCCATGGGCCCCGTCGTGGTCCGCCCCCTGGCGCTTCTATCATGGTCAACTCGGTTCTCGTACCGGTTCGGGCTCACATAAAATATCTGGGCCTGATCCTCGACGGGAGGTTGCTCTTCGACGAGCACTTTCAGCAGCTTGCTCCAAAGCTGGTCGGTGCTGCGTCCGCCCTTGGGCGACTTTTGCCCAACTTGGGAGGACCCAGCGTCGCAACAAGACGGCTGTACACGGGGGTTGTCCGGTCAATGGTACTATACGTTGCACCGGTGTGGGCAGAGGCTCTGACCGCCCAGAATAGGGCACGCCTCTGGCGTCCTCAGAGAGTTATGGCGGTTAGAGCCATACGCGGTTACCGCACCGTATCAACGGAGGCGGCATGCGCGTTGGCCGGAACACCCCCGTGGGATTTGGAGGCGGAAGTGCTCGCCGAAGTCTATCGGCGAACGGCTGACTTCCGGGCGGTTAGCGGCAGTCGGTCCCCGCCCGAAGAGATACGCGAGTGGCGTAAGGCCGCTCGCCGAGCCACAATGGTTCGTTGGTCATCCCGGCTGGAGGCTCCACGTGCTGGCTTTGCCGCCGTGGAGGCGCTCCAGCCGGTCATTGTCGACTGGGCGGGGCGGCAGCATGGGACTCTTTCCTTCCGACTGACGCAGGTTCTTTCCGGGCACGGTTGCTTCGGGAAGTACCTGCACTCGGTCGCTAGGAGGGAAATGAGCCCTGTCTGTCACCACTGCGACTGCAGTGAGGATGCGATACACTTGCGGATTGCCCTGCTTGGGCGTCGCAGCGTCGTGCCCTCGCTGTAGTCATTGGAGAGGATCTGTCGCTGCTGGCTGTCATACGCTCCATGGCCAGTAGCGACAGAAATTTTGCCGCGGTTGCAACCTTCTGCGAGGACGTCATCTCGCAGAAGGAGGCGGCGGAGCGGGCCCGGGAGGATGACCTCCACTGGGACCCGATTCGCCGCCTACGAACCGGGCGGCGGAGGTGCGCCCACCAGCGCCTCATGCCGCCCTGAGTGTGTCCGCGGGTGGTTGGGACGGGTTTTCCCCTCCACCCGCTTTAGTGGCCAGCCGCGAGGGTGTGACGTCCGCGTGTGTCTGGACGCCGCCTCATTGATAGGTTACCCATAGGTGGTGCCCGCATAGTGCGGGTAGGCGCTAGGAGGGGTCCGGATGTCTTAATGAAGCTGCTCCCGGATTCCTCCTATTTTAAGCGCAGTATGGCACACCGTGTGGTTTTAGTCGGTTCGATTCCGACACACCGTTCCACTGAAAACTCCGGTGGAATGACGGCCCGAGGGGGTTTCCACACGAACAAAAAAAAAAAAAGGTTCGATGTTTGACCGTGTTTCTAAGTTAAACAAGTGAGACCAACTTTTCAACCGACTTAAAACCTCCTCATTTTTGAAGTCGGTTGAATAGGAGGAGGTTCTTAATTCGACTGTATTTTTTTAAGTTTTTTACATCAAAACTTTCGACTGGGTGAACCGATTTAGATTTTCGAAGCTGGTGCTTCTCTTGTGGTCCTATTTCAATTTGGTACAGTTCTGACATTGGCATCCATGAGAGAACCATATAAGTTTTAAATTTTATCATAGACTCATTGAAGTCGGTTGTCTACTTTTTTAAAGTGAATTATCCTCGCATGTATTCTTTAGTTTAAGCAACAAGCAACTCGAACTTCGTGATGCAGGTAAGTCTGAGCAATCCAACCGATGTTTCCCAGCACCGATAAAGTTGTAAAAAATAGATTAAAATAAAAATACCCTTCAAAGTGTCTCACAATACACATATTATACTATATTTGCAAGTTTTTTTATTTATCTTAAACGCTAAAGAGAGGTGCCAACGACGATATAAAGTTTTTTAAACGGCACCAATTAAACGCAGATTTGGAGCTGCCAAAGAAGAAACTTACTGATTTTCTTTATGTATTAATTAATAATGTGAAGGACAGTCGTCCAGAGATAATTTGTTCCCCTTACCTGAGTTTCACTTTTATTCCCCCTCTTATTCATAAGCAAGCATAAACGTATTTATAACGTCACCTAATCGCTAGGCGGCTCCCCACATTCTCGGCAAGCTTGTCCACGGTCATTAATCATTTACATCAAGCTTCCACTTTCCATGTCGTGTACGAAGGCCATAAATTAGCAGCTTACTACCTTTTTCCGTGAGTCACCGTTCAAAGCAAACAAGCGACTTCAGTCAATTCAATTTAAAACCCGCTCTGACAACACCAATTTGCCTGCGTCTAAATGGCTACCTTTGCTCCAACAACCATTTCAAACACAACAATAAATCTTGACTGAAATCACGGTCTAATTTCGTAAAAGCCCCGTCTCGCTTTGCTAATTAATATGAATGGCATTTGCATCCGGCTTTTTCTCGCGTACACCATTTCCAACTATTGTTTTGCAAAGATTCTCACAATTTATTCCTGTTTTTACCCGACTGCGCGTCGTGACGGAGGGTTATTGAGATTAATAAAATACTGTCTGTTTTATCGCTCCAATGAAATTACAGCTTTTGTACTCTTTGGGTAATTAATTGGGATGTTTGTCAAAACTAAGATTTATTTAACACTTCTTTGTGAGTTTAAGTGCATTCATTCTTTCTTTAATCCTGAGAAAATGACCTGCATTAAATATTGGGTAATGCTTTCTGAAAAGCGGTATTAGTCTTACTTTCACAGCATTTTTATAATTTCCATTATAATACGCTGTAGTTACGCATTATTATTACCAACCTTATTCTTTATAGGTATTCTAGGTGTTAATGTTCGACATCAATTTGTCGATTCACATATTTAACAATCATATTTAATATTTAGATATGTTTACTAAGTTTATACTCCTACACCGACTGTTAATAGATTCACGGAGTCTACATTATAAGTCTACATTATAATATGGGTACAGCGCAATACTTATTTTAAGGTAAGTTTTTTTTTATTATGTACAGATGACGTTCTGAAACGTCAGGCAATTCAAATGTATTTAATACCCATGGTCGTACCAATGTAGGGCAGGGCAGCTGCCCTATAACTTTTAAAAGATTATTTATTGTTTTGGAATGTTGATGAATACAATTAACCACCAGCCGAATAATAAAAAAAATTGCTTCGCCTCCACACGGCCATGAGCTCGCCGTGTTAATTCTCGGATATATACATAATGAATTATAGACCTTACTCAAAATCACACAATTCCTAAATACTTAGGTTTAAAAATATTGAGAACGTCAATATTTGAAGGCTGCTTGTCTATGACTTAAGTGCGAAAGTAAATGTTTATTTTTGTTTTAATGGTAGTGTGTTTAATATATGTATTTTCAGTTCTTAAACTTGTTCTTATTTAAATTGCAGGTGTAAAACTTATCTTTCCAAGTTGTACGTTATTATTTTCACAGGTTGTTGCGTAACAGAATCACAATTAGAGTTGAAAATTGGTATTAGTTGTATTAGTCCCTCAGTGATATTGTTAGGAAAGCAATAAAGCCGCTTACGCACGGTCAACTGAGGTCTAGCTCGCCTGTTCCGCATCCGCCCCACGTCGTCGCTCGTTAAGCCAATGCACAAATCTAATGGATTTTTTATGTTGCCCGAAAACGTTCGATATGCATAAAATGGAAAATGCACCTTGCCAAAAAGATTTTACTCGTATGTTATAAATCAGATTTATTTTTATTGAACGGGTTGTTTTAGATAAAATATTTTTATCCATTCTCTGCTCAACTTTTAAGTGTAATTTAGGTTTTTAAAGTGATGAATAATTAAAATAGTTTCTTAATTTTGTAAACTAGATTATAGGATATGCGATGAAAGTTGCGTTGTATTCATCAAGCAATGAATACAAGTAGAGGTATTGGAGCATTTATCGTTTCACGCTCTTTTAGTTTTCGAAATTTCGTATATCTGTTCATATCCTATATGTGAAGGCACTTTATCAAACATGTGTTATGGATACGTTATACTTACTTGTTTCAAAACGTTTTATTTACGTAATATTTGCATTTTTATTTACAGCCACCCCTATAACAAAGCGGTCTTCTCATTTACAACGCTCAACTTATTTATAACCATACCATATACATTATAGGTCATGTCTAAGTGTCTGGGAAGATAAACAGACAAAACACCGATGAAAAATTAACTCCTTTATTCTACTTATACCAATTATTATGAAGGATGATCTAAACAGACGTCATATGTTACGTATTTTTTGCACAATAAATAATTATCTATGTATATATCTAAGTTACAGCTATGTAGTACGTCGTAAGCAATTAGTTGACCACTACATAAAGCCTTCTGCTTTCCCACCACTATTTTTCAATTTTTTTCTTAATTGTGCATAAAAAATGACTACTGGTATTGTAAACGCTACCGCACACATACAAACAAATGCACTTTGCTAACAACTTTCATTCAAACTACGTATATATTTATACCTACGTATATGTTACTATGTTATCTTTATAGAAGAAGAAGAGAAGAAAAGAGAAGCGAGAGCTAAGCGAATTTATTCCACGCATTTATAAGAAAAAAAACGGCAACATTGGAACGTGAATTTTTTTATACTTATTGTTTATATATAGCTACATATAAAGAAGCTATATATATAATTTATTACAATGGCAATAATAATACTATGAAATATATGTCATTCTATGTAGGAACCAATGATATAATTTAGATATCAAATTAAAACCAAATATAATTACTACTTCAGTGAAGTCGTCTGGGACAGCAGGTACATTACAGCAGGCCTATTTTATGGTTAATGAGGGGTCAGGGTCCAGGGCAAACTACAGTTTATAATTGAAATCTATTTTACTTAATAATAAATATAAAACTAGACTGGATTGACGCTTATCATGCTTAGGCCAATAACTGACAATTTACGTCAAGTGTTGGTAGTATATAAAAATAAAGTTTTAGTGTATTATTTATATTTATGAATTAGTAGTCTAAGGTAATTAAAAATAATGCAATGCCATCGCTCTTATATTAAAGTAAATTGTACGTCATAAAACAATAAAAAAAATTTGAATGCTAGTTACGCCAAACCAATTTACACCAAAAGTGAAAAGGCCGTCATGGCACCATTTGGGTTATTTCTATTATATAAAATTAAGTAAGTGTTGTCTTTCCTTAGTTAGGCTTTATAAACACATTGCGTCCCCGCGGGATTTGAAACGGGACTGGAACTGACAATTAGTAAACAGTTTAGGTAATGCTGGCCGGAAAAGTCATAAAAAAATTGAATTAAGGTCGGAATTCTAAAACCTGGGGATGTCTATTACATATTTGTTAAACGGCAAGTAAGAGTCCACAATTTAATGCAAGACAATTAACATACAGTGGAGAATAATGTTTGTACGTAAAACAACTTTTTGTGTCGTATTGTTGTTTTTCCTTTAACCTCGTTTCCATGTTTGTGCACATTGTAAATAGATAAATACTGAGTTTGCTGGCTGTATTGTATGCGTGATGTCGGCTAGATATACGTATCTCTAGATGGTACGCGAGCGATGTACTCTCATTAAAACTTTCCTCAGGCTGGGCTTGCATGTGTTTTTAATTTTTATCGAGAGCACTCGTCGTTACCGGAGTCGGGCGGCACCAGGCGGCACGGTGGCAGCGGGCGTGCTGCGGCTTTGCCTGCTTTGATTGCGGTAATGACGTCTCTCCGACTCTGTCCTCGCCACTTGTCTTTTCAGACTATCTTCAAATGATTATTGCTTTACAAATTAATGATCTCCATGTCGTAGGTACGATAATTCTGACATCTTTCAGAAATGGCTTTAGACTGTGATATGATTTGAGAATGTTTAATATAATAAAAAGCTACTAGCATGGTTCTTCGTTATTAGTTATTTTGTTAACTCGACGTTAACATTTCTAAGTTACATTAGTTAATGTATTGCAATGCAAACATAACATGAACCCGCAAGAAAGTGGCTGGACAGAAAGCCTACAGCACGCACAAATAATCGCACACATAACAGACTCGACATGAAAGTTGAAAATATTTAACATAAAGTGAAATATACTTAAAACCTACTACGACTACCAGGCGACATTTATAGTATAGGAAGATCTTGATTAATTATTGTAAGCTTATTCGGGAGAAGAACTTATTCATTAACAATTTGAGTACCGAGATACCTATATAGAACAGTTATTCAAAACGGACGCTGGCAGAAGTTATCGCTCAAATTTTATTGTCGTTGGATGCAGGGGTCGGAAGACCGTTCCGGCCAAGGTAGACCAATAATATAAGTTTATCTGTCTTGGGAGATTTATTGTTTTATGAATCAAAGTTTGGTATTATGGATTTAGTTGTAAAATTACGATAATACTTAAATAAGGATGTTGTTTACAATAGACTGATATGGTTATCGAAAAAAATAGAAATTTTCGGGGAAAAATAGAAATTTTTTAACCTATATGTATGTGACTTTCTTTTTCCATCATAACTGCTAAATGCTTAAACAGATTTGGTTATATAGAGTAGATGTCGTTAGAGTCCTTATATAATCCCGAGTGTCACAAGCTATAATTCATTTGAAAAAATAAACAGGCGAGTTTAGTGCATCATTCACTGTTTCATCAGTTTACATTTTATAGATCTATTGTGAAAAAAGGTTATATTTTAATGAATGAAATTTAATGATTAATGAATATAATGAAATGATTTGCGAAAAGTCACTCTTCCATCGTTATTGTAGCGTGTTTAATTTGTAGCCTCGCTCGCCGTCGCTCTGTTGGGAAATATTGGATTAGTGTAAGAAATGTCGTTTATTATTAATACATATGTACTCTTAGACATGAAAGTGTGTGGGATTTTTATGGTGATTGCTATCAGCCTGACAGTTTTCGGAAAGTGCGTAATGCTATTATTAATGCACTTACAGTACAGGCATGAATGAACCGATGAGTAGCGGGTAATCCGCCATAGTGTGGTGCTAAACCGCAAAGTGAGTTAGTCCTAGTGAGAGTATTCTCTAACCGCACTTATGCGTGGATGGAAAAGTCTGTAGACAAGCGTTTTTATTTAAACAACGCCGTTGCAAAATATTGATAGTTTAAAACTAAACATGCCACTGTCACTAGTAGCAATAACAAAAAAAATCCGTCTAGAAAATTTCTTTTTTTGCAGATATACCGGCTTTTATACGAATAATGATTAAGTATCTGACTGCTCTAGTTCGCCGTCTCGCAAACAAGTTTACCTTTACTGAAAAGGACCTCTTAGACATTTTCTGTATGATTATGAAGTAAGTCATCGTTATCGTTCAAACCAAAACAAATATTTTTTAAATTTTAATTTATGGAATATGGTTTTTGGATGAACAATAACTGTTATATCGACTTTATGAAATGTGCATGCACAGCTAAAAAATGCACAGATGCATAATGCAGTCAACAGGGAAGTAACAAATCCTCTTAGGCACGGTCACTGGCGCTGCCTATCGGCCCAGTTGCCGACGCAAACAACTCTAATGGATTTTTCATGTCGATTGAACATGGTATAGGTATAAATGCGTAGAAGATAATCGAATATTCTCGAAATAAAAACTACAACGTGCTCAAATTTCATACTGGCTTATACATGCTGTGCATAAATATTTATGGATATAAATATGTATGTAAGTATTTATATTCGGATGTTGAGCTGAGTTTAAACAATGTAATCTGCGTTAATTAATTTTAATTAGTATGTCAAAATAGAGGTTATCATCAGAATATAAGATCTTGAAATAAAAGAAATGCGACTAAGGCGTTGTTTCACAAATGCAACGAAACTTGAGCTCGAAGGATCTCACAGGTTTTTTTTCTCCAGTTTCAACAATTGAAATGTGTACGTATATATGTATAAGAATCATAGTTTAACTTCATAATGAATAAACATGAATAAGCTCAAAGCAACATTGAACATCGAAAACCGCTTACCTATCTATGAGTTACGCGTGATTTTACAAGCTGTCTTGGAATCATTAATAATCATTAAGTCTGCTATCGCCAGACGGCTTTGTTGTCTTGCCAGTGAACACGTCAAATTATGATATTAATTCTATTATAATAATTATTGTGTGGGGCACAAATTGGGGGCGCACAAAAACACGTAATCTTCTATTCATTGTCGAACGGGAAAACAATGAATGAGAGTTATTGAAGTAGTATTGTTTTGTGAATTCGTGCATATCATATATATAAATTAAAAGTATGCTACTATAGTTATAATGCTAAAAAAATAAAGGTACTAAATTTATTCGTGACCTCGGCTACGTGTGAAGTAGAAAGGTTTTGTCAGTTGTCAAGTAAAAATTTAAATTATAACACGTTTTTTCTTATTCTTCTATCGAAATTGTCTTTGGTTGTAACTGCTTGATGTACATATATGTAATAACATTGAACTACTTATTAATTAAGTCCTTGAATAGAACCTACTCACAATATATTAAATACATAAAATGATTCATTCATGCACGCGCGTCAGACCGAACAATAATCTTAAGTACAAGTCGTTACCTATATTTAGCTAGTTGCTTACTAATTCGTGGTTGGAAAAGTTTCCGCCTCATGATTACCGCTTGTAGTACTGAAGTGCTGCCTTCAGCGCGTTAATTGTTGCTTTAGATAACTACTACCTTTGCTTCGACAGTGTGATTTTGTTGGGTATGTAAGTGGTAATATAAGACGAGTTGAGCTGAATATCATGTTATTGGCACAGAGGTAGCGCCATGTACACGGCGACGCTGATAGTGTTTAGCTTATTAGTTGCTGTTGTCTATGGAGGAAAAGACAAACCAGTAAGTTTTTGCAATATATTTAAAATACGTTTTTTTGTGGAGTACTTGCTTGCCCTTTATTACGAAAGTAGGACTTAATTATACCTGCCTTTTCGGGGAATAAAGCGTGAGTCTAGATGTATGTTTGTACCTACGGTTAGGATTTTTATCCATAAACAATTGTCCTCGTTTCAGTATTTTCATACTTCTTTGATAGTTTTGATCTCGGTTATACTGAGATAGCTCCAACCTCTTCATCTCTGAAAATACTGAGCTTTCATCTTTAGTTCTCTGTTGTTTTTTAGGTCTTTTCTGATTTTACATACGTATTTGTCAAAGACAGAATCCTCATCATTTATTATTCAATTTTAGCTTTTTGTTACACAGTCAGCATTAGAGACACTGTAAGAGTTTTGTTTTTTATACTTAGACTGTTCATATTTTAAGTTATAACAAATATTGCACACAATTTTTTTCGTAGTAACTATTTCAATTCTACTTTATAGGAAGTAGCTCGATAATTTTTAAAAATAAAACACGTAGTTATATGGCACTGCGTATGATAATTCATGTCTTACAGCATTTACAGCCCAAACAACTGAATTTAACAACAAAAAAAGGGCAAAGATGGCTTCTTGAACTATCCTTTGTAAACAGTCAATGAATGAATGTGCCGCATAAAGGCATTGTAACGTGTATCAAGGGTAATGGTGTATATAATTTGTAAGGTGTTCTTGTTATGAAGCGTATGGTGAGGAGCGGTGATGGATAGATACCGACGCGCGGCGGCCGAATCTATTGCTCACTGTCGCCGTATGAGAATACGTAATGTATCGTGCCGAGCTCGCCACTGTCGTGTGATCACATGTCCAATGACACACGATAACGTGACATCAAATAAATAAATCGACACTTAGTTCAAACGTTCAAATTACAATAAAAACAGGATATAGATACGCGTATGTATTTAATTTATATTTTTGATTCGTGTTTTATTGTACAGCTTTAGTTAGAAATTTCGACAATTAGTCGAAAACGGGGTACCTAACTGCGCAAAAAGGATAGTTATGTTTTTTGAGTGCATGGAAGTATACTGTTTGTTTGTCACTAAAGCCTAGAAGGATTGATCCATGTCTATGTACATATTTCTCTTAAACGAAACGTCACTTAACTGTAACTCGTTATAAATATCAAAGATTTTTATAAGTATTGTAAAGTAAATATCACAGTCTTAAAACACCAAACCTTTATTTGGAATCTATTATATTTATCCTGTCCTATATATCACAAGCAAATTACTCGAGAGTGGTATAAAAACATCCCTAAAATCGATGCGGATCTTTCCTAAATATATTGAACTCATGAAAAATCATTAGCTGAAACATAATCAGGAACTGACTGAAAAGATCACAAAACGTGCAATGGAGACAAACTCCTCTCACCGTTTAAATTAATATTTAACATTATGATATAAGTTGATGCGCATTGGGCTGCTCCCCGCGGAATCACGACTTAATATTTTCTTTGAGAATGTTATCTTATTTTTAATATTGAAACGACTTATTTCCCCCCGATATGCACAAAGGATGTCGCGTAGATCAAGAGGCTGGGGTGTCTTACCGCTCACCGCTCTCCCGCTACACTAAATAATGCAAACAAAATAATTTAATAACGAAACGTGGCACAACTTTATATGTATACGTGTTGAAACTGTTGAAAGAAAATTTAAAATTAATATACTTGATTTTGTTTCTCATGTTAAGTGCTTTGTAGTTAGAGGGGTGATTTAAAGTCTTTGATTTGAATTTATTACCTACTTTAGGTGAAGAAGAAAGTTGAAAGGGTATACTCATGTAGTTAATGGCTACAACTTGTTTTTACAGAACGGTATTATCGCTGCACTCTAAGGAAGACTGACCCATGTTATATACAGTCGTGGTCAACTAATTAGGGACACTCTCTAGTTAATCCAAATTGTGAATTTATTTTTTATTTTCCAACGAGTCTAAACAATATTCCACATCTTTTACATGTAAGTATAATTAGTCATTTATGTGCCTAATTATACAAACAATAACAACTTCTTAAACATTAAACCTCTTTACAGTATAGCTGATAGATGATCACAGTGCTATTTGTTCAAAGAATGCTGGCTGGCCATTTAATTAGGGACACTGAGATATTGCGTTCTAGTTTCAAAATCTGAATCTCAATTATTATTTTCTTTCTTCTCCTATTCTTTGTGGTAGTTTTGGCGGCAATCTAGATTTGTAATTTCAAGTTTTGAGAGTTATTTTGAAGAACAATGGGCAAAAATAAAAGTTGCGATGCAACACTACGAAAAATTATCATGAAGTTTGTCGAGCGTGGTTGGTCATACCGAAGGATAGCAGGATATTTAAATTGTTCAAAAACTATGGTATGCAATGCAGTGCAACATTTCAGGCGCAATAACACAACTTTAAATGTGCCCAGAAAAAAAAGATCGAGAAAAACAACTCCGCAAGAAGATAGAATGATAACCAGGTTAGCTAAGAAAGATCCGTTTCTAGGCTCTATTTTAATTAAACATGAAGTGTTTGGGGCAGACGAAAGAGTCAGTGTATCAGCGAGGACAGTTCGACGACGTCTGTTAGAAGCAGGGTTGTTCGGAAGAGTGGCTCGCAAAGTACCGTTGTTAAAGAAAGAGCATAGAAATGCACGTTTGGCGTTTGCACGTAAATATGGACATTGGACCTACGACCAATGGCAACATGTATTATTCTCTGACGAGACCAAGGTTAATTTGATTTCTTCAGATGGAAGGCAATACGTACGGCGTCCTGTAAAAGCGGAAATGAATCCAAGATTCACAAAAAAGCAGGTGAAACATGGCGGAGGAAACATTAAAATGTGGGGATCATTTTCTGGACGTGGAGTGGGACCTGTGAGGAAAGTTCAGGGTAACTTAGACCAACATCAATACAAGGCAATATTAGAAGAAACTATGCTTCCCTATGCTGAGGAACATCTTCCTATTATATGGACTTTTCAGCATGATAACGACCCAAAACATACAGCCCGTTCAGTCAAGTCGTTTCTTAACAGACAGTCGGTATCAGTGCTAGATTGGCCAGCAAATAGCCCCGACCTCAACCCAATCAAGCACCTTTGGCACGAAATTAAGAAAAAAGTTGCCATTTATCGTACCACAACTTTAGATGAACTTAATGAAGCTTTTTGTGAGGCATGGGCAAACATTCCTGTTGAAATATGTCAGAAACTGATAATGTCTATGCCACATCGGTGTCAAGCGGTAATTACTAACAAAGGTTTTGCTACTGGGTACTGATTTTACCCGTAATAAAATGAAGTTGTTAAAGAAATTAAAATACTGCAGATTATTAGTTCTGTTTAACTCTATTTTTCATTTTACTTTACTGTTCTTAATTAAATGTCCAGCTACAGAATTGTACCTTAAATTGAATACATGGTTAACCTTTGATATTAAACACTTTTTTATATTTATTTAATCTTTTATTTACAGCCATTTATAGTATAATAATCGGATCAAATTATGCAAATAATAGTTACTGAGAAATCAACAGGGTTTTATATTTATATGTACATAGCCGGTTATTGCTGTCCACTATCTTGAATGTCCTTAATTAGTTGACCACGACTGTATGCTCTATATAGCCATAACGGTACTCTTAAAATTTATTACAATATTCAAGGTTTCAATACTTATCAAATTTCAAATTAAAAAGGAAATTGAAATTTTGTTTCTTTTTAGCTATTATATACGAAGAGCAAGTATGTTTTTCATCATTAACATATGTATTTGGTATCAGGTAGTCAGGTGACAAAAACGCAAATTGATTATTAAAGTTTAAAAATAAAGGGTTCTTAGCACAATGATCAGCTCCGCGACTCAGCCTAAAGAATTTGAAATCAACACATGTACTTGCCCATACACATACTGCATAGAATGCGTTTCACTTAAGTGTATTTACTTTTCAGGTTTTCAGTGAGGAAATCAAAGAAATAATACAAACTGTTCACGACGAGTGTGTCGGCAAAACAGGGGTTTCTGAGGGTGAGTGTTCAAAAGAAAAATGTATTTCTCCTTTGTTCTATGTTAGCATGCGAATGACGCAAAGCAATCGGCGTGGCTTAGCTCGCACCATAGTCTTAGCATACTATTAGAATAGTCAATTTTCTTTATTTTATTTTATAAAAATTAAAATACCAAAAAAGGGACAATTAGATATATATCGATACAATTAAAACTTAATTATCTTTATAAAACTCTGATTCATTTTTTTTTTTTATTAGCGTCTAAAATGTATTCCATCACTAACATTGTTTTGACATACAATGTCTCGTGTTTGCGTACATTAAAGAGTCTTTATTCTTACTTGCCCCCAGAGGATATAAACAATTGCGAAAAGGGCATATTTAAGGAGGATCCGAAATTGAAGTGCTATATGTTTTGTCTGATGGAGGAAGCGAGTCTTGTGAGTTATCTGTGTTTTGTTTATTTCTCTCTTCACAACGTCGCGTATACGGAATTAGATACAAACAGACACTTAATTTATTTTTAATTCAATTCGTTTGCATTTAAAGGTACAGTAATATACCGTTTGAGTTTGAAAATAAATACAGTTGTAGAGTATAAGATTGTCTAGTGTTTAGTTATTATGACTGCTGATGGTTGGTGGTCGTGTGTTAGATTTCTACTTGGTACAAATCTTCTTGTGTGAATGACTGTTGTTCTTGTGTTGTTTAAATTTTTATAAAGTCAGACACAGGCATATTAAAAGAAGGTAACACTTGTTACACTTGTTATTATTATTTTTTTATTTCTTAACAATATTTATTTATTTGTTAACGCTGTATATAATTATTGTGTAAATTCACAGGTAGACGACGATGATACGGTGGATTACGATTTGTTAGTTAGTTTGATACCTGAAGCCTACATTGAAAGAACATCAAAAATGATATTTGCTTGCAAACATCTCGGTAAACAAACACATATGAATTACATATAATGATATATCCACTTGTAAATTTTATGGTAACAGATACGCGTATAAATGCATAATGGCTTTTGTTTCAGTGATAACTTGCAAGTAAACTCTTGACCGCAATCATTATTAGTTTTATTACAGTAATCTTTGATTTTAGATACGAGTGCATCGGGGAAAGATAAATGTCAGAGGGCTTTTGAAGTTCATAAATGTTCCTATGAAAAGGATCCAGATGTAAGTAAAATATCTTCGTATATCCATTAGTTTATATCTTGTGATTCTTATTTGTATTCTGTTGGAAAGGTGTTAGGTACGATTGGCCTGTGGTAGGTAATGATGTAATAAAAGGCGGTATACGAGAATATGTTTATATGCGTGTGTTTGAGTCCCTAATGTAGTTCCAAGTGGTTGATAAAATTCTTTTATCTAGTAGAAGTTAAGGGCGATTCGACAAGTCAACAGGACTTGAAACTATATATCTATACTTATATATATCACTGTACCATAACCCTAATGTTGCAATTAGAGAATATAATCCCGGGATCCCGAATCTGGGGATCCCGGGATCCCGACCGTTTTCTGGCCCCAAAAATCACGGGACTATACTTGGCTAATCTCGGGATTTTCGGGATTGCCACAAACAAGTCTAGTTTGTATTCCGTAGTCCGTTGCGCCTTGAAAATAACCTTGCCTAGATTATTTTAATACATTACGACAAAAAGTAACTCGTACAATACGTAGGTACCCACTATTTACTACACAGGTACAGTCCTAATAATATGTTTGTTGTAGAACTTAGAAGGGACTTCCCCACTCGGAATACTTTAATACAATACTCTTAAGGTAATTCTTCAACGAACCAACAGGGGAATCACCCGATCATCTCATATCATAATATTGTTGCGGGTCTTTCCCGTCGGGGATTCCCTGTACGAAAGTTTAAATATGCAAATCAGGTTTTATTTTTTTCATTTATTGTTCTGTCAGTAACGGGTTACGTAGGCTACGTCAGTGATGACAGGTTACGTAGGCTACGTCATTAAAATTTAAAAGTCAATTATCTGAAATTAAGTATTTCAAATGGCGGGAGACTTTGTTAAACATAAAAAAGACAGTAATACGACGTCAGTGTGGAGTTATTATTTAGTTGCGAAGGACGGGAATAGTGCTAAATGTAAGCGACGCCCAGCCATCCTCAAGACTTTGGGTGAATCAACTAAGTGATTACATACACATTTGTTATCAAAACATAACATCAAGGTTATATCAGCTTCAACAAGTCAAGATTCTGAAAATCTGAACACAGCACCGCCGCCAGCCAAGCGAAAGTTAGATAATTATTTTACTAAAAGTGCCGACGATAGCCTGAATGATATTTTGGCAAGAATGATTGCATTAGATGGATTTCCATTCAGTGTATTCATAACCTCAGATGATTTGAAAAAATTGCTCTTAGCAAAATACACGGATTTACCAAAATCAGCCGTCACTGTTCAAAAACGTGTTATGAATTACAGTGAAAAAATCAGAAAGCAAGTAACTGCAGAATTAAAACATTTGAAAAGTGCAGGTGAAAGATTTAGTCTTTCTTTCGACGAGTGGACTTCAACTTCCAATAAACGATACATGGCGGTCAACGTTCATTCATATAAAAATTTTTGAAACTTAGGACTTGTTCCTATTTACGATAGTATGACAGCTGAAAATTGTCTTCGTATATTGCAAGAGCGTCTAAGTAAATTTGACATTTCCCTAGAAACTGACATCGTGGCTATTGTAACCGATGGACCGAATGTTATGATAAAGGTGGGGCGGCTTGTTTGCACTGAACAACAACTGTGTCTTGCACATGGTATCAATTTGGCGGTCTGTGATGTGCTTTATGAAAAACATAATAATTTGCAAGATAGCCCTACCTCAGATGAGACTATAAATGAACCAGCTGTGACTGTTGATTATATGGACGACAGCGATGATGAACACCATTTAGAAGACTTAGACTGTCCAGAATTAGGTTTAATCGTAATGTCACAAAATGATCTTGCGCCAGAACACGTACCAGAGTTAACACAATATGAAAATATTAATGAGCTGATAAAGAAAATCCGCAAAGTTGTAGTGTATTTCAAAAGATCTCCATTGAAAAATGAAACAGTACTTCAAAAATATGTGAAAATTGAACATGGAAAAGAGTTGTCACTTCCTTTGGACTGTAAAACCAGGTGGAATAGTCTTTTAACAATGCTGGAGCGATTTTATCTTTTAAAAGCATGCATTCAAAAAGCTCTTATAGATCTCAGTCATTCAATTCGTTTAGAAGGTGTTGATTTTGAATTGGTAAATAAAATTGTTGATGTGCTGACCCCAATTAAATTCACAGTAGAAGCAATCTGTCGGCGAGATGCTTATTTATGCACAGCTGATGCCGCTTTGAAATTTCTTATAAAACAACTGTCTAGTAAAAACTCAGCACTTGCCAAAAAAATTAAAACATCCTTAGTGGAACGTATAAAGCAACGACGAAGTGATGATTTAACTGGCGTGTTAAATTATTTACAAAATCCACGAATGGATGTTGAAAATGAGTTACATATAGAAACCACATAGTCTAATCCCGGGATAGGCCCGGGATCCCGGGAAAAGGCTTCTAAAATCCCGTAACCCCGGGATTGAAAAACATGCTCGGGATTGTATTCTCTAGTTGCAATGCACATGCAAAATCCAAGCTTAAGTGGTAAAGGAGGCGTGGGCTCATATGACAAAACGTAGAATGTGCCTACAATTTATTTTTTAATTTAAACCATTACCATTTTCATGTTTCAATAAATATATCTGTAGTCTTGTATTGTCATATTACTATAACAACTAGAAAAATGATTTTCAGCTTAATATTGAACTCACAGTGAATTAACTACCTAAATAATTCAGATGTATTTTTACATTTTTTGTTTATCTTGTTATTTTCTAGACATGTATTTTATAAATGAAAGATACCTTGTTAATGTAATGACACTTATCGATTTATACGGGTCCACGGGACCGTGATCAAATCGCTGAAATAATTAAGTGGTATGTCGGAATCGAACCGACTAAAACCACACTTTTTTCTGTCACAAACTAGTTACTTGCTTCTACATTTTATGTATGTACATGGATTAAACAATTTGGTGATCTTTAACTTTAAAAATATATCTTGTCATTCTAACTTGCGATTGCTTTTTTATTACGTCTTCCTCAAGCTGTTTCTGAAGCTTCACTTATTATACCTTGCGTCTTTGAGATTGTACTTACTTTCTTAAACAAAGTTATATGTTTAATAGACGTAAGATCTACCTGAGCTAGCTTTCCTGATGAAAGAATGTTTTGATATTGCATAAAGAACTATCTACGACATTTGTATACTTGTACTTGGTAGTAAGATACTTGGTATTTCTACATTTAAAATTCAAATATTGTTGATCAAATCGAAAGCAGGTTATTGCAGTGTTAAAAAAAAAACAAAAATAAATGTGTCTCGATTTCGTTATTTCTCGTGATTGCATGAACAGATATATGCAGTTAGATAACACAAATGCTTGTACCGACTACATGTGTAAATAGTCGTTGAAGTATGTAAGTTCGACCCAAGCTCTAAAACATTGTAGTTATAAGGCATAAAATGGGAAATATTAAAAAAGGCAACAGCATTTTTGTATAAAACACTTAATTCATTAAAAGAAGAAGATATAACAAGTACATAAATTAGTGAAAAATTTGTAGAACTTATAGTAAAATCAGCGTGTAGTCTTAAAAAAAAATATGGATAAATTGCTATATTAACGCATTCAGTAGTAATAGAAAAACAAATATAGGTACGTGCAAGGTAATAGAAGTTAATATGCAAAAGGTATTACCTACTATAGTATAGGTTTTTTCATTATATTATTAAGTTACCACTAAGACGATTCAAACCCACAACTACCTGATCGCAAGCCAGAAACCTTGAACATGACGCTGTCACCGCTAAATGATAAGCAATAAAACAAATAATAATGTAGTGGCAAATGTAATAAACAGCAGTTTAGTAAATTCTGTTACCTGTCTACCATAAGTTTAGTAAATTCTGTCTGTGTCAAATAATGCATTTTGTTTCAGCTATACTTCTTATTCTGAGATGTAAGTAATTAAGCTGACGAAGGGTAGACGTTTGTATTACTTTTAATAATAAAACCTAATGTAAATTTGTTGTTCAATTTGTTTTATTTTACGTAACTATTGTTCTACGATTTTGCAAGTGAATGGCTCGCACCTATCAGAACAGCCTGTTCGAGTTACAGGTATGGAACCCTTTTTTTGTGGAAACCCCCACTTGACCTCACCTTACCACGTAAAACCACACAGTGTTCCGTCATCGTGTGTTGTGGCCGAGATCTCAGGTATACCCTAGAAAGAAAAACCCTGTGACCCCGGCAGACCTGGTCGGAAGGCGACCCCACCATGGTATACTCCATATTTAGAGAGCCGCGCGCGGAGCGCTTCGTGCATCGCCATAGGCCTGCTTCTGCTAGGGCAACAGATAGCCCCGTCCATCGCCCTCAGGCAAACGCTCGTGGGGCTGGAGATCGTTTAGCCCTCTTCTCGCCTCGTATGGGAGAGTGCTATACCTCTCCCGTTCCCTTTCCACCACCACCTTGGCGAGCATCAGCTCTTCACAAAACGTGGTAGGCTATAGACCATGGTCTCCAGCGAGAGTCTACCCCTCCGATAGCCGCCGTGAGGTCAGCACGCTGCTACACTCAGAGCACTTCACCAAAGTCTGGAGTGTGGTATCCTCGCGGCAGCCCTCGCACTGGTGGCACACAGGTGTTGGCTCCCGGCCTATGCGACTCAGGTACTTCCCGAAGCAACCATGTCAGGTAAGCACCTGTGTCATCCGGTAGGAGAGGAAACCATGTCTCCTCTCCAGCCAATCCTCCATGACGTGTCTTACCATCACAATCGTGGCGTGCCCCTGGTATGAATAAATGAGACCTAGTATATTCAAAAATACATATGTATAAGAATAACAGATGTAAGTCTCGTAATTGTGTGTATTTATATTATATTTCTCCTCCCAGTGAGAAGAAAATATTTAGGTACTTGTAAATAAAGACGTAATTTGTGTTAGCCGCAGGCCCCTCAGCCCGTTTATTTTTTTATGAAATCTCGTTCAAATTTATTCAGATCTTGAAAGAAGTATAATGCTAAGGAATTAATTTTCTTCACAAGAAATATTTTTTTCACCGAAATTTAAATGAGTTGGAATCTTGTAAAACGTATAATTGTGATCTTTAGTGGCCTATGTAAAATTAAATTTAAAAGGACTGTTTACATTTAACGTAGATTTAGTAATATAATTTTTTCATCCTGTTTTATTATTTTTCTTTTGACTGTTATAGATGCAAAGGCCAGACGTAATAAATAAGTAAGTGAAATGTTGTTGTGAATTGTTCATTGAATGTGATTTCATGTGAATGTTGCTGAGTATTTCCTGCTCTTAATTTTAGTGCTATCATCATTTTAATCAGTACACAGAATCTCTGTGATAGTCTATTTTTTAAGAATCAAATTATGTATTGTAATAGGTAAGCTGTGTGCGTGAGTGTTTAGTCAAATAACCCAATAACACACAGCAGCCTGATCCCAAAATAAGCGGAGCTTGTACTTTCGTATAAAAACGAAGGTTTTGATTGATGTTTGTTCTGCTCAATAACGCCAGAACGGCTGAACGGATCTAAATGAAATTTGGCAGAGTGATAGAAAAAAGTCTAGACTAGCACTTTTTATCTCGTAAAAAAGGTGATGTTCAAAATTTCCACGCTACTATATTTATATATTTCTAAATACATACATTTTATAGATAAAATACACCCAGCCACAGAACAAATGATCATGCTTCTAACACAATTAATTAAATACAAAATTATATTTGTTTCCAGTAAGCATTGGAAATAACATGATTTTTAGCAAACTTGTAATCTAAAACAATTGATCTAAATATTCTAACTAGGTACATTATTCGGCGACCGCTAATGATTCTTAAGGTTACAAAGAACGATCATGATGTGGACCTACTCAGTGTATAGTTTTTGTGTTTGCAGAGCTAAATGATAATTCAAATATACGTTAAATAAGTGATACTAGCTTCTCTCTCTGGACCGCATTTAACGTCTCGAATCATCGATTTCCAGGATATTTCAGATCGGCTCTTTGGCGTTGCGTCTTATTCCTGCATTCTGTATCCTTTGTGTTAAACATTTTTTTTTTTTTTTTTTTATACTATAGGCGGACAGACGAACAGACGGGTCACCTGATGGTAAGTGACACCGCCGTCCATGGACACTTGCAAATCAAGAGTCGCAAGTACGCTGCCCGCCTTTGAGGGTGATGAGGGATGGGGGAAGCAGGGAGCGAAAAGAAGAGAGGAGGGATGAGGAGATGGAAAAAAGGAGAAAGAAGATGGAAAAAAGGAGGAATTGGGCCTCCGGAAACCTCACTCAATTCGGGGAAATGCAACGCAAGCGTTACTTCACAACCGGTTTTCTGTGAGGCCGTGGTATCGCACCGGTCGAGCCGGCCCATTCGTGCCTAAGCATGGCTCTACCACTGAATTGCACTGAATTCACCTAAGCACCCCCGCCTAGATGAATGTTTATATAGAAATTGCCGCAAGTTGCCGATATCATCCACCGAGACAACATTTCCAACCCTAACACGTGGATAATTGGCACTCAACCACTTGTCGCTTTTTTAGAATTTTGCTTAACACAACCCACCTGCGGAGTAAATTGTCACCTGCCGTATTTTCGAACTTATACGACCTTTAGATCTTCAAGAAAAGAGCGTACTCCCACATAAGGTTTAAATGGTATGTATGTTTATGTTTACCTACATAAAGATCGCTGAATATCCACAAATCTTTCAAAAGTATGTTTTTATAGAATAACTTTAATTCCGCGTAGTTCTATACCAATAACAATTGTGGTGGCAGTAGGAAGTAAACTTACGAATTCCAATTACAATAGAAGAGCAAGGTTATTTAACAGCGAACGACATTCAAAAGACGGAAAAACCGAGGGTCGGAACATCTGCACATAAAGAGGCAATTTGGAAATTGCCGGGGGCGCACAACCGTCACGGAGAATTGTGCTCAAAAGTATTCAAAATTAAAAAATGAAGAAAATATTGCAAGGAAATTCATTGCGGTAAAATAAACAGGAGTGGCTTGTGACTGTGGACAGCGGAGGGAGAGACAGGACGCTCGCGCCGCCTTGTATAAACTTAACTGTGCTACTTTACACAGACAAATACTTAATCTCAGCAATATAAAGTGATTTCATAGATTTGTTTAAACCATTCAGGTGGCAAAACTAATAATTACCGCAGTATGTATATAAAATAACATCAGCATAAATATTAATAATGATAATAACTTTAGACACCTCACATATTGCCATCTGATCTGAAAATAAGCGGAGCTTGTACTACGTTAACCAGACTGCTGATAAATATACTTATATATTTCTAAATACATACTTATTATAGATAAATTATACTCAAATAAAGAATTAATAATCATGCTCATCGCACAATAATTTTTGAGGACCACTAATCACATTCATCGAAGGAGTAAGTATGGTTTGTAACGCATTCTTAACTGAAATGCAATGCTCTAATTTCGATGTGTGTTATATTTCGATTGAGTGTTCAAAAGTTGTTCTAATTTTAAATAAAGAAATTGATTGCACAAGTTACCTGAAAGGCAAGGTGCGGGGTAGTGAGGAGTTGAGGACGGTCAGCCGGCAAAGGCAGCGGATATAGCAATTTGGCGCTGAGCCGCAGTAATGATGGCCTAGTCTGGACGTTGCGGTCGCGTACGTGCACTGGCTACTTAAAGTAACTACAATCTACAGAATTCTATTTAACTTACATAAAGAAAAGATGCACTAGACTTACTAAGTTGTACGCGTTTGTATGATTGTGAAATGAATTATGAAATTAAAAAAATGCAGATTTTTTTATTACGTATTCATTCTTTCATTTTTAATTATTTAAAAAACATCTCCCACAGTAGGATTAATTCCTGTATCACGTGGAAATTTACAAACATGTGTACTATACAGTACTGTATGCATATGACCTTCCTTGTCAACAAGAAACCGATTTGTTGACAATTTCCTAGAGATATTTTCTATGAGATTCATAACAATTTTAATAGTAAGTCGTGTATATACCGAGATCACGGGACATTGATAATACCTCTGCCTATCCAGTTTTTAAGGTATAAGAGGACAAACGAGCACATGGGTCACCTGTTGGTGAATGACTTTCGCAGCCTATGAACACTTGCAAATCAAGAGTTACAAGAGTGCGAGAGAGTTGCATTAGTTAAATTTGCATGTGTCATAGGGGGACAAACGAGCAGACGGGTAAACTGTTGGTAAGTGACTTTCGCCGCCCATGAGCACTTGCAATTCAAGAGTCACATGATTACTGTCGCTTTTTAGGGTAGGGGAAAGGGAGGAGGGGAAAGAGGGGAAGGAAAAGGGGAAAAGGGAAAGGGGGTAATAATCCGGTTGAGCCGGCCCATACGTGCCGAAGCATGCCTCTCCCACGTTAACCCTTAACACCAATTCACATTTTGCCAATTAGAATTTGGTTCCACTAACGTAATAGGGGGCAAGCCCATTGCCGTCATCCCAAGAGAGTGAGAGAAGGGGTCGCTTTATTCTAATACACCGTAAACCACTAAGTTTAAAAATGAGATTGAATAAAAATAGAGAACATTTCATAAAAAAAAAATCCAATACACTTGAAAGGTTTTGCAACTTTTGTTAAGGAGATATAGTTACCTACCTAATTTCGTAATCGTAGCTCTAGTAAATATATTTTTATCGTGTAGGCATTACAAGCAATATTTAATCCATACATCGTAGTGCTACGAGCTATGTCGCTACAGAAATGCTACGCATATTGCTACGGGTATAACTATATGTATATACAGCTGAATAACCCGTTTCCAGTTAGGGATTGATCCAGACAGTCCGATAGACTAATACGGGTGAAACCAAACGCTGGACTCACCCTCAAATTATTCCGCTCCCTATTCAGAATATTAATAGGTTTGTCCGTAATGGCATAGTAGTGATATCATAATTACCAACAGTGGATTTGTCATTAAATTGTTATACTTATTAGATATTTGATTTAAAGTATAATTACTAACGTTATTGTTTAAACATAAACAGTAGGTTACAATACATACTATTTATAGAAGTGATTGTCGTGGTATCGGTTTTATTTATGAGATGGGGGCAAGCGAGCAGACGGGTCAACTGATGGTTAGCGACTACCTCCGCCCATGAACACCTGCAACTCAAGAGTCACTAGTGCGTTGCCGGCCTTTCAGGTGCCGCTCTTTTCTTGAAGGTTTATCGGTCCGGAAATAAGGTGGTTTATTTGATAAATTCACTCGCAATACTTCAGAATCAGCACTTATATAAGGGTATAACTCTAAGTTAAAATATTTGGTAAAGACTTATAATAAACAGGTTTTTACCTGCAACTTAAAAAAAATAAACCATACATTTTTCCGAAAAACAAAAGCTAATCGTAGTATTAGTAGTCTATTCCAGTCTATTATCTATCTCTATGCCAACTTTCGTCTAGAATCCTTAATTCTTTTTCGCGTGATTGAATAACAAATATCCATATCAACACAGATACACATACATACACAACATAAACATACACATGCACATATTCATACTAGTACTAGGCATCTAGTACACCTTAGATAATACATAGACATTTATTCATCTCACACGTAAAAACTACGAACGGTGCGGTAACTAATCTACGAATTACACGTACAGTAGCACCTACTTGTTTAGAGATAGGAGAGGCTGGTTATCTGTCATACAGGCCCTGCCTAGTACAGAAGCCAGTCTCTCACTGTCTTGATATGTATACATAGACCATAACAACTTCAACTTCAACATGTAACAACTTTCTGTGTCAGAGAAGAAATAAATTATTATATTAATATTATTGTATAGAGTTTCACCTAAAATTAGTCAGATGTATTTTGTACTACTAAGTTACTCTTTGGCAAACTGTGGTAGGTGTTCATTCCAACTTGGATGTCATCTGTAAAATAAAATTCTTTGAGGTTAAAAATTGCCACATTCAATTTAGTATAAGTATATATATTAAGCATAAGTTTAGTATAAAAAAAAACATTGTTATCGAAAGCTATTGGTGCACCTTAAAATAATAATTTATGTGTGTCCGCAACTTTAGTAAAACAAGCCAATTATCCAAATAAATTGAGTTAGCCGAGCTCCCAGCGTGAGGCGACCGGCTTCGCCCCGGGCATAGTTCGCCTCAAAGGAAACGCGTTATGCTCTTTAGAAAGGTGTTTGTTTCGGAGGCGCGCCACAAAATGAATATTGATGATTTCATGGGGTCCGGAGATGATTTGCTGAAAAATTAGTTTCTTTTCATCGCATTATTGCCCCACATCGCTTCGGAAGCGCTACTGATGAAGACTAATACAGCCTTTAATTTTGCTGAGTAATGATCAACGTAGATTTATTACGGTCATTAAAGTTGTGAGGTTCATTTCAATGGAGATGACTTTCTTTGCCTTTAATTTATTCGGGACATTTATTAACTGCAAATTAATTTTGAAATTATAACAAAAAGTTTTATTTTTATGGTTCCGTCCCACAAATGGAGAAAAGGAACCATTATAGTATCAATTTGTTGTCCTTTTTCTTAGGAACGCGAGGAGGTACTAGCGCCAATGCATATCTGCAGTGCCTAGAAGTTGTTAAAGAAAATCAAGCTTTTCGTATTGCCAATGCAAACAAAAGAATACATAAATAATATGCATTTCACATCACTTCGTAGGTTATAAAAATGTATATGGTACTCTGCCATGCCAATCTGGAATAAAAAATTTGGCAAAGTTCTAGAGCAGAATACATGTTTAAGTATAGACTTAAACCTGTATTCTTACCATTACAAACTAAATTTGAAATTTGGCTATGTCCTAAATCGGAGTATAGGCTAAGTATATACTTTATATTTCAAGTTTTACATGAATCGTAATTTTAAAGGTCTAATTGGGGTAAATACTTGTAGTGCTTGATTTCTGATTGATATATAGAAGTTAGAAAAGTGGCACAGTAACATTCGATTTTCAGTAGAATTACAGTATGGAATATAATATTTTATAGGGTTCAATCGCGATCCGCACCTTTTCATTGTATATATTAAGAAGTCATCAGTGCTCCCAAGAAATTTAAATAAGTATTATAAAATTAACAGAGATTAATTATTCAAGGCCGGCAACGCATTTGCGCCGCTTGAATTGCAATCAGGTAAACCGCCTGATCGTTTGATATATATTTTGCCCCTATCTTATAAAAATAAGAACACTTGAATGCTTGTTTAAATATATAATAGGTATTAAACTGAAGAAATACAATGCCTAAATAGGTAATTAATAAATGATATGTTAAAGACCGTATAAGTATGTATGTTTGTAACTTCTTTAACTAAGAATGGATTATGTTATATGGATGAAATTTAGTATTTTACAATATATAGATAATACAAAAATGCCATTGATATGGTTTTACAAAGCTAGTTATAAAAATAAAAGTAGAAGCTTAATATATAACCTAAAGAATAAAGACATATTTTCTTATTAGTTTTCGTTTCACATATGAGTACTTCAAGTTAATTAGTCTACATAAATATGCAGTAATGTTTATTGTAGCAGAGCGACACCTCACAGACGCGTATCATCTTGGTCGGTATGACCAGAAGATACAATTTATATGCAAATACGGAACAAGATACAGGCACTGATGTCAGTGGGCGCCTGTGGTGTGCCTCTCGCCGCCCGTTCGAGCTACAGGGACGGTCGCCTTCTGTGATAGCCTTTAAAATTACTTTTGCGGTTAGAATATTCGTGTTTCATCGGTTGTATAATACATATGGTTTTATATTTCGCGCCGTGTTCTTCAGGCATACTCTTTTGTAGTTTTATGGCAGTAGGGCAAAGATTTTTGTATGTATACGTATTGATCGAATGTTGTATCACTGACCAAAAGTTACAAATGCAGTTTACATATAAGACATTTATTTTATTTTAAAAAAGTGTGTACAATATAAAAAGCCGGCATGCTAGATGGTCAGTTTGTGCATGTTTTGTCTACTTTGGCGTACAAAAATCAATTGAAATAATTAAAATCCAAAACTTATCTTAAACTACCCCGGTTCTGATATATATTTCTGGCGATGATTAAAATGAATATGGAAAGCCGTGTAACTCTTACAGGAGTGACATGGTTTTAAATACACAATGTTGTTTATAGGCATCGTAGGCCGCTTTCAATCAGCATCACTGGGAATTAGTTTGTGGGGTGGGTCGCAATCTAGCCCTATTTAATGTTTTTAAATTTATTCCTCTAATGTATATCGGAACAGTAGTGGGTCAGATACGAGGTGACAGTTACGAGTTCAACAATTTGACTGTAAGCAATTTGTACTGAACAGGTTTTTGAAAGAATTTCTGTTTTTGACTAATAAAACCACTTTTAATCATACCTACATAAATACGCTCACGCCTGTATTCTCGAAGGGGTAGGCAGATGTGTATTAAATACCTACATTTTGCCAATTAGAATTTGGTCTCACTACGTATAGGGGCAAGCCTATTGTCGTCAACCAAATATACAGTCATATAGTGCCTACTATATGACTGTGTATATACTGTCTAATAGATAACAGTCCAATCCCTTAGTCGCCTTTCACGACATCCACGGGAGGTGATGACGTGGCCCTAGTCTACTCAACCGAAACCACACGGCAATCACTACTACTGCTAATCATTGAACATTATAAGCCACATGCGCTTTTATAATAATTTTATTTATAAATGTAGAACACGGAATGATTAATGAATTAAAGAACATTAATTTAAAGTCGGCTGTTTTCTTTTAAGGTAGTAAACAAATTGTTGTTCTGTAGTATTAAATGCCAACAAATAAAAATAAAATCTTACTTCCTTATCAAATATCTTTATTGTAACTTTATAAGTTAAGAATAACAGATCTCAGGAAATTAGTACTATTAAACTTCATGAAAATGAAAAAGTTGGTTAATATATAAATGTTTCAATGGTACTCAGACTAAATGGCAAAACAACCGATTGTGATATGAACATAGACAGTGTAGGAGGAGAGCAGAGGGAAACTTTGTCGTCACTGGCAACACGACACTAATAAACAGTAAAGATAGTGCCTGTAATTGTAAGAGTCAGATGAAGTTAAGAAAAAAAGTTAAAAGAATAGGTGTCGAAATTAGTCAAGAACATAATATTAGTAGTTACCAACGTTACCAATTTATTTTCTCTTAAACATGAATGTCCTTGTATAAACTTGGTGGTAAGACTATAATTTCCCGTTTTCTTATAACAGCGATAGCGAATAAGGCGTCGGATTTGCGATCATGTGGTTTGAACCACCCAGTGCACTACGGTCGTGAACCCACCCTTAACACAAGGATTGTAGCTTATTTGGGGCTGTTCACAAAAATACTAGTAATGTATAACCCTTATTGCTACTATTCCTTACAAAAAAGTTTTAAAAAACAGACTTTAATTTTTCCATAGTAAAAAAAAAAACTTAGTATCACAACTCCTTCAACAACATCTAGATTTATAGTTCTTGTTTATGTTCCTAAATTATTGTTGACTATATTATTGCATTGCACATATTTTATGAGAAATGCACAAAAAAACTTGCTAGATTTGATCGCATACTTAAAAAGCAAGTATAGCAAAATCAAACTCATGCCAGTCCTCCGGAGGCTGGTTAAAACTTCCTTTTTTTTAAATTCGAATTTGAGTTTAAATAAATCTTATACCAGCAAAATATAATTAAAACGATTGTAACAATAAATTTATTCATAATTTGTTTCTTCTGAAGATAATAAGAAAATTAATATTAAATATTAAATAACAAGCCTTGCGGGCGAACTTTTTGTATCAGACAAATTAAAAATCTACTCACAAGTATACCGTATTATTTTCTTTTAAGTATAGTTTATTTTTGTTTTGTTAAGTGTATTCTTGTGAATCGTTGAAGTACCTTGTAATTGAAGGTCATAAGTTTATAAATCGCTGTAGTAGAACTACGTAGAGTGATGGCATCTTCATTCCGAAGCCATCTTATACGAGCAATATTGAATGAAATTAGCAAACAATCACTAAATTCAGATGTGGTATAATAAATATTCTTACAACAGCTTTGAATCTGTTAAAATTAAGATTAGGTGGTCTGATATATACACGTTTCAACATACAGTCCTCTTAGGTGCGAATTAAGAGTCCCATGGATAGACAGCTATACTATTTATTGTACACAAAACACTAAAATACAATATTTTACTTATATCGAAATATTTAATAGTTAAATTGCCCTCAATTGTCGGCATTATTACAGTTTATGATCTCTTCCAGGTCACCTTTGGTTGGATAGAGATGACCTATTGATTAGAAAAGCAATTCTGGTTTAGGTATTCTTAGTAAGAATATGGGTTATCTAATAGTAATTGGTTATTAAACTTTATATAACTGCACCAACATCAATGGAATCAATTGGTTGCCGAAAAAACGACGTCAAAAACTAAGGTGAAACAGAAACTGTTTAAATTCCCCAAATACAACACTGCTTCTTGAGATCTTCTTTTATTTAAAACATTGTTGTTTACGCATTCAATTTATTCTAATTTATATGTTTCTATTTTACATGATTATTTTAATAATATTACCTTATACTAAATAGTTAAAATTAAAATAAATAAATTATAAAAGCATGTAGGATCAACAGCGATTAAAGCTCCTTTACTGAGAGAACAAGTTTGGAAAAAAAACTACAATTTAATTACAGAACTTGAAAAGTTGTTATACAAGTAATTAAACTAAGGGAAACACAAACAGAATGCCTCATCCTCTACCAAACTGTACTCGAATTTTCTAAGTCATTGTGCAGAGCGCGGTGGCGACCGTTGGCTAAACCAATTAGTGTCCACTTGGGTAAACACCGGCTCGTTAGCGGACTTGTGTGTTTTATTCAATTCAATTTGCCAGCTCCACCGCCACTTAGTAATAGGACACTGTATTCTTTGTTCGCTCTTAATTTGTTGTGACTTGGGCAACCGCAGACCTTTGCTGTGATTTCGCTTATGTTTCGGCAGTTGTAAGGAGGGCTCCACACATGCCTATTGTATATTGGAGTTTTTGTAAAAGAGCAAAAACCCCAAACAATATTTTTATTAGATGATTTGCGGGTATTCCTATATTTTAAAGTACTCATAGTTCTTTGCAGAAAATAAATGAAGCTTAACATTAAATGAGAGAATAAATTGCAATAAACGTTTCTATTACTTATATACTTTTCTTCCACTTTCATCCTGTTACACGTTACAAACTAGTCATTAATAACATCAAAAAGATGCAATACACATAAAAGTTTATTGCTCCGATGGTGTGTTAAGGAAGAACATACCAACAGACTGACAAACAAACATTGACACTTAGAATTTCTTTTTTCTGTAACGAATGGAAGTTTTTTAAGAAAAGTTTTTAGCTAATATTTGAATGATGTGATCATAATGTAACTACTTACATATTTATGAAATGTATGAAGTCATTATTAAACACCAAGAAGAATATAATACATAGTTAGTACTTTCCCACTATTAGTACTTTTCTTCAAACCACTAATGGAGGCAGTAAAACCTTGTGAATCACAATTGACTGATTAATTAATAAGTCATAACGCTAAAGCGTAGGTAGCACATCCAGTTCGGTAATCGGTGCATCGAAACGGGTGTCCCGCGGTAATCTAGTCCGTGACTTGCAAGTGGAATGCGTGGTTTTATTACCCTCCCTGTGGTAGGTGCGGGGTGCGGGGACCACCGATAAAGAAGGGGGGAGGGGTGAGGAGACGAGCCAGGCGCTCCTCGTCGTTAGTTGTACCGCATTGTGTCGGTTATTGCCGCTCACAACGAACTGGTCGCAGTCGAAATCATCCACGTATACAAATATCTTGGTAACAACTCAATTATAGATGCTGACTGTACTATTTTCTATTATGTGTGCATGTGTATTTTATAAATTAAAACTACTTACTACATTGAATCGTGTTTCAGGACTGAATTATGTGGAAGATTTCATTTTAGATTTTTGTTATTTTTAGTTTATTCCTTTTTCTTTATAGGTAAGTAGGTACCTACCTACAATAATTAATTGTCTTAAATTAGAATTTTAGAATTTAGCCGTTTTGGTCACCATTAATTTCATGTAAAATGTGTTTTTTATTTATTGAATAAACACAATTCAATAAAACTTATATATGTATATCTGGGTCACAATTCTACAGAACTCGTAATGCATTTCCCATCATAAAATTACCCAAAAATATCCTCCTCATAAAATAATGTGGTATTATAAGAAATTACTTTGGCATTTACGACGCGATTGATACGAAAACAGGTAAAACAGATCCTCAGTTTTCTATTTTTATATTCTTTTATTTATATTTTTTCCAATAAAAACATATAAACTTTTTTAAACATAGATAAGTAAAGACATTTGTCTCTTTTTTGGTAAACCTCTTTTCCTATTTCTAGAAGTAAGACTGAATCGACCATACATATATTGTCCAATATAAATAAAAGAATATATATTTTTTCTTCCTTTACACGAGAAACTGTCAGTAACAAATATGTTTTTTCTTCTTTGGTGACCCAGACTCAATTACTGAAGGTTGGCAGTCAGCTCTGCATATTTGGCATTGTTTTTAGCAAGGTGTAAAATTTCGGACGCACTCATTATACCCGACCATTAAGAAATCTACTTAGGTATAATATATAAAAAGTCAAACTTTAAGTTGAAGTTTAAGTCAAACTGATCAATTAAATGTAACAAAATATTCAAAACGAATTTTGGTCGAATATCGACCAACAAGCGATCTCGCATATACATTATAGGTATTTTTAAATGGGTATTGCTGTTTAGCTATTACCCAATATCTCCATGAAATAAATGTGATATATGGATATGACCTCAAAACTTGACTAAATTTCAATGAAATCCTTTAAACTATTTTTCTTTTAATTTATTAAACATAACATTAGGAATTTCGTCCGGCGTGCTCATGTCTTGAGATTCACTCAGATTTATTCATTCATTTTGTTACAGCCCGAGCGTATACAGTACGCTCGGGGCTTATGGGAACGTCTTCAACGAAATATATAAAACAAGAATATTGTAAATCATATAAACTTTATCTCTTCCTGTTCCAGTACCCGTGGAGAGCTTTAAATGTTTTTTTCATAATTCAACCCCAAAGCATACACCGTAACGTTCATTGAGTAGAAAATTATATGCAAAATCACGACGAAGTCACGATCTCTCGGAAAGGTTAAACAGCGAATAATTAATATAGAAGCTTTGTAAAGTTTTTTCATAATACCGGAGCATATTTCCTTCGAAACAGATTATCCTAATTTAATGTAGGAACATTGTAGTCGAGGATTAATTTGGATCACGGCTATGCGCAATCCAAACCCATTTTAAAAACATGGCGCGGCCATAATGATGGCTTGATGAGAGGCGCGTCAGTGTGGTAGAATCGCCGGCTCCCGGCCCTCCGCTCTAAAGCCCTCTTGGCCCTAGAAACTTAGAGACATGTAGATTTTTACGTAATATAAATTTAACAACAAATACTTCTAACGCAAAACTTTGGCCCTCTCGATTAGAGCTACCAAATATACGGTTTTTGTTTTGAAGCCACTTTTCTATAAAGATGGATTGAACAGTTTTGTGCTAAGTTATGTAGATATTAATATAGGTAGCGGTATGATAGCGAATCGATTCCAATTTATACGGGCAGAGATCCAATACGATCTAACTTTAGTTAGTGTGATTTAAAGTTGTTATCTACTCTCACTATGTGTATAGCTTTATATAGAGTGTGCTAGTGTTAGATAAAGTTGCACAATGTGATTATTTTGTAATATTTTTTCCTACATAACAGGTACACTAGGTATTTGTGACTTAGTGGGATGAAACATTATTTTAAATAAAAGTAGTCGTACCCGGCGCACTTACGTCTATGGTCACTGCACCGCTCCTAAATGTCGCAGCTGATGTTTAATGGCCTTTATTCAGTACTTTACTCTAGTCCATACAACTTTATAAGGCGCAGGTTAAACCGCATGTAGAATAATGTCCTTATCTCTATGCAGGGGCACCGCGGTACTAGCTTTCAGCTTTCTAGATAGTATTCAACGGAGAGTGACTCGAATCATCGATTGCCAGGATATTTCAGATATCATTCTCTATCGAATAATTTGGAATGTTCAGAGGAAATGGCATGCCAGTGTGTAACGTGACACTTCCATCCCCATCACCTATAAAATTGGCACTCACACACAAACAACTGTGTGCTTTTCCAAAAGCTTTTTGCCTCGCACAACAAGCCTATGGAATTAATGTCATCTGCTTTATTTCCGGACCGATACAACCTTCAAGAAAAGTGCGATCTCCCTCCTAAAAAGCTGGCAACGCACTTGCGACCCTTGAATTGCAGGTGTCTAGTTGCTTACCATCAGGGAATGATAATTTTTGATTATCCCTTTTCAACAAGCAAATAAATAACTCTTCAACTCTTTTATATTACTATAGATTATTTAAGTATGCATAAAAACATTTTTTTAATCATGGCACGGAAACAGCCTTAAAATTCTGCAAAATGATCGAGTGTAGATTTATTCATCAGTTTATTTGTTAAATCGTAACACCGAATTTATTTGAAACTTTAATATTAAAAGCTTAAATTTCAAATTAAACAGCTTGAAATAAAAACAACCAAGAATTTGCAATTTAGTTATTTATCCAGTTTTTTCCCAGAACACTTTTTGCAACAAAACATAAACCGTTCAATTTCCGTTTAAAATCATTTTCAATGAGTCTACATTAATAATATTGATAGACGAATTAGGATCATTCTGCTTCTTTTAAATATTGTAATTTATGGGTAGCGGTCTTTTGTCATTTACAGCGCAAGACCATTAAAAGCCAACAATTCTACTCGTAATAATAATGTTGGGAGAGTCCTATGTCCAGCAGTGGATGGTGAAAGGCTGAATGATAATGATGATGATGATATACTATATATACTACTAGTATCTATGTCTCTTAAAAAGTTCAATGTGTTTAGTGAACTGTTTACTTAGACAGCGAGACGACGCAAGAGGGCATCTCAAGTTATATGAACTTGTAAACTAGATGTTAACATGTTTGCAAGTGAGAATCAGAGAGTAAACTAGGAAACACAAGTTTAGTGATAGGCGCACAGCGCCATTCGATACTCGACGCGAAGAGAATGTCCTAACAAGTAAACTATCACGAGCTTCGCTTTCGTCGGATAACAATATATTGTGTGCATTATGGGCTTTCACCGCGCCGGATACTAGACAATGTGACTTTCATTAGTTCGATTTCATCATTCATTATCATCATCATTTTATTAATTTATCAAACATTTTTGTAATGAAAGCGATTAAAATATGTATGTATCTTTCGCGAATAATAAAATCAGAACGTGGTTACCCACAATCCGCTATTACCGCCATCGAATATGTATTCTGGCAGGCCATGAACAGGGAAGAATGCTAGCCACAATGAATGACAACATCTCGTTATAGTGCCTCTTCAATACTGAAGATCGGCTAAATATAAATAATGATTTTGTTATAAAATATGCTTATTGCATTAAACTATGAATAATTAATAGTAATATAATTAGGACATGGTTCTATGTAGTTTTACTTTTTAAAAGCCATTACTTCTGTATTTAATAATAATTAATCATTAAGTCATAGTCCCAATAACGCCCAAAACTCATAAAAATATTTGATGCATTTTCAAGTAACATCAAAAATAGTAGGCACATATGTCTGATAAAAAAACCATATTATTTAAGTTTCAGTACAACAGTTTTACACATACAACACCGTACAAGTTGAACAGAGTTTTCCGAAACTTTCCTTCTTTACTTATTTTGAGGACGGTCGGAGCGAGCGTCGAACTCCCTAACTCGTGTTATTGAATTTAATGTACCCTCCCCGTACCTAGCTCTATTCAGTGTCGATAAAATCACTTGGACCTGTTAGACATTACAGTATGTGTAGACGTACTATACGTAGCAACGACTGAGTGCCTTGAATTTTTGATGCTTGAAAGATTTAGAGTAACTCTGGGTACATTTGTTTACACTTTTGATGTTACTGATTATAACGTTTTACGTAAACAGCAAACAAAAACTAAACATGTTGACATGTTTTTTTTTTCTTTGATTTACCGCAAAGGTTTCGTTAAACTAACATTTGCATTTGGCGTCGTCTACGTTCATACTGTTTGAAAAGGTCGCAGTTTAATCACAGAGTACAGGTGGGAAGAGCCGACGAGCAATTTTAATATTGGAGTTTCTTATCAAATCCAGCTTTACCTTGCAAATAGTACAAAAAAAATACTTGCTCCATTCGGGCAATTTCATAGGAGCCAGGCTTATATATTTATATTCAAACGGATTCAAGATTAATTTTGGTTTATCATACTGGTTTGTGGTTGGTATTATTTAGGTAGGGTATTCTGAATGGTTGTTAGATGGTTATGTTACAATAAAATTAGATAAAAGTAAACAACACCTAAAATGAATATTATGCCTATACTAAATGTAAAAACACAAACAAACAACCTCTTACTATTATGCCCAAAACATTCTTCCGCCTGTGTCAACTCTTCTTTCGTTATTCAGTCTGTCCTCCTCTGGAACTCACTACCGGAGGTAATCAGGAATGCACCTAGTCGCCTGTCGTTTAAGACTAAGGTTCGAGCTCTTCTCTTCCATAAACTGGCAGATACAACTCATCGATAGACTATATACATATATATGTATGTATATGTATGTATGTAAAGCATATGTACATATGTGTATGGTAATGTATATTATATTTCTGTAGATATATTTAACATATTTATGTTTTTTGTTTATTTCTTATATGATAATTATATACGTATCCTACTCCTTTATTTTTTATAATTTATTTGCAGTTTATATTACTGTTTAATGCACCTACTTCAGTCATTTCTACACCACCCTAAGGTAGACTGGCAGAGAATGCCTTTGGCATTAAGTCCGCCTGTGTGCATTTGGTGCATGAAGTTTTAAATAAATAAATAAATAATAAAATGTAAGGAGTCTTTCTAGAGCTGCTGAGCTGCAGGTCAGTTTGGTAGTCTAACGCCGGAGCTCCGGAGCCGGATTAGCTCAGAGCCCCAGCAGATGAACAGTCTGCTATGAGTGAATATAACCAATGGTTATGGATCTCATATTAGTAAGTTGTCACGTGATGGGTATAGCTATAACACGTGGCAACTCTCTTGTGTGGAAAACAACATTAGGTAAAGTAAATTATGTAGTGCAATAATTTAAACTCATATTGCGTTACGAACATAATTATTCAGCACATAAACTCTGTTTACCGATACAATCTAAAGATCAGCATTACCAACCGAGAGGGTATCGGAAACTCTGTGAATACTTGCACGTATTCAATTTTCTCGACAATATTTCACTCTGTTGGCATTCTTCGTTACTCTGGAAGGTCTCCACAGGAATGCCCAAAAATATATTTATCTAAAGAAACCCAATTACCTTTATGTCAAAGTTGTGATAGTATAAGTAGGGTATATTCAGTGAAATCATTAAATCAACCGTAAGCAGTGTTTGTTTCGTATCAATATCCGGATTAGGTCGAATCAAATTTGGTTTGTGGATCACGATTTATGCAACGCTCTCAATTTCCTGCGACGACAGCGGAGCATCCGGCATGCAATATTCCCCCCAGCGCGCCGCACCTCCGCAGGCACCCTACACCGCCGCAGCCGCCGCCGGGCCGAGCGTAAAATGGAGCGCGGGCATCGGGCATTTGCATAGCGGCACTCGAGACGAGCGGACCGGCAAATTGTTGTCGCATCAATGACTCGATCAATATGCCATATCTATCTTCGACTATTGTCCTATTTAATCGGAATATTTCAAATCTATTTAGATTAATTACTAATGCTTAAATGTGATTTTTATACGACATAAAGGGTAAATAAATTAAACGGAAAAAAGTCACGAACGTAATAATATGTTACCTTTCTCCTAAAAAAATCATTTCTAAAATTGGTTATTATCCGAACATACCCTTTCTTATTGAATGAGGTAACGTACGTCGAATTGGGATCCTATTCAATAAACTAGTAAAATTGTTAATACACCTCACGCGGGACTCTGCCAAATGAAAAATGATATTATATGGCAGTAATTGAATACCTGATCAGAATGCGAGACGGTGCACGTATTACGTGATATTAAACTTTTTTTTTTAACTTTATGTAACTCTTTCTTATTATATATTTATCACTACACAATCAGCTAATCATTATATGATTTTTATCTAATTATGAGAACTACATATGTATGTGCCTTTATAGCAATCAAGTATAGAGCAGGTAAAAGATGTCTTGTATGGAACTTCTCGAGTTTAATTTTCATCTTCTGTTTTAATTGTCTTTTATGCACTATGAAATAAGAAGATATTTCTGTAACTTTCTATTAATCAACTAATTAGACTACTGAGTCCTCTACCTAGACCTCTCCCAACGTGCGTCATAGCAACCGGCGCCTCCTCCTCCGGCGCTGTAACTTTGTACAATCAAAATTTGTACGTAAGTAATAACTATTACGTCGCAGAAATTTTTCAGAACAACTTTTTAAATAGATGAAGACTTCATTTAATGAAAATATAAAACACTCCCCTATTATATGTACATATGTTCTCTATAATCTTCGTGGAGGTTTCTAAAAATCAAAAATGTCTTTAATTTTTAATTTTTACGACTCTAAAAAGTAATATTCTATCGTACATTAGTTTCAAATTATGTATAATTTTTAAGACTTTAAAATTTTTAAATGCCAGTAAATGCTTGAATGAGCAAAGAAATTAACTTGTCTTATATTAGAGTAGAGCCTCGATTTACTAGAGACTGGTTGTTTTTCATACATTGCAAGCAAGACTAATTCGTAAGAAATAATACAATTTTGTTTTTCTCAGAAATGTATTTCTGAATTATATAGGCAGTATTATTTTTCCAAAAATTCCCACTCACGTGGGGGACGGAGTAAATTTTCGGTTCGTTTAAGTTTGACATCTGTAAGTCAACTGTTTGTGTAGCCAGCCTCCGTGTATGTAGCACGATGTCAGAATTTGCAATGAAAATTTACTGTGTCAACGTGCATTGGTATTGTGAAGTGACATCTGGCATGAAACGGCATGTTCGTTGGGAGCATAATGTTCAAATGTGCTTGTCTATGTAGCGGGCATGTTGTGTTTCTATTATGACTATATTAGCCATGTTATACTGATTGTTGGCAATCATATTTCGCTTTGATATAAATATACATATTTTACTCTGATAGAAAATAAATAAAACTCGTGATGTATGTAATTGTTTCAGGTTGGAAGCAAGTTGCGGGCTGTTGTCTCTGCCTACCCCGATGGAAGAAAGGCGTGAGCTTATGTTTGTATATACATATGTATGATAAAATAAACTAAGTACTGCAGCAGCACACATGTTTACCTTAATTCAAATGAAACGAAACGTGTTTCTCAGCAATTATATTTGCTTTTATTCACTCTGAAATCTTCTTTAATGTGACAATTATATTATTACATGTGTATTGTTTTTGTAAATTAATGGTTATGCAGAGGTCTACGTTTCTTATTTTACGTAAATCATGTAATATAAAAATGTTGTGTTTAATTTAGGAAGAGGCACATTAGATTTTTTTATCGAATCAGTCTACAAACTCAACACACTTGGGTAGAGGGTTGGAGCAATGGATTGTTTATTTAATCAGTGTGTACTATCAGGTATGGCTTCTGCTTGATTTAGATAATATATTTATTATTTATGATAACAATAGATATATTATACCTACCCTAAAATAAACAAAAATCACTTACAATGTATTTCGAGAAATAATAACAGTTGGGTATCGTAAATCCATCATCACACCAAAACATCCACACTATTTTCATTAAATTGAACATTTAGAAGAGGGTTAAGATCTTACAGGATTTGCTAAAGCGACGACAAGAAATTGTATAATACTTCTTTTACTGTAAGTAGTGGTTTTACCTTCGTTAAATAGAACAAACTACGTTGCAGTTAATTTTAATGCAGTTTAAAACTAATTTATTTATAAAAGCTTATTGTAAGAAAAAATATTGTTCCCTATAATATATAATAAAATTGATTTTATAGTGACTGATTTATTAGGAAGTACACTGGTGGTTTGTGAAACCATTTAACTTGCCAGTGTTAGTGTTGTAATATAAAAAAATATTCTGTGGAATCTGCAAAACTAGGTTAAATGTAAGTCTAGATTGTTTTGTTTTCTGCTAAGCAAAACATTTGACTTTGTCTTAATTAGGCAAATCATAAAGTGCTTATTTTGCTTTACTTGTACTTATTTATGCCATTTCTAAATACAAACGGCGTTGTTTGTTGTCATAAACGCAGCAATATAAAATTGCTAGTTAAATATTTAAAATAAAAAAAAAAAATCCGTTATTCCTGGTGGAGCGACGGTGTGTTTGAGCTTTGGTCCTAAGTAAATAAAGGGATTTAATGAGGCCAGAGTAGCGGCGGTGTGCGGCGAAGCCTAACCAACTACAAAGCCACTTATTATTGTATCGTACTTATGTAACCAAAACACGAACCGTCGGTTTCTTCTGTGAAAGCGAAAAGTATTTTTAGTGACGTAGTTTGTGTACTTTTGTTTAATACTGAATAAAATAAATTACTGAAATAATAGTTGGTATCTTTGCAACATATGTTTTTTTTTTAGAATATTTGATAAGGATAATTTGAGTTTTTTAGTGGTTAGTGACCCTGACTGCTGAACCGGAGGACCCGGGTTCGATTCTGACACGGGACTAAAATTTGTATGATTCACAAATAGTTGTCTTGAGTCTGGGTTTTCTTTGTGTCCGTTGTTTGAGTGTTTGTAAAGCCCTCGAGACACAGGAATTATTCCTAACGCGGGAGTTGTATTAAAAAATAGGTAAGGTACAATACAGATATACCTATAGAAGTCGCGAAAGTTTAAAAACAATTATACTCAATTTTAATTACAATAAAAGTCGCCAAATATCCATATTTTTTGGGTTTTAATTTGGGATATTGGGTGACTATTCGTATCACTAAACATGGTACTAAGAACATCTATAAAAAGTAATACGTAAAAACATAAGCGTTAAACTGTTATCTTAACGTTTTATTTAAAAAAGGCAACAGATAAAAGTTCTTTATATATATAGGTATGTGTTAGTTATTATCAGTAATATTGGCTTCTTTTATGAAAACAGGATTATTAGCATTTTTTTCTTAAAGAGTTTAATAAATAATATATTTTTAAAGAGTTTATTATTAACTAGGTATAAATTTAGTATTTGTTCCGTATTTATGTATTTAAAACTCTAAGGTTTTGTACGCTATAATAAGAATTCATTGGAATCCATTGTTAACTGCCAGCTCCTCCGGTACTTAGAAGACCACCAGCTCGCATTATCGACAATACAGCTTCCGTCGGGGTCGTTCAGCTGGTGATCTTCTCGTTTACTTGACTCACCGGTGGGCATGGGCGATCGAGACCAAGGGGGAAGCGTTGGCCGTTAGTTTCGATCGCCTTTCGTTTCGAGGCGTTCGATCGGGTCTGGCACAAAGCGCTCCTTACGAAGCTTCCTTCCTATGGGCTTCCCGAGAAACTGTGCAATTGGCTCACCAGTTTTCTTACAGACAGAAGCATCAAGGTCGTTGTTGACGGTGCATGCTCCGACTCCAAGTCTGTTAATTCTGGTGTCCCACAAGGCTGTGTGCTATCCCACCCACGCTGTTTCTTCTGCATATCAATGACATGCTGAAGATTAGCAGCATCCATTGCTATGCGAACGATAGCACGAGTGATGCCCTTTACACCGGCCGCGCTAACATTTCTCGGGTAAACGTCATCGAGAGCCGATCCAAACTTGTGTCTGAAATCGAAACTTCTTTATCCAAAGTTTCCGATTGGGGTCGACTTAACCTAGTCCAGTTTAACCCCACGAAGACAGGTTTGCGCGTTCACCGCTAAAAAGATGCCATTGGTCGTATCACCTCAATTTGAGAGCACTTCCCTAACTGCATCACTCAGTATCGGAATCCTTGGCGTCGATATATCAAGTGAAGTCCAGTTTCGCGGTTACTTAGAGGGTAAGGCCATATTAGCCTCGAAGAAGGTTGGTGTGCTAAACAGATCGAGACAGTATTTTACTCCGGCCCACCACCTGCAACTTTATAAGGCGCAGGTTCGGCCGCACATGGAATACTGTTCTCATCTCTACGCAGGTGCACCCCAGTACCAGCTTCTCCCTCTTGACCGCATTCAACGGAGAGCGACTCGCATCATCGACTGCCAAGATATTTCTGATCGACTTGACACCTTGGCGTTGCGTAGAGATGTAGCTTCACTCTGCATCCTCTATCGCTTGTATCATGGGGAGTGTTCAGAGGAATTGCTCGGACCTATACCGGCTACAGGTTTCCGCCATCGTCTTACGCGACAAAATATCCATCCCCACCACCTGGACGATTGGCACTCCACCACTGTGCGCTTTTTGCTTTTTGCCTCGCACAACCAGCCTATGGAACAAATTGTCACCTGCCGTATTTCCGAACCGATACAACCTTCAAACCTTCAAGAAAAGAGCGTACTCCTACCTAAAAGGCCGGCAACGCACTTGTGACTCTTGAGTTGCGGGTGTCCATGGGCGGCGGTAGTCACTTGCCATCAGATGACCCGTCTGCTCGTTTGCGCCCCCTATCGCATAAAAAAAAAGAATGATCATTTTATCTACAAACATCAGACATACACGGCTGTCTGATCCTAAACTAAGCAGAGCTTGTACTATAGTTACCAGACTGTTGATAAACTGCTGTTAATATTATATATTAATGGGTGTACCAGATGCATAATAAATTTCTCTATGTGTTCTCATCACACAAATATTTGTCCGGTATATGAATTGAACCCACGACCCAGGGGGTCAATTCATATAATTCTTCTTCTCAATTCATAATTAGCAGTCAGGGTCACTAACCACTAGACCAACGACATAGTCAATAATTATTAGATAATGTTTATGTTCTTTTTATTGCATATTTTTTATATATTATATAATATTTTATCAGTTGCTCGTATACTATTTGTTTCATATTGTATTTTTTTTTTCTGTGGTGTACAATAAAGAATATTGTATTGTATATATATAAAAGGGAATGTTCATTTGTCCCGTAGAGACGCTCAGTATCACGCAGTATCGTCAATATCATGTTTGCTGCACACATATTGAGAGACCTGACCCAGTAGACTACTGACGAAAACTCACGTCGTGCCATACATTTTTGATTTTTGATTTAGCTTTTGCGAGCGTTCATGTTAATGTGTCAATCCAGTCAAGTGTTTCTTGGGTTTTTTGTTGTTGTTATGAAAACAGAAACGCAAATGTGTTTAAATTCATGCTGAGCTGAGATATCGGTTAACAGTTATGATACATAACCATAAAAACCGATTTTAATTGTTATAATTGTATGTAACGTGTGAATATAAAAAATGGGAAAGAAGCAGCAAACGAGTGCAGAAGAGTGGTTGCCGCAAAAGTAGAAGTACTTACTTAAAGAAACAGCTGCTACGAAGCTTCACTACGCTGCTGCAATCCGGCCGAACATCAACATGGACACTTATAGAGCTGCAATCACACGCAGATAGCTTTAATTTTTTACATAAAAAAAAACTGTGGCTTATGATTGATTAAACTTATTCAGCGTGACGTACTCCCAAAGATGGCACTTTGTTAAGAGGAGCTGTGCCTGAATAAGATGACCAAAACTGCTTTCGTTTCATACAACGTTTTATACGTACAATAAATATATTTATATTTTATGGAAGATAAGTAAAAAATGTTTTTAAAGCTCATCTCAATATTTTCTTAAGGTAATCATGCATACAAACGAGAAACCCCACTACTGCAAGCCACATGTGTCAAATACTTCTGCTTCTACTTGAACCAGAGAATGACATGGAAAAACCACATGAAACATGGATTCAACTGTGGTCTTCGGCATGCAAATCCAACATCTTGTCTCCATTGACCTCAAAACAGTATACTCAGAACCATAAGTGATGACACCTGGTTTACTCGGAACTCTGAGATACACGATTATCTCAACGTAATGACTAACCAACAGTACCGAGACAAGTGCAGACAGCGACTTAACAACCATCCTAACCCTCTAACGGGCGAATTGCTGCAAAGTCACACTAGCAGATTAGAAAGAGCAGGTGTGCTTGGTGATTAAGAGGAGTTGAGACAGTGACCCCAACAAATCTAATGACATACGGACTACACGGAATCTGCTTATTGTCGCCTAGACTGATTGCAAATAAATATATCTAAAAAAAAAAAAAAACAAAGGTTAATCATGAACCCAAAAAAGGAAGTAAGAAGAAAAAAAGGGACTATGTCGAAGTGTAAGAAACAACTGTTTTAAAGAATGCATCATACGTGACACTACAGTGTACATTTTTTTGTGGGCCTGTGTGAGGGATAAACCAGAAGACTGGAAACCTACTGGTTAGAGGCATTTACTGCCCGTGGAAACATAGAGTTACAGACGAATAGACGGTTTTTTTTTATACTATGGGAGGACAGACGACCAGACGGGTCACCTGATGGTACGTAGGGTAAGAAAAGAGGGGGGAAGTGAAAGAGGAGAGAGAGATTTAGGCCTGTAGTACCCTCACTCACTCGGAAATATCATGCAAATATTGTTTGTCTACCGGTTTTCTGTTAGGCCGTAATATTACTTCTATCGAGGCAGCCCATTCATGCCTAAGCATGACTCTCCCATGGTAAGGCATAATAAACAATTTAATTAATGTTTTATAATAATTATAAGCAGCAAAACACGTTAGTGGCTTACGATATTGCTCATAGTACATTTTTGAGTCATAATCCTGTTCGGTAGGGTTTTCATTGGATTAATAAACACAGAGTAACATCTGCTCTGTACAAGGACTGTGATGTCAGGCTTTCATTAAAATCTTTCGTTTCAGTGTTATATGGAAGTAGACTCTGAATACTAATGCAAGTAGAATTGCACAACTTTATATTAATTTACTCGAAGAGTTTGAGATGTTCTCTCTGAATTATTTGTATTCATTACCGACGATAGGCATACTCTCGGATGTTATAAAGATTGCGGTCAGTTGCAAAGGGACTTATTTATCATACAGATGGATTTTTTTTGCTTATTCCGGTAGCCCGAGATTTCAGCGAACAGGACGTTTCAATTCTGCTGTTGTTCGTGTAGTTTAGCAATTGATTGTATCTATGGTAGCTATTGTGTTTAGTTTTCCGATCATGATTAAATATTATTATAGGTACATAGATATACCAACATGTCGAAAATCGTTCGTCGCTTTCGATAAAAATATCCTACTCTGATGTCGAAGTTAGGACCGTACGATAGTGACTAAACATACACGGCTCCCTCGTCGGTGTCTATAAACTAATAAATATGGTGGGCTTAAACATTTCTTCAGGTGTACAAAATAAGTTCCGTTATAAAATCTGCAATTTAAAATTTTAATTGGTTGCAACAGTTTGGTTAAAGTTGTTCATTTTTGAGGTGGTGATGCGGGGACAGGTTTTGAGAAGCGGAGCAGATCCAATTAAAAGCAACAGAGTCTACATCCCATTGAAAGGTTTTTCGAAGCACGTAACGTTTGCTGAATACTCCGATGCCTCCTTTGCTTAGGGTTGACCGTACGGCGCGGCTCGCAAGATACTCAGTGCATTTTCATTTGTACTATACGAGAGAGCGTATCAAGGTTTCAAGTGCAACTGATATTATAGCTTATTTTGGTTTTAAGATTTCAAATATTTACATTTGTCTATAACTAAAATAAAGAATAACACATCATAAAATAAATTGTTAGTGTTGTTTTTTTTATTATTTATGTTATATATCAATATATCATAATAAAAATTTATGACAACATTAATGTAGATTGAACACAAATTATAGTCATGTAGATCCCGCGAAATCGCGTTTTTTGGATTCCCGACTGTGTAAAGTACTTGCAATCTGCTGTAGTTTTGTTAGTTTCCTTTGAAGATTATGGCCACAAGAGTTGCAAGGGAAGGAAGAGCAACTTCCAAGTGAAGCGAATGTTGGTAGTATTCGAGTGCCGGTAATTGCTCTAGGATAATGGGCAAAACGAGTACACAGCCTACACTTTGTACTCGTTTGCCAATTATCGTAAAAAAAAAAATATATCCCTAAATCTTATTGTTTTGTAAGTATTATCAGTTTAGTTTTTGGATAGAACACACACCTCTATTATAATAATCGTTTATGGCAGCTCATTTAAAAAATCGTAATCATTTACATTCACGGGATTAGTGTTCAACCCTAGTCGCGTCTACCACACATGCATTCATTTTTAATTCGATACAGTCGAAGTTTGGCACAAAGGTTGCGCTTGCGACGTGCAGTGAATAGTCGTATCAATCTTTTATTTATATTTCCAAGTTAAATTGTCAATTCAATTGAGCCAACTCTTTGTATTAGTTCAGTTGTAATTAATAATGTGGTTTATAGCAACCTTAGTTTTTTTTTTATTTTATATTAAATAGGTAAATGGGAATAATAATGTTTGATTTTATATAGCTGTTTCTAAATAACTACGGGAGAATACGGTTAAATGAGTAAACACGAAAACATCTAGATAAGGTGTTCTTTGTGTCCATTGTTTGAATACCATAACAATAATACTTGTAACGAGTAGCTTCCTGTGGGATTAATTACACAACCATTCTTCAGGTTTCTAAAGTAGAAGAAGCCCAAATAACGCGTAAATTATCCTTTGCCAATATATCCCCAGAGTGTAGGTTTCCAATCGGCGCTGGCGGGTCAGTCGAGAGTCAATGAAAAGCGGTAAAGCGGTGCTGCGGCGCTGATTAAAGCCTGAAGCAATCGCCTCGGAAAGTATTTATAGGTACACCTGTTCGTTAGGGGCTAGTCCCAGCCAACTCCTTGATTAGGAGCCGACGGGCGTTACTTCTCTTTTACAACAAATAAAAGATTTTAACTCCGCACCCCAGTTGAACAATTCACTGTAAGATAAAAGGTTGAGAAAATGTGCATCGCGTTCAATCGATATCGGTCTTATTACACCTACTTTTCTTGGCTTACAAGCGCGTCTTTAGCGAAAAACGAAAATAGATTTTTAAATCACTTTTAGTATGAATGAATTTGAGGAATTTGAGGGAATTTCGAAACTTATAGTAAATCTTATAGTAAATCCTTTTTCGTATTATTCAAAGAACTCCTTTCCAATCGTCTTGGAAGTATCTGTGTAGGTGGGGGATTGGGTAGATTTATCAAACGTTCTACTTTCTGTTTGTCACGTGGCATTCAGTGAGAAGTTGATTTTGCATATGAATGGGTCGGTATTCGGTGCACGCATGGTGCGTGCGCGCCGGGGCCCACCCGCACCTCTCCGCGTACCCCTGTATCTAGTTCATCGCTACCCCGGTCACGGTAGCCCTTAATAACATCACGTTTGATGCGCCTCTATTATTATATTTTCATCTTCAGGCGGTCCCATGACAGGGAGTTGCGGCGCGTAGGTAATATAAGTGTATACAACTTTGTATTTTTTCAACGTTCTTATTTTTTTTTTACTTCTTTGTCTGCCTTTACTTTCGGTTATGTTTCAACTGGAAACTTTAGTGCTATTATTGTATATTATAGCAGTTAACACCGGAATGTTTAAAAGTTTAGTTTCTTCTAATAATAATAATATCTATATATGTATATATATGTATATATATATATATATATATATAATAATAATAGTCGTATGTGCAATGTCTGACATTGCACATACGACTGTCTGATCTCAAACTAAACAGAGCTTGTACTATCGTATAGAAACATCTTTCTTAGTATCAAATTAACTTCGACCACTCTTTTTATAACTTATGATGTATACTCTTGTATCAATCCAATATGGTTTTAATAATTAATTGGACCTATGCCCATATTTGTAAACCAAAAAGGCTTGTATTGAAGTCAAACAAAACTAAAATAACTAAATAATGTAATTAATGTTATTATTTTACATTTGAATATTGAAAACAATGATAAACAGAGATTGAATAAGAATGCATAATTAATCCATTCCTCAAGCTACGTAAACTAACTCACCAAACATTGTAACTACTTATATATGTATCTATTGAACTTGGAGAACGTATTGAAAAGGTGTATTCCGTTTTCAAAGTAGTCCGTTATGCCCTCTCATCCCCCTTAAAGTTTGTAACTCATGATCACATTTTTTATTTCTCTCGTAAATGGGACCAACGCGTATACAAGTAAAACCCTGTGTATAGAGCAGGCAGATCACGTCCCACCAAAGAAGACGCTTACCTGAAAGTTTCCCTACCCCTTAGCACATTAACCAACCGACGAGACTTGGCTTTAACCGACCCTGCACAACTACGTAAACCTGTTAAGCCCTTATTGCTTTTATTCAAATTATCATCAGCTTAAACGGTGAACAGTAAAGGGTGATTGTACATTTTTATTTTACGCCGACGGAATTGTCAGATGGCTATCAAGACATTTTATAAATGTTTTTATTACTTTTCTCTCTACCGATCTTATTTATGTATGAAGACAGCTACTGTTTCATTAATTTTTTTTAAGGTAATACAACATAAGGCGTTTAAGGAAATGATAATGTGAACCAACAATGAAATACGTTCTCGCTTTTATCCCCGAATCGGGGTTATAGACCGTAGTCAGTGGCATATTAAACGCTCATATTTAGCGTTCTGACTTTGGTCCTACTAACGTAATAGGAGGCAAGGCTATTGCCGTTACCTGGGAACTTTAGAAGTTCAAGATGGGATAGTTAGGAGTATATTGAAAAGTCAAACTAATAAAATGAAAAATAAATGCAAGGAAAAGGATATTATTTATACACGAAGGAAGCGTAAACTATAGCTGAAGGACGTCAAGGTTGCATAACTGTGTCTCGAACTGACTGTTGCCGGGAGGTACGAGCCCTCTCCCTACATAATTAATTTATGATAATCATTTTGTCCACCCCGAAATGAAAATTGTGAGCCTAATTAAAGCACTGAAAGAGGCTGACCGATCAAGGACTTAGAGCAGTTTGGTAAACAAATTTAAATAGTAATATAATAGCTTTTTTATTATTATGATATTAATGTTACTTAGAATTTGCCGTGTATTTAAATGGATTTATGACGTACAAATAAAATCAAATCTGCAGCAAGAGAGTTGGAATTAATTTTGAAAAAAATAAAACCGATCAAGTGCGAGTGGGAGCCGCGCACGAAGGGTTCCGTACCATTAAAAACCATCTATAAAAACGGCAAAAAATCATGTCTGTTGGGACGAGAGCCCTCCTTAAACAATAACTTTGTTTTTATTTAATTATTTATTTTTAAAGTGAATAGGAAACTAAATATATAACAAAATATTCTGTGAATATTTCAAGCGTCTACCTATTGCCGTTATCAATATCGAGTAAAAACGAACAAATCACAATCACGTTTGTCGTATGGGAGCCCTCTTCAATATTTATTTTATTCTGTTTTTTAGTATATGTTGTTATAGTGTTACATATGTTATAGCGGCAACAGAAATACATCATCTGTGAAAATTTCAACTGCTTAACTATCATGGTTCCTGAGATACAGCCTGGTGGCAGACGGACAAACAGACAGACAGACAAACAGACAGACGGACAGTGGAGTCTTAGTAATAGGTTTCCGTTTTACAGTTTGGGTACGGAACCCTAGAAAGCAGGGAAAAAATAACATAAAAAAAATCTGTTCACTAATGCAAATAAATATATCTAAAATTATTTTATACATTATTTTTAAATATTTAACATGTGTCTTTTCATTTATTACTTTGTAAATTTTTTTTATTTGTGTCGATTATGTATTAATTGATTTGACAATTATTGGATAAAGTTATAAGTTAATTTTGTTTGGATAGTGTATCAATACTTTACTAATATCAGAAAAGTCAGGATCTTTTAAGCGGGGCGTGAAAAAGCATCTCACCAGGACACCATGCTGACATTGATTACATTTGCAATGAGTATGGTGAGAGAACTACCACTCTTGGACTCCACTTATTAATTTCGAACAGGGAAAGTGGAGTTATTATAGTAGGCTTACATATATTTAACAAAAAAGTCAGTGAATCTATCATGTCAATAATCATCTATACGCGGTTCAAACAAGAACATAAATTTCTAACCGCCATATTACACTGCAATCGGCATTCCACTTTACTTGTTAACGAACTGTTAAATAATAATATAATTATGTTTCTAATTTTAAATCTTAAACATAAATAATAATTTTGAGTTACAAAATTTGTTATTTATATTTATAAAGGTTTTATATTGGCGATTATCTTCTTCTTTGAAACGTATAGTACCTATATATATTATCTCTGTATTTATTATTAACTGAAATGAATTCTGGCATGCTTATATACTCGTGCTCCTTCAATCTATGACCCTAACATGTCGTGGACGTTGTACCTCTGCACAAGATGATTGAATAATAGATATAATAATAACGCGGTATTGAACGCAAGTAGTAAGTGTAAGGTTTAAAAAATTGTTGTATTAGGTTTAAAAAATCCATAAACATAGTGTATGGTTATAAATAAATAAATAAATTTTATTTAACTTTTACGCCAAATTTCTGAGCTTATCTTCGTTCCTTTTTGATGGAAGAGAAAAATGGCAATTTTTATAGCACTGGCCACACTGAAATAATCTGAGAAAAATAAAATAAAACAAATGACGGCGGATTTGGCGGGCTCGTTGTTTGTTTCTTTTTAATAAAGGGGGACGGATGAACCGACGGGTCATCTGAGGGTTAAGGCACAGACGAACAGACGGGTCACCTGATGGTAAGCGACCAATCCCGTCCTGCAACTAAAGAGTCGTAAGAGCGCTGCCTGCCTTTCAGGAGGATGTGGAATGGGGAATGCGGGGAGGGGAAAGAGGAGAGGGAGGTTGAGGATATGTTGATAAGGGGAGAGGAAAGACGAGAAGGGGGGAGGATATGGGAAAGAGGAAAGGGGTGATGAGAGGAGAGGAAAGAGGAGAGGGGGAGTTGGACCACTGGAAACCTTACTAATTTTTGGGAAATAAAACTCAAGCATTGCTTTACAACCGGTTTTCTGTAAGACCGTGGTATCGCACCGGTGTGGCTCTTCCACTGTTAAAATATTATTAAATAGTGTTAAAGAGAAATAAGGATTAAGTTATATAAGTTTGGTTTCAAGAAATACAAAAGTTAGTTTTGCAGGTCTCTCGTTGTACTGAATATCATAGCCTTTTTTTTTATGCGATAGGGGGCAAACGAGCAGACAGGTCACCTGATGGTAAGTGACTATCTCCGCCCATGGACACCCGCAACTCAAGAGTCACAAGTGCGTTTGAAGGTCGTATCGGTTCGGAAATACGGCAGGCGACAATTTGTTCCATAAGCTGGTTGTGCGAGGCAAAAAGCTTCTGGAGAAGCGCACAGTGGTGGAGTGCCAATCGTCCAGGTGATGGGGATGGATATTTTGTTGCGTAGGACGATGGCGCAAACCTGCAGCCGGTATAAGTCCGAACAATTCCTCTGAACACTCCCCATGATACAAGCGATAGAGGATGCAGAGTGAAGCTACATCTCTACGTAACGCCAAGGTGTCAAGTCGATCAGAAATATCTTGGCAGTCGATGATGCGAGTCGCTCTCCGTTGAATGCGGTCAAGAGGGAGAAGCTGGTACTGGCGTGCACCTGCATAGAGATGAGAACAGTATTCCATGTGCGGCCGAACCTGCGCCTTATAAAGTTGCAGGCGGTGGGCTGGAGTAAAATACTGTCTCGATCTGTTTAGCACATGAAAGCTTCTTCGAGGCTAATATGGCCTTACTCTCTAAGTGTCCGCGAAACTGGACTTCGCTTGATATATCGACGCCAAGGATTCCGATACTGGCTGATGCAGTTAGGGAAGTGCTCTCAAATTGAGGTAATACGACCAATGGCATCTATTTAGCGGTGAACGCGCAAACCTGTATCTTCGTGGGGTTAAACTGGACTAGGTTAAGTCAACCCCAATCTGAAACTTTTGATAAAGAAGTTTCGATTTCAGACACAAGTTTGGATCGGCTTTCGATTCGTTTCGTTTACCCGAGAAATGTTAGCGTGGCCGGTGTAAAGAGCACTCACTCGTGCTATCGTCCGCAAAGCAATGGATGCTGCTAATCTGCAGCATGTCATTGATATGATAAGAAGAAACAACGTGGGTGATAGCACACAGTCTTGTGGGACACCAGAATTAACAGACTTGGAGTCGGAGCATACACCGTCAACAACGACCTTGATGCTTCTGTCTTTAAGAAAACTGGTGAGCCAATTGCACAGTTTCTCGGGAAGCCCATAGGAAGGAAGCTTCGCAAGGAGAGCTTTGTGCCAGACCCGATCGAAGGCCTTCACCACGTCCAAACTAACGGCCAACGCTTCCCCCTTGGTCTCGATCGCCTGTGCCCACCGGTGAGTCAAGTAAACGAGAAGATCACCAGCTGAACGACCCCGACGGAAGCCGTATTGTCGATCATTGAGGAGCTGGTGGTCTTCTTAGTACCGGAGGAGCTGGCAGCCTGGTGGATTGTTAATTTCTGAGGTATCGTACGTAAGTATTTTTCCTTTGATTTTTAAAGTTTGATTTTTTCCGCTTGTAGGTTTTGTTTAAGAGGGAAGACACTTGGAAAATAACAGGTGCTTTATGACTGTGAACAGAATAACTCATGGTTGCGTTATCGTTAATTCAAACCAGATGTTATTAAGAAAGAAACGCATCAATGGATTGTAACGAATAAATCAACAATTTGGTCTCTTGTCCGTTATCAATACGTAAATAATGGAAAAATATAAGTACACAACGCAATTATAGATATAAAAACATTTCTATATTACTGTGATGACCATATTTTAAGTTAAAGCAAATTACACACATCTATATAATTATATTGCTGACCTGCTTGTCATCTCGAGTTCAATTCCAATCGACCTTCTGGGTTTCGAGAGGAGGCGTATTTGGGATGCTTGACGTGTTGGCGAGGAATCTTTGACGGATGTTCGGGCTCGAGAACGCGATGAGACCTTTGCGCTCTGGCAAAGGCGCTGGGAGTCTGGGGAAACCGGGCGTTGCACTTATAAGCTTATTGAACGAGTCCGTGACCTGTCACGGACTCGTTCAATAAGCTTCCTCACACAATTCCTTACTGGACAGCGATGGATCCGAAACATACCTGATTGCGTGTACTGCCCGGGCAATATTGCCTCTACCGAGCACACCTTTTTTGAATGTCGACGGTAGTCGGAAATACGGGTGCGCTGGCATAACTAGAAGGGAGTGCCTCAAACGCCAGAAGAGGTCATTCCTTGGATGCTGGAGACTATCGACTACTGGACAGCTATGACTGGGTTCGTAAGGAAGGTACTGCTCGAGAAGAAGGAAGAAGAAATTAAAACGGAGGAGCCTAGTACCGCGAAGTAATGCTAACGCGGTACCGCAGTACTGGGTACAAGAGGGGAGGTTTTTAGTGTTTAAAAATCCCACACTATAGGTCTTTTGATTTTTCCTGGCATAAAATATATATATATATATACATATAATATATATATATATATATATATTGCTGAGATAAGTTTACACGTTCTGAAGATATATGATAAAAAATATGATCAGATTTACATTAAAATAAATATCACTTCGGATCATCTCGATTTGTTGGAATGTGAAAAAGATTTAATGAGACATGTGATAGACAATATTGCAAAATTGGAACACAGTTATTTTGTTGCGATACAGAATATAAAAAAAGAAATACATTGACAAATGATTACATTCTATATTTACGTACGCGAAACGATAATGTACCTCTTGCAAAAATGCTAACAGACAAATAACTTATCTCAACATTTTCCAGTGACGGAGCTCAACATTACGTCTATTGTGTTGGAGTAAAAGAATCTCGTATTTGCATCCGACCGTAGCCAGAAACGAAAGGGAGCCCAAGAACGTACGGCACGAGACGAAAAAGTAATATTTCATAAGCATCGAGTCTGGTTTTCAATAACACGCCAACTGAGTGCCGACGCAGGTAAGGATTCTGTGCTTCTGTGCGCACACGTAATAATATTAATGGATTACGTATAACTTCAAATATACGCAGTATATTTAATTTATAAATTTTTTACTTTATATTACAATTAAATTTACTCAATAAAAACGCTATCTTATAGTATAATTTATGATTAAAAAGTGTAATTGTAACGTGATATGAGTTTTATCATATATTTTGGCTTAAGCCTACAAATTCTAGTTTTCTGCTGTTATCTAAATATACTCGAGATCAATGAATCCGGGTCACATTAAGATGTCCGAGCTCGTCCCAAGCATGCTCGATTAGGTTGAAGTCCGAACTGTGTGCTGGCCACTGTACACATATATATATATTTTATATACTATGGGGGGACATACGAACAGACGGGTCACCTGATGGTAAGTGACAACCTCCGTCCATGGACACCTGCAACTAAAGAGTCCTAAGTGCGCTGCCCGCCTTTGAGGGTGATAAGGGATAGGGGATGCAGTGAGGGGAAAGGATAGGTGGAAGGAGGATAGGTGGAGTGGGGCCTCTGGAAACCTCACTCATTTCATGGAAATGCAACGCAAGCTTTACTTCACAACCGGTTTTCATTAAGGCCGTGGTATCGCACCGGTCGAGCCGTCCCATGCGTGCCTAAGCGTGGCTCTACCATTGTTATAGTTAGGTAATGTTCCCCCTTGAGGGTATTTTCACAATCCGATCAGTATGACCTTAAAAAAAGTAAAGTAAACAGCATCCTCATCCATTACATATTAAATTGACTTTTAAACGCAATTTACTTTATTAAGCCTTTGATTCATTGCTCTCGAGTATATGTGGGCTGCAGCATCTCATTTACGTCGTAAGTGTTAATATATGCTACTTTGATTTTGACTGGGACTGGCCCCACTCACGTTCCTTTCCTGTGACTGATGTACACTACAGCTTACAGTTATTAATCATTCATAATATTAAAAACCATTAAAATAAATAGCTGAGCGTTATTTTTTGTTAACTAATGAAATACCTTATAATCAAATAGCCAGTCACTGTCATGTATTTAACATGCCTATGTTTAAGATCCATGGAAAGATAGATAAGCTTTAAAAAACTGGTTCAAGATCGTTCTAATAATTAATTCTATTTTTGACCGAAGTAATACCACGGCCTCACAGAAAACTGGATGATAAGTAACTCTTGAATTGTATTTCCTTGAGTGAGTGAGGGAACCCCCCTCAACTCTTTCCTCTTCCCTCACGCCCCCTCATTACCTTCAAAGGCAAGCAGCGCTCTTGCAACTCCTGAGTTGCAGTTGCCAATGGGCGAATGTTGACACTTAACATCAGGTTACCCGTCTGCTCGTTTGTCCTCCTATACCATAAAAATTCAAATTACTATAATTTGTTAGTAGTTAAAATGGAAAGGTCTTATTAAATGAGTACAAAAACATTGAACCAACAATGAAATACGTTCTCGCTTTTATCCCCGAATCGGGGTTATAGACCGTAGTCAGTGGCATATTAAACGCTCATATTTAGCGTTCTGACTTTGGTCCTACTAACGTAATAGGAGGCAAGGCTATTGCCGTTACCTGGGAACTTTAGAAGTTCAAGATGGGATAGTTAGGAGTATATTGAAAAGTCAAACTAATAAAATGAAAAATAAATGCAAGGAAAAGGATATTATTTATACACGAAGGAAGCGTAAACTATAGCTGAAGGACGTCAAGGTTGCATAACTGTGTCTCGAACTGACTGTTGCCGGGAGGTACGAGCCCTCTCCCTACATAATTAATTTATGATAATCATTTTGTCCACCCCGAAATGAAAATTGTGAGCCTAATTAAAGCACTGAAAGAGGCTGACCGATCAAGGACTTAGAGCAGTTTGGTAAACAAATTTAAATAGTAATATAATAGCTTTTTTATTATTATGATATTAATGTTACTTAGAATTTGCCGTGTATTTAAATGGATTTATGACGTACAAATAAAATCAAATCTGCAGCAAGAGAGTTGGAATTAATTTTGAAAAAAATAAAACCGATCAAGTGCGAGTGGGAGCCGCGCACGAAGGGTTCCGTACCATTAAAAACCATCTATAAAAACGGCAAAAAATCATGTCTGTTGGGACGAGAGCCCTCCTTAAACAATAACTTTGTTTTTATTTAATTATTTATTTTTAAAGTGAATAGGAAACTAAATATATAACAAAATATTCTGTGAATATTTCAAGCGTCTACCTATTGCCGTTATCAATATCGAGTAAAAACGAACAAATCACAATCACGTTTGTCGTATGGGAGCCCTCTTCAATATTTATTTTATTCTGTTTTTTAGTATATGTTGTTATAGTGTTACATATGTTATAGCGGCAACAGAAATACATCATCTGTGAAAATTTCAACTGCTTAACTATCATGGTTCCTGAGATACAGCCTGGTGGCAGACGGACAAACAGACAGACAGACAAACAGACAGACGGACAGTGGAGTCTTAGTAATAGGTTTCCGTTTTACAGTTTGGGTACGGAACCCTAGAAAGCAGGGAAAAAATAACATAAAAAAAATCTGTTCACTAATGCAAATAAATATATCTAAAATTATTTTATACATTATTTTTAAATATTTAACATGTGTCTTTTCATTTATTACTTTGTAAATTTTTTTTATTTGTGTCGATTATGTATTAATTGATTTGACAATTATTGGATAAAGTTATAAGTTAATTTTGTTTGGATAGTGTATCAATACTTTACTAATATCAGAAAAGTCAGGATCTTTTAAGCGGGGCGTGAAAAAGCATCTCACCAGGACACCATGCTGACATTGATTACATTTGCAATGAGTATGGTGAGAGAACTACCACTCTTGGACTCCACTTATTAATTTCGAACAGGGAAAGTGGAGTTATTATAGTAGGCTTACATATATTTAACAAAAAAGTCAGTGAATCTATCATGTCAATAATCATCTATACGCGGTTCAAACAAGAACATAAATTTCTAACCGCCATATTACACTGCAATCGGCATTCCACTTTACTTGTTAACGAACTGTTAAATAATAATATAATTATGTTTCTAATTTTAAATCTTAAACATAAATAATAATTTTGAGTTACAAAATTTGTTATTTATATTTATAAAGGTTTTATATTGGCGATTATCTTCTTCTTTGAAACGTATAGTACCTATATATATTATCTCTGTATTTATTATTAACTGAAATGAATTCTGGCATGCTTATATACTCGTGCTCCTTCAATCTATGACCCTAACATGTCGTGGACGTTGTACCTCTGCACAAGATGATTGAATAATAGATATAATAATAACGCGGTATTGAACGCAAGTAGTAAGTGTAAGGTTTAAAAAATTGTTGTATTAGGTTTAAAAAATCCATAAACATAGTGTATGGTTATAAATAAATAAATAAATTTTATTTAACTTTTACGCCAAATTTCTGAGCTTATCTTCGTTCCTTTTTGATGGAAGAGAAAAATGGCAATTTTTATAGCACTGGCCACACTGAAATAATCTGAGAAAAATAAAATAAAACAAATGACGGCGGATTTGGCGGGCTCGTTGTTTGTTTCTTTTTAATAAAGGGGGACGGATGAACCGACGGGTTATCTGAGGGTTAAGGCACAGACGAACAGACGGGTCACCTGATGGTAAGCGACCAATCCCGTCCTGCAACTAAAGAGTCGTAAGAGCGCTGCCTGCCTTTCAGGAGGATGTGGAATGGGGAATGCGGGGAGGGGAAAGAGGAGAGGGAGGTTGAGGATATGTTGATAAGGGGAGAGGAAAGACGAGAAGGGGGGAGGATATGGGAAAGAGGAAAGGGGTGATGAGAGGAGAGGAAAGAGGAGAGGGGGAGTTGGACCACTGGAAACCTTACTAATTTTTGGGAAATAAAACTCAAGCATTGCTTTACAACCGGTTTTCTGTAAGACCGTGGTATCGCACCGGTGTGGCTCTTCCACTGTTAAAATATTATTAAATAGTGTTAAAGAGAAATAAGGATTAAGTTATATAAGTTTGGTTTCAAGAAATACAAAAGTTAGTTTTGCAGGTCTCTCGTTGTACTGAATATCATAGCCTTTTTTTTTATGCGATAGGGGGCAAACGAGCAGACAGGTCACCTGATGGTAAGTGACTATCTCCGCCCATGGACACCCGCAACTCAAGAGTCACAAGTGCGTTTGAAGGTCGTATCGGTTCGGAAATACGGCAGGCGACAATTTGTTCCATAAGCTGGTTGTGCGAGGCAAAAAGCTTCTGGAGAAGCGCACAGTGGTGGAGTGCCAATCGTCCAGGTGATGGGGATGGATATTTTGTTGCGTAGGACGATGGCGCAAACCTGCAGCCGGTATAAGTCCGAACAATTCCTCTGAACACTCCCCATGATACAAGCGATAGAGGATGCAGAGTGAAGCTACATCTCTACGTAACGCCAAGGTGTCAAGTCGATCAGAAATATCTTGGCAGTCGATGATGCGAGTCGCTCTCCGTTGAATGCGGTCAAGAGGGAGAAGCTGGTACTGGCGTGCACCTGCATAGAGATGAGAACAGTATTCCATGTGCGGCCGAACCTGCGCCTTATAAAGTTGCAGGCGGTGGGCTGGAGTAAAATACTGTCTCGATCTGTTTAGCACATGAAAGCTTCTTCGAGGCTAATATGGCCTTACTCTCTAAGTGTCCGCGAAACTGGACTTCGCTTGATATATCGACGCCAAGGATTCCGATACTGGCTGATGCAGTTAGGGAAGTGCTCTCAAATTGAGGTAATACGACCAATGGCATCTATTTAGCGGTGAACGCGCAAACCTGTATCTTCGTGGGGTTAAACTGGACTAGGTTAAGTCAACCCCAATCTGAAACTTTTGATAAAGAAGTTTCGATTTCAGACACAAGTTTGGATCGGCTTTCGATTCGTTTCGTTTACCCGAGAAATGTTAGCGTGGCCGGTGTAAAGAGCACTCACTCGTGCTATCGTCCGCAAAGCAATGGATGCTGCTAATCTGCAGCATGTCATTGATATGATAAGAAGAAACAACGTGGGTGATAGCACACAGTCTTGTGGGACACCAGAATTAACAGACTTGGAGTCGGAGCATACACCGTCAACAACGACCTTGATGCTTCTGTCTTTAAGAAAACTGGTGAGCCAATTGCACAGTTTCTCGGGAAGCCCATAGGAAGGAAGCTTCGCAAGGAGAGCTTTGTGCCAGACCCGATCGAAGGCCTTCACCACGTCCAAACTAACGGCCAACGCTTCCCCCTTGGTCTCGATCGCCTGTGCCCACCGGTGAGTCAAGTAAACGAGAAGATCACCAGCTGAACGACCCCGACGGAAGCCGTATTGTCGATCATTGAGGAGCTGGTGGTCTTCTTAGTACCGGAGGAGCTGGCAGCCTGGTGGATTGTTAATTTCTGAGGTATCGTACGTAAGTATTTTTCCTTTGATTTTTAAAGTTTGATTTTTTCCGCTTGTAGGTTTTGTTTAAGAGGGAAGACACTTGGAAAATAACAGGTGCTTTATGACTGTGAACAGAATAACTCATGGTTGCGTTATCGTTAATTCAAACCAGATGTTATTAAGAAAGAAACGCATCAATGGATTGTAACGAATAAATCAACAATTTGGTCTCTTGTCCGTTATCAATACGTAAATAATGGAAAAATATAAGTACACAACGCAATTATAGATATAAAAACATTTCTATATTACTGTGATGACCATATTTTAAGTTAAAGCAAATTACACACATCTATATAATTATATTGCTGACCTGCTTGTCATCTCGAGTTCAATTCCAATCGACCTTCTGGGTTTCGAGAGGAGGCGTATTTGGGATGCTTGACGTGTTGGCGAGGAATCTTTGACGGATGTTCGGGCTCGAGAACGCGATGAGACCTTTGCGCTCTGGCAAAGGCGCTGGGAGTCTGGGGAAACCGGGCGTTGCACTTATAAGCTTATTGAACGAGTCCGTGACCTGTCACGGACTCGTTCAATAAGCTTCCTCACACAATTCCTTACTGGACAGCGATGGATCCGAAACATACCTGATTGCGTGTACTGCCCGGGCAATATTGCCTCTACCGAGCACACCTTTTTTGAATGTCGACGGTAGTCGGAAATACGGGTGCGCTGGCATAACTAGAAGGGAGTGCCTCAAACGCCAGAAGAGGTCATTCCTTGGATGCTGGAGACTATCGACTACTGGACAGCTATGACTGGGTTCGTAAGGAAGGTACTGCTCGAGAAGAAGGAAGAAGAAATTAAAACGGAGGAGCCTAGTACCGCGAAGTAATGCTAACGCGGTACCGCAGTACTGGGTACAAGAGGGGAGGTTTTTAGTGTTTAAAAATCCCACACTATAGGTCTTTTGATTTTTCCTGGCATAAAATATATATATATATATACATATAATATATATATATATATATATATTGCTGAGATAAGTTTACACGTTCTGAAGATATATGATAAAAAATATGATCAGATTTACATTAAAATAAATATCACTTCGGATCATCTCGATTTGTTGGAATGTGAAAAAGATTTAATGAGACATGTGATAGACAATATTGCAAAATTGGAACACAGTTATTTTGTTGCGATACAGAATATAAAAAAAGAAATACATTGACAAATGATTACATTCTATATTTACGTACGCGAAACGATAATGTACCTCTTGCAAAAATGCTAACAGACAAATAACTTATCTCAACATTTTCCAGTGACGGAGCTCAACATTACGTCTATTGTGTTGGAGTAAAAGAATCTCGTATTTGCATCCGACCGTAGCCAGAAACGAAAGGGAGCCCAAGAACGTACGGCACGAGACGAAAAAGTAATATTTCATAAGCATCGAGTCTGGTTTTCAATAACACGCCAACTGAGTGCCGACGCAGGTAAGGATTCTGTGCTTCTGTGCGCACACGTAATAATATTAATGGATTACGTATAACTTCAAATATACGCAGTATATTTAATTTATAAATTTTTTACTTTATATTACAATTAAATTTACTCAATAAAAACGCTATCTTATAGTATAATTTATGATTAAAAAGTGTAATTGTAACGTGATATGAGTTTTATCATATATTTTGGCTTAAGCCTACAAATTCTAGTTTTCTGCTGTTATCTAAATATACTCGAGATCAATGAATCCGGGTCACATTAAGATGTCCGAGCTCGTCCCAAGCATGCTCGATTAGGTTGAAGTCCGAACTGTGTGCTGGCCACTGTACACATATATATATATTTTATATACTATGGGGGGACATACGAACAGACGGGTCACCTGATGGTAAGTGACAACCTCCGTCCATGGACACCTGCAACTAAAGAGTCCTAAGTGCGCTGCCCGCCTTTGAGGGTGATAAGGGATAGGGGATGCAGTGAGGGGAAAGGATAGGTGGAAGGAGGATAGGTGGAGTGGGGCCTCTGGAAACCTCACTCATTTCATGGAAATGCAACGCAAGCTTTACTTCACAACCGGTTTTCATTAAGGCCGTGGTATCGCACCGGTCGAGCCGTCCCATGCGTGCCTAAGCGTGGCTCTACCATTGTTATAGTTAGGTAATGTTCCCCCTTGAGGGTATTTTCACAATCCGATCAGTATGACCTTAAAAAAAGTAAAGTAAACAGCATCCTCATCCATTACATATTAAATTGACTTTTAAACGCAATTTACTTTATTAAGCCTTTGATTCATTGCTCTCGAGTATATGTGGGCTGCAGCATCTCATTTACGTCGTAAGTGTTAATATATGCTACTTTGATTTTGACTGGGACTGGCCCCACTCACGTTCCTTTCCTGTGACTGATGTACACTACAGCTTACAGTTATTAATCATTCATAATATTAAAAACCATTAAAATAAATAGCTGAGCGTTATTTTTTGTTAACTAATGAAATACCTTATAATCAAATAGCCAGTCACTGTCATGTATTTAACATGCCTATGTTTAAGATCCATGGAAAGATAGATAAGCTTTAAAAAACTGGTTCAAGATCGTTCTAATAATTAATTCTATTTTTGACCGAAGTAATACCACGGCCTCACAGAAAACTGGATGATAAGTAACTCTTGAATTGTATTTCCTTGAGTGAGTGAGGGAACCCCCCTCAACTCTTTCCTCTTCCCTCACGCCCCCTCATTACCTTCAAAGGCAAGCAGCGCTCTTGCAACTCCTGAGTTGCAGTTGCCAATGGGCGAATGTTGACACTTAACATCAGGTTACCCGTCTGCTCGTTTGTCCTCCTATACCATAAAAATTCAAATTACTATAATTTGTTAGTAGTTAAAATGGAAAGGTCTTATTAAATGAGTACAAAAACATTCCCGCAGGTGACGATACTTGTGTATAGATATGCAGCATGCATATCTATACACAAGTATGCATGCTAGATGATAGATGGAGGTAAATTATACGCGACTTATTTGTGAGGTAAGAGCGACCCTTGGCTTGGGGTCGAGGCGGCGGGAGGCGGAGGTGCGAGGCGTGGAGCCGCAGTCGTCGAGTTCGTTACGCACGCTCCACTGACTCCGCGAGTGACACCGACGAGCCTCTCCACCACCGAATATCATTCGTAAAAAATGTATTAAATAAAAAACATACCTTTTCCAACTTCTCAAGGAGTTTCTGAAGACGAAATATTGCCAAGTCACCGCTTCACCTTCGACAAAATTACTTTACCTATGGATACTAAGCTTGTTTACGAAAAATAACTTTGTCTACATTTATGTATTACATGAGTTTATTTTATTTTTATGCCGTATATAAATCAGACAATTTGTTATCTAATACAGAATTTCTTGTTTTTATTTACTTTTATAAGGCTAAAGGGAATCGTCTATTCCGGACATAAAATATATAGATGTTTGTGATAGGTAGAAACGTTTATGACATCAGTTGGACGAGCGGTCGTTTGTCTTGAAGTAGCCCTCCCCTGTCTGTTTGTAACAAGTTTATCGGCAGGAGCGGTGGACTATCAGCCGGTCGCGATACGATCGACATTGATATTTAACTTTCCGTCACGTCACGTCAGCTAATTCTCATTTCATACAAAAACGGCCGGAAATTGGATATAAGGATCTGCGCGCTCGGATCCGGCTACGTGACGTTTGTCGAACACGTCACTACACTATGTGGTAATTTCCGCTCTATGCTCGCGGAAAATTACTTTAGCCGCATGAAATTTCCGATAGCATAAAATAAAACCATTAAAAATATTAGATAGCGTATATACTCTCTGATTTAAAACCTTAATATATTTTTTTAAGATTGAACGTTGCGATATTACCAATTTTCTTTTGAGTATCCTATATGTTTATTTATTACATGTTTAACTTAGTTGAAGGAAATTGAATGTAGATTGAATATGTAATGTCTTAATTTACATCAATATTTCTTGTATTATCTGTTATAATTTACTATTGTGTTGAGTTTTAGAGGTAGAAAGAATGGTTATATAATTTATAATACGAAAAAAATAAAACAGTTTTCTCTGATAATATATATTCATAAGATAGATCAGCAATCGGCGATCAGCTAAACAGAATCTTAAAAAAAAAGATATATAACGTTAAACGATTAGAACTAATCAAATGTTACAGATTGTTCTATATTAAGATTTGTACTAAAATATAAGGCTAACAGTAGTTTACGATTACTGTTAGTCTATTACTATGGAACTAGGGAACTAATATGAAAAGAGTCTTGTGACAAAATTTTCAGTTCAACAGTCATATCTTATTTTAAGTAGTAGTGTTTCGACGCTACGCTTTTATAAATGTTCAAGTAAGACTTTATCAACTCAATATTGAAAATAAAAAAGATATCGATGTTATACACAAATCGTAATTTTATATCAGGTCACATCACAGCCCAACTTTACCCGATTTTGTAAAGATCGAATAATAAAATCCGTTTTTATAGTACCGTTTTAGTGTAACATAATTATTATAAACGGTTTACATAAAAAAATGTAAAAAAATATTTAGTATAACCCAATATCAGTATAGTATTAAACTAGTATTGTAATATATTATATTATGGTATATTTACTACATTGTCACACACAAATTTGCTACGTCGCGTCGCAACAAAGTTTTATGTTTACTTATGCTAGAGTTCGGGCAACACACTTTACACCCAGGCCAGCGCTCATGCTATGCGCCGCCTCCATGCCCAACATGGCTAATGAAAAACGAATATGACAACAAATAAATAAATGAAATAAATAAATAAATGAATGAACTCGCCAAAAGGAGGTGGTGGAATCTTACTCACTCTCGCTTCGGCCCATAGACAAATCGGGAAGTCTTCCCGCACCGGTAGCTGTTGCGAGGTTGAGGCCAGTCCGCACTAGACTCCACTAAAGTGTGGACCATTAAATTGTGGAGTGCAGTGTAGTGGTAAAAGTCTGACTGAGCTAAAAATTCCCTAATAGCAGTATAAAAGTACCTTAATCTTTTATGTTATTTCATTATTTGTTATTTTTTTGTGAAGTATACTTTTCTTTTTCTATTTCACTCAATTGCATGAATTTGACAAGCTCTTTAAAAATGCAAATGCCAAACCTTGCCGTAGCTTCCATTGTCCCTACCTGCCTCTCTCAAATATTTCTCTCTTGAATTGGCTGTAGGCGGGAGGTCCGAGCCTAAACAGAATAAAAATAAATCGTATTTCCGTGATGTGTTACGCATGTGTTTACCATTGTTGTGTTGAACGTGGTTTCCTGGTGCCAGTAGTACAGAGATGACGATGACGTGACTTCACACCTCGCCCTCGCATTAAACAGACTATCGATTAACACATAACAAATGGAAAGTGACAGTTGGAAATAGTATAGCTTTGTTTAATTGTAGCACATGGGACGTTTAATTTATCAAGGACGCTGTTATCTTTTAGTTCAAATTTTATTTACTTACTTCTTTTCGTAATGGTTTGTTCATGGATATCAATTGAAATTTCTTTCTTTTTTTCTTCAAAAATGTATGAAGTCACTGCACAGTTACTTTTCTATCTGACAAAGTAAGTAAGTATTATACTGAACATTATTTGAATGAATAAAACAAGTAATGTTATTGCATTAACTAGAAACAAATTTAGAGCATATTATACGAGGCATGCCTTTTAAGTTCTGTCGTTTCCATATTTCCCGGCAATTTCGAATTTCGAACTGTTCTATATTCGAATGTGTTTAAATTTTGAATCTCAAAACAGTTTAAAGTATTAGGATTAATGCTGAATCTGTCAGGTTACGTACGAAAATGAATCTTTCTAAGGAAAATGTTCATGCAATAACTTTCTGCAACTTTAGAAGGGGCCTGACACAGCTTCAGTGTTTTGAAGAGCTAACATCTGTTTTCAGTGATGAAGCCCCATGTCTGCGAACTATCGAACGATGGTTTTAGAATTCCAGCGTGGACATATTAGTGTTAGTGACAAATCTCGCCTAAAGGACGCACAAAATCCGCCTTCACTGAAGATAACATCACTGCTATGAGAAAACTAATTCTCGAAGATCGTCATGTGACATATCGAAAGATAGAGGCTCTATTAGGCATCTCAGGGACAACCATTCAAATCTTGCATGAAGCGCTTGGTGTGAGAAAGCTAGTTTGCCGTTGGATACCGCATCTGCTTTCCGACGATTACAAGGCGGCCCGCGTCAGATGGTGTAAAAACTCTGCAAAGGTTCAACCGAGGAGAGTCAAATCACGTCTACGACATCATCAGTGGTGACGAATCTTGGATCTATGCCTACGATCCGGATTCCAAACAATAATCTACAATCTGGGTCTTTCAAGACGAGCCAAAGCCGACTAAAGTTGTTCGCTCTCGAAGCACTTCAAAGAAAAGTGACCACATTCGTTGGAAAAACCGGCCAGGTTGCGACTATTGCACTTAAAGATCGTAGAACAGTTAACGCAGAGCGGTATACCACAGTTTGTTTACCACAAGTCATTGCCGAACTTCGAAAATCTAACTTAAAGCAACGGATCATCCTGCACCACGACAACGCAAACTCACACAGCTCGTCAAACGATTGAGTATTTGAAGCAGGAAAAAGAATTTTTTTAGAAATTCTTGACCTCCATACAGTCCTGACCTAAGCCCTAACGAATTCTTTTCCATTTCCTAAAATTAAGAAAAGTCTTCGTGGTCAAAGGTTCCAGTCCGGTGAAGAAGCAGTCGACGCTTTCAAGTCAGCCATTTTGAACACCCCCACTTTAGAGTGGTATAAATGTTATAATAACTGGTTTGAGCGAATGGAAAAGTGTATTAAGCTACGTGGTGAAAACTTTGAAAAACAATAAAAAGTACTATAAGGTTCTAGTTGTGTTTTATTCTTCAAACGAAAAAACTTAAAAGGCATGCCTCGTACTATAAAGAATTTAGAACAGTTAACGAGAAAAAAGTCTGACCACTCGACGCCGACATGTACGCAACACTGCATGTCGTCATAAAGCAGTCTCAGGAGTCGTATGAATTTCTGCCACTTTGTGACACGCCTTTTCAAGGTCTACGAAGCGCAAGTATAGATGGTGACTCTATTCTCTATTCTTCTCTTGAAGCTGACGTAATAAGAAGATAGCTTCGCAAGTATTTGCTCTTGATTTGATATAAAGCCAAACTGTGTTTCCGGTAATATCTCTTTGGGTGTGGTGGTTTAGCAGTGTCCTGGCAAAATTCTTCCCGGGAACCGCCAAGAGCTAGATATCGCATAAGGAACCACAATCGGATCGGCCCTTGATCTTATAGAGAGCCTTGATTCCGGACATTTGAATTGAATTGAATTGACATTGAAGGGTTTTGGGATTTGTTCTTGCTCCCACATTCGGGAAAATTGCTTACACATCACTAAATGAAGTTCCTGACCTCCTATGTCTATGCCAACCAATAGCTTATTTTGTTGAAGTTTAAAGACAAGAACAACTTCTTCATTTCACAGGGACTCATCCAGCTTAGTGTAGATGGGAAGTCGAGGAAAGGCGTTGATGTAGTCTAGATCTGCAGATCGTTCGACATTGAGCAGTGTATTACATTGCTCCACCCATCGCCCCAGCACTTCATCTTTACTCTTAAGAAGATGTTCCCTATTGAAAGGTTCGATTAGTACTTGTGGAGACTAGCCAAATAAATTGCTAATCTCCCTATGAAACGCGGCAGGTTCGTAAGTTTCAGCGAGCCAGTGAATATACCGAGCCCTAACTTTTTTTTATAAAGGCTACTTCCGCATTCGTTCCTGTGTCGCGAGGGACTTTACAAACATTGAATCAAGGGACACATAGAACACCCAGAGTCAGAACAACAATTTGAGGATTTGACAAAATGTTGTCCGGTGCGTTGGTGCAAAAGCACTATAAAATTGCAGAATTCGTTACAATCTGGGTGTAGGCGCAATGCGGTAATGTGGTCAGAGATGTGAACTGGAATATTATTAATTATGAAATATCTTGTGGCGCTGTAATTCTCGAGTTACAATGGCAGTTTTCCACTCCGGGCACACACGGGCATTGTTCTGTCGGTCTCATTCCAGGCGCCGGTGGTCATAGTTGATGTTTTAATATTTTTATATTTGATAAGTCGATCGCGAGTTTATAGATGCGGAGGAAACCGTGGTTGCTACCACCCTAAGAGAAAAGGGTGAGCAATTTTTATATTGCACATTTTCTAGCCCTCTCCTCAGCTGAGCCGGTAGTAGTGCTTTCCTAAATAGTACTGCTTTGTCACCTCAGGTGCTCCTAAATTCTCTTTCTTTCTTTTTTCTAATTCTTACATACCACCCCCAGGACCACCAGTGTGCAAGCATAAGACAAAGCCCGGTTTGCATCTAATCGAACCTCTGTACTTCTACTCATCGCAACTTTTCTTTACGCCAATCGGAGTCCATAATACAAAAGCGGTTATATGCGCAGGACATATTAGAGTGCTCAAGCGTACGCGTAAACGCAGATGTACTAACTCGTCCTCGCCCTCCTGAGCCCAGTGGAGCGGAGACAGTTACGACCATAAAAGGGTTAGTATGTTTTTGCTAGAGTCACTTTCTATCAAATAATAATTGTGGAAAAGTGGAAATTCTCTTATGAAAGAAATATTATGCTGAGAATAAAAGATTAAATAAATATACAAGACCATGTTTGTGCTAGCATTAATAACCTACTTTGTATATACGGAAACATTCAAACTAATGCAAATAGACAATATTCGTGATTATAAATATATATACTGTGTACTGAGGGGGTAATGAATCTAAGAGCCCTGAATTTACAGTCAAATTCTCGACCGCCTCAAAGGACATCGAAACAACCTCAGTAACTATTCGAGACATTCGCAGAAATAAGGTATTATAGTTAAATAACAAGGGTGTCACTACTCGAAATTCCAATGACCAAAGTATTTCGGACAGGATACAACGCATAGTGCGCGTCGACGTTTGTCTACCTATTAATATTTCTGAAACAGAACAGGTTCCCCAGATTACCATAATCTGCTTCGATGCATTTGAATAATGAGAACGTGTTCCCGGGATCCTCCGCACAGCCTTTGTATACCCATCAAAGTTATTCAATTGTAAAACGTATTATCACTTGATATAATATCGGATAAAGTTATTAGTGTAGATTTGTAAGTATCTGTGGGGGTCAGTTTAGGTTGAACATAAATATGTATATCTAAGTTGATATGTTATTAAGATTAAATGTAACTAAGTGAAACCAGCTGTACCTCCTACTACGTGCAATAATATTTTTAATAGTATACATTTTAGACCTAACACTATAACTATTATACATATTAGAGTTTATCCAAATAAAAAACTAAAAATGAAAAGAAGGGTTTCTTAATGTGAAGAAAGAGTCGAAGACACCGAAATAAGAAAAATATTGATAAAGCTGTACTACTGAGAAAGAAATAAAAACCGTCGGAAGCCGTCCAAACTAGCATGTAGGTATAGGGCTCGATGATGTTACTAACAATGTTCGTATGTCATATTTTTTTTAAGCAGTTCATATTTTTTTTTATAGAGTTAGAGGACAGACGAACAGACGGGTCACCTGATGGTAAGTGACAACTTCCGTCTATGGACACCTGCAACTAAAGAGTCGGGCGCTGCCTGCCTTTGAGGGTTATGAGGGATTGGGGTATGTGGGGAGAGGAATGGAGAGAGGGGAAAGAGGAGAAGGGGAACAAGGGGAGAGGAAAGAGGAGAGAGGGGGATTTGGGCCTCCGGAAACCCCACTAATCTCGGGGAAATGCAACGTTTGCGGTGCTTCACAATCGGTTTTCTGTTAGGCCGTGTATCGCACCGGTCGAGCCGGCCCATTCGTGCTTAAGAATGGCTCTACCAATGTCATAATTTAAAAAACGCAAAAAGTGACTTGTATCAAAGTTTAAAATTCGTAGCTATGTTGTATACTGAGTTTACTATTTCAGTTTCATGTCACGAATGAATTTCTAATCCCAATTTAATTCTCTTCTCATTTCTCGTCATATTAATTTCAATATAGATCAATAAAAATATTCTTAAAGAGATTTTTAATCAACTCAGCGAAATCTTAATTACAGAAGTTTAAAAACTCTGTAGCCAGCATAGAGCGTACACTATAAAAACCCTAAAACCATTCGTTTGAATTTAAATTCAAGATAAAGAATAAATAATAAATAAATACACAAAGAAATAAATTCTATAATTTGTACAGTATTTTTCTAGATATATTAGAAAATAAATTATAATTAATAGGTTAAATACATACAAACACTCACGTCTATGTGTCTGAAGGCGGAGAAAACTCAACCGCTCACTTTTTGCCAACCACAATTTAGTCCAACTTAGGTAAAAGGAAACAAGGCTATTGCTTGTTTCCAGGCTCTGTATGACTGTATGTTAGATAACAGTCCGATCTCTTAGTCGCATTTTACGACACCCACGAGAAAATATAAGTTTTAAAAGCTCTAGTAACGCAATTATATTAAAGGTCACAACTTTTTATGTTTTCTATAAGAAAAAACAAGTTATATGGAAGCAACGTATCGCAAACCAGTCGAAAACATTCTCAAGAACACCAACAACAAACTTTTTAATAGAATCTATAAAATAGAAACGTATACGGCAAATGGCATACTTGTATGTAACAGTATTCCCGGAATTATAATATGGTGTATTCATAAAAATGTGGGTGGATATGTTATATTAAAATAATTTCAATTTGAGCAGGTCTCCTGTCTAGTGTATAGTAGCGATAGCGTTTGGAAGGGGTTATTGTGATATTACGGAGTCTCATATTGCCGGCAAGATTTATGTGTGGGCATCGAGCGCCTCTAGCGGAAATGGCGACGATCTAGTTACGCCCCGCTCTTGCGACACCCACGATACCGACTTCGTAACGAAGCCTGTTCACACAAGGTCTTGACAATTTGCATTTCCTTATCGTTCTTTTACGAGTTTTCCCTTAGTAAGAAATACTTTTTCGATTTTTATAAATCACTTGTTGTTAATAAACAGCTACAAGTCAAAAAGAAACACCTGCTCAAATAAATGTATGTTATGCCTCTTCAGTAACCAGCTATCTAAATAAAAATAAATAATATGAATAAAAAAACTAAAAACACGCTTTAATAGAAAACCAAACTAAAAAAGGGAAAATAAATTTAAATAAAGAATAGTGTATTTTTCAATAAATATAAAGTGTAAGTAAGACATAAATGTATTTTACTTACTGTAAAAAAGCGTTTTCATTTTGTAGTTGAATTTTCTATAAAAGCGTGTCTTTTTTTATCTTATTCAAAGTCGGTAACTTATCTTTTTTATCTTTCCCTTCTTTGTCTTGGCGCAAAGATATTACCAGTTTTAGGAAAACAAAAAACAGCAAATTATTCTAGTAACAGGATAACGGGTCTAACTAACTGTTTAAAATATTGAATTGTCATCGGAACTTGATAAGTATGCCAAATTTCGAGTTATCCGACGTTTTGAAGGGGGTCAAAATCATGTTCAAAGTTTCTGTTCCATACTAACATACATACGTATGAAGCTAATAAAAGTATGTTAATAATTCATTATTCATATGAGTTTAAGATCGCTTTACAACATCTTATTTTTTATCATCATTTTTAAAACCTATCGAAGTCAACCGGGAACTGTAAGACTATATATACATATACTGTCTTATAGATACCAGTCCAATGCCTTAGTCGCTTTTTACGACCCCCGTGGGAAGAGATGGTGTGGCCCCACTACTCCACCAAGAACCACACGTCAATAAATAGTAAATGCAGTCTTATTTTAAACTTAGTTCATATGTTTAGTAGGGTTGAAGTGTTGTTAAATCAATTTGAATGTCAAGCTGTTTGTAATAAGATTATCTGAGTGCAATTACTTCATATATTATTTTACTTTCAATATAGTTAAGAATTAAATTCTAGTATTCTTACCTTACTGCTGCTTCGAAAAAGCATCCACCAACTTGACTGTAAATGTTAAACTTAAGCTAAGGATGTTTGCAGAACTAGAATCTACACACTATCTAGATTAAAAATTGAAAACAATATAACAAACCTGCCATTGCTAATAAAACTAATGAGTATCTATGAGTATATTAGTACCTAAGCAATTAACTCGTTTCAGTTAGTTGCTATCAAAGTGTTATCTCCTTCCATCGTTACTGCAAAAGAAATAGTTATTTTTATAATTTTGGCACATTTATAGAATTCAGAAAATAATTTTAAACTCGTTAACAAAACCCAAAAAGCGACGATCCCTAACAAATAGTCTAAACATAGTATTATTACACTGTTCAGTTGGCAGCAACTGCGACTGCATAATTCAAACTAAAAACTAAATTTGGATTCAATGTAAACAAGTTTGTGGCTTTCCGAACATATTCACATAAAATCATAATAAGCAAACTTTATCAGTGGCTTCTGAAAACTACAGTAGTTAATAGGTATTATCAACATTTTCAAAGTTTTATAGTCGTTAATATCTGCAAAAGTACTCGGTATTTCATTTGTTTAAACTGAACTTCTTTTTTTCTAATTAGAAAAAAATAATTAGAAAACTTGTTGCACAAAAAAATTACTTCTGCACTGAACTTAGAGTTGTCTTATAGATCGCTTGTTCTTCCATAGTTTGTTCTCGATAGGCTAAATATAAATGAGAAGTTCAGTAATATCGATCTGTTGAATAAAAGTTTAATTGCGAAAGTTGTTTATAGTGCAGACGGCAAGGCGACTCCTACGAGATGGTCCCCGGTCTAGAGACGCTGTAGTCTGTCAGACAATTACTTACAGTTTCTAAACTCCTTATTCAATTTCGATTACATAACGTACCCGTTTGTTACGTGTCCCTGTAAAAAGCTAAATAATATAAAGATATGGTTTCTATTAGCTTAGATATCTACTGTGACTACCTCCTACAGAAGGAAACATATTGTGATCAAAATACTTGTAGAAGGTTACAGAACCCATGGACAACGTATACTTTTATTTTTTACAACTATGAATTTTACATAACACAAGCCATAATAACTATACCGATGTAATATTTTTCAACCGACTTCAAAACAGGAGTATGTTCTAAATTCGACTGTATTTTTTTATGTTTGTTACCTCAGACCTTTCGACTAGGTGAACCGATGTTGATGTTTTCTTTTTTTTTTGAAAGTTGGTGCTTCCCGTTTGATTCTATTTCAATTAGGTCCCGTTTTGACAATAGCATCCATGAGAAAACCTTATAAGTCCTAAATGTTATGATAGACGCATTGTAGCCGGTTGACTACTTTTTTATATTTGTGTTTATTAAACGTTGCAGCTTTATTTTAGACCTAGCTTGCTGTTTCAAGTAATTAAATCTCTGGTTAAGGTCATTAACGGTGCTTCTTAATTGAGAGTTTTCTTCATTTAAACCTTTTAAGCTACCCATTGTAGATACATGTTCAGACTGAAACTTTTTAATTTTTTTTGGATGGAAGGTTAGTGACTCTTATAACTCTTGAACATCGTTTTTGATACTCTAATTGCTTATTTATGACGTCAATGTGCCCATTTCGGATGGAGAGCTCAGAGCTGGCTTCTTACTGCCTCTTGAGGTGGAAATATTTTGTAGAGGGGTGGAATCGTTCCTTGCTATCTTCGGGATTATGCTCATGCACCCTGGACACTGCCATTTAAAGTAAAAATTAGGGCTACTTGATGTTTTCGGTATTGATAAACAAAGAAAGTGGTACGATTTATTGCATCTAATGCAGTTGATAAACTGCTCCTGGTCATCAATTTTCTCACTTGCACAACACCCCCAAGCTAAAGAACTTGATCCTATATATGTATATAAGATAAAAGTGCGCACTTAACAGCCATAGATAAAGTGCAATCAATATTATACAATAAAATGTGAAATTCGAATTAAGGCTGCCTTTATAGTTTAACTAATCGGTGCACACGCGAGTTGGCGAGAAGACTGGCGTAAGCGCCGTGTAGAACGCGTCGTGTACATGTATTTATAGTACACTTTGCGTTGTTAGTTTGTTGCACTTTGTGCCGGTTACTGATAATAAAATGTTAAATTAATTCATGAATATTATTTTATTTACACTTTAAATCGATTCATTTTGTTTATAGTTCAATGATAAGTAGTTTTATACTATTAAATTTCATACTTATAATTTTTATGTTACTTTTTATAGACGAAATAATTCCTGTGTAGCGAGGGACTTTATAAACATATAACAGGCTCGGGACAACTTTTTGTAAATCAAGAACCCACGACCTCCAACTCAGCAGCCAGGGTCCCTAACTGCTAGCCAGCTGGCCAGTCATATATAGTCATAATAAAACAATATTCAAATTTATCTCCGGTGTTTCTAGTATTGATAAGATTCTCTATTCTTTGTAATATTTTTTATTATTATGAAGACGAAGAAACATTTACAAGAAGTCGTTGATACAACTAAATGTACTTGTCATTCGTTTTACTAGGAAACATGCATTTATATATATATATAGCTAACATGTATACACGTGTGAATGAACAAAGCATAACCAAGGGAGCGATAATAACACACCTTAGTGCACACACTGTGTTCTGTATCCTTACTCGTCAGTGAGCACACATACAAGGCTCGGTCTTCCCACTATCAGTTACAGCTTTGAGCTACTTATTGCCTATACTTCCTCATCCATATAAGCAATATCCTTTTCCTTTCTATCCTCCCTTTATGCAAATCGTTCGGTTTGCAGTAGGCCTGACCCCTATTACCATCATTTAGACTCACCTCTGACTACCCTTTCCGATACTCGTACTACTGGCGTAAATACAATAACGCCAGTAGTATGTCTTTAATTTTTCACATCATTTCTTATATGTTAAAATCTATTTCAGCTACAGACATCATCACACCATATTAGCACATAGACTAAGTGTAGTAAATATTTCATTTTAAAAACTATTTATACCATTTCCTGACTATGTGAATTTAATTCATAGCATTTGGTTGGTCTACCACCAAATGCTACGAATTAAATACGATGGTCTCTGACCATCAGGTGAACCGTCTGCTCGTTTGCCTCCTATCTCATAAAGAATAAAAAACAGTCACACAAATTACGAACCTTGGCTAAAGATTGGTAATCTTAGACGAGCCCTGGAGATTTTCGAAACATCCGAATTCACCACGAGTGGTATTGAATACTGAGCCCTAGGAGAGACTCGCAACGGGTTATTATACTCTCGGCGTTCAGAAAGTCCATTGGTTACGATGATATTATTTATTACTATCTGACGGCTGCCATATTTAACACCTTAGAGGTATATTATCACACCGTCAATCAAAAGTCAGTATTTTAATGAGGCGATATTACATGTTGCCTAGTCTACACGCAGTCATCTACACACTTAGTAGGTGTAGATGATTTATAGCTTTATATTTAATTATTTTTATTCATAATAAGAATAACAATAACTTCAGATCTCTCACACACAGCAGTTTGATCCCAAACTAAGCAGAACTCGTACTATGGTAACCAGACTGCTGATAAACATACTTATATATTTCTAAATACATACATATTATAGATAAATCACACCCCTACACAGAACAAATACTCGTGCTCATCACACAAATATTTGTGCTGGGTGGGAATAGATTCACAACCTTTGGCTTAGCAGTTAGGGTCACCAACCACCGAAACAACAGAAATATGATAATAGAATGATATTTGCTAAAAACTGTTCTGCTATTTTGCACGTATACTAAAGTAGTCAAACCAATGACAATACATATATTTTACAGCACCAACCACTTAATCTTAATCAAAGCAGCCTTTAGGTAGTAGGTACACAGGTGATAGGGCACACAGAAACTTGTGGCAGTATCAAAGCAGTAAATAAAAAAAAACTATTAATCCCATACAATTTTCCTATTCTGGGTGAGTCTTTCTAGTTGTACAGGTACCTGATACATCATTCAGTATTTGCATTATTAATTTTAAAAAATATTTACTCACAAGAATATTTATCGAATGATCAATTAGATCAGACATGCATAAAAATTATTTGCAGCTTCAGCGCACAGTGTTATTCTGGAAATTAAGATCAAGGCTTCAAGATCAAAGAATCTTTCATTAGTAAAATAGTCTCCAACTAGTCCATCGACCTTGCGGGGCTCCACGTGCTCTTATAGTAAAGACGGAACTGGATTTAATATATCTCTAATAGAATGATAAACATGTTATAATTATATAATGTCCAAATACCGAAATTAATCAACATCATACAATAATTCATCAATATTATACTTACATCGAATAGAGATTTTTATTCATATCAAAAAGTCTCCTTTCAAAAAACCTCGCAGTAGGTAATTTCATAAAGTACTTTAAATTCTTAAAATTAAGTTATCAGTTAAGATTCTCAAACATCTATACTAATGTAGCTAAATGATCTATCTGTTACGTTTTCATGCTTATATGCAATGCAATTGCAATATACAATTTTCAATAATCACAGTAGGTATGCGGCGTTACACAAACTTCCATATACTATTTAACCACTTTCAAGTTTTCATGACGAACAGTTAAGCGGGCAGCCGATAATCTTCAATATATTAATATTTACATATGGTGTACGGTACGGAAAGTCGTCGTCGAAAGACTCTCTCATGGTACGAAAAATCTCAGAAGTCTTAGTTAATAGATCTGTTGATGGTCAATGAGATACAAAACCTTTATGACTTAATATATGACGGTCGAGCTTCGAACACCAGACCAAGACAATCTCTAATAAAACTACAAAAGGATTTGGATTGGTTTTCCCAGTTATTGACTATAGTCATATCTGCATTTAAGTCGAGATAGTACATCTCGACTTAAATGCAGATTTGCTCAACAAACTACACCGATAACTAGACATCTCAATTTATAACTAATTTGCAAAAGTAATTATTTTTATAATTTATAACTAACTTCCAAAAGTTGGCATATGTATATCCATTTGCACCCTCAAGAGAAAGGAGGCAGGTTAGAGACAGTTGACTAATATATACAATTTTCAAAACCTTTTTTTATGAGATCAGGGGCAAACAAACAGACGGTTTACTTGATGGTATGCGACTACCGCCAACCATAGCGACTCGTATCATAGACTGCAAAGATATTTCTGATCGGCTTGGCACCTTGGCGTTACGTAGACATGTAGCTTCACTCTGCATACTCTATCGCTTGTATCATGGGAGTGTTTAGAGGAATTGTTCGAAGCTATACCGGCCGCAGGTTTTCGCCATCGTTTTCCCCATCACCTGGAAGATTGGCACTCCACCACTATGCGCTTCTCCAGAAGTTTTTTGCTTCGAAAACCAGCCTATGAAACAAATTGTCACCTACCGTATTTCCGGACCGATACGACCTTCAAACCTTTCAGAAAAGAGCGTACTCCTAACTAAAAGGCTGGCAAGGCACTTGTGACTCTTGAGTTGCGTGGTGTCCATGGGCGGCGGTAGTTACTTACCATCAGGTGACTCGTCTGCTCGGTTGCCCCCTATCGCATATAAACAAAAAAAGGAGACGCAATTGCGTTGCCAGTCTTTTAGGCGTTAGTTCTCTTTTCTTGAAGGTTTGAAGGTCGTATCGGTCATAAAATATGGCAGGCGACAATTTGTTCCACAAGTGGGAAGAATCCAACTTAAGTATTTTACTTAAGTTGGATGGGCTAATGCAGCGACAGCACGGGATGTAAAGACCAGCACATTAAAGAAGCAATTTAACTTTGCCTCCAGGTCCCTCAAAAGAGTAATTGCTGGGGCGAAGTCGGCTCACATCGGCAGAATTGGCGAGAGACTAGTGAGTCTCCCTTCCGGAACTCGTGCATTCTGGTCTCTTGCCAAAGCTGTCCAGGGGAACTTTTGTAAGCCATCCCTTCCACCTCTGCACATAGGAGATAATTCGTTGGCCCACGACGCTAAAGAAAAAGCCGATCTTCTGGGCAAACTCTTTGCGTCCAACTCGACCCTGGATAACGGGGGAAACGCACCGCCGACTATACCGCAGTGCGAGAGCCACATGCCGGAAATCCGGTTTACACAAAGGGCAGTGCGTAAAGCGCTTCTTTCCCTCGACGTGCTTAAGTCGAGTGGGCCCGATAAAATCTCTCCTATCGTGCTGAAGACGTGTGCTCCTCAGTTGGCACCGGTTTTAATGCGCCTTTATCGGCTTTCCTATTCTCTTGGTGTAGTCCCGAACTCATGGAAGACAGCTCTAGTGCACCCAATCCCTAAAAAAGAAGATCGCTCGGATTCGTCCAACTACAGACCCATAGCCATCACCTGATAGACAATACGGCTTCCGTCGGGGTCGTTCAGCTGGTGATCTTCTTGTTTACTTGACTCACCGGTGGGCACAGGCGATCGAGACCAAGGGGGAAGCGTTGGCCGTCGTTAGTTTCGATCGCCTTTCGTTTCGAGGCCTTCGATCGGGTCTGGCACAAAGCGCTCCTTGCGAAGCTTCCTTCCTATGGGCTTCCCGAGAAACTGTGCAATTGGCTCACCAGTTTTCTTACAGACAGAAGCATCAAGGTCGTTATTGACGGTGCATGCTCCGACTCCAAGTCTGTTAATTCTGGTGTCTCACAAGGCTGTGTGCTATCACCCACGCTGTTTCTTTTGCATATCAATGACATGCTGCAGATTAGCAGCATCCATTGCTACGCAGACGATAGCACGAGTGATGCCCTTTACACCGGCCGCGCTAACATTTCTCGGGTAAACGTCATCGAGAGCCGATCCAAACTTGTGTCTGAAATCGAAACTTCTTTATCAAAAGTTTCCGATTGGGGTCGACTTAACCTAGTCCAGTTTAACCCCACGAAGACACAGGTTTGCGCGTTCACCGCTAAAAAGATGCCATTGGTCGTATCACCTCAATTTGAGAGCACTTCTCTAACTGCATCACTCAGTATCGGAATCCTTGGCGTCGATATATCAAGTGAAGTCCAGTTTCGCGGTTACTTAGAGGGTAAGGCCATATTAGCCTCGAAGAAGCTTGGTGTGCTAAACAGATCGAGACAGTATTTTACTCCGGCCCACCGCCTGCAACTTTATAAGGCGCAGGTTCGGCCGCACATGGAATACTGTTCTCATCTCTATGCAGGTGCACCCCAGTACCAACTTATCGCTCTTGACCGCATTCAACGGAGAGCGACTCGCATCATCGACTGCCAAGATATTTCTGATCGACTTGACACCTTGGCGTTGCGTAGAGATGTAGCTTCACTCTGCATCCTCTATCGCTTGTATCATGAGGAGTGTTCAGAGGAATTGTTCGGACTTATACCGGCTGCTGGTTTCCGCCATCGTCCTACGCGACAAAATATCCATCCCCATCACCTGGACGATTGGCACTCCACCACTGTGCGCTTCTCCAGAAGCTTTTTGCCTCGCACAACCAGCTTATGGAACAAATTGTCGCCTGCCGTATTTCCGAACCGATACGACCTTCAAACCTTCAAGAAAAGGGCGTACTCCTACCTAAAAGGCCGGCAACGCACTTGTGACTCTTGAGTTGCGGGTGTCCATGGGCGGCGGTAGTCATTTACCATCAGGTGACCCGTCTGCTCGTTTGCCCCCTATCAATAAAAAAAAAAAAAAAAAATATCATGTACAAAATGGTAAATTAGTTTGTGTTATTGAAAGGTCTCAAACGTTGCCGATTCTATTCCGTGTTTCCATATAACTGAGCTGAGCCGCTGTCAGCTGCAAGGATGGTCCCCATTTGAGTGGCTCCGATCGGAACATCAAAGTTTTTTATAACAGCTGCCGCAGAGTAAAAGATACTATGCTATGTTTGATCTTTCAAAGTTAAACATGCAATGTAGTTTTAGTATGTTTAAAATATGTAAAATATACATACAAAGTGTAATATAATAATTCAAAGTAAATTATTACATCTGAGATTATTAAATCTGAGAGGTGGAGAATGTGTTGTGAATCAAGAGGATGTACAAATCTATTAACAATTCATTGAAATTAAACTACTACCTATGAATAATAAGTACTTAATTATAATAATTCAAAGTAAATTATTATAATTAAGTACTTATCGTTCATAGTTAGTAGTTTAATTTCAATGAATTGTTAATAGATTTGTACATCCTCTTGATTCACAACACATTCTCCACCTCTCAGATTTCTATCTCCTTTTTCTACTTTAGTTCGACTTAATAATATATTCATAATAGTTACGATGTATATATATCTTTACACATTTTAGTCAATTCATTTTAGGATATCAAATTAAAGTTGAATAATATCAAAATGAAAATATATTATGCCGCGTTTGCCTTATCTAAAATATTGAAAGAAAAAAAGTTTCATCCTAAGTACATATTTAACTGCTTCATCAGGATTCATAACCAGATGGCTAAATTTATATATATTAGTGACATATATTAAAAATATATATGTATATATTTTAAAAACGAAACATAAGAACTAATAGCACCTATAAGAAAACGTACACAAGTAATCCTTAGCGAGATTACAGCGGGATCGTGGATTTACTAGATGTGAGCAATGAAATCTGTGTAGATTTATGTGTCGTGGTGCGTTACCGGTTAGCGGGACCGGCTCCCGGGCTCCCGGACTCTCGTGGCCCAGGTTTATCTTGTTTACGGTCTGGGCCGCGGTACGCCGCCACCGCGCCGCCGCCTCGTCCGTGTCGCCTCGTCTGCCCACAAGCAATATCGCGCGCCGACATGTTGTGCACGTTGAAAACTTGCCACTTTGTTATCCTTGTTTACACGCTACTATATATACAGTTAATTTAATATAAAGATATTGGAACACAGCTGTAGCCTTTATTCTTAGCGTGTCTTATTGCATTACAATGTTGTTTTGTCTCATCTGCTACATTCCGCTACTTAGATTTGAGCTACTTTATTTGTAAAGTATAAGTAAAGCAAAACATATTTACTATGCTGAACTTCTTAATATAAAGATAGATGACATTGCATCAAGCAATAAGCCCCCATTTTGTACATTATCAATTTTACATATTTATTCGTGTGATATTTATTCTGTAATAGTAGAGTACAAACAGTGCACTCTATCTTTGTACACGTATCTCTATGATAATAGCTGCAAGTAACTACACTTTTGAAGTGACCTTAATTTTAATATAAATCCTGAAACCACATTTTACAAACTGTAAATAAAGAAAACCAGTGGCAAAAGTACTCAAAAAAAGACTAGCAATTATTGCAAAAAAATATAAAATAAAGAATAGGTGCCTAACTAAATAATGAAATGGCCATTGTTTAGCATCTACAGCGTAAACAGTCGCATTAAGCTAATGTTTATTTCGAACATGAAGCTTATCTAGTCTTCTCAAACGACACTAAAATTGTTGGTTGCAAGGTAGTTAACCCTTGCGCGGGCCCGGCGAGTGTGCGGCGAGGGGAGCGGTTCGCGGTCGCCGTAAGTCCCGCAATAGATAAAACAGTGATAGAACATGCACCGCGCCGCCGGTATGAATAATTCATTAGTTTCAGTTGCCACTTTTGTTGGTATCGGTAGATTTTCAGCGCTTCACACCGTCAAAAATATGCGTTGAGGGTCTGGTTATTGTTAGACTATGCTCTTTACCGTCTCATTCATTTTAAATGATTTCTGGTGTTCAGCGATGGTTGTGAATCAAATATTGTATCTAGTATATTAATTATGTTACTTTTGGTTATTTTTCATGTGAACTTACATTTACTGGCTTTTATCTCTTCTATTATTATATCTTTGATTCTCAATTATATGCTTAGTTAAAATCCTAATTATTATCAATTCGATACAAAAAAAAAATCTTATTTGATTGAAAGTCTACATTTCCTAGTGAAAGCTGTTAGCGAAGGTTTGGAGAGGCGCTGCGCTCGTGTCTCCACTGGGACCCGAACCACCCGGACTCCCTGGGAATCCCGTTATAATTTACGATCATCCCGAAATCCCAGGATTATTTTTATTCGATAACGATGAAGGTGCCGCAGAGGGTTACCTTTATTATCACTCAGTCGGGGATGACTCTTTTACAACTTTACACATGTTAGAACGTTCAAATGGCCTGTGCTATTAGGGCTTTTGTAAAGAGTAAAAAATCTTTTTAAGGTCTGGGTTGAGGAGTCAAATATTTTTTAGATATTAAACTGTATTATGCCACGTGCATGTTATTATAGTACGTATTTGGTTCATGTACTTTGTAATAAATTAAGTTCATGAACTCGTTAAAATAAAAATATATGTCATAAATAGCAACAAAAGAGAAACATACCTAATATTTTGATGTAATTATAACTTTTTGTCGCAAGTGGTTTTTGGGGCTATATCCATCTGATCGAGACGGGCTTGGGGCGTCGCAGGCAGGATTAGACGCGGCCGAAAGTGATCCGTTATAATTTGGAGGGTGGACAGTGACGGCTGGTACGCACAGATTAGCCCCTTCGATAAACAATAGCATTAGTATGCGAGGACGCGCTGACCGACGCCGATCAGCCCAGCCGTGCTCGGATTAATTTGCCTCCTGAAAATTATGGAGGCCTCTATGTGGACCGAAACGATCACCGACCCGGAGAATATTGCTTTGTTTTCACTTGTACGCTTACTGAATTTGTCTTCAATCAGGATACGTGTTGAGGGTATATTTCGAATTATCAGTTTATGCAGGTTGGAAAATGTTAATATCCATTTTGGCCTTAGGTTGTCCCTTTATATGGCAGCTAGTTATAGTCATAGTTACACATAAATATGTAAAAAAAATTCAATATCCTTTTTTTTTCAATGAGGCTTATAAAATACTTGATACACTAAAAACTATTTTTTTAAATGCTTATCCACACCTATTTTCTTGCTGATTCTAATCACCAGTAAGTTAGTTAGGAGTGCACAAGTGGTACTTTCCAGTTACGGTACTAGTGTTTGTGTAATTGTTATGTATTTTGAAAAAAATACCATTATTGGCAGGGATCCATTCGCATGCTTATAATAAAGAGATATTTTTTAAAGTGATTGGAGCCCATGTGTAGCTTATTTGTATAAAAAAGAAAAAAATACAGATCAATGTATAAGTATACTTACTTATACATTGATCTGTATTTTTCCAGTCTAGTGTCGGCTAGACATTATTAATTGTTTTCAGTTTACTGAGACGTGACGAGACTCAGACTTTCTTTACTAAGTAATTTAACAGTAAAAAAATTAATCCAAGCTCAAAAACATACACATTTGCTTTTGAATAAAGCTATTGTATACATATGAATTTCAAATAAAAAATGTGTGGCACAATACAAACGACATTTATAGATAAATGTGAATAAGTTAGTCACTATAAACAACTTCCTTATGAAGTAGAAGAAGGAAGTCATGAACATTTTAAAGAAGTCATGTTTCGTATATTTAGCAAGTTCATAAAATAAGGCGTGCACAAAAATCTTTAGATTTTATGTCATAGTTGACTCATCGCTTCTGCGATGTACCTGTTCATTATATTACCACACTACAACTCTCACATAACTGCAGTGGTAAAGGTACGCTCTGTACCTCTGTATGTACACGAAGCGGTTACCAAAGGTTTAGCTTAGTGACTCAACATGTACTAACGAAGTTGGTAAGTTCACATATTTTTTTATGCTATGCCCCATTGAGAAAAATAAACAGTAAATTTGTAACTAAACTAAAACTAAATTTTAACCACAAACCGAATAGCAAACTGTAGAACCACCTGGTTTATAGTTTGTATCAACAAAGAATAGAACTATCCAAATTCGACAATATAATTAAGAAAGGACGCAACTCAACTACATTGTTAGGTAGAAGTTTGAAAGTTGAGCGAATGAAAAGTGAACCTCTTGATTTGGGTTGCTTTTAGTGAATGGCAATAAACGTTAATTTTATTTGTACGCCCTGCGATATCCGGTTTCGACGGAAGCACACGCCTACTGCGCCGCCACTAAGTAATGAGGCTACTGTTACAAACACTGCACTCTAGATGAAAGGCTATAAATTATCAATTACTGCACATTACATTTTCAACTTTAAGAGAAAGTCCTAAAGCTTTCTGTTGTTCGAAAGAGTAAATGTCCTCCCTGACTAACAGCTGACTATTTTATAATTGAAAATCGACAAGATTCATTTCGTGATGGCTTTATATTGCGAAAAAGTGAAAGGTAATTTGTTGGCTGTTCTGTTTTGCTCTTAATAAGTAAATAATTAAAAGTTTTTTACAACTACTACAACTAGTAAAATGCGATTCTATTAGAAATTAATTACTGCTTGTAATAATGTTAAAGTAAATAATTACAAATAATGTTACCTACTAGAGGTTTCTTCGTTATAATATCGTAGGTTCTGTAAACACTTATCTTGGTATCTTGCCCTTATTTATAAAAAGGACTTAGTCGTACTTTTCTTAGCCTGCATTAACTATTTCGAGTTACATGGTATGCAACCCTAACTGCTTGGGATGTTGGTTATACTCCCCATTCCTTCCGTAGGAGCAAAATCCCTTTCCTTCTCTTCTGATCGGCTTTTCCTTTTAATAAACTCCCAATGTTCCCAACATCCCCATACTCAATCCCCCTCAATTCCCGAAGTCTTCAGGTGATGGCAATAGGCTTGTCCATATTACTTAAGTGGGACAACATTGTAGTTAGCTAAATGTATGTAAGTGTTTAATGCGCTTCTGCATACCGCTTCTTGGATTCAGACGTGAGTGTGTCAATTTTATGTAAAACATATAAACAACCTCGTTCCTTTGTCTTGGCAGTAAGCGCCTTATGGATATTTAGGAGATAGTATAAATAATTTAGAAGGTAGTATAAATAACTGTACATTAATAAAGATTTGTTTGTATGTGGAGGATCATTTCAAAAACCGCATTTTTGTTTGCTTTATATTGTCAAATACACTCATCCGTTTATTCGTTTGTCCTATAATTGTGCAACACTTTCAGTCCTTCATAACAAAACTCAGGTGAACTCAATCGTGAACGGCTATACAAATTGATTTTTGCATTCAAATATTTCTTTATAATTTTTTTATTTGTGCTACAGAACTCATACCAAAACTCCTAACAAAGTGAATTTTAATTTAATTTTCCATTACATTACTTTTTTTAAAGTTGTTTCGTTTCACATTTTACTAAAGGAAATAAGAACGAATCGATGGACTGTGAAACGAAGCGGGTGTTCGAATACTATATTCTATGTATCAGGCCTATCCTGCTACATTATAACGACATCTTGGACTATAGCAATAAAGGATTATATTCGTTTATAATTTGAGATCTTCTAAGCTGTTATTGTAGACGGGCCGGCTGTCGGCTGCTATGTTGAGTTGACATTTGTGTCGACGCTATCTATTATTGACGCTATTATTCGAGAGGACTCGGGATATCCAAAGAAGATCAGAAGATATCCTAACTATCACTTAAATGCGACACTAAGTCGGTTTCGTTACTCTTTCAAGGTGTATAATGAACATTGCTGCAGCATTTCAAATGTTAAGTACAATAATTACATATAGTTAGTTATAATAAAAATATTTGCGGTATGTGCATAGTATCTAGAACAACAGTCTTGTCAGTGCGTTGATTAACTTTAATTAAATTGTTATGTATATTATAATCCTTATACCAAAAGCTATTGAACCCCTCCACGGTTACTTGTCTAGTTCTGAGTAAAAAAAAGTTGAAAATGCCTAATAAACATGTTATCTCCCCAACGCGTAACATTGTTACAAAACCAACATATTATTATTCATGTAATGTTGGAGGGTACACAATTTTGCAAACTGAACAAACTTAAAGCTTTATAAATCAAATGCTAATTTAGTTCAGGATTTGGAAGTCGAAAGCAATGCGTACGGTAATGTGCTCTTTATATCAAAAACACATTTAAAAGAAGTTAGATTGGCTTACACAAGTTGGCTTTCGGCCATACGTAGTTGGAGCCTTTTCGGCGCCTCAAAGCCAGCCCTAATCTTCAAAGATTCGCCGCAGATTGTTTGCGAGCATTTCAGTCCATCAAAATATGACGGGGGAAACTTTCTCTACATAAATTATTTCAACACTCACTGGCGTCTTGTAAAAAATTTAATTGGATGTCTGGAAGGGAATTATATTTGAGCAATAATATTTTAAATAAGAAGCTTCTGGAATGTTTAAGATTGAACCAGTTCAAATAGCAGTATTCTTTTTAAATATTTATGGAATTTTAAAACAACATTTCAATATTGAATAAAATTAAATCTTGCGTTATAATAATTCTAAAAAGCTATTTACACAGGTTAATTCTTATTTTATGGTATACTGTACTATACATTTTTTTGGTATACTCAGTGGATCAATAAAGAGCCGTAAGACCCATGATTAGTATGTTTATACGCATGCTTTATTAAGTGATATTATTTAGTAATATTCTCTTTTTGCCTATTTTCCTCTGTGCTTGCGATGGTCCTAAATAAATACTTCAAGTTGTAAGTTTATGCAACATAGGTGGATTTGATTAAGAACATTAAAAGATGGATGTTTAAAACAAGCTTTATTTAATTTTAACCTACTCATTCTTAGTATCTTTACGAGTAATTACGTAGCATGTTTACAATTGTCTCGTCCGCATTTACCGCTCAGGACAAACACTCAATACATTTTGCTTTTTAAAACACACTCAGTGGCTCTTGCTTAAAAAATATATTTACAACATTTCTATCTATGTGGCATATCTTATATATAGCAATTTGGCAACATGTTTAACGGTAACATTTACACATAAATATGTCACTATGTTTATACTAGTTGTAATTGACAGAAGAATTTTATAATGTAACAAAAAAGTAGAAATCCATAATTACAAAAGTCAAAACGTTTGCAATATTAATTAGGTACTTTACAGACTTCACAGCGCATCATTAGCCGTAAATATGCTTATCAAGTTCCAACTATTTTGCGTTGCGGTTAATGCAAAGCAATTCTTTAATCGTTACGATGATTTGCGATGCCAAGTCTTAAAGTGATCTGTGATAAAGTCTTTGATATATACTAACACATAGCCATATGCAGTTACTTTACACTTCAAAAGAAATTAAATGGTAGGCAGGAGTCGTATAGTAGAAGTAGAATACATATAGGATCTACAATTGCTACGCTGGTGGTTCAGATAACGTTTAGAACTACTTTCAAATTTTTCCATGAAAATGTTAAGTCCCAATACTTCATTAAACGTAAAACAGTACAGCACAGTAACTTGAAAAGTACAAAATACTTTTTGGGTTTTTATATTTAAGAGAGTGTCGGGCTTGTTTACTATGGAGTGTCATAAAAATAACATGCACCTTATCGCTACTTTATTTACAGCAGAAATATATTCTAGGGTACTCTACCCTCAACTGTAATTCAATATGATAAGGTATAAAATTATTTGATAATGTAAAAACTCTGGAACAATTCTCGGTCTAATCTGAACTGTCCCTTAGAAGAAATTACTCATTGTATATTATGTTAAATACAGAAATTTTGAAGTTTTATCGATTCAATTATATTTATCACAGCGAACATGAGGTTTACATAAGCACAATAAAACAATATAAATATCATCTAAAGACACAATATTAAAATTCATTCAGTCTTACGCTATCTAATTCTTATATTCCCATTTCATCAGTAATTATGATAATAGTGCACTTTGTATTATATATTATATTAATAATAATTTACGTGCCGTGATTTTATCTATTACAAATTGTCCACGGCTGAGCAGTATTATATATATATGAAGTCAGTGTTCCAAAATAAATGTGTTAGATATTTCTATGAATTTCTGCTTAGCCGTGAAGTTAAAGTTCGAGGAACTGTTGTACATACAATACCTTTTTAGTTTATACATAACAACAACGCTTACGGTAATTATGAATATCGTTTGGTTATGAAACCTAAATCTCTTAAACTAGTATACATTATAACGACGGCGATGTGACTACGTTTTAATATTTGTTAATTATTCTAATTTACCTGTTTCAAAGATAATAAATTCATACGCGTTACTTCAATATGTGACATCTTTATTGTAACCGGTATCTGTTTTAGTTCTTTGGTCAAAGCTCTAAGCTCATTTTCTGAAAATGTTCAGTATTATATATACTGTTTAACAATGTAAAAATCCAAAGTTGTCAAATTCGCTTGCTATGCATCGTTGGGTGTTCTAAAGAAAATCAAGTTTTACTGAGGATGAGACGCTAATGTCAATCTCAAATGTCTGGTCATTTACAAATGCACCAAACCAACCCACTTGTAAATGTCAATCATATATAGATGTAGATATTTATTAAGGGTACTGGGAACGCGTAGACCGTGTTATATGATAGCTTTAGGAACTAGGTGCAAGATCTCATGAGAAGTAATAGTGTGTTTTAATTTTCCGCCAGTATTATCACTATCACTTCACTATAAAAAGCAAGTCAGAATTACGTTTTAGCAATTATGAACGTATTTTACATGTCAGTAGCGATGAAGAATTCAGATTAATATAATACATTGGTATGCCTCATACTGTTATTTCTCATGAGCATGGTTTGATAATACAGCATCATAATATGGAATCTCGATGCTTTTGTGATTTCCTTTAATTTGCACTATCTGTGGTGAGCCAAGCTCTGTTATATGTACCTACTTGTATAAAATGGACAGTAGGGTCAGATAAATAATAAGATAGAGTATAATATTAAAAGTAATATGGTATAATAATTGGCAGAACTAAAACATATAGACAGCTTCTCCTCCAGTCAGCGTCACCTGAGAACAATATTTTTCATATTTCAGTTCATTGTATGAACATTTTCTTATATATATGTATATATATATAAGTTATAAGTATTCGTAAGACGTAGTAATAGACTACAATAAACTGATATTATACATATCAAAATTCTCACATACGCACCTGTAACCTGTGATGCTCCACCAACCCAGTTCAAAGGCGTTTTCCCGCCGCCTTCATCTGTTTTCTGTTTCCCCTTATCGATTTCATTTAGATTGGATTGGTATTTAGTACCTGCGGCAAAGATAAATTAACATTTTTAGATACTCAAGTAGGATGAAAATGAAAGTTTGAAGAAAAAACGACAAAATGAATAGATTGGGCAAAGGATTCAATATGGCAGGGGATGGGTCGACGGCTGGCGGCTTGCTAACAGTTATTGAAAAGTTGCGCAATATTGTCGAGTAGCTGGGGCCAGCCGTAAATTCGTAATGGTTGCAAAAAATAAAACAGTAACGAGAATGCGGACGCGGCCGCGCCCGTCGCTACCCCACGCCAAAAAAACAACCAGCCGCAAAACTTATACTCGTGCCATCGAAATCTATACATAGGATTTTCAAGTTAGTGCGAACATATTAAAATGATATCATGGAGCTCAGTTCAATGTTGATGTATGGGTAGGCTTAGTTTCGACCGTTACGGTAGTATTGGAACTAATACGACGTCGTTTAGATGCCTGATTCTTTTTTACAATTTCTGAGGCTAATTGGAAGAAAATAAAATTTACTACGAATAGCTACAATTATCTACGTACATACATACATACATATATACACTCACTTCGAGTCCAAGAAGGGGTAAGTAAAGGCGTAAATATCGCTCACGTTCTGCCCATCTATATAATTTTGTACCATTTACGTAATTGGGGGCAAGCCTATTGCTGTCATTCGGGCTTTTGAGAATTAGATGGGTCAGTTTGGACACAAGTAATAGGTCAAACAATTCAGGTTTGCATACCTATCATCAAACTGCCAGGTGCCGTGAAGTCTGAGCTTTCTAACTTTAAGCATTTAAAATATCTACGTGAAAATTTCTATAAAATTCGGGGTTTATGATTCATAAAAAAATTGTACTCTTGAAAATGATTGAATTGACTACTAAACCTACATAGGATGCCTAATGTATTACTAAACACATAATGTGAAAAGTAAGCATTTAAGAATTAATCAGTATTTTCATGCGAGTTACTTTTCTTTGTCTTTAATTTTTATAGCTGTAGTTGTAACAAATAAATTGTAATATTGTCACTGTAACCAAGCTGCACAGCTATGCTTCCCAACAACAGGCCCCAATTATAACACCTAAAAAGTTTATCCAGAGTTTGCAAGACGAGAGATGGCAAAGAACACTTGTGTCTAATAGGTTGTCGGGCAAGATGTTGTCTGACAACATGGCCGAGGAAATGCCCAACTTCCCAATAACGGCAGAGTAATGACGCGAACCAAACAAGTTATGAGACCACGATATTACAATATACGGATGAACTTGTGTCTTTATCATTATTGTGTCAACATGTCTGAATATGTACAAAGACGTTTTATAGTGATTTCATTTTCTTACTAAGCTTTTTAAATACAAATGGTGGTACCAACCCTCCTTTAACTCTGTTTGATTTAACATAAAACCCTCATCTGTTTATTTTATCACGTATACTAGGGAAATAGATTGTTTATCTTTAATTATAATTACGCGTATACATAAATATATAAAACATAATATTTGAACTAATTCAAGCCTGGTGTTTAAAAGTTACGCATATGAAAATAACATTAAACAAATTTTATGGCATCTTGATATGAAGAGAATGATGACAACACTTCATAAAACATTTTGTTTATAAACGATTTGTAGATGGTTTACGAGGTCTCATAACATTCGGAGCCAGTTAGCAAACTACCGACTGGCGACAAGCAGATCGTCGTAACACTTTATGATCTATAAACAAATATAATAGCCACTAATAATAACTGATATAGCAACATACAATGAAAACAGACTGAACGGTCTTCTGGGAATACAGCTCGTAAAGGTAATATTACATCTTAATAAATGAAACCACTGCGCTGACGTAAAAATGTTATTCGATGCATTTATTGGTGTCTACATCATAAATTGATGAACTCAGTTGGTCATAACGTTTGTTATATGTGTATTAATTACCGTTCTAAAATATTATACCAGGTACCATTTAAGGTACCAGGTATTATACCAGGTATATTACCCAAAATAAAAGTATGTGCATTAATATTTGCAGCTCGGTGAATCTGTAGAGTTCATTATTTCGTTTCACACTGCTTTAGTTCTTGCAATTAAATGGAATCGATACATCGTCGAATTGGAAATTGAATTGATAATGCGTACATCAATATAATAAGCGGGGTAATTATTGTAAGTCGAAGTATCATTTTTTTATTTGCGTATGACTATTCGATCCTGATCACTGTCACATTTTTACTTACTTATAGTTAATTTATAGATGTATTCAGTAGAAATGATACTAAGTAATAAGTAATTATTGACTTTGAACTATTAAAAACTCAATAACAATTCTTTAACAAAAAGACATATATATATATCACTATAGATAAAAGCATATTTATTGGTAAGAATTATTCAAGTCTATCTATTAAGATTCGGTACAAGGTCACCTAATTTTTTTCGTGATCTGCCAGCTAATATACTTACATCATATGTAGATCAAAAATTACGTAACTAACTAACGTAATATACAAGTGATAACTTTTTACATAAAGTTTTAAGTTATTTAACGTGGGAGAGACATGCTTCGGCACGTATGGGCCGGCTCGACTGGAGTATTACCACGGCCTCACAGAAATGCCTTTCCCTTCCAATCTTACCCCTCCTGCCTTTCCCCTACCCTAAAAGGCGGACACCACTCTTGTGTCTCTTGAATTGCAAGCGTTCATGACCTCATCGGTGACCCGTCTGTCCCCGTTTGCCCCCCTATACTATAAAAAAATATGTATATATTTATGTACTAAAGTATATACCTTCTTAAAACATTGTACACGATGTTATATTATTTTAATAGTATTTTAACAAGAGAAAACATCGTAACAGTAAAATACATAAAAAAAATTATAGCTATTGTTACATTACAAAATATTGGAATGATTGCTACTTCCCTACTTATAATATTAGAAATATGAATGTAAGTTTGTTTGTTACACTTTCACGCCGAAACTACTCAACAGATTATCATGACACTTTGTACACATATTCTCAAAGGTATTAGGTAGGAAGGACATAGGATACTTTTTATTAAAAAAATATGTTTTTTACGGAGGGTAAAAAAAATATTTTGGCCGATATGATTGTTTGTCAAAAAATTTGAAAATCTAACAATTTCAACGACACCTAGCATTTTACTAAGGGATTCAATGCGAGCGAAGCCGTGGGTAAAAGCTAGTACTACTATAACATGCACAGTTAACAAAAAACTTACTTGTTGAGTAACAAGAATAATATATATCTGAACGGAGATAAAGTAATCTGAACTACATAGTATTATTTCTGTCTGGCAAACAGAGACATATTAAGTATCTTATCGTATTTGATGAATCGCATTACTCGTGTGTACTGATACATCATTATTAGACAAAATATATTGTAGGGAGACACAAATTGGAGGGCATCCGTAGGCTGTATAGTCTAGTTAACAGGTAATACGTAAACATAAGCATGATACACATTGACACACACACGTGATCTGGTAAGAGAGACTACCATATCGCCTTTAAACCAGTCCTGTGTCACGAATCCTACATATATAGTTTTTGTTTGGAAAAACATAACCTCCATTAAGTATATCCTCCATAAGCATTAAGACGTAATGTAAATAATTCATACAATGTTGGTGGATTCCTTAAAGTATGTAACAGGAAACAAAAAATGAAAGGAAAAATATAAAGTAACCTTTGTCCGTGAGTGGAGTGTCTCGTCGCGGAGGTTTCGATGCAGGTGGCAGGGTAATGGCTCGTGGATCTGGCGTGGTAGTCGGTGGTGACGACGCTGTGGATAAAAAAATATATTATAAGCTGTCTTAAAGTCTAACTATTTCACCAATAATCAATAAATATATTTTTTCTGCACTCCAGTCTCGAGGAACTTCATGTGATCGTAATCAGAATTTATGTCCATTGTGCAATTTGGACTTAGCTTTATACGCCTTTATATTAAAGGAATTCAAAAACAAATGACTTTTTTTTAACAGAAAATGTAATTTGTTTTTTGGTAAATCAATTTTAAAGTTTTGTCGTTGCATTTCTTTTTTTTTTCAATTTTATTAGTGATTTATTCTGTATAAAAGTACTGGGCATATTAACTCTTCAAAAGGTTTTTTCACCGTTTCGGATACGATTTTTTAAAGTTTGATGGAAATAAAAGGTCAGCAGAAGCGTATAATGAACGCACACATTATGCCGATTATAATTTAGTCCCATTTAAGTAATAGGAGACAAGCCCATTGCCGTCATCAGGAGCAAGTCGGGGTCGCACACCTATTACTCGAACTGGCTGGTGCTGGTAAGTCCGAGCCCCTTGAACTAAATACCTTTCACATTTCTTCCTTTGATAGAGATCGATGGAGACTTATGTATGGCTTGACGTTGCATACCCTAAACTACTTTTGAAACCAAAGTATGCTATGAAGTTTGATGACGCAATTCATTATGCACTTGCAAACTATTTGAAATTAATTACGTCTCTATTAATTAATCTTGTATGGTACGGAACTCTTAAATTTTTTATACATCAAAATGACTAAAATAACACTTACTGTACAAACGAATCGTTCCGTCAGATTCTCCTCTTGGGTTCTTAGCTATACATTTATATGTTCCGTAATCTTCACTATTAATATTCCTAATCAGTAATCTCATATGAGTTTTGTATGCGGGTATACCGACAGTATTTTCCATGTGGTACTTAGAACTTTCGTGAATCATATGCCCATCATCTCTTGTCCAGTAATTTAATGATGTCGGATGTGCCTCCGTAAAACATTCTAGAGTTACATTATAAAAGAGTGGCGCTCCGACTAATTGGTGAGGGATCCATAACATTGGAGGAACTAGAAAAAAAGGTTTTTATTAATAACATATCTTAAAGAAGCAAAGTAAAGTAATAAGTAAATAAAATAAATAAATTATCTTTTATATCGTTGGTTTGCATACCATTGTCACACATTTTTTATGTGAAAAATGAAAATCAATGCTTTGTCACATAAGTGATTATTTTGTGTTGCATCTTATTTACGTCATTTACGTGTGAAAATGATGTTAAAAATGTAAACGTACCGTATTTACTACACTTAGATGTCTTGTACCCGTATTATGTTTATTAGGTATTGGTGGTATTTATACTTACAATCAACGCTAACTTTTACTCGTTTCGACACCGTTGGTGGCACACCATTACTGGCGATACATAAGTAAGCACCCATATCCAATCGGGATATCCGTGCCATCTCAAGAACTTCGCCCTCCCATTCGGAAACTAAAAAAAAAAATTAATCAATTAGTTTTGAGCAAAAACTATAAATAAGAAGATGGGTAAACGAGATGTGTCACCAGAATGTCCCTTGCTGATTGAGATTTTTGAGTTGTCGTCCCGTTTCCACTTGATGGTAGGCTTAGGAGAGCCATTAGCGCGGCATGTCAGAGTGACGTTAGCGCCCTCTCGGACGATGACGTCGCTTGAACTCAATGAGTCGTCGATAGTCGGCGGCACTATAAACAAACAGAGCATTTCATTCTGATTTTTAACATAATATTAAGTTAAGGGATTATTCATAGTAATACACAATATTATGGCATCCATGCAATACAATGCTCATGTTTACATGATACACTGTCTTAACTTTCAATTAGGATAAGTTTAAATCATTATGCAATTTAGACGTATGTAGTATGTTCCCTTTTATCCATTAACATAATTCAAAATAAATCCAGTATGTGCTGTAATAAGATTTAAATTAATTACTTGCATCCATTGTTTTTTAAAACACTTTTCTTATCAAAAAAAGAATCACAACTGCAAGTAGGCACAGGTGGCATTTAAATAAAAAGAGGACTGATATCATTAAAAAGTACGGTAATAAATAGCTAGCAGTTAAGTCTACACAATGGTGTCCCACAATTACAAATTTGAATGAATATGTTCTAATTTTCATCCAATAAATGATTGTTGAGGTTGGTTTCAATGTGTATTCCGCTTGAATTTCTGCCTTGAATCAATTTTTTTTTTCAAAAAAGTTTTATTTAACTTTACAAAAAAAATGATTGTTAACTAAGTCGTTAACTAAGCTCTGTGTGATTCTACCAAAGAAATTTATCGTTCGCGTTGTTGGATTCATCGTATAGCCAGCGTGTTGTGGCTGCTCGATTATATCTTAGCCTCTCTGCTGTCAATAGACTGTATCGGCGTTATCGGAAAACTGGTATGTTTACTCCCCGTCTAGGATCTGGTAGAAATCTAGTCATGTCTGAGAAAGATGACCGGTATATTGCATCAGTTTCTTTAAGAAATCGTCACTTTAACTCTGTTCAACTGCAGCAGTGGATCTGTGAGGTTCGAGGATTGACTGCGAGCGATTCTACTATTAGAAGAAGAATAGCGGAGAGTGGGCCTGAAACCAGCTAATGGCCTAAAATTTTCGGTAGACCACCGAACAGTGCGCCTTCACTTAACTTGCAAAAACCAAACTTGCTTTTGTATCTGGACCTCGCTTACAGTCATTAAATGAGTAAAGTTACATCGGATAGTGTCTGGAGCAGCATGTGGTATCCTACGCACATTTTATTGGCGAAGCGTTTATTTTTATTCAGGACAATGCCAGGGCTCATAAAGCAGGCAGGCATTGTAAATGAATACCTGAGCGAAGTCGGTATTACGTTAATGGGCTGGTCAGTAAGAAGCCACGGTTATGAATCCCATAGAACACTTATGGTAGGAGTTGAAGAGACGAGTCAGAGTGAGAGATCCTGCTCCGGAGACACTTGGCCAGCTTTAAACAGACTCTGATCCGTTCCATGAGGAACCACATGGAAGCAGTCATTAGGGCCCGGAGAGGAAATACGAGATACTGAATTTACCTTTTTTAAACATATTTTGTTTTCCATCCTTGTTTCTAACATTTTACAAATTGTTATTTAAGGGTAAAAACATACCTGTTGTACAAAACACGATAGCTAAATAAATTTAATTTTAATTTCAAACAATAATATTCGTTGAAAGATATCTTATAATATCCGTAATTAACTGATATTGTTATCATTATTATTTGTATAATGTAAATAATCGGACTTAAAAAAAGCAGACAACCGACTTCACTGTGTCTATCATAAAATTTAAGGCTAATATGGTTTTCTCATGGATGCCATTGTCACAACTGGACCAAACTCTCATCTAACTAACCTTGAAGTATATTCTTTCCATTAAAAAAAACGGTTCACGCAGTCGAAAGTTTTGAGGTAACAAACATAAAAAAAACAGTCGAATTGAGACCCTCCTCCTATTTGAATTCGGTTGAAAATACATAAAATTCATACAAACACCAACTTCAGGAGTGCTTAGATTTTATCGATGAGAAGTGTAGAATAATTCCTAACACATTACACAAACTGCTTATAGACCGTCTATAACAAAAATAAAATATGCGTGACTTTGGTGGTGAGTGGCAGCCGACTTTAATCTTTTTTCATATTATGTTTGGGTGAGCCATAGAGATGATGAATAGAAAAGTAATTTAACTAACCCCTTCTCTTTACTAATATGAAACTTTATTGTAAGAAGGGTGGCTGAAGGATGGTGAATATAGGTAGGGTGTAGGTTACGTTTTAGGAGATAGAAATGTTTAGTTAGATTTTGTCTATGCTTGTTGAAATTAACATTATTGATCAGCCTGTTGGCCTAGGTGTTAGTGGCCCTCACTGCTAAGGCTTCTCACCACAACAAGTAATTGTATTTATGAGTATTTTTCTGTAGCTGTGTATAATTTATCAACAGCGTTGTTACCATAGCAGTAGCTCTTCTCAGTATGGAATTAAACGGCCAAGTGTTAGATGGCTGAAGTTGTTATTATTTAACACTATTGTTTTGTGTGAACAAAAATGATTTTGACCTTACCTACAACGTGCAAATATCCAAATTGTGTCTTAGCAGTGACAGTATTGATCTGACACATGTATCGGCCTCTGTCCTCCTCGCGAACATCTGAGATGTGCAGGAACCATGTTCGATGTTTGTCATGTGTAACACTAACACGTGGGTTTCGCGTGATCACGTGGTTATGGACAGTCAAGATCGCAGACTGCTCGAAGTGCATCCATGCCACCTGGTAAAAAAAGTAATATAAAATTGACACCATAAAAGACTAGAACATTAATTAGAAATTTTATGTGGTTGAGCCATGCTTAGGCACGAATGGGACCGGCTCGACCGTTGCGATACCAAGGCCTCACAGAAAACCGGTTGTGAAGTAAAGCTTAAGTTGCATTTCCCAGAAATGAGTGAGGTTTCCGAAGGCCAAACTCCCCTCCCCTCATCCCCCCTCTCCTCTTTCCCAGCCCCTCATCCACCTCTCTTCTTTCTCCTCCCCGTATCCCCCTATCCATCATCATCCTCAAAGGCGGGCAGCGCACTTAAGACTCTTGAGTTGCAAGTGTCCATGGACGGCGGTTGTCACTTACTGCCAGGTGACCCGTCTTTCACCATACAGTATAAAAAAAACATATAATCAAACAAGCTACCAATAACAAAATTAAAAAGTCAATACGAAAAAACGAGTTGAATATTTTTTTAATGATTGTCAGTGACATTTGAACAAAACATTCTAACGATCCATCCGTACATCTAAATCTGTTCAGGCATGTAGTAATTATGGTGATACACTAATACCATTTTAGGCAGATGCAGCATGGCGCATCAGATGCAGTATTTGTTTGTCATAAAATAGACGTATAAAGTTAAACCCTATTCAACGCACTTTTCATGGACGTGATTTTAAAAGCGAAGCATCCCTATGTTTATTCAAGACTATTAAATAAAAAAAAAAAAAAAATACAAAATAGATAAAATAATTAAAAAACTTCTTTCATTGTTTACAACTTTAAAAAGATTACAAAAAAGTATTGGTTATACTAATACAACATATTTTTTTTCATTATATTAACAGAAATTAACAAAACTAGAGAATAACGAAGACCCTTTGTCTTGAGTAACAAAATTAAAAAAATATCTATCAATTGCAAATTTATTTACTTCTGAAAAGTAGGAGGTAATAATATTTTTTACAATTATGATGAGCTGCAAAACACAATAATTTACAGTAAGCATACAATTCTAAATATTTTTATGAATAAGGTCAGTCTCAAAAATTTACTTATTTATATTATATATTAGAAAAAAGTTGAAAAGAAAAGAAAACTTGCACCAGTATACGCCAAGTATTTTTAGTTATTGATAGGAATATGAACCGTTCTTTGAACACAGGTGGATGGGATATGGCTTAGTTTACTAAAAAGAGCAGTTGACGAAATTTGTTAGTTGATTCAGTACTAAAGTACTGAGTACTCCTATTTTTTTTATGTGATAGGGGTAAACGAACAGACGGGTCACCTGATAGTAAGTGACTACCGCCGCCCGTGGACACTCGCAACACAAGAGTCACAAGTGCGTTGCCGGCCTTTTACGTAGGAGTACGCTCTTTTCTTGAAGGTTTGAAGGTCGTATCGGTCTGGAAATACGGCAGGCGACAATTTGTTCCATAGGCTGGTTGTGCGAGGCAAAAAGCTTCTTGAGAAGCGCAAAGTGGTGGAGTTGGATATTTTGTCGCGTAGGACGATGGCGGAAACCTGCAGCCGGTATAAGTCCGAATAATTCCTCTGAACACTCCCGTTGATATAAGCGATAAGGGCACTTGGACATTGTTTAATATATAGTATCTTCAAATGAATTACTCTTACTATTTCCTCTTTTCTTTAATAACTGGATTGGTATTTGAGCTCTACCTTTTTGTTTGATAACAATGATAAATTGTTCATATAACTTTTCCTCCTGCCGTGAGTGAATAAATACTTTTATAAAATGTAAAACGAAAGGAAAACTAGGGTGCGCAGAATGCCTCAATGATTTCCAATCGTCCTCCCAATTGGACGAGTGACGTAACGGAAATTAGAAACTCCTCATCGAACATTTTTTTCTATACAAATAAATATAGGTCCCTCTTGAAAATAATTCAGCTGTCTAAGTAAATATTAAGGATTGATATTCCTTTTATGTGATTAAAAATGACAGTTTTTTTTCATTCTTGTGAATTTAAAAAACCCTATACTTGAATAAGATTATGATAAGTGGACATAATTTTTAGTATTATTACATAAAATGCAATACTATAATATTATTGCTCGTTCTTAGCTCTAACATAATAATAAGAAATGTCCTAAGCGCTATACGAGAAATTAGTTGTTTAAATTCTTTTTACTTCTTTCTTTTAAAATACTTTCTTATAATCTGATGTCATACTGCATTTTATACTTACATTAAACTGATTTAGTTTATATTACAAGATTACTCTTAGAACATTAAACTTTAACTGTTGATGTTTCATTAAAACTAAAGTACCTGCACAAATGTTTCTATACCAATGGTAACTACTGTGTAGCGTAATTAACAAAACATTTAAAAATGTAGTGTTGACGATTGGCTTTTATCCAGCGTCTAGTGTGCGAGTTGTCTTCGCGACATCGCATTCCCGCTTTACACCAATTTTCACGGCATTAAGCGCTTAAAATGCATTTCACTCAGATTGTAAAACTCACAAAGAGCAATTTGTTCGTAGATTTCTTATCAAAAGTCAGTAAGTTGCAACAGTTTGTTTCTCAGAAATTTTCTATGTTGAACTCCAGATGTCAAGACCTGTTAAATATTACATCGATAAGTAAGAAATCCTAAACTTTCTACTAATAAACAATATCTGTAAAAGGATATATACAACTTGAAATACCTATTGAATAATGTTGTAACTTTAAAGAATTAGAAAACATTTTCTGGATTAAACATTGATTAAGGAAAATATAAGAAACTACTGAACTCGGTAACTATAAAATTAATTAAAGTCTAGTAATCGCAGAAAAATTAAGTAGAGTTAGGAATTCTGTGTGCTGCACAAGTTCGACGTACATACTTTATCTTTAAATCCCTCTCGAAGTTTGAATCATGGGTAGTTCTTTTTATCAAGATTGCGGCGGCAATATAAGGGAAGTTTGGTAGCTAAAGCTCGTGGCGGGTCACATCTTACCTATCTTAAGTGATGCGGCTCTCAGCCGCTGTCTAATTTATAATGGACTTGGGGAAACTTCGCCCATTTTATTATGCAATGGGACGGTAACCCCTCTAATGACGGCGACCTGACTTGTCGGCGTAACCTGGAGCTCAAGGATATTAAACAGGCTTAGTAATATTTCGAGCGATTTACATGAAAGTTCGAGATAAATTCTTCTTGGTGTACCATGTATATTAATTTTAGGTAATACGAAAGTATTTGTGTATGCAATACGAGAGTGGAGCTGCGTTTAATGTAGCAACGCGGAGTGGGTGGGGTGTGGCACGGCTTGGCGAGCGTAACGAAGACGCGACGGTAGATGTAAATCTGATCTGCGTAATTGTGGCCGGCGTCTAATCTTATCACGGTGGTGTGTCCCTCTGCACCGCACTGATTAAATTACGAGCCTCAGACTGGCGCTTTGCAGCTATCTGTATAGACAGACTTCTAACTGATGCGACAACATCGATATTATTATGAAGAAAATTAAAAGTCTAACGTTAATTTTCTGCCTTGCGTTCCTTCGTATATCCAGAAGAAAACAAAGATTAAAGCTGTTATCTTAAATCCGTTATAACTGTAAGAGATATGGCTCAAAGTTCTCTTTTACTGTTCGAACAATTAAGATAAAATTAAATAGGAATCAAAATTTTATAAGCGGTCGGAAGATAAGCGTTGAGTGTTGAACTTAAAGAACTTTGCAAAATTGATATTCATGCTTTTATTATCTATCATACACCCTGTTTTGTGTATATACCATCGTGTTTGGATTGGATAACCAGAATAATTTGTTCTCTTCAAAAGTAAATTACTAATTCGAGGTACAGCAAAATAGTAAGTGCGTAATGAAGTCGGGAAACTGGCAGATGAAAATATGATATTCGTAATGACGGCAGCGGCTAACTAATTTCATTCGTCTGCGGATCCTAAACGAGTTAGGTCACGACGTCGTTACGAGAGTTGTTGCCTGCCGGCACTCCGGCCCATTACTTCGTATATGCTACTACTAAACCGCACATTATAACTTGCTCTTCCTTTTTAAACTATAATACGTTAATGATAATATAATCATTTAAATTACACAAGTTTTGATGATGAACCCTGATTATAATAAAAATGTTAGATACTGTTTATTCGTTTTTACGGATTTGTGAAAATTAACTTTAGTTTTGAATTATCTTTATAATATAGTTATCCTTATCGCTGTTTAATATATAAATTAATGGGACAAAAGAAGCAATTTCGGTACTACGAAATTGCTTGTATTCTCCCATCTTGCTTGAATATTCTTAAAAGAAGAATTTGTAATAAGTATTGATAAAAAATAATATTCTTTTATTTCATTTTAAAGAATATGTGTCATCACTAAATTGTATAATATGTACTGATATATGTTTTAAGCAGAGCGTAAGCATCAAACATCTGTCTTTGCTAAATCATAAAATCCCGGTTTCAACGCTTCGGAGGTAAAGTTAGAGCAACCTATTAACTCGTTATCTTTTAACCACCTTTAATTTAGGCCCTTCTTTCTTTTTATCTTAATTGTTGAGGCATTAAGGAGGCAAAGTTAAAGTTCGAAGGCTCGGCGGGAGACGTTCGCATCCTTTAGGACATGCCTGGAAGGCATCGTTTGATTTATAATGGACTCGTTGCAAACTTTGCCCATTCCACCGCGCACCGCAACGAACCTCTTTAACGACGGACCTTATCGCCGCAGGAGATGATTCGTAGACGTGTTTAATAATATTACGACAGATTTAATTATGGAACGTTTAAAGAGCTTCATCTTACGCTATTACTCTAACTTTGTTTGTTTCGACTTGTTCGTGAGTTCATGTTTTTAAGCTTAATTATACGTTTTTGAATAGTTACATTATCTTTGAGGTTATTATCTCTAGATATTATACCAGGTGAAATTTGAAGAGATATAGAGACACACAAACAAATATATGTATATGAGAATATATACATATACATACAAATATACATACCTGTTTTTATGCCCAGTTAAAGTTATTATTATATTTTCCAATTGTGACACTCATCCTGTCCAGTTCCGCTCCATCGGGAGATCTGGTTTAGTATGACTTTCATTTCATATAATTTTCAGTTTCTATAATGCTCTTTTTATATAACGTTTGACGTAATTTTTTTACTAATTTCCAGGCATATTTCTGTATGAATAAGTAAATATCAGGAAACATGACACTGTTATAACCTCATCTAACCCAAATGATTCACCAACAATAGGTAGGTACATATAAGGAGAAAGAAAGAATAAGAAAAGACGTTTCTAAATTATATTAAAATTACTTTTAGATTTTGAATATTATGGTAATTGAATATTAATTCAAATGTGCATTACAGAAAATGGTTATTAAGCCATATAAAATTAGTTAAAACAAAATTATATCAATAATTCATTATATCATTTGATCGTGATATTTATAAAAATGTATTAAACGAAATCAGGTCATATGAGCAATCGAACTTTTGTTATTACTTCAAACGTTATACACCCCACCTACCTTACCTACTTTGAAGCTAGTTATAATAAAATGAATTACTGAGTCAAGTAAGGTTAAGACATCAATGATTTGGTATAGTGAAAGAGTTTAGAAGAATACAAGTGATAAGTAATATTTTAGAATAAAATGTAATAGATGTGGTTTAGTTCAATGACAAAAAGATATCAAAGTTGCAAGGATTTATAAACAACAGACTATTTTGTTGTACATAACATAAGGAAATAATAATCTTATACATAGAATACTACTTCAAAAAACCTACATTATCAAAGCAAACATTTATAAAAGCTCGCAGAACTACAGTCGCTTTTGATACAACCTTTATAAATATTACAAAAAATATCGAACTGTGTGTTACGTATTCATAAAAGAGAAATTTACATGCGATAAAAGCAGATAGGTTAAATTCATTTTCACAAAGGTTTAGGAATAACTATTTATGTTTCCAATGTTCCAAAAACTAGAACTATATACAATACACTAAAAAGAAATATCGAAGTTATAGAAAATTAACATCTCAAAGGAGAATGTACAAATTGTATATGAGTATTTTATAGTTCGGATTCTTGTTGTTGGCCGAATATCTCTTTTTACGTCCGAAAATATTGGTTAGGTTGACACACTAATGCAATGGCGTAGAGAGAAATGAGCGAACATCTTGCACGAGACGGCTTAGCTTAGTTTTGCTAAAAGCCCACTTAGAGATCTCTTCGGTTACGGATTTGTGAGGAGGGTTCTCGAAGTTTTCACGGAATCCCCGACCAATAAGTTATTTTGGGGTAGATGTAAGCAAGTAGAGTTGATCGAAAACCATTTTAGGACCATAAACTTGAATTAATGGGTAAATAGTAAATTAAAAATGGATAGACAAACATAATTAAGTTCTTAAGTCGACTGTTTTTTTTTGCTTTACATTTAATTGCAAGATAATGAAATGATAAATCCACTTCTAAGTTAAAAAAGTAATTGGCGGAAATTACATGTTACTCTACATTTTTTACATTTAGGAATCGCTTTCAATAAATTTTTTTTTTTTTTTTTTGCTTATACTCTGTGCTCGATCAGTTGAAATTTGAAGGTAATATTCCTAAAGCCAAGTGGAAAGATATAAAGAATGAAAAATATAGCTTATTACAGTTCATCGTGCAGCAAAATGCTTGTATACTTTTTTATAGTAGATTATCTGTTGACGAAGGCAAGGTTCTGGTTACTATTTCTGGGTTGGGCAAAATTATTCATTCTATTTATTAGAATATGTTCAACATGTTTATATATTAGACTTTTAAGATTCCTTTAATTGAATGCTCTTCTTAGATATTAACATGTGTGATCAGTGTAATTGGGTAAAAAATATAGAAACCGAATAAAAATAGAGACAAAAAGAAAAGAAGCGTAGATAGTCTTACAATTTTTATTGATTGAAACAAAGTTCTCTCATTAAAGGACGGCTTGGAGCATTGTCCGTTATTGCAATGTTTAAGGGTGAGGTAGTGTGTGGTATGAGGTAGTAGAGCCACGCTGATTTATTCAGCAGGAATGGGCCGGCTCGACCGGGGCAGTACTACCCTCTCACAGAAAACCAGCCTAAAGTGACAACATTCGTGGTGTCGCCTTTCGCTGGTGAGTGAGAGACCGGAGGCCCATCGATGCAGGGGTGACAGTTATCGTGGTATGTGTGTCAGCAGTGGAGTGCTGTAGTGTCATTGTAAAGGCGGCGTGGATCGAACCGTCGGCCAGTGAGACTAGTGGTGGTGCCGCTGGCCGCCCGCGGCATAGAGAGGGGCCCAACCACGGCTAACCACCCTGGGAGGCTGCCCCGTCAGGTCGCGCATAATCCACGGAGTGGCTCGTCGTGCCGGTTAGTGACCGGATGGTGGGACCCGGCGACCACTTCCGGGAGGGTACGGGGGCCCTTTCGTCCGTCGGTTCGGTCACCGTCATGCTTCACCGATACATGATGACACAGCATTTTTAGTCTCAGTTTACATTGCCACAATGACTGTCATGCCTTTTACGCCCCCTTCCTCTTCTATTATGGCAGCACAAAAAAGGAAAATGGTCTTACAGCGGCATCCTCCTCTCCCACCAACCCGCTTTTTGAGGTGGAGTTCACTAACATACGTGGACTCCATGCAAACCTCAGTGCCGTACACCAAAACCTCGAGACGGATCGGCTGGCCATGCTTTTTCTTACGGAGACACAAATACGCCGCCCTGCCGACACGACATATCTCCACTATCCCGGCTACGTGCTCGAGGAGTGCTTCCTCGCATGGGCTGGAGTGTGCCTTTTCATCAGTGCGGATGACTAGAAGACACATCCTTCTCAATCCTTTGGCTCCACGTGGATTTTGGCTCTATGTGGATTTACGTGTGCCTCTATCGCTCCCATTCCGGAGACTCCGAGACAACTCGACTCTTTGACCACCTGAGTCAAGCAGCGGATAAAGCGCAGGAGCAGTTTCCGACCGCCGAACTGGTGTTTTTGGGAGATTTTAACGCCTACCATAAGTCCTGGCTTCGATCTTCCAAAACTGACCACGCTGGTGGAACTGCCCACGCATATGCTCTCACGCATGACCTTACCCAAATGGTACTCCAGCCCACCAAGATACCAGACATAACGGGTCAAGCGCCCTCTTTGCTGGACCTACTGCTGACGAATCACCCATCGCAGTACAGCGTATCGGTTCTCGCCCCTCTGGGATCCTCCGACCACTGCCTGGTGTCGACCTCAGTGCCTCTTGTTACCCCTCCACGACCTGTGGTAACAAGACGGCGGTTATGGCACTACTCGTCAGCAGACTGGGATGGAATGCGGGAATATTTTGCATCCATCCCCTGGGCTCAACGCTGCTTTAAAGACAGGGATCTGTCGCAAAGTGCGTCTGCCGTGACTGACGAAATCACTGTCGGTATGGAGTATTATATCCCCTACAGTGAAGTCGCCAGCACGAAGACCCGTCCCTGGTTCAATCGCGAGTGCACCCGTGCCGTTGCTCAAAGCAGTCGGCCTACCGCGCATGGATCAGGGCCCGCGCTCATTGTGACCCAGACATCGCACATATACACATATAAAAGCAGCACTAAACAGAGCCACTAGGGAATGCAAGAGGGCTTACATCAGAGCAGATGCCCAGCGCATTGCACGGTTTGGTCAAGAACTCGTCGCATACCCGTAGGGGTAGCCGTAAGTTTTGGCGATTGGTCAAAGCCGTGCAGTCCAACTACTGCCAACCTTCGCTGCCGCCGTTAACCTACCCTGACGGATCACTGGCCCACGAGCCGCAAGAGAAAGCGAAACTACTAGCTGACCTCTTTTCGGCTAACTCCGTGCGGAGCTTCGGTCACTCGATGTCTGGAAAGCCAGTGGACCCGATGGTATTCCGGCGGTGGTTTAAGAACTATGCACCTGAGTTGTCTCCCGTACTGACGCGCTTGTATCGCCTGTCCTATTCCTCAGGAATTGTTCCGGAGGCCTGGAGAGAAGCGAATGTTCAACCCATTCCCAAAAAAGGCGACCGCTCCGATCCAGCCAATTACCGACCTATAGCCGTCACTTCCATACTCTGTAAGGTGTTGGAGCGGATCATCAACACCCAATTAATCCGCCACCTAGAGGATCACTCCTTGTTAAATGATCGGCAACATGGTTTTAGGCCGAACCGATCCACTTCTAGCGTACGTCACACACCTTTGGGGTGAGGCTATGGATAGGCATGGGAAGTCTTTGGCCATCAGCCTCGACATTGCCAAGGCCTTCGATAGGGTCTGGCACCGCTCGCTTCTCTCCAAACTTCCTGCATTTGGTCTGCCACCTAAACTCTGCAACTGGGTTGCTGCCTTCCTCCATAAGCGCCGCATTAGGGTTCTCTGCGACGGCGCGGCCTCAGACTTCCAGGAGGTAAGCGCTGGTGTACCTCAGGGCTCCGTCCTATTGCCTACGCTGTTCCTCCTCCATATCAATGACATGTTGGCCCTTGGCAATATACATTGTTATGCAGACGACAGTACAGTACACGGGCGATATTTCGGACATCCTACTGCCAAGCTGGCAGACGTTGAGGGAAAACGACAGGAGCTTGTCGCTGAGCTCGACCGGGTCTTGAGCTGCATTTCCCAATGGGGCTGTAGAATCTGATCGAGTTCAGCGCCAAGAAAACACAAGCGTGTGTGTTCTTTACCAAAAAGTCTCCATTCCTTCCCTTTCCTACTCTACAGAGCACTCAACTGCCACTGCAGAATAGACTTAGTATCCTGGGTATGGATATTTGCCGGGATCTCAATCCGTGCGGTTACATCGAGAGTGTCACTAAGGCGGCCTCGCGAAAGCTAGGCGTTTTGAACAAGGTGAGACGGTTCTTCTCGTCCGAGCAACTGTGTCTTTTATACAAGACCCAGGTTCGCTCCTGCGTGGAGTACTGCTCTCATCTCTGGGACGGCTATGCGCAGTATTTGCTTGACGCTGTCGATCGGTTGCAACGGCGCGCAGTCCGCATAATCGACTGTCCTGAGATCATCCAGTCTCTTGAGCCTCTGCAGTTGCGAAGAGATGTCGCCTCTATGGCAGTCCTCTATCGCCTACATCACGGGGAGTGTTCTGATGAGCTCTTCCAATTGGTCCCACCTTCTCCCTTCCTCTACAGGACTACACGTGCTGGCCTGAGGAGTCGAAAATATACGTACCCGAACTAAACGGTTTGGCTCTTCTTTCTTGTGCCGATCGGTAAAAGCCTGGAATTCTCTACCAGCGCACGTGTTTCCTTCCCACTTTGATCCCGGGTCTTTTAAGCGGGGCGTGAAAAAGCATCTCACCAGGCCGCCATAGTGTGGGTCACCATGCTGCATTGACTAGACATGCAATGAGGATGGTGACCACCACTTTTTGACTCCACCTATTGCTTTCGCTTTCGAGCAAAGTGGAGTCACTATGGTAGGCTAATATATTTAAAAAAAAAAGAGAGTCCAACGGGACATAGATGAGAAAAAATTACGAATTAGAATTGAAAAAAATAAAATGAAGAATTAAGTTAGAAATTACGATGATGTGAGTGACCACACGTGACCATAATTTAATATCTTCGCTGAATGTACTGAATGTATATTTAAGCATAGGGGAGCCATGATTAAGCACGAATCTTGTCTGTCCGTCTTGACCGTGCGATATAACGGCCTCGCAAAAAGTTGATTGTAAAGCATTTCCAAAATTTAGTGAGGTTTGCGGAGGCCACACTCCCCCTCTCCTCTTTCCTGTCCTCTCACCCCCCTCTTCTCTTTTCCATTTCCTCATACCCATCTCCTCTTACATCTCTTTGCATCCTCCCATATGGACGGTGGTAATCACTTACCATCAGATGGCCCGTCTGTCGTCCATCCCCTATATAAAAAATAACAGAAAAACAGTCGACTCTGAATATTTTTATATTTATATTATGAATATAATATATATATATATATATATATATATATATATATTTACTCGTATTTTATGGCCAACAAGGGCTATGGCTGAATTATTGAAGAAAAAATTTATATAAGAAAGTTACGTCTAGTTATATTTGTTATATAGTTCCTCTCCACTCCAGGCTTGAAAGCTATACAAGTACTCGATATAATCTACATAACTTAAATACCATGATTATCAATTTTACTAGTGTCCTGAAAAGGAAGGATAAAAACTAAACTCACATTATATTACATTACATGGCAGAATTCAGGGTCGTGCTTATTTTTCGGATTGTGTGACAGTAGTTGGACATCAACCCAGTTGTGAGCATGTCGACACTCGTAACAACAAAGTTGTTGTTTGCTAGGCTTCTGGAAGTGTTTTGTTAGTCTAACAACACAGGAACGGCCGAATATCCAGGAGATATACGTATACTTAACTAATTAAGAATACTCATCGATTTTACAGTAACCGAAACATATTGCTAGCTATTAAATACACAACTAGCGCAATATTCTAAAAGAAGGTGGCATAAGCATAGTTTGGTGTATCATATGACTTAGAAACACATAGTTTTATAACTTAATTGCATTTTCGCTTAACAAAAAGGAAATTTGTGTTTTAATTAAAACATGCGTCGGCGTTACTCAAGATTGTATCATGGTGAACACGATCATTACATTGGTGGCGGCGCAGTTGGGCGGTCGTTGGAACAAGTGCTCTCGGCTGCCCTGATCTTGGGTTCAGTTTGCTCATGCGAGCGCACCAGTATTCAGGCACGAGAAATATGCTAGAATTTGAACAGGCGGCGCTCGCATGCAACGCGAGTGTAACATAGCTGCGACTCGTTGTGGCATGTTATTGCAAACCCACATACGTGCTACTGTCGACTATCTGACATTTCATGCCGATGAACCGGCTACGTGCGCATACTTACAGACATTTGCATAAAATAGGAAATCTTTTCGTGGAATTGCAACGTGAATAGAATTTAACATTACGAACATTTATTTGAATATCGTAATCATTCACTAGTTGTCACACATTTATAATTTTAATAATGGTTTCCTACGTGTTATGATCTTTATTTTCTGTGACGAAGGCTACTTTTTTACTTTGTTACGGCCTTTTCTTTTTACCTTATTCATACCTAAAATATGAAATTTAAATAGTTTTAACAGACTGCATTGATATGCGAAAGAGGAAGGAAAGATACTTACATGACAATAAACGTTTCCATCGACAATTAATTTTATTTAAATATAAATTGTTTTCCAGTGCCAATCTGAAGATGTACCTTAGTTTAAAAACAATATATAAAAAAAGTGGAACAAGCATCTTATTACGTATAAAGAAAACGTTTTACTGTTAGCAATATTTCGCATAAGTCAATAATTCTAAAAAAATACGGACGAAAAGGCAAATCTTTTTAACCGATGCGGGAAACTAATGGCACAGGCGAGGCTTTCGATGAAATCCGCTTCTTGTTGTCAATACAGGGCCAACCGTGATGCCTCCCCCAGTTAAGCCTTTATTTTGGAAGTAAGAAAACACTATCTCGGCTTTTATTGCGCTCGCACCGCAGACAGCTTCACAAGTAAATAAATGCAATAACATAAAAAGAAAAAGTCGGCCAAACGGAAATCAATAGAAATTCTATTGATGTATGTATAGTATAGTATCGGTTTTACTTTTACTGGTTGTTACTTTATACTATAATGATGTGTCTGCAATCTCGAGCGGTAACACGAATATATGTTTTTGCATTTATTAGTCGTCACGTTACTGTCTGGTAGAATTAATATTTAGACCCAAAATATACTACTGTCAGTCATGTCAGTTATTAAATCTCACAGAAAGTACAAAAATCAGAACAATCATTATACATAAAAATATTCTTTGTATTTAAACCTTAGAAATCTTAGAACGATAGTAATAATTGTATGCAAAACGGTTACACATATTTGCATACAATTATAAATAAATAAATAATAGTGTGTATTAAATAACAAACTTGTTTACATTTAATGTAATTTAGTGTGTAAACGAATGGCATCATTACACTGTTGAGACACTTATCTGCAGTTTGGCTATTACTAACTAATCTACGTTTCTGGTTGATAGTGGGTGCATAGGGAGTTTTGGTGGGAACCAAATGAAGCCGGCTCCCTCGGGGAGTGGGACCGGGTATCTGCGGTGCCGGCAGTTAGCCGGCTGTGGCGTCACCTTGCGGCTTATCGGCCGTCCGGTCATGCCAACGCCTGTCGCCGCTCGTCTGAGCTGAGCTTGCCGCTTGCCTTTTACTCATGGCACTACTGGTAATTAAAATACTTGTTATATGTATAACTCTAGATAATCAGCCTCGTTGAATTGAATGCAGGATCGAAGATTCATTTGTAGATACACTCTAAATTAAAACCCTTTTAGAATCTGTTATTTTATTTTAATAGTTTTGTTTAGCTACAAATGAATTATCAAACGAGCTAAAGTCAACTGTTGCGGAAAAGACGTGGAACTATCGATCCACTTTAGCTGTAGAACACTATATGCTTTGCTTTGCGTACTTTGCTATATGTATATACATATGTAGTCGATGGAGGAAGGTATATAAGATGAGATAATAATTCTATAACAACCACTGTAGATTAAATAATAATATATTATTACCACAATCACGACTAATTGCGCATAATACGACATCATTTAAAAAAAAACTATTCATTGTACATCTTCTTGACTTTACAGTTTTAAAATACCTATTTTAGTTTTTAAAATGTCTCGTCTGAAGATCGAGGTGCAAATTCAGCGTAGGGGTTGTAAATCATATCTTGCTCCATTTATATGGACACTTTATTACGACGGCGCGTTCTAAATCAAATGATAAAAAGCTTCTTATTTTATGTTTCCTTTCGCCGCTATAGGCATATTGTCGTCTTTTCACCGCATGCTATCTTAGTGAAGCCCATTCAGGAATGTTATTTTGCATTAGATATAAACAAATTTCATTTGATATAAAACGTTTTATAATGATTTCATTGTATATTTGAAATGCTTCTTGTATAAGGGAATGAAAACGGTTTGGTTTCAATACTAGTATATTTAAATCTATTTAACTGAATTTTGGGGTTCCTTTCTAAGAATTGATTATAAAGATGGTAAAAAACAGTTAAACTCAGACATTGTTGTACACGGAAAACGTGTGTTTCTTCCTATCTATTGGATAGTTTCTAAGTAACAATTAAATCATAAATCAATTACGGGTGTGTTTTTTTTTTCATTGCTTATTTACCCTTCCTTAGTCACGAAGTCAAACAAGAATTCTTATAGTGTATTAGAGTCTTATCAACGGCAAATCACGTTTTTAATAAAGGAAATTAACTCATGCAAAGTTGTTTGAGCTCTAAAGTCTGTAATTAATGTTACCTTATATGAGCCAAGGTTCTTGACTGAGCAGGCGAGACGCACACTTCGGCCAGCGGGGACAGTCACGTTCTGAATGACATCCGTAAACTCCGGCTCCTCAACAACTGTAACAATAACAACAAATTTTATAAATATGAGGTTAGACATTGGGAAAATATAATTATTAGATATAAATTTCCCTAAAAATATAACTTGATAGAGACTGGACTGACTTAGACGGTCTAGCAATAATAAAATGTCAAGTGATCATGTGGCAGCTCTTTCACGGAAAGGTTGGATTTGAAACTGATTTCTTTACACAGAATCTATGTACATTCTTGGTTTGTGGCCTCACTTTGAGTTTAAATGGGAGCTTCTGGGTTTAACTGAGCCAAGTTGTTTTTAAATTACTGACAACAATTCCTCTGAATTAAGCATCATAGGCCACTTGATTATTTTATTAGAAATTACTGTTACAATTCAGAATTAAGACAAGTATCCGATACGCGCTTATAGTTTCGTACTGAAAACCTAGGAATAAAATAATAACGTAAAATAGTGTAAATCTGTCTATCTCTTTTGTATTAGTGCTTTTAAAAGAATAATCGATCAATAGTTGTTTTGGTTCAATTGTAGAGTGAAATGTAGTGTGATCATGTTAACATGTAGTATTATCAAAAAGTGTGTATTTTTTTTATATAGTTAAGTATGTTTTATCAGCGGTCTGGTTACCATAATACAAGCTCTGCTTAGCTTGGGATCAGACGGCCATGTGTAAGATGTGTGAAGTTGTAATTATTAATTATATATGTATATATAAATTAATAACATTACCTCTCCTCTCCTATTAGTGCTACCATTACTCTAAATCACCAGGTAGATACCTGGTAGATACCTATTACCTTTATTACCAGGTAGATACCTGGTATTAAAAGGTAATTGAACCTACAATCTCTTAAAGCTTGTGCTACCTTTTTAAGCACAAGGCAGCCGAGAGTTTTCAGGTTATTAAATTTCCATATGATCTGATGTCTTATAGCAAGGCGTAAAGCGTTATTCACAAGATATAATTTACATACATTGTGCGATTTGGTCTGAGTCTTATCGACTTGACAAGATTTTACAGTTATGAGGACATTTTTGTGTCAAAAGATACGATTTGTAATTCTCAAATTATCAAAGCAGAACGCTTTTAAACAAATTGAGTGGGCGATAAGGAATAATGTCGTCGTTTATCAAGCTCCAAGATAGATGGCCTTTGCTCTGCTCTGCCCATTTTAAATGCGTTTGTCTTCGACTTGCCAAATTGGCTTTCTTTGTTTTCTTCTCAAGTTCTTACGGTTATATCGGTACACCAGAGAGAATGAGAACTATTGAGTACGTTCGAACGATACGAACGATTTATATCGCTCTGATATAAATGACATAGCTACTTTTAGGGAAATGGTTTATTTATTTGATATCTGCATGACGCCTTTAAACTCTCTTGGAATCTTTAGTGTAATTGTATAATGAGTAGGTACTTATTGTGTATTGTTGATTAAAACTGTAAATATATGTTACTTTTTTCAGTTAGGTCATAAATAACTTAGTTTGTTGCTCGTATCTAATGTAAGAAAACTTAGTGAAGTTATTAGTTGACTTAGAAGTTACATGAATTATGTATTCCTTGTAACTGTCTGCCTGTGTCTACACCTTACCACTTTTTATATCGATTCCAATTGTTATAATCAATACCTTTCAGAGTAATTGAGGATCAGCGAAAGAGGGTTATGATTTTCTTGTGTGTGTGTTTGTGTATGTGTGTGTGTGTGTGTGTGTTTGTGTATATATGATGTTTCTTTGCAACGCCTTTTTTTTTTACAGCCTGACCAGGGTATAACATTTCGAGATAAAGTCGTGCTCATCATACAATTATTTGTCCTGGATTTTAATCAAGCCCATAACCTTGGCAGTGAGGATTACTGGCGGTGAGACCAACAGGCAAGTTAATATAATATATTTTCTCTATTATTCTCATTATATTGGAGTATTAAAATGTTATAAAATCTTTTCAATGTTTTAAATTAATTTAAGTCTTACATCAAATGAAAATTGTGATGTTTATTTTATGCAGCTACTATTTAATGTTATTCGAAGAGTAAATACTAGTAAGAAAATCAAGGGAGTATATCTTTTTAAAAGCACATTAAAAAACCATGCGTAAATGCTTTGCTGCAAATATCTGCGAAGTATTCAAGATAAGGCAACGCCGTATTTAATTAAATGTAGATATTTTAAAAATCTCAGGGAAATATGAGAGCGCATTAAATAAGGAATGTACTCTAGCTTTATTTGCGTTCGTAGTATTTTAGAATGGGTGGTGTAGTTGTATAACAATTTTCTTACACATTTTATATAAGTACGTATGTGTAAATACTCATAGTTTCTTTTAAAATCAAACCATACACTAGAAATAGTCTAAAGCTTCTATGTAGTTACTAGGACTTCTAGAACGGGGACAAACATTGTTAATAAATTATATTCATATAAGTACATCATATAATTAATATTATTTACATTGCATGCAAATATTTGCACTGAGCTAGAATCGAATGAATGACTTTCGGAATTACAGTTGTCCGCAGATCAACTGCTGGTCCGAAGATCAATTAGCTTGTGGAGAACAAAATGTTTTTTAAAACATTTAACTAGCTCCTTATATGTATACTTCTTATTAAACACAACGATTGCTTGTGGTAGAGCCATGCTTAGGCACGAATGGGCCGGCTCGACCGGTGCGATACCACGGCCTCACACAAAACCGGTTGTGAAGTAACGCTTGCGTTGCATTTCCCCGAATTGAGTGAGGTTTCCGGAGGCCCAATTCCCCCTCCCCCCTTTTCTCTCCCCTCTTCTCCTTTCTCCTTTTTACCATCTCCTCATCCCTTCTCTCTTCTTTCCACTCCCTGCATTCCCCATCCCTCATCACCCTCAAAGGCGGCGGTGTCACTTACCATCAGGTGACTCGTCTGTTCGTCTGTCCCCCTATAGTATAAAAAAAAAAATAGCAACAAGTGGATTACGTATTAAACACATATCAGACTGATCCGAGCCGTTGTAAATCTGTTTTCTAGAACTTCACCCAAGGAGCGGCGCAATTGGAACTTCGAAAAGATAGTGGTAATAATATGCTGTAGGAAGAAAATTAAAACATAACCAGAATAATCTGAATTTTATTTTATACATGTACAGATTATTTTTTTATAACATACTAAAAAAATAAATAAACGTTGTACAAAACTTAATATACTTTGCCGGTTTTCTATGGCAAGTTATTACGACCTAGCTAATTTCCAGTAGGTCATAATCATAACTTTTAAACGGGTTGTTTTTTTTGACATAGTTTTTTTGCATTATTATCACTATCACATTTTTGGTATTATCACCTCCATTTCTCATAAAAATAGGTGTAATGTGTAAAGTTAAACATTTTAAATCTTTAGTAATTGTTGTTTTCAAATTATTCAATCCGCTATTAAGAAAATCATTAAAACGAATATTTAAAACTTTCAAAAACTACAAGGTACACAATACAAAAAAATTACTGCCATGAGCTACTTTCAGTTTATAACATAATCCATGTACACATAACAATACACCGCAATTAAAAAAAAGTGTTAAAGGTCCAAACTGGAAATTTCCCCGTTGTTTAAAAAACAAGTACATATAAATATTTGTCAAACAGTAACCGAGATGGGTGTTTCCAAGTCTGTGTAGAAACGCTCTGTGATGGCTACGACAACATATTGCGTTAATGAATATTCAAAGTACAGAATTCAGTGCTTGATCAATAGGACCAGTCTTTAATGCAGCGAACACAAAACTCTGAGATGAATCAATGGGGTTTACTCAGCTCGACGCAAAAACTAATCGTCTTGTTTGAGCATAAACATGAATCGGCGAGACGGTCCTATTGAACAGGTCTTTACCTCGACGTTTATACGTACTATGTGAAGAATAAACTTGTTCAAAGGCGAAAGTTAGTTTTGGTTTCCTTGGGCTCTACATATATTACCACAATGAGGTGCTTTTTTCATTTGCGATATTAAATAAATGCTGGAAGTTAACCAGGCTGTTTTTTTTTTAATATACGGGGGGGGGGGACAGAACAACTGACGGGTCACGGGAGGAACACTTTCGCCTATGGCCACGTGCAACTGAAAAGTCGTAAGTGAGCTGGAGGGGCCGGCCCATTCGTGCCTAAGCATAGCTCTCCATCAGTAAAATGGTTTCGTATTTTTAAGTATTATGAGAGCTATCTAATCATAGTTGCAAAGCCTACAAATCATGTGCATAATTTAATCTATTGGTCTACAGTTTTTTCTTTCCAAATGCGTGTGTATTGTTAAATGATAGGCAAGATAAAATAACATTCACAAATAAAGCCAGTACATGAAATATATACATATAAACACACTCTATCATAAATAGCGTCGTGTGTCGACATTACCTACAGTACATCCGTAGCAAGATTTAGCGCACATAGCACTGTTGGCACAATGCTAACATTCGGTTCTACTTATATGTTGGTGTTTACGTACGGGGCTCTAAGAGATACCCCGACTGAAGATGAAAGCTCCGGTTGTTGCGTGTTTGCTCACCTGATCGTATTAGCTCCAAGCACGACGCTCCATTTTCTATCCGAGTGCCCCTGACTCAACGGATGTAAATCGCACATTAACATCTATAACGCACCCAATTAGCTGTATATGCGTCTACCTTCATCGGTAACAATGAATATAACATGATTGTGGTACCCTTTTGAACCATGGAAGGTATTCATTACGTAATAGATTAAACATTGTAATTTGCGATATTCATTATCAAGCACCTACAAACACGTCGTTAATTTTGGGATTGTCAGTTTGGAGTGTAACATGAGTAGCCTGCAATCACTGAATGATTAACCTAATTTCTTTATGCTACTTAGGTCGTGAACTAGATAATAATGTTAGTAAACGATTTCAGAATTAACAGAGTATTCCTTACATTTTTAATACTGTTTCATGAAAAGCTATTAAAAGAAAGTTAGAAAATTCAAAGATTAGGAAATAAACCTTTTTATCTTAAGGAATTATAATGGAATGGATGTACAACGAAATACTCTTACAAGTCCACAGTCTGGCAAATTAGTTGTATGCATCAAAAATCTTTTTCGCGATTCTTACGAAAGATTTCTCACGAAAGCCCGTATTAAACTTGCAACACTAACACTGGAAATTTTATTGCAAAACTTCTTTCCTTTCATAATAAACTCTGTTGACTCCACAAGAAAAGCACAGTACTACGCTAATAGTATCTTGTACACAGATACCGGACCCATCTTGCGGCTTGCAACTTATTAAAAACAAACATTAAATTATATATTATGAAGTAAGCGATCGACCCTTTCTGGCGATAAATTCTTTCTAAGTTTTTACTTAATTCAATATTTTTTTATATTACTAATGAGTAATCGATTTAGGTATTGGCGATGAAACAGCCAACACAGCGCTAGCACCAATACCTAAATCGATACACATATATTATAGTAACTGATAGCTTTGGTAATGAGTAAACCTTTCTCAAATCAAATAAAAATCATTTATTTCAATTAAACCAATCTTCTTAGTTCTTTTTGAGCTGTTAAGAGAAAAAGTCAGTCAGTCCAAGTTGATCATGAAGGTAGTTGTCTATACCAATCCGTAGATTCTATGGAATAGAATAGGCAAAAGAAAACAAGTTATTTTTTGTTCAAATATTTTACTTCTAAGCGAGCATGACACACTTAGAACTGACAGGTGATATATTCTTAAATAAGTGATTACACAGTTCTCAAATGTACAACTTAATTATTTATAATACAATTATTTATTTGAAACATATAATGAATTCATAAAATACATATAATTTAAAACATTTTTAGAAAACCATGTCAAGTGCATTGATGCTTTTATGTCATGCACATAAAAGCATTAATGTCATTATAAATGTGTGAAAACATCAATAAATTGTGACATTTGAAAAATATAAAATACAGTACATATATACATATATATATACATATTGATCAGTTTGTCTTCCTGATCAATATCTGACACAAGCAACATTCTTGGCCAATAATATTAGTTTAGTAGGATATCACTAGCACTCAAGTCAACGACCCAAACTAAGAGTCACACGAGACAACACAAACAATAACAGCCACAAGAAAATACGACACATTTGTAAATTATATATGTGACTTGGTAATAACAACTCAGAGAGAACGCATGTACGTTTAAGTTAATAAGAGTGTCATACAGAAGAGGCCTTCTATTTGTTTCAATAATACCGTACATTAAAATTAACAAGGGTAACGCTACCAAATAATCTTACATACCGCACGGCAGTGCGGCTCGTGCAAGGGTATTTAGGGGTTAATTAAGAAACCGCAGACAGCGGCGAGGGGGAGGGTTAATCCCTTTGTCACCGATGGTAAGACGCTCTCTCTGGTACGGCTGTGCCATACGTATAATTGTTGTGATTACAATGTAGCTCCAGTGTCGATTAAATTTCTACATGTGTAACATCATATTGTTAATATCTCAATATATCCAGCGCACGTACGTATCACTTATGTGTATTCTAAAAAGTTAATTTATTATGTAGCAGTGTCACAGACTGGCAATATTGGGAACGTATGACTTACTACCAGTAATTATAAAAATAATAAGAAGGGGATTGTAGAACTATATTACAATGAAAATAGTATGTCAATTAGATTATTTCCAAAAACACTGGTTTCTTTTTAATATTGACAATAAGGGTAAACTGTTATTTTCATATTATCTACGTGGTCTCGAACAACAGAATTCGTATGTTACCATATATTAATTACGTATTTTATATTTATACATCGAACAAACGAACATTTGTTATGTAAACATCTCATAGTCACAGTAGTCGTTTTAGTATGATTATGATAACTTGAACTGTAAGGAACGGTTTTCTTTGTAGTTAAGTTGATTTTTTTAATGGCCGAAAAAGCTTGTTGCTTGTGCTTGTGATGTTATTTTTCTCTCGAATTAGGTTTTTAAATTTCATCGATTTTTAACATTGGTTGAACTGATTTAAATTTGTTCAACTAAAAATATATTTTTAGGTATTGGTACCTATATGTAAGTAATCTTCGAAAGTTAAACACTTGAGTTTTATTTAGGATACACTGTTTTCTGTGTATCTTCAAATAAAAAGTGAAGTGGTATGTCAGTGTTCAGTCACGAGTCTATTGCAGGGGATCCAAGTAAACCCTAGGCGACCACACCTTGAAAAGCGGGGGGCCTGGCCTTCCTTCAAATAAGAAATAAGTTGTTACTTGATAAAATTAAGTTCGAAATTCATTGTTATAATTATATAAACATATAAATATAGGTTCTATAAGCAGATATGTATATGCAAATAATGTAAATATATTATTATATCGTAACGTTGTATCCCATGATAACTAAACTAGGATTCCGTCATGGGATGGCAGGGAAATTAAGAATAAGTTTTTAAATTGAAGTTTTTTAAAATATCAGTTGCAAAGTTCGTTTAAACGCTCTTCTTAATAGTGAATTTACGTATTCTTGCTATTTAACGGTAAAATTACAATAATGTACCGACAGAAGAAAACAATACATGGAGACAGTGTAAAACGAAATATATTATAGATAGCGGAAATGTAACATACGTTTTGGAGTTTTTTTAAGCTTTTTTAAGCTTTCAACCTTGACTTAATTTGCACACGTAACTTATGAATATAATTAATAAAAACTAATAATTAATTATTATCAAAAGGATAATTAATTAAAAACTAAAACTACGACAAAAATGTTTAAATAAGCCAATGGAATTGCAATTTGCCAACAAGCATGTTAAATACGAGTGGCAATTCAAATAATTACGACGGGAATTGGGTCGACTAAATATTCCAAAACTAATAATGAATAGGCCGCTTTGACCGCCCTAACTTGAGAATAATCTCGTATTAGAGTTGGGTCCTTATGCAAATCAGAAGCGGTCAGTCGGAAGTCATCAGACGTGGCCGCCGCGCCGGGACGAGCGCGGCGGGCACATCGCACCGGGCTCACCCGCAAATTGACAGCACCTATGCCGCCAAATTGATTGCGGCTACGCAGACACCTCGTTATAACACCCGTGACACGAAACCATGACAAATAACCTACACTGCTATGTTCGATTTGTTTTGAAAATAACAAGACAAACTTACTATTTTCACTATTACTACAGTTACTAAATATTGTTGTTGTGCAATATATTTCAAAGTCGTAGAAAGAGAAAATGGAAGAACTGAAGCAAAACTTTATTCAGTTTAGACTATATATTATATATTAGACTATATATAGTATATTCACTATGTAATTCGTACGTATGGTTGTCGTTTTGTCTACTTCTAGAAGATAAAGGCCATACCGCATTCATGTACTTTACCTTGTTTTCGATATTTGTCATTTTATGATCTATATTTCTATTAATCTATAATTAGATTCTTTCTTGATGTTTATAAGACAAATGACCACAAATATTAGGTAAATTATTTATTAATAATCTTATGAAAATCAATAACAAACTTTTGTTAGGGCAAATGCGGTCTTGTAGCCAAATATTTAAGTTTATACGGCCCTTGTCACAGATGTTGCTCGTAATATTCTCATATACGATCAAATTCTTTTAAGAGATCCGCAGATAAAGAACGTGGCGTCGGGTGTTTGGATGGTTTCGGACTTTCACTTATTTGTATGCTTTACCCTTCGCCGGACGGAGACGTGACTATTCGAGATACATAAACCCTGAGTGAATACAGAAAATAGAAATAAAGTAACATACATAATATTAGTTTTAGTGGATGGATTGTGAAAAAAATGATGTAGATGGATACAAAATGGTGTTATTCGTTTTGCAGTTATTCATAGTGTGTAGTCCTTGTAATTTATCATGTAGACATCGCGTAGTAGTCTTTTTACTATTATTATTATAACTTGAACTGTAAGGAACGGTTGACTATTAGTAGTTAAGTTGATTTTTTATTGCAAAAAAAGCTTGCTAATGTTCTTTCTCTCTCGTATAGCCAGTTATACATTTCATCGATTTTTAGATTGGTTAAACTAATGTATTTTCTTTTTACTAAAAAAATATTTTTTATTTGATATTTTATTTTATTTAATACAGTATCAGTATCAGATATCGGTACCTATATAATCTATACTACTCGTAACATTATAATTGCGAAAGTAACATCGCATATGTTTCTATCTGTTTCCTTTACCTTTTCTAGACTAAACCGATATTGATTAAATTTGGTATGTGGATACCAGATACAGAATATGGAAAGACATAAGCAACTTATACAGAAATATCACGGTGGAGCCGTGGGTGGAAGCTAGTAGTTAGTTTTATATAATTCCGGAACTGCGAAAAAAACAATATGTTGCATCATTTCCATTTCAATTACTTAAAACACCGGACCCACTATGCTTTATTATTTTTATAATTTTCCCAATTAAGTTCATTTTATCAATCCTAAAACGGTTACCTTTTTGAAATAATTTTAAGGTTTTTTCAACCAACATATTTTTATACTGTTCATAGAGAGACTCCTAAAATGCGCTTTAGTAAGCTTGTAATGTGCTTAATTAAGTTCACATTGTGGAGTATTTAGCGGTACCGGTAGAAGAAAACTTTAATTAAACTGCAACCGACCAACACTTGAGGTACACAGGTAGCGTTATTACGTTATGATATACTTATTGACGAAATATATTTTAGGGTCATCGAGGCTGGGTCATGTCGCGGTCAGTTAAGCGGAAGTGTGGAAGCAGATGTTGACAGGCCGCTGGATACGGCCCCCTCCTCCTTTGCCCCTCTTATCGCCTCCCGCCTCGCCTGTCAACGGTGCTTACAAGTCATGTCGAACACCCATTCAATCTTGCTGCCCAATCATAAATATATAGTCGTGATTTTATACGTCGTAAATCGTGAGTGGCTGTGAATTTAACATGGTTTACATAGAAAAATAAATGCCTTATGTTGGGAAAAGTCATATCAGGCTACAGTTAACCTTATTTATTTACAAAGAATAGTGAAAGTCTCACGAGACTCGTGACGTACTGACAAATGTGTGGAGCACGAATAAGGAAATAAAAGTTGTCACAAGCTGACCTCTCAGAGGGTTAGAGATCAGAGTCCCAACATTCTCAAAAGACCGCCTTGACTCTAAGAGAATACACGTTAGTGTATTCAGTTTTTTATGTGTATTTTTGCAGGAAGTATAATCATCATTTGATACGGACCCTGAAGTTTTTATACAAAGACAGAAAATGATAAAAAGCATAAATGGCCTTAAAAGTTAAGATATGAAGGTGAATGACATAGTTTTTTTGCATTATTATCACTATCACATTTTTGGTATTATCACCTCCATTTCTCATAAAAATAGGTGTAATGTGTAAAGTTAAACATTTTAAATCTTTAGTAATTGTTGTTTTCAAATTATTCAATCCGCTATTAAGAAAATCATTAAAACGAATATTTAAAACTTTCAAAAACTACAAGGTACACAATACAAAAAAATTACTGCCATGAGCTACTTTCAGTTTATAACATAATCCATGTACACATAACAATACACCGCAATTAAAAAAAAGTGTTAAAGGTCCAAACTGGAAATTTCCCCGTTGTTTAAAAAACAAGTACATATAAATATTTGTCAAACAGTAACCGAGATGGGTGTTTCCAAGTCTGTGTAGAAACGCTCTGTGATGGCTACGACAACATATTGCGTTAATGAATATTCAAAGTACAGAATTCAGTGCTTGATCAATAGGACCAGTCTTTAATGCAGCGAACACAAAACTCTGAGATGAATCAATGGGGTTTACTCAGCTCGACGCAAAAACTAATCGTCTTGTTTGAGCATAAACATGAATCGGCGAGACGGTCCTATTGAACAGGTCTTTACCTCGACGTTTATACGTACTATGTGAAGAATAAACTTGTTCAAAGGCGAAAGTTAGTTTTGGTTTCCTTGGGCTCTACATATATTACCACAATGAGGTGCTTTTTTCATTTGCGATATTAAATAAATGCTGGAAGTTAACCAGGCTGTTTTTTTTTTAATATACGGGGGGGGGGGACAGAACAACTGACGGGTCACGGGAGGAACACTTTCGCCTATGGCCACGTGCAACTGAAAAGTCGTAAGTGAGCTGGAGGGGCCGGCCCATTCGTGCCTAAGCATAGCTCTCCATCAGTAAAATGGTTTCGTATTTTTAAGTATTATGAGAGCTATCTAATCATAGTTGCAAAGCCTACAAATCATGTGCATAATTTAATCTATTGGTCTACAGTTTTTTCTTTCCAAATGCGTGTGTATTGTTAAATGATAGGCAAGATAAAATAACATTCACAAATAAAGCCAGTACATGAAATATATACATATAAACACACTCTATCATAAATAGCGTCGTGTGTCGACATTACCTACAGTACATCCGTAGCAAGATTTAGCGCACATAGCACTGTTGGCACAATGCTAACATTCGGTTCTACTTATATGTTGGTGTTTACGTACGGGGCTCTAAGAGATACCCCGACTGAAGATGAAAGCTCCGGTTGTTGCGTGTTTGCTCACCTGATCGTATTAGCTCCAAGCACGACGCTCCATTTTCTATCCGAGTGCCCCTGACTCAACGGATGTAAATCGCACATTAACATCTATAACGCACCCAATTAGCTGTATATGCGTCTACCTTCATCGGTAACAATGAATATAACATGATTGTGGTACCCTTTTGAACCATGGAAGGTATTCATTACGTAATAGATTAAACATTGTAATTTGCGATATTCATTATCAAGCACCTACAAACACGTCGTTAATTTTGGGATTGTCAGTTTGGAGTGTAACATGAGTAGCCTGCAATCACTGAATGATTAACCTAATTTCTTTATGCTACTTAGGTCGTGAACTAGATAATAATGTTAGTAAACGATTTCAGAATTAACAGAGTATTCCTTACATTTTTAATACTGTTTCATGAAAAGCTATTAAAAGAAAGTTAGAAAATTCAAAGATTAGGAAATAAACCTTTTTATCTTAAGGAATTATAATGGAATGGATGTACAACGAAATACTCTTACAAGTCCACAGTCTGGCAAATTAGTTGTATGCATCAAAAATCTTTTTCGCGATTCTTACGAAAGATTTCTCACGAAAGCCCGTATTAAACTTGCAACACTAACACTGGAAATTTTATTGCAAAACTTCTTTCCTTTCATAATAAACTCTGTTGACTCCACAAGAAAAGCACAGTACTACGCTAATAGTATCTTGTACACAGATACCGGACCCATCTTGCGGCTTGCAACTTATTAAAAACAAACATTAAATTATATATTATGAAGTAAGCGATCGACCCTTTCTGGCGATAAATTCTTTCTAAGTTTTTACTTAATTCAATATTTTTTTATATTACTAATGAGTAATCGATTTAGGTATTGGCGATGAAACAGCCAACACAGCGCTAGCACCAATACCTAAATCGATACACATATATTATAGTAACTGATAGCTTTGGTAATGAGTAAACCTTTCTCAAATCAAATAAAAATCATTTATTTCAATTAAACCAATCTTCTTAGTTCTTTTTGAGCTGTTAAGAGAAAAAGTCAGTCAGTCCAAGTTGATCATGAAGGTAGTTGTCTATACCAATCCGTAGATTCTATGGAATAGAATAGGCAAAAGAAAACAAGTTATTTTTTGTTCAAATATTTTACTTCTAAGCGAGCATGACACACTTAGAACTGACAGGTGATATATTCTTAAATAAGTGATTACACAGTTCTCAAATGTACAACTTAATTATTTATAATACAATTATTTATTTGAAACATATAATGAATTCATAAAATACATATAATTTAAAACATTTTTAGAAAACCATGTCAAGTGCATTGATGCTTTTATGTCATGCACATAAAAGCATTAATGTCATTATAAATGTGTGAAAACATCAATAAATTGTGACATTTGAAAAATATAAAATACAGTACATATATACATATATATATACATATTGATCAGTTTGTCTTCCTGATCAATATCTGACACAAGCAACATTCTTGGCCAATAATATTAGTTTAGTAGGATATCACTAGCACTCAAGTCAACGACCCAAACTAAGAGTCACACGAGACAACACAAACAATAACAGCCACAAGAAAATACGACACATTTGTAAATTATATATGTGACTTGGTAATAACAACTCAGAGAGAACGCATGTACGTTTAAGTTAATAAGAGTGTCATACAGAAGAGGCCTTCTATTTGTTTCAATAATACCGTACATTAAAATTAACAAGGGTAACGCTACCAAATAATCTTACATACCGCACGGCAGTGCGGCTCGTGCAAGGGTATTTAGGGGTTAATTAAGAAACCGCAGACAGCGGCGAGGGGGAGGGTTAATCCCTTTGTCACCGATGGTAAGACGCTCTCTCTGGTACGGCTGTGCCATACGTATAATTGTTGTGATTACAATGTAGCTCCAGTGTCGATTAAATTTCTACATGTGTAACATCATATTGTTAATATCTCAATATATCCAGCGCACGTACGTATCACTTATGTGTATTCTAAAAAGTTAATTTATTATGTAGCAGTGTCACAGACTGGCAATATTGGGAACGTATGACTTACTACCAGTAATTATAAAAATAATAAGAAGGGGATTGTAGAACTATATTACAATGAAAATAGTATGTCAATTAGATTATTTCCAAAAACACTGGTTTCTTTTTAATATTGACAATAAGGGTAAACTGTTATTTTCATATTATCTACGTGGTCTCGAACAACAGAATTCGTATGTTACCATATATTAATTACGTATTTTATATTTATACATCGAACAAACGAACATTTGTTATGTAAACATCTCATAGTCACAGTAGTCGTTTTAGTATGATTATGATAACTTGAACTGTAAGGAACGGTTTTCTTTGTAGTTAAGTTGATTTTTTTAATGGCCGAAAAAGCTTGTTGCTTGTGCTTGTGATGTTATTTTTCTCTCGAATTAGGTTTTTAAATTTCATCGATTTTTAACATTGGTTGAACTGATTTAAATTTGTTCAACTAAAAATATATTTTTAGGTATTGGTACCTATATGTAAGTAATCTTCGAAAGTTAAACACTTGAGTTTTATTTAGGATACACTGTTTTCTGTGTATCTTCAAATAAAAAGTGAAGTGGTATGTCAGTGTTCAGTCACGAGTCTATTGCAGGGGATCCAAGTAAACCCTAGGCGACCACACCTTGAAAAGCGGGGGGCCTGGCCTTCCTTCAAATAAGAAATAAGTTGTTACTTGATAAAATTAAGTTCGAAATTCATTGTTATAATTATATAAACATATAAATATAGGTTCTATAAGCAGATATGTATATGCAAATAATGTAAATATATTATTATATCGTAACGTTGTATCCCATGATAACTAAACTAGGATTCCGTCATGGGATGGCAGGGAAATTAAGAATAAGTTTTTAAATTGAAGTTTTTTAAAATATCAGTTGCAAAGTTCGTTTAAACGCTCTTCTTAATAGTGAATTTACGTATTCTTGCTATTTAACGGTAAAATTACAATAATGTACCGACAGAAGAAAACAATACATGGAGACAGTGTAAAACGAAATATATTATAGATAGCGGAAATGTAACATACGTTTTGGAGTTTTTTTAAGCTTTTTTAAGCTTTCAACCTTGACTTAATTTGCACACGTAACTTATGAATATAATTAATAAAAACTAATAATTAATTATTATCAAAAGGATAATTAATTAAAAACTAAAACTACGACAAAAATGTTTAAATAAGCCAATGGAATTGCAATTTGCCAACAAGCATGTTAAATACGAGTGGCAATTCAAATAATTACGACGGGAATTGGGTCGACTAAATATTCCAAAACTAATAATGAATAGGCCGCTTTGACCGCCCTAACTTGAGAATAATCTCGTATTAGAGTTGGGTCCTTATGCAAATCAGAAGCGGTCAGTCGGAAGTCATCAGACGTGGCCGCCGCGCCGGGACGAGCGCGGCGGGCACATCGCACCGGGCTCACCCGCAAATTGACAGCACCTATGCCGCCAAATTGATTGCGGCTACGCAGACACCTCGTTATAACACCCGTGACACGAAACCATGACAAATAACCTACACTGCTATGTTCGATTTGTTTTGAAAATAACAAGACAAACTTACTATTTTCACTATTACTACAGTTACTAAATATTGTTGTTGTGCAATATATTTCAAAGTCGTAGAAAGAGAAAATGGAAGAACTGAAGCAAAACTTTATTCAGTTTAGACTATATATTATATATTAGACTATATATAGTATATTCACTATGTAATTCGTACGTATGGTTGTCGTTTTGTCTACTTCTAGAAGATAAAGGCCATACCGCATTCATGTACTTTACCTTGTTTTCGATATTTGTCATTTTATGATCTATATTTCTATTAATCTATAATTAGATTCTTTCTTGATGTTTATAAGACAAATGACCACAAATATTAGGTAAATTATTTATTAATAATCTTATGAAAATCAATAACAAACTTTTGTTAGGGCAAATGCGGTCTTGTAGCCAAATATTTAAGTTTATACGGCCCTTGTCACAGATGTTGCTCGTAATATTCTCATATACGATCAAATTCTTTTAAGAGATCCGCAGATAAAGAACGTGGCGTCGGGTGTTTGGATGGTTTCGGACTTTCACTTATTTGTATGCTTTACCCTTCGCCGGACGGAGACGTGACTATTCGAGATACATAAACCCTGAGTGAATACAGAAAATAGAAATAAAGTAACATACATAATATTAGTTTTAGTGGATGGATTGTGAAAAAAATGATGTAGATGGATACAAAATGGTGTTATTCGTTTTGCAGTTATTCATAGTGTGTAGTCCTTGTAATTTATCATGTAGACATCGCGTAGTAGTCTTTTTACTATTATTATTATAACTTGAACTGTAAGGAACGGTTGACTATTAGTAGTTAAGTTGATTTTTTATTGCAAAAAAAGCTTGCTAATGTTCTTTCTCTCTCGTATAGCCAGTTATACATTTCATCGATTTTTAGATTGGTTAAACTAATGTATTTTCTTTTTACTAAAAAAATATTTTTTATTTGATATTTTATTTTATTTAATACAGTATCAGTATCAGATATCGGTACCTATATAATCTATACTACTCGTAACATTATAATTGCGAAAGTAACATCGCATATGTTTCTATCTGTTTCCTTTACCTTTTCTAGACTAAACCGATATTGATTAAATTTGGTATGTGGATACCAGATACAGAATATGGAAAGACATAAGCAACTTATACAGAAATATCACGGTGGAGCCGTGGGTGGAAGCTAGTAGTTAGTTTTATATAATTCCGGAACTGCGAAAAAAACAATATGTTGCATCATTTCCATTTCAATTACTTAAAACACCGGACCCACTATGCTTTATTATTTTTATAATTTTCCCAATTAAGTTCATTTTATCAATCCTAAAACGGTTACCTTTTTGAAATAATTTTAAGGTTTTTTCAACCAACATATTTTTATACTGTTCATAGAGAGACTCCTAAAATGCGCTTTAGTAAGCTTGTAATGTGCTTAATTAAGTTCACATTGTGGAGTATTTAGCGGTACCGGTAGAAGAAAACTTTAATTAAACTGCAACCGACCAACACTTGAGGTACACAGGTAGCGTTATTACGTTATGATATACTTATTGACGAAATATATTTTAGGGTCATCGAGGCTGGGTCATGTCGCGGTCAGTTAAGCGGAAGTGTGGAAGCAGATGTTGACAGGCCGCTGGATACGGCCCCCTCCTCCTTTGCCCCTCTTATCGCCTCCCGCCTCGCCTGTCAACGGTGCTTACAAGTCATGTCGAACACCCATTCAATCTTGCTGCCCAATCATAAATATATAGTCGTGATTTTATACGTCGTAAATCGTGAGTGGCTGTGAATTTAACATGGTTTACATAGAAAAATAAATGCCTTATGTTGGGAAAAGTCATATCAGGCTACAGTTAACCTTATTTATTTACAAAGAATAGTGAAAGTCTCACGAGACTCGTGACGTACTGACAAATGTGTGGAGCACGAATAAGGAAATAAAAGTTGTCACAAGCTGACCTCTCAGAGGGTTAGAGATCAGAGTCCCAACATTCTCAAAAGACCGCCTTGACTCTAAGAGAATACACGTTAGTGTATTCAGTTTTTTATGTGTATTTTTGCAGGAAGTATAATCATCATTTGATACGGACCCTGAAGTTTTTATACAAAGACAGAAAATGATAAAAAGCATAAATGGCCTTAAAAGTTAAGATATGAAGGTGAATGCAAATAAAACGAAAGTTAGAATTTTATAAAAGAATGAAGAAATTACTGAATTGTTATTATTGAAAATGTACGTGTTAGCCAAGTTTCAGAATTTGTAAACTAGTATAGTTTGCTGATAGTGGATGATGAACAGTGATAATGGCGTAAAAGGTGCGATTCACGCATTCATAATAACGTGCTGGTGCAACCCTAATGTACCTGAGACAGAAAAATGTAAAAGTAGAATAAATACGGTGCAGTATTAAATGATCTCGATGTGTGGAGTACTGGTTGACTGAAAGAGAAGAAAACGTTTAAACATTCGTGAGAAGTGTAACTTGAAAGAAAACAAAGTGACAAAAAATTAAAAGGCTAATAGTAATGACTATAGGACGAATGACAAAACATATATTTAAGGCAAAATTTGAATGGGGATGCCGGTAGGGGACGACACCGTAACAGGTGAGAAGAAAGCGTAAACGGTAAGCATTCATGAAAGGTTGAATGATTGTAGAGAAGGCTCGTGAGGTATGTATGGATAAAGAAAAAGGCGTGTAATAACCTGATAACCAAATATGAAGTACGTGTAGTTCACAAAAAAATGTTTAACAGCTCCCATGAAATTAAGTAAAAGACAAGACTGTAAAAACCTACACTAGTTTTAGTCTACATGTACTTATTACCTTCTTTAATCATATTGAACGTCAGTTTAAATTAAAGGTCAATAATTTCGTACTAGATATGACGACTTATTTATTTCTACAAATTTCTATACCACGCACCGTTTTGACGTTTAATGAAGAGGAACTGATTAACAGTCTAATATTGTATTATATGGTTTACCGCATTTTTTAACTCATAAAAAATATAACAAAAATGTAATCTATACAATTGGTAAGTTCCCTATACCCAATAGAGACAGTTTTACAAGATTCGCCATTTTTGAAAAATTAATTTAAAGTAATCCAATTAGAACTCAGTAGTGATAAATGTGAAATTTTAATTTGTGACAAGACTGATAGACTCTCTTGACTTTTAAAAGGTTCAATGTTTTGGCACCTAACATAAAAGTAAAAAAAAAAAAAAAAATTTATTCGTTTTTGTCTTTTTGTACCCAAATTTACACATGTACTTCGATTATCGCAACTTTGGAAACACTTTTAGGAACAATAGACAAAATTATTAAAAATACCCTAATCCAATTTTAAATGTGTTAATTATTTAAACGACCTAGCCTGGCTCCAAGTATCGTTACCGGTTCGCTTGGGTGGTCTTGGCGTTCGCAAAATTTCAAATGTTAGCCTTCCCGCATTTTTGTTATCCGTGCACGGTGCAGAAGAGCTAATCAGGAAAATTCTAACAACTACACTTGTTAATTCTGAACTGTCCTGCAAGACCGATGCCATTAATGATTGGAGAATGGCTTGTCCAAACTCTCTAATACCTGTTAATACGTCTTCTCCGAGGTAATTGGAAGAGCGGTTGTGCACTTTATATAGATTTTATTTAATTATACTTTTAAAAATAATGTCTTAGAAAAGTTTTAAAATTATCTTCGTGTTTTTAATTGTGTTATAAACTGCAAATCAAACGTAAAAGTTAATTATTACACACTAAAACTTTAGCGCATTTGCTGTAAGAGTCTGTTAATTAAATTGATATCTATAATGCTATAATATTAAAATAAAAAATCATGGGTATTTTTGAATTGTCAGGAGAAGTCGGTCAGACTAAATCAGTTGTGAAGCTAGTGTATAATGAAATACGAGAAAAATGCAATATATCGTCATATTTATCCATCTGTATAAGCAATATCCTTAAATTATAATAACCAAAATGTGAACTGAAAGTACGCGTCATCCTACTCCTTCGGGGATTAAGTCATGAATGTATGTATAATATCTACTGTCATATCAATCAATCAATCATCACAAATCAATCAATTTAAATCCGACTGGTACATTAATAGTATAGCAGGTCCTTTGTAGGTTGCTTACAATACGTTTGCTATACGATCTTAATTAATCAATAAGCTTCAGGTTTTTAATTGTTCATATGAGATGGGCAAGAAACTTTATGCCCTCAACAATATTATTATTATTAGTTTATTTACTGAGTGAAATGGGTCGCGTACCTACAAGATTATCTCAAACCCATAGAAAACTGCAGTCAGAGCAACTTCAAAGTATACGAAGTGCTAAAAGAGCATTTAAAATATAAGAGCTATAATGTCTATAATGTCTCAATCTGGGTTACCTTAAACATCAATAGTATTCTTGTTACTTAGAATGATATTCTAAAAGTAAGGCTAGCTAAAAGCTCTGTAACTGAAAAGGTACTTGATAAAACATTCCTACGTCAATATCTAACCGTTATATCAGCAGCGCAAGTTATTGAGAGTTGCTTTACGAGTAGAATAGAATTAGATAATTGGGTTAGTAAATGTTATGTGAACTCTCTTAAAGTTGAACCCATGTAAATTTAGCTCTATAAAGGGGTTTTTAATTTATTTATATCTTAATATACACCACAAAAGTAATTCAAAATACAGACATGATTGCATATATTACGGCATAATAAATGGCGGTTATCAGTCACGGTGATAGTGAAATTTTGGTATTGATAGAAAGTTGCGAAGCCTTCACAGCGTCCCCGCAGTAGCAAATATTTTTTGACTGGCTATTATTGGCTAGAGTAAAAGTTCTTCTTGGATTATTCATTATAATGACTATCCAGGATATTTTTGCCGCTAAAATGGCGCCTACTCTTAATACTTAATCATAAAAAAAGAAAACAAAATACTGACAGAACTGAAGTTGCAGAAAATGCCCAGGCCACACGACATCTGATGATCTAATATTTTTCTTTCATTAGAATTAAATTTACTGTGTTTATTTACTCTATTTTAAAGTTGGTTAGAAGAAAATGAACACTACACTATGCAATAAAATTCCTTGAGGCAAGGTAATTGGACAAGTGTTTTGGGGCTGACAGCGTAAGTCGTGGGATCTAATTAAAGCACCTACCGCGGTGCGGCGCTCAACCCCAGTCGGAGCCTATTATCACGCCTCCGCCTCCTATTAGCATTGTCTCCTCGAGGGCGATACTTATCTTTATTTAAATTCACTTCTTGGTAATTGGGTTGACGAGTCGACAACGTGATTTGCATTGATGAAAATTGGCCAGTGTACCGGGCCCTCGTAACTTACTTCGTCGCCTAATTTGTTTTATTACGTTTGTAAAACGAAGACGATTTTATCGCCGACACAGCTTCGTTGCATTTTTTACATCTGTAAATTTAAATTGTACTAAAATATATAATTTAATTAAATCACATGTCGAAGGCATGATAAACATATATGTTATTTATATAGAGAGTGTAGAGTTGCGAAGCCGAACTACCAATACTATATTTATTATTAACCTCACCAAAAATATCTTAAAATTTTAAGATATAAACCATAGTTAATATTTTAAGTTTTCTATATCATAAATATTTATATCGTCGTATACATAAATCATAACAATTTATTGTTATTAGTTAAAAAAATACACACAAAAATACACGTGGTAAAAAAAGTACACAATTACGTGGTAGAGCCATGCTTAATCACGAATGAGCCGACTCGACCGGTGTGATACCACAGCCTCACAGAAAACCGGTTGTGAAGCAACACTTGCGTTCGTTTCCGGAGACCCAATACAATAGCTATGACTAACAGTCGGTTGTAGTGACGTACAACAAGAATGCTTTCTGAAGTTTTGTAGCAGAACTAAAAAAAATCAAGTAAATTTATGATAGTATTACTAATTTATAAAGACGTGTGATCTGTGAGAGATTATTATGCATATATTTATTTTATGCAAACCTAAAAAACCTTTTTTATGATTTGTTATTTAAATTTGCAGTAAATTAGCAGGCATAGGTATTATTTGTAGAATTTTTACTTTCAGTGCTCTCTGAACGCAGTCAAAGAGGATGCGCTTGGTTATTTCTCATTACGGCATACGCGATAAAATCACACAGAGTCGTTGCCTCATTAAAATCTTCTGGTGCTCGCATCTGTAAGCCTTTTGTGAAGGCGGGAACGCGGCGCTCTTGACGCCTTTCGCGTGTCATTTCAGGCACAATGCCGCGCTGAGGGACGCGACGCCTGGCAATTTTTGCTCTGACATCCCAGCGTATGCTTTTTATCAGTTTATCGAAAAATATTTTATGCGGATATACTGTTATTATATTCTCCTCACGTTATATTCGTATTCTGAATGACGTGTTCATATTACCAAGATGTTGTGTAAGCATTATATAATACTAGCAGCTCTATATTATAACAGCTGTAGGATTAAAGTTATTGTTTTTCTAGTTTAGATAGTCTGCAGACTTAACCCAAATTGAATACATGTTCTGAGATTTAGGCGGTCTCCCGGTCCGGAAACTATTTCACTGAATGAAACAGTGATACGGGTATCACTGTTTCATTCACTGCTCCGAGTTCAATTACCTCGTCTCCCTTCTGCAAAGTAATGGCGTATTTCACCATCTCTTTGCCGGAGGGAGCCTAGGATTTCACCGAACTGTACAGCATCGAATGAATAAAGGTTGTGTGATCCCAGGTCTCCTGTTAAATTGAAGGGACAAATTTACAAGATCATCATAAGACCTGTCGTCTTGTACGGATCTGAAAGTTGGCCCACAAAGAGAACGAACGAGAGACGCCTGCATGTAGCTGAAATGCTCATGTTGAGATTGATGTGCGGTATGACTAGGTGAGTATATATTAGAGGGAGCCTGAAAGTAGCGCCAGTTAATGAAAAGTTGAGGAACAATAGATTATCGTGGCATGACATGTCATGTGAAGGGATTGACAAAATGTCATTATGTATGGGAGTTGACACATACAGGAGTAGGGGATGACCAAATGAAAAATGGATGCACTGCGTGAAAGAAGATATGGCTAGAAAGTGAATAAGCAGTAAAATGACAAATGGAATGGAAGGAACGAACACGTTGCACGGACCCCAAATAAAATTGGTATAAGGGCAAGAAGATGATGATAATGATATTTGGCAGAGTTTTACCTGCTACATACGTTTGCTCTATTGACCATGATTTTTAATAAGTGTCACATTTTGCTTAGGCAAATAAAAACGAATTAATAAGAATTATTTTATAGTCAAAGTTTATATTTTGGAAAGTTTAGGGGTGAATTTTGAAAAGGTCAATTAACGATGTCCGGATGCAAAAAGTGTATTATTATTATAGGCCAAAATATTTTTTTATATTATTTCAGTGTTAGATCTAGTAGGGGCACGATAGTCATTATTTTTAATTTAGGTACAAATACTGAAAAAAAAAAGAAGTAAAAATTGATACCCCTGGTGTGTCTTATTCACATTTTCCAAAGTATTCATCAACAAATAACCTACTTGTAACCATCAAATGAATAATTCATGTACTTTATCAGCCTGGACATTAGTTAATGTTTGAACAAACAGTAAGCAGTGTGTATTTGATACCATAATTGTCCGTAGAGTTAGAATTTAAGTTTTTCCGGAGTTTTACAATGATTCCACTGGCGCATCATTATTTTCCGGGCCAATTCTTATTGTTTTTTTTTTTATACTATAGGGGGACAGACGAACAGACGGGTCACCTGATGGTAAGTGACACCGCCGTCCATGGACACTTGCAACTCAAGAGTCGCAAGTGCGCTGCCCGTGTTTGAGGGTGATGAGGGATGGGGGATGCAGGGAGCGGAAAGAAGAGAGGAGGGATGAGGAGATGGGAAAGAGGAAAAAGGAGATGAGGGGAGAGAAAAACGGGGGAGGGGGAAGTGGGCCTCCGGAAACCTCACTCAATTCGGTGAAATGCAACACAAGCGTTACTTCACAACCGGTGTTCTGTGAGGCCGTGGTATCGCACCGGTCGAGCTGGCCCATTCGTGCCTAAGCATGGCTCTGCCACTACTAAAATTGCAATGGATTATTCGAGACATGTTGGTCAACCTCATCGTGCAAGTGCTAGTTGCGCTAAAACCATCGTAGTGGTAGGTCGTGCCTCACGTTACTCGTGGACGATTTTACGGGTATGTATTTGATTCCCCTGCTCCGATTTCAATATATATTTATTATTATATATATATATATATATTATATTATATATTTTCCACCTACAATATTTTAATTGATTCCCTTGCCATCGCATTTTGATTCCCCGGCCTACAAAAATTTGAACTGATAAATCTTTTGGATTGTGTCAACAAAAATGACGCCTATTCGATAAAGCCTTTTCCAGTTGTAAACAGTGGCACGAGATGGGGCTTCGTAATGAAATACACATCGAAGTCTATCGTAACAGTCTTGTTTAGTAAGACCGCAACGAAAGTCGTAATAAATCATTGAGCAAATATTTTCTGAAGTCAAATCCATTTCGATGCATGACGTACACTTTCTAATTGCCTCCAATTTGTAGAAACAAATGACATATGCATTTATTACACATCTACAGATTCCCAAAGAGTTTTTGTTTTGAAATTTAAATCATTTTTCATCGGCTTCTTTCCTTACTGGCTTATTCTAAGAACTTTCTTTGAGTGTGACCCACGTAAAGGTTGAAGAAATCCTGATACAGGTCTCAGTCCGGTTTTCCAGGGGCAGGGCAGCAGATATGACTTTTGCCAGAGTCGCCAGTTTCAGTTGGGTTAAAGTCAGGCAGTGATCAACGTAAGCCACTGTTTTGATACTAGGACTCTGCAAGATCAATCCAGACATTTTACATTTTATTTTGCGATTTGTAATAGGTAGGTAACCAATAACACATTTTTGCCAAAGAAGTCCTATTAAAAACAGAATATTTTGGTAATAAAAACTGTCCAAAGTTCTGAATAGTTAAGCTATTTGCAAACTTAATGCAAGACGGAGAAGGTTCCTACGTTAAGGTACACATAGTACAAAGTAATAGTACATTATGGTATAAGTGTGTAATGTTGGTGATTACCGCTGAGGCGCCATTGAGACCGGAGCCGTTAGGTGAGGGTCTTAAGATAGCCGAGTACGGTAATCATCAATACACACATGTATCATACGACGTTTTTCAACACACTTGTAAAGAAAATAATACTAACAAAACATTTTATTAAGTAGATAAAAAGTTTATTTAGTGAAACAATTAGTAAATGTGCAGTTAGTAAAATTTTAATTAACTGTTTTTGATGGCATAGCGGTCTCATGATATAGATTAACAATAGAACACGAAAGTATTTAGTGAAATACTTTCGTGTTCTATTGTTATTTGAGATAGTTCATTGTTCGCGTAGGTAGGTGAAATTCAATCATTGGATGTAGTTGGTGTTTCGCAAGTAAGACGCGCCTCAGAATCAAGTCTAATTCTTTTTGTGATTTTTCAAACAAATTTCCTTCTTGTTTAGTATAGAATCTTCTACGTATGATTTTGCTACATTGCTAGATCGCCACCCACCATGACGCTCAAAGTCATTATATCAGCTCCTGAATTAGACAGCAATGTAGCTGGAGTTCTTCTGAAACTATGTCCAGTGTAGCTCTCAGCATCTGCTATACCTAAAAATCTTAGCAATTTCCAACCTTTTAACCAAATTTGTTTATACCTATAGGCTGACAGGTACATTTACCATTCTGGTAATTTAGAAAGAAACGTTCATTTTTTGCTTTTGATGAACACTTCTTAACGATTTCATATTATGAACCGTGTATAGTGAACGATCTCAGTATTTTATGTTTCGCTTTCACTAAAAGCAACTGGCCATGGTTCTCTACGTGTTTTACAGTTATATTTGTTATTCTACAAGCACCAGTTACACCAAATATAAAAGCGGGAAAAATTATTCAGTTTTCCTATGCGTTTGCATCTTACAATAACGATCGGCCATAGACTAAAAGAATGAGGTTTCTTTTTCTTTTGGGCTTTCTGCGGATACCGTCTTACCATCGTACAAAATGGGGAATTTCAAGTTTTCTTTATTATAGAAAAAACAAAAGTTATACTTGAGTGAGTTTTATTTATTAAACACGTACAAGTTGAAATTATCTAACTCTATAACTCACTTGTGAAAATAGCAATGAAAAAGTCACAGTTTGATTTTAGATGTCAATATGTGCCTAATCCCGGTGAAATTAGAGGCACTTTATAAGCAAGTGTGTTGAAAAATATCTTACGACACTTACCCAGTATAATATAGGGTAACACACACAATAACTACAATATTTTGTAGATATTTATATCTACAAAATATTGTAGTTATATAATTTGCAATTGAAGGCAATCGATACCTTATTACTTTTTATTAACAGAAATATTATGAAAAACTCCTATATTAATTAAACTTAAACACAGAAATATAAAACTGAGCGAGTTAATAGGCCGAGAACAGATGTAAAAGAAGCCGTGGATCTTATTAAGCTTAGATCTAAAGTAGTTGTAGAAAGTTATACGAGAACTTTCGTTCGGTAGTACACTGTCAATTCAAATTAATTTATACATGTATATTAAAAATCAAAACGATTCGTTATGTTGACGTATTGTTGACTTGTATGATACAAAACAACACATTAAATAAAATTTGCTAACAATTACACAACAAAATGTAAGCTATTCATTTCAAAAGTGAAAGATCTTCATTAACACTAAGTTCCGGGCAGCGGTTTGTCGCGAATTGCTCAGAAGCAACCAACTTATTATGAAAAAGAATCGCAAGTTACTCCTACAGCTTAATTGAGGCTTATCTGAGACTTTGAAATAAACAATAATTATTCTTATTCTAAAACGTTTTTGAAATAAAATCCAATTTAATTCATAAAATATTAGGCAATATTTTTTTTACCACGTCGGTGGCAAGTCAGTATACGGCTTGCCTTATGGTGGCGATTACCGCCTGTAAACATTCGGTATCTTGACTAGCAAATATACATTTTTAAAATACTGTAACATGCAAGTTACAGTCTTATGTTCTTTTTGTTATTAGTAGATGACTCCCCACTAAAATTAATTCCTGCATCGCCGGGGCCTTAACAACCAAATCAAATAACGGACACAAAGAACTCCCATACTCAGAACAACAATATGAGATTCTTACTCTTTTAATAATAGATATAACTTTATATTTAAAGCTTAATTTGAAATGAGACTAATTCTAGTCTGAAAAGCACACATTTAGGCGCAATTACGTACAATACGGTAGTTCAATATTTAACGTGTTTCACTTTGCATATTCACAAGGCGGTCGGGCGGGTTAACGCTCGCCGCTCACCTACCGACTTGGAATGGTAATGCCTCCCATTAAGCTCGCACTGTGCGCTGCGCCCTCCGCCCTTGTATCCTTAACTTATTACTTCATTTTTAAATTCTGAATATTCAATCATTGGTTACAAGATACTCTGCAACGTGAATTTTAATCTAAGATATAGTTAGCTTTCCAATTTAAAAGTTTTCTTACAAGTGTCTGAATACCCTTCTTTTATTACTGCTTCTGATTTTATTTATTTAAGAACTCAGTTAATTTACCTACATAGCCACATATGAATTAATATTACATAATTTATATTTTATTCTGTAATATTTCTTTGTTATCTTAATGTATTATGTAGCTTTAATGAATTTACTTACAAAACGAATTATTTTCTATTTCTACCATAAATTTGAATTTGTGTGCAAAAAGTAGACAGATATGATAAACTAATCAAAACATCCCAATAAATGAATGTTTCCAAATAAATGAATTTCATTTCATTACTTGAATGTCTTTGGAAAAATGTATCTTTGATGAAAATGTAGCTAAAATACAAAATACTCCTAACTACTCCTTTAATTATCTCACCTATCTAATGTATATATTCTTAACCCCCAATGCAAAAAAGAGGATTATTATAAGTATAAATCGGTATCTCCCTATGATATCATAGCGTCTCATTTGGTTGAATAACTTTTTTTTTTTTTTTTTTAACTAAGACACTCCCTAAAAAGCAAACTTAATTTTTGTATTAAGAGCGTGTTCTATATTCTTGTCAATAAGTTTCTTGGTTGTCTGACTATACAAAGAGTTAACGTTTAAATACAAATGTTTGTATATGCTCGTACAAGCAACTTATAGGAAATTGAAAACAGGAAATAAACTGAAACTGACTTCTATGCCAAAAACCAGATATTCATGGCCCATTGTGGGAACGAACCATACATTGCAAGTCCTTAATAAACCTTGTAATTTTATTACGCGTATCATTTGGTATGCATAATCTCTACCTAATTTTTACTGACTTCAACATTACCAGGTCAAAATTCTGCCAGCCAAAGTTTTCCACTAGTATAGGAACTTGATTTTTATTTTCTTTAGGCTTAACATTAAGCCTATTCATGTATGTGAGAATAGTAGTAAGCCGTATGTTTACGAATTGGCAATACAATATAACCGAATGGAGAGCACGTCGCGAATCGACGGCGCATTGGATGCAGGTCACGAGTCTTGGCGCTCTGCGGTTCACGCACTCATGACTACACCATATGTGTTGTAACACAGATATAATATCTTTATTGGAATAATATTATTTGAAATGATTTAATATTGTAAGTTTAAAAAATCCCTTGGCGAAACAAAAGGAAAATCGAAAAGAATATGCATAAACTTTTAAACTACTAAAGTGAATAACAAACAACGTAGCAGAGTAAAGGGTGATATTAGTCTAGGCAACCCATGAACGTTGGTAATCTACGTTCCTAATCCTAGATAAGTTACCAAAACACCAAGCTGTCGTTCTTGTACAATAACGTGCACTGGCGAAGTTTTTGTGATGAAATTTATTGATAAGTAATTAAAATTTAATGCTAAGTAATTTATAATTAAATCTATATTACCTTTTTTACATGTAGTACTTTATCAAAAACAAAATATACATGAGCTTTCTGTACGTATTATTTTGTTTAGAAATTTTGCGGAGGATTTGAATTTTACATTGCAATGCAGTGCACGGATGTATGACGGAGCGTCTCTTAGGAATCAATGATCCTTCCCGCTAGCCTCTTATGTTTATTTAGTACTCCCGATTTAGTCCAGATATCTCACAAATAAGATCAAAGCACTATCAACAGAAACCACATTATTCAAATAAATGTGTAGAATATTTGACCAGTTTCGATAAAATATATTTATTTGTAAGCTAATTGGCGTAGAAAGTTATTTGAGAGACGATGAATGAAGCGGAATATCATCGGAACGACAACACTGACTGAGCACTTTCTCCCTGCTCAATAAACGGAATCTGTTGTGTGAGATACCTTTGATAGGCAAGGGTTCCGTTAGTATGTAGATGTATGCTTAGTGAGTGCAGTTACGTATTCTGTCGTCGGTAGCGGATCGTTATCTGTTTCCACTAAAGGAAACTGGCTTTTCCAAGAAACCACCCCAACGGTTTCAGCGTCCCCCTTCGCCCGACTCGACTTCTCCTTTTTTGCGTTATTTCATTTTTCTTTGCTAACGTGCACCTGCTAGTTAGCTGTCTTGGGCTCTCATTGCTTCTACCGTGTTGACTGAACGTTTTCTGTATCGTAAAGACGATACAAATTATGTTATGTTTGGAGAAATATTTTATACCAAAATATACAAGCACTTTTTTGAAATATTTATACAATAAAATTCAAATCTTTTGTAACTAAAATACAAAACCGCAGCGTTAGCTATGAAGCTTAATGTTAGACGTCAGCACAAAGGATGGCGCTCAGAACAGCGCTAGAACATAGTTTCCTTGATACATTTGTATTCCTTACAGACAAGTAATCAATATCCGTAGAACGGCGAGAGCACAGACAGAGCTGTCCTATGTTGAACAATTTTTCTTTGAAAAACTGACTCCTGGAACGGAAAATACAAAAACTTTTCCATTATATTCCATAGTTGAAAAGCTGTCTAAAATATAACTCAATGCGTATTAAGTTTCGAGAAAATAATAAACATAATATTAGTGAAAAATCTGTACGTCTGTACTAAGGACTATATGTTATATCATATGTTTTATGTTCAATAATGTCCGAAAGTCTACAAACTCTAACTAGCTCTAGTCTCTACAAAATATCTGATGACAATATGAAATTCACGTATCACAAAAAATAAAGCTGGTTGGTACTGTCACGCGTGTGAAATAAAATAACAACGACAGCATGGTGCGGATGGGGCTTGATACACATTTGAATACATTATGGAACACGCAGATAATGCTACTAACATGAAATACTTATTCATAACGCCTTCTCAAACTGTGAATGAATACAAATACGCTATCTCTGTCTTGCCTGGAGTCAGGTTTCTGTGCTTAACTCTTGCAACATAAGAAGGTGGTTCATTTGATTCATAAAAAGAATAAATTTATTGTATAGGTGTATGTACATACATATGTTGTTTGTTTTTCTTTAAGTCCGCCTGAGATTTATTTCTGAAAAATAAAAAAAACTGCAAATATACATATATTTATGTTCAAGTGAACAGAACAGAATGAAATGTAAATAGGTTTTTTTATTTATACATTATTTCTATGAGTGTATAATTTTGTAAGATTTTATACTAGTTATTCAACATAGACATATACACCCTTTTACATAAAATACTCTCACGTCTGTATCCATGAAAGGATAGGGTTAGACGTATCAAATACCTGCGCTTTGCCAACTACTTTTTTGGCCCACATACATATGTAATAGGGAACAAGCCTATTGCCGTGCACAGGACACTGTATACATAATGACTGATAGAAAGCAGCCCAGTTACTTTTTAACTACCAATTTATTTTAACAGATAAACCCGCAACACACCATACCCATACCCATAGTATGTTTAAATATTATGACACAGCATGACGGGAACTGTTTAGTAAATACAAAAATTTTATAAAATATTTCACAAAAAACCTTTGAACGATACGGACCTATATAAACCGTTCTTTAATAGTAGGTTATTTAAGTGTATCATTAAAAGATTAAAAAAATGATTGAAGCTGAGTTAAAATCGATATTATTATAAATTACCTTTTAATTTTAAATTTATGTAGACTCGTACTTTAAGAAACCAGAAGGTATCGAAGCAATTTCAATTCGTTATCATTTCAATGTTTGACGGCACGTGTCGTGCATGTATAATGAAAATAATTTAGATCGTTTAGATTAACAAAAGCATGTTTGTTTGTTACGATTTTACTCATAAACTGTGCAAAAGTTCGTCATAAAATAATAATAAATTTTGCATACACATTATCGGGGAAGCAGAAAAGACAGGTTACCTTTCCATGCAGAACAAAGTACTTACGATACAAAAACAACTTTTTCAATAGAAGCTGTAAACAAAAGCAAGTAACTTGGATTATTCCAACATCGATAATTATGTATCTCAGATATCTGTGACGTTTATTTGAATATTAATTGACCCACAAGATGAACGGAGCTAGACTACAAAAGGGAAATGCAAGCTTCGATCATTTTGGAGGAAAGCGGTATGGAAATGGTAACTCCAAACGCCAATTAACTATCTAACCTAACGGTGTAATAAACAAAGTTTGAAATATATTTCATATAAATTGAATCTCACCAAGAAAGAATACAGAAGATATATAATGAATTTCGGGTTTGTTTAATACGTCTATAGCACTGAGCATTTAAAAATAGTTTTGCATCTCATGTTCCTCTCTCATCTTCATGTGGGTCATAAAATAACTCTTTAAAATATCCGATTAACGAGAACACAATAGAAGCACATATTTTTGTAGCAAAGTTCAAAAGTGAGATTAGAGTTTATTGTGCAAGAGAAGGGAATGTTTACGTTTGTGGCGGGACCAGTTGAGAAGGCGTTCACAGTTCAAGCTGATTTCCTGTAAACACATCTATTGTATCGTCGACGTGCTGCCAACACCCACACCCTTCACTAAAGAAAATGTTGTGAATACTTATTTGTATTACATTTCATCATGCTTGTTTAGCCGTTCAACAAACGAGAAAATTACTCCGTGTTTTGTATATTCTATTCTACATTTTTTGTGTAAACTCAATTATGACCTATACCTGACTGCGTAAGAAGGAGGCTCATGTTGATCGAGTCTACATATGTATTTTTGACTTTATTATTTTTTATTTATATGACTTTTTTATATTTCTTTGCTAGGATCTAGAGCCTTGGCGGCTTGATTTTGACAACTGAGGTGTCATTTGGATCTCCTTAATAGTGGGAGAGTCATTTCGATATAACGTCAACGAAAATAGTAAGTTAACAACCCAGACGGGTTTTTATCATTTTTACAATTTCAAGATGTATAACGTAATGATTATTCAAGAAAATTTGGTAATGATATTTGTATGATACTTTCAACCATTAATGTATACAAAATTTATAGACCATGTCCACTGGATAAGCAAATTAATATACTAAACCCTGACTAAGTCTTCAGAGTTCATGTCGTTTACGATTCGACTACTATCCGAGTAGCGGTATCTGATCTCTTCTAGCTAATACATATAATATTCCTAATGTGAAATACTCTACCAAGCCTTTGAATGTGACTATTTAATGAATGTGCAGTATGAAAAGATTTCGTGAATTTGTATGTATGTATACGTAGTGTATACGTATAGTAGCGTAAGCCGCTTCTATGAAACAATTTTATTAAATAAATCAAAATGAATTATATGCGCTACTAAATTCTATCCTTATTAACAATTGGTAATGTTATAATTACGTTTATCGATGTTGCATCATAAATATAAAGAGACTTTTTGCGGTCTTACTTAATTCTATAATAGTCATCTGTGTGTAGTGTGATTAATATAATATGAGCTTTACTGTGCTTAAAGTAGGTCACACGACGTCTGTTGGCTTACATTACCCTTTTTGTGATTATTATTATAAATATGTAATGTTTACAAAAAAATGTTATAAAATATGTCACTGTATGATCTCCGTCACAAAGCTACGTTGTCCAATTTAGATGGAATACCAAATGTGATCTATTTGAGATTGACAGATGTCAGTTGTGGCCTATTCAATTGGCCCTGCATTAGTTTAGGGGTTTTTAAGTGCCTACAAAGCACGTGAACAACGAACCACGTCTTGTGAGAGTGAAGTCTTCTGTCGATTTAATTTAACCTTGAAAGGCTTGAAAAAATTAAAGGGTGTTCTAAGTTACTATACAGACCTATTTTCTTTTATACAGGTAATTGACTAATCAATAAAAAAATATATCAATGTTGAAAAACGTTTAATGCAATTGAATTACACTTTATTAATTCTAGAGGACACTTAAAATACAAATCAATTTCAAAAGAAGAACTTTTTTGAGCTTTAAACTATCTCCCCTGTCTCAAGATATACAACATATTATAAATCTTTACTAACATTATGTAACTCCAGCAAGTTTCCTCAACATCTTTATGATCGATGATGAAGAAGAGATATGCTCTTAAATTGGAATACACATCCAATTTACCACCTTAATAAAAAGTGGTAACTCATATTCTCTAATAAGTTGAATATTTTTGTTTGTTTTGTTTTGTTTGTTGAATAACTTCATCATCATCATCATATTTTCGGCTTCTCGCATCCAGCTCCTACCAGCCATCTTGCTCAAATCATCACTCCACCTGGCCTGTGGGCATCCTACGCTACGTTTGCCAAGACGCGGTCTCCAGTCAAGCACTCATTTTCCCCAACGGTCATCGGTTCTGCGGCTAATATGGCCAGCCCACTGCCACTTCAGCCTGCTGATCCGGTGGGCTATGTCGATTACTCTGTTTTCTGCTGGATCACTTCATTCCTGATGCGATCCCTTAAAGAAACACCAAGCATAGCCCTTTTCATAGCACGCTGAGCAACTTTGAGTTTGTGGACCAGCCGTACCGTAAGTGTCCACGTTTTGGCTCCATATGTCATGACGGGTAGGACACACTCATTGAAGACTTTCTTCTTAAGGCACTGTGGGATCGACGATAGGAAGACTCGACGTAGCTTCCCAAACGCTGCCCAACCCAGACATATGAAGAATACCTCACCTCGTCCTCGAAGTTGTTTCTACCTAACCGCAATGTCTGCCCGAGAGATACATATTTTTAAACAACTTCCAGAACGGCCCCGTGCACCGCAATCTGTTCAGGTAGTACATGTTTATTGAACATGACCTTGGTTTTATCCAAGTTCATCCGTAGACCGATGCATACAGAAGAGTCTGCTAGGTCATACAGCATCTGTAGATCCTGCAGCGTTTCTGCTATGATGACGATGTCGTTTGCACATCGCAAGTGAGAAATGTATTCGCCATTGATGTTGATGCCACGCCATTTCTGAAAGAAGCGTCTTGAACATGTCCTCTATTGCATTTGTGAACAATTTGTTTGTAAAATATTCGAAAAATAAATATTCAAAATTATTAGTTATACATTATTATTATTATTATATTATATTAGTTAAAATTTATGCAGTCATACAGCTATTTAATTATTCCAAATATAACGAAATTTCAAATGTTCACTCTTGGCAGTAATTGATCAGTGAATTATCACTGGAAGTGGTTCAAGTGTATCAATGAGATAAACTCGAAGCCGTGGAGATTAGACGGCGGCTGTCACCTAGCGAGCGCCCTCGTCGAACTCAAGGGCCACTCGAGACGAGCCCCACTTCCCCCAGCTTCCCGCGACATTTGTGAGCAAACACGCCTCTCACAAAATATGCAGAACGCGCCCTCAAATTAAGCTTTACCTTCCTATCCGTAGTTATGTTACACAAATTAAGGTGAAATAAAGGTTTGCTCTTGTAGCTACTTTTTAGAGACAAAGTTTTTGCTTGCTTGTTTTGTGCCGTGTCATTCTCGGTTGAGTAGAATACTAACCGCTCATCTCTTCCCGTGGGCTCGTAAAAGGCGATAAAGGGATTGGACTATTATCTGTCAGACAGTATATGTATGTAGTCATAGAGTACCCGGATGAGGGCAGCATGTATACCTAGGGGGAAGTATATTGCAGTCATTACACAAGTGAGGATAACATATGGTTGACAAAAAGTGAGCATTTGTTTGTGAGTTGCACTTTTCGGGGATATTGGCGTGAGTGTACGATCATGTTTTGTTATTTTGTTTTACTAAGTTGAAAAATATGACCACATTGCGCCTAAAGATTATGATATCAAAGTCTGTTTGTTAGTCTCTATCTTCGATAATACAACTCTTGTGTAAGGAATACATTTTGTTTATTTACCAAGAAGAATAATTTTAACTGAATTTAGGGTTTTTTTTTTTCAATTATCAACTGTTTGTGGGTCACACAATCTTAAACAATACTTATAATACACATATAGACTATATATATACATAGAGACTATTCAGAGTAGTAAGGTTGCTTGCTCGTTTGCTCATGCTTATTTCATTTTAAATATATGTATTCTAAGTACAATTAAATATCCAGAGTTTCACAGAAATAATCTATACACAACGTCGTATCTGAAAAATTTCGTTCTTTATTCCATGAATTGTAAGGAAATCCCAATATCGTCCCTTGGGTATTGTGCGAGTCGACGTTTAAAATGTCCAGGTAGCAGCTTTCCACTTATTTACCTTTTTAACTTATTTCAACAGTCAATCCAACGGGTAAAGCCCTACGAAAATATATATATATATAAATACTCCTGGGATCTTGAAGCTAAATCGATGTCAAGGTTGATTATATAGGTTTTATAGGCTTGTGAAACAGGTGACCTCCTAACTTTTAACCTGCTTGTCTACTATCTATTCACCTCTGGTGAAGTGACTTTTGACTATTTTTTAAATTATCTTAAAAGAAAAAGAATAAATGACAATATGTTTAAATTTCGAGCAGTTTACTTTCACTAGTATATTATAAAAAAACATCTGAAAGAGTATAGATATATGTATGTAAAAAAAACTTTTTTTTTTTAATTCATACATAACCGATACGTTTCATGAATATGTATCTAATTTAAAAATTTTGAGCTATTCAAAGCGAGGCGAATAATTAGAAATGTTCAGGAGCAGCGTCCGCGAGTGATTGATGTAGTGGAACTCGGTGCTATTGCCGTGCCCGCGTTACAACACAGCACTCCCGTCGCCTCCTTACTCCCCCGGTTGCGACAACTTGAAGACATTAAGAATATTTAAATTGTAAATTGCTCCTCCGCACTGAATACCTATTTACTGAAAGTTTGGCCTTTTATACATTCGCTGGTCGAAGTTTCCAACGCAGTTAATATACATTTAATTCTAATAAGGACATTATACCACAAAAAATGTAGAAACTAAATAAAACAATATTTTTTGTCTCTTGAATATATTTATCTACTCAGGTTACATCTGCAGTCACAAACCTACACCAAACCACAAAGCCTATAAACCTATCTGGAATAGTCTCGAACAGTTCGAAGAGTTTGTGCAAAAATGTTTAATAACTTAAAACAGCAATTTTCCTGATACCTAGCGAAAATTTACTTCACTGTTAAATATGTGGTGATTTCCTTCACTTGAGATCTCAATAGTAGTATAATAATCTCAATATAGTAGATCGTAATAGTATACCTCCCTTACAGCTAATCTCTGATGATATTAAATGACGTAACAGTTTTGTAACTATCTTTTTTATTACATATAGTAGATTGTTGATGTGTGTCATCTTTAACTGTAAAATGACCACGTTTAGCATACGAAAGAGATGATTCATCTCAAGCTTTTAACATGTCTTCATAAATTAAATTGTATTAATTTTTTCTTATTGGAGTACTTAATCATTCATAGTTATTTGATTTTATGCATCTACAAAATTTGTCACCACCGCACGTCATTCGTAACGAGAGAATTTTAAACTAATAAAATTTAATACTTAAAAAACTGTATGACCCTTTAATCTATGTTAGGATACGAACTCTTTATACGTTCCTGGTATATTCAGTTGCAATCGTGAAGTTGTACGTTGAAATATAAATATCAATTATTGTATAAAAACTGTGTATTATGTGATGTTATCTCAAAATTAAACAGTTACCCATTTCGGGTGTTGCAAACATTAAAATTAAATATAATTTACTTTACTTTACTTTTTACAAAGGAATAAATACATTTTTGATTTTGATTTTTGATTATATGAATAGATTAAATTGAATTTTATACCAGAAAAATAACACAATGTTTTTTATACAATTGTAAATTGTAGGCACATTTTTAACATGATATAAAAAAATCTCTAAAATGATATAAAACACATTTTCTATTAACGACTTTTTTAAAGCACTCTTGAACAAATTTGTGATTTTTTTTTTATATACTGGAATACATAAAAAAAACGACAAATTTTGTACTGGAATGTGGTTATTCACCCTTATTGCCTTAATAAAGTATGTATGTACTTTTATTGTAAATAATGTTATTTATCGGAGGCAAATGAATGTTGTGTTTATATTTATTGCGAATGTTCTTATTTGAGTCCGCTTTGAAATAAAAATAAAAAGGTATTGCATCTTATAAATAAACAGGCCTCAATTATATGAATCGCTGTTAAGGTAAAAAAGATTTTATTGAAATACTACTCTTAAAGACTTATATTCTGATTTCTGTGATTTGTGTGTTTTTTTTTTATTAGATAATAAATACACAGTATAAGGTTCGGCATCTATTAAGTAGGTGCAAAAAGAAAACTGCAAAAAACTTTATCAACTTGCCTAGTGTTTTTTACTGGACGCACCATAGAAACATAACAGTGGGCCAACGAGCCAGCTATTACTAAGTAAAAACAATGTGGTATAAAAGTATTAGCAATAGAAATGCCCAAATGGAGCAAAAAGGCAACATTGTGATAACAATAAGACTAGTAGATGGGCCACTGTAACATGAATATAACAAACTAAAGAACCGGCTTGATTGAATCATCCGCTGTTCTTTGTCATAAATCCGACAACTGGCGGCCGTCTAACAATGCGTCCTGAAATCGTTCCATTTCTCATTTTGTTACTCTCCCCTTTAATCTCGCATCCGTAGAAAAGTGGATCAGCGTTGCAAAAGGGCATTGCAATGCAGACACCAGACATACTACTGATTAATCTATTGTGAAAGTATTAGCTCCTTTTACTCGCCTAATTAAATAACCGTAATACTCATGGCTTAAAGGCATAAAACTCAATAAAAGTAGAAAAAAAAAACACATAAAGATATCAAGGGATCGGAGTGTCATGTAGTCATAAACGTAACATATCTTTATAATAACTAGCTAAGATATAAAATAAACTGCACATTACAATTAGTTTAAATTATACGACGACTAGTAAAATTATCGAATTCTTTAAAACAAACCAAATAAGCCCAAAGTCCAGAGGTGTGCCACTATTCACCTTTTAAGTCTTTCATCAAATGAGCTATATTTTGTATTATCACGGCTATCTATATACTACTAATACTTTAAATATGAAAGTAACGTCAGTCTGTCTGTTACTTTTTCTCGACGAAGTGACTGAATCGATTTTGATGAAATTTGGTATGGTAATACTTAAAACCCTGGGGAAGAACAGGCGTTTATCGACACCAGCTAAAACTGGTTACATATACAATTTGAAACATTACTTAAAAGATTTTTTACATAGTTAGTTATAATTTATAAGTGAATATAATAAAAACGTATGTAACTAGTAATACATTAGAAGTTAGTACATAGTTACATTTAAGTACGAATCCCAAACCATTAAATGTATAAAAAAGTTTACATTCTTGTTGTCATACATACATCAAAAAAATAATTTATGTGTTTTTTTTTTACACATAAAGAGATGTATATTATTAATGCGAAGTATAGCTGACTTCAAAGATCCCTGTAGATAAGTGAAGACATTAATTCATTCATGGGTTTAGAAATAAAAATGGTGGTTTATTAAGTCTTCAAAAGTGTTAAAGTCTGTTCTCAGCTTTTAAAAGTATTGTTCCCGCGTGACACCCATCAAATTACATCTGAGTGTTTCCACGACATAATGAGAGCAGTCGGGCGGTAGTGACCAACACTCCATGTGCAGGCACTTGAGGTACGCCCCTGTCAGCATGAGGGGAAAACGGGGGTTTTTATTTTCTCGGGCCTAATTTGAGGTTACTTTTCGTCTGAGGCTCGTAGCCCAACGAATTTCCGGAGCCAATCTACCGTTTACTGAACTGAATCTATAAACGGTGCAATAATAAAAATTCAAACAGTTTCCTGTAGGTAATTGAATAGTTGTATTATACATATATGAAACATCCTATGTTTCCGCTTGTTTTTCCTGATTGAATTTGGAATTTACCTACTTGTATTTTTTGTTTGATAGTAGGAACTTTATAAATTAAATCTACAAACTACCCCGTTGTGCGTCTGCTTGCGCAATTGCATTTATCCGCCACCCCCGACAAGCATTGATACGTCTCACCCAAGCTGCCACTGTTCCTACTTCGGTAGCAGTAGTCCAAGAAGAACACACGGAACACTGCACGTTGCCTCTTAGGCCTGTATCTGTTCGGACGCATTTCACTTCCTCAGGTGGACGGAGATCGACCCCTCCGGCACCCTTCTGTGGGTAGAAGGAAGTGTGCTGAGTTCTCTCTCCCGTTCCACGGATTCTTTTGAGGACCTCACCTGCTCGCAGAAGGAAGCAACTGCGCTCCATGCGCTCTGGCTTCGGACCATGGACAAAAACTTGGTTTTATACCGACCTTGGTCGGAAGCGAGAGACAAGGTCACGACGCTTCCGAGAAGCGCCGTGTCGTCAGGACAGTCATCACAATAACGGCACCATGACATTGGCTCCCAGCGGATCCAACACCGGCACCTGCCGTAACCGTGTCTGGCAAGCACCTGCGTCATCCGGAAAGTAAGGGTTCCTTGTTCTACTGGGCTCTATACTGGGTCGTTATTCCCACTGTGCAAATCTGATAGAGCTCAGCCCGGTGTGCCTCTACTTCTAGGGGCACTGGCAGCACACGCTGATCTAGAGCATCCCTGCGCGTGTACGCATTACGATGTATCTTGCAATTCCCGTTTCAAATACAGTATACCTAAATTGTTCGTTATAATTCTCTTAATAATTTACAAAATAAAAGAATAACAATATATTACATAACGATACACTAATTTAAACTTATCTTTACATGAGATCATTACATCTTTTTTTACTTAAAATATAAGAATGAAATCTAATAAAGTACACATAAACCCATTTTCATTTAATAATATTTTAGGCATAAAATAATATTTTTATGAGAAAACCCAACAATAATTTAATTTTGTGATACTAATCCTATGATTGGAGAAGCAGTAAATTTAAAAATTGGTCATAAATTAAAGTAAGAGTAAAAAACACGGTAAAGCCACATAATTGTATAATTCATGGTACCAGAGAGCAGAAAATCCGCGACAGCCGAGATTACAACCGTTAACCAACTGATCCCGGGACGGAAGAAAACAGAATGTCTCGCGAGTTGGATAATGTTAAATTTATTGCAGCGCTAAAATGTTTAGGGATATCACGCGGAAACGGAACGCTCCGAGGACGGCGAGCTCTACTCACCCTTGTAAACACGTTTTATTGGCTTTATAATATGTTTTACGCGTGACGTTTTACAAACGATCCCAGAGGAGCGTCGAATTATTTTTACGGCACGTACTCGTACACTGCGCGAAAACACAGGAAAATTCAGTACACGAGGGATTTTGTAATTATATCTTTTAAACAAACAGTTTTTGTTCCATGATAGCCAACGAAAACAGAATAAGGGATTCTCAACATGTTAATTGTGCGAGATGGTTCCCAAAAATATTCATTTAAACAACTCTTTGTTCGAATGAATGATTAGTTTTTTCGTAAATTGTAACCCGTCCCAGACATGGGTGCTAATTTGTGAAATCACAGACTAAAATATGTGTTGTATAGAGTGTGGAATGCGGCGCAGTGGAACAATTGCACGCCTTAATACCAGTCAACCGCTTGATGAAGGTCCAGCCGCACCCCACCTTGCCTCCTCGCTCCTCGTACCGCTTCCTGTCAGACAAACATATACTAAAACTGTATATACCTTGGCAGTGTACGTGTTACCCGAGACGTTACACACAAGGATTTACTTTGCAAAACATATCTATGAAATAAAACTTAAATGAACTTTTATTTTAGATACAGATGCAGGAGGAACTGGTCCAATGTATAAAATGAAAACTTGGAATATTCATTGAATGCATGCAATATCGATGCAACATTACGTACAATAAAAGTTCCCTTATAAACCAAGAGCTTTTTCCGTCCCAAGAAAGTTTTGGAGCTAACTACATTTCCTACAATGTCATATTAACTTACGGTCTGGATGTTTGCCAACATTTTTCGCATATTATGACATTTCTAAATAGTGGAACATTAACTATCATATAACTAGCTTACTGGCTTGCGCCGGAATTTTGAGTTTCCGGATATAAGATTTAAGGGAAGCGTACCGTTAGTAAAGGTAAAAAGCTGTTTATATAAATGCAAAACAGATCGGCAGCTTGTCAGTTCGACTTAGTTCAAATCTTACTGATCGAATATGGATTTAGACTCATCCCTATTCCGTTCGCTCCAAGACGCACCCTTCTACCGCACCGACGACGCGACGCTGTCGGACAGCCAAAAATAATCTGTCATCTAACACAACCATGACAAATGATTTTTTTGACTACTACTGTTATTTTGACTACCAAAACAAGCAAGTCTAAGTCTATATGATCAACATAGTTGTATTTATAGTATTAACTTATTTTCTCAACCATATCTATGTTATATTTTAGTAACATTTGTTCAAGTAACAAAAATACCATTGAGAAAATCCTTCCAAGCAAAAATATATAATCAAGTCGAAACATAATTTTATTTGTTATGGAAACGTACGCATTTGTAATATCCATATATAAAACGTCTTGGTCGATTTCTCTACTATTCCACATACATACGTATTATTGTTCAATACGAATTTCCTTTCAATGCGGCTGTACCTTCGTCCCTGGCTGAGGCTGAATCCAATCGCGAGGATATTAAAACTTTCCGCTCGCAATGCTCGGCCCTTTGTACCGGAGAGCGCCTTCGAATCCAACCCGCCGACCGATATCATCTACGTCTTAAAAACCTACTGAACTAATTTGACTTCTAAAACGTAAAAAAATGTGCAGAGGATAATTTTCTTCTACTACTTAGCAACTTGGTTTGGTGGTGTCTGGGAGATCTTTGTAAGCATGGTGTGAATTGAAATTGCAGGCATGTATATGTAATTTCATTTTAACTTATAGAAATTATTGTCGACAACTCTAACATAACGGAACGATAAAAACAGCATCAATCAATCATCTTTCTTACCAACGTTACTATAGAATATTTCGTTATCCTTAATATGGCGCAGCCAAGCAAGTATGTTCCTTATTCAGCCTGCAGCGCATAAAAAATTAAGAAACCGTTCGACGCAGTCCGCTCTGACTTTTTCCCAACAGAGTACTAATTGGAACTTTTTATTCATTTCTTAAGTTAAAATTTAAAAGACTGGATGATACGAATAAAACGAAGATTATAACTATTTTTGATAATATTAGTATAATATAGTATAATATTACCCACAAAGACACCAGACAGAAGGGTTTATACTACTCACATCAATTCCATTTATCGTTTTAGGTATTATCATTAAAACTCTGCTAAAGATAATATATAGAAAGACATTACTACAATTCGGCAACCTTAGTGGTCTTTAGGTGTGTTACTTGTCGCAAATATCAAACATGTATGTTGATTATAAATGTGAAATCCTGTTTTGAAGTTAAATTAAACTTCTGGTACAGAGTCGGATGTGTTGCGTGAATAATAAGTCCTTACCGATATCAATATCTAGTTAGAGATGAAAACAAATACATCAAGAACCTATTTTCAAAAGAGAATTCTGAAACAGCTCTGGAACGTTGTACGGTGAAATATTTTAAAGTAAACAAAAGTTTGGAATAAATTGAATGATTAGCTTTCGTAGATAGTCGCTTTGCTTATAGAACTATCTCTAATCCAGACGGTGCACACATTAACTAGTTTTGCGAGAACGAAGTCTACCTTTTAATTTGTATTCGGCCCTCGGACCACCCGACCCGAGCACCCGGGAGGAGCGGGCGTGTGCTCCTTTTGTAGCTTCAGAAACCAATTTGTTTACCAGTAAGAAAATTAAAAACTTTTGGATGTTTTAGCAATAACCTTCTTAAAGCAACAAAAGCTTATTTAATAAACTTTAAAAAATACTAGTGATGTAACATAATATACGAATGTTTCTGACTCAATGTAAAGTTATTTTCAGAAAAGTTATTTGAAGAGGTTTTACGTTTTAACAAGAAATCTTTAATATTTTTTTTTGTTATATGTACTTAAAATGTTCTTTACATAAACCGTATATATTTAGTGAAGTAAATCAAAACCTGCCTACGTAGAATATTTAATTAAAGGTAGACCCTTAATAAACTGGTTCTATTTCGTGATAATTAGGATTCTACACAAAGAAATTAACATTTATAACATATCTAAAGCCAAAGAATTTTGGAATTAAACAGAAAGTGACATTAAGACAGATGTTAAGAGCCGGAACAATAATTAAGAGGCTGTCGGTTTGAAACCGCGTCGTCGTCGGCGAGATTTAATTAGTGAGAGAACAATCCACAATGGGCGCGGGCGGCGCCTCCCGCTACCCGACCGGCCTTACTTTAGGAGCTGCCGTGCTCTCTGCGCCATGTGCCGTGTACCCACTTCTTCAATCGTAGACATAAAGGTCTAATTTTTTTTAAATTTTTCTTTAATAAAAATGAAAATTAAAGCCGCTCTGATAACGTTAAATAAACTATTTATTTTATTTTATTCACTACATATATAAGGATTCATAGAAAACCCGAGAGAGAGAATAAAATTACAAGCATTTTTGCCATTTCGTCAAACCCTAAAAGTATGAACTGAATAACATACATATTTTCCTATTAAAGTGTAGTGCATGTGTGAAAATAAAACATTATATAAATATATAGAGAAAAAATTGATGGAACAATAAATAAAATTGATAGATACATACATACATTAACTAAGTTATTATTATACAAAATTTTCGTAATTTTGTGATGAAAAATGTAGCTTGATTAACTTAAGATTTTGTTTGAAAAGTTATTAACATTAAATTTTTATTTACTTATATGAACACCCAAAGAAGTATATTAATTAATCGCGTACGTTAAAATACTGTATATTAGATCATATTGACAATATCACATCAATAATTAGGCTTTCAAGTACAAAAAACCTGGCAGTTCCAGATATTAGCGCATTCAACAAGAACAAATCAATTTCTTCACTTTCACTCTATTAATATGTCTAAAATGGTCAAAAGCACTGACTAGTTTCGACCAGTTTCTCGACAAAGTATTGAAGATAATTATAATTTCTTACCCAGGATTCAACGTAAATGTGTGTTAACAAAAGTGACAAACTATGGCATATTGGTTCAGGTCATCATGTCCTAATAAACCTACACTTTTCTGTTATACCTCTCAAATAACATCTGATTCACCCAAAGTTTCTCTAAAATATCCCTTCATTTATATTCGTGCGGCTTGTCGTTATGATACATTATCCCTAAAAATCCCTTTTTAGTGGACAAGATACTTCGGTTATGAAAGACGTCGTATTGGAAGCTTGTCTTATTAAAATGTGATATGTTTCACAAAAAGAGTCCGATAATACGACACGTCTGGGACTACTGGCAAATCCGATTTCCCTATCTCCCCATATTTGTATTCGAAGCCCGATCCATCTAATATTTCCTTCCAACTCCGCCGACGCTATCTGCGTTCCTTCCTGACACTGAATCTAATCGGAATAGATATTAAAACTTTTCGTACAAGTGGCTGCTTTCGATTTTATATTAACAATATTATACGAACACATGTTTTGTACAAAATGAAAAAGTATTATTTGTTACAAATAAAAAGTACGCTCTGAGAGCAGGCCATTGTTATACAACTATATTCTATGTTAATGGATTACCACCCGCAAAGCAAATAGAGAAATACCAAGCGGTTCGCAGATACTTTTGTCAAATAAACACTCAAAGGACGAGGTTTTGATTAAATGAGGAGTTTAGAAATACGAAGCGTACAGGCAGACAATATTCTGCATCTGTTCTCAGTGCGCTCAGAGCTGTGGTGGCTCAGATTTGTCGTTTTATTTACAGGAAACTACAAAAAAGAAAAACTGCTGCTTTGATTCCGATTTATGTTAAGCAGTACTGATGTCGGACTGAAGTAAAGCTTATTGAGAATCCAATAAAACTTACTTATTAAATATACATATATACTACTACTACTACTTGTTAAATACTATGTTTCACATAAACAACATCAAATATATCGCTATAATAATTTATAACGTTTTAAAATTATAGCAAATTCTCCTTCGTTTGTTGCTATTTCGAAATTTAATTTATTTAATTTGTACATTTATTTTAGTTGACCGACCGCATTGAGCGGTAGTCGAGTAATTTTTGCATACCCGCATTTTTGTACTAAGCCATCATCCTGTTGCCGCAGTTGCTCAGCCACTACTGTAGTCGCATATGCGACCTGATTGTTATCCTTCATACAGTCTTAAGCCGAAGTGGAACATAGAATAGAATAATATATTTGCTGTCTAAGGTGTTTACCCTATTATTATATATGTTTTTTTATATAGAGATCATGTTTTTATATGAATATATTCTAAGTGTAGCAGTTTTGTTCCGAAATGCATAGACCGTATCAATCAGCTTTTTTTATGTGGAAACCCCACGGGTTGTCACCTCACCGGAGCTAACAGAGATATGGTATGCCGGACTCGAACCGACTAAAATCACACGGTGTTCCGTCACAAATGGGTCTATTGCAAGGGACCCGGAAATACCCTAACAAGGAAGCCTCCGGGAACCTCTGCAGACCTTCGTCACCTCAACAGGTGGTCACACCGTGTAGGGGGCCTGGCCCCCTCTTTATTTTAGAGAAGCATGAGTGGAACACGTTGCGCCACCTTCTCAGGCCCGCTTCCCTCGAGCCAGCGCTCATGGAGGCCGGAGATCGTTTGGCGCTCTCCGGCGCCTGGTGCGTTTTCTACGGCACAAGAGAGTACAAGAGGTCCTAAGTGCAAGAGGGTACCCAATCAATCAGCTTAATACATACACATAAAAGTGTTGACAGCACAGAAAGTTCCTAAGTGAAAGAAAGAAAGAAAATATATTTATTTTATAAGTGCTTATATATATTATAAGTGCTGCCGTAGGCGTGTAAACGTTATTTTTTTTTTCATGCGATAGGGGGCAAACGAGCAAACGGGTCACCTGTTGGTAAGTGACTAACGCCGCCCATGGACACCCGCACTCAAGGGTCACAAGTGCGCTGCCGGCCTTTTAGGTAGGAGTACGCTCTTTTCTTGAAGGTTTGAAGGTCGTATCGGTTCGGAAATACGGCAGGTGACAATTTTTCCATAAGCTGGTTGTGCGAGGCACAAAGCTTCTGGAGAAGCGCACAGTGGTGGAGTGCCAATCGTCCAGGTGATGGGGATGGATATTTTGTCGCGTAGGACGATGGCGGAAACCAGCAGCCCGTATAAGTCCGAACAATTCCTCTGAACACTCCCCATGATACAAGCGATATAGGATGCAGAGTGAAGCTACATCTCTACGCAATACCAAGGTGTCAAGTCGATCAGAAATATCTTGGCAGTCGATGATGCGAGTCGCTCTCCGTTGAATGCGGTCAAGAGGGAGATGTTGGTACTGGGGTGCACCTGCATAGAGATGAGAACAGTATTCCATGTGCGAAAATCTAATATATTTAACTGTTTGCTGAGCCACATCGAAAACAAGCTGCCCGCCTGTGCCATAACATTACTATTAAGATTAATATACCTAATACCTTTTTCGCCTCATCGAGTTTTTCAATACATTTATTTTAGCCGTCTTTATGCGAAAATGTCGATAACGTGTAATTTTGTGCAAGACAGTACGACTAGCCACCCTCTCCACAAATTCCTACGGCAAGTTTTTTGTCCGAACTTCTTTCAACTGAGCCCCTCTTTTTTGTAATCTCCCTGCCCTTTCAAAACAAGTTCGCAAAAATTACAAGATTCTAAACCCGGATTAGCACAAGCATTGGATTTAGTATATAATGGACCGTCTGTACGATCTAAGGATAGAATAACTTTTAGTTATTTCAATGCAGCAAACATTATTACTCCTCTATTACCTTACACAGATACACAAAAACAAAGTGAATGTCAATGAGAGAAATATAAAAAAATATATAAACTATTTTAATCTAAGAGAAAAAGGGAAATATCGTGGGTTATGTTTTAGAGTAGCGAGGAGCATAAAATATTTATCAAAAGACTCCCGCCTGCGTCCGGGTCTCAAGAGACATGCCGAGAACTACACTGCGCTCCCCACTACTTAACACCTTTGAATAACGATTTACTCACTTGCTTGTTCATCACGTATCTTAAAAAAGTAAACTTTTTTGTATTATTTCTATATTCATTACAAAATCCGCAAACAAAGACCACGACGCTGTTAAAATAACCGTCAATAAGAGTTTGTTGGTTGTTTGATCGCACTTATGGAATATTTGGTGGAATTTTAGATTATACAAGATTAACTTACATACGATATACGCTATAAAAATTAAGTAAACATTCATTTAATGAATCTGGAAAAGTGTAGATGTGGGTATTGGAAGCGAAAGAGAACTACATTAAGAAATAATACTATATAAGATTTAGAGAAATATGGACATAATTTTCATTACTTTATTTGATAATTTATATGAGAACTTCAGAAACAATTTATGTTTAAAATCAAGTAGAACACGCTATAACACACCTTGAATAATGGTCAAGTTCCCAACTAGAAAACGTGCTCTGGGATCGTTCTATAGAATTCAAGTAGTATATATGCACATGTACTACTAAAATTACGAAAGTAACTTTTATTCCATAGAAAATCTCTTCATTGTTGTAAGAAAAATTCCTCTTATTGGTTTATTAGTGTTTGTAGATTTTAATACGAGTGACACATATCTACATACAGTGTAGTAGAATAAATGAGCAATGTGCATTATTTGAATATGTTTTCGCGTGTAGATATTTGAGAGCGGTGTATAAGCGCAATTTGAACGTATGTACGATTTTGTTTCAATTTAAAGGTTGAGAGGCGGAAAAACGGTGCACTGGAGCGGGTGAATGCCCGTTACTCTTGCTTTGTATACCACGGTTTGGCTGAGTGAATCGCCCAGGTTTCACCCTGTTCAAACACGTAACAACTACGTTAAACAAATTAAACCTCTATTTCAGTCCTCAAATTGTTGCGGTTTTTAAAACCACTATGGTACCAAAAGCGGCACAACATTTTCGCATTTTATTTCTCACAGAATAAGCCTAAAACTTAGTGAAAACAATATTTATGCTTATCTTACAAATTTACAAACCAAACAGACTAGATGTGCCATAGTAAAAAAAGCGTTACCTATTTATAAACTAAAAATAATAAAAATCTTTTTTTTATGCATAGCGTAACCTGAGTATATATGTAAACTGCATTTATGATGAAATGAGTGGTTGACTGTTGACAAATTTCATGCGCCAATCGATTTAATTTTTTGGTCTGATCAATGCCCTAAGTTTAGTGTCGGTCTTGGTCTTGTTCTTGCATTTTTGCAAGACTAAGACCAAGACCGCGTAATTTTAGCAAGACTAAGACTGACCGTGCAAGATTTGAGCAAGAACAAGACTAAGCCTGCGAGACTATTGCGTCTTGCAGTTAGGACTGAGTGTCGTTTCAGTTAATGGACAGGCTTAATTTATAATACAAGAAATTGACACATAGAAAAGAAACGAAACAAAATAAAAGAAAGTACTACATAAAATTTTGAGGCAGAAAATTGCCAGAAAATAGGACGACGTAAAGTACAGATATAAATGACTATCAGTGCATTTTCGTTAGAGGGGGGATTTACACAGTCCGAATAAGTAAATAAAAAATAATATATTAAATATAGTATGAAAATAAATAAAAATATGAAAGTAATAAAAACGAAAAATAAACTAATAAACGAATAAAGCGTAATAAAATTATATGTAGTATGTTACCTAGGAAATGTTTATTTTCTTAATATTTCAAAAGTTACAGGCCAAAAAAAATGATCTTACAAACTAATTTATAATCTTACTTATAATAATAAGGTAGGTATAAGAGTGAAAACCAGGACGCGACAATGTTATGCGTCTGTACGCCGCATGCGGCATCCTTTGATTTGCGGCGACATCCTTTAATGAGAGCTGGCAAGGCGACACTATCTAAGCGAATGGCCTATTAATAATAGTATTTATTTCAATTCCAGTCATTCCCAATTGAGCTTTGCTTCGAGTCTAATGTAATAATTGTTTTTACTTTAATCCTTGTTTTTCTCGGAAAACTTATCACATTTACAGTTTGACATGACATACATGACGAAGATTCAAATAGTTCTAGTCGGAGTAGTGAGAGTTGGAGTTATAGATCTAAAAGACCTAAAAGCAAATTTCATGAGTTTTTCGAAATAATGAATGCATCCCAAATTGCTTTGTGTAAATTGTCCCAACATAAAAAGGTTGCAATAAAAATGAAAAACAGAAACACTTCAGGCTTAAGGAAGCATCTATTATCTTGCCACAAAAAGAAATCACAAACATTTCTTCGTGAAAAACTAAATTAAGTGGAAATATCACAAGAAATATACTTATTATATACACTCAATTACATAACACATATAGCATGTTATTATAGTGATAAATATGTATTTATAAATCACCCATATTTTCATTTGTTTTTGTAATCGGCGCGAAACAGCTACTTAAATTACTGTATTAATTAAGTAGGTATCTATTAATTTAAATTAACTTCTTTTGACTTACATTGCTTGTTTAAATAGCTATTCTTAATTTTTTCAAGTTAGAGTTTAGCAAAGTAGCGCTAAGATTGTTCACATTTATTTCGTTTAAATAAACGGATTATAGTTTGTTATCGAACACTTTTTATTAACAAATATTAACACATGATGTGTTTTATTTTAGTCTGAAAATAGCAGTGACAACATTATGACAGCTACAGTTGATTGGATAGTGAAAAAATATCTTCCCTCCTCATTTTGCGATGAGAAACTACACAAGTATGTTTTCGATCGATTTGCCCAAATATGATATTTCCTAAAAGGTCCACTTAGAAGGAAGGTCAAAGAGCGATTTGAAGAGCTTCAATTGAATCTTAATTAACGACTACAACAATTTTCATCTAAAATGTCATTTACCATCGATGGAGTGACGGCAATTGCCGCTAGTAGTTACTACGGGGTAACTATTCATTATATAGACAACGAATAGAAGTATCGATCTGTAGTCCTTGATTTTATACCATTACACGGTTGACATACGGGGAGAGATATTGCAACGATTTTCCACGAATGTTTATTGGAATATGACATAATTGATCGTAATGTCCCAAAGTGCGTCTGCCGTGACTGACGAAATCACTGTCGGTATGGAGTATTATATCCCCTACAGTGAAGTCGCCAGCACGAAGACCCGTCCCTGGTTCAATCGCGAGTGCGCCCGTGCTGTTGCTCAAAATCAGTCGGCCTACCGCGCATGGACCCGGGCCCGCGCTCATTGTGACCTAGACATTGATCGCCTAAAAGCAGCACTTAACAAAGCCACTAGGGAATGCAAGAGGGCTTACATCAGAACAGATGCCCAGCGCATTGCACGGTTTGGTCAAGAACTCGTCGCATACCCTACGGGTAGCCGTAAGTTTTGGCGATTGGCCAAAGCCGTGCAGTCCAACTACTGCCAACCTTCGCTGCCACCGTTGAACTACCCTGACGGATCACTGGCTCACGATCCGCAAGAGAAAGCGAAACTATTAGCTGACCTCTTTGCGGCTAACTCCCGAATCGACGACCCTGGCGCGCACACGCCCACCATTGGGACCTGCGACTCCGCAATGCGGGATATTCGCATCCGGCAGAGGGATGTCCGTGCGGAGCTTCAGTCACTCGACGTCCGAAAAGCCTGTGGACCCGATGGTATTCCGGCGGTGGTTCTAAGAACTGTGCACCTGAGTTGTCTCCCGTACTGACGCGCTTGTATCGCCTGTCCTATTCCTCAGGAATTGTTCCGGAGGCCTGGAGAGAAGCGAATGTTCAACCCATTCCCAAAAAAGGCGACCGCTCCGATCCAGCCACTTCCATACTTTGTAAGAGTCTCGAGCGGATTATCAACACCCAATTAATCCGCCACCTAGAGGATCATTCCTTGTTAAATGATCGGCAATATGGTTTTAGGCCGATCCGATCCACGGATGATCTTCTAGCGTACGTCACACACCTTTGGGGTGAGGCTATGGATAGGCATGGGGAGTCCTTGGCCATCAGCCTCGACATTGCCAAGGCCGTCGATAGGGTCTGGCACCGCTCGCTTCTCTCCAAACTTCCTGCATTTGGTCTGCCACCCAAACTCTGCAACTGGGTTGCTGCCTTTCTCCATAAGCGCCGCATTAGGGTTCTCTGTGACAGCGCGGCCTCAGAATTCCAGGAGGTAAGCTGGTGTACCTCAGGGCTCCGTCCTATCGCCTACGCTGTTCCTTCTGCGTATCAATGACATGTTGGCCCTTGGCAATATACATTGTTATGCAGACGGCGGACGATATTTCGGACATCCTACTGCCAAGCTGGCAGATGTTGAGGTAAAACGACAGGAGCTTGTCGCTGAGCTCACATTTCTCAATAGGGTTGTGAGAATCTAGTCGAGTTCAGTGCCAAAAAAACACAGGCGTGCGCGTTTTCAAACAAAAAGTCTCCATTCCTTCCCCTTCCTACTCCTCAGAACACTCAACTGCCACTGCAGGATAGGCTTAGTATCCTGGGTATATATTTGCCGGGATCTCAATCCGCGCGATTATATCGAGATCGTCACTAAGGCGGCCTCGCGAAAGCTCGGCGTATTGAACAAGGGTCTTTTATACAAGACCCAGGTTCGCTCCTGCGTGGAGTACTGCTCTCATCTCTGGAACGGCTATGCACAGTATTTGCTTGACGCTCTCGATCGGTTGCAGCGGCGTGCAGTCCGCATTATCGACTAACCTGAGGTCACTCAGTCTCTTGAGCCTCTGCAGTTGCAAAGAGATGTCGCCTCTATCGCCTACATCACGGGGAGTGTTCTGACGAGCTCTTCCAATTGGTCCCACCTTCTCACTTCCTCTACAGGACTACACGTGCTGGCCTGAGGAGTCACCGTTTGAGCGTTGAAAAAATACGTACCCGAACGAAACGGTTTGGCTCTTCCTTCCTGTGCCGATCGGTGAAAGCCTGGAATTCCCTACCAGCACACGTGTTTCCTTCCCACTTCTTTTAAGCGGGGCGTAAAAAGCATCTCACCAGGCCGCCATAGTGTGGGTCACCATGCTGCATTGACTAGACATGCAATGAGGATGGTGGATGGCAAAGTTGAGTCATAGTGACTCCACTTTGCCTGATGGAAAACAATAAGTGGAGTCAAAGAGTGGTGGTCACGCGTAAAGTAATATAAAAAAAATACAGGGTATCACGGTCGAAAACGCAACTGCAAATACCAAATTTATGTATGAACTGGGCAAACAGCTGCCACACTTTGATTAAGACAATCAACCTTTCCGGTACTTTGCTCACATTTTAAACCTTGGTGTACAAGATTTATTAAAGACCTTAGCATTACACTGTGAAACTGACAGTAACGCAAGAAAACAGCAGTATGAAGACTATGAAGACGAAACTGAGGAAGATGAAGAATATACGCATGATATTGCTGACTCACGTACAGCTATAAAAAAAATACGCAGTATTTCAAGTAAAATAAAAAGAAGTGAAATATTGAAGAGGAAGTTTCAGTGTGCTTGTGAAGCAGCTGGCGTGCCATCAAATCTGAATCCCATACTTGACTTTCCAACGAGATGGAATTCCACACATGATATGACTAGATTTGGTTTAAAAATGAGAACTGGTATTAACATATTGTGCACTTCTGTCACCGAATTGAATGATTTTGAAATCACAGCTAGTGAATGGCAAATATTCAAAAAAAAAATATAAGTTTCTAATAAACTTTAAACTTTTATCAACGAAACTTGGTGGAGAAAAACATGTTACATTACCGTTAGTCATTGTATCATTCAATCTCTTGCTCGATAAAATTTAATCCATGGTTAAACAATTAGATGAGAAACCTAATTGATGCGAAGTGAATGAAAGGCTCATTCTGGGTTTCCAAGCAGGTCGAGACAAAATGCTTAAACATTATAAGAAGAGTAACTGGATCTATTGTACCTCTTTAATTTTAACCCAAGGCATAAGGGCTGAGGCTGAGGCTGAGGCTCAGAATTTTGACATGACATTATGGGGAAAGCAAATTAAAAATTACAATTACATTACAAATTTAATGAACTCTCTCTCTCTCCAAGAATCACCTAGAATCACCTCGAAGATGAGGAGGGTCTATCAATCTCTTTCTAGACATATAATATTCTTTTAAATACAGTCAAGTTAATGTCATTAATTTGTTTTTTAAATTTTTTAGCACATGTAAGCATAAGCTCAGCAATAGCTCTTATTAAATGTAAACGTTTATTAAGAAACAGACTGACTTTCGTGGGACACGGTAGACAGCTCAGTTGATTAAAGCATCAGCATGGATCGCTTAGGTCGTGGGTTCTCAACAGGTAATAAAATTTAATATATTCAATATCATTGTGAATATTGAATATATTAAATTGTATTGTCATCAGAATCCAAGATGGCAGCCGCTACAAAATTTCGGATTCAATATTTTTGTCAATCAAAACGAACAGGTTAAGCTAAACGAAATAGTTTAATAATAATAATCGGACTTTAAAAAGTAGACAACCGACCGACAATGCGTCTATCATAAATTTTAAGACTAATATGGTTTTCTCATGGTTGCCATTGTCAGAACTGGACCAAATTAAAACTGGCTGGCGCTTTAATAATGATAAATAATGATTTCATAAATTAATAAATACTTTTTTCAGTGGTAGAGCCATGCTTAGGCACGAATGGGCCGGCTCGACCGGTGCGATACCACGGCCTCACAGAAAACCGATTGTGAAGTAACGCTTGCGTTGCATTTCCCCATTTCGCCTCTTTTCTCTCCCCTTATCTCCTTTCTCCTTTTTTCCATCTCCTCATCCCTCCTCGCTTCTTTCCGTTCCCTGCATCCCCCATCCCTCATCACCCTCAAAGGCGGGCAGCGCACTTGCGACTCTTGAGTTGCAAGTGTCCATGGACGGCGGTGTCACTTACCATCAGTTGACCCGTCTGTTCGTCAGTCCCCCTATAGTATAAAAAAAAAAAACTTAACAATCCGAACGTAACTCCATAAACATAAAAACCTAAGTAGCTCACAAATGTACTTTACACAATATTTACTTCACCGTATATTAAACTATTCGACAAATATATTATTTAATGTTTAAAAGTACCATCAAAAATAAATGCTTTTAATATTTAAAAAGTAACGTATCGAATTTCGCGATCGATGCTGCCCGTTTAAGAATCAAGCCAAAACTTTTTAATTAGTTTAGCGACAATAATCGAAAACTGTCTTGTTACTTGAATCATCGCCCCGCAGTCTACGTTATTATCCAATATCGGGCTTTATTTCCTCCATAGCTATCCCGGACTTTGTATTCGTTTAACTATTTAAACTTGGGTTTAATAAACAGTTGGTTTGATCGAACTCAGCACAACAATCGTAGCAAAAATAATTTGGGTTGTTTATTCGTTTGTTCCGTATATTTATTTATGCAGATACTTCAATAGTAATTTATTGGGCTTATGCTAATGCTATACTTTTAACACTATCTACATATTTTTAGTTACATAAAAATTGTCTTGTGAAGTTTACGCTCATTACCGTGGCTATCCTCTGACCAAAAGTTAAAAATGTTATATCTTATCATTTTTCTCAACATATATTTCTATCATATATTTATTGTCAATACAATGCAAACATAGAAATATTCCTACAAATGAAACTCCGGACATATGAAAAAGTATCCAACATGTGTATCCTTTTGTCCATATTTTTTATTAGCGAGTGTTAAGTCATGTAGGTTATTATTTAGCATATGAACACAAGCAATAAATTTGTGTGGTACTAAGGGTAGACCGGTGGCCGGTGTCGGCGTGTCCGCGAATGAATGGCCATTGAAAAGTCATCAGTTATGTAGGGCGTATCGCCGCGCACCATGTGGCAGGCGTGGCGCGGCAGTTTCTCTACGTAATTTTTCCGCGGGCAATTTTCCACAATTTCCCAAACAACCATCAGCATCACGTTGACCTCGCACATTATTTAAAAGCATACAAAATGTAAAACCTAAAGGTTTGTAAAACAAGGATGGTTGTAAAACAACGGTACGCATACTATGCTGAAAGCAATAAACAATGGCAGGCGTGATGTGTACACAGAGTAATATCTGGTAACGAGTAGGGATGCCCGTACCTAAGCAGAAATAGGCCTGAGACGGTGGGGAGACGTGTTATACGCACGTCTCTCAAACTGGAAGGGGAGGGGCTAGGGACCCTAAATTCCAATGTGTGGCCGCCCTGCAAAAGAGACCGCTAAGGTCTGTAGGGGTTCCTGGAACCATCCCTTCTTGGGTATACCCAGGTCCCTTGTAATAGACCAACTTATGACGGAACAGCTTGTGGATTTAATAGTTTCGAGTTTGACTTACCACGTCACCGTCAGCTCAGCAAAGCAAGGCGTGATGCGTAACTGAGACCTGCACACTTATTAATACCCGTGACTTTATTCTTATACAAGCCTACAAGAAACTCTTACCGAAAAGCGGGCGTTATGCTTGATTTCTAACTGAGTTGTGTAGATAAAACTACATTATGGTGGTTGATGTGAACTCTACAAAGTTATTTAACAGACCGTAATCTATTGGTGTCTAGGAAACCTCCTCTCCTATAATTAGGCTACAAATAATATTCTTTACATAAAATGTAACCTAATATATATTCCTAAGTTGTAATGGTAAGAGGTAAGTAATTCACAATCATAGTCACAAAATACGTTGGTGATATTAAAAAATATTATTTACCGTATAAAATCAGCAATATTATAACGAAAGTGGGACTTAAATTGTTGACTGTAAAACGTGGGCGTTTTATGCGTACAATGTATACTGTATACTGTATACATGTTTAAATTACTCAGCACACTTTCCGTTATCGTACCTTACCGTGGGAGAGCCATGCTTAGTCAAAGGACCTGCTCGACCACTGCCGAGTGAGTGAGGGTACCAAAGACCCAACTCCCCCTTTCCTATTACCCCTCTTCATCCCCCCTCTTCTATTTGGACTCCCTTATCAGCCTCAAAGGCGGGCAACGCACTTACGACTCTTGAGTTGTAAGCGTCCATAGGTGGCGGTTGTCACTTACCATCAGCTGGTCCGTCGTGTAAACAGTAGAAGAAAGTATTTTTTTACATAGGGGAACCTATGTTAAGAAGAAAAATTCTATCTATTATATTCTACGGTAGATTTTCATGTTTGATATATTAAAATCCAATTGAACAGAAATAAAAATATTGATATAGAAACACTAAATCTAAAAGGTAGCAACAAAAGTGAGTTAAGGCTAAAGCACTCTGCACTGGACGAGAATTCATGCAAATTGAATGAAATGTATTGATGGCATTTTGAAAATATTTTTCGTTTTAAAGTGGAATGCCTCATAGTCGTTCTGCATTATTTATTTCATATACAAACGAACATGTGTATTAATATCACGTATAGCAAACGGCTCTGACCATCCTCTATCCGCACAATTGAATTGAATTTCCGTGAAAACAATTTATCAAACGCAATTATTTTCTGATATTCATATCACAGCGATAATTATTATTATGAAAAATGCTTTGAGGGGTAAGATTGTCCAAGATACATATGTACATATAAACATAAGTGAAACTTCATTCAAATCCTTTTCCATTATTTTATTATAGTTAGTTAGTTTTAGGATAGCCTGAATTGACATCAATCTAGGATAAAATCGAATGACTACATACATTACAAACTTCACAATAACAAGCCCCATAAAAAGTTATGCTCACTTTAGTTTCATCTAGCCAGTAATAGTTTAGGGAACTGATGCAACATATTGCAAAAGAAAATTAATAAAACAGGAAAATTGGATAGCGGTTTTTGTTTTACGACCCTGCATCTGCAATCAATAAACTCGATACCTATATTATATTTTAATGGCTTCGGCAAGATCCATATTGTGCTTGATTAGATGTATATTAACTTTTAAACTATATAAATAACGAATGTTAATTAAAAAAATATTCATAATGTAAATTTTTGCTTGTAAGTGCAATAAGTGCATGGAGTTGCGTCTAGGTGCGTCCGAGAATAGTAAATGGGGCCATAGTAGTCTAATATGTTTACAGGTACTAGAAATAATAATACAAGAAAATACATATATAAGCAAGAAGTTGTAGCTCTTTTTGTTTTCTCGCCACAAAAGAAAAAACGCAATCCCTGAACATCACATAATTTTCCTAGTCGTCAAGGTGCCATACCGCAGAAATACTTTTAAATATCTAATTGATAACAGTGTTATAGAAAATTATATAAAAATTCAAGTCTTCTAGTCACACGAAGTTATTCATTTGGAGTTGGGCAATTGCGCTAATATGTTCTGTCAACTATACATACAATTAAATTTATATAGAAACTAGAAACTTCCCCATTTTGATTTTGTTTCAATTAATTAAATAAAATTACGGCAACAACTTTTTCTTTGTTTTGTTTTCACAGTATTACCAAAAGAACCTAGGTACCTACTCTCAAAAAAATAAAAAAGAGTTATAACTTACTATGATAAAATAATGAGTCGATGTCAGTAAGGACCCATTTTTATCGATTTCGTAATATAAAGATAGGAAACACTCTAAGCTGAAAGTGTACGTGTATTTTTTAAACATTTAGGTCTAGCTCAACGAATTAGCTAGATACACATAATAAAACTTTTTATAATACCACATTACAGGCAAACAATCCAGGAGTCATCAACACTACTAATCGGTATTGTCAAGTAATTAATGTTAATAAATTAATCTCGAGTTACAGGAGACAAATTAGACGCAGGCTGCTCGACTAACGACGGACTATTTGGATTAAATGGAGGGTTGATGTTTATGATTTACGGAGGCTTGTGTAATTGTGGCGCCTGGCAGTCGCGGCTAGCGCCCACAACGGCACCGCGCGACGCGACACTGCCACTCGACCCGTTAACCGTCACCTCGACTGCGCGCCAAATTAACACTATAATTACATCGCTTCGAAACCAATTAATTATCACTTAGCAGTGCATTATTAAAAATTCTGCAGCATTAAGGGAAAAAGTTATTTGTTAATTTTATGTGTTTAAATTGCTTTAAATAATATATTTAATTTATTGTTTCCACTGAAGTCTCTGAGAATTAAATACTTACAAGAACTTGTCTGTAAAGTTCGTTAAAGGGGACAGCCAAATTCATTAAAATGTTAGTTACATCAATTTTTGCTTTTCAGGCATAAGCCGTGGTGTTGTCGTGATCGTGATGTCGTTATTTATTTTTTTAATATAAGTAAATAATTACAACGTACAATTAAATGTATTTTAATAACATCAAGTTTGACTTTATTTTAGAAGTAAATAACAAAATACTATATACTCAAAAGTAAAAGTAATGTTTCTTAGGACGCCTACAGTTCAGGCTTCTTCTGGGAACAAATTCAAGCATATTCGATATCATTATGCCCAACAGGTCAATCGGATGTAGAAAGTTTACTGGCCTCTTGGTCTAATGGTTAGTAACCTTGAATGCTGTGACGCAGATCGTGGATTTGATTCTCATAAGATACAAAAAACAATAGAAACAAAGAAATATATATATAAAGTAAAGTAGAATCGTAATATTTTTTTTAGTAATAGTAAATAAGCTTTATTTAAATTTAATTTAAGCGATTTACTGCGATGCCGTAGCGGTTTAAATGGCGCACGGTACAATACTTTATGTAATTCTCAGATTGTTGTTCTGGGTGTTCTTTGTGTCCGTTGTTTGAATGTTTGTAAAGTCCCCCGCAACACAGGAATTAATCCTAGTGCGGGAGGCGTCTTTTAAAAGAAAAGTAGCTGAAATATTTGTTTTTAAGCACCGCACTATCATTTGCCTTTTCTATTGGATTATTACGAGTATGTATGTATGTACATATGTACTAGGTAATTTTCATAGTGCACCCGATTGTGTATAATGTTAATTGTAGTAGCAGGAAGTGTGACAGTAGGCTGTAACATGATGAAACGATAGCAGCTAACAAAACAATGACGATCTACTCACAATGCGTCGTTTCTGATTTGTTGACTATTCATTAAAGCATCCTGCTGCAAGACAAACAATCCCGTTACGTTATTAGATTTCCTACATAGTTGGTGCGATTCAGATACAGGCACATAATTATGCTGTTAATTAATTTACAACGTCCATGTCAAATATACCTGAACTTCGTTAATTAATGGTACGAATAAACTGTTGAAATATTCACGCGGTTACTTGTTCGATAAATCACGTTAAATAAGCAAGCGGACGGAGGCAGTCATCCTATTTGTAAAGGAATATATGTAGGTACATAGATACTAAGTATCGGAACAACTAAGAGACAGCTTGTTTGTCGTCCCAGACTAATTAAAAAGTTTGTTTCTACAAGTTGTGAACGGAAGTAACATCGAAGTTAGTGGGCGTTGATTCGTAGGGAAGAAATAGATTCGGCAGTGTTCCCGAGAATAGTTATCAGTGGAGTTAAGACAGTAAAGACAAAAATGTCATTATAAAAATTAGATCATAACGACGGGCATCGATGCTTTAGTCGAGCAGGCGCAAACTCGCTCAGCGCAGCGTATGAATATGTATGGCAGTAGACACGATCCTACAGATAATGGAATCTGCACACTGCAGCAAAATCCGATTAGTCTCTGCCACAATTAGTAGGTACGATGTAAAAAGAGTAAAAAATGTAGCACGGACATTCCAAGTTGAGAGAGAGTGATTCCATCAACGATTATTAAAATTAACGTTAGACGGTGCTACGTATTTTTCATCACTAAAATTAATCGTTCTCTAACATTCAATGACTACCTTTGAACACACCTACCCTGCAACGACAATTGCGGTAGACAACATCATGCATGTTGAATGTTACGATAACGAAATAAAAATATTTGTTAATTGTTTTTTGTTTAAGTTCAGGATAAACAAGCAAATTTTTGCATATGGGTGCAAGTAGTTACCAGTGAAAATAAGCACATGAAGCACCAGGCAAGAAACAAGGGTATAGGTAATAGTTTGAATTTGTAAGACTTAGTAGTTAAGAAGCATGCGGCCAATTTCAAATGTATGTAATAGGTAAAACAAATTAAAGTTCAATACAACATTCACGTTTAGGTTCACAAAACATTCATTTAAAGTATATCGTTTTAGTAAATATTAAAACTTCTATAGAACAACCAGCTGATACAGCGTCAATAATTCAATTTGAAAGTATGTTAAAATATTCCGGGTCGCACTCTCTGCACGCTGCAAGTAAATATGGGGCATGAATAAAGATTTGTGAATGAGGGTGGAGATGGCTGATAGTACAACAACGACATAAGCACGTGCCTCAGTATCCTGGCGCAAGTGCAAACTTGTTTATATTTTATAGAACATAACTGTTAGTGTTGGTTTTGTGAATTCTGTATTAGGAAACAGAATTTAATTATCCATACATGTTTAGAAGCTATCTAGTAACCTTTATGTATAGGGTCAGAAAGCATAGGTAACACTTAAGTTGCTGTTAGGATCTATAGGTACTGTTAACCCCTTATCGTGGGGCTGGCTATGGCTTTGTTCGAATTATTATAGTGAAAAATGTGCATGATTTCTTCGTTGTTGTAAGCAATCAGAGGCGGTAATTAACCGGTCTCGTCGGTCGTAAAATAATATCACATCACAGTAATATGAACACAGTAAGGTATTAATTTCAATAATTATGATTTTAATTATTTTAAACTTAGATGGTTCTGATTGTGAAAGTCTCTTATCATTTTAAGTAAGACTCGACAAAACTTATCTTTCGTGAAGGGTAAGGAGTTATGGAATACCCACCATTTTTTTCTAATGAGTAATATATGATAACGGTAAGTCCGAGATCGATATGTGACCAACTTTGCTACGATTTAGGATAAATTTGATGTAATATGTAATTCAACTATAAAAAATTATATCAAAAATAATAACACATAGTAAAAGTATTTACGGGTGCGATGGTGGCAACAGGAACAGTTTCGCGTGTCGGCCAGCACTAAGCCCACTTGTACGCCCTAATAAATTGCGATTTAACTTGTCTCCCGGATAACGGCAACTTTTCCGCGTTTGTTCCAAGTCCGACACTTTTTTCCGCCTCTTCATTTCCTATCTCTTACTTTTGTATTTTCCGCTCTTTCCTCGGCGCGATAAACAGGCGAGAAACGCTGAAAGGGGCTTTACAAATTCAAATTGAACTTATCACACAACTTTTTACATTTGTTTCTGGTCTCGAGTTCGAGGGAAAAGAGCGAAGAGGCATTTAATAGTACAATCTCGGGAAAGATTGATGATTTTGTATCACACCTCGCTTCAGGCGGCTCGTAACGAGTCGGATGGCTCTCGACGTGGGTCGTGCTGCGTCTTATCTGGAATGGGATGCCGCTTTATCTCAAATTACATATTTTACTTGAGACGTTCCTGGAATTGCATACTTTTTTCGACGTATTAGTAGCAGATTTTTAAACGGAATTTGGACAACTCCCATTCATGTAAGATAAATTGGAATATTGGTATAGTAGAATATATTTATCAACTCCGTCCGTATGCTTACATCTGCTTGTTGCTTTCCTAAATAAATAACTAAATAAATAATTATACTTGTTTATGATTTTTTACATACTCCTGTTTCCTATTCAAAATTTTGCGAGTGCGGTCTTGGCCGAGCAGGTCCAGATTACTGATTATAGTTGACCAGCTTTTGATTTGTCCAAATCTAATAACTGGTACATACTATAATCAGTTTATAGGTAACTTTTTACCTGCTATACTGAAGCGTAAAACAGAGAACCTGCCACCTTCCCTGTAAGTTCCTAGTAAACTACTCAGAAAATATGCCTATTCACAGTTCACATGCAGACGAGGTTCGACTTATGGGGATCGTGATAAGAAGATGTCGCATTACAGGGTACCATCTTGCATTTAATAAGGCAGCTATAAAGGTAAACACCATATAGTTAATCAAGCGGGTAAGCAAGTTTCGCCGCGTGCACTAAACAGCGTTCACTTAATTTAAGGGCCATGTGTGGGCACATAACCGCAGCATATTTATCCCATTATGCACGGCACGGCGGACAGCCACGGTGATGCGAGTCACGTCGTCTGAAACGAATCGCATGTGACATTATTTGTGAAGATCGTGCTCTATCTTCGTCGGAGACATGCCCGGGACGTGGAGGGATTACTCACAAAGAAGTACGATTTCAACGGTACGATAAAGGAGAGAGAAGTTACACACTGGCTATATTCTCCCCGGGATTAACGCACGGTTAGGCGCATTTCTTTTATGTGCTTGCTTAAGGCGATATTGATTCAAACCGATAATAAGAGATAACTTAGTCTTTCTTTGTCAATGATATTCAATCCCAATTTAATATGCCTATAAGAAACACTAAATGAGTAATTGAGTAGTAACGTTTCTGTGAGTGACTCTGTACACTATTATTGTTTCACAATTTGATTATATAATCAGCATCATAAATCATTAAAACTGTTACAATTAAAAAAAAAACATAATATTACATTTCAATTTGGAATCTGTCATTTTTATGTTTTCGCGTATATTAACTGTGTTTTCGCATTTTCGCCAATTGGTGTTAAATATTTTTGTAATATTAAAATGGAGTGGGGCGATAAAGATAACCTAATTGCTGTCATAGTATTACACAAAGTAGGTATGGAGTGAATGCAATTTTTGAAACTCTCTATCCGCTTAGTGTTAGTTGAATGTTTGTGTACCGGGCTATTGATAGGTACAATAAAACCTCCTCTGTTTGTGACAAAAAATGATTTCACTCAAAATATTTTATCTCGGGAAATTCATCATAATTGTTTTCTTGGAACACCGCAAGTCCGCACCGCACGGAAAGGATAATACTTATACAGATTGATTCGGGAGTATAAGCAATATCTTAAGCAAGTCAGGGTCGCACATCTATAAGTAGAACTGGCTGGGGCCGGGAAGTCCAAGTCCTCTAATATAGTTATATATATATAGTCCTATAATGAAGTGATTCTAAAAGTCCAAAATAAATTTTAATTATGCGTTATCTATCAGACAGTACGTATACAGGCATACAGTGCCCGGTTGAGGGCAATTGGCATTTACCATACAACCCCTATTACGTTGGTGGAACCAAATTCTAATTAGCAAAATGTATCTTTCGTCATTGCAGCACAGAAGTTACTATCTGTCTTACGGCTATTCTTCGATGGTATGGAATTGAACAAGTATTCATTCCGGTAAATGTCAATGTATTTTTTTGTATTTTCATGATAACAACTTTCTAAAAATAGCCACAAATAGTAACTAAAGACAGAAAATATCCTGAAGAAAACTACATCAGTGGTAAGTAACACAATTTAGGGTAATTAATTATTCTATTAAAACTAACCATGCCTCTTGAAGAGGAACATTCTGTTATTATATCCTCCACCCTACGCATAACTGCACAATCATGTCGTACAGGCATTGTTTTCCTTCATGCTACGTATGTATGTGATGGCAGCGATGCAATAACAACGAAGTCACGCGACACATCTGCCTTAATATCTACAGACAATGTTATTACTCCACGCGTGAAATGCATTGAATTATAATGACATAATTTGGATATCAAAACAAGCTATATTGTCTGTAGGCCTATTTGAATACCATACAAATTATAATTACAAACTTGATCGAACATCTGTTTATTCAAATATTATGGTCCTTTTGAATTAGTACAATAACAATTTCTAAAGCTTCTTTCTTCTAGCTTAACTAGAAAATAAACTGTAGGGAATCTGTCAGTAAAATACATATACATATTATGTAAAAGCAGCAGTACCTATGGACTATAGATGTTTTAGTTTTTGATTATAGAATATTCTATGTAATTATGTTCTAACGAATTTGTTTATTTAAAAACTAAACTTTTTTATAAATACTGTGCCGGTTATAAGATCTTGGTGTTGGTGAACAAATAAAAGAAAATTGTATTTGTAAGCTGGTATAGAATGTTATAAGTATGTAGTTCGGTACAAGGCGGCGATCCCGATCGAGATAGTAGTGGTAAAGCGAGTGTCCGTGTTGCGCCCGCGCCCCTCCTTGCCTCTCGGTCGCCTGTGCCAAACGCCGTTCGCTAGTCGCTCAGCCGATTCAAAGCGCCGACCCACCGCAATGTCGAGTATTGACGTTTGATTCTCGACAACCTGTTCATAACCACATACGCAAACAGACCTTCTCCATACGTTAGCGAAAATGTTTGTAGACTAAATAGTCTCCGTCTCTTTTTTCCTTGTCTCTGTGTTAGGGGGAATCGGAATAATGCAATTGTGAACACTGAGGTGGTTTTTGTTTTTGCTTAGTAATCCGACAGACCTCTACGACCCCCCCCCCCCCCCCTACAATATTGGAGAAGGTAATTCATAAGAATCTCTTAGCCCAGTTACCAAAGAAAAATATGGTACTTTATATTGTATTGATTCATCTACGTATGAATATAAAATTAAGAAAAAAATATATAATTGGAATATGAGGCTGTGTTTTACACAACTTTTTTACAAATTTTAACCTATAACCGAACAATAAAATTGGGCCGAGGCTATTACATTTTTTGTTATTTAAAAGACAAATCCCACACACATGATTCCTGTTTTGCGAGGGACTCGACGAAAACATAAACAACGACCACAACGAACACCCAGACTAGGGACAACTATTTGTGGTTCTCAAAATATTTTGTCCTGTGAATCGAAGCCATGACCTCTGGCTCAGCAGTCAAGATCACTAATTACTTAACCAGCAAGCCAATGTATAGAGCATGAAATTTTAAAATATTCATGTCTTCAACGGAGATGCTCAAACATCTTCATTCAAAGTTAGGTGGTTGGTTCTTACACAATAAATAAACCAACAACAGAATAGACAACAACTAATTAAGTGTACACTAGAGGTCAGCGGTAACGTAAAGAGAAAATAAAACTATAGAGGGCGTATATTAGTAAAAGGTATATGAGTCAGCACAATATTAGCCGAGGCCTGTCGGGGAAGCGGCTGTTTGGTATTCCTTGCGCGGCGTACTGTCCGCCCTGCGCCGTGCCGCCGCGTTAGTTAGCTATCTGAAATACACTGCAATAACACTACCATGTCGTATATAATTAAAAACTATCGTTACATGAGTTTTTTTCGCAAGTAGTAGCAGCTCGATGGAATTACATATTAGAAACTGCAGCTAGTGCAGCAAGATGAAATATTTTTTCTCTGTTTGTTTATCGTTAACTGTAGTTCTGCTTGTTATCTTAAGTAAATCAGGACCATTATTTGTGGCTGGAAAAACTATGTGTATGAGAGTAACTAGCACCAAAAGTAATATTGTACTTTAAATATATATTATATTTTATATATTATACTTTGCAGGTGACCCGGGTGTACCCTAGAAAATTCGCCTAGTTTATATTATAATAGTAATTTTCTAGGGTACACCCGGGTCACCTGCAAAAGACCCACTCGTGACGGATCATCATTTGATTTTAGCCGGTTGGACATAGCAGTTCACTGTTGTCTCCAGTGAGTCGACGACCCGTGGAGGTTTTAACACGTTAAAAAATAAAAAAATAAGCTATGAATAGGAAATATTTAACAAAAATTGAAAGTGTAAAATGTCAAAAACACACTAGACCTTAGATAATCAGACTGGTAATTGAGACCAAAACTTCCTTCGTTTCTTTACTCGCGTATACAAAAACAATGTAAGGCTAAGATACCAGTATTAAATCGATGGCTATTTCACAAATGTGTTTGTTTACTTAACCAAGACATGTTCTCATATTGATACTGACCATTGACGTCTTATTATGTCAGTGTGTATAGGTATGTAGTATGTGAAGATCGTATCTATGTTATTCTAATCTCGTTCCTTCGTTGTATGCAACAAACCTGTGTTGAATTGGTAAGACTAATTGAAATTTACTTATTGGACATTAGTGCATAGTACTAGTATTATTATCCCTGTCATTATCCATGTCGATAAAATAAAAATGTTGTTAAGAAATCAGTGAATTCTGTATCTTTCTTGTTACTACAAACTAGCCGTTCCCCGCAGTATAATCATTGATCAATAAATACGCTATACAATAAGAAGAGTTTTGGAATCCAGAGATTAAGCCGTTTAAACAAACAAACAAAGAAAATTACCAAATGCATGTCACCACCACTCTCTTTCCACCAGCCCTCACCGGCCGGACTGCAATCGAAGCCTCTCGAAGCCCTACCCTGAGCCTAACTTTCACCTCCTTTTAACTCGAGTATCTGTATTATCAATCTGTCATAGCTGTCTAGTTAAAATCTGTAAAATTTTGTGTGCTTGTGTTCTAATTTATCTTCAATAATTAGTTTTCCTGGTTGACAACGTGTCTAGAACAAGGTGGCCACACCCTACCACGTTACAAACTATCCTTATTTTTATATGTATAATAGTAGGTCGTAAAGGTAAAAATAAAACTTTCTCCCGTTGATGTTAATGTAAGATTCTCTTCTATTGTGACTAACGTTCAAAAGCCCACATTATTTAGGTGCATCGTTCTTGCTGATTGTTCTACAGCATTATTCGAATTTCCATAAAATGTTCTGCGTACAGTAAACTTTTATTGTCTGCCGGTCGCCATTATAGCAAAATATCCATTCATTTTTCCGTCGGCTCTCGGCTCGCTCAACCATGCGTGATTTTGTTTTTGTGCGTTTGTTCAGTGTCTGTGCGCTTGCGGTTATTTGAATATTTCCAAAACCATTAGTCCTGAAATAAAGCAGTTGAATGCTATTTGATAAGCGATTTATAGTAATACAATCGAATTTATTTCATTTATTTTCATAAAATTGCATATTTATTGCCGGAAGTGAATATCTAATATTTACTGATATTACGATGTTAATAAATTATTTCAGTTCAAAATCTTGAAGATCTTTTCATCTGAAAAGTGGTTATGGACCCTGACTGCTGAGCCGAAGGTCGTGGTTTGATTTCCACACTGATAAAAACTGTGTTATCCACAAATACTTGTCCCAAATGTATAAGCATAAGTATGTACATACATATGTATACCCAGGTACACCCAAATCATTCCTAATGCGGGAGTTGTCTTTTTAAGACAAATACGCACGAGTAGATATAAAAATTTACATTTTTTTAATAATTTTGCATCTTAAGGACAGATAAAGATAAAATCTTTTATTAAACCTGATACTCTAACAAGCCTAACGCTATTGGTGTATAGCAGCACCAGCATACTAATTATTTTATAATCTGATAGAAAGAAATAAATTTATGTATAATGTTCGGCATGACGTAAAAGGAACGTTTGCTGAATGTGACTGAGATAAAGAGATTGTACGGTTCAATAGATTCAATAGAGCAGATCCCTAAGTCCCAAATTAAATCATGAAACATCTTTGCACCTGGTGGGAGCCTCGCGAGGCGCGTTTGCCTCGCAATGTCTCTGACGAATTTTTTCCATTATTCTTGCTCTGATTTTATAAAAGTGCACAGTAATGTATGATTTGCAGTTTTATTGCCAGAGTATTCCTACTTTTTTAACTTTTTATTTTAAACCTAAAATTATACATATTAGAGTAACTCTGTTTTAACCTACATAAATGCGTTAAGGCTAAGTACTTCAAAACATATCGATAACTGTTCATTTGTTATTTTGGATGCTTTAAAATAGCCTTCGATATCATTTACAAAATAGATTTTGATGCCTCAGAATTCGTGATTTTTTAACTTATTCAATTACTAATTATAAATTGTAAATTTGTTGTGCGCGATTAATTCGCCTTTGCCTACTGCTTCGCGGATATAGTCGTGAGCGTATGTATGTATATATGTAGTTCCATATTCGAAAGATATAAAAGTCGTTAAGGCCTTTTTATGTGTACTAAAATTCGTTCAGTAAATAGAATCTCAAAGTGTACAATCATTTTAAGGTTTTATGTGAACAGAGAGCTTTTATAAACATTGAAAGCTACGAAAAGTGGTGCAAGTCACAGTGAAGTTGAGTGTTAAGGATTTAGTGAGGCCATTCGTTCGAAGGGACTACTATCTCTATCTGTCCATCGAATGTGAGAAAAAAGCTGCGGCTTTAGTGGGACAAATTCGTTTCGATTCAGTCACGTACCAGTGAGATGGGCCTCAAAGCAGATTTCGTAAACGTATGTCTACTTTGCTACAAATTGTTTATTAAATGCTACTCCAATTATGTTTTACTCATTTTCTGTGGGCTGTTTTATTCTCTTTAGGAATGTGTTCTTTTTGTATTTGAATCGAATTTATAAGTAGTACAGTACATTTTTTGTTCACTGCTCATAAGTACGTCATATAGCAACCTATACTTTTGCTTACTTACACTCAATTTATTTCACCAAGACAGTGACAATTTATTTCACAACGTAGTGTGTCCTTTTATTTCATCGAAAAAAAAATATCTTTTTATTTCATTGTTAGTGGTTTTTGTGTCCTTATTAACATATACATAGAATACTCGTAACACAAAACTAGAAGTGAAATTAAACGTGACCAGATTTTATTACATTAAATTCTATTACAATAAAACCCAACTTGAAATGGTCATGACACCCGTGCAGGCTGTAAACTAAGTCAGCAGCTAATAACTACTATAGTGCACTTGCGTCGTATCAAAAAGCGAGTGTGCAGATACGTGCGCATGTGGTTGCGATAGATACCGTTATGTAAGTATTTTCACATTCATAGCACTAACTGCTGTATTTTATTTGCGTTGTCGTCGTCGTGATTTTACCTAATATTAAATAGATATTAAAACTCGGATCAGTCTGGAAGCCACTTGAAATGTACTTAAACTAACTAATGTATAAAATTGCCCGCATCTTCGTACGCATGAAAGTTTATTACTGTAATTTTTTCCAGGATAAAAAGTCCATGTTCTATTCCAGATTACAGTCCATCTCTGTACCAAATTTCATTCAAATAATAGAGTAACTAACGTCCAACCAAACTTTCGTATGTGTAAGTATATAAGTGGGATACCGCGTAGCGTTACTGTATTATTCATTTCAACAAAATAACAAAACATTCGCCATAATCGAATGACTACCGCTATATCAGTAATTTGGGATAGGGTTCCAACGAATGTACAGAATAACAAAATTACTAGTTTACGTCATTTAGTAGCGTAATTGCAACGCACAACTGACGTATTCGTACAGCCGACACGTGCTAACGCGCACCAGAGTTACAAGCTACAGAACCTCTACGACACCAATACTTTCACGTAGTACGCCAATTCGTAGCTATCGTTTGAACACGTAGAGACCATGTTTAATGCTTTTACAACTTCAAAATTATAAAAATTAAATTATAAAATTATAAAAAATTACCTAATAAAAAGTTAATAATATTAGCTTTTTAACTACTGAATGATATTAAAATCTTAATTCAAAGTAGCAAGAAACTGGATAAATGTACACGAAAGCTTGTAAAGCTTAATTTTCACTTGAGCCATTATAAAGCTGCACGATGCTTTTAATTGTACCTGGAAATTGCTGGTATTAGCAGTTGGTTGTAAAGGCTACGATCATTGTGTGGAGAAAGAGCGCTGTCACGGTACGCGCCATGTCGTTGCATTACCGTCGGAACTTGTGCAAACATTCGTTATGTACTTGTGTCCACGGAAAATTGCTATCGCGCTAACCAAACAGCACAAAAAGTTATAGCGGTCTTTTGTCTCTTGATATTTCAGAACGTGTTAATTGTGTTAATATTTCCCGTGCTACCACGAATTTAAAGTAAAAAGTTTTTCGACATATGTTGCTAATTTCGTTTTTGTGACGAGTTAACTTTCTGACGAGACAAAACATCAAATACTCGTATGTAGATAAAACTTAAATATAAAAAAGCAGCTTTTGATTTTTTTAAATAATATTAATCTAATTTTTTTTTGTGCCTTTGTCACAATTAGATTGCTAAAAAGAAAGTATGCCTTAGTTTATGCCAACGTACAAACACAGATAATTAAGGAGCATGAAACCATTTTGAATATTTTATGGATGAGTATTTCATATGTATGAGAGCGTGGCTACTAGAAGGAAATTATATAAATTTGCATTCTTAATGAATACATTTATCGAGTCACACCGACATACAGCGTTTTTGAATAAAGTGGTGAGGCAGGAATAATCGAAAGATAGTATTAAAACAGAGAATTTGAATTAAGAATGACAATGCCAAAGAATAGAGATAAAGTAGAATTTAATAACCTGTTAGACAGTTGTTGTTTGGCTACAGAGAATTTGTATCGCACCATTAAGTATACCGCATCGTATTGGTGTCGACTGCGTCATTTTGGTGACGTTCATTCGGCTGATGAAAGCAACAAAACCATGATGCGAACACGGGTCTGCCACATTGCGCGTGTAATTGCCGCGAGCGTGCGACGAGCCGCCATTAATCTCGCCAGCACTCGATAAAACGCACAAGTCATGCTACAATGTTAAACCCACACCCCTCACGAACATTTTGTTATGTAACGTCATTGTAAACTGAACAATTAGCGGATGAAACGAAATTGTTAAATTTATTAAATATCAAACAACCGTTGATAACACTAATTTGATTTCATTATTATAGAACTAAATATGTATATGCACGCATTGCTGCCACGCTTGCTCTGCGACTAATTAAGATGGCCATATAGGATCCTTCTTTTCTATTTTTTTTTTCATTTCTATGCTTTAGACATAATTCTTCTATTAATAATTTAGTTTTATTTTAATATATAATCAATTTTCTCACTACAATATACAGTTTAGAACAAACAATTTAATAAGTATACATCATTCAGGTAGGTATATATTGTAGGAAACTGGTGCCTAAAGCTGTGTTTCAGGACACCTGGTTTTCACAAAGCGAAGACAATATATTTTTATTTCAAGTTAATGGTAGTGTAGTAATACACTTCTCATAAAAAAAAAAAAAAAAAAATTCTGAACTTTGATTTTGTATGATTTATATGTATTTTTTTAAATTAATTAATCAAAAAATTATAATGATGCAAGTTAATTTTTTGCGGATATTCTATGGTATGATTTAATAAATATTAACCTTCCTTATCTACTTCACTTTGACTCGTCTCTTCAACCCATCCGATAGGTGTTCTATGGGATTCATATCCGGGCTTCTTGCTCGCCACTTCATAACCGTAATACCGACTTTACTCAGGTATTAATTTACAATGCCTGCAGTATGAGCCCCGGCATTGTCCTGAATGAACTTTTGGCCAACAAAATGGGCGTAGGGTACCACATGCGGCTCTAGACGCTCTTCGATGTAACGTGACCCATTTAATGAGGTTAGCGAGGTCCTGATACAAAAGCAAGGTCGCTTTTCCCATCGGCGCTTATGCCTCTTCGAACCTGTCATTAACCGCCACCGTAACTGTGGCTTCCTTCAACACAGCAACTTGCAAAATGCTCTCCATCTGTTTGATACACCTTCTTTGTACAACATGATCTTACTGTCAACTATAGAACTTTGCTCCATTATAGATATGGCCAATTTACGTGCTCACATGCACATTTAAAGCGCGCTAATAGACGGTATTAGCTGGCCATTAGCTGGTTTATGAGGTTTCAAACCACGCTCAGCTTATCTTCTTCTAATAGTAAAATGGGCCACAGTCAATCCTCGAACCTCACGGAGCCGCTGCAGCAGTTTAATAGAGTTAAAGTGAATTTTTTTTAGAAAAACCGACGCAATATACCGGTCATCTTGCTCAGATGTGACTCGATATCTACCAGATCCTGAACGGCGAGTAAACATACCAGTTTCTCAATAACGCTGATACACTCTTTTGTCAGCAGAGAGGCTAAGATACAATCGAGCAGCCACAACACGCTCACTATACCCTGAATCCAGCAACGCCACGACTTGGGCGGCTTCGGCGAGGTATCCATATTTGTTTGAAAACAAAAAAAAAACGGATTTGGAAATGTGATTAAATGCAGAATATTTCAGATGGAAAACAAATTAAAAACAATCTCTACAATCATTTATTAAATGAAAATTCAAAAATTTAAATTTAAATTTGGAATTGTGGTACATCATATTGTAGGCTAAACTGCCAGCTATTTTAGGCATATTTTTTAATGATATCAATCCTCTTTTTTATATAAACGCCACCTCAATAGTACTTGCAGTACTGTTTAATTTTTTTTTGATAAGAAGTGTATAAGTTTGTGTACTTACCAATGATTACACTAGTTTTGTTAGGTAGTTTTAATAGATATTCAGTTAGTCTCGTTTTTATGATATTAAAGTATACAACAATTATGAGTTTTATTATAAAGGCAACCACTCAAATAACTAAAGAAGCGTTTTGCAAAGGTAGTTTTTTGATGTGGGTGAAGACGTTGCACTGGGTTATACCGTCTTTAGCGGGAAGGGGAAAGAGAAGAGAAGGAGTTGAGCCTTCGGAAACCTATCTAATTTCGGGGAAATGCCACGAAGGTAGCGTTGCTTCACAACTGATTTTCTGTGAGGCCGTGGAATCGCACCGGTCGAAGCAGCCTATTATATATACGTATACCTAATTATGTATAGACTTAGTGTTTTAAATACAAATATTAGCTAGCGCAATATATTACTATTGTGTTTTTGTGCTCTTGAAATCTAAGATTATTATCAATTGTTCGTTTATAAAGAAAAGAAAAAGGACTTTGACTTGTGTTGTTTTCCAATACTTCTGTTTCAAGCACAGTCATATTTTTAGAGGATATGTGGTACCACAAATAGCATCTTATGTCATCAGCACCTGCTCTGAATCTGAACCTAATAAAACTAAAAATATATTTTTGGACTTTTCCGAGTTTAAGCATATTACCTATTTACATACATAATTTATTGACTTATCAGACAAAAAGAAAAAGCAAAATAGCAAAAAAAACACAAATATTAATCCACAACCCGCTCTTCGTTTTATTGGCATTATCTTTACGCTCGTAATTCAGCTGCTTACGAGTGTATATAGACAAATAGTGTGACAGTAATGGAAGGGAGCGTGTAGGGCGGGCGACCATAGCTCCGGCCGCTCTCACCGGGCTCCACACTCATAGAGCATTCGAGACAAATTCAATTTGCGCCAACGCCGACGACGAGCCAGTTTGTGCTACTAACTAGCTCCGACGTGAATGCTGCTACCCTTGTCTTTATATTATATCTATCTAACGATTTAACTTACCTGATTATGTGATATGGTCTTAGTAAATAATTTCATGAAGGTATATATTTGGGAATATTTAAAAAGTACACATAGTAGTATTTTTTGAAGTTAAAACTTCTTTAGGAGCGTTGAGCACTTCTTGGGTTAACCAAAATCATGGAACTCCCAACATCGTTACCGAACGCTTTCCATGAGCTATATGTATACTACTACTTAGTTTTCACTACCATCCAGACCCACCAAGACTGCCCGTATTTTCTTTTTATTTATAATAAATATTGGTATTTGTCTAAGCATGGTCTAATTCGACGACCACCAATTATACGTCCACATTATAAAACAACATGACGAGTCAAATGCGACAGAAAAAATGTATTCTTATATTATATTATACTCGTATAAAGGGACATCTCATATCCATTAAATATCTCGACCCCCCATATCCTCCTGGATCTCTGGCCCACAACTAATCTGACGTGGGATTTTAAAATCTAAATAAATTATTTTAGGACTTGTTACGACTAGTCTTTAAGATGTCTGAGGAATGTAGTCTAGAATCACAAACAGAAAATCGAATGGAAAAATAAATTACGTGATATCTGACAAGACTTCCCTGTCCCCCACGTGAGATTGTCTTATGCCCCTCTGCCAATTATGTGTTAGAGGACTTCTTCGTCTGAATCTTTCCCTCATTGCTGAGGATCGTGACTCCTTTCCAGCTGTTCAGTGCTCTGTCTTCAACTGATCTGGTTCGCCACTTGTTGAACTTATAGTTTGTTTCAGCTGTTCGGAGACTTGGTACGACCATCTCTTACGGCTTCCACCCCAGGGCTTAAGCCATTAGATCACAATAAAAAACGTTAAAACAACCACATTACTGATCATCTCACACCGCATTTTGAAGTGTATTTAGGCTAAGTTATCTAGATGTTACTCGCAGCAGGAATCACTTACATTTTTTGCCATGCGAAAGCCATGCGATGCGATACCACGGCTTCACAGAAAACGAAACGTTTGCATTTCGCAGAAATTCATGAAGTTTCATCCCCTCTGTCCTCTTTCCCCTCCCCGCAACTCCCCATCCCTCATCACCCTCAAAGGCGGGCAGCGCACTTACGACTTGAGTTGCAGATGTCCATGACTATGACGGCGGTTGTCACTTCCCATCAGGTGACTATGACATATAAAAATAAATAAAGCTATGCACGCCTCTCTTTTATAACTCATACAATGATGTAAAAACGGTGACGGAATAAACAAATCAAGAAATTTATTACTAAGTATTAGTAAAGATGGACTGGTGGATGATTTTTTATTTTGTTTTTATATGATAGGAGGACAGAAGAACAGACGGTTTTATTTTAACAATAACTAATTAAATTTAAGTGTGGTTTTTGTCTTTGACCAGTATAACTAGAACTGTCAGTATAGGAACTGGGCGCATCTAGCTTGATGTAGCATTTGAAGCAAATTGCTTTCTGACCTTCTTCTTCACATAGTTAAACTTATAGTGTTCCAAATTTCAGGTGCCTTTGTTCACAAAATTTTCTTAAAAAATCTCACTTATATTTAGATACTTACTAAAATGTTGACTTGCGTAGATCTATGCCCCACAATATACATGGGTTTCGTACCTGTACATAAGAAATATAGTTACATGGAATCACGAAATAAGTTTGATCAATTACTTTACGTTACGAGAAAATTTGATAAAATTCTTTAATGTTGTATTTTTGTAGTACGTTTTATGAAATTAGAAGCTTTTGTCCGCAGCTAAAACTATATTGACCTCAGTTCCGCAAACTAACCATTAACATATCTCTGTACGTCAATGTCCGCGTTGATTTCCTTCATCAGATCTCAATACCTTTAATAAAAGGTACATTAGCTTGCAGATAACGCTTTACATTGGGCGTGATTGATTAACAAAGTATTTTGCTTATATTGGTTGTCTTTTTTCCATTGATTTGTAGATACTGGACATACCGAAAATGAAACTTAGAACTCCATTGTGCTTATTATATTGCGCCCACGATTACAAAACGTTCGTGGAAAGAAGTATCTAATATATGTTGACATTTCACAACGAATACAAAAGCCACAAAACCAAACAACCCGACATAAACGGTGTTGTCACATCGTCTAAAAATCCAATAATAAGCTACCGTTTTCAATCAAGATCCAGGGGGCGCATGAGAGCGGAGCCAGCGGAAAGCTTCTAATAGCAAGCGAGAGAAAACACATTTGTCTTGTCCCGGGCCGTTAGCGTATATTACGCCACGTTGAGACATCGCCCGCTGCGTGCTTCTAACTCAGTTTCACTATGTTAACTTGTGCGTTTATCATTGTTACACAAAAATTAGATGTCCTTAACTTACGACTGATAATTCTATTTGAACAGTCAGCACATTTATGTGCTTCGTATGTTGTTATAAATGTTTATAATGTTATTCTCATATAATATATATATAATAATTCAGAAGTTAGCATACCCATTAATACCTCTAGGTAGAGTATATTTATCTAATAGAGAAGAGTAGATTTCGACTTCTAGTCGTTCTAGTCGAACTCGTAAATTGTGCGAATTGTGACAAAAAAAAAGATTTTTTTTTTTCAAGAAAAAAAGTGATTTTACTCAAGATGTGTAGCAAGTTCCACCAAGTTCCAACAACCAACATTATTCATAATAGTAATAAGATATTGCAATTTATGAATACATTGTTAAACGCACAAAGCTTGTCATCATTGTACAAAAACTAACTGTCGTCGGCGACTTACTACTTCGAAACTGCCAACTTTTGTAATAAGTGTGTAATGTTGTAATATAATAAAGTTCAAAGCACTTATGATAATTAGGCCCGAATATAGGTACTACCGACTAGTTCCAAATTAAAGTACTTACAGATTCAGGAGAAGCTTAAACAAAGCATGTTATGTCTCCGGAGCTTATTAAAAGTTTATTTTTCAAATAGAGGAAGCGCGTAGTAATATAACTTTATGACAACAACCTGCAACAAGAGGTCTCCGCTGTAATGAGTGAATAGGGGAAGTTTGTCACTAACTTCTCGAACTCGAATCATTACTAATATTTTATTATTCATTGTAAAATTTACTACAAGTTATTTTAGTGCAAGGAAAAATAACTATAAAATAACTGCACGAACGGTCTAGAAGGGAAGGGTTTTATGTATGAATTGCTATCTCGTTAAATGTAGTTGACACATTAATAATTTTGACATACAAAATGTCTTTTTTTTTTTTAATAATTTATGCTTTCTACACAAATTATGAACAAAAATAATGCCGACTTACTAAAACAAAACAAAATCTTTATTTTTTTAATTCTTAGGGCAACATCCCCATCCAAAGATTTAGGCCGGGATGTAACGAAAGCCATATCTTAATGTGCTTCTTGTTGCAACACAATTTTGTTAATAGGTAAATTATTTTGTAATTTATAATAGAATAAAAATATGGGGATCTTACGCAGGGCTGCAATAGTTCATGCAAATTTTGGCACATACAAGTAAATCAGTTAAAATATTAAATTCATAATCGGAATTCTACTGTATATATACAACACTATGAAGAATATGATAATAATAGTAGAATTACATGTTCAAAGGAAGATGCAACCTACACAATTCAAAGATATGCAAATAAAAATAAAGAATCACACCAGGCCACAAAGAGTGAACTTTGCTGTCTGGTTAAGAATCAAAACAAATAAATCCTTTCATCCTCGTAACAATTACGATATCTCTCAATTACTAAACTATTTCATTTCTAAATGAACGGGATGGCGAAGACCCATTAGACGTTAGAACACTCAGATGTGTGGTAGTTATGACAAAGTAGGCAACGTCTCTGGCGCCGCCGCGTCTCCTCACTTTTGCCCCCTCTAAATCTTATAGAAACACGGTGTCATAATGCAAGCAAGACACAAACATGTCTACGTGCGCCAAGCTTGTTAAGTGGTTTGGAAGAAAAACATCACAAAACTTTTTTATTGTCGTAAGCCATTTAAGCCGTATGTATTTCTTTTGTATGGGTATCTGTTTATCGGGCTATAGTTAAGATAATAAAGAAGTGTATTTTTTGTTGTGGCTGCAGCAAAGACATGTATATTTTAATACTTTATAAGATATTTAATATTTTTATAAAACAGTAACCGTTCGTGCAACACTTAAGATCTGTAATCACTTTGAAACCAAGTATATTATTATTGACGTGTATTGATATATATAATTAGTGATGTAATGGATATTCGCATTAGCATTCACAAGAATATTATCGAACGTTATTGGCAAATAGAAAATGTTTAGGTATAGAAATATACTGCAAATAATAAATGGTAAGATAGAGAGAGATAGAACTACCGGAAATCCGTTTTAATTTTTTTTAAAGATTTTTTGTTTTGTAAAACTGATTAAATTATTTATCGGATACAAATAACATAGCTAAAACTTGTTCATACATTTCTGTAACAACCTATTTAACTTCAAACAAAATAATTCAGAAAACAGATGTGAGTGTGTAAAAAAGTTCAGCTTTAGTAAAAACTCTTGTGGATGGAGTTCTCTAATTTAATATAATCTTCTACCACAACGTGTCTTCATAATTTGTCACAAATGCCTAATTTAAACTATTTAATTTTAACAGGGTTTTGTAGTAGTTATTTAATAAGAATTAAATAGAAAGTGAGCTCGTCTTACGTTACGTAAACGTTACAAAAAATATTCAGACTGTCATTCGTCTCAGGTATAAGTAAAAAAAAATATTTAAAAGTAAAACCGACAAAAGAAGAAAGAAACGAAATACATGTATAAGAATTAGGTAACAAGCATTTTTTTATTATTGTAAATTTTCAGCCGTTTTCTTATTGTAAAAAAGTGATTTTTTACCTTTACTTCGAAAAAAAAAAAACAATTTGCATTTCGGTCTAATGGAAAACGACGCCAAATATCAATCCTTTCAACCACTTTGAAAAGTCAACATTCGCATTCGCATTCACGAGTGCCAAAAATCGTTCGTTACATCACTAATGGATGTATTATTTTTCACAATATTTTCTGGAAATTTAATTTCACAAGTACATTTGTTTATTTAATGGCAAAAACAATTAAAAACGAAAAAATATAAGAAGGCGGGCAGCGCAACTACGAATCTTGAGTGTCCATGGACGGCGGTTGTCACTTACCACCAGGTGACCCGTCTGTTCGTCTGTCCCACTATGGTACAAAAACAAAAACTAAATTCCCTTTAATGTCATCAATAATAATAATTATATTTGTCATAAATAATTGTTAAGTAGTTAGTTAGTATGTGTGATGGGCTCGGGCTAAAGGCAACAGCCCCTTCGAGTACGGGTACAAGGTATGCGACACTGATGCCCTCGAGCTATTATTACTTACACTTACCAATCCATCCGTTTTCCGATTTTCCTTTCAATATACTCACAAATATACAATTATATACAATAGATACATTTGTATGTATCTATTGTATATAATCCATTAGCCTGCATGCCAAAATCTACTTTGGTTATAATATATATTATAACCAAATATATATATATACATATTATAGTTTAAAGAATAGAGTGCAAAAAATACTATTAAAATGTTATAAAAAAACTGCCGTAACTTTGAATGTATTAGGAGTGTTTTCCGGATAAGGAATGTGATAAAAATTTACGGTTGTCGAACAGTCGTAAAAAGATCACCGCATATAGAGCACATTTCCAAATACTTGGTTACCATACGAGTATTCTTTAGCAAATCGATTCAACCAATATTGCCATCTTTTTAACTAAATCAGCGGTGTACCTTTAGAAATATAACTCATAAAAACCTTTAGTTGTTCCAAAAGACTTATGTAAATGTTACTGTCGACATAAATGCTTAAAGAAGGTAAACTTTATCTATTATGTAAAACGAACAAAAAACCATACAATATATTAAAAGTATATCGTGACACGAAACGTTCGATTATATTCGACATAGAAGGTGTCTAAGACGTCTGCTCCCATTGAACTCGACTTCGGGACTACATTCGTGGGGCCCGTACCCCCGTACCCGACCCGTGCCCCGCTACACTGCGAATATTTTTTGTGGGGACATCATAATAATAGCTCTGTATTACTTCAGGAGAAATTCCAAGAAGTTTATAACTCGAGATGAGTTTCGTGTTCCTTGTCATAAATAATAAAGCGGTCGTCGAATACAACGTTGTGCAGATTTTAAGTGAAGTAAAAATTCAAGAAATAATTTTTCATTTTCGGGTCTCGAGTCAAAAGGAAATTGTTGGAAGTTTAATAAATGAATGAAGATTTCAAGGGGACACGACACGACTTTTGAATGCTGCTTAACCAACCGATATAAAACCCTTCTATGATTTTATGAAAAGAGTTTATTTTAAAATTACCATATAAAATTTTGAGACGGAATACGTTAACAATTTGAAACAGTTCCGCTTGATCGGGCTCCTCGTAACAACCGCATAATGTAAAGGATGACTTATGATTCTGCATTTTCCTGAAGCGAGTCAAGTCTTTTCATAGAGACTTCATATGATAAATTACAAGTATTCAAAAGATAGAAGGTGCTTAAAAAATAAAACATTAAACAAACAGAATAAAAAAGACAGAAACAAGGGTGTCAATCAATCTAATATCATAAATTTCATTTAACGCTCAAACTATTTCCAACACGGAAGGCAGTGTTCTCTACTATGCTGTCTACAGATTCTACTTAAGTTAATGGATAAGTTGCGAAGGCACGGAGTTTACTTTGTGTTTTCAGGTAGACGGACTTGATAGAGAAGTTTTCTTCGTTAATTTGAACGAGGCAGAAGCTTTACAAAACTGTCAGGATAGTTTTAAGAACATGGTGCCCGATTGTGTAATTTATAATTAACATACTAGCAATAACTTTTTCCAGATATATATGCAAAAGTAATATATCGAAATACGATGTGTAGAAAGATATATTATATATATAAAATATGATATATTATAAAACCTGTTACTTTTAACTTTATCCAAGCAAGTAAACATTCAACGGCGTAACAAATTACGACTGAATTACAAGTTTTTTTTTTTTTTCAAATAAGTAAGTTGCTCCAAACTTTCTCCGCCTAAAGAATTATGAAGATTAGCATAACAAAGTAACCTGAAACTGTGTTCATGGAATGCGTCGCTTTTCGCGACTTAGAAATCTGGTCTTGTCGTATTTATTTCTGAAGTTGAGACAGTAGAGCAAAGAATTTATGGGTCAAAAGGTTTACAGTACAATTTTTAATTTAAAATTGAAGTGTTCTAACTGGTGCTTACAAAACACTATCTGAGCCCGGAGTATGGAATGAGAAAGAGGTATATAAAACTCTTTGCTAGCAATTACGCTAATGGAATTTATTTCATTTCAAACCACGAGTACGTTCTCTGAAAAGTCCGCACTTGCTCTTACGGTGCCTTATTGCAGCTTGAAAAGGCTTACGATCTTTTGTTGTGTTGAAAAATTTGAAATATTAATGAAATATCAATAGTAAGGCGGGTCTGGTGTTTGTCGAAAATAACGTTTAAAAAATACCGTTAGTGAATTAGAAGAACTAATTTCTTTGATAATTGATTCACAATATGAATCTTTGTGTTTGTAAGTGATATATCTATAGGAACCTTTTCTAGACTATGTCCCTAGTGAGAATTATTTCGAAAATGAATAATGAATAGTATGATAAAAATTATATATTTAATTTTAATTTCACATTCGGATGTAAGAGATGAGGTGTAGCTCTGCTCTGCATTCTCCAGAAGCTTTTTGCCTCGCACAACCAAATTGTCGCCTGCCGTATTTCCGAACGACCTTCAAACCTTCAAGAAAAGAGCGTACTCCTACCTAAAGTGTCCATGGGCGGCGGTAGTCATTTACCATCAGGGGACCCGTCTGCTCGTTTGCCCAATATCGCATAAAAAAAAAAAGTAATGAAATCTCCGTAAAAATGTATTTTGCAGGCATGTTACTAAATAGTCAAAAAAAAAAAACAAGTATTATTATGCAGTTCAGTGCATTTGTAGGATGAGTGGAGTGGAGAGTGTAGTGAGTTCTTTATACTGTATTTTAGTGAACTTGACGTTATGTAGATATTAGATAATCACTCACTCAATTTTACCCATTGCTCCATTTTCCCATTATTAGTTCAGGATGAGATGTCTTCACTTATTTAATACTATATTTTCGTGAGCGTAATTAGTTTGTAGCATCAAGTTTCTAAATATTGTAGTAAACAAAACTACAACTAAACTTTAAAAACTTTTTGTTGTATGAAGAAAGAACGATCGTGAATTAAATTAGAAAATATAATAATACAACGAAATTTTATGATTAACATTGATTAAATTTTATATAAAACCATATTATTTTTTTGCAAAACAATACAAACAAGCTACAGGTAAATTAGCTTGGAGAAATTTTTGCGTTTGTAGTAGTGTATGGTCACGTGGCACCTGCGGACAGCGTAAACTGGTTTATTCTGGTTTTGTGCGTGTTTCCACTTTCCACTATCAAGTGACGATTTTTTGCTTTAGATTGAAATATATCGGAAACGGCCAGAAATAACAAAAATTTTGACCCCCCCGTAAACCCCCCGGAGTTTTAAAAACATAGATGAAAGGAAAAAAATATATATATATCGGTCTCTCCTCTTTGAAGTTTCACTTCTATCGTGTGTGAATCGCACACACACCTTTTTTTTATAAAGTCAAAACCTTTTTCTTTAAAATAAAAACTTGTTTTTATTGAAAACAAAAATCAGAGTGTTGCTAGGGATAAGTATAAAATTAAATAGTAATGTTAGGATATCGAAACATTTTTGTATAGGCCAGAACGATATAGTGGAAACGCGCTCTAAGATCTGAGTAATATACACACTGTATGTACCTAATGATGAAAGGCGCGGAGGTAACAGTAGGTATCAGGCAAGCCAACTGTTGCCCGTCCAAGGTTGTAAATTCGATTTCTATGTGTTACAAGTATTTGTGTAAAAAATGATACCGCTTTGTGGGTGCACGCAGGGATACACGTGCACTTTGCATATTTTTCATTATAATTTTTATTTCGTCTTTCTAGAATTCATGTACATAAAACTAGTTAAACAATTATTACCGTAAGGAAGATGATATAAAAGCTTCTCATATTAATAATAAAAAGTACAAGACTCGTACGTGTCCTTTGTGTCAAGTTTTACGCTCACCTCTAAGGAACTTCCCCTTCGCAGCAACTAATATTAGTCAATTAGGTATTCAGGGCGCGCTCAGAGCACCCTGCTCGTTCTTGTGTCTAGCTACTGACTCCCACTCGCTTTCTCTCTCTCGCTGCTATACTGCAACGCCAATTAAAAAAATACCGTAGTGTATTAATACGGCAACGATGCATTATTTCTTGCTTCTGCTATTTTCTAAAAACGTTGTGCAAATAAAGCATAGCCGACATACTGAAAGCACGACTATTACAGCTTTTATCACCCGCCTCCGAATTTATGGTTAAAATTTGTTTTCCAAACACGTACCTTTCATTATTTGATTATGTCGATGTGTTTTACTAATTCAGTTCATACTTGTCACTTTCATTTGACGTGATTGAAAAGGAGGAGGGGAGGCCTGTAAACTAGTAAGAGTTGTTGTTGAAGGAGTGTAAAGTCCATCAACATATGTCTCTGACGTTTAACACTAGCCTGTGAGACTAAAAGGCGGATCAAACATAACCTAACGAGTTGCAATTTAGTTTTGTGCAAAGGATTTTTTTCTAGTGACCCTGACTGCTTACCCAGAGATCGTAGATTCGAGACCCACTCAGGACAAAAATTGTGTGATGAGCACGATCGTTCTTATTTAACATTATATATTTCACAATTTTCTCAATTTTTTGGATAGATTTAATTATCAATTTAGGAACCAAGTAAACTATTATCATTAATTTAAATTAAAGCGTATAATTATAAAAAATGTTCTTTGATTTTCTTTCTTGCCAAATTTGTGTTGTATAAATGAACTTATTTTTATTGTGATAGTATAGAAGCTAATGAGCAGTAGCTGTAGACCTAAATATTACCAATTTGGTTTATTTGGTTAATAGTAAAAAATATAAAATAATAGTTCACAGCACACGGTTGATCGACATTGTACATAGGGTTTTGCAATTATAGGTGATAGCTTTTATAAATAGTACCCATTCCCTAATTGTAGCAAAATATAACTCATTTAAATATTTTATGTCCGTGTCCTTTATCATATTCTAAGAGTTCTTTTTAGAACGCTCTTGGGTGTTACGACTTTTATCGCAGGAAATCTCTCTCCTTTCTGCATAATTCATGGCTATGAAGTTGAAACCGAAGTCGTAAAGAAATCGTTCTATGATTTCATATCTTCGGCGGGAAACTTACTACTTGTCTTTCTTTTGAATCGACGGTCGCTGCGGACCACCGTCGTATCTACGACTAAATTATACGTGATTGCACTTTGATAATTTAAGATGAATAAGCCTTTAACTCTTATGGCAATTTCAAATTATTAATACCGGCGAAAGGGTTAGAGCAAACTATCGTAGTTTTAATCTATTTACAATTGCTTGATTTTTTTTCCTGTCAGGTGGCGATTGTCACTTACCATCAGGTGACCGATCTGTTTCTCTGTCCCCCTATATGAAAAAAAGTAATACTGATATCCTGTCAGCAACTCAAATTAAGCTAAAAGTGTATTAAAATAAAATTTGAATCAAAAGTTTACAAATAATGTATAGGTGGGGCTTAAACTCTTAGTTTGTGATCATAACGGCTTATTCCATCTAATTATGCACATAGAGTTACGTGTATATACTACTTGTTATTCATCTATTTTTGACTATTTCTCCTACTCTCAAAAACTAAAAGTTTTCTTCGAATATATCAAATAGTCATCCATACGTGAAGAACAAAAAATAAATAAGGAATCATTGTTACCACCAGACCTTTAAATTTAATTTGGGGAACATCCTAAGCTCAGACATGTATGTCAGTCAGACTCACTACTGGACTTAGACAAATACTTGACAAATTTGAAAAGTTTATTGCTTTTCAGATACCAATTACTACATATTTATGTAATGAAGTCGTGATTCAGATGTTATTAAATTATTTTTATTTATTTGCTGCTTCATGACCAATCTGACATGTTTACCCTAAACACTGTTTATTTTGGAAATTGTATCAGTAGTTAGAGGACTCGGTTTTCCCGGCACCCGCCAGTTCGAGTTATAGGTAAGCGACCCGACCGGACCGGACTTGCTTGAGCTATTGCCTATACTCCCCAAATTACCCGTATAAGCTATTCCTAAAGAATATTCCCTTCTTTTCCATTTCTATCTTCCCTTTCCTGTCAATTTACTCCAAATTTTCCCATTAATACCCAAAAGTGCCCTGATGATGGCTTACCAATATTACATAAATAGGACATATATTTTTTCGGTAGAACGTGGGCGTTAGTTACGCCTATGTGTTGCTACTGAAAACAATTGAGTAAATAGCTGCATACCGTGTTATTTCTCCAGATCTGTCGATACAGTGGACAGCGTTCTCAGTTATATAATATTCAATGAACAGTCGTCGGTTTTAACATTTAGAGTTACAAGTTTATTTGTAGTATCTCATCTTTTACTCTGTACATGTTAAAGCCCGTCTAACTTCGACCAACGTCGGAAGCTTCTTTGCAAGAAATGTTTTAAGAGGAATTCCGAAAATTTCCCCTCAACATTGCGATTCAAAGAAACAAACTTATATTAAAGTAATTTTAATAGCGTCTTTGTTATTCTTTGCCCAAGGTTCGAAGTTATGTATTTTATATTTTTGTAAACGGTTTTTAGAAGATAGTATTATAGCACATCTAAGTACTTGTAACATGCATGTGAACATTATACTTGCAGTTGTTGTGCTTTAGGAATTCATTTTTATTTATAAACAAAACCTACAAATTATATGTTGAATTAAATATCGATTTTTGGATTATACTTTTCTAGAAACAGACAGTTCATTCCAAACCTTTTTAGAGACATTGTTTTCTGTCGTTGTTAATATAAAATACATAAAAGGACTCGAACGTCTCTTACGATGGAGAGCTCGGACTTTCCTGCACCAGCCAGTTCGACTTATAGGCATGCGACCCTGACTTTTTTAAGTTTTGCTCTGTGCCAATCCAACTGTTTAAGCAATACCCCTTTCCTTCCTTTTCTATCCTCTCTTTCCGAAAAGTGCCCGGAAGACGGCAATACGCTTGCCCCCTGTTGGACTACATTATAATCGGCAAAATGTGGTTGTTAATTACGTGGCTTCCTAACCCTTTGATAATACAGGTGCTAATTTATACATGTATGATGTATTTCTTGGATTTCCATTAGTCATAGGCAAACATTTTTATTTTATTTTGAAAATTACCCCGTAGTTAAGAGGGAAGTAGTTAGTTTTATATTTATGTCTTTTGTGTCCATGCGTTAACCTCAGCTATAATATAAAATTGTTTCAAAGTTAATCTAAATACGTATAACATTAGTATGAGTATGGACATTTTGTAATATTAATAACGTGTGTACCCACTCGTTTTGTTTCATAATGATCTAGGACTTCAACAATAAAGTCGTTCCAGTCTCAAACGATCTTTTTGTCCGCAAATTAAAAGTATTATGTTAAATTACATTGTTGTGTCATAAGGTCCCCTGAAGCTAAGGGTAATTTGAAATTATAATTTGATAAGCTTTGTCTTGGCTACAAGCGGGCGGATGTCTTTGCAATAATTGTTATTTACTACGCTGCCCGCAACTTGGGACAATATTCTAACGTACTTCAAAAACACATTTCTTATAAAATCATAATTTGATTATCTCGAGCTTGTAAAATTACGGTAAAAGCCACCCGTTATGTTAAACAAATAGCTTCCAATATTAAATTCTTAAATCTTGATAAAATGGAGTATAAAAATGCTTTTTGAAGTAAAAAATTTTAAAATTAGGAAGATTTGTTTTCAAGATTTCATTTAAAGTTTATTATACACAAAGATATATTTTAAGATGGTTTTTGTTAGTTATAATAAGAGTTGACGTTTATTGTAATAATAATTTACTTTCGAAATCGTCCCTTGTTCAGTGAAATTTATCCTTTTTTTTTACTTTTATGTAATAACTTTATGTCTTGTATTAACAACATTAACTTGTACTAACAGATGATATTCATAAGAGGACCACCACCACCACACACAGGGTGTATAGTGTAAACCTATATAAAATTAGATTAATCAAAAAATGTTTAGTACTACTGAAACCGTTATTTACAAATAATTTAAGGATGATGTGTCAAAACTTAACATAGATTACTATATACAAAATTATACAAGCTCTGACATTAAAAATAAATTATTATAATGTTTTTACATCACAACGGTTCTTCGATTAAGTTAGAGGAGTGACCTTGTCTTTCTATTCGTACACAACAACTCTCCCAAACTTCTTTGTCCAACTATGTCTATGTACCTGTAAGTTATTAAAATTCCTGTCATAGAAGGAAGCACCTGTGTAGAGTAGATGTAGCTTCGTAACAATCTTTTAACGTTTTGTCCATAAAATAACAAATTGAATTTTTTTGAACTATTGTCAAAAAAACTTTGTGGTTTAAAAGTCTAAGTTATATAATGTGTTATTATCAGTTGTTGTTATATTATCAATTGTTGGGTTGGAAATAGCAAACAAAAATGTTTCATAAAAACATAAACAAAACCATTAAAAAACTCTTTAATATTTAACAAAGCCGATTTCTTACTGCTTAATGTTAGGATGGTATTATATTATAAATAAAGCCAATCTCCCCACAAAATGGACCGTGTGTCTGCCTAATCCCGTAATAAATCATCATTTAGATCGAATAATCATCATAAACCTTACGTCGCGTCGCTCGGTGAGTGAGCGGCGCACGCCGAGCGTCGCTCGCCCACGATCGGCTTCATACATCATGTGGCGATTACTTGTATCAAATAAACATTACGGACTTGCCTTCTCATATTACATCGCACTGCCCCTGACTGCCTGCGGATTTACCAATAACGATATCTTTCTTTTTTGGCAAATACATTTATGATTACATTTATCAGAGTACATACTTACATATTCGTCCAACAATCGCTACAGTGTATACAATGCGTTAAGCTGTTTTTAAATAAAAATATAAGCTTTAGTATCTAAATTCTTAAATTAAAATGTTTCGTTAATAAATCATAAAAAAGATGTATAGGTTTACCCGAAGTTAGCTTATTGCGTTGTTCAAATTTTTTTAGTAACATCAGTGATTGTGAAGAGAAAACTAATTTACGGTTACTGAATGGTATGAATTTTAATTCTACGGGGGGTATGTGCTGTGAGGCGTCTCTCCTGAGAGCCCCCAGGGCGCCCCGCCAGACAACGACATCCACAATTGCGATTAAAAATTCGACAGGGGACGCACGCCTGATGATATCGAAACACACCGTTCGTGCCTACCGTAAGATCCTTTGCAAACAAGGCTGTTAATACTAACATTCTAACAAAGGTTGATGATAATATTTCCGTATAGGATCGCGGTTCAAAATGGCAAGGGAGAACCACGAACCTTGTATAGTTATTTATAGAATATCCTTGTTCATTAGTCTAGCAAAATACATAAGTAAAAAATGGCAGACAGGTCCTGGGTGACTAGGGCCAGACTTCTAGATGATAAATGGTTCTCAATTTCTGCTATGACATGATCAGAAACTTAGTATTCTAGCGGAATGGAAAGTATACTAAGTTTTAGCATTCGAGGGACTAGTTTAGCAATCCAGCCCATAATTTAATTTCTAAGATTCCTCATTTAACCATAATGTGTGCTAAGAACTCGTAGTTCTAAGTTTTTTTTTTTATGCGATAGGGGGCAAACGAGCAGACGGGTCACCTGATGGTAAGTGACTACCGCCGCCCATGGACACGCAACTCAAGATCAAAAATGCTTTTTCGTATTTCGTCCCACTTACCAATAACCCAGTATTCACACATCTTTATTATACGCTCATAGCTTAATCAAGTAAAATAAATTTGTAATTCAACTAAAATTTTTGTTGTCTTTTACTTATGCGTTCTACTTCAAAAGTGACCAACAAATTTTATATATTAATTATCTTTTTCCCGCAGATCTCCCCTAACAACATAGATGAAATGATGGACAAAGAGTCAGACTTGCGATCAAGTGCTTACGGGTAGAAGCTCAGCTCAGTTCCAGCTAACAGGATTACTAGTAATGTGTGATCTACGTTACACAACGTACAAGTATTTATTATAAGAATATAAATATACCTAAGCAATTTGAAGTATTGATGAAACACTCAAAACATATAATAAAAGGAAATTTTTAAGCGAATGACGTGACAGGGTACACCCCTAATATTGCAAAATTAAAAAGCGTGGTAGTCTCAGGGGATGTCTATTTTGAATCTGTAAAGATTTGCGGAGGGTGCGGGCTATTCTCTATGGTCGGGACTGGGGCTACAATCAATCATTAATTACGTTTAGTCACATTTACGCGCCACATGTTGCTATAAGCAATCGTGTAATGTCCTTGTTGAGACCCCCACTTACATAATCGATTTCGTCTAATATGTATGTGTAAAACTTTTTTTACGAAAACAATAACAACACACAGCAATAGCACACGTCGGCTATGTTTAAATAAGGTTTATTTTGGTTTCAAATACAACCATTAATTTGAACATTTGCTATGTGTTGTCTTTACAACGACGAAATTTGAATATGAATGTATGTACACACGGTGTTAGGTAAAACGACAGCCAATACAGGCGAAATTACAAATGACACTATTGATATTAGGTTAGTCAAATTATATAATAATAATATACAAAGAACCAGCTACTTTCATGAATAATGATAGCAAACTGTAATAATAATAACAGTCATCCCGTAGACTGTACATTAGACACTGTATAGTTATCATACACAGACTATACAAAAAAAAAAATCTTTTTTCTTTTTATCTTTTTTTGCCGGCTAGGGTGGGGTACCCTCCGCAACGCCCAATGAGGAACATCGTTCCAAAAACATCTTTTTACAAATTTTTATTAGCATTATTCACTTCATGCGAGTACAGCTCAATGAAAGGATTATTTGATAAAAAATGCACCACTTAAGAAAAAAATTAGACAGCAGCGAAACGCAAAGTCAAATACAGTAACCCAGCTAACGGCTCGGGTAGGGTCTGAGTGAGCGGTGAGCTAGCTTAGGTGCATTTTTTCATAGGGATTGTTTCTTTGACACATCTTCAAAGGTTTCATTAGTACTATAGTCTGTCTTCGATTTTGAATTTCCTTTACATATGAATAACTACAGAAAATATACTACAACTTTAAACAAGAAATACAACAGTAACATGAAATAGAGTATATTGAAAGGGAAATAAATATGTGTCATATCCTTACAAAACAAGGATCCTCCGACCAAGTGAGATGATCATGCCTAGCGCATCGCGCCATCTTTCATTTCCATTTAAAATGAAAGTAACTATTTATATTAATATGGCATTCTTTTTTGTGGATTCGATACGGAAGGTTGGCCAAATAATAAAAATGATTGGCATGTGCCATAATTTTTTCCAATTCCAATATTTTTTTCATAGACTATTTATTTTTTCCAAATACTTGCCATTGACTGAATCTGAACAAAGAAAAAAAAAACATGAGTACTTATAATGTGCGATCCCAGAAAAGGCACCTGTCTCAGCATATTGCTGCAGCCGGAGACTGCAGCGCTAATGTTATGATAGTCGCGTTGAATATACACGCGAGAGAGAGAGTCCACAAACAATGAATAATAATTATTTTTTGTGATTTACTGATTTCTCAGTAATGCCTCATAATATATAAGACCGCCGTATTTTTTGAAAGTCAACTCACGCCTGTATCCCCGAAGGGGTGGGTAGAGGCGTTACTAACGCCCATATTTTGCCGTTATAATTGTATATTATTTTATTATATTATTATTTAATTTATTTCCCATTCAAGTAATATGTCGTCAAACGGGCTTTCCTTTTCCACTTTTGGGAATTGGATGGGAAAATTTGGGGTATATTGACAGGAAATTGAGGATAGAAAGCGAAGGAAATTGATATTGCTTATACACATGGATTGGTGGAGTATAAGCAATAGCTTTTTTTTGTACTGAGCCTGGATGTTCTTTGTGTCCGTTGTTTGAATGTTTGTAAAGTCCCTGGCGACACAGGAGTTAATCCTAGTGCGGGAGTTGTCTTTTTATAGAAAGAAAGTAAGACGATATATATGTCAGCCTGTACATACAGGTTCTCCCAACTTACTACACAATTATAATACCTAAACCATAGTTATGATGTAATAAAACTGCAGAAACTTTTTTATTTACGACCTTAAATACACCCACATTGAATCCGTAAACATGACATATTATTTATATTTCATAGCCACACTTAGTGAAAATTGTGCAGTTATAACCACAAAGATATAATAAAAATCGATTCGTTTATAATTTATTTTTATTATATCGCAGTGATGTGATGTATACAGAAGAAATTGTAAACATTAATCGAATAACGTTTGTAAGTATTCAAATTATACGACTACCTACACATCTCTCGTAACAATTATGTATTCACTCATATTAGCCGGGATACACATATATAGTATATATACACATAGTGTAAATTCGTTTGTGCTTAACTGTCAATCACATTATTTATGTGTGTATGTTAGTGTTACATTTTTAATTACATATAATAACATATGTCTGTTCGTTTGTACTAACAGAAAACAAAAAAAAAACTTCTAAAATAATTCCTTTTATTGACAGAAAATAGACTGTTTCACATAACAAAAAAATTGAGATTGAAGTGAGATTATTCGTGTCCATATACATATAAAGGTTATAATAACGCTTACGATCCCACTTACAAGGCTCATGTTTCGTTCATAAGAAGAAATGGATAAGATTATCTTAATAACTCTATTAGTCTGTATATATACTATATATATCTGTGCCCGATTGATGGCAATAGACTTGCTCCCATAACGTGAGACTAAATTAAGGTTGGCAAAATGTAGGCGGTTAGTACGGCTCTGCCTATTGTAATGTAGGATATATTATAATAAAATATTCCTCGATCCTTTAAGTTAAGTCTTGTGCGTTAATTTGGATATAGCAAGCGAAGTAATAACAAGATATTGACTCTCACATCGGTGCGTAGACACAGAAAGTCGTAGCAGTAGCGAGCGCGTGTGCAGATAAGCATCTGCTGAGTGGTCCCCTTATGTTTTCCGATCGACACACGCTCTGTGTTGCTATTAATTTTTGTACCCAGTCACAAAGCTTGGACATAATGTGATTATATTTGCAAGTAAATGAGTATAAAACTATAATTTTATGCAGTTCTATTATCATAGCTAAGGAAAAATCTCTCTATGAACGTTGATGAAGACTTCTGATAAAGATAGCTGTGGAATAAAATAAAAGACTTGAATCTACTATCTTGATGGAATGGTAAGCTTTATTTATTGACCAAAATTATGCTAACCACAACATAAACTCAGTGAACTTGATTAATTAACGCGAACCGGTTATCTACAGCTGGTATAAGTGATTGGGAGCATTACAGTCGTATGTACGTACATACATATGTGTCTAACTACGAGTAATACTAACCTCAGCAAGTCAACAGGTTAATCGCAATCTACGCGCAACAAACTATATGGTCACATATCTGTGTTATCTAAGTTGGAATTGAGGTAAAAATAACACGAAGAAAACTTTGTCTGCACCTCGACTTGCCAATAAGGAACACGTCCCTAAAAATGTAAAGTGAGGGGAGACGTTAATAAAAATTCCACGCTGAAACAACAAATTAAACGAAGCCGAGCCACTCGAAAAGCCATAAGTACTCATCTCAATTGCTACCGATAAGAAATCCAAGCCTTGGCAATGTATTCGAGGCACGTTTCGGCTCACGGTTTTTTCTCGCTATGCTGCTGTGGCGTTTAAAACGAATTGACTCTTAAATTCTTCAGAATGAAATGCTGTCGGAGTTTTATTAAATCGAGTGTAACCATTCCTGACATTACGCAAATGGCGGTCCCTCCCCTACATCTGTCGCAGGGATGCACCCCCTTAATAAGTGTTAACGCTCGCCGGCTGCGATGAACACTCCGTCCCGGCTCAAGCTAAATCTCTACAAATTCTTGATACAAATTAATGCCGTGGGAGGACTCCGCCAGCGTCTCTTGTAATTTCATTTTGTATTAGCAATGTGCCCTTAGACAGTGAGAACATTATAATATGTGATGTTCAACCTGTTTAATAGCCAGTGTTTAAGCTTTACGTAGTTTAACCCTTGATTTGCTTACTGTTTTCACAAAATAATAACATCTCTTAAACATCCAAAAACGTTGTAAAAGTCATTTCACATATTCTCAGTCTTTTGCTCAGACTTGCTATGGCCAAATTTTATCAATATTAATTTAATAATAATTGTATTTTTTGAAACCATAACATATCCTCAATATAAAAAACGCTTCTGCTGGAGCTAAAACGATAAAGGATCAAGGCATATAATTATCCTATCCACTTTTTGTGTAGAATTCTTTTAGTGTGTAACATGCGAAAAGCATGCGATCCATCTTAACTATTATTTTATTATTATTATAATTAATTTGTGGCCTCTCTCGCGTGTAGAGTCAATGTACAAATTCCGTCAATGTCAAGTGATACTAAATTTAAATCAAAAACGAAAATCTATTCGCTTTTCGCACCATGATACTGACTTGTCGCTGGAACATACGTCACGTCACTTTTAAACGTCGGGTCAACATTGATATAATATACCTTATAAATACTACAGTAACTTCGTCACCGATGTACACATCTAATAAGCATAGAAGCAAGAATATTTTAAAACAATTCATACTCATCATGTAGGACCTTGGGTGAATTAATAACATGAATACGGCGGTCGGATAAGAACACAACGACTTTTTATGATTTTCTGAACTCCTAACAACAGAAAGAAAAATAAATCTTTACATACAAGCAAATGAAGTTATCGCAGTTATAAGTTACACAGAGCAATAACATGATACAAATTGCGAATCATTTCCATTTTTCAGACCATTAACTCCGAACAATAACACGGCAGCGGAACGCGCGAGTAAAATAAACGCCGAGCGAAATAGTTCGGAACTGGTATCATCGTTGCAAATGTAAATGAACAATTAAAGCGCTCGCCGTGGCCAGGGACAATGATGATAATTATTTTAGTTTGCTGTCGGCGTGGTTGTCAGTCGCCACCCGTTCCCGCGTTGGAATGCTCCTCGGAACCCTATTTTCGCCATTAAACAGCGACACTTCTGCTGTTCGTAAATTATTATCAGCTAGCGCTTTCATTACTCGGTTCTGTAACAAAGGAACTCTCCGAATGTACGTAGAGATTCAACTTCGGTTTGAGTGCGCCTTCACCTCCATTGTTCGCCACCAGAAAGCATGACTCATATTATTAGGCCCCGAGGTGAAATTTTGATTAATTCGTTACACTATTCTCCGTTATCGGTAGTTCAGGCCGGGAAACTTAATGGGAAACACTGAATGGAAGTTGAACAGTGGATTAATAATTGCAACGGTTAGTTTCAAATGTCTCACTATGTTTTTTTTTAACAGCAACCGTTTCTCACGACTAATGGAACGGATACAAAGTGCAAACAGATTCGGGAAAACTATGTGTGGAGCACAGAATCTGTTGTACAGTCAAGACTATAAACTAGTAGTCACCAGTCAATCAATTATATAAAAAAAACAGGCAGCCTTATTTACAATTACTCACATAAAATTTCTCGAAACAACATTATCGGTATATTTTAAAGCACCCTTGAACTTTGCTAAAGTTCATTACAGTCATTGCACAAAAAAGCGACAAAGGGCAATTACCCTCCGATCTCTGCATTTTAATTAATAAAGACACAAGTAGCCCAAGGTTAAATCCCGTGTGAATTCGAAATGGGTAGGCCGGTATTTGGAATTATATTTTTCAAAAGTTTATACAACACGCCTAAATCATTATTACTTTTCATTTCTATATTTTTCTATTTTATTCTTTCTTTTTCTTGTACCATTAGAGTTAAAACATTTTCTTCAAATTTAATATTTTGTAATATGACTGAAATCTGAATTAAGAAACTATTCCTCTTCTGAAGATGGTTTATAAGTTAATATATATACAAATAAGTACCTAATATTACCAAAAAAGATTTACAAATTGTTACTAGAAGAACGCCATCTATAAAAATAAGATAACTAGTGACAATAAAGACATGGATTTTTCCAGGCTAAAACCGATATTTATATATTAGTCATTTTATTTTGTTGAAAAGAAAGATCACGTGAAACTTTGAATACCTACAACGTATCCTACTGCAGGGTACACACTTTCATTCCAATGTTAGTGAAAAAGATCATTAAAACATTTTATGCACCTACATAACTGTAAACTTACCTACGATTAAATGTTCTCCTTAACTGCAATTTTCTCCAAGAATAAACGTCATTACATCACCGTCCCCAATGGTAATGGTGGTATGTTTGACTTGAACCGATAATACACAGTGTTTCGTCTTATGGCTGGAACCTCAGGTGTACCCTAGATAGGAAGCCCCTGTGTACCGCGGCAGAGCTATCCATCTAGAAGGCTAGATGAAAATTAAAATATGAAGCTATCATTTATAAGTATACTAATTATTTTTATCAATAAATCTCATTTTTTAAAACACGATGTAATTTTTACCTTTATATTATCGGGCATCCCCGAAATACACACATGAGTAAAACCGAATATTTCAATAAAATACCGAAAATTTAATGTTTTTTTTAAATACTACACATTGGTGAATCTATAGAGAGAGAGAGTTCATAAACAAGTAATAATAATAATATTATGTTAGTTCCTAACCTCGGAATATTCAAAATCCCACAAAAAATTCTAGACTCCTTTCGCTAATAGCTTTGTTATGAAAATGGGCATGGATACGTTCTCAAGTGTTTAATGTATTCTTGATATTTAATTTCACTTCAAATAGAAAAATGAATGGGGAACTGCCATTATTCTTTCGTAGCTTTCATAATGCAGGTATTGCGAAGAGCAAAACTACGCGTTTGGCATCCCAGCGATAATTGCAAAGATCTCGATTTTTGATAACATTGTTTTAGACAGTACTAAGTCAGACTTTAATATTAGCCAACCAAGTCTATTTGCATGAGCCCTTTTTTTAAAAGACCCAGATATTTGGCAACATAACCTTAGTTCTAAAACTTAAGTCACCTAATAATAAACGTGTTAATAAATATACTAAAATGATCAATCCACATTTCGTCCAAGCGTGATTCCGTTAGTTAAGATTGACACGCCATTGACGATAAATGACTCGCACGCGTAATTTCATTGATCCAAAACTCATTTGTGAAGAGCGATGGATGCCTGCATATCAGTGGTAGTGCGGCAGTTGGAAGGGAATGAAAATGGTTCGCATTCGACAGTGGTGGAATGCTTTCAACTCGCGTAATTCAGTTAAACGAGTAATTTATGACTGGTCAAATTACTTACTAGCATCACATGTCTGACACTGAAGCATTGAATACTACATACTCCCACGTTGTCAACATTAACAACAATCAACATTAAATTTATGCATTTCCAATGATATTCTAATATCAAATGATTAAATACTTTCCTCACCTCAGTTCTATGTTTATTCTTAGCATCTGAAACCAACCAACTCTAAACCACATATAATTTAGTAAGACATATTATATTATTTTCATAATTATTATTATTATTTACTTAACAATATGTAGTATGTGGATTCAGCAATCATTGTGGCGATAGTAATAAAACCGCACGACTTGATTGCCAAGAACTTCGACCTTTAGAGGCTAGCATTGGTCAGTTTAGTTAAGGGTGCGTCTTTTGACCAAAACCCCTATCTCAGAGATGCTCCCAGAAGTCGACCTGCCTTCTGGGACGAAAAGCCTTCTACCAAAACGGCGGCTGTAGTTGTTACTGTGTTGCCGGAGGCGGCCAGTAATGGGTTATCCTACGCGACTGATTTCAAGAAAGTCCGGGGTAGCCTAGGTGGCGAATTCGGGGCCTCAGGTGTGAGGCTGCACCTTGCTCAGACGGGGGCTCGAGTTCTGGAGTTCCCCGGTGCTGAAGGTGCCAAGACAGCGGACGTCGTTGCAGAGAAGCTGCGGGGAGTATTTGCAGTGTCGGATAGTGTTAAGGTCGTTCGGCCCACCAAGTGCGCGGAGCTGCGCATTTCGGGCCTGGACGACTCAGTGACGGTGGAAGATGTGCGTGTTGCTTTTCGAGAAAAGACGGTGTGCAACGCGGACATCATCAGGGTAGGCACCATCCGCCCCGGTCCAGGTGGTCTTGGCGCGGTGTGGGCCAGTTGTCCCGTGGCATCAGCCAAAATTTTGGGTGATGCTGGCAAGATCCTTATCAGTTTCGTGAATGCCAGAGTCACAGTCCTGGCGGCGAGACCGATGAGGTGTTTTAAATGCCTAGGGTCGGGACACACCCGCGTCAAGTGTGGAAGCTGTTTTGACTGCAGCGGGCTCTGCTTCCGCTGCGATCGACCGGGGCATAGAGCGGCGAAATGCTCCGCCGCCCCTCACTGCCCAGCGTGCGCGGCGGGTAATTTACCCTTCAATCACCAGATGGGGCAGGTTGGCTGTAGGCCTCCTCGCACATCTCCGAAAACATCGATGGCTAGCCAATCGGCCCAGGCTGCCACAGATGCCAATCGTGCGTTGTCGTCGTCGCCCATGGAGGAGGCTGTAGAAACGATCCAGTAATGGATCAAGTTTCCAGCCTCCTTGTCCAGACGAATCTAAACCACTGCACCGGTGCGCAGGATCTCTTCTTGGAAACCATGATGGAGTGGTCGATTGGGGTCGCCGTAGCTGCGGAGCCCTATTACGTTCCTCCCCGTCCAAAATGGTGGGGTGACTGGGACGGCTCCGTGGCAGTCATCGGCTTCACAGCGGCTCATTCCCCACCCTTGTCGCTAAGAGACAAGGGTACTGGATATGTTGCCGATGGGGGGGGGGGATTACCATTTATGGTGTCTACTTCTCCCCCAACCGGAGTCTGAGCGATTTCGAGGTGTTCCTAAATAACCTAGAGACCTCGATACGGCGATTAGCGTCTGGGCACGTTCTAGTGCTGGGGGACTTCAACGCAAAGTCCGTTGCATGGGGTTCCCCCAGGACGAACGCACGGGGCAACGCTGTCGAGGAGTGGGCAACATCATTGGGCCTCTGTCTTCTAAACAGAGGTACCACCAACAGGTGCGTGCGACAGCAGGGGGGGTCGATAGTAGACCTTTCGTTCGCTCCCCTGCTCTTGCCGCACGAGTAAGGAACTGGCGTGTCCTGGAAGAGGTTCAGACGCTCTCGGATCACCTTTATATCCGATTTGAGCTCTCCCGGACCCAGGATCCTCCAAGGAAGGAGGTCTACTGGTGGTCCCAGGAGTTGGCGGATCTCCGCTCAGCGTGTATTCGTGCCCGGAGATCTTACACCCGCAACCGGCGGCGTCCCCGCGAAGAAGGGGAAGAGGACCGGCTTCAAGAGGAGTACCGAGAGGCCCGGAAAACTCTGAAGCTGGCCATTTGCCGCGCCAAGGAGGAGAAAAGAAAGGAGATGCTGGAGGGTCTCAATCGTGATCCCCGGGATCGCCCTTATCCTCCGCGCGCTGGGCCCCCCCCCTTACTGAGACTCTCCAGCCCAGCTTCCTGCAGGGAGTGGTTGAGGGTCTTTTTCCGCGACGAGAGGAGCACTCACCCCCGTCGATGGCCCCCATGGCTAGAAACGACGGGGAGTACGGAGGAGAGGAAGTTCCACCTGTCGCGGAGGCGAAGTTATGAAAGAACACCACCCCCGGGCCAGACGGGATTCCTGCCCGAGTGTTGGCCCTGGCCCTTGACCACATGGCTGACCGCCTCAGGGAGGTGTTTGACGCATAGTCTAGTGTCCGGGTGCTTCCCTGATTGCTGGAAAAGCGGGAAGCTGGTGCTTTTAAGGAAGCCGGGACGGCCTACCGACTCGGTCGCGGCCTACAGACCCATTGTGCTGCTGGACGAGGCGGGTAAACTGTTTGAGAGGGTACTCTCTGCCCGCATCGTCCGGCACCTGTATGAGGTCGGCCCCGATTTGTCGGACGCCCAATTCGGTTTCCGAGCGGGTCGTTCGACGATCGGAGTTGTATTGCGTCTGAGAGCCGTGACCGAAGAGGCGGTGAGCTGTGGCGGCGTGCTGTTGGCGGTGTCATTGGACATCGCCAACGCATTCAATAGTCTGCCATTTAGTTGCATAAGGGAAGCGCTCCGCTATCACGGAGTGCCACAGTACCTGATGCGGCTAGTGGCAGACTATTTATTTAGAGGAGCGTACCGTTATGTACGAGGACCGAGAGGGAAACCTGAGTCGTCGGCCCATGTCGTGCGGTGTTCCGCAGGGGTCTGTCCTTGGACCACTCCTGTGGAACATGGGGTACGACTGGGCCCTTCGTGGTGATTTCTCCCCTGGGCTGGGAGTAATCTGTTACGCCGATGACACTGTTGTTACAGCCCAGGGGTCGAACTTTCAAGAGGCGGCGTGCGTGGTCCGGCGCATCGAGGCACTGGGTTTGCGGGTGGCCCTGGACAAGACGGAGGCCCTTATATTTCATGGGCCCCGTCGTGGTCCACCTGCCGGTGCCGCCATCATGGTCAACTCGGTCCTCGTACCGGTTCGGGCCCATATTAAATATCTGAGCCTGACCCTTGACAGGGGGTGGCTCTTCGACGTGCACTTTCGGCAGCTTGCCCCAAAGCTGGCGCCCTCAGAGGGTCATGGCGGTTAGAGCCATACGCGGTTACCGCACCGTGTCCGCACCGCAAAGTACCTGCACTCGGTCGCTAGGAGGGAATTAAGTCCCGCCTGCCACCACTGCGACTGCAGTGAGGACTCGGCTCAACATACGCTCGTGGATTGCCCCGCTTGGGCGGTTCAGCGTCGGATCCTATCTGCAGTCATCGGAGAGGTTCTCTCGCTACCGGCCATCATACGCTCCATGGCTGGTAGCGATAGGAATTTTCCCGCGGTCGCAGCCTTCTGTGAGGAGGTCATCTCGCAGAAGGAGGCGGCGTAGCGGGCCCGGGAGAACGATCTCCAATCGGACCCAATTCGCCGCCGGCGAACCGGGCGGCGTATGCGCGCTTACCAGCGCCTCATGCCGCCCTGAGTGTGGCCGCGGGTGGTCGGGACGGCCTTTCCTCTCCACCCGCTATAGTGGCCAGCCGCGAGGAGGCGACGTCCTGGTGTGCCTGGACGCAGCCTAATTGAGAGTTGCAAGAAGGTGGTGCCCGCGATTGGAGGCAGCCGCTAGGAGGGATCCGGATGTCTTAATAAAGCTGTGCCCGGATTCCTCCTATTTTAGGCGCAATATGGCACACCGTGTGGTTTTAGTCGGTCCGATTCCGACACACCGTCTCACCGAAAGCAAGATGGGATGATCCCGGTGGGATGAAGGCAAAAGGGGTTTCCACACGTAAAAAAAAAAAAAAGTTAAGGTTGCGTCGATAATTTCAATCTCAGACACATGTATTGTTAAGGGGGCTCCTGTCGCTGGAATCCTAACCACCGGTAACTTGGTGTACGGTCTAAGTCTTAGTCAATATTTTTCTATTTTTAAATATATTTTTTAATATATATTAGGAATGTAATAAATATTTTGTTAGAAAATGATAGTAATAAATTAATCAAATAACTGACTTTGCCAATCTTGTTGCCGTAAAAGTACAATATTTTCTTTTCTGTACCAATAAAAACGGGTATCCCTACTTTCATCTTGATCGATTTAGTAATTAAGTCGTAAAGTGAAATAAGTTATGATGTAACAAAAGCTATTAAAAATGTTTTTACATACCTACTAGAGAGTCAAAAAGTACTTATTAATAAAGATTAGGTACCTGACCTACTACTTTAAAATAATATGTCGTTAACAACTGCGGTCAACTGTCTGACATACACCTTTTCCAATATGCACTGTAGCACCCAGTCCAATAAAAATATATCGGTTAAGTAATACTATGGACTTTGTAGGTTTAAAAATCATTTAATTTCCAAGTCGATTTCTTCTTTTTCTTTAAAGAATGAACTTACGCACTAGTAACGATTTCTCTGTCGCGAAGAACTTGACAAACATACAAACAAGAAAAAGTCTGTTGTTTTTTGCTTGTAAAGTCGAACAGACTATCGATATTTATGTAATATCGATAGTCTGATAGTAGTCCTCCACTCAACCGTGAACCACACGACATGACTCAATAATATAAAAAATATTAACAAAGGAAATTGTTTTTCTTTATAATTGGTAACCTTTTTAATATGTAATATTAAATATAACTCTATCTGATATCTGTTACATTTTACAAAGTGTTACGTTTGATATTATTGGATTTTCACTTTGTTAGTTTAGCAGCTTGTATGGAGTGGTCCAAATTTTTGCAAAATAGGTTCTATTGACCATCTAGACTGGTTTGCCACACCTAATGCACCCGGGGAAGCTCCTTTTAACATAGTATCTTTGTAAAACACTCTCGAAAATATGAACACTGGTGGTACGGTATTTCCAACAGCATTTATGCGACCTATCATTGTGACATTCACTTCTCGTTCTGCTGCTGTCACTTTTCCTAGCCGACGAATCTCCTTAGGAGCCAGTCATTTTTCTGGTTTATGGACTGTTGATATTAAAGTTTCACCAACGTGGCCAAGTGGCACGTGGTGGTTCACCATCAGGCAAAGTGGAGTCACTATGGTAGGCTAATATAAAAAAAAAAAAAACGTTATAGATCGACCCTGGTTCAAAATTGTACAGATTCACAACCGATTCCAGGTTGTTATTAAAATCAGTCACATTTGTTTCATTAAAACTGGTAGCTCGTGCTATACTTGTAGGTTCGGGATACGCTACATAAATCCGGGAGACGCAGACTTAAATTTTTAAGCCAACCAATGGATGCCATTTTGTATTTTTTCCAGTTATCTGGTATGTTTGCTTTTTATTTAGAAACAGTGTATTAATAAGCTAGTTCCCTACATTCTTTAAAGTTGAGACCCATATGTAATAATGCCGCTTTTATTAATATTTGCATAACTAAATTTCTTCCTACATTTCAAATACCTTTCTTATATCGTTTTTTAACTAATTAATGGATTGGTTCTTCAAATCTTTATTTGTATGTGATTTTAGATATTTAAATTTTATTCATTTTGATATTGATTCTTATATAGAAATACCACATTTGGCATTTGGCATTTGGCGTTTACTGCAGCAGTAACCATATCGGCACATATCGTTCTCCTTTTTAAATCAAATTTTACTGCGTGGAACTAAAAACATACTAAAAGCAACAAATTGCAATCACACAGATGAAATGGCAGTAAGTTGTGGACACTCATTTTTGTGTCCATAGCTACAAATTCGAACATGAAAATTGAGGCTGATTTGCCTATTTAAAACTTGCGAGACTGACTATATGCACAAAATAATTATTAAAGTATATAAAAACTTACTTTTTTGGTCAAAATTCTTTCACTTTTCGGCACAAACAAAAATGATATAAAAAAATGCGATATCCGTCAACCATATACCAGACTTTACCTCTGAGTTCATACATATTTAACATACGTTGCTAGTTTCGTCAGTATTAATATTCTCCATAGCTAAAACTATCCACAGGAACAGCACCTACCCTACCATATAGAGTAGCGTACCGTATTAGATTTTTGACATTTTTTTCAGATAGTTTTCATGACCCAATTTTTCAAAAAACGCGGGATCTAGCGGTTTTCAAATGTAGAGATTGTGGTGGCATATTAGTGAAGTAAGTACATAAAACGAGTTCTAAAAATACTAATAATATCGTCATATAAATAAAAATGAATCTCCGAAATGTAGGTATATATGTACTCGTATGCGCATTACTTCCGAACCATTGTATCAAATTGGATAATTCTTCTTTGTTCTGTTTAATATAACATAATAGGATAAGGTTTGTAATAAAAGAAAATTAAACAAGTTTTTAAAATCTCTTACAAAAGACAGTCGGAACATTTTTAATGCTTACTTAGCTAGTATTATAAATAATATTTCATAGCAGCATGGAAAAGCAATCATTAAAATTTTTTAATGCGCTTATATGCTACATCAGAATATCAGAACACAATGCGAAATATGACATACATATGACAAAAAGTAATAAATCTCATGTCAATCAAAATTTACTTGATGACGAGACGTGAATAAATAAGGAGTATATAGAAGGTGTTGTTCTATTTAGTAACCGCCCACCGTATTCTAAGAGTAAAGGGATGATAACCAACGAAGCAAAAAGAAACAACCATCTAAGTATAGTGTCAAGAACAGTATTGATAGAAATTACCTAAACTATTACATGCATACTGTAACTCTAACATAAAAATAACCTTATTAATATTAAGACTATATAAATTTGATGAAATATGTTTACACTATTATTGTCGCTAAAAGTATTATTATAGGTAGAAGAAGAGAATTTTTTTGAGAAACCTCTTTCTTTTTCAGTAATAGAAGTAGCCTAATTTACTTCCTTCTTATAACATCATTTATCTACGGGGTAAAGTAAGGAAAGGATGTTCAACGACTTTAGAAACGTCTACAGTTTATACGTAACATAATTTATAATTATTAATTGTTTCGTTTGAATATAATCCTAAACCCCTTTCATATTGTGACATATATTTCGAGATAAGCCAAAAAACATAGGTATTTTTGTCTTCATCGCGAGAAACTACATGGCATAAACAACATCAAACCGAGAGAAGCGGTATACCCACTGATCTTATAAACTTGATAAATACGATATTTAGTTCTGTAATATATCTTATATTTATGTAATTTATCTGTAATATGTACATATGTTTATCAGCAGCCTGGGCACCATAGTACAAGCTCCGCTTAGTTTGTGATCAGACAGACGGCAGTGTGGAAGGTAACTGAAATTATTATTATTAAATTATTTCTTATAACTCCACAAACTTCAAACGTATCAAATCCGGGTAGAATTCGATATGTGTAATAAGAACTTTACTAACTAAATGCATTACCCGCCATTACGCGGCTATATAAGTACAGAGGTTCTACCTCACACTTCCAACTATAATCGCTGTTTCTGTCAGTTACCATTAAGGGTTAAGTGAAATAACTGGTCTGTTGGTCTAGAGGTTAGTGATACTGACTGCTGAACCAGAACTGGAGGAATCGATTGCAACAAAAATTTGTATGATTCAAGCATTCACGAAAGTTGGTCTGGGTATTTTTATGTACGTTGTTTCTGATTGTGAAGTCCCAAACAACTCTAGATTCAGTCCTAATGAAGGATTCATCTTTATTTAAATAAAATCTAAATATAAATCTAATCTAATAGATCGTACCCAAGGAACATCTGCAATGTTAGTTAATCTTAGGGCCCTCGCTTCTTATTTACAACAGGTTTTAATCAGGTTAAACGATCATTTTTTAATCCTTGTAACTAGATGACCCTCGCTTCCTATCAGTCGGCTGTCAGAACTACAGCTTGGATGGCTAGAAGTGTATGTTATTCCATTTTCTCTAGAGAGTTGAATGCTGATTAGAGTTACAATTTGGCCTAATTCCGCCTCGGCAGAACATTTGGTGGAAATAGCAACATCAAAAAAAAATACGTTAAGAAAGACTTGTTGAAGGCGCACTATTCATCTTTACCATACTAAACTATTCTTACCATACTAAATTATTCTTGAAAATAAGTAAGTATATAAAGGAATCAAGCAGGAAGAACTCTAACATCAAATCTGGTTATTATCATGAATATAAAAAAAGAAAACAATAAATAAATATGTGCTTGTTAGCTTGTTCCTTGTTAACATTTTTGTTTTGTTTTAATCAGTTAAAAACTCTACAGCTGAGTAAAGTCGATGCAGAAGTCGTCCTAATTCCGGGGTCTCAAGTGTACCCTTGGAAGGAAATCACCCCGGCAGACTTGCTCGCCTATTGAACAACAGACGACCCCGCTATGGTGCAGCTTCACTATTCAAAGCGGCGCGCGCGGTACACGGCGCCGCCGTCTTGGGCCTGCTTCTGTCGCCCTCAGGCCAGTGCTTATGGAGGCCGGAAATCAGCTTTCGCTGTCCGGCGTCTGGTGCGTCTTCTGCAGGATGGGAGAGCTAGAGACCTCTCCCGTTACCTTTCCGTCACCTCCTTGGCGAGCATCAACTCCTCGCAAAACGAGGCAGCAGAATCTCACGTACTCTCGCTAGAGACCATGGACATAATCAATGTATCCAACGAGAGGCTACACACACCTATAGCCGCCGCGAAGTCCACACGCTCCTGCCATCCACGCAGGGCACTCCACTAGAATGTGCAGTGCAGTGTCCTCGCGGCAGCCCCCGCAGTGATGGCACACTGACGTTACCTCCCGGTCTATTCGACACAGGTACTTCCCGAAGCAGCCATGTCCAGTTAGTACCTGCGTCATCCGGTAGGAGAGGCTACCATGTCGCCTCTCCAACCAATCGTCAATAACGGGTCTTACCGCCACGATTGTGGTGTGCCCTAGAATATTTTAACCTAAATACAGTCTAGTTCTAGAAGTGACGTATCAATTTACCACATAGACAACACATAAGTACACGCGAGTACTTTTACAGTTTACATTGCCCATAACAGCAAGAGCCAATGAGACATGGTCGTCCTGGCTTTGATAATAATTATTTTAAAAACTTAGGAACTTAGCCATATACATAAACCTATAGAATTACATAAACGAGAATAAAGATATGGATTTGGTTTTTCCAGCCAGAACTTCATATTTATGGAGATACCATAATTGTTATTTCCGTAAATGTGATATTGAAAAAATGTTTTGTTTTATTTTACTTTCTATTAAATAGATAATTTTAAAGATATTAATTTTTCTCGTATTAAACTATCAATTTGGTAAAATCTCTCGATATTCTACTACAATTAATACTTAATCCCATTGGCAAATAATGTTATACGAGTACACCGATTTCGTTTAAATATATTAAATAATTTTGAAATAGTATCATACTCGAATAATAATTAGATAAATATTAAATAACCCTGTAGATATGTGGAGGGTATTTAAAACCTTAAGTACCTGAATTGGTTAGTGTATTATCGCCGAGTCCAGTAGACGTATCAACGTCAGCATGTGCTTCCGCAGCCACAGAAGCAAGCAGCGCGCATGCCCACGCGCAACCGGCTAACAGGTACCGCGCGCATTGCACCCCTTCGTAACTTTTAAGCTGTCGCCGCCTAGCCATATCACATCACCAATTAAATCTCTTCTTAATCCTTAATCTCACTATTAAAACTTACTGTCAAAAGTTTTCTAAATGTTAAAAAAGTTGAGAAAACTAAGCTTGGAAATTCCAGAGTTACTTTTAAGTCTTTTATATAGAGAGGGAACACGAAATAAATTATGAGTTTCGAGGAAAATGGAAAACCACGATCGCGTCGGCGGTGCGACGTCGTCGGCGATGATCCGTTTGTAGTGAGCGACGGCAATGTAGCGACGTGGTCGCGACAGAACTGTCCGCGGCTGCACATCACGGTCGCGACCGGCTCCTTCGAAGTCGCACCGTCTCACACCCGGTCGCGAGGAGGGCCGCTGCGCGCGCACCCACCTCGACAACCAATCGCACCACGGGGGTTGGACCACGCGTAAGACGTACGGAAGTATATGCGAAGGCCTATGTACAGATGATAGCGGACAGGTGGTTTCGCGGCCGTAATTAGGCCTCTGATAAGTTATTGCTACATAAATATGCTTAAACGCTGGACGATTAAGATAGCGCCCGAAACCATGTCGAAGTACCGACCCTACTTCGAGCTATTTTACCTACCATTTTATCTTTCTGCAATGTTATGTACTTTTCGGGTAAATTGTAATATTACTGAATAAATTTTACGATACTGCTGTAAAAGTCAGTTAACTTATAAAATATAGGTCAGGAATATTCTCGACTTTATCTTTCAAACTGTATCATAATATTTATAATCGAAACTTAATTTTAAGAATTGTTTTAAGTTAGTTTGAAAGTCATATATCTTGGGGTAGGAGAGTAGTGGGTAGGAGTTGCAGCACACTTTTTGGTATTATTTTTGGTTTTGTTACTTTTTCAGGTAGTAGGACAGTGCCCTGGATTTGTGATGTCATAAGGACAGAACATTAGTCTTCACTTTATATATTATCGATATGTCTTTATACTTTATAGTAACTACAAATTTAAAAGTATATATATATTATACTTGAAAATTCCTAAAAGAATTTGAAAAGAACTGAAAGTCTTCAAACGACTATACGACGACGACTATACGAAACGAGTATACGAGAGACGAAATATAGCTAACAACACTGACGATTACATTTCTAACAAAAAAAAAATCGTCCATTCGTTTAGGAGCTACGATGCCACACACATAGGCACGTCAAACTTCTTATAATACTCCCCTTTTTCATCGGGATAAAAACATTCCCCACTATAGAAGCAATAAAGCTACAATGGGATTTTATAGTGTTATTTTAAATTACTACATTGTCTTTTCGTCTTTTAGCTCATGTTAAGAGTGTCCTACTACACCAAGTATAATTAATATGTAACTGATGCTGACAATACTATAGTATATAAACTTCATTAGATAATTTCTAATTATGTATGGTCTTTGAATATTTGTATTTTCTTAACCCTTCAGATATAAATACCTGTTTCAACCGTTTGCTCTATATCCATAGAGCAAACGGTTGAAACAGGTATTATTAAAGAGCCTTATCCATTGGTTTGTATAATAATGATTTGTTATGTACTACTGGATATGTGCAGGGCATTTGACTTTTCCTAAATCACAAATCGCTTTAAATGCTGGCTTTAGGAGACCTATACTACCTGGCTAAAAACCAATTTTTATAATAAATTAGTAGATTAATATAATGTACTCTAATAATATAAAAGAAATGCCTCAAGGTAGCTTATTGGTTCCTCTGTTGTTTCTGGTTTACAATGAAATCTCTCCTGAGGTCATACATAATAACATTATATGTAGGCATAATAACATAATGTTGTCTTGATTATGATGAATATATATGTTGTTAAATATATTAAGCCATTACATTACTATTCAGGCTGATAACGCTCTTTCGACTTCATTGGAAACCTGCCGTGTCTATGGACGACCCACGATAACGGGAGTGACCCGTCTGCTTGTTTGCTCCTTAATAAAAAAAATTACAAAACTATAATTAAGACGTTATATGTATAATAATTGCAGTTTATTCATTAAAATAATATATTATTCTTATCACTAAATTGGATGTACTTTTTCACTCAAAAAAACTGAAAGAAACATTAAGATAAAACAAAGTAAATTATTATTCAGTTTTCGTTACTTAGGCCTGTACCTACCAATTATAGCTATAATTTTATAATTTACATTATTCTTCAATAAACAGTCTATCCAACATTAAAATATTTTTTTGGAATCCGAATTTGGAATAAGAATTTTTGAAACTTGTACTTCCAGAAATTAGACTGTTCGAAGCAAGCAAACACCAAAGATTGAATGCAGGCGTTGCTTCACAACCGGTTTTCTGTGAGGCCGAGGTATCGCACCGATCGAGCCGGGCCCATTCGTGCCTAAGCATGGCCTAAATTATAATTCTCAAAATTCAGCGTATAATACGCCTCTGTCTTCCTTCTCGGATCACAGGCGTGAATGTATCACAACTTATACGAACTATCTCTAATTTCTTGGAGTAGTATATAAATAAAGCAATAGTTTTATGTCAGATCAGTTGACAACTGGATCTCGAATAGTAAAACTACAGTAAATTATGGATATTTCTCGTAGAGAACTTCGCCTGCTTTTACTTCAGGAATTTTCGCTTATGTCGAAAAGCGACTGAATTAGTGCGCAATATATGTGCAACGATAGGCGAACTCTTACGATACCACCAAACATTGGTTCAGAAGATTTAAGGATGGAAATTATGACCTATCTGATAAACCTCATCCAGGACGACCTCCTACAATAGAGAACCTCCTTCAGAAGAGAGCTAACGTGTGCAGCATGGAACTACTTAGTTATCATCGTACCAATGAGTGGCTGAGAGATGTAATTACGGGGGATGAAAAGTGGGTTATGTACATAAATTTTTCGCTTAAGAGCTAGTGGCTTGGTTCTGGATAAACAGGAGTACCGACGACACGAGTAAAAAAGTTATTTTAAGTGTGGTGGGGAATAAACGGCCCATATTTATGGAAACAGGTATTAAATTTTTATTTTTAACAAATAAAAAATAACAATTTAATACGTATAAATTAATATTTTTAACTAATCTAATCTAATCAAAGTAGGTTTACAATGTATATATACAGACTTTATAAAATAACTTAAACATGTAAGTCGAAGCATACAAAAAATTTAACAATGTTAGACATGTTGATTGGCCATTTTAGCTCGAACCGTGAGAATAGACTCAGTTTGAAAATACTTTTTGTATACCTACCTGAAAACAACAAATTAACGATTTTCGGATCGATTTTTTTTAATGTGCTGAGACCATGCTTCTTGCCAAATCCCATAGTTCTGGTTCATCGGGTATTAGGCCTATAGGCATTGAATTACCCGAAGTGTTCAAATTTGTTGAAATGTAAGGCTTTAATAACCGTGTCTTTTGATTACGTTGACTTAGAAGCTTGATTCTTTATAGCTTCAAGCAGCAGCAGGCATACGTATTTGATATCAATTTCATGTTGATACCTTCTCCAAAATTAGTATTCGTACGAGTGTTACAAAAATATGTGGTCACTTTTAAAGGTTGTAAATAGATGCCATTAATAACATAGAGCACTCACATTTTAGGAAAAAATCATTCAACCCAAAATGAGTAACATTATATTAATATTAATAAACTAAGCAGAGCTTGTACTATAGTAATCAAACAGCTGATAAACATACTTATATACTTCTAAATACATACATATTATAAATAAATTACACCCAGACATAGAACAAATTATCATGCTCATCACAATCACATCACAAATATTTGTCCTCGGTGAGAATTGAACGACCAACAGGCAAGCCAAAAATATATAAATAATATTGATATACTGATTCTTACAGAAAGGTGCCATCATGTTTTGGTCGTATAACTTTGATACCCGTCTATTATTAAAGTAACCTTAGATTTGGAATAATCATTTACTTGGTGGCTGGCTGTGATATTTTATGTTTAATCTAAAATATTAGTTATTTTATAGTTAGTTCATGTACAATGTTGTTTTATAATTTGATTAATTGCTTACACAAATGTTGTATAAATATAACTTTACAAAAATCGCGCAAAGCACTTTTAATAACTGTACCTCAGTGGGTACTTAATTCCTATTAACTTGCTTTTGTACCTTCTTCTTCCTAGCCTTATTATTTCCATGTCTATTGGGGTGGCTACTAATCCAACCAGTTATTGCCTGAATATCAGTTAAACTAAACTTGCTTTGGTAATGGTTTTAAAAGTGGTATCCGGTCAGAAAATAGTATAATTGGACCAATGATATTATAATTTAGAATTTAAATGGAATAGATGAGGCGAGCAGAGGCATTGTAGAAGTCTTTAAAAGAGTAAGATATTTACTCTAGCAAACATTGCTACGAACGGCGGTTCTGGGAAGACTTTATCTAATGACTTTCGTTTAAGGTCATCGTTGATCCCACTGATTGGGGACAGCGGTTGTAATGCATAGTCGAAGCTCAACAAATTTCGGTTTTCGTGATCCATTTCTATCTAGAATTGTTAATAAAATATATAAATAAAAATTAATACTTGCTTGTTAGGTCTTCGAAATGTTAAAAACTTAATTTAACAATACAACATATATCTCTATCCTCTATCCTATCTCGATACTAAATCTATTAAAAGTTTCAGCCTGTTATGTATTACAGTTACAATAAATGTTATCTGTCGGCGCAATCAGCCTGCATAGATCACCGTCAATAAATAGGAATAATAAAAACAACTTTGAATATACTGGTATACTAAATATATATTAGTTATTTATAAATCATTGCAGTTATAACTCAGTATAACGGTCAAATTATGAAGGTTAAATGATCGAGCATTTTCTCCGTCGCCATACACTTCTCGTATTAAATACATCGAGCTGTCATTGTTATTTGATCGGGGACTTATAGTTATAAGTAATGCATTAGGCTAGATGCCCATGCTCAATAAAGATAATATACATTAACAATACTTGTCTTCACAAAAGTTGTATAGGGATTTGGCATGTTCGTGGTGTATCCGCGAAATAGAAACGAGACAGTAGAGTACGATTTTCGACCATATTTGAACAGCGTTTATTTTTATTACATTTTGCCAGTTTGAGATGACCATCAGTCCAACATAATACTCAGTTCATCCAAGTACCAAGTAGGTAATTTACATTTTGCTACCTGAAACTGGTGCTCACCCGAGTTTAAACCCAAAATTTCTAGATTTTGACATTTTAATTCATAGCTAATGAAATAAGGCAAGAAATATTAATAATCTCTACACGAATGTAATGAAAATATAGTATTAATATAAAGTACTTCTTCTTTACAAGGTATTCACTGAATATCCAAACAACGGAGCCTAGAAACAAATTGGAGTGTTGGGAGTCTGTGGTTGCTACTGACATTAGTCATTATTTTTTAGTCCGTCCGAGTCGTCAGAATCTGAATTAATTCGGAAGATAAGTAAACAACAAAACAGAAGTGTCCTAATGTATTCCTAGTATTGGTATTTATGAGCAGACAAGTCTAAATTACTAAAATGGATCAAAGCAATCGCCAAAGAAGAAATGACTTAGATATAGATAGTTTCCGAAGTGATGAACCAGGATTTGACAGAGCTCGAATGCGAAGACAATCAGGTGGCTTTGTGGATTTAGGCAATGAATCACAATATGGTACGGGTGGACATCAAGCTTCAGGGGCTAATGAAATATTTGCGGATATACAGGTATGTGCAATTTTTAACGACTCAAATACATCAGACTGTACCTTCACTTTCTACGAATTTATACACTACTTAAAAAGTAACACACTTTACAGAATAATACTTACTACTACTAATATTGTATTAAATAAAATATTTCTGTCATTTTAATTTAGTAGGTTAAAAGTTTTAATGTATATGTTTTTTTTATTGTAAATACATTACACTTATTCAATACTGCAGTTTGTGTATCTTTATTGTATTTCATTACATAGGTAGGGATATACGTAATGTATATTCTTGTAAAACATGTAACAAAAATGTTTTACAAGAATATACATTACATTATTAATTATCTAATCAACTACTATGATGTCACAAAAATATGATAATATAAGTGTTGATTTATATTAATTAGTGCTTTGTTCTATTCTTAAACACAGTTGCCAACTAGTTGATTTTAATTTTTTTATTTCTTATTTTAAAATTTATCAATAACCCTAGGAATTGTAAAAAAAATATGTTCCTAAAAACAAAAATTAATAAAGCATAAATAAAAATTCATGTATCATGTAAGTAACATTTGTTAGCATTTTCACAAACTATATGAAACAATATTTTTATTTATTGCAGGGTGATGTACCTTGGTGGAAATCTAACTTTTTTATATCACAACCAGTGCTGTTTGGTACATGGGATGGAGTGTTTACATCATGCCTGATAAACATCTTTGGTGTAATAGTATTTCTTAGATCAGGCTGGATCGTAGGACAAGCTGGCCTTGTCAATGCTATATTTATAGTACTATTTACAGGTGCATATAAATACATATTGTTTATTGTTTGTTAATCATCATAAACATCTACATGTAATGGGACTTAACATCTTAACTTAGAAAAATAGATAGATAGATAAACTTTTTATTACACAGCAAAGAAAGAGATTAATACAAATTGTATACATAAAGAATCTTAGATAGCTAAAGTGTATGTACAATTTGTAACCATATCGTGAATTGCATCTTCTTCAAGCCAGCCATTGGATGGAAAGAGAGATTATGAAGGAGAAGTGGCACTGTAGAAGTAATTTAACACTCAGGATTGAAAGTTATCCATTATATAAATTGTCTTAGGTTTAAAAGCATTAATACTTTAATTACATAGACATATGTACATACCTCAATCGCAAAAAATGTCCAAGTTTATTTTTTGGCAATTTAATGTCATCTAATTCTAATATGCTGAACTGTTTTATTACATGTCAAAATGCAGAAATCTGTTAGACCCTAAGTCTTTCTAATCTTTATCATGAAGGAAACTTTTTTAATTGTTTGGGGCAAATCAACTTATCAACTATTATTACTTTAAAATGGGTTACTTTAAATGTAAACTATTCTTTGAGGCAATAAAAAGTTAAGACAAGAGTTAACCACCCACTATGCAAACATAATTGTTTATGGATTAGAGAGAATAATAATAAAGAGAATTGGAGCAGTTAAAATTAACAAAAGCCAATTTTTTTTTTTTCAGTTTTTGTAGCGTTAATCTCAGTATTATCAGCCATAGGAATATGTGATAGATGCAGAATTGAGAGTGGTGGAGTATATTTTTTGATATCACATACACTAGGATCAAGACTAGGAGGTGCTCTAGGAATGATATATTGTTTTGGACAGGTAAAGTAAAATCCTTCATCCTCATCTTACTCTTATCCCAATTTTATTTAGAGTCACTGCAATGTGTTTTCTTCAATTCCACTATATCATTCGTCATTTTGCGGCTTATTTCCTTTCTAGTCATATCCACTTACTAGAAGATGGAACAGATAGGTATCACTGTTTTATTCAGTCATGTTTTGTGTATTATAAAATCATGAAATAAATTTTATTTTTTGTAGGCTGTAGGTTGTGCCTTAAATGTATTTGGTTTTGGTGAATCCATGGCAGGATTTATCATTGATGATGGACAAAGTGAAGGCTTTAAATGGACCTCAAGAGGTTTTGCCATAGCTGCTGTTCTACTACTTGGCACAATAAATGTTGCGGGAGTTAAGTGGGTTGTCAAACTACAATTTGCTCTACTCATGATAATAATGTTAGCAGCACTTGATTTCTTTGTAGGTTCATTTACAACTGTACCCACTGATATTAAACGTAAGTAATATTCTGTATTGTACTATGGCATTTTGAACCTTATATATTTAATGATTAAAATATTGGCTTTATCTTCAAACCCAGAATGCAGTCAGTCATAAGCTTTAATCAATTTAATGTCACAATTTATGATATTACAAACATTAATAAATTTTAATTTAAGTAGATTAAAGATACAATTTTAAAAAGTCCTTTAAACTATTTACTGCGATATATTATGTTTGTTCTATTATATCACAAATTGCAATGTTTGAAAATGAACCTAGCTTTACTGGCTTGTCTTTTAATACTGTAAGACTATTTATTATACTTATTTTTCTATCATGAATTTTAGAAAGACAAAACTTAGAATGGGTTTTATAAGATAAACCCTCTAATTCGGAATCAAATAGACCAATTATTGTCTGTTAAGATTTCTATATGATAAAAATATACATATATATATTAAAAATTTTAATGTGTTTCAGTCCAAACTGAATTTAAAGGATGGCTGGGAGGTGTAATGGCAAATAATACATGGCCTGCATATGTGGACAATTACACTTGGTTCAAATGCTTTGGTGTATTTTTCCCAACAATCACAGGCATATTGGCAGGTATCAATATGAGTGGAGATTTAAAAAGTCCTTCAACTAATATACCTAATGGTTCTTTGGCAGCCATTGGCACTGGGTGAGAATAATATCTTTTTAAAATATTGTAAGCATGTATGTATTGTGTTTATGTGTCATGATATGTCATCAGATAATTTTATAAAATGTACTGAATTCTGAATTCGTGTTTGCTATAACACTGAAATATTATATAATTGCTTAGGTAAGAATTTAATTAAAAATAATATATGTAATTTTTACGTAATTAAAAACATAGAGTATTTCTTAGTGGTTATATTTTTTTTTTCTAATATTAGTTGCTCATAAAGATAGGATTACTTAATTCTAAAAATGAACTCTAAATTACGTAACTAGAAATTCAACACAAGAGCTTTTCCACACGCACGAAATAGACTTATTCTGTATCTAGTTACACGAATATTATACGTTATACGAATATTATAAAACAATAGGTTCAATCAGGCTTTTTTATTCAGTACTTATTAAACACCAGAGCGAATCCACAAAAATATTATTATATTTGCTTATACTCGAAATAACGACATACTTGAAGTAGATTTAAGTTAGGTTATAGTTGAAGAGAGTGAATAAGCAACATATTCTCGGTTGAAACTCATTTGTGCCCATAATTAAGTAACCAAACGGCTTGTCTAAAACCGTCTCTTGGGAGTGAATCGTCGGTACTGAAACATTATGCGTGTAAAGTCGTACACCTGCGAGGACCATTTAGCAAGCGACCCCGCACTTCAAACGGGCGTAATAAGTCGGTGATGTCCAGACACTCGCTACACGGGTTAACTGCAATTAGAGAAGTATGAAACTCGACTCACTTTTACTGCCGCACCACTTTTACGGTATCATGAGACGCGCCCATGTGCCCGTGGTGGTCTTTCTCTTGGAATCGAAAAACAGTCCCGATGTTTCCATATATACCTACATATATATTTTATATTAATTTCTCTTATTTTTGCACACTGGACATAATATTTGCTTACATTGGGTGGATCATTGTCACTTTCACTTCCCATAACTTTCAGATCTATATATAATTCGATTGTTCATCCTTTGTTTCATCCCCCAAATCATGTAAACGGCCTAACCGATTTTGATCAAATATAAGAACACTCCCAATTGAATTACCTTTCAAACAAAAGAAAAAACTTGATCGAAATCGGTTCGGCCGTTTAAGAGCTACTGTGCAACAAACAACACACAAACTTCAACCCTTTTGCGTCGGTCGTTTTACTTAGAAAAAAAAAAATATTCCTTTCATTACAGGTTTAACTAACTAGTTGTGTTGTTTTTACTCACAATTCTTTATTTGTTTCAGAACATTTTTATATTTGATGTTCATTATAACATTAGCTGCAACTGTGACCAGAGACGGATTACTAAACAATTTTTCTATAACGGCAGATATATCAGCCGTAACTGTGTTGCTCTTAGCAGGTCTATATGTCAGTTCAATGAGTTCATGTCTAGGAGCTATGTATGGGACGCCAAGAGTATTACAGAGCATTGCCAATGAGAAAGTCATACCAGGCCTGGCATTTCTTGGTCATGGGGTAAATATTTTACAATTATTATTACTTTATACAGAATTGGTGTGATTGACAAAATTCTGGTGTTTTATTGTAATCGAATATGAGAATAATTATTCATATGTGATCAACTTATTAACCAAACTTTAGCTTCCTACAGACTTCGAGTTTTATGTTTTTATTAGTACTGCGCGCACTAGCAACATTGCAATTATTGAACTTACTTTCAAACTCAAAATGAAACCTTAATGATCACAAACCTTTTGCATGAATTACATGAACTGCCGTAGATTGTCTATGTTCAACTATATACGTATATAGGTACGCATAGGTACACGAAACCCACTTACGTATTTTTTACAGAGAGGTCCAAACAAGGTACCGATATACTCAATGGTGGTAGTGGCCGTAGTAACCGTCACCTTCATCATTATTGGTGACATCAATCAGCTCGCACCCATTGTCACAATGCCGTTCCTCATTACTTACGCTAGCATTGATTATTCCTACTTTGCTCTCGCTCAAACTTTTGATTTGCAACATAGACGCGAAATGAGGTATGTTTTTTGTTTTTTTTTTGTTTAATACTGTTTAAGCCAGCCTCATTAAATTATCACCTTATTGCAATATAATATATAATATAATATTACAAGTCTTTTTTATACAGATATCAAGGTAGTTCACAACGGGATAGTACGCAAGTTTACGGCGCAACAGGGAGTGATCTAGATCTTCTATTCCCGGAAAGGATCAGACATAAAAATGTTGGAGTAAGTGTCTCAATCCTTAATTATTATTTTTTATAATGCGAAACGAAAACGAACCGACGCTGACGAGTCATCTGATGGTAAGTGACTACCGCCGCCCAGGGACACCTGCAATTCTAGAATCGCAAGTGTGTTGCGGGTCTTTGAAACTTAAAAATGCTTAAAATCTTGACATTTTCAGGTACAATCTGACAAAGGTAATGTCTATGCAATAAATAAATTACAATTATTTTTACGTAAAATTCTGTCCATTACTTTAATGAATGTTTGTTACAAAATTATAAATCAAAACAATAATTTCCAAATTACAGTTTAATAAAATAATTCCATTTGTAAGCTTTTTACACTTGAAAAATAATAAACCATTACGATAATTCGTTATAGGATTTCACTCCGTCGCCTACAGATTCTGCTATAATGAATGGACGGATGTCTAACGGTGATGGCCGACGACCGAGTGTCAGCGTACATTCGAAAAATAAGAACTGGTACTCGCCTCTGTGTAACCGATGGCTCTCATTAGTCGGAGTAAGTACCGTTACTATGTTATTGAAAAAGTAGAGATGGAACTCCTTACCATGGAATGTATAACGCCGCTTCACTAAAGGTATTGAAACGTAGTCGAATGGACCTCCCATACAAGGACTAACAAACCCATTGTGATATTTTTTGAAGAAGTGTATTTTTTTTTTAATACTTTTGGGGGACAGACGAACAGGCGGGTCACCTGATAGTAAGTGACTACAGCCGTCCATGGACACCCGCTTCTCAAGAGTCGCAAGTGCGCTGCCCGCCTTTGAGGGTGATGAGGGATTGGGGATGCAGGGAGCGGAAAGAAGAGAGATGGATGAGGGGGAAGGGGGATTTGGGCCTCCGGAAACCTCACTCATTTCGGGGAAACGCAACGCAAGCGTTACTTCACAACCGATTTTCTGTGAGGCCGTGGTATGCACCGGTCGAGTCGGCCCATTCGTGCCTAAAACCGGCCCATTCGTGCCTAAAAACATTTTCAATAACGAATGTCTTTTAGATGAGGTATATGATGGTGACTAATAAATATAGATCGCAAATAGACTTAATTGGTTTATTTCATAGGCTGAACAAATGAATAATGATGAGTTTTATACGACTTCGTATACGTTCCGTATTAAATAACTAACCAAACTACCAGTTTATCTCCAAAATCAATATAATTTATTTCATTTAATATAATATATATTAACATTTAACATAATTTATTAATTTAAACCAATCAAAGGTATTTCTGAATTGTCAAGAAAAGTCAGTCCGAATTAGTCAGTCGTAAAGCTGTTTACCGGAATAAACAGTCAAGAAAGTCCAAGGACATTCTTTTTCAAATATTTTAACCACCGAGTTAGATTTCTCCGTTAATTTTATAACATTACTCTCATCAAATAGTTGTGACCATATTTTATATAACACCTGTCTCTGTCAACATGGTGGATTATTATTTCTTTTAAAGAAAAATGTACCTTATGGACTCTGTCTGTGACATTGTATGTGAAGTGCGTAAGTTATGTAAATAAAATAAACAGCTGATCATACCTACGTATGTTAAATTTATAGTCTATTATTTTATTTTCAAAGTCTATATATTCTATATGATTGTTTCAGGTGGCGATAAAATTGCTACTAATGTTCCTCGTTCACTGGGGCTATGCTCTTGGATGCCTGACCATCTTATGGCTGGTGTGGTTGTACATTGGTACAGCCAACCCCGCACTCAAGCCGGGCCGAGCTTCAGAGTTCCGCTTCTTCCATTGGGTCAAAATATGTTTTCTGCAGATGATTGGGTAAGGATTTTAATATGAGTATTCATTCTGCATGATTGATTTGTCAAAGTGTACCTGTATTTAGTCTTAAACAGTTGTGAGGCAGGTGATCTGCCACACAGGTCTCTTAGTTCAGACACCAGTTTCCCACTTACCATTTCTACTTATTTTAAACCCTTGGAGGTAAGAATTCGTGATAGTCATACTTTTAACTGAACTTCTCAAATTGTATATGAATTTATAATTAATGTTAGCCAGAAAGTTTCGCATATTATCTTTAAATAGCTTTGTGCAGGCCGCCAAATACATATATCGTCTACCACCCTACGGTTAAAGATAATTTGCCAATATAAAACAACAAGGTTGATTTTCCCGTGCAATAATATTCTGAAAGTTTCTAATGCTGTCTTTATCATTTAATATTTATTTGATATGCATCTCCTTGCGCTCCTAGTTTAAATTGTCGCCACTTATTGAAATCCTAAATCTATTATATCATTTACACAATTTCTTTTTTGAAACTACTCGTCTCATATTTAATCTTTTACTTTTTTTTCTCTTCTTTCTAAACCTAAACTACTCGTATATTCTTTTGCATCTTATCTTTTTCTGTTCATCCTAAGGTTGCCTGGCAGAAATGTCATTTAGCGACAAGGCCGCCCATTGCACATTTCTTTTTTCTATGAATATTGTACATTTTTGTATATACGTGTACAATAAAGTCTATTCTATTCTATTCTTTGTGAGAATTTAAACCCACGACCGACGATTAAAATATTGCCCTTTACTATCAGGGTCCGGCAACACGATCGACGTCATAGCATGACGTGTCAACCCGTCTGTGACGTACAGAGTACTTACTGTAAAGGGATTCCGCTGATAGGGATGCGTGAGAGTAATCCCAAAATTATCGATTTGCAAATATTTATCTATGACTTTGGCCCTACATATGATAGATTTATTATACATTTTGCTTCGCTGTTAGTAAAGTAGCTATTTTAGTTTACTTAAAACATCTAATAAATCTTTGATCGTAGTTTCTTCCTTATGTAGAGATTTTTCCGGTTACAGAGTGATTAATTGTTATATATAGTTGTGTACTTTTGAAAGTAATAAATACGTCTAAGAAATGATACAAAAGGAAACATTTAAAACATGTTTTTGATGTTTATTACTATAAAAGAGTCTTAGTTTCGAGGTGCCCTGCCATCGTTAGCGTAGTTTGCACATTTTCATTTGACGTGGATATACGTCCACGGCAGTCAAAAGGTTAAAGAAAATAAACGTAACTAAAACATTTTTAAAGTAACAGTAAGTCAACTATTAAAAAAAAAATACTATGTTACAAGAACAATTAAAGTCACCTAATGAATTTATATTTAATTTGACAGAAAACGTCCGTTGGAATACGAGCAGTTAGTTGTAACACCAGTACACGCAGACATATCTGTAGAACAAGAAAGACTAAACGATGATAACGAAGATTTTGCTTCCCGTCGGCGGTACCATCAGTCTACGGCTCTTCAAAGCCACCTAGTTAGTGTAGACAGTTAATAATACGTGACTATTTACACCCAAATTGAATTAAATGTCCTCGGCTTAAAGGTCATCACAGTAATGTCCATAATATCTCTACAGTCTAAATATAAGGAATTCATTTTAAAGATCCTTTTCAATAAAACTGATAACATTTTTTCTTGTTTAACAAAAAGAAAAAGAATATTTTTGTCACTTTCACATTTATATGTGCACATAGCAGTTTTAGTCTGTGGATGTTTAAAAGTAAGTTTTGGGTTTGTTGTTGTTGATATAGTGCTCGGTAATCGCTCTTGAAAAGGCCAAGCAAACCTCTTTGTTTTCTAGCATCTATTAGCATGATCTCTTTTAAAGTCCGACGTAAAACTATGATATGTATGCTTAGTTTATTTTTAAGTTTTCAATTATATTATTTTATGGACCTATGTATATATTTCATGTATTTTAAAAGTGTTAACAGCAATTTTGTACTCTGTAATTGGTGTAATATTAGAACGTTATATGTATTTTTGTTATAGTAATCGCATTTTGTAATCCATGTAAAACCATTAATTATTTATTATTAGCACCTGCTTCAAGTGCATTTAATAGATGTAAAATGTATTAAAACTACAACATTTAGTGACGACAAATGATTGTGGTTGACTTTATTAATGTTTGAGAAATAGCACTGAATCGCCTGTTGATAAATAGTAGTTTAGTAACACCTTTTAGAAATATCATGAAAGCATAATCATAGCTTGGTGTCTCTTCATCATTTGATAGCAAAAAAACGCAACAGTGCATATCAAAATGCATTGTTTATTTACATGACTCGGATGATGACACAGATTTAATGTACCTTTTAACATGATTTATCTACTACCTATTCCTTTTGTACATTTCTATAAAAACTTAATAATCGCTTAAATCCGTTACATATGTATAACACTAAATAACCTAACATTCAACACCAAAATAACGAAAAAATTAGTTGGGAAACAACGAAAACCTAAAATAACAGATCAAATACATCACCTAATGCAATAATGTACCCCTATGTTATGAAACAATAGCATCGTGTCTTTTAATAAGTTTTCCTACGTCTTACTAAGCAGCATTTAAAATATTCTACACATTACCGCCATTTACACGCTGAGTACCTTCTAGGTAACTGGACGTTCTGTGTATCAGCGAAAAAAATATTGTCTCGAAGTTGTATGACAAAGCCTTGTATAAGATGATATATCTCGATGTCGTACAAGATTTTGCCAAAATTCACTATTGAATATTATTTAGACTTGTTTCACTGATGTATTTATAAAACACTTCCAATAATTATAAAAGTATATAATATTTGCTTTACAAATGTTTTGTGAATTTTTGACTGATTTTAACTAATGTACATATTTATATTATTTTTGATATGACTATTAGATTCTAATGTAAGAGATTATTTGTTATTATGTATTTCATTTAAACATTTTTTAGGTGTTATATTAATTAACTTAAACATTCAATAATAAATTATTTTTTATACAGTTACTCTTCTTATTTACCAGACAACGATAAGAAAACTTCTAAATTATATCAAAATTGTAGTAATTTCTAATCACGCATATGTTTGTAGTCACCAAAGTAATTTAATCCGGTAATTTGTGATAAAAAGATACATCTTTCAGTTGATGCGAGTATGTAGATACCTCAATACTAGATTGAAGTTTATTAGCCACGTTCACAGTCTATTAACACCACTATGTTTAAAACTATCAGCCGTAGTTGCGACTCACGAACGACATAAAGCTTTTAAAACATGAAACAACTTTAACGACAAAATTAAATATTGTCTTACACTCGTATAGAATGAGTGAATGAATACAGTTAAAATTGAGTCACTCGGTCTATTAAGGAGTATAAATTTCTTTGTTATTGGCAGATGTTTTTGCTGCTGCGAAAAATCGAACTGTCGAATAAAGACCTGTGGTGTTTTGGACGAAACTTAGCCACAACACACCAGGCCAAATGTTGTTGGCAAAGTGAATAAGCCCCAGGACTTTTCACCTTAGTCTGCTGGGAGTAGATGGATAATTGTCCATGCTAGTTCTGAGTATGGTTTTATAGATAATGCATTATTATTTGTATATTTTAATATCTAGTTGTGTGCCATAGAACACATAAAACGTAAAGAAGAAAAGAAAAAAGTACAGACGAACATAGGCAATAGCGTAAGCATTTGAAGGAAAATTAGAAAAATTATATATCAGAGTCTCTTCCAAATATAGTAGATGTTAAGGCCGACAACTGGAGAGGAGCCGGGCCCCCCATAGTCTATGGTGTGGCCACCCTGTAAAAGAGGCGGCCAAGGTCTGCAAGGGCGACTGGAAGCATCCCACCCATATACTCAGGTCCCTTGCAATAGTACCACTTATGACGGAACACCGTGTGGTTTTAGTCGGTTCGAGTCCGACATACCACCTCACCTTTTTTTATATGAACGTACCTCAGGTAAAAAAAATCCTATTGCATTATTTACAAAATTAAATAATTAACCAAGATAAATTATAAAATAGCGTTGCGTTGGCCTACCACGTTTTTAGAACAAGGCGGCCATATTCACACGTTACATCTAGCGCCATACGTTGTGCGCCAGATGTAAAGTGGTAGTATGGATGCCAGATGTAACGTGGTTACTTGCCACCTTGTTCTAGAAACCTTGGCCATAAAAAGTAATTAACAGAGATAAATTACAAATACTAGGTCACAAACTTTCACAGTTTTTAATGTAAATAGAAAGCTATTACAGATTAGGTTGTTAGTTAAATAGATACAAAAGTTAGGCTTAGGGCAAGCGTCGAGAGGCTTCGAACGGGTGGTGATAAGTGGTACACTTAACTTCAATGCTGAAGCCAGAAAAAGAGGGTGGCGCAAGGTTCTCCGTCCCTTTTATGTGGCCGTCCGGCACAAGGTGGTGAGCGGGGATTTAGTGGAGTGAAATTAAAAATTAAACCAAAGATCAATTTTAGAAAGCCGTTATCCTTTTTTTGTTATTAAAAAAATAATGATTTTTGTGATTTTTATTCTGAGTTGTGTTAGCTGAAAATTATACTGAAAGTGATTATTGTTTATGTAATATGCTTTTTTTATATATTTTTTTTTTTTATGCGATAGGGGGCAAACGAGCAGACGGGTCACCTGATGGTAAGTGACTACCGCCGCCCATGGACACCCGCAACTCAAGAGTCACAAGTGCGTTGCCGGCCTTTTAGGTAGAGGTACGCTCTCTTCTTGAAGGTTTGAAGGTCGTATCGGTTCGGAAATACGGCAGGCGACAATTTGTTCCATAAGCTGGTTGTGCGAGGCAAAAAGCTTCTGGAGAAGCGCACAGTGGTGGAGTGCCAATCGTCCAGGTGATGGGGATGGATATTTTGTCGCGTAGGACGATGGCGGAAACCAGCAGCCGGTATAAGTCCGAACAATTCCTCTGAACACTCCCCATGATACAAGCGATAGAGGATGCAGAGTGAAGCTACATCTCTACGCAACACCAAGGTGTCAAGTCGATCAGAAATATCTTGGCAGTCGATGATGCGAGTCGCTCTCCGTTGAATGCGGTCAAGAGGCAGAAGTTGGTACTGGGGTGCACCTGCATAGAGATGAGAACAGTATTCCATGTGCGGCCGAACCTGCGCCTTATAAAGTTGCAGGCGGTGGGCCGGAGTAAAATACTGTCTCGATCTGTTTAGCACACCAAGCTTCTTCGAGGCTAATATGGCCTTACTCTCTAAGTGACCGCGAAACTGGACTTCGCTTGATATATCGACGCCAAGGATTCCGATACTGGCTGATGCAGTTAGGGAAGTGCTCTCAAATTGAGGTGATACGACCAATGGCATCTTTTTAGCGGTGAACGCGCAAACCTGTGTCTTCGTGGGGTTAAATTGGACTAGGTTAAGTCGACCCCAATCTGAAACTTTTGATAAAGAAGTTTCGATTTCAGACACAAGTTTGGATCGGCTTTCGATGACGTTTACCCGAGAAATGTTAGCGCGGCCGGTGTAAAGGGCATCGCTCGTGCTATCGTCTGCATAGCAATGGATGCTGCTAATCTGCAGCATGTCGTTGATATGCAGAAGAAACAGCGTGGGTGATAGCAAACAGCCTTGTGGGACACCAGAATTAACAGACTTCGAGTCGGAGCATGCACCGTCAACAACGACCTTGATGCTTCCGTCTGTAAGAAAACTGGTGAGCCAATTACACAGTGTAGCGCTTTGTGCCAGACCCGATCGAAGGCCTTCGCCACGTCCAAACTAACGGCCAACGCTTCCCCCTTGGTCTCGATCGCCTGTGCCCACCGGTGAGTCAAGTATACGAGAAGATCACCAGCTGAACGATCCTGACGGAAGCCGTATTGTCGATCATTGAGGAGCTGGTGGTCTTCTAAGTACCGGAGGAGCTGGCAGTTAACAATGGATTCCATTATCTTGGAGAACAAGGAGGTGATGGCTATGGGTCTGTAGTTGGACGGATCCGAGCGATCTCCTTTTTTAGGGATTGGGTGCATTAGAGCTGTCTTCCATGAGTTCGGGACTACGCCAAGAGAGTAGGAAAGCCGATAAAGGCGCGTTAAACCGGTGCTAACTCTAGAGCACACGTCTTCAGCACGATAGGAGAGATTCTATCGGGCCATCTCGACTTATGAACGTCGAGGGAAAGAAGCGCTTTACGCACTGCCCTTTGTGTAAACCGGACTTCCGGCATGCGGGTCTCGCACTGCGGTATGGTCGGCGGTGCGTTTCCCCCGTCGTCCAGGGTCGAGTTGGACGCAAAGAGTTTGCCCAGAAGATCGGCTTTTTCTTTAGCGTCGTGGGCCAACGAATTATCTCCTATGCGCAGAGGTGGAAGGGATGGCTTACAAAAGTTCCCCTGGACAGCTTTGGCAAGAGACCAGAATGCACGAGTTCCGGAGGGGAGACTAACTAGTCTCTCGCCAATTCTGCCGATGTGAGCCGACTTCGCCCCAGCAATTACTCTTTTGAGGGACCTGGAGGCAAAGTTAAATTGCTTCTTTAATGTGCTGGTCTTTACATCCCGTGCTGTCGCTGCATTAGCCCATGCTTGGTAACATTCCTGCTTTCGGCGGGACGCCGCTTTGCAGGTTCGACCAAACCAAGGCTGGGACTTGCCACCTGTGGGAATCAGGGAGAATGGAATGAAAAGTTCCATACCCTGAAGCACAACATCCGCGACAGAGTCAGCAACGACATTGGGATCATCCGGCGAGAAGCAAACCTGCCTCCATGGGTAGGATGCAAAAAATGTTCTCATTCCATCCCAGTCTGCTGACCTATAGTGCCATACGCGGCGACTGCCTGTAACACGCGGCCGCAGCGAGTGAACGAGTGGCACCATACTCCTAATCAGGCAATGGTCCGAAGAGCCAAGAGGGGCCTCAACGGATACTTTGTAGCCGTCAGGATGTGAGGTCAGCAGAAGATCCAACAGTGAAGGCACGTGGCTTTCTGCATCTGGGATTCGCGTAGGCGTTGCTACCAGCTGCGTCAAGCCATATGCCAAGGCGAAATCGTGAACAGATCTTCCCGCATGATCGGTTTTGCGCGAACCAAGCCATTCGGCGTGATGGGCGTTAAAGTCGCCAAGAATCACGATCTCTGCGGATGGGACCTGCTGGAGCACTGAGTCTGTAGCCATTTGGACGTGGTCGATGAGTCGGTCCGTTTCGGCATCACCGCTATGGGACCTGTAGAGGCATAGGTAGATGCGGGGATGGTCGTCGCAGTCTACACGTAGCCATAAGATGGAGAGGTCCCTACCTTCAAGATTGCCGAGGCGGCGAGAAGTGATATCATCTCTAACGTACACGCATACACCAGCCTTAGGAACAAAGGAGTGTTCCAGTCCGTACCCAGGGTAGCAGAGGTAGGATGTGTCCGCTGGAGATGATATCTGCGTCTCGGTTAAAAAGAGCAAGGCCGGCTTTGCTGTCTCAAGGTGGTGGTGGACAGTGTCGAGGTTCGAATGTAAGCCCCTAATGTTGCAAAAATCCACGGTAAACGTGACAGGGGGTGCCATGGTATGCCTTCTCTTGCCCCGAGCAGATTTTGAGAGCGCAGTTGAGCCCCCCCCCAGAGTACGAGGGGCAGCCTGGGCGTCCACGCTCAGGCATAATCCGTACTGAGAGTGGACGTCCAGGGGGGGATTCTCCAACGCTAGCGCTGGTACCCCCCTGGGGTATCCTTTTCGTTAACAGCGCTATCATTAGGGGGGTGGGGGATTTTGGACCTCCGGAGACCTCACTCATTTCGGGGAAATGCAACGCAAGCGTTACTTCACAACCGGTTTTCTGTGAGGCCGTGGTATCGCACCGGTCGAGCCGGCCCATTCGTGCTTAAGCAAGCATGGCTCTACCACTACTAAATATTACCATTACATTTATATTTTAACTATAAATTACTGGAATGTTACGAATTATTAGTGAGACCAACCATTCTCTTTATGCTTACAAATTAGGGATTATTATGATTTTTACTTCATGTTACTTGTAGGTAAGCAATCCAAAATTTGACTTACAATTATTTTTAGAGACTATTTTTTTTTTTTTTTTCAGAAAATCTTAAATTATTTGTGATCTTTATTTCATGTTGATTATATCAGTAATTAATAAAAATTATAACAAAAATGATTATTGTTTTTAGAGACTGAATGTTTTTTGTATAAACAAATGTTTGTTATTTATATATATGTATATTTTTATTTATTTAACACTTGTAACTTGATTATTCTTCCATGAAGAGATGATTAAAATTATAATGTCTTATTTGCATCATTAACTTCTAAACCTTATCATTGACTTCAACATACTATATCATTTACATATACCTACTCAACATTATTCACTTCAGTGCAATTGCAATTTCTATTTTACGATTTTTCTTGTAAATGTCACATTTATATCCATTTCAATTCAATTCAATTCTTCATTGTGGCCTTTGTGGAGATGTAACCACAATGACATTTATATCATAGTTTAAATCAGAGGTCCCTAGACTTTATTTTCTCATAGACCACTTTAAAAAATTCGCTGGTTCCGGTGGATCCCCTGCAACTATAGTTTGCGTTACGGCTGACTTCCAACCACTAATTGATAGTTATCAAAAAAATGGAGAGTTGTTGGTTCAAGGAACCAATTAATTCTCACTTATTTCATTTAGAAAACTCCTTATTCAGAGTGGTAAAATTAAAAAGAAAAATAGTATATTTTTTGTGTTGTATTTATTCAAATATGTTATTATTGCACTACCAATTATTATTACGCGCAACAAAGCGCACAGTGGTGGAGTGCCAATCGTCCAGGGGATGGGGATGGATATTTTGTCGCGTAGGACGATGGCGGAAACTAGCAGCCGGTATAAGTCCGAACAATTCCTCTGAAAACTCCCCATGATACAAGCGATAGAGGATGCAGAGTGAAGCAACATCTCTACGCAACGCCAAGATGTCAAGTCGATCAGAAATATCCTGGCAGTGGTTGATGCGAGTCGCTCTCCGTTGAATGCGGTCAAGAGGGAGAAGTTGGTACTGGGGTGCACTTGCATAGAAATGAGAATACTGATTCCATGTGCGGCCGAACCTGCGCCTTATAAAGTTGCAGGCGGTTGGCCGGAGTAAAATACTGTCTCGATCTGTTTAGCACACCAAGCTTCTTCGAGGCTAATATGCCTTACTCTCTAAGTGACCGCAAAACTGGACTTCGCTTGATATATCGACGCCAAGGATTCCGATACTGGCTGATGCAGTTTTTTTTTTCCGCTCTACCACCGGCGTGTATGCCGCAGACCTTATCTAACTAATCCTCTGTTTCATACAATTTCTCGCTTTAATACTGCTCGTACTTTCGTGCTTCATACTTTATCTTTCTCACATACTGTCTCTCACATTCTTATACATGGGTGGGATTTCCCATTTCTTTTCTATGCTATCTGTTTTCTATCCTGTTCTTAGTTTTCATTATATATTTTTTGCAAGGAGGGACAGTTGGGTGATTTTTTATTTATCCTTTTTCTATTAAGTTTTTTAATTTTTTTTCATATCTACTACCTACATTTCTAAAGTTATTTCATATACATTTTATCTTAATCTATGTTTGTTTACATATCACTTTACACATCTTTTCAGCTTATTTTCTAGTTTCTGATTACAGCTTTATTATACCTATTTAAATTTTATTTGTTCGGGGCTTTAGTCCATCGCCATTAAGAACGTCTTAAGCTAGTTTATTACATTTTTCTCTTATTTTCTATTGTTACTTAAGTTATATATGCTTAGATATACACTAAATAACATTTAAAACATCTTTATTTTTCTTGTTTACATGGTTACAAATTTTTATGCAGTATTCTATAAATTAAGGACGTATAGCCTTGTTTGAGACCAAATCACCAAAGTTTACAGTTGTTAGACTTTCACCCGTGTCTTGCTCAAAGTCAAACCTTGCTGCACAGAAGACCGGACATTCCGCCAATAGGTGGGGGACTGATTTCACTACGCCGTCATCACACGCGCATGATGGACTCTCCCGATACTTGAATCTGTTCAAGTATTGGGAGAATCCACCATGACCAGTGAAAATTTGAGTGAGTTTCCCGGAAGGTTTTATTTTTCTAATCAACCGATAAGCCGCGGATGCGTTGGGGAAAAATAATTTGGTTATCGATGCAGTGCTACCTACTTCATATCGTGAGCTCCATGCGTAGTATTTTTTTCACATGCGAGACTGGGCACACGTCATAATCCGCCTTCCTTTTGCAGTTCAGGGCTGCCTCCTTGGCTAGTTCATCCGCCCGCTCATTACCATCAAGTCCTGCGTGGGCCATCCAGAATAAAGAAACAACTTTGCCCTGTTTCAAGGCCTCTTGTAAATTATCCCGGGTTTTCAATGCGAGCGGGTGGAGAGAGCCATGGTTTGTCACTGTCTCCAGAGCTGATCTAGAGTCACTGTACACTCTATAGCTGTTCTCCGCCCTCCTAACGATTACTCCCGTTGCCTCGCATATGGCCAGTAGTTCTGCCTGGTAAACCGTGCAGTACGCGGACAGTACAAGCTTTCGGTTCTGGATCTCGGCCTCATCTTTCCAAATGGAAAGTGCGGCTCCGACCTTTCCCTCTAGCTTACTGCCGTCGGTGAATATTCGCACCTGCTGCACGTTGTGCCGGTCCACAAGGTGTTGGTCCACCAGGCTAGTGAACTCCAGGTTCATATGTCTGGCCGGGTGCGAAGCTGCTGCGAACCCCACCACACGCTCTACCTCCCTATCGCCCATCACTGATCGGGACAGCCCTCTCTTGGCTTCGTACAGGGCGGCTGCCTCCTGCACCCGAAGGTCGAGTGGCAGTATTCCCGACAGCAACAGGGCGGCGTGGAGAGAGACCGCGCGGTACGATCCGCATAGTTTCTGTGCGAAGCCTCTCTGTACAGTGTCGAGCTGCTTTCTTATGCCTAACTTACTGACCGATGATGACCCGCATGATGGCTGCTGCATACAGGATGATCGGTTTCCACTGCCGCGGTGTATATGCTCCTAACTATCTCAGTGTCAAGTCCCCATGTGACTTTTGCCGCCCTAGCAATTTGTTTGTAGATTCCAAGTGCTTTTCGGCACTGGTTCGCCACGTGGGCGTTGAAAGTTAAGCGGTCGTCGATGGTGAGCCCTAAGATTTTTATTTGCCTAGACAATGCAATGCAGATTCCCCCCATGGTCAGCCGAGGGGTTTATTGGTAAGCACAACTTACAAGTTTTGTGCGGAGCAAACCTCAACTTGTTACGCTCACCCCACTGCTGCACATAGGTGAGAGCTGCATCGGCCTGTCGCTCTATGTCTGAAGCGGTATCACCATGGAATACCATCGTCACGTCGTCGGCAAAAGCTTGACAATAATTTCCCCTTTCCGTAAGTCCGCTCAAAAGTGGATCTATAAGAAGGTTCCAGAGAAGGGGTCTTCCAATTGATCCCTGAACGCATCCTTTGGTAGTGTTCCTAGTGCTGTTTTCACCGGCGAATCTTACTGTGACCCTTCTTGAGCTAAGATGTCAATGTATCAGCTGTCAAGTAGCTGCCTTGTGTTAATTGGACACTTTTCCTCAGCCAGCCGGCTTCGGATTGCTGGCCACCAGGCGCTATCGAAGGCGCCCTCTATATCCAGTGACACTAGGCAGACCAGCTTTTTCAGCTTAATTTTGCTCTTAATATGGTGTACCAGGTTATAGAGGGCGTCCTCGGTGCTCTTCTGGGGCATGAATCCGTACTGGCGAGTGCTCATCCTGGGTACAATATGATATTTCAGTCTTGCAACTATCATTTTTTCCAGGATCTTCCCCAATACTGACAGAAGACCTATAGGTCTATAAGCTTTGGGGTTCGTATAGTCTTCCTTGCCTGGTTTCTTGACTTGACGATGACTGTTGCCTCCTTCCAGATATCCGGGAAGTGTGACAATTTAAGACACTTGTTGTACAAGGCAAGGAGAGCATTCGGATCATGATGTGTAACCCTGCTACAGATGTCTGCTGTGAAACCATCCGCTCCTGGGTCCTTCTTCGGGTTAAAACTCGACGATGCGTTCCCCAGCTCCAACAGTGTAAACGGCGGATCATGTGGATCACCACACTCCACTGCGTTTATTTGCTCCGCTTTGTCCCTGATCTGGTGGTGGTCTGGATTGTCCGTGACTTGGAGATCTTCGGGGTTTTTTTTCACCGATTTCACCGATTCTTTGGGGTCAAGATGTTTACCCTCTCCGGATTTTAGTCTTGTGGCTGTCCTGATGATTATCCTGTAGATTCCCTCCCACAGTCCCTCCCTATCGTGTCTTCTACAGAACTCTTTCCAACTCTGGGTACGAGCGTTTTTGGCGTGGTCTTCGTAGTCCTATTTCTTCTCCAGGTATTGCTCAACAACCTTGGCTCTACGATGCGACGCTGCGTTATGGATCCTTCTTCTAAATGTGGTCATTTCTTTCTTTTTCCTTTCGAGTTCTTTACTCCACCATGGGATCGCAACTGTTTCGGATCATTGCATGCATGCTATTTTTGCAGGCTTCGGTAATGGCACATGTGTATTTTATTACCATGTCTTCTAATTGTGCCTTGCTTTCTATGCCTTCGATTGCCCCAATGGTGACATTTTTCTGCATTTTATTTTCGACCAGCACCTCTACAAACTGCTCCCAATGAGCCTTTTTTGTGTTGTAGAGCCTTTTACTTCTTTGTACTCTAAAGCCTTTGCTTTTAGTTAGGTTCAATTGGAACAGAATGGTGTTATGGTCTGAGCTAGTGACGGATCGGTCCACTTTCCAGTCAGCTATTAGTCCTATGAGGTCCTCGGTGCATGCTGTCACGTCAACATAGCTTGTGAAGGCCCTACCGCCTCTTATGGTGTCGAAGGTGGGTATGTCCCCGATGTTTAATACCTGAAGTCCAGTCTCCTCCAGAGTTCCTGACATTTCTGCACCTCTATGGTCTTCCGTAATGCTGCCCCACCAGGTACTCTTGGCGTTACTATCGCCAGCCATTAGTATTTTGGTTGAACCCAGCTCATCGCAAATTCTCTTTAGCCGGTCCAGGTATGGCCCTATGGGTGTATCCGGTTCAAAGTAGAAGGATACCTCCGCGATTTCCCAGGCACTGGTTCGGATCCTCACAACAACGATGTTGTTGCTGGTGAGTTTCGGGAATTGGATGACGTCAATGTCATCATTGAAGACGACGATTGCCGCCTTCACAGTCCCATCTCCTACTGCAGCGTTCTGGAAGACTCTTGCCCCACGGTAATCCTTCATTCTTCTAGGCCCCCCCCCACATAGGGTTCCTGGACAAACGCTATTGCGATCTTTCTGTTGGCAGACTCTATCAACAGTTCTTCTGTAGCCAGCTGTTTCCTCTGCAGGTTTGCTTGGGCAACCAGGTATCCTCTGGTGGGGTTACCTGCCTTGGTGCTACTAGGGACAACCTCAGCAATATGCAATTTTAGCCCTGGCCAGTGCCTCCCACTTCATGCGCACTGGGCATTCAGGACTAAATGCATTGTGTTCCCTGCCTTCAGCTATTTTCGCTACCGTACAGTTGCAGCATCTTGGCACGTCTCCTGCAATCAAGTCTACACATTCCTTCTTGACATGGGGGCCGCCACAATGACTGCACTTTGGAACGCTTTCGCGGCAAAACTTGCGTCCGTGGCCATACCCCAGACAGGTGGAGCACTGTATTAGTGGGGACCGGTCTTCGACTTTGATTCTTTGCATGTCAATATGCACGTAGCCCCTGTTTACTAGGTTGTTATACAGTTGAGGCGAAACTTTCAGCACGACATGGTTGCAGTACTGATTTCTTGCTCTTCTCTTAAATTTTACTTCCATCCTCAGATCTTTCTGGCTGATGCAGTTAGGGAAGTGCTCTCAAATTGAGGTGATACGACCAATGGCATCTTTTTAGAGGTGAACGCGCAAACCTGTGTCTTCGTGGAGTTAAACTGGAACGACTGTTATCATATTACAATGTAATATGATAACAGTCATTAAAATTAAATATTAATAACGTAACTAAACTTCAACAATGACAATCACAAAATAGTCATAACTTCAATATTTGGCTATAGTTTTGTTATGAATAACCGCAAATCTCCCCGTTCCGTGATATTCAATATGCTCTTTTTTTCAACAAAATATGACTAGGGAAACGCTATCAAAAGCTTTCTCGCAATTACCCGGAGTCCAGGATATTTTATTGTATAAATCAAAACGTTGTTTATAATCCATGGTGGTATATCGTTATTCCGAATATCTTTAAATCCGATTTTGAAATCATCATGCAAGGCAATTAAATGTTGAACGTATGTCTGAATATCCTCATCAAGGCATTGTACCTGTGACAAGTTTAAAAACTGAGAAAATTCACTCCGACTAATATTCTGCTTTATTAATTTCAATTTTTAAAGAAAAGCTGAAATTACACCTTTGTTTTTATTAAATTGAGGCTGTCCTGTTGTAATGTAATTTAATTTTTTGAACAAATCTGTAAAATACGCCATGTCTGCTTGATCAGGTTTTCTTTTAAATCTGGATCTTCACTTTTCAGAAACTAAAGCTGATTCAAAAAGTGACTAAAATCTTGTTAAATATGCACCTTTTGACAACCAGCTTCAGTATGTAAGAACAATCGTTGAAAGTCTTGATCATTTTCATCGCACAATTGTGCAAATAAACGCGTATTCAACGCATTGCTTCTTATTTTGTTAACTGCATTAATCACAAATTGAAGCAATTGGTGCAATTAGCCTCGAAGAAGCTTGGTGTGCTAAATAGATCCAGACAATATTTCACATCAGTCCACCGCTTGCAACTTTATAAGGCGCAGGTTCGACATATTGGCATTGCGTAAAGATGTAGCTTCACTCTGCAGTCTCTATCGCTTGTATTATGGGGAGAGGAATTGTTCTGACTTATACCGGCCGCAGGTTTCTGCCATCGTCTTACGCGACAAAATATCCATCCCCTTCACTTGGATTATTGGCATTCCACCACTGTGCTCTTCTCCAGAACTTTTTTGCTTCGCACAACCAGCATATGGAACAAATTGTCGCCCGCCGTATTTCCAGACCGATACGACCTTCAAACCTTCAAGAAAAGAACGTACTCCTACCTAAAAGTCTGGCAACACACTTGTGGCTCTTGAGTTGACTTGACTCTTAGTGTCCATGGGCGGGGGTGTTCACTTAACATCAGGTGACCTGCTTGCGCGCAAAAAAAAAAATAGAGTTATTGCTTAAAAGTTTGTTGCATAAAAGGTATATGGGCAATCGCTTGTCTGCCTTTGATGGAAGAAAACCAAACAAACAACAAACTATACTGTTGATCTATCTGTTAATCAGTTACCTACCTGTAAATAAAAAATCTTTATTTTAGTATTCATAAGGCGGTCTTACTCAACAAGATATGGCTATTATAACAGAATAGGATTACTTAATTAATTATTGCAATGTAATAAACAAACTAGAGACGGCACCTTGAAAAAAAATAATACTAATTAAGTAGTATAAGAAGTTCAACCTTTCTCGGCTTTCTGTTTTTTTATGGAAGTATATAATAATTACTCTTTTCAGTGTTTAATTTTTAATACGTACCTAGGTAAGTACGTATTAAAAATGAAACACTTCTTGTTGTGTAGTAGTGTATTACACTATTTGTAATGTTTACGTGTGGTAGGTAGGTAGGTACCCAAATACTTATTACAACATAAAATAAAGGTATGTATATATTATACATTACAAATATACTTATTACAACATAAACTAAAAGTATGTATAAAAGTAAGTACTTAGCTGCCTATTTGTGGCAGGTAAATACTTACTTTTTCCGACACGGTCAAGAACTAACATCAATTCACTTTACTTAATTTTTGAAATTCTGGAAACAAAAGAGTAACGTTTATCCTTAGTATACGTATGTATTATGCGAAAAATCAAATAAGTTCGTGCAAGATTATAAGCACACACACCACAAGTCGTATTTCGTCCCTTTGCACATCTGTACAAGCGTCGCGGACAGCGGCGGCGGCGGCATCGACGGCGCTTTATGAGTCTCGACAAGTTGTACTTAATATGGAATATGCAAGTTTTTACAAGTAACAATCGATGAGCTTCTTAACCCAACTTTTCTTTCTTCACCAACAAATAACGAATTGAGAACCCCCATTTTTTTGTCAAGCCAATGTAGACCCCCGTTGAGTCTTTGGGAAATAACGGTTTAAACTTACAAAACCAAGATTTTCAGAAAACTTAGTAATTTAGTTGCTTTTTTCTAGTATTTATAGTAAAAAGAAATATTACACCAAAACTGTCGTATTAAATCATAAAATCAAAATCCACCCTTCACACTAATTGGCCATTTTCAAATGGCAACATTGCATGACAATAAAGAACAACACTGAAAAGAATAGGTATCGCATCAGACAATTGTATAATCTATGGCAGTCAATTTTGAAGTTTGGTTGATTGGTATGGTAATTTTATTACTGCATTAAATTTTGGGTTAAAAAAGTGGTTCTGATGTTGGATGTTATTAGATAACATATAGTAGTATTGAGACCCAATAATGGCAGATGATTTAAGAAACTATAAATTACAGTTGCAGCAGGTAAGTAAATCATGATTGGTAAACAATTTCTTCCTTTCTCTTCAAACCTGTACCTACTTATTTTATTTTGTTCTAGGTGGAAGCAGCTCTACTCACTGATGCTCAAAATGAGGAGTTGCTGAAGCTAAAAGCTGATTTGGAGGAAGTAATTGCCTTGACACAAGATCTTATAAAAACCGCTGATGGTGACTCCAAAGTGTCTAATATTCATGGTTCTAGTAATGATCATGATGTTACAGCGTCCCTGTTGGAGGCGGAGGATGATGAAGTGACGCAGAAATACTTATCTGGCTGGCAAGTTGGTGAGAGATGTATGGCGAAATGGAGAGCAGATGGACAGTGAGTGATAGTATTGATTGCATGTCTTTGTTTCACTAAACAATCAAACATTGATTTTTGAAGCAAACTCTATTCTGAGGATGTGCATATTGTCTGTGCTATACATTCTCAAGTTCAATAAGACTTGGTATATTATTGTTTACTCTATATGCATATGCTAATGTCCCTATCTATACTATCAAATTTTAAAATACAGTCAACTCTTGATAATTTGGCACTCGCTAATAATTTAATCTGGATAAATTTCACGCTATAATTTGGATAAATTGAATAAAATCAATGTTAACTGGTCCCTTTGGTAATTTGAAGTTGAAGGACTATTATCTTGCTTGCCAACATGCGATAATTTGAAGTCTGGGCTTCCCTACTCTCTATATTTTGAAGCGTTTATCATGCACAAATGTTGTTTGTTTGCATACAAGTACAGACAATTGTCAATGATTTTGAAGAAGAAAGATTACATTAGGGGAAGTGCCTTAATTGCGAGTAGAAAAAGATCACGCCAGTTTAAATTTCCTCGTCTCACCTTGCTTAAGTGGATTCATCAGTGTAGAGGGCAAAACATTCCCATTGGCGGTTTTATGTTGAAGGAAGTCTTTTTCACAGTCTCTTGGAATTGAAGGACTTGCAACAAGTGAGGGTTGGCTCTCAAATTTCAAAATCCACATCACATTACATTTAAAAAACCAACTTTTTAAAGGGGGACGGGGGACATATTCAACATAGACAAAACTGGGCTTTTTTATAAATGTGTTCCTGTTCACACTCTCACCTTTAAAGACGAAAAATGTCACGGTGGGAAACTCAGCAAGGATAGATTGACTATTCTTTTAGCTTGCAACTTGGATGATAAAATCGCTGCCCACAGCTTATAGACTGAACAAAAAAGTGTGAATCACTACAGAGTTATTTAATGAATTACTCATCTCACTGAATGCTTGTTATTTTGAACTCTTGAGGATTTGAAATTTATATCTGGTCCCTTGAGTTTCAAATTATTGAGAGTCAACTGTAATTAGAAAAATATAAGGAGCAATTCATGGTTGGAGTGTATATTTCAAACAAATCAATGATACCTGTTTTGCTATTAAATTTATATGTAAAGTCACTACTATTACATTATTAGCATAGGCAAATTGCATCAAAATTAATATAAATCAAAACAAATATATGCTTTGATTTATATTAATTTTCAAACTGTAAAAGTATTTTGACTGGCCTGTTGGTCTAGTGGTTAGTGCCCTAACTACTGAGCTAGAGGGTTTGATTCCCAACCAAGACAAATATTTGTGTGATGAGCATGATTATTTGTTCTGTATCTGGGTGTAATTTATCTACATATGTATGTATTTAGAAGTATATAAGTATGTTTATAAACTGTCTGGTTACCATAGTTCAAGCTTTGCTTAGCTTGGGGTCAGATGGTCATGTGTCAGATGTGTCAAGTTATAATTTTGTAGTTATTATTATTATTTCTAACACTACACTGCTAGATATTGCCAGTTAATTTATAGTATAGTAAGTATTAATCTTTGGGTTACAGTAAGTAATGGTGTATCTTGTATACAACAAAAAAAAAAAAAACAAATTGATATAAGATACATTTTGCGAGTTTGTCTATTATAACACTTGCAGCACATCTTAACAATCCTCTTTTTACAGATTTTATGAAGCTGTTATTGAGGATGTTGGTGAGGACAACTTGAAAGTTAAATTTGATGGTTATTCAACATTAGAAGTAGTTAATATAGACGACGTAAAAACAATAGGCACAGGATTGAAACGACCGCACAGTGGTGATGAAAGCAAGTAAGTATATACTGTTCTGCTCCAGTTAAAAAATAAAGAAGTAGGGTTAGGTTAAATTTCTTCTTGTTTCTGTCTATGCCTTCAAAGCATACAGCTGAGTGATGTTATGTTATTGAAAGAAAAAACAATACATAGACATAAAAACCCAGCAATTACAGGTCATTTGGTGTTAGTTATTAAGAGGTCCATTTCCGTCTGTGTATATCATCATATACTAAAACCTCCTTTTTTTTTGTAGTTTGGCTGAAAATAAGGCACTATGTTAATTTGTATTAATACCTGTAATTAACCTTAAAATGCTTTTTCTTTGCAGGCATGGAAAGGGTTACAACAGAGAATATCTTAAAAAGAAAAAACAGAAAAAGCAACAGAGATTCAAACAAATTGAAGAAGAAAGAGAAAGTGAAAAAAATAAGTGGCTCTCATTTCATACTAAGGCTGCCAAAAAACCTGGTGTAAGAAATAAAAGTATATTTGCATCACCTGACAATTTGACAGGTAGAGTTGGTATAGGGACTTGTGGAATTTCTGGAAAACCTATGACGGAATACACACCGGGAGAAAAGTGGAAGAAAGGTGGATAATACATGTTCATTATACTATTAGTATAAGTTAGACTTATTACAATTGAACAGCACTCTGATTCCTAAATAGATGTTAGAAGAATGTGGAACTAGGTAAAAAAAAATGGTGTATTATAACAGTTATGTAACATGACACAATTTGTACTCAGCACATGTCTCCAACAGATCTCTGATCTGGTGGGTTGCAGAAATATTTAAACTGGTGTTACATACTTGTTGACCTTGCATCAATAAATAAACTCTGTACTGAAGGGAACTGAGCACAAATGTTTGTATTTTGGGCACCTGGAAAAACTTTGCAAAGTGACTATTACTTAATTGGAGACATGTTATAATTACTGTAAAAAGGATTGTGTTCAAACATTTAACTTTAATTAATAAAATGAACAAGTAAATAACCAGATATTTTTTATGACACATACAACCTACAATTCAAAATTAAAATTAATCTTTGCTATAGAGAGCATGAACTGCAACATTGCCTATTATGGTATGCCCTATGGAAAAAAGATTTTGTCTACCGAAGAAAGGTAGGTTCCAATGTCTTTGTTTCAGCTGCTCTATGAAAAACTTGTCGTTTATTAATATTTCCTTTTATTAGGGTTGACTACCATAGAGTAATATAGGAAGTAAAGACTGTCCATGGCTTACTTTTTGAATCTTATTGGAATATTAGATTTGAAGACTCTCTTTCTCTTTCTTTTCTCTTTCATTGACCAGTAGTTATTCCACACTTTTTTTATTCTATTTTCAACTTCTTTATGTTTGGTTTTTAATTTAAATATTTTGATCTAGATATTGACATATTTTATGGACATATTTAGTATTATAATAAGTATTTCATTACTGTTTACTTGATCCATTGAAAATCTACACATTTTGCTCTATTTGGCTAAATGGTAGTTTGGTAGCAAGTGTTGTAGATCATTAATAATAATAATAATAATATATTCTTTATTGTACACCAAACAAATACACAGAAACAGAATAATATAAAAGAACAAGAAATGCACAATGGGCGGCCTTATCGCTAAGAAGCAATATCTTCCAGGCAACCTTAGGATGGACAGGAACGTGATGAAAGACGTGGGTTTTGGTGTAAAAATATAAAGTGGAGCTTCATGGATGCATAAATATAATGACGTTTGAATAATACATACATACATATATATATAAATATAAACAAGATATATATACCTACATACTTAAACATTTACATAGATTACTTAATTATATCTATAATAAATTAAAAATGTATATATGATTGATGTGCTGGATTATTCTAACAGATAATGTTGCATTACCATTTTTTTGAATGATGCTAAAGTTCGCGCTTGTTTAATAGATAGTGGTAGTGTATTCCAGAGGCGTGCGGCTTCAACAGTAAAGGATTTGTCGGCGAACTTTGTAGAATGCACTGGAATTTGAAGTTGCAAATTTTCAGATGATCTCAAGAACCTTGAATGTGTGTCACAGAAGAACCTAAAACGTTCTTTGAGGTAAAAGGGAGTGAGGGGATTCAATAGTATATTATAAAGTAGAGACAGGATGTGAGTATTCCGCCGAAGGCGAATTGGGAGCCACTTGAGCGAATTGCGATATTCTGAAATATGATCATATTTGCGTAAACCAAATATGAACCTTATGCAAAAGTTTTGAAGCCGTTCAAGCTTATTGAGTTGCTCCTCAGTGAGATCGAGATAACTGGCATCAGCATAGTCTAGTATTGGAAGTAAGAGTGACTGTGCAAGCGAAATCTTTGTAGCGATTGGAAGAAAGTTCCGTAGTCTTCGTAAGGACCCAGCTGCGGCAAACAATTTGCGACTAACCTCTTGTAGTTGTGGGCCCCAGGATAAAGTTCTATCAATTAATATACCCAGATTTTTTACACTATCACTAATATACAGTGGCGTGCCATTGAAAATTGTTTGAGGCAATTGAGTAAAATCGATTTGAGAAATCATCCTAGAACTGCCCACCATGATGACCTGAGTTTTAGCAGGGTTCACCTGGAGACCATAGTTAACACTCCATTCACAAATACGTTCCAAATCACAATTTACAATAGAAAAGGCTTCGTGTATTCTATTAATTGGCGCGTGAGTATAAATTTGAAGATCGTCTGCGTAAAGGTGGTAGGATGAAACTATTCTTTTGGATATTGTGTTAATAAATATAGCGAAGAGTAAAGGAGATAAAACGCCACCCTGCGGTACACCGACCGAGATATCACACCAAGAAGAAACCGAATTTTCAGTGCGAATCCGTTGTCGGCGACCAGACAGGTAACTTTGAAACCAATCAATCACTGTTGGAGATATGTTAATCGAGCGTAGTATACCAAGTAGGATATGGGAATCAACTGTATTGAAAGCATTGCTAAAATCCAGAAGTGTAAGTAAGGTCAGATTACCATTTTCCATGGCCATCCTAATGTCATCGGTGAACTTGATTAGAGCCGTCACAGTGCTATGCCCGTGTCGGAAACCAGATTGAAAGGAATTTAAAAGGTTGTTTTTAGAGAGAAAGGAGTTAAGTTGAAAATAAACTATGCGTTCTAAAACTTTTGACAAAAACGGTAAAATAGAAATAGGACGGTATTGGGTGAAAGATGAAGGCCTAGGCTTCTTAGGAAGAGGTATTATTTGAGCTTCTTTCCATATAGATGGAAATTTGGAGCTGGACAAGGAATGGTTTAGGATGTCACATATGACTGGTAGAATTAGGTCGAGAATGGGAAGGATCATTTTCCGACTAATACAGTCATTACCAACAGCATTAGAAGAGATGGTTAATATACTCTTTTTAACATCACAATCAGTGACTTGATTAAATACAAAAGGTGGATAGTGGGGAGTTGGAAGCTGTGAAAAATAATTAAATGTGTTAGTTTTGGTGACATCATCAAAACTAGACGAGGAAGTGAAGTGCCTGTTTAAGGCGTCGATATCGTCATATCATCATTATAGTTTTCCTAATTAGGACCATATCATACGCGTAACCTAGGTGCTACAAATATTTTCCATTCAAGCCCATTCATATATAAAATTAATACTATGCGGTATATTTTGTGTGTAATATATATATATATATATATATAAGTTTGTAAAGTCCCCCGGGACAGGAATAAAATTACTAATGCGGGAGTTGTCTTTTTTTAAAGAATGTTAAATGAATGACAATTTCAATTTTTTTTTACCCTTTTTTCTGTGTCTGCATAATTAAGCTTTCCTAAATATTCTGTCATCATATTAAATAAAGACCTAAATATAAATATAATCTATTTACGAGTGCATGTCTAGTCTGAGTTTTGATAAAAATCGGGTCATATCTTCTCTTAATCGCAGGTAAAGATTATATGGTAGCTACGAGTGCTGTTTTAGTATGATGTGCATGATGAATAATTGGTGAACTGACAATCCGTGTAAAGCAGATGTGCGGGAAATGTAAATGAACTTTTAGTATTGATAATTGTGCGCGTTCTGAAGGTACCGAAATTGGCTTTGCTGCCCCAAGAAGTTATGCTATATGTAAGTATGGATTGACGCAGAGCTAAATATTCTTGCTTGATTAATGTGTAGTTGACTATATTACGAAGTTCTTAATTACGTCGGCGTACTAATTTACGCACTACAGTATATAATAAATCGATATGTTTACGGAAATTCAGATTGGCGTCAACGTTGAGACCTAGATATTTAATATCGACTGTTTTCATTAAAGTAAGGCAAGCGCATGCAGTGTCCGCAAGTTGTGTATAGTTCTATGCATAAATGTTTATATTAGTAAGGGCCTTGTTTATAATAGAAAACAAACTTAAAATAAAAAGAACCGTGTGATGTCGTGGGACACCATTTAGGAACGAAGTACGTTATTATAAGGAAATAAACTTACTTAGTTCTTAGTATTATCAATAAATAAAAAATCTTACGCTTTTTTGTTTAACGTTATACGCCCCATAAGGAACTTCGTTCCAAAAACTAAACACAAATTAAACTCTGCTTTCGGTTTAACAGTATTATGAGCTGAAAGCGCTAGTTAAATACCTGCATTAAGTTTGGTAGTAGCCGGCACCCTGCAAATTAACCTACCTATTAAATAAAAATTGATTTTATGTGATGTTAATTTGTAATGTTATACTCTTGTCACTTCCACTACTTCGACAATCAAAATTACATCCAGCATACCGTCTAGTCTTAAGGAGAGAAAAACATCATACATATGTAGGTACATACGAGGCATGCCTTTTACGTTCTGTCGTTTCCATATTTCCCGGCAATTTTGAATGTGAAACTGTTCTATATTCGAATATGTTTAAATTTTGAATCTCAAAACAGTTGAAAGTATGAGGATTAATGCTATTGTTTAGTCACAGCGTCGATTGGAATCTGTCAGGTTACGCACAAAAATGAATCTTTCTAAGGAAAATGTTCGTGCAATAATTTTCTACAACTTTAGAAGAGGCATGACACGGCTTCAGTGTTTTGAAGAGTTAACATCTGTGTTCAGTGATGAAGCCCCATGTCTGCGTACTGTCGAACGCTGGTATTTAGAATTCCAGCGTGGACATACTAGTGTTAGTGACAAATCTCGCGAAGGACGCCCAAAATCCGCCTTCACTGTAGATAACATCATTGCTGTGAGACAACTAATTCTCTAAGATCGTCATGTGACGTATCGAGAGAAAGAGGCTCTATTAGGCATCTCAGGGACAACCATTCAGAAGATCTTGCATGAAGCACTTGGTGTGAGGAAGCTAGTTTGACGTTGGATACCGCATCTGCTTTCCGACCCCGGTTCAACCGAGGAGAGTCAAATCACGTCTACGACATCATCAGTGATGACGAATTTTGCAGCTATGCCTACGATCCTGATTCCAAAAATCAATTTAAAATCTGGGTCTTTCAAGACGAGCCAAAGCCGACTAAAGTTGTTCGCTCTCCAAGCACTTCGAAGAACATGGTGGCCACATTCCCACGGGGGAGCTCCGGCTAACGCGCACGCCGCCTCCGTCGACACGGTGCGGTAACCGCGTACTGCTTTAAACGCCATGACCCTCTGAGGGCGCCAAAGGCGGGCCCTATTCTGGGCGGTCAGAGCTTCCACCCACACTGGTGCACCGTATAGTGCCATTGACCGGACAACCCCCGTGCCGTCTTGTTGCGACGCTCCACCCAAGTTGGGCAAAAGGGGCAGACGCAGTGCCGACCAACCTTGGAGCCAGATGCAGAAAGTGCTCGTCGAAGCGCCATCTTCCGTCGAGGATCCTCCATACAGTCCTGACCTAAGCCCTAACGATTTCTTTAGATTTCATAAAATTAAGAGGTTCCAGTCCGGTAAAGAAGCAGTCGACGCTTTCAAGTCAGCCATTTTGAACACCCCCACTTTAGAGGAATAATTGGTATAATAACTTGTTTGAGCAAAAGGAAAAGTGTATTAAGCTACGTGGTGAATACTTTGAAAAACAATAAAAAGTACTATAAGGTTCTAGTTGTGTTTTTTTCTTCAAACAACAAAACTTAAAAGGCATGTCTCGTATAATAGATACATTGGAAAAATAACATTCCATCTTGCGCAATCAGGTAATTATACTTACTTTATATACTCGTATAAATTATTATGTATGTACTCGTATCTTACTTAATATATCACGTAATTCATTTGGTTTGAATCCAGACACCACTTGATTGAACGTGATGGTATGTTAAGCATTGAATGCTTTTTAGAATAGAATAGAATATAATATACTTTATTGTACACCTTACAACAAAAATTTACAGTACAATGGGCGGCCTTATTGCTAAATGCAATTTCTGCCAGGCAACCTAAGACGGACAGAAAAAGACAAGATGCAAAAGGACATACGGGTAGTTTAGGTGTAGAAAGAAGAGAGAAAAAAAGCGTTTTATTTAAGAAGGATCAAATTTATAACTAGGTACTTATATATATATATATATAAACATACCTACATACAATTATATATATAAACATGCATATACGTACACATAAATGCAGCAGTTAGACAAAAAGTATAAATGAGATATAAAAAATAAAAAAATATACTAGCAAGCCAAGTAATAGTCTTTAACCATTTTCTTAAATATAGCCAGCGATTGGGCACGTCTAATGTGTAAAGGTAAATTATTCCACAGGCGCACAGCCTGTACACTAAAAGATAGGTCATAGTACCTGGTTGAATGTGGAGGTACTGCCAGTTGCAATGATTCTGAGGATCTTAATGTCTTAGTGTGTGTGTCACTGAGAAACGTAAAACGTTCCTTAAGATAAGTAGGAGTACAGGGATTGAAAAGAATATTATAAAGCATAGTGAGAATATGAGTATCCCGTCGAAGACAAATTGGGAGCCACTTGAGTAAAGTGCGAAATTCTGATACGTGATCATATTTGACGATCATATTTCAATTTTTTATATTAACTTCTACGAAAAGGTGGACTTACAATTTATATTCGAGAATAGTAATTCACGGGTCACGGGAAATATTTTGGATATTTATGATGGAAGGCTTCAAGAAGCTGCCATAATAACACCTAACCCCGATAGAATAAAAAGGTATACCTACATATCTTAATACTCCATCGGTAGGAATTTATGAAGATCCTTAAAGCAGGAGTTGCTTAAACCTGACAATTTGTGACAACCGACAATTGCTTTTGATCTAGGTACCTTGTATAAGATTCAAATTTGGCTTTCGCAAATATGATCACATATCCGTATACTCGCTCAAATGGCTCAAACTGCCTCCGACGGAATTCACATATTTTTTCCATACTTTATAATACTCAAGCTCCACAATCCCTCTTCTCTCAAATAACGTTTCAGGTTTCTAAGTGAGACATACTCAAAGTTGTGATGCACTATTGTGGCTAAATTAAGTTACCGACTAGATTTTATTTTTCCTTTATTTACATAATTATGTACATAGCTACAATTGTATGTAAATAGATAGATGTATGTATCTAATATACATTTGTGTATATTATTCTTGCATTAGTCAGGGTGTTTCAGTAAGGTGGGTTGTATAGTAGACACGTAAATAACGTAAAGCGATAATGTTTAGGACAATTCGTGCTTTTTAATAGTTATATCATATTCTGAAATGAACAGTTCAAAATTAATATATACCTACAGCTAATATTTCGTAAGACAGATTGCTAAACACCCGGTCTGTCTATTACAATATCTGTCTCTGTATTTTTGTTTTGTTGGTGTACCTATAAAAAAATGATATTTTTTTATTTACCTTAAAAGTTAAACGTTTTAACTTTTTTAAACGGTAATCTCCAAATTTCTAATCATACTTTAGAGTTTTCCATAAACTTTCATTTAATCTACATATTTCAAACTTGCTTTATCTTCTTCTAAGTCTACCTTATTAAATAGCAAAACCAACAGCACAAGAATATGTGTATCTTTAGAGACGCAAATACAGTTTAATGTCGTTTTGAACTAAATCATCAAAAGTGGAGATTGTCAGCTTTGCTTCTATACGCCTCAAATCAGACACTTATACTTTCTTGATTGAACTTACTCGTATCTACTAGACATTTTCTGCTGTCTGCATATAAAGGCTGCATATATTTCATTAATTTATGATACTGACATTTCGTGTTTATACTTTATTAGGCAACCCTAAGGCTGAAGCAGTGTCCACGCAATGCGCCGGTCCTAAGGGAGTTGCGTGTTCTTACAATTTTTATTTTTATTACTTGTCTAAAAATAAAAGTGGCTTGTAACTCTTTAGTACATAAACTTCCTTCAATTTATTAAAGACCTATCGTATACTCTAATTTCATGTTAAATAGTCTTTTAAACCAATTTCAATGATGGATATTTCTTTATAAAGGTACTCAGGATCTCATTTTGTACGAAGTCAAACAGTTATGAATATATTCAGTATAACGGAGAGTGGAGGCAAATTAAAACATTTTTAAACATTGCTTTTTGTTTTATCACCCTATTTGAAACCTAGCGTGTGTAAAAATGTATTAATATACATATTATATTATTCAGAGGGAGGCATTATCTCGTAGACAATTAAAAAAATGTATCAGTAACGATATCCATTCCATTGTAACAGGCTCGGATGCAGTCCACTTCGTAAACAAATATAAAATTACATTAATGAAACTAACACACATTGAGTTGTTTCCAGAATATGGCTTGAATAGGTACTTTCCTAACTCATAATAAATACCTAGTATGATGTACCTTATCGATATCTAGGTAGGTATGTGTTCCGACTTTACAAAATTTACTATGAACTATTTTCATAAATAGTGAGTAAGGATTAAATATGATGGAAAGAAAATGCCACCGTAAGACATGCTCATTACGGCTATGGATAGAATACCTGTTGTCCGTGGTAAGCAGAAGGCGAGGTAAGGACACCACTAGTTTTCCAAGTGTTAACAAACATCGGTAACCGTACAAAGTGTTGAGGTCTGGAGCACCAACTAGTATGTTACGCAAATCGAAAGAAACAAGCTGAAAGCAGTAAATACTAGTTAGTTCAATAATATACCAGATTCACACTATTATAGGTATAGGTATGTCGACAGAAGTTTAATAAAAAAAATAATATAAATCCAATTCGTGGGTAGGAATGTGCTTCAAACCTTCGTCCAAAAATAATAATATCTAACATTAGAAGTAGTGTCTCAAAATGGGTTTCCCCTCATTTATATTTCTCGATGATTAACCGTTTACTGCACTGCCAAAAAACTATATATTTTCAGCTTCATGCTATATATTTTGCAGACTGCACCCGTTTACAAATTATAAACCGAAAGAAGATTTATGGGTCAAATGGTCGAGGATAACCGAGATAGACGAAATATTACCCGACTTCGCAAGAAATAGGGTTATGTTTATGTATTGGTATGGTTATGTTTTTCCTGGTGTATGTATGCATGTACGTATTTAAAATTATATATAATCGATTAAATGGGGGTAATGTCGTAGGGTTTTAAATGAATTTCAACCACCTTGTAATTTCTAATATTATTATCAGTGGGACCCCACATAAGTGGGGGAGGGGGGTAGTCATAATTAGCCTAGCCATAATTAACTCGAAATCAGGCGCCGCTTAACTGTCGAAATCAATCAAGACCTTTGGGAGACACGAAGTAATAAAGGAAACTTACAAACATCGGTACATACATACAGGATACGCCCGAAATGCATAACCGCATAGCATAAAGAAGCACTTGTAATAAAATTATTGTATCCTTACTGTGATAGAATTACGATAAATACTATTTTCCATACAGTTCTTTACAATAATATTATAATCTCTTGACACGTGTCAAAAACGACACGACGATGGGGGACTGAATATGCTTTAACAAGTACTTTTAAAAACTGTTTATGAATAAGAAAGAACTTTTATTATACCACGGTATATGTGGAGTAACGAAGTGTTTATTATCACAAACCGTAAAAAGAAAACATAAAATATAATGCGCGACAAGGGTACACGACATTTACACAGTGTTGTAAAAACAAAGGTGTTCTGTGTTTCTTGTGCTCAATGTATCCATTATAACCATAACGTTGCCATGTTTAGAAAGTTGCGTACCAGTTGACACTTATTCATTTTTTGTGTTAAATTTATTGATGACATACATTGAGCTATTATATCTACGAATAATAACAGCTCAATGATGACAACATATAGAACAGCCGATGACAATCACGATGGGAGCTTCGGCATTGTCATTTATTCAATCATTTATTTAAATTACTTATTCTTTTACGAAAAAAAAAATTAAAATAAAAAGAGTGTAAAAAGAAAAAGATTAAAACTAATATTAGGATTTTGGGTTGTTTTATTTTAGCCGATTTACATGTCTTATTTTGTTTATTAATGACAATCTTAGCTTCCTTCTTAGACTATAGAGATTTCGACAATATCAAGTATTTCGAGAGAATTAAATCGCCATGTTATGATATCAAATGAAAATTGCAATACACACACAGACAAGATTATCACAACTATACTGTATGACAGGTATACAACTAAATTAACTAATAACGTGGTTAGAGATAAACAACAGAATTTATTATATGTTAGTAGCAACATAAATAAAATGTGGCTTATGATATTTTGCTATGAGTAGCTTACATTTTGCTAATTAACTTCATCACGAAGGGCAAAACTGTTGCCAAGGGACTATGTCCATTTAACTCCGCTTATTACATGTAATATGAATAATATGTAGAATCTGGTATTAAATAATGAAAAAAACCTAAAATCTCAGGAGGAAAAAATATCTTAGAAGTAGGAATAAACAAAACACATGTAACATGTACTCTGAAGGAGGTCCTGAATGAGCTTTGCATCAGTGAATCTTTATGGTATCCGATAAGATGCGATGATGTATCAAAGTGGACCTGTGAAAGAAAACTTATCCCAATCTTCATGAAAACACATAACTTGATTTAATTTCATTGAATTCCAAAACATACAGTTCAAACTTGTTAGATACGTACTACCTACAAGTACATAATATTATAAATCTTGTAATAAAATTCAATAAATGTTAAGTTAATTATGCAAAGACTCATTAGCAAATTATCATCATCAATCAGACGCCCGAGTGTGAGATGTATAAAGTTATCATTATTATCAGAACGGATGAGGCGCCTACATGTAGCTGAAATGCGAAAGTTGAGATGGATGTGCGTTGTGACTAGGATGGACAAGGTGAGGAATGAATACATTAGGCAGCCTTTCCCAAAGTGGATGATAACGCCCCCTTGTGGGCGCTGCAGGCCTAAGGGAGGCGGTAAGGTAAGGCGGTAAAAAAAATGGGGGCCTTGTGTAGAGGCTTAGGGGGAGATTTGTAATTTCATCTAGGAGGGCTCTTTGACACCGACTTAGCTCTCGATTCTCGACTACAACTTGTGAACATTAACTAATATTAATTAAGAGATTGCTCAAACTAACTCGGTTCGATATTTCTCTCCGTGAAGTTCATATCGGATATATCCTATCCTGTTTTAGTGAATAAATAAAATAAAAATTATGTCAGTCGGTCGCTCCATTTAGAAACGAAAGTAGACAAACAAACAAATAAAAAGGCAACAGACACACTTTCGCATTTAATAGTTAGTATTACTATTCCTAGATAAGTAATTTTTGTAGATAATAGACCGCGGGCAATTATGTTTTAGCAAGTTTTTGTTAAATAACCAGATTTGTGCATTCCTGTATCAATCAGCTGGTTCATAGATTACTTGTTCGTACTTGTTGAGTTGAGCGTTGAATGAGATAAAGAAGTTTATGCATGTTTGTCTTATTCCTGTCGGTGCGTGCTGCTTATGCAATCTTATATAAACAAGGTGATTTTATTTTATTTTCACTTGCGGTTTCGCGCATACTAGATAAGCAGTACTTAAGTTCGACACTTACTTACGTTAGGTTAAAGTTAAGAAGTGTTAATTTTGCCAGCAATAAAGGTAGTAACAACTATAGTGCTTCATAAACCGGCCGCAGATATTATCCGAAAAAATCCTTTAAGTAAATAATTCTGTGCAAAGACAAATTGATGAAATGGCTGAAAAAATTGTGCAATCATTTGAGGACCAGCCAATTCTCAATTCAGCTCGATGAGTCCACTTTACTTACTAATGAAGCATTATTGCTGTTTTACGTGAGGTTTATTAAAGATAAGAAAATATGTAAAGAACTATTGTTTGCTAGAAATTCAGAGACTGATACATAAGGCGAAATCATATTCAATACATTGGAAAAGTTATTGATGAGAGATTCCCTTGAAAAATATTATATCAGTTGCTACGGATGGCGCTCCGGCTATAATAGGGTGCCATAAAGGCTTCATAGCGCGAAATTTCAATATATGCAATATGTCATTAAAGCAGTCAATAAAATCCGTAACAGCCTACAAGCACTTACCCCTATAGAGACCCAATACATGCGAATTTAAAAGAAAATAATTCTGTCAACTAGCTGCGGTGCGGGGGGAGTTGAGATCGCTCCGAAAACCCAATCGTTAGAGTGTGCCTTGTAACCACTTTATGCTTTTTATCGATATCGATAAGTAAAAGAATTTGCACTTTTTTAAATACTTTAATTTCCAACATCTAATGCAATTTTAAATGACATGGCAAAGCAACTAACATCTACAAGCAGCACAATCAGGCAAAATACGCCAACTTTGATTTTTTTTAAGCTTATACAAAATGAGTAATACTTAAGTGACTTGTTTAAACTTATGAGGATCTAATTTCATAAAACAAGGCCCGTAGAAGATACGCAAGATAGTTGGGTTCGAGATCGAGGCACTACGAGGCAGGACGGGTGGATTGAAATGGGAATAAAAAAGATTTTCACATTTATTTCTTAAATTTAGTATGATCTTTATTTTACAAGATGCTATTGTTGATTTTTCAAATGTATATATTTTGTATATGTTCTCCTAACTGACCGCTTTTCTTCCAATTTATGCCTATCCTTCCAATTATACATTTATTTATTACGCTTTTCGTTAATTCAATAACATGATTGGTTTCTTTGGGGAATATTTTTCCTTTAGAGTCACTATTAATAATCTTGACTGATTACAGACTCGTAACTCCGACTTATTTTAATGGCCATTTGTGAGGGATAAATTAATCCTCCATTATCTCTGTAGAATATGAGACTCTTTTTATTTTCTTCTAATGACCTTCTATTCTAATGGCCTTTATACAGGTATTGCATCTGATTTTTTAAATTAATGCACCACGTATACTAACGTAGATAGTAATATATTCTACCACATGTTACGAAAACTGTGAGAGTTCGACAGACTCGAGGGCAGTTAGCCCTAATATCTAATCTAATATCTTTTTGACTTTCGGTGACTCCAAAATCATCGGAATTATTTTCTGCCTGATTTGGCGTAGTCATATTTTTTTTAAGTTGCGATAAAATAAAATAAATAAGACTACGCTAAATGAACAGTTTAAGATCGATATTTTTTCCAATGGTATACTAATTGTATACCATTCCGTCGATATTTCCATAAATTTTTTTTTATATCGGCTCGAACAAACGGGCAGTCGGGTTATCATTTGAACCACCGTTTGATATTATCCCGGCAAAAAGAAGTTTAATATGGTCCTGCGATGCTTTGTGCATTGGCGAAAGGGAAAGGACTGTTTGCGTTGCATATCAAATCTTGAAACATTCCTTTTGTGCGTGTGTGTGTGTGTTCTATTGCGACACAAAACCCGATAAATCCAGTAAAACGCGGAGAATCGATCAATTTCACCGTTTTGATTTTGTTTCGTGATGTGATATTTGTACTTGCTGACAGCAAAAACTGTTTGACTGTCTGACATGGTTGTTGATATGATCGAGATAATATTAGACAATTACAAAATATATTGTTGCTAACCATTCTCGGCAAGAATAGCGTAGGTACTGCACCCATTAATCGCCGCTTGTTGTTTGTCTTCAAAAAACAATCCTCTCAGTAAAATGTTTCAAGCACATGACGCTATATTTTGATGGTAACCAATTTTATATTTGTGTAACATTTAGCCATTTGTTTTTCATATCACCGTCTTTTGGAAATCTGTAGGAACAAAAGTCATACAGTTTAAATAAAACATTGTAGGTAATGTTATGTTAATACCTATCCAATAATTATACACGAAAGGAATAATTATAGTTATTGTCATAAATTATTACTAATAGTTTATTGCTACTATTAGAAATAATTATATTTATATTAAATAACAACCACAAAATGAATCCGATATCTATACATAAAATAATAATTTAGATGATAATTATCGACAATACAAAATAAATGCACTTCCGCACTAGTCATTGGCGTCACGAGGCTAATCACGATAATGGAAGATTTACACACAAATACATGTTTTGCAGTAAGAGCAGAAAGGAAAGAAATGGAAGTGGACACGTGACGGACTTGTCCAGTTTAACTTGACCCGCGTTGATAATCAATTTTTTTTAAATATTTTGGTAAAATAAAGTAATAGACGTACCAATGAAAAGTAATATTGTTTGTTGTTACACTATGGGTTTTACTGTTGTTTGCACACCATTTAATGGCACAATAGGACATGATGCTGTAAAAAGGTGATTTATGTTTCAAATGTAAGCCGTCTCTTCGGTTCTAGTTTTTGGTCGTATCTGACGGAAAACAAAGGTGTTGCGAAATTTATCAGTGACTAGTCACTGACGAGTTGACAAGATCAGGTCGCCTTATATTATGGTCTCTATAGGGGCAAGTGCTCGTTGGTAACAACTTTTTGAATCATAGATTATTTTATCGGCTTTGTGTTACTAATGACGAAGATTTCAACCGTTTGTTGTTTCATACTGAAGTTCGTTGGTTATGTTGACTCTGTGATAGAGTTCTTGGAACTAAAGATACAGAAGCTCATTACAACAAAAAATGATATAGCTTACATGACCGACCTGTATGAATTGTTCAACGACATGAATCTCCAACTGCAAGGCGATGAATTAAATTTAATTAAAACAAAAAATGTCGTTTCTGATTACACAGCCAAACTGCTTCTAGACAAAAAGCATATGGGCAGACGTGTTTCACAATTTTCCGAATTTATCAGTATCCTGCAGTAACGACGACTTGTTTGCCTAAATTTTGAAAACCTCAACATTGACTTCACCGAACAATACCAGGACATTTTGAAATTGGAAATACCAGACTGGGTGTTGGATGGATCCGTTTTCAAATGTCAACACAGCAATATCAGTTCAGACAAATGACTAATGAATTGACAACGAAAGAGGAAATAAAAATCAAGTTCAAAAATGAAAAAAAAAAATTAAAATCAATTTCAAAACCGATCCCGCAGTTGTACCCTGGTCTGTGATCAATCGTTCAACGATTCTTGATAGCATTCCCATCGTCATATTTGTGTAAACGTGGATTTAGTGCTGTGGCAACGCTGCTTACTAAAAAGAGAAATCGATTGCATATTTCCGAACGTGGTGCCTTGCGGCTGTTCTTGAGTAAACTTTTTTTCTTATACTATAGGGGGACAGACGAACAGACGGGTTACCTGATGGTAAGTGACAACCGCCGTCCATGGACATCTGCAACTCAACATTCGTAAGTGCGCTGCCTGCCTTTGAGGGTGATGAGGGATAGGGGGATGTGGGGAGAGTAAAGAAGAGACGGGGATATGGCACAAAGGAGTGGAGGGATGAGGGGAGAGGAAAGGGGTGAGGGGGAGTAGGGCCACCGGAAACCTCACTAATTTCGGGGAAATGCAACGCAAGCGTTACTTCACAACTGGTTTTCTGTGAGGCAGTGGTGTCGCACCGGTCGAGCCGGCCCATTCGTGCACGGCTCTACCACTATGAGAAATTGGAACCTGATATCAACAAACTTATTAAACAGCATCAGTTTTTATATTAGAATTGATTATGTTTGTTTTATTTTTAACAAAAGATACTCTGTCTGAATACTATAAAGTTGCGTTTCAATAATCATTTTCATTGGCAGGTGTAGCCCGTAAAAGTTAACTTGAGACCTGAGCGCCGTTGTGTACTGCCTACTGCGCTCAGGTCTCAAGTTAACTCTTGCGAGTTATAGCAAAAGTCTCGTTTAGAATGAATGTTTAATCACCACTAGTATAAGCTCACAATAATAAATTTAATTTTAATTTATAGTGGTTTTTAAGTAGGTGAAAACATGGGGGCACAAAAAAAAATATTTATGCATTCAGTAGACAAAATAAGTTTGGGAACCCCTGCATTAGAGGTAACCTGAAAGTAGCGTCAGTGGGTGAAAGTTGAGGAGCACTAGATTATCGTGGTATGGACATGTGATGCGATAAGATGAACAAAAATGTTGCGACCAAATGACCAAAAAAAAAGATGATATGTAGAAAGAAAGAGGATATGTAGAAAGGGAGTAACTAGTGAAATGATGAATAATAGAGTCGAATGGAAGAAAATAACACATTACATCGACCCCAAATAAAATTGGGATAAGGGTAAGATGATGATAATGATGAAACCTTGTGTTTGAAATCAATGATGAATTTTGATCAGTTTGGCCGACTGAACTTGCTAAGTGTAGTTTTTAGCTGTATGGTAATATGTCCTCTTTTGTTCTGCATAACGATGCTTGCATATTGCTTTGCTTGCATATTCAATGTGCTCTCTGTTTTAGTGTGTTTTTAGCAGTAAAGGAAACACAAACTTGATATAACTACTTCATGGAAAAGCTATACAATTATAGTAATAGTAATGGAAAAAGTATAGTAATGGATAAAATAAAATTTGTGAAGGTACCAGTAACAATTACGCGGGTTACAGGTTAGTATTTTACGTTGTAGGTTTTTTTTTTTACTATAGGGGGACAAACGAACAGACGGGTCACCTGATTCGGGGAGGGGAAAGAAAAGAGGAGGACGAGGAGATGAAAAGGGAGGGGAACAGGGGAGAGGAAAAATGAAACCTCACTAATTTCGGGGAAATGCAACGCAAACGTTGCTTCACAATCACTTTTCTGTGAGCCGGCCCTTTCGTGCCTAAGCATGGCTCTACCACTGGGTGACCCCAAGATTGAATATAACAATAATACGTACCAATGTATTTTTTTTTTTATATAAGCCTACCATAGTGACTCCACTAAGCCTGATGGAAAGCAATAGGTGGAGTCAAAGAGTGGTGGTCACCATCTTCATTGCATGTCTAGTCAATGCAGCATGGTGACCCACACTATGGCGGCCTGGTGAGATGCATTTTCACGCCCCGCTTAAAAGACCCGGGATCAAAGTAGGAAGGAAATACATGCGTTGGTAGAGAATTCCAGTCTTTTACCGATCGGCACAGGAAAGAAGAGCCAAACCGTTTAGTTCGGGTACGTATATTTTCGACGCACAAACGGTGACTCCTCAGGCCAGCACGTGTAGTCCTGTAGAGGAAGGGAGAAGGTGGGACCAATTGGAAGAGCTCATCAGAGCACTCCCCGTGATGTAGGCCATAGAGGCGACATCTCTTCGCAACTGCAGAGGCTCAAGAGACTGGGTGATCTCAGGACAGTCGATAATGCGGACTGCACGCCGTTGCAACCGATCGAGAGCGTCAAGCAAATACTGCGCATAGCCGTCCCAGAGATGAGAGCAGTACTCCACGCAGGAGCGAACCTGGGTCTTGTATAAAAGACACAGTTGCTCGGGCGAGACGAACTGTCTCAAAACGCCGAGCTGTCGCGAGGCCGCCTTAGTGACACTCTCGATGTAATCGCGCGGATTCAGATCCCGGCAAATATCCATACATGTATGTATCATGTATTATTCAAACCTGCAATTACTTTGTATAAAAATGCACACATACATACATTCACGCCTATGTCCCCGTAGGGGTAATCAGAATCGTCTCAGACTCCCACTTTTTACCAACCATAGTTTGGTCCCACTTATGTAATAGCAAGCCTATTGCCGTCATGCGGGTACTGTGGGACAATCTCTATACTGTCTGATAGTCAACAGTCGGATCCCTTACTCGACTTTTAACACCAGATGACCGTCCACCGAAAACCACACGGATGAATATAAAAAGTCAATATCATTTATTACATTTACTAATAAATTATTTTTGTATTTCGAGGACCTGGAGTTAGTTGTGAAACGAGTTGCCTAATCTAATATATCTATGCAATGGAGAAAAACAGGCAAGAAACTCCATGGACACGCTGTTTCAACATGCTTTTTTTAATTATCTCATGTATAACGTCTAGCCGTTGAGTTTAAAAAGTTATCACTGTTGTTAATTTATATGACACAATTAACACAAATGTGTAGAATATCTTTCTAATTAGATTAGAATAGAAAATAAAACCGTTTAATAACAGAGACCGAAAGGAACGCCTCGTAACAATGATGGATTAACTACCCAACAACTTGAAGGATTGCGTCTGCTATAAAATAAATCTGAGCAGTTGGATAACAAGTGTGTACCTAAGTGAAGTTCCAAGATTCAAAGCAGTTATAAATAATTTTGTTTTCTTCAGATAGAATCAAAAAAATTATGGTGTGCGGTTTTAATCTATTCTTAAGAAATGTCATAAATAGGAAAATACGTCTTTCTGTCTGCCTAATATGGTTTTCATGACTGTCTGATCCACCAAACCAATTCAATGAAATTATGTATAAACTTTAACAGGACTTTGGAAAAAGACATCATCATCATCATCCTATCGCCGTCCACAGCTAGACGAAGGCCCAGCAGCAGTAGCAGTTGTTCATTTAGTGTAGTTCTCAACCACGCGATAGTAAAATTTGAAAAAAAAATCGTGTGGTGTCGAGAGACACCAGATAGGAACGAAGTTCCTTATTACAAGGATAGCTTCCAGTTTCCGTTGTTTTAATATTTTTACTAGATTGCAGTGTTACACCATGTTTTTTTTAAACAAAAATCCTAAAAATGTTTTGCTGTTCATAATAGAAACACTAGATGGCACTATTATCAATAAATAAAAAAAAATACGATTTTTTTAACGTTACGGACATTTTTTGCCGGCTAGGGTACCCCTCCGCATGAAGAACTTCGTTCTAAAAAGAAACTACCGGAGTACTGATTCTAGGCAGACGAAGTCACGGGCAGCAGCTAGTATCAAATAATACATTAGAGGTTAGAAGTAGTTGTATACATTTTGGTAGTAGGTAACTAATACGTTACAAGGTCGTAGGTGTTAATGTAAGCAAAATCACTCGTGAGCGCCTTGTTGTTTACAAATACAAACCGTAAATTAATACCACTTGCAAACGGTAACTGCGCCATTATGTTTTAAAGTTATTAGTTAACTTCTTTATTATTGCTATCGTTTTTGAATTTGCATGTTGAGCTATAAATAACAGCCATACCATTATATGATTGTTTGTAAATAATGATAATGTCAACCGCCTACTGCTGGACCTTCCTGAATAACTTCAAAGTAGACTGATTAGAAGCGAGCTGCCTGCTTCCTATGTCGGTCTGCGATATTTACGAGATGAACTGTCCTGTAAGGCTATTTTTTTATCCTAACTAATCTAAAAATATTTTTTCGAATATATTATATTTCAAACGCACTAGTAAAACACTGATAGGGTAGGTAGGTAGGTAAGGTCTATCGTTTCTGGCTATTTAAATGAGAGCAAGCATCGGCGTTTAAATTATAATATACTTTATTTTTAAAGTGATACAAGATAATTTAGACCCTATTAGGCTAGGCAACAATTTCACCGTAAAGAAAACCGTGAATCAACTGCTGTTGGTTTACGGAATTAGTTCTCAAATAGCACAATGTTAATGTTTCTGTTGAGTAATACTAATTTCCAATAATAACAGCTTAATCGTTAGTAACTATTATAATATATTAGAAACTGTTTTAGATTTGAACCCATTTCTTGATGTAAATCAAGAAATGTGTCAAAATATCGAGGTAATATACAATTTGCACAAAAAATAAAAGATCTTGAGTCAGCAGTAGAAACGTCGACGAAAGACGTTCTATTAACCATTTGCCTATCATTACTTCACTAATCTATGGCCTTCAGAGACTGTTAGGAATGTACTCTTATTGTAAACTGTTTATTTCGGGCACTTGCACATGATTTTTCATGTTTAGATGCTTTTAAAGTAAAGATCTAAAGATATATATTGGAAAAAAAGTTTATATGATTAGAAAAAAAACAATGTTTAATGTTACTGCATTTTTATAATATACTTTTTTTATTCTGTGAAGTTTATAAAAATATGAATGTATGTCTCATGGTAAACCACGTTTTAAAGCCGAAAGCAATTGACCAAAGAACATTAGATTACCACCATAAAATGTGGATAAATTTATTAAAAGTCAAATTAAATATTTTTATTTCATAAAAATGCTTAACAATTTTAAAATTGTCTTATTTAGAAACTTATTTATAATGAGTGTTATCAACATAGACACCTGCAACTCGAAAGTCATAAGCGCTGCCTTTGAAGGATGAGGGTGATGATGGGGTATGAAAGGAAAGAAAGAGGGTCTCCGGTACCCTCATTCGCTCTACAATTCATTGCGAGGATTGTTTGTCTACCCGCTTTCCGTTAGGCCGTGGAACTTTTATGGCACAAGAGCAATTATGAGTAGCAATTATATAACAAGCCAAAGTATAATAAACCAAATAAATATAACAAGCGATTATCTGAGTCCGAGGCATAGAGATATTAGAGCACGCCAGAGGCCAACACTACTGCGATATGCGGAGTGAGAGAGAAGGCTGCCAGAGAGATCCCCTGTGTCCTTGTCTAATCGAAAATCGAAACTTACACCTATATAATATATATAATTAGCTGTGTGTATATCAACACATTATATTAACACATTATTCTAATACTATTATCAGTATATGAACTTTTATTATGTGCCATTGTTAACAATAATGCACTATTGTAGCGAACCTTCATCTTTTTCTCTCTGAAACTAATCCTATAAAAAATATTAATAATAACTTGAAACCCAAACTAAGCAGAACTTTTAGTATGGGGACCACTCTTATCTATATGTATATCCAAACATACTATATACAGACATACTATAGATAAATTATACGAAGAAACTTAATATATATATATATTATACAATTACTTAAATATATTATTGTCATGAAGGATTAGTCAATTTGGTTTGATACCTAGAGTCTATAGGCGCGTAACTAAGTCGCACTCTGTATATGACAAAATTCTTTTCGCTTGCCCTATTTGGCTTGTTACATTTTATATAATTACTTCTTATCCTACGTGGTTCTTTTATTAATCAAAAAATCATACTGTATATACATATATGTATATATCAGTGGACAGTTATTATAGATAAGATAAAGTAATGGGTTCACGATAAGTACGCCGTTACTGCCATTAAATACATCGTTTCAACTTCTCATACAAACTGGGATCGATAGAGAATGCGTTAGTGTTGGAAACATTGTGAACTAAAAACACGTTTACTATCGAATTATCAAGTCGTAAAATAGTAGACATAAAATAGACACGTGTATGGGCATATTATTTACCGTAATGGTTATAAACTAGAGAGTCTTGGTGAATAAAGAGGACTAATAATATAATTCGTACCTTGTGGATCATTCACTCATCGATCATGTCCTAATTTAGTATTATTTAATTTGAATACATCAATTAATTTGAATAAAGCTACTTAGAACTGCCCCAGTAGAATAGGAGATCCTATGTATGAGGTAAAATTTTGTATTATTCTTATTTTAGAAATTAATTTCATTATTTTTAGTGCATGGCAAAAGACTTTGTGGATGTACACGGAAAAAATATCTAGCAAATGATGTGTGATGAACTATAGTATTTCTTGCTTAAAATGCGGCGTAAGGGGAACGGAAGAAAACTAGTACACTACCGTGCCACAGAAGACGCACCAGCCAATTATTTCCGGCCACCATGAGCGATTGTCGTTTCGAGTCCGATCTTATCATTGGCCCGGTGAGGTGACTACCTGTGGGGGTTTCCGAACCAAAAAAGGTACATTATGCCTTAACATATATTTATGAAATTTAAAAGCAAATTCTTTAACTAAAAACCTTTTATTCAAGTAAGTACACATTCTAATTAATCGATCTAAAAGCGACAATAATGTGAACGTAAAATTTCATTTTAATGATATGTAGAAACGGTGGGGAAGTTGACTACTCATAGTGTGTGATTAGTATTATACAGGGACATCTGTTGGATTTTAATTAATGTCTTTATCGTTTCGACTGAGCCATGCGGTAGTTAGATGTAAAAAGAAATCGTACTTGTAATTTTTGAACACCAATTTTGTGAAATGTATGTTGCTGATGTTTAATGCTGATCCGTCGAAACCATCATCATGACAAAATATAATAGAAATGTGTTAATTCCGTGAAAAGGAGCAGTTCCAGTTTTAACTGTATTTGTAGGAAGATCCTGAAAGCCCGCCCATTTTTTTCCAAGCTTTTCCAGAGTAGCTTCAGGTTATGACCCTCCCATAGCCTCGGTTTAAGAAATGAACGATCTATGTTTTTGAATAGGCTAATTTTATATAAACGTATCTTTTTAATCTGACTGCGTAAACTCTAATATGATTAACAATAAGCAAAACTTTTGATTACAATTTTACACAAAATTTAACAAAGATGATCATGTATCAGAAAATCGCAACATGCTCAAGAAGCTACCAATTCGCCTTAGACGGAATGCTCAAATTCTCTCTTTACTTTATGGTATTTTATTTCATCCCTTTGCTCCAACTTACTTAATTACGCTCTATGTCCATAAATTACACATATTTAAGATCCTTGAGGTCGTCTGAATCATTGGAACTGGCAGTACCTACTCACTCAACTAGGTTCTATGACAAATCATTTACTGTCCAAGCTGTTCAGACTTTGGAATGCGCTTTCTTTGTCTATTAGACGTGCCCAGACGCCTGTCTGTCTGTGCCTGTCTTTAAGAACATGGTCAAAAGAACATTTCATGTCTTGCTAACATATACTTTGCTTATTAAAATAAGACATTCTATCTGCTGTATATCTACAATCTCATCAATTACCCTCACTATATTATATTTATGTATGTGTGAGTATGTGTACCTATGTATTAATGAGTGTATGATATGTATAATGGGGTATTGCTAGGAATGACTGCAGATATGTATACAGTACTCTATGTTCTCATAGCATATACAAAATATATATATATATAACTGTTGACACCAAAACTACATCTAATTACTGTTGTCTTTGTCCATCTAAAGGTTGCCTCTAAGAAGTCTCTTTTAGCCGCAAATCAATATAAGGCCGCCGAATATACATACATACATACATGTTTATCTGTCTTATCTTTTGTGAACAATTGCTTTTGGTGTACAATAAAGATTTTTTATTATTCTATTCTAAGTATTTCTAATTTGTGCAAGATCCCCAAAACTGCCGGACTTTTTAGGGTTCCGTTCCTCAAAAGGGAAAAGATTGTCACTATATATCAGGAGCAGCAGCAATTTCAAGTAACTAAGAAAATGACTATTGGTAAATACTGTTGATACTATATTTTTTATCATCCGATGACGTCGATTTCATGATAAGTTTAATATTGATCTATCGAACATCTAGGAACACTATATGTGTTCCTAGGTGTTCTTATTTCATTCTTATACATATCTTTCTTTTTATGACTTTAGCAAGTCCTCTTTGCTAATCTATAAAAAAAGTTAATACGACAATATATAAAACGAACATAATGAGAGTAAACCTGTTTTAGATGAATATGGCGTAAAATTGAATCTCCGTAAGTGAGTACAATATATATGTATATATCGACGTTCTAATCTCTCGTAACCTCGTTATGAAGCCTTTTTTCAGGCTGTTCTTTTGTGTCATTCAATGTAAAATACCTTATCTCAAATCGGTTTATTACCATAGTGTTTGGTAGTATTAAGGAGATTTTAAGAGGATGTTAACTTGTCTACTATTACATAAACATAAAACTCAGTGTGATTTCTCTGCATTTGGTGGCTACAATTGCTGTAACTTGACCAGCAAACCGTATATACGTAATCGCAAATAGATATTAGTAGTAAGTAAGTAGAATTTCGTATTGTATTCTACTATGTGTATGGCAATGCCTCCGATATTTAGTCTATCTTTGTGCTGCTGAAGGGAACTATCCGAGGAATTTAAAATTTAGTTAATTTAGTTATTCGCTGAGGCAGAAATTCAGAGATATAAACATAATGACGGTGGCATGTCAGTACATCTACACAAGAACACTTTGTTTACTTTCATAAAAATAAAAAACAAGTTTAAAAAAAAGTGGTATCCACTCTTTTAACACATGAAATAAACTTAAATTAATTTGTTGCACCTGCCTCCAGGCTTCAAAAACCTAACAAGTTGTTTCTAGAACAATGTGTGCTATTTTATAATAAAATCTCTGACAATATACAAATGTTAAGTCAGTGGAAAGAACGAATTGAGCGACCGAGCGCGCAGGGCACGTCACTTTTGTGGCGGTAAGACATGTCATGAAGGATTGCCTAGAGAGGTGACATGGCGCTCTCTCCTACCGGATGACGCGGGTACCCTTCGGACACTGCTGCTTTAGGAAGTAAATTAAAATTAAAATTAAATATATTAATTTCATAAAATTACTCAACAATTATTTGAAATCGTCTTATTTAAAAATTTGTTTAATTTTATAGATACACACAGCGTCACTGCAACTATAGGTTGCCTTGTCAAATGTGAAATTAATGTAAATACCTGATAAACCTATAAAAGTACCTGTGATGTATAGACCACCACTGCGGGGGCTGCCGCGAGGATACCGCAATAAATACCTTCATGGGGTGCTCTGCTTAGGTGCAGTAGAGTGCCATCCTCGTGGCAGCTATCGGTGTGAGTAGCCTCTTACTGGAGACCATAGTTATGTACATTGTCTATAGCAAGAGCGCATGGGATTCCGCCCACTCTTTCTGTGAGGCAGTGATGAAGCCCAAAGAAGTGGCATAAAGGGAATTTATTTACTTATTTATTTCTTAATTTCTAATAATGTTATAATTGTTTGTATTTTTTAATACTTTTATGTAAACTTATATAAAATCTAAGGTTATAATTTAATTATTCCAGTAGGTTCCGTAATATTGTTGTCCTCAAATTGTTGTTCTGAGTCTTGTGTTCTTTGTATTCGTTGCTTGAACGTTTGTATTGTCCCCCGCGACACAGGAATTAATCCTAGTGCGGGAGTTTTTTTTTTTTTTAAAGACAACTCCACACACATGTTTCAATACTAATGGTATCCTTAGTAAGTCGCGTATCACTCGAATGTAATATTCGCTCTAGTCTTATTTTGTACTGTTGCCTAATAATGGTGAGGTACCTTATATGACTTGGTACAAAACAAATAGCAGCAAATAATTTAACCGAGGTTTAGTCCCGTGGGGCTTCCATTCCTATTAGAACATTGTTAGACCTTCAACATTTAAAACAAAACTGTGTAATTTAAGAGTATTACATATTTATTATATGTATGTACAATTCACATACCTAATAATATGTACAAACTTAAAGGCCGGGAACGTTCTTTCTTCTAATTCTTGAAAGGACTCGCTTCTAAATAAAGAATATGCCCGTCTAAGTTATTTGCTAATAACTTTTTATGAAAGTGTTGGTAGGTAATCTCAGTATTAATTCAATCACAATATTAAATATGCAAACCTGATCCGAGTTTTCGGTTTAGGAAAGAATTCACATGCAGGTACAATGACCTGGATCGTCAGAGGTGGCCAACAATTAGAAACCCCCGCCCGAAACGCCCGCGGGCGGGCGGGCGCTGGGCGGCGGCGCGTCAGTCGACGTCCGTGTTCCGCGCCTCGACGTCGCCGCCGCGCCGAGCGCAGCTGCTGTCGAGCTCATGAGTGGCGGGTATTATGCCGGCACCGCAGCGACGCTCTCCACGTGCCGCGAGCTTGCCGGCCGCCGCCGCCACCGCGCCGCACCGCCTCCACAACACCACCGTCTATAGCTCCAACACCATAACGCACGCTATTACTCGTCTCACGTATACCGGAATGTAAATATTTATGGATGTCAGTTTTCAGTTGTTTAGATTGGCTGTGAGTTTTAAGGTACGTAACTAATGCCTGTTTGTTTCGATTTTTGCACGATATTTTTTTATACATAAACGATTGTAACAATTGATTGGACTAATCGAATCGATTAATAATTAAATAAAACGCATGTATGTATGTTCGATATCATATTGTGCTTTGTGCCTTTGTACATAATTGCTGACGATGACTTCTATTATAATGGCGTTCGCAGTACCCTTCTGTACTTGGATCGATACTTAACTATTAAACATAATTTATTAAAATTAGTTAAAATGCATTTTCGCATTACATTACTCGCTTAAAATATCATGGTGGTAAACGTCAGTGCGCCGTCGCGAATATGCCCAATTGATATTCATAACAATTGAAATGTTACTAGGTCTTTTAAATAAAATTATTTGACGCCGGGCAATCCTACAGAAAGACTTTCCTCTCCGTATCGTCCTCAAAAATGTTTACTCCTCAAGTGATGACTTATTTTGAAAGTTATATTTACATGGTTCTGTTGCCTGAAAGGACCTTCTCATAATTATAAATGTTTATGTGTTTGTTGTAAGTTTTGTTTCTCATATACTAACTGATGGATGAAAAACATGTATTTATAGATAGGTACAAACACAATACAAACGTGACTCTATAGCCTGCTTCATGCAGACGATCATTACAAACTATTAAATATAGCCTTTGTTTTCATTGCTACAGAAGCATTCATACATAGTACATGGAAATATACACATACACAATTAACCCACCATAATATACCATAAGTTAGTATACTATCTAATTGTCATTAATAATTCACAAAATAACATTATTTATTGACATAAAATGTTTAGGTGAAAATGAAATCGGCAAGGCGTGTTCGGGTACATGAAGATGCTATACGCCATAGGTAATATATATCTATATTTTTTTCATGATTGTAGATCTTGCGACCTTTTTATTTTAAACCTCCCTTAATTTGCCCTTAGCTGAAATTAACTTCTGAAAAGTATATATCCTAACAAATACCTAGTTTTTATTTGCTATGATTTGTAGTTAGTTTAAGGTCATATACTGATTAGAAGGTTGACTGTACATATACCCGTTTGTGCTAGACTCGCGAGATATTGGGTAGATGTTTTCTAGCTAGTAAAAATATCTATAATAGCACAATAAATTTTCTGTCAAAAGATGACTGTCATAAATCTGTATATACTTAAATCACACTTAACTTTTTAACTTTATTTACACTTTAACATTATGATACCTATTTGTTTCTCTTTAGTGTTTCCCTTTTTTCTCTTTTTGGTTTTGACCTGATACAATTGTTATAGAAAACCCTTAGATAGATTATTCATTTAGTAAATAAAGAGATATAAAATAAATTGATACAGATGAATGGGATACGTTTAGAATGCTGTAATTCTCTTGTTTCATAATATATATGTACATATATATTTTTTATGCGATGCAACGAAACGAGCAGACGGGTCACCTGATGGTAAGTGACTACCGCCGCCCATGGACACCCGCAGCTCAAGAGTCAAAAGTGCGTTGCCGGCCTTTTAGGTAGGAGTACGCTCTTTTCTTGAAGGTTTGAAGGTACAAATTGTCGCCTGCCGTATTTCCGAACCGATACGCGGTTCGGAAATACGGCAGGCGACAATTTGTTCCATAAGCTGGTTGTGCGAGGCAAAAAGCTTCTGGAGAAGCGCACAGTGGGGGAGTGCCAATCGTCCAGGTGATGGGGATGGATATTTTGTCGCGTAAGATGATGGCGGAAACGTGCAGCCGGTTTAAGTCCGAACAATTCCTCTGAACACTCACCATGATACAAGCGATAGAGGATGCAGAATGAAGCTGCATCTCTACGCAACGCCAAGGTGTCAAGTCGATCAGAAATATCTTGGCAGTCGATGATGCAAGTCGTTCTCCGTTGAATGCGGTCAAGAGGGAGAAGCTGGTACTGGGGTGCACCTGCATAGAGATGAGAACAGTATTCCACGTGTGGCCGAACCTGGGCCTTATAAAGTTGCAGGCGGTGGGCCGGAGTAAAATACTGTCTCGATCTGTTTAGCACACCAAGCTTCTTTGAGGCTAATATGGCCTTACTCTCTAAGTGACCGCGAAACTGGACTTCACTTGATATATCGACGCCAAGGATTCCGATACTGCTGATGCAGTTAGGGAAGTGCTCTCAAATTGAGGTGATACGACCATGGCATCCTTTTAGCGGTGAACGCGCAAACCTGTGTCTTCGTGGGATTGAAATGGACTAGGTTAAGTCGACCCCAATCTGAAACTTTTGATAAAGAAGTTTTGATTTCAGACACAAGTTTGGATCGGCTTTCGATGACGTTTATCCGAGAAATGTTAGCGCGACCGGTGTAAAGGGCATCACTCGTGCTATCGTCCGCATAGCAATGGATGCTGCTAATCTGCAGCATGTCATTGATATGCAGAAGAAACAGCGTGGGTGATAGCACACAGCCTTGTGGGACACCAGAATTAACAGACTTGGAGTCAGAGCATACACCGTCAACAACGACCTTGATGCTTCTGTCTGTAAGAAAACTGGTGAGCCAATTGCACAGTTTCTCGAGAAGCCCATAGGAAGGCAGCTTCGCAAGGAGCGCTTTATGCCAGACCCGATTGAAGGTCTTCGCCACGTCCAAACTAACAGCCAACGCTTCCCCCTTGGTCTCGATCGCCTGTGCCCACCGGTGAGTCAAGTATACGAGAAGATCACCAGCTGAACGACCCCGACAGAAGCCGTATTTTCTATCATTTAGGAGCTGATGGTCTTCTAAGTACCGGAGGAGCTTGCAGTTAATAATGGATTCCATTATCTTGGAGAACAAGGAGGTGATGGCTATGGGTCTGTAGTTGGACGGATCCGAGCGATCTCCTTTTTTAGGGATTGGGTGCATTAGAGCTGTCTTCCATGAGTTCAGGACTACGCCAAGAGAGTAGGAAAGCCGATAAAGGCGCGTTAAAACCGGTGCTAACTCTGGAGCACACGTCTTCAGCACGATAGGAGAGATTCTATCGGGCCCACTCGACTTAAGAACGTCGAGGGAAAGAAGCGCTTTACATACTGCCTTTTGTGTACACCGGTCTTCCGGCATGCGGCTCTCGCACTGCGGCATGGTCGGTGGTACGTTTCCCCCGTCGTCCAGGGTCGAGTTGGACGCAAGGAGTTTGCCCAGAAGATCGGCTTTTTCTTTAGCGTCGTGGGACAACGAATTATCTCCTATGTGCAGAGGTATAATGATCAGATACATCAACATCTCATGATTGATAGATCACATATTGTTCCTGTTCAATATTTTAAAATAAAAAACAAAAACAAAGTGAACATTGACTAGGTGACTGACGTAGTAGACAACGTTTACGAATGTTCATTTTAGGTAGAACACTCGCTAATTACAGGGTAGGCAGCTAATCCTTGCAAAATGCCTCAATCGCAGTTTTCTGTAATCGTTATACACTGTCTATGGAGGGTTTCTAATTTTGTATTGGGTCTATAATTTTGTAAAGGTTTAAAATTAAGTGTTAACACTTTAAGTGCACTTAGTTAAGCTTTTAAATATGAAGTCTTAATATTATCAAGCTTAAGGAGCATACTTTTAAGACATGAAATATTTAGGAAAGTTCAAAGGTTAATGACGAAGAACATGGTAAAGATTATCTCTGCATAATTCCCTTCTTAAATTAACTTAATTTGCATGTTTTAGATAGATTTACATGTTTTTTCTACATTTCCGTTTTTATCTTTTTCGAGCCAAAGTGAAATTAAAATCTCAAAATATGGTTAACAATATAAATTACTATCTTATAGAAAAAATACTGTCTATATTATGATGATATTTTGATACAATGAATGATATTTTTATAATTTGAAGCATTTTGATATCTTTACTGAAATGATAGCGCCTAAAACCACAATACACTCATTACATACATACTTCGTTACTGCGTCTTACAGCCAAAACCTTTTTACAATTTTAGACTGAAAGTATAAATACAGTGGAAAACAGTATTAAATACAGTAACTAAGCAATGAGCAAAAGAATATACTACATATGCAAGCAAGCAAGTAAAGCGATTCACATTGGTAGGTGTATTAATTTTAATGACGTGTTGATTTATTTACGAAGGCGTAGAAAAATATTATTTTCATTATAAAGTACAAAAACCGTTGTCTACGGTTACGTATCAAAATTATTGGGCACTTTGATATAATACTATAATAATAATATAATACTTGAATATAATTTACACCTTTCGTGGAGAAAAATTAACCACATATTTTAATGACGTTACTATACAAGTGCTTTATTACTTTCATGCATTTAGGCATAAATATACATGACGGTTACGTGTATCATGAGTCCTGCTGTCCTGCAGCATCACTGCACGGCCAATAATACAAGTTTGAATTGGCCTAAAATCTTTTTATGGTGAGGCCCTCCTTTTATAGACAATATACCATGAGTGGAGTACTGTAGATAACCGATATATTTTAAATTACGGTTCACCATAACTTCTTGTTCTATTTCTTATTTTATAATGTTAAAATGATACCGTGAAATTCAGATACTGCTGTTGTATGTATAACAGAATTTTACTTAATTCTTAAGAAGTTTTTGAACGGTATGGCAGGCTTGCGTATAAAAATCAAACATTACAAGCAAAAGTTCACGGTCAAACTACTATAGTACATAGGATCCGTACAGTCCTCGGACGTGTATGTAATGGCGATGTAGCAATGTAGAAATCCCTCATTTCAATTAAAACATTTACCTACTTCTTAAAACTTCTAAATACATGTCATAAAATACGATTCTCACCAAATTGCAGCAGGCATTCTCTGTCGTAGTATCTCATATACTGTCCATTATAAATATACATACATGTATGAATCTATGCAAAGGTAATTATAGATATATTATACAAACAAAGATAATTATAGCCTACTGTAATTAAAGCTCGCATACCTTGTTCAATAGCCAATTAATATTATTTAAACCCCGTGTTGCCTGATTTATTTATTTACTTGAATAGCTTTACGTTCCTAACACACTTCACCAGATATAGTCTCAAATGCTTCTCTTGTGTTTGGTCAAATCACCGAAGAGTAGTGTATTCGGAACAAACATTTACAGTTACAATTAATAACTATTAATTATATCTACACAATTAAACGAAATTTCAAGTTATAAAAATTAAGATACCTAAAAAAACGACCAAAAGATACCTAAAAAATTGGAAATATTCTATACCTTAAACATTATAATTTACTGATTTTATTCTAATTTTTTGGTAGACTGATATACGAGTATGAGTAGGGTGGATGTACCGGTCTCAAAATTTATGGACAAAAAAATACTTAAAAATGTTGTTAAATATCTTTATTGTTGTTATAAAACTGTTGGCTTGCACATTTTTCGTTGAATGGTCACAGTTTAATTTTTTTCTAAATCCCTATAGAATGGGGATGGTATATTATAAATATCGTCCGTATATATTTATAAATATCGTCCTCACTGTACCGAAAGAATTTCTTTATTCTATATAGTTTTACGGTTTTTCATAAATATTGGCCATGATACTGAAAGTAAAATGAATAATTTTCCCACTGCAGGATTGGAAAAACATCTGTTTAGAACAATTATATTATTTATGACTTATATCAGCAATAAGTCTAAGTCATAGTATTTTTTATTTTGGAATCGTGTGGTGCATGACCCCCAATATGGAGACTTAAACGGCTCGCAATGCTTTGAGTCTCCGCCCATATTGGGGGTCATGCACCACACGATTAAGACCGCCAGGGGCGATGAATCATTAGAGGATACCGTACGATATCCTTCGAAGCGGCGAGTCTCCTAGCCGATTCTGCTACATGCAACCTGGATGCCAAAGTCCTTGGAACTATAGCCCCAAATTGCATATACATATATAGTATGTATAAATACCTGTTGTGCAATTTAGCCCTGGAGCTGAAAACTGGGAAATCGAAGCGCAACGGTCTCAGCTCCACCAGGTTCTAGAGAAAGATTGGTAGAAATGACTTGAGCGACCAAGCGCAGGGCACACCTCAATTGTGGCGATAAGACCCATCATGTAGGTTTGGCTGGTGAGGCAACATGGCATCATCTCCTACCTGCTGACACAGGTGCTCACCGGTCACGGCTGCTTTGTTAAGTATCTGTTTCGTCACTCAGCACTCTCCCGTCCCACAAATGACGCAGCAGGCGTCGGAGAGTAAATAATGATCTCCAACCTCCATGAGCACTGGTCTGGGGGTAGAGAGACTGGGCTAAGCGCTACCCCAGCAGAAGCAAGCCTGAGATGGTGGCGCGACACAAGTGTTCCACGCGCGCCTCTTTGATCTGAAGGAGGTAAGGCCCCATACATATACTCTAATGTGTGGTCGCCTGCTAATCAGTTGGCCAAGGTCTGCTGGGGTTCCCGAAGGCTTCCTTCGTAGGGGGTATCCCGGTGTCCCTGCAATAGACGCACTCGCACGCTATTGATACTTATGATACTGCTGTGTATGTCCTCTGTTGGTGATCCGAAATAAAACTAAATAAACAACAGTTTCATTCATTGAACTCTTTTATTTTGACATTTGAGTAAAAGAGCACAACAATTAAATAAATGGTTTCTATTTTTTCTCTAGCTATGGAGTCCTAAAATGAGTAACACAACTAGGTATTTTTTATCTACGTAGCATACTTTTCTAAGAAAAAATAATGACTCGTGGCAGTCGGCTTACTCACTGTATAATTAAAATAAATGACATATATTTTTGTGTATATTTAGTCTGTCTAACAAGTACTGACGGAGCCTGTCTGTATGTGTCATTTATAACTATTATTAGTATGAATAGCAATGATATAAAATCAACCACTAAGCTTAGTGGTTGATGTATAAACACATCGGTGTAAATTAGCAATTTACACCGGTGTGTTAAAACCGGTGTGTTTCCGGTGTGTTTAATCAGCATTCCTTTTTATTTTTTGTCTTGACAATGTCAATTTCATAAACACTCTTTGGTAGATTACTTTAATTGTTAATTTTAAAATTTTTATTCATGAATGCACGCTATTCTTTTCTTGAGTAGACAGAGATAACAGTTTTCACATAGTTTTTACCCACCTCTTAAAAATTATCTATGGTTATTTTATAAGACCTTTCATCGTTATTCTGACCTGTCCTTTTAACAAAAGTCGGTTAAAGTATAATCGCTTGCAAACTTCTTGAACAAATAGTATTTTGCGTAATAATAGTATTTGCGAGCGAAAAAATAGTATCCAAATATATTTATTTATATAATTGTGAAACTGTCTTTTTTTTTGTGTGTATTATTTTTAAATACAAAAACATCATATGGGCATTTAATTACTTTATTTAATTTCTATTGTAAAATTACTGCTATATTACACCCCAAAGTAAAACATTTCTTATTAAAAATAACGATAAACAATTTTCAGGCTGCCACAAAAGATATAATTGCCTTTGGTACTAAATATATATGTCCATATTCTTGATCCCAGAATTTACTATTGAGGTAAACAAGATAATTCCATTAGTTCAAAACCAGCACAAGCAGAACTGGTGCTAGGTATAGGTTCAAAAAAAGGCATTGGCTAGGAGTTATTTCACTATCATATCATCATTCATTCGAGTCATCGTCACTATCGTCATCAATCATCATCATCAAAAAATTATAAATTCATCAGTGACCGAATCTACAATATGATCACTTTTCACATAATCCTCCTCAATCTCTCCAACTTTCGACATAGTGTTTCCTATTCGCTAGCGCCCATTTTAGCAACCTTCTCCTTCACAAGAACTTTGTTGGTGTTCCAGTTAACATCTTTGTTTCGACCGAACAACGAATAAAACTAACACGATTCCCGATAGATTTTATTTTACCAAAGAGTACCAGTGTAGGAAACTGAAAAGAAAATCGTACTCATTTACTTGTCTGACTTAAAATTATCTTTGAGTTAAAAGTTTCACAACCAATCCATTCTTAGAAGAGCCTGGAAACTATCTATGTTAAATGTAGTTAGCAACACTTTCTACTTCTTATTGTGCAGGGTTATTAATTTTTAGCAACACTCTTCATAAAATGTGTAAGTCACATTTCTTATCTTTATAACAATATCACTATTCAGAATGTAATTAAAATAATCGGCTTTCCTTATCTGTAGGCGTAATCTCGAAATCATGGAAGACAGCTTTAGTTCACCAGATCCTTGAAAAAGGTGACCGTTTGGATCCGTCCAACATAGCCATAACCTCCTTGTTCTCCAAGAGAATGGAATCCCTCATCAACTGCCAGTTCCTCCAGTACTTAGAAGACCACTAGTTCATTCGGGTCTGGCACAAATCGCTACTTACGAAGCTTCCTTCCGATGGGCTTCCCGAGAAACTGTGTAACTGGATCACCAGTTTTCTCACAAACAAAAACATGTTCTGATTCCAAATCTGTCAATGCTAGTATCCCCCAAGACTGTGTGTCATACAGTTTCTTACGCATATCAATGATATGCTGCAGATTAGTAGCATCCATTGCAATGCGGACGATAGCACGAGTGATGCCCTTTATACCGGCCGCGCTAACATTTATCGGGTAAACGTCATCGAGAGCTGATCCAAACTTGTGTCTAAACTCGAAATCTTTTTAGAAAAAGTTTCAGTTTTGGGGTCGACTTAATCTAGTCCAATATTGGGGAGGTGATACGGTCACCTCAGCTCGAGAGCATTTCCCTAACTGCGTCAGCCAGCATCGGAATCCCTGTCAATATATCGGGCAAAGTCCAATTTCGCGGTCACTTCACACAGAGCTCACACAGAGGGTAAGGTCAAATAGGCCTCGCAGAAGCTTGGTGTACTAAATAGATTATCGCGACAGTATTTCACTCTAGCCTATCGCCTGCAACTTTATAAGGTTCACAGGTTTACAGGTTCTCCCGCATATGGAACACCGTTCTCATCTCTATGCAGAGTCACCCCGGTACAAGCTGCTCGACCGTATTCAACGGAGAGCGACTCGCATCATCTATTGATAGGTTGTTTAGCATTAAGTGGAGATGTAGCACCAATCTGCATTCTCTATCGCTTGTATCATGAGTAGCGTTCGAAGGAATTGTTTGGACTTATACCTTCATTTGATACATTATTAAAGTTGGAAAAAAAAGAATACTCCACAGGTTATTTTTCAACCGACTTCAAAAAGGAGGTGGTTCTCAATTCGATTTTATTATTTTTTATGTTTGTTACCACAGAACTTTCGACTGCGTGAAACGATTTCGACGATTTTCTTGCTTCCCGTGTGGTCCCATTTTAATTTGGTCCAGTTCTGACAATGATATCCAAGAAAACCATATAAGTCTTAAATGTTATGATAGACGCATTGAATTCGGTTTTCTACTTTTTGATGTTGTTGATTATTTATTTACACTTAATGCACAAGACGCACTTAATGCCTAAGGTATTCTCTGACAGTCAACCTTCAGGGTACAGGGAAAGCTCTAACTAGGTATATTTAAACACTACAATTCAAAAGACAACACATAACATGAAAAACATAAAAACATTAAAACTAAGCGATACTTAAACAGAAGAAGGTTAAACTTACATACAAATGTTATATATATACAAATATAATACGCATACCTAACGGATAACTACATAGTTAGTTAGCAGTACCCTTCGACTAACAGTAAGACTCAGATGTCGATAAAAAGAATTTCATAAAAATATAACTCTGTTGTTTGAACGTGTGAACCACGGAGCCTGTAGAATGAGAGTATGGAGAGTATGCAATAGATGGACGTAACAATATTATATCTAAAGAACTTTTGTAGACGCTTGAGCAATTTGCATTTCATTACTATTAATTGAAGTTTTACTTAGCTGTTTACTTCTGGCCCCACGTAATGCCGCTAGACCTGGAGCTCTCGTCTGGTGCCAGCAAATGTCGCGGCGTTTTGTTTTCTTTTACTACGTATGGACATAATATACACCCTAGGATGTACATTTACTCTGTAATATTATATGTAAAAATAATTGGATAACAGTTTAGGTTTATATAGAATGGGCCACTTGACTAATATTTTTGACAAATATTATTCAACAAATGATTGAATCCCTACTTGGTCCTATTTGGTCTAGGAACCCGAAATATAACAATTTAATTGAAAAATGTTTCCTATTAAATTAAATTAATAAACCCTGTTTTTTATTTTAAACTTAAAACGTTGAAAAGGCTATCGGCCAAGATGTGACGTTACACAATTCGTATTTATTTCACAAATCGTTTTTTATTTAAAGTAAGTGTGATGTCCGTTGCCGTCGTGGCTGGACGACATACTCCTTGAGGAAGGTCTCCCGTCGGGACCGAAACTAGTCGGTCGTCCCCTATATACACACGTGAGTGAATTAGTATATTTAAATAAAATATATACCCTATAAGACTGTCTGAAATAAGTTGCAACTGGGCTATGAAAAAGGTATATGTTACGTTAAGTTAGTATGTATGGCTAAGTTAGTCGTGTAATGCTTATATATCTAACTGTTTCGTTAATTAAGACTCTAATAAAGAATAGTGGCCTTCGACGACAAAAGGTCACCCCGTCGTCGGTATATGACCAGAATCATCACCATTATTGTCCGTTATAGCACGTCCACTGTTGAACAAAGGCTTTTACGATGACTTTTAGTACCGTTATTCTGTTTTATTGAAATTCATAGAACAAATAGTCTTTAAAGTATATATAATATAGAATGTGTTAGTATCCGCGGTCTGTAAAATGGTGAATGTTTTCAAAAAATTACGTTAAATGTTTTTCTGAGTCAAGAATCATAACTTTTGTAGTGTACGTACGTATTACACGTGACACATGCACATAATATGTATATACAATATCTAAGCTATCTAATAAATTTATTTTTATATATTTTTACTTTACATATGACTTGATGATGATTGATGATGAGGAATCTTTGACAGCAATAACATCCAAGTACAGTGCTGGATTTACTCCATGATAAGAAAATCATCTAAACGTTAAGACAACGTTAAAAAAAAGAATTTTATGTTTCTCAATATAATCGTAGCTATCTGATCTAATTTGTAAATAAATATATCAGAAGCACATTTACTATTTATGTTGAATGTAAATAAATCTCAATAAATTAATTTGTAATAAATAACTTACTTCAGACATCGTACACATGGCTATCAGATTCAATACTATACTGATAAACATACTTAGGATATGTAGATATACAAACATATTATAGATAAATTGCCCAGTGGAAAATTACCCCACGACCTCTATCTAAAAAAAAATACTGCTATAAACACCATTATTTTTTTTACCTTCTATCAAGAGTTCATTTCGTTAATGTCTTATAGCAACTTTTGACAGAAACAATTTTATGATCACTATTGGTATTGTCTGCAACCTAAATTAACTCATAATAATAGTGTGACCAACTGTAACCAATTACTCCGGGTTAGCACAAAGATGTGGATATCTAACATAATTTATTGATAGTAAAAATAAGATTGGATCAAAACGTGATCCCTGAGGAGAGAACCGGCGGGGCGAGGTCATTACAACCATTGACTCGTTCTTGTTTTATCACTACCTACGCCTTATTTCAGTTCAACGAAGTCCATCGGAAAAAAATCTATTCTTTAGTCTGTCGCCACATTAAATTAAGTTCTGGAGAAACTCGTGTTTCAAGTTAATGAAGACGTTCCTAAGGACATTTTTTATATTAGAGGTGGACAGACGAACCGACGGGTTACCTGATGATATCTAACAACCGCCGTCCATGGACACTTGCAACACGAGTGCGCTGTCCGCCTTCGAGGGTGATGAGGGGTGACGGGTGTGAAAGGGGAGATGGAAAAAGGAGAGGGGAACAGAGGAGTTGAGCCTCCGGAAACCTCACAAATTTCGGGGAACTTACTAATACTTTCGTAAATAATCTATAAATCTATTTATATATCACTCTTTCGCAAAATATTCGTAAGTTTGACAGTCTGTATTAATATAATAAAATTATAATTATAATTGTGCATAAATAGTGTAAAATAAATAAATGCGGTAACTTAATTATAGATATGCTTTTAGGTCCCGTTTAGATACAATCTTTTCTATATAAGTAATTATTAATATTTGTTTATCTATATAATAACGTCATTATTTGGGTCTTTGCTACAAACTATGAGTACATATATTATATAGAATACGAATCTACGTCGCGGCTAAACTCATAAAAAGAGAAGTAAACACTTAACTTTGAGAGACACAAATGTATTCGCAGTCTACTCAGATATTCTTTATTTATTAAAAAACCCGACTTCATAACTAACTTCCACACGTATATTTTTTTTATTGTTTTATGCGATAGGGGGCAAAAATTTCCTATGCCACCGAAAAATTCATGAGAGGAACAAAACGTAAAAATAGTCAAAATAATAGCAATATCCTCGTCGAGTTACGTGAATGCATTTATAGATTCGGCTTTCAGTTTATAACAGCGCCATAAATAGCAATAGTTTCACATAGTCTACTAACTGTAATCTGCGAACATTTCCTTTGGGAGTGAAGCCTGCAACATAAACATTTTTAAGGATCTCATGTCATATTAAACAAAAGTACTTTCTGAAATTTGCACTACTGTATTTCACAAAACCGGCATCCACCATTTAATACTTACCTAATTATTTTACGTAAGCTTTTCTGATACGGTACTTTAATCACAACTTTTTTTTTGCATAATTTCTGGGATTAAGGAAAAGCGGAAGTGATTTTGAAAGCTCATTGGAATAACTTCAAGTCTAACTATCTATCAAAATACGACATGTAATAGACAATACTGTAAAATACTTACTCAAGTACTTTTTATAAAAGAATTTGACAAGTAAATATATTGAGAAAACGGCATTACACAATGCAAAATGAAATATATAGTGTACAATTTTATACAATTTATATAGTTTTAGATGTAGTTAGAATTTAGTTGAGGTTGTAATAATAAAGATATTTAGTATTACAACAAAGGAGCAAATGATTTAAAATTAAACTTTTCTATTTCACAACATTTTTCGAAGTTCAGTACTATCCAACATAATAGTACAAACACGTTTAACATTTTAGACCATCAAATGATATTTAAGCTTTTAATGCACAGATATGCAATAATTAATGCACACTTATCGACTTCACCAATGAACCTCAACGCCTGCACCCATAAAACAGAAACTCATTTACCAGGAGAGCAAATTTTCACACCAGAGGTAATTAACTTCGTAGATACACATACACGTGATATTATATTCAGAATTAAGGGCAAAACTTTGACACGAAGCCGGCTTCGTTAAGGGTGCGTTCTTGGTCTTATAACGTCTTGTTTATGTATTATGACTTCGTTCACTGACAGTATTGCAGCATAGTTCATAGTTATATTATAATATTATCGTTTACTTTAAGTAATAGCTAGGTGTGTATGTAAAATATTTACGTTTTTACAAATGAGTCGTAATTTCAAGTACTGAATTTTCATGTAGCCTCTAAGTAAATTCGCGCCACAAATTATCATGAAAACCGCTTTTACTTAACCCAACCTAATTTTGTATTCTTAATTTGACATCGAGGTCACATTGTAATTTCAGTATAAAATATTCATACAAAATTCCATGATGGTCTGAACAAAAGTATTTTACAACCTGGAACACTTACATAAACATATTTTAATATAAGTACAAGTAATATACGTTTAGTAAAAGAAAAACGGGACGAAAAGTGTAATTGTACAATTTCTTTTCTACGAGAAATCCAATTGCTATCATGTTTTTGTAGGAGTAGATTATCACTTTAATAATATAGTTAGCATATTTAATTCCCATAGGAAGAGCTCATTAGACCGGTTTAGAATCTAATTTCTCGGTTTTGCTTTATAAGGCTGATTGTAATTGTCAAGCTGTAAATTAATGCCAGTACTTTGTCGTAATATAGCGTAGAGTGTAACTTAATTATTCAAATACATATACTTTATGAAAATAATAACGTCTTCCATTTCAGAAAATATTTTGCAATATTCGGAATTGAGACAGAAATGTAATTTACAGAGGTGTATATGGATACAGACATTTGTATATCTTTGGTTACGTAAAGGGTAGCAAATATATAATTTCAGCTTACGCGTAGCGGTTGCTACTAGAAGTTATAAGATGTTTGTGTATAGGATCGTCACCACTGCTGGCAAGAAGGCAGGTTTATCGTAACGATTTCATCGCTTTGCCGAGTTGTTGATAAACAGAACTGTAGTCGCGTCATCAAGCGTTTACGACTACTACATACTACCCACTCTAACATGCATCACTGAATAAACTATAACATACGGTAATGATTGTCTTAATTATTACTTGTCTCATTACACAGCGGTTCTATTTCACAACACACCATCTTAAGACAGTTTTATGTATTAACTGATATACCTAGTTCACAAACACTGTTCTTGTTTGTTATTTATTACAGTTTAGCAATATTCACAATAAACAGTATTATTTATAGCTATGGAATGTGTTTCGTTCTATGCCTCGTGCATTGCCTAACATTGGATGTCTCGCTAGCAGAATTGTTTTGAACAAAGCACTTTCCGCGGCACGCGATTTTATTGAATTTGTATCTGCAAAAAGTCGTTAGCGTTAAAAGGGAACAAACGTCTGTATTGTTTAACACAGTTAACGTACACAAGGTACCCAAGCGGCGCACGTAAGGGCTCAATTAGTTTTTGTTATAAGGCCATTTAACTACGAATTGCCTTCTCGTGCAGTACAAAATCATCTAAAAAACAGTTTTGCGATTATTCTCAACACGATACACTATAATTTTGATAGGTTTAGCAAATAATAAAAGACAATGATGAGATCCAGAATATAGCTTCTAGTTACAATTGCTACGAGCGCTTTATTGCCGATGAGCAGTTTTTTACATAATCCAGTAATCCGGTAGACTATTAAAATGCACTTAATGAGCTTTAGAGGAAGTATATTGTGGCTCTGTTGAGCGTAGTTACGGTATCGTTGGTTGCAGTGAGTGTAAGAGTGGCGGCGACCGGCTGGCGACGCCGCGGATGTCGCTTCTTGGCAAACCGCTCAGCTACCGCGCCACGCGACGCGACGCGCGATACCGCCGCCTACAGTCCAAGTTCTACAATTTTCTTGAACGGCCCAGAGGTGTTAAAGCTGTCCTTTATCACATGATCGTGTAAGTTATTCCTAACTAATTATGGATTACTAATATTGATTTTGACGATTTTATTTTGTGAAGTGAAACTTTACAAATAAGAGACATTAAATCAATTTAAAGATGTGCATTCCTTGCCATAATGACATTTTGACATTAATATATTTTAACATAATACATTTTCTAAGAGCCGTTCTAAAAGAAAAATTTAAAAAATCTTTAATACTAATCTAATCCAATAAGAATACTCTAGGGCCCCTTAACTTGTAATCCGGCCTAATCGTTTGTCAATATTTGCGCCAACTATCTTATAGTTAATCGATCGACATCAATCGATTCATGATTAATAAAAATATGTAGTTTGTAATTTGTTCATATTTATTTCAATGGCAGTATAATAGCAAATTAAAATGGGAAAAAAGAAATATTATCGACACATTCAAATAGCATACGTACATATACTCGTATACGACTATGTGATTATGATTAAAGAGCATCAGTATGTTGTATACCTACGACACTTTCAATGGGTAAATTTATAACCTATTACATAGGTTCGTTAATCAGTCGCAAATTAAATCTAACGAGTTAAATAGACGTGGTCTTAATCGTATTTGACAATTAAGCAACATATTCAGCGCCAAAATTCGATTACGTCACACCCACATCGCTCGCAATCTGGTGCTCTAGTTATAATTCACAAGATTAATACTGATATTTCTGTGTGCAGGTTTCTTATGGTGTTTATGTGTTTATCGCTGTCAGTCTTCTCTACAATCGAAGAATACGAAGCAAAAGCAGGCATTGTCCTGTTCTACATGGAGACAGTTGTTGTTATATGGTTCGCTATCGAATTCGTTTTAAGGTAAGTTTATTATATTACCTGTATAGATAAATGTATTGATTTCAGAGGAGGTAAAAATGTAAACAATTACTAAAAATGAAGACCAGATAACTCAAAGCTTATTCATTATTGAGGACCGGATTAATGTATGCAAAATATGCATGGAAATTTGTAAAATGTAAAACAACATCGTTTTAGAAAGAAACAATATAGTTTTTATGTATAGTTTTCAATCAATCAAAGTGTTTTTATAAATCAAAATTGTATGTGTATTTGAAGAAATATTGGTTTGAGAATTTATTGTTACACTTATCAATAGGGTAACCTACCCAAAAATATAATAAATAGGTACGACGAAAACATGCATCATCATAAGATATAATATGCAATTACCACTGAGTACATTTACTGTATACATTTATTATTTATCTTGAAATTAACGTATTGGGAGATTACTTGTGTTCATTTATTATTGTTTCACTTTATTTAACGTTAAACGTATTGTACTTCACCTTATTCTAATCCCTAAACATGACGTCCTGGACCCATATAAACTACTCATATCAAATACCTAAGAAGTATCGAGTTTGAAAATGTCTGAAACAGTTATAATCGTTATGTGCTCAAAGAAAACCATTTTAAATGAGAAACGTCATTCAGCCACATGACCAAAACTATTGACCTACAGTTCTAAAATAGCCCTCATGAAACATAAATATGACTTTTCATTTTATCTTTTTATCTGTTAATATTTCTTTTTAAATAAATAAATAAATTTTAGAATAAAAGTCTATGCTATTATTTAAGGACCGCGAAACTAGTCGGGTATTCGAAATACATACGTGAGTAAAACCGTATATCCCCCAAAAAAAGTTTTTAATTTTATGAGAATTTGTTTTGCTAATTAAAAAAAAAAATATTATATTAAATATAATAGTGTCCAGGGTCCGTATTAGCAGATTATACAATAGGTATAGGTACTTACATTTTCTTATCGGATTTCATGTTTGTATTACAGTATACGATATATATAACTGCGTGAAAAGTCATACTTATACCCCGAGATCCAGCGATATGATTTAAATTTTTATTATTAATTTATGTAATAGCTCGACCACATCAGCTGTATTTACATATTGTTAATTAACGTTAGATGGCAGTAGGCCAAAAAATTTGAGAAATGTATTTCTATCAGACATTTTTCCGTCTTTTTCGCTCATACAACTATTATTTTTTTATATTATATAGACAGACGAACAGATGGATCACCTGATGGCAAGTAACAACCGCCGACTATGGTCACCCGCAACTCGAGAGTCGCAATTGCGCCGCCCGCCTTTGATGGTGATGTGGGATGAGGGGTTGCGGGCAGGGGTATGTAAACCAAGTAATGTTTTCTGTGAGGCCGTGGTACCGCACCGGCCGAGCCGGCCTATTTGTGCCTAAGCATGGCTCTATCATTGTCAGGTTAGTTCAGTTTCACAAAGGAATGAAAAGGAAAGAAGCAGGAACATATGTTTAAGCTTTTATGTCGAATATGGCAAGAGCCACAATTTTGTAATAATTTCGTCAAATCTTCTCTTTGAAATGAAAAACATATATTCAACTGGCTTGTTTATTGTCTATGAACAGTCTATTGCAATCTTATAAAACAATGACATGTCCGTATACCTCTGGCTACATATTCGACTGCACCGATGGCGCAATTGTTTAAATGGTTACTTCACCACTAAGCTGCCACACCGAGTGTTATAGGTTCGATCCCCGCGATACAGGAATTAATCCTTGTTGCTTCGTTGTTGTTGTATATTAAAATATATATATATATATTAGAGGTTGAAATTCTTAATGATCTTTTGTTACTCAACCTGTTATCTTAATACCGTTTTATATTGAATATTTAAACATTACTGGAATACAATATGCGTACATTTATTATATTAATACACATTAATACACATAATTTTTTTGTGATGTGATGCGAGTGAAAGCAAAATTAGTGTAGATGAAATAATGGAAGCAATGAAGAGTTTGAAAGTAGGAAAGGCTGCAGGGTGTGACCGGATTACAACCGAGATACTAGAAGCTGGAAAAGTTGGACCAGCTGAACCGCCTTTTCAACCTTTGTTGGAGGAACGGCCGAGTGCAAAGTGATTGCTGCAAGGCTGTAATCGTGCCGTTGTTTAAGGGAAAGGGTCACAGCAGGATTGTAAAAACTACCGGGATGTCAGCCTCCTAAGCGTAAAATTGTATGTAAAGGTATTAATTGAAAGGGTAATGAAAGAAAACTATGAAAGGGTATGGGTTGTGCAAGCTGGATTTAGAAAAGGAATGGGATGTACGGACCAGGTTTCTTCCTTGCGAGGCATAACCGAAGTTTTTGGTCAAAAGTCAAAAAATTCACTGCGTATTCGCGGATTTGCAGAAAGCCTACGATCGACTGGAGAGAGATGAATTGTAGAGGGTTTTATCGGTGAATGGGGTAAACAGCGGACTGATCCGAGCACTGAAAACTCTAAATGAGAATTCCAGTGCTTCTGTCAGGGTGGACGGTGCCTACACTGATTGGTTTAGGATTGAAAAAGGTCTTAGACAGGGATGTGTAGCTTGGCTGTTTAACTTATTCATTGTCTGAAGGAAATGAAAGGGAAAGAATGTGGCTTGAGAATTATTGTGAGCAAGACGAAAACTATGGTTTTTGAAAGAGATGAAAATATAACGTTTTGTGAAATTATGATGGGTGGTAAAAAAGTGGAATAAACGGATGAATTTGTATATCTGGGATCAAAGTTTACTAGGGACGGAAAGTGTAATGGTCATATAGAACGAAAAGTGAGTGCGAGTAATGCGATCAATGGTGCATTGCATACTTTTATGACCAGCCACAGAGTCTCTGTGCATAGAGGTGTGTTGTGTGTGCTGGCAGAAGAAACATGAAAGTAGAATTAATGCGGTAGAAATGAGAGCATTGTGGAGTATAGCTGATGTGAAATTGATCGTTAAAAATGTATATCCGCGGATACGGATCTGGATACGAATATTTGGTGTCAATATCTGCGGATACGGATACGGATCTGGATACAGTTATTTGGTGTCAAAATCCGCGGATACGGATCTGGATACGGTTATTTGGTGTCAAGATCAACAGTTATGGATCTTACTTATACGGTATCGGTGCGCGTGTCCTTGAAACGATAGTTGATGCCACTTGACGCTTTGCCTGACAGGACATATTTTGACTTGCATTGCTTGGGTCTTTCTTTTGTTTTGTTTATAATATATGTATCATTTATTATTTTATAAGAACTTCCTATAACAAATGTTTAAATATATCATTATTTTAATAAGCTTATCACAAGGATTTGTGCCTGATCTCAGTATAAAGATAGTTTATTTAGTAAGTACCTTTGTGTATAGTAAGTATTGGAATGGTATTTTACTATTGTATTGTGCCAAATATTTGATTTTAAGGTATAAAAAATAGTCTGAATTGAATTTAAGTTATTCATTGCTACGTAATTATATATATATATATATATATTATAATAAAGATCCATAAGAGATCCCCCAAAAAAGTAACGGATACGGATACGGATATCCGGCACATCGCTAGCCACTACCTGCAAGACGGCAACAAGTTTTCGAATAAAATAGCACATATATGTTATTTATCAAATTACTTATAATATAAAAATGTAATCAAACTTTGAAAAGAAAATGGCTTGAATTTCTACTTCAAATACTAAACTTTTTCCCTGACCTTACATCATATATAGGTAGTAAAATATTAGTCAACCGCTATTCAACTCGAATAACTTCCCATTATGTTCCGAAAGTAGAAACGTAAGTTAATTGAACTACGATCAAAAACTAACGTTTAAGTCAACACCTACAGGCAAAGTGATCTTGAAAGAAGTGAAATATCTTTCACATTAATCTAATGCTAGAAAGAGAATGGAGAAAGAGCAAATAATAGGTTTCAGGGTAGAGGAAGTTGACATAAGGAAGAAAGCGTATAAGTTCCTGCGACTTTACAACATTACCAAAGGTTCTAAGGGTTACAAAACAATTCAACTTGATGGGTTTCATATAAAGTGTCGAAAACAATATCTATTAATTGCTTTTCCAACTATAAAATTATTAATAAGTAATGGTTTAAGCAAGAGTAGGGTTTAATATCAAAGTTAATGGTTACCTTTTAAATAAATTAAGCAGCTTTGTTACTTGTATAACTTCACAATCTGTTAAGGGTTTCATGGTCTTCTCAGAACATCTCATAGACGTCAGACAAATTTGACATACTTGATATAAGAAGAGGTGTTTTGCTAGTCAACCTCCTCCTAGTATAGCCCGGAAATTAGAGTACAGCGCTTCTCCTTCGTGTTTGTGAAGGCCCTAGCAACATTTGGCTAATTCTATCCCTACACAACTCTAAGTATCGATATCGTATAAGTATCGATGATACTAATTAAATCGGGGTTTCCAACTCACCACACTATCACTGTTACTCTTTTCCGTATGGATGAGGCTGATTAAAACGATTGCCTGAACCGGTCGGCGGGTGATGGCTTATTTTCAACCGACTTCAAAAAGGAGGAGGTTCTCAATTCGACTGTATTTTTTTTTATGTTTGTTACCTCAGAACTTTTGACTGCGTGAACCGATTTCGACGATTTTTTTTTTTTTTTGAAAGCTGGTGCTTCCCATGTCGTCCCATTTCATTGGTCCAGTTCTGGCATTGGAATCAATGAGAAAACCATATAAGTCTTAAATTTGCATTAAGCATATGCGCGGCAAATGGACGAATAACTCAATTTCACGCCAACCGATTTCGATGATTCTTTTTTTATTGGAAAGGATGTACATCAAGGGTTATTAGCTGATAGTTTGGTCCAGTTGTCACAATTCCGTCCATGAGAACACCTTATTAGTCTTAAATTTTATGATAGACGCATTGAAGTCGGTTCTCTACTTTTTTAAAGTCCGATTATTTGTTCTCACATCAGAGACACGGTGTGGTCGCTTCGACTTCGACATTATTGTGCCCTCAGTGGCTGATACCTGTCAGGTTACATTCAGGCGCTTACTCACACTCACGCCTAATTCCCGTAGGGGCTGACAGAGGCATCTTTGACGTCCAATTTTTGCAAACAATAAACTAGTCTCATGCTTACGTAATCTCTATTACGTAAGTGGGCGAAGGGGTCGATATGTAAGTCTTTTGCCGTCATCCGGTCAATAGGCAGGTAACAGGGAGAGATAAAAATACCGGCATACCCTCGAATCCGATAATTACGTTAAAAGTTATTTGGTTGTTTTAAGTATGAAAATAATTAATAAATTCTTTAATTATCTTCAATGATGAAATTGTTTCAGTAGCTCTGAGGGTCTGAGGTATTACTCATGGCTGGCTACACTTCCCAATTGCAAGCTGGAATAATTTTTGTTATTGTAATACCAATTTCATAATTCAAAATTGTGTTCGTCATTATTACGACATTGTTCAATTAAACTTTTAAATATTAATATTATCTTTGAGTCTATCGAGATCACAAAATTATATACATTCATGTATGGTATGACATTATAACTCTTTGTTGTTTTTAAATAAAGGTCACTTATGTTAATTTAGTATGTGTTAGTAAAATAGAGATTACGTGCCATTGTGCTTTTATCTGTTCATTGTAATATTTATTAATCTTTCATTTTTAACGGATCCATCCTTAACAACAAAAAAAAGCGTATAAACGGACGTAAATGTAAATAGAAATTAACCATATTGAAAATTTTCTCCTTTGCGAAGTAGCGACCCGACCCCCCGGAATCACTCCTAAAAGAGGGCAGCGCACTTACGACTCTTGAGTTGCAGGTGTCTCTGGGCGGCTGCGGTTGCGCTTACCATCAGGAAACTCGTCTGTTAGTTTGTCCCCCCATAAATAAAGGCAACCGGAAAAACAACAGCTTAATAACAGTTTCAGTTCAGTTTTACATTTCAGTGGCCCTATCGTTTACAGCACTCGACTTTCCAAGGCATGGTACAGAACCAATGACGCTCTCGTAGTTGTAGATAAAAGAAACCGTGAGTGAAGTAGGTAATTCTTCACTCAATGCAGACAGATTACTCTGTCGACATTGGGTCATAGTCCATTATTTTCTTTCCCCTTTATTTATTTCATCTCAAACGTCTACATAATGTCATCTGGCGGGCGAATTGTTAACACCTTTTTGTTATTCCTTCCATTAAATATTAGCTATCATTACGTAGTGCCTAGCTAAACCAACCGCTTCATTTACCATTTTATTTACCATTAGCACTTAAGCAGTGAGACCTACTACAAAAACGGGTGAATTCTTAAGTACTAATAATTAATAGGCAAAAAAATTATTAATAATATGTTAAACAGCGGCTACCTTTCCGATGTGCTTTACTCTACGTATGTTTGCTTAAATTCACGCGCTGATTAATGGATATATTGTAAAATAATATAGACAGAAGATAATACAAGTGACGTCGCACCTCATCTGATATGAGACCTTAAAAAGCCGTGCGACTAGGTCTAGTTGCAATCGGATGGCAAGCAGAGCGGACCAACCTGATCAGTATAGTATTTTGATTATTTTTTATTAAGTCTCTATGTATGTATCATTTCAGTTATTATTTGTCATAAATTGTATTATTTATATTATTTCTCGGTATTTGATCGATAATGAAAACAAGCAAAGTGTTATTTCATACTTACAGTTTAGAGGAAAGTAATAACACAATTGCGGAGGTAAGACCCGTCATAGAGGATTGGCTAGAGAGGTGACATGGCAGGCTCTCATACCGGTTGTAAGTACCCGTGCCGTAGGCCGGGAGCAAACGTCTGCGAGCCATCACTGTGGAGGCTGTCGCGAGGACACTGCACCACACCTTAACGGAGTGCACAGCGTGGGCGCACCAGCGCCTAGATCTCGCGAAGGCTATCGGTCCGGGAAGTCTCTCGCTGGAGACAATAGTTCTGTCCATTCATTTAAGAATGTCAATTAGAGGCAATCAAAATCTGTTGGCGTTATTTTTATTTCAAACATTTGACAAACCTATCTACAGTATATACAATGATACAAAGATACAAACGATATAACAGATGATATCATAAACTTTATTATCATTCCAGATTCCTGTCATAAAACGCATGTAAACGGTGAATCTAGAATAGACTGTTTTATTATTTTAACGTATTTCTCACTAGTAACCATTATCTATTACTCGTATTAGTGTCAGGACTTCAAAACTTTTATAATTATATATTAAAAAAATATCGTTTTAAGTATGTCCGTATTGGCAGGTCTGTTTGATACTCTTTCATACAATAATGGTGGATTACAGATATATTCATCATACACAAGATATTTACCGGAACAGACGTTACAAGCTGCATATTCAATAGTATTTAACAAAAAAAAAAGTAAAAGCAGCCCGCTATTAGTCCTTAGAGCCTTATTTCGTAATACTGTGACTTTATCTAAAAGAGTTATACAATTAACTAGGGCTATATAATTAATAATAAATATATTAATTATAATAATATGGTATACGATGAGTCGCCAAAAGTTAATCATTTTTAACTTTAGTTAAGGGCAACAAATACATCAAATACAAGCGGCAAAATCTCACGTTATATTTCAGAACACAAGTTCATGAATGTGACTTATATGTGTCTAAATTGGACATAAATTGATCCCTTTTTTCTTCATTATGTCAAATTTGTCCTTTACTTAGTTGGACAAGTTGGCGGTTCCGCCATTTCACAATAGACATAAGTATGCCACACGTAGGCGTGCTTAGTATGAGCGGATTTGGTTGTTGCGGTTTACAATTTCATTTGCTATTTTGTACAAATCGTACATCAAGTTAAAATTCGTGTTTGTAGTAAACAGACTCGAGTTTAACGAGAGCTTGTGTTGAGATTATAAAAGTTTTAAAGCACAATGATAAGCTGCTTTTGCTACCATTGTCTTACAAAATAAAATAATTTAATCGTGTCAAACAAAATGCGATCATTTTAAAATTCAGATAATTCTTAGGTTTTCCTTGGGTATAGTTTCAATGTTGTTATAAAACTACTTCTCTTAGGTGATAGCTGATATATATGTAACCTGCTAACTACGGAAACAAAAAACGAGGTGGTAGTTACCCTGTACGGTGTCTTCGAATACAATGACGATGTATTGATCTGTAAGGTTTTATGTATACGTATCCATTAAATAAAAAAAAAATGATCTACTTTTAAATCTTTTGAATTTTCAGTGTCCGCTTTATTATATTTACAATATAAATATAAAGTATCGTCTTAGATAAATCTTCCTGAATATACTAAGCTCTTATTCCCGTAGCGGTATAAGGGGAAAGTAACGAATCATGTTTGCGAGAAATCGTACTTCACCAACGTACGTGATGCCGCGCCATTGTGTAATTTACACCATCTTAGTTGTTTACACACAAACCTAATTCGTGTATAAGTAAAACATAATATTAACCCAATTTTATGTATTTTGTCTAGGTTATGGTCATCAGGATGCAGGTCCCGGTATCAAGGCTCCATGGGTCGTCTCAAGTTTCTGAGGCGACCGTTTTGTATAATAGGTATCTTTATTTATATAGTATCTTTAGTTTATATTATTCATCATTTAATAGCCTCATTACCATAATTTTTACCATCATCTCAGCAATAGTACGTCGTCTAAAGACTTTCACAATGGCTTTGATTCTTTTTCATGCAAAGCCTTGTATGCTAGTTAACATACAAGTTGGCAGAAAAATCATATAATTAATGAATGTCTCCTGTTGCTATAATATTTTGTAAGAAATAAAAGTTAAAACTTAAATAAATAACATTTTCTGCAACTACTAGTTACGCATGCTATGAACTTGTATTTATTCTCGTATCAATTACTTCGTAAATAAAATAAAAAAAAGTGATTTATCGAAAGAAACTTTGTTTTCGACTTCACTAAATATAAAGTAAATAAAGTCGTCATACAAAAAATCAAAACATAAAATGCTAGTTTCAAATGAGGAGAAAATGTCTCCTGAATGCCAAATAAATATCATAAAAGAAGGGACTTGGAAAAAAAATCTACTTCCATCTTGTACATTTCCAAGTAAAAGTCACGTTTTGTCTATAAACCGTGACGAAGTGACCCTATTTCAGGTGCGAGCAATCCGCTATGACCTTCGCATTTTCGGTCTGTGCTCCCCTGACACTGGTATCGTGCGACCGCTTTGCGGTCTCTGGGGATTTACCCCGCTCGAGACCCTACTTACCGTCATATATACCCACGCGATATTCCTGCCGAGGACAATAAAATGAACGCCAGCTCCACCTCTCAATTAAATATTAATGTCTCAAATGTTTTCTTTCGTGCGGTAAACGATTACTACACGCTTCAAATATAAAATTAAAAACTTGATTTCTGATTCAAAGGCAATTAGAAATGGCAGTGATTTATTGAAACCTTCATACCAAGTCAATCTTAATATTAAAAGAGTAAGAGGCAGGCGACTTCACTTAAACCTTCTAGAATTTTTGGAACGTTAAGTTTTAAGATTTAATACTTTTTTCTTTTGATCCCAATACTTTATGAATCTAAAAAAGGATACTATCTTCATAGTACCGAATTATAATTTTCCTTTCCTGTACATGTAGATACCTGATTCTTGCAGGAGTTGTCAAACTACCCTTTATATATATTTTAATTAAATATTTTTTCTTAATTTTTATGTCTACTGAAATACGCAACTACATCCTACATCAGTATTATATTTTGAATCAAAAACTTAAAAACAATCAGAGATATTATGTTATCTCCATACATGATGTAAAGTCTATAAAGTGACTGAAATTAAAGAAAAATAGCTTTGTTAAGTCACTCTATAAGTGTTCTCAATTAACAGCAGTTTATTCACTTCTATAGTTGAAATTTGTATCATAACTCCAAAATACCACCTATTAATGATTTGATCAGACTTCTTATAATATCTGGAGAAGCTGTTTCTAGTCTTGAGCTGGTTCTGGTTTATAATCCTGTCTAGAGTATACTTATAGAGAACCATTAACAGTTCTTTGGCTGAGTTGACACCTAGACATTACACGATACAACGCAATTGAGAAAAGAATAATTGATTTAACAAAAATAATCGATTAATTATTTACTGAACTCAAAATAGGAATTTGACACACTAATATTAAGAGCACAAAATTTAATACATTGACAGTGGAGTTCAAAAGTAAATTACTTACCGTAAACTTATCCTCCATTCGTGGCAGTGCGATATTTTTATCGACTTCAAACATAAGTGATGTTTCATCGTTAAATTTAAAAAGTACGATATTGTTGAGACCTAAGTCTTCCTTCCTATGGGCTTCCCGAGAAACTGTGCAATTGGCTCACCAGTTTTCTTACAGACAGAAGCATCAAGGTCGTTGTTGACGGTGCATACTCCGACTCCAAGTATGTTAATTCTGGTGTCCCACAAGGCTGTGTGCTATCACCCACGCTGTTTCTTCTACATATCAATGACATGCTGCAGATTAGCAGCATCCATTGCTATGCAGACGATAACACTAGTGATGCCCTTTACACCGGCCGCGCTAACATTTCTCGGGTAAACGTCATCGAAAGCCGATCCAAACTTATGTCTGAAATCGAAACTTCTTTATCAAAAGTTTCAGATTGGGGTCGACTTAACCTAGTCCAGTTTAACCCCACGAAGACACAGGTTTGCGCGTTCACCGCTAAAAAGATGCCATTGGTCGTATCTCCTCAATTTGAGAGCACTTCCCTAACTGCATCAGCCAGTATCGGAATCCTTGACGTCAATATATCAAGCGAAGTCCAGTTTCGCGGTCACTTAGAGAGTAAGGCCATATTAGCCTCGAAGAAGCTTGGTGTGCAGATCGAGACAATATTTTACTCCGGCCCACCGCCTGCAACTTTATAAGGCGCAGGTTCGGCCGCACATGGAATACTGTTCTCATCTCTATGCAGGTGCACCCCAGTACCAACTTCTGCCTCTTGATCGCATTCAACGTAGAGCCACTCCCATCATCGACTGCCAAGATATTTCTGATCGACTTGACACCTTGGCGTTGCGTAGAGATGTAGCTTCACTCTGCATCCTCTATCGCTTGTATCATGGTGAGTGTTCAGAGGAATTGTTCGGACTTATATCGGCTGCTGGTTTCCGCCATTGTCCTACGCGACAAAATATCCATCCCCATCACCTTGACGATTGGCACTCCACCACTGTGCGCTTCTCCAGAAGCTTTTTGCCTCGCACAACCAGCTTATGGAACAAACTGTCGCCTGCCGTATTTCCGAACCGATACGACCTTCAAACCTTCAAGAAAAGAGCGTACTCCTACCTAAAAGGCCGGCAACGCACTTGTGACTCTTGAGTTGCAGGTGTCCATGGGCGGCGGTAGTCATTTAACATCAGGTGACCCATCTGCTCGTTTGCCCTATCGCATAAAAAAAAAAAAAGAAAATAAGTCAGGCAAGTGGCAAGTTATTTTTTTTTTAATAATGATATAATTTATATCTCTTTACATTACTAATACTTACATTACATTTAAAAAACAACATGAATGAAAACTACATGTTTCAAAACATAATTTTTCATTATGGTATTGGTACTTCATGCTCAAATACGTAGTAATTTCACTTATTATGTATTCACTGGCCTGAGTTATGCAAAAGTGTTACGATAAAGTCAGAGTTTCCGCATAAGTATTTTCCGCGTATTGTTCAAAGCTAACAAAAGCTTCAGCCAGCTGTCTTAATCGATTGATTTGATTTCTAGGACTCTATACAAGATTTTATACAAAGGTGAGGTCATATAGTAGACCCTGTAAAAACGTAACGTATAACAATTAGAGAAAATTCGTTATTTTAAAATTCGATATCCAATTTTAAAAGTTGAAAATGTATGTTAATACATTGAAATAGTAATTGCACATTTATCAATATTGACTTTCAGCTTTAGTTTTAGAACTTGATGGATGCTATAGATTTAATTCTTTTAACGTAGATGTCACCACCATCCTTGCGTCGGTGGTGGTGCTGGGCATGGGCTCTTCGGGCCAGGTATTCGCAGCATCAGCACTGCGGGGCCTACGATTCTTCCAAATCCTTCGTATGGTGCGAATGGACCGTCGCGGTGGCACCTGGAAACTCCTCGGCTCCGTCGTCTACGCACATCGACAGGTATAATAAAACAAAATAGCTTACACAATTTCCACCATTCACCCATTATTTCATGACAATAACGAAAGAAAATGGAGTCAGTTTTCAAATAACAATGAAAAATGAGATCACTTTGTTGGGCTACATCGTGGATACAATAAAATAAGATTTGCTACTGTTATATCAATGTAATGGTGGTCTTCCGGGCAAAAATCTTTCATATCTTTCAGTTGCTTAGATTATGTTAGATCTTTAAGAGAAAATGGGCTTTATAACACTTAAATAAATTTATTTGGATTAAATTTATGACGTTGTTATATCTATTAATACTATTTTTTAACAGTCGATTTATTTATTGTGTTAAAAAATATTTTAATACTTTCTTGAGGTTACTTCGTTCGTTGTTACACGCACGAAAAAAAATGTGTAATACTTATATATAAAAAAGTCAATATTATCCCATACTTTGTTTCCTCCGAACATTTGCAAATTCTAATTATATATTATCATATAAAATGAATGATTGGTTACACAACCTTTATTGATTTTAGATTTAGATTTTAGATCAAAATATCCTGTAAAAGGTTCTAACTTAACTCGGTTTAATTAAACATACATTAAGTACTATTTAAGCCTAGTATTTAACTTACTAGTAGTATGCTAAAAGGTATTGACTTTAAAAAAGATACATACTTAGATAACCACCTTCAATTGAATTTGCAATTTATTTGCACAATACTTTAAATCGTAAAAACTTATTCGTAATTACCTGGTATACCATGATCAAATCCTGATCGCTTAAAATACATAAAAACAAAAAAATATATACATACAGTCGAACACAGAACCTCATCCTTTTTCGAAGTTGGTTAAAAATGCTGCCTCAAAGAATTATAACTTACTAGATGTTGCCCGTGACTTTCTTGGCGTCGAAATTTCAATTTGAATCATACATTATTTCTACTTAGCCTATGTGGTATTTCAAACCATAAGCTACCTTCCAACTTCACCTAGATCCGTTCAGCCGTGACAAACATCAATCCAAACCTTCCTATTTTAAGAATTAGTAAGATTAGGTTGGTAGGTTAGTGGTAAGGTAGCTAGCTATATAATAAGAAGATAATACCATCCATATGGCTAAAAAAAATGGGATGAACCTTTTTATAAAATTATTATTTTAATTGAGCCAGAAGAACACGGACTCCTTTAACATTTTTAACGATTTCTATATTTAAGGAATACTACCTTAAAATGTTCATAAGAGTTCTTCTTCTTTGAGGATCATTCGCCTAATTCTTATTTTTCATAGAAACGGAGTTAAAATTATCCAAACCAGCATTAATCCAGTCGCAACTACTTGGCCATTAATTATGGTCACCAAAACGAGAAATAACTTGTATTAAAGCTTGACTTGCAATGTCTTCACTCATTTTCTCACGATCATCTTTTTATTAGTTTATCTGCTAAAGGTTTTTATAGCTTTTAGTGATTTATTTTAGTCGTTCGACTCCCACACAACGCCTTGCTTCATCAATCAGTAAAACCAATCCACCGTTGTCGTTGCCTACGCCTTATAAATCATCTGGTGGATATAGTTATTATGTCCCTGAAGAATACTCGTTACGTTACTGATTGTAGTTACAGCTATACCAACATAATTACTGTAAGCATAATAATATCTGTTCTAGACTACATAAAGCCTTGTTTCTATCAAACTTTATCTGCGTCTGCCCAAAACTATGCTAGCTCAATGATTTGGTCGGTTTGAACTTTTAGTTTCTACGAACACAGTAATGTTTTAAACGCTTCCCCGTAATGTGAAAGTTAGTCTTTTCTATTTAACTTTATATTCTTCTGTCATCAACGTATTTTATAGTTTATACAGAGATACAGCAGAGTACAGGTTTAACCATTTTAATTCAATTATATTTTACCGCTCGGGAATTCAATTAGTCAATCACTCTTTCGCAGTACTCTGCTGGACTTTTGCCAATAAAAAGAAACAGAATAAAAGATAAATTTAACTGACTCTAATGAAATGTTAATTAACTTTATATATTATTGCGCTTCGGAAATGTTTAATGCTCTTCAAATTGAGTCCCATATTGCTTTCTACGTAGTGGGATATATTGCATGCCAACCGACATGTTCCATGTGCATTCCTTTAATAGTCCTGTAAAATGAAGTAGTCACGATGAAACGCTTTACATATGTATAACAAAAACAAGTGAAACGTGATTCTATAATATTAACGTTACACTAATAAATAAAAGCCAAACATTTGTATTGTTTCTTTAAATGAGCTAATCTCTGGAAGTATCAGTCAGGTACGCAAGAATCTTTTTTTTGGAGAGAGTATTTTCTGAGAAATAATACTGTGATGCCACGCTTACATCACCGCGCAGACGAACAATCCATAAAATATTTTCGAAGGAAAGCTGATAAGTCACGGTAACTAAGTGTTAGTGGCTACGGCTGCTAGTCGAATCCCTTGAGTTCAAGCCCCGGCGGTCTCTATGTGTACTTAATTGTGATTTCGGTGTTTTATAAAAAAATCCAGTAAGTGAAATGGTTTCTTTAGAAAATTCGAATACAATGGAAAGTAGTAGATCAAGCAGAATTTATAAGTAAATATACTAGATCAAGCAGAATGAATAAATAAAAAAGTTTTAGAGACTATCGAGAAGAATAACGAAATAACGGTCGAAATTCAACAAATTACAATCGAAATTAGGGGTGTATAAAGAGCTCCTCGAGCGCCTACAGGCAGTTCAGTGAAAAGTGATCTCAAGTGAATAACAAGAAGGAGAAGTTAAAAACTAGTAAAGTGAAGTGAACAGTGAAAGTGAAAAGTCGTGCAGTGCTCTCGTTGGACGGGGCCACGTGTAGTCCGCGGGGACAGTGCTGAATAGTGCTACGCGTTCGGTGCAGTGCTACGCGTTCGATGCAGTGTAACGCGTTCAAACTGTAAAACGCAAATAAATTGCTACTCTCGTCAGAGACATTAGTTTCCTTCAAATCCCTGCACCTACTTCCGTAACAATATAAAACATAACGCTTCGAATCTTATGACCATAAAGGCAAATGATACTGCAGGAAAACAATAGGTTCTATCCCCACAAATGACAATACTTTGGGTAATCCACAAATTGTTGTACTGAGTTAGGGCGTTCTTTTGTTGTGTCGTTGTTTATAAAGTCCCCTGCGATACAGGAATTATTCCTAGTGCAGGCGTTTTTGTATTTGAGTGCTTTTAAAAAACAAAGAAAGGTAAAATTTCAGAAATAAATAATATCTATCTAAGTTCAATTAAGAACAAAGTGTGTGCCAGTTTGTAACATTGTACATAGAAAAATAAACGAAAAAGGTCTCATCTACTGTCGAGAAAAAAGAGCATAGTCTTGATACACCTATTGAAGTATATCCATATCAACTCTATTAAAAACTAGATGAAATAATACATCGGTTGCTGTACATACTTTTTTAATAATAAACAGGGTTGCCAGTACTTTTAGAGGTTGGGAGATCACAAATAACGCCACTGGTGTTTCCAATGTCTTCATACAGTAACCATTCAATATAAAGTCATGTGGTTATTTGACAACGTAGTGGTATAAAAACCATTGCACAGGCAAGGATAACCGTAACACAGAACTGTTATGCTTAAAAATAGATTTACCAACTACACTAAAATTCTGTCCAATATCTAAATTAACCGCCACAGAACATTAACTTTAAAGGCCTTTTCAGCAGAATTAGTAAAAGTACGTAATGAAATTAAATCTATTTCAAAATTTACCAATTTAATAAAGTAATGTTACGTTACATAAAAAAAACATATAATTAAAACATCGATAATTTTACTAGTTTTGTATTCATTTATATACTATATACATATCAAGTGGCAATGCTATTCTTTTACCACTACAGGTGTAATATCTAATTGTCACGTAATTTGTTAACTAAAAACACTTTATAAAGAAACGAATGTCTTTATTAGCGCAACATGAGCCAAAAGAATCGTTTGTAGAATTAACTGAATGCAGTCTTTACTGCCTTAGATCTAACTTAAAATATAGGCTGCATATTATAGTGTCTCTGTGTAAATAAAGATATAGATAATTGTTTCTAAATAAACTTAGTCATAAAGTTAATGAACTTAGAAAGATGACTTGGAGTGATTTGCCAAATTGAAGGGTTACAAAAACCAACCGACCTTTTCACTTCAAAGATGTATCTGAAAGTTGATAAATATAATTATTTAATCAGATATACCACTTTTTTACAACTCATTGACCTTCAACATCCAAATTTGGTACCTCTTTATTTACCCTTAAAACATCGAAGAATCTAGTTTATCAGTAACCTATTAATTTTTGTTGATGATGTTTAAGTGTTTTTAAAGTCTGTTATTGACATACATTATCATAATCTACCTGCGGTTATATCTAAATTGTTCAAACTCCTTTCAAAGTGTTGTGTTGCAGAAGCTTGTCAAACTAATATAAGCGGCTTACTAATAACTTATCGAGTCTATTATTGATATCTGAACTACTTAAATATAATCTCATTATATCATAGACTTATTGAGAAAAACTGCTTTCAGGTTCACAAAATTACTATATAGCACACGTTAAATCTAAATATATTATGACTACTAAGATATGGGATATGTATCACCCCGAAATTTGTTTTTTTTTTTATAGTTCTTAGTTTAAATTTTCCTTCTTTCCTTTAGAAATTGTTTTTTTTTTTTTTGAAAAGGCGAGTTAAAAATATATGTATGTATCGACTTCAAAAGCTGTTGTTAAGTTTTACCTTGGTCTGTTTATTTATTATCATAAAATTTCTTTGTGTGATTACGATTAACGAGAAGGTCAAAAGCGACGTAGTTAATGGGTAGGGTATAACGGCGGTGAGTAAGCATTGGCACAGGTTGATCGCAATTTCCTCCGTCCACAGTTGAGTATGTAGGTGTACTCAATGCTCACAACACAAAGCGCAACTCAATATCTTCTAACAATTGCCTCAGGTTAAACTTGCATGATCACAATGCAGAGTAAATAAACTGGGCCAACTGCCGCATTTCTCCCTTTTACTACCATATTGACTTTCAGCATATTTGTTCACAAGCAACGAATACTACGATCCGGATTTAATGCAGCTACTAATTTAATTTTTAATATACGTTTTAATAGCAGTGACTTTTATTCGCCTGTTTACGTCAGGAATTGTTTATATGTGCGGGAATTCCCTACCCGCTTGGGACGTGCCCGATACAAAAATACTCGTGTAATATTTTAGTGTAAGTAACAATTTTAGCCGAAAATTTCTCCTTCCTGACTTTACGGTCTTAAAGGTGCTATGGTCAGGAAATAGTTATTATATAAGTATTACGGGTCTATGGAAGTATAACCTTATCCTTATAGTTTATTAAGTTTGTAAAAATATTTTAAACAATATTATTTTAAACATTTAGTACGCATTTTTTTTAGATGATTCATATATATACTTAACTTTTCCTATTTATTATAGATTAATGTCTAAGTGATACGAGCCAAGTAAAAAGTCATAATTGGTAAAGTTTTAGCGTTTCTGTAATTATTTTTTTAACCTTGAACTAACTTAAACTGTGTTAATACAATTTTACTATAATATAAAGAGATACTTCTTACATTAATGTTTAGATTCAATTAGAGATAAATTAATTTGTCTTATAAAACATTTTAGTATGGCTGTAACGAACTATAAAATAAACAGAGGTAGTATTTTTTTTATCTTTCTTGAATTGTTTACATATATTTATACTTGTATATGTATTTTTTTATACCCACTATTCCGATCTACTCCAGTATATGTTAATATACTGCCTGTGGCTGGTGAGAACTTAGCGACGCTAAAGCGGCTCACTCGACTTAAGCTTTAAAAACTGACTCAGTTATGTCCTGATTTAAACAGCTTATAGCGCAGCCAGCCCAATAGCGCATTCTTCGGGTACATATTTTACGTGGGTCAGAATTTCTTCGCAGACGTGCAAATTTACTTATAATGTTCGCTTAGAAGTACAAGTGATAGCTGTATATCCTGTACGTACCAGTACCGGTACGTGCAGGATATACAGTACGTACGTACGTGTACCTGTACTATTATTCTCCTGCTCTTTAAGATATTTCTTTGATATCACTTAAGTTATTAATGCAAAACTTTGCGAGTTTTTGTTATTCCTTTACGCTAGAAGGGATTTGCATGAAATTTAAAATGAAGAGCTCAGAATATAACCCTGAAAAACAGAAAAATAAAGGGAAAAATTATGAAAGCGAATGAGAGAAAGCTGGTGAAAACTATGATGAGTGTAACATTATCCTATTGTCTTTGTCGACGTACCAGTGAAACTAGATTTAATTTCAGTTTTTCATAAATGCGTCTCTGTTCAACTTAATAAAATGAACGTTTCACCAGGTATGTATGTATGTATGTATGTATGTATGTATGTATGTATGTACCTACACTATGTATAGCGGATGTTTCAAAAACGTGGTTGCAAATTTTAGGAGCTGTATTTGTTAGTAGCCGCTAAACAGTTGACATTAAAAAAGGTTTTGATGTTTTTTACAAAATTACAAAATACAAAAATTCTTTGGGAAAAACTTTTTTCTGGTGTGGGTACCTAAACATTTCTAAAGAACAACAATCTTTTATGCATACACTATCGGAAATATATATTAGTTTTTTATACAGCTGCATTTATGACAGCCCTCTCCCTTACGAAATGTTAGATCAATTAAAAAGTGGAATTATCAATTTCAAAATATATTTTTTGCCTTAAAAATAACTTAAATTTTCCTATATTCTTTATCGCATTACGTTATTCACGGGGTCTCAACTAAAATGTGAATATGCACCTTTCTGAAACATTTTGTATATCAGTTTTTGTCGGTTTTAGTTTTCTATACATTTAAGTACTTCCTTTATTTCAAGTGACCTGTCTGTTCGGCTGTCCCCCTATATCGTAACAAAAATGCAGAAGATCTTGAATTTCGTTTCAAATGCTTTACATTGTTCGATAACAAATAATAACCAAAGCTGATAAAAGCTTCTCTTTAATGCTGACAGTTAGATACTTATTATACATAAATATGTATACCTATAGGAGCTATGTCTGAATACAGATCTAACTGTTACAATACTCTATCTGATATCGTAATTTTCAAGTTACAATATGAAAGAAACCTCACAATAGACTTGCAATATATAAATAACTTGTAAGAAGATTTTGAATAAATATTTCACTACTTCCTATACATTAATTTTGTTTACGATTTAGTTTGAAAAAAAAATAATCACAAATAAATATTAAATGATATGAGCAATTATGCCGGGAGATAAACGAAAGTATATATTAAAATTTTTAAATACACTTTTAGTTTGATGATGCAATAGTAAATTAATTCCTATAGTTAGTAAATAGAAAAGAATATTGAATTCTGAGACCTAAAATTCAATGCACAGTCAAAATGACGTTACCATAGAAATCGTAGATCGTAGATTTCGTAGCAGCCGTAGCCTCGTAGCTCAAAAAGTAGGTTCATTGTTAGTATCCCTGTATTGTTGTGTGTTTTTATTACAATTAAAATTATTGTTTTAATTGAATCCACGGATAAGCTCAGTAAATTGATTTAATTTATAAATTAAAATAAAAGGGCAAACAACTCGAACAACAGTTATTTTTTCCGTTTTTAACTAAAATTAAGACATGCAGAAGATGTTTAAATACTAAACATTCGGTCTGTTTTGAACTTAAATATTTTTTTGGTTAATTGGAAACTTGATACTGCATAAGTCTGAACTTTTGCAACACAACAATTAATATATTATTATGCAAACAATGCCGTGCAGTTCTCCGCAGAGCAGAATAGAGCTGCCCGATCTCTTACCGTGTGAGGAGACATCCCGCGACTAAAGGAGCGGAATGTTATGTATCTGACAGTGTCTATCGGAGAGTATACGCGTTCAAGACGCCTCTGCTTATCCTTTCGGGCATATACGCGTTAGTCTATGTCTATTTATATGTGCCAAAAAGCAATATTTGCCAGGCAACCTTTAGATGGACACAAGATTTACGTGGATGGTTCTGGTATCAGAAGGTCAAAGTCAATGCCGTTTGTTATATTAAACCTGAAGTTTTAATAGACTCATCTACTAATCATCTACTAAACTTATCATGCAAAGGTCATGCTTTTGTGCATATGAAATTTGTTAATAACGAACATGTGGCTTGATAATAAGCAGTTACTGAAGGCCGTGAAAGCTTGCAGTGCTAGAAGATATAACGTTTCGCGTGCTATCAACCTTGTGATGACGTCACTAACTAACACTGATAAAGCAGAAAGTTTTTTAATGGCACAATCGAGCAAACGGGTCACCTGATGATAAGTGAGAATCGGGCATATATCGACACGTCCAACTCAAAAGTTGTAAGTGAGTAAAGGAGTTGGGGAGAGGAAAAAAGAGACGAGGGATTTGAGTCTCCGGTAACCTCACTCACTCTTTAAATACAATGCAAGCATTATACGAGAACCAGTTTTCTGTGACGCCGTGGTATTAATCCGGTCATGTCGGCCCATTCTTGCTTAACGAGGTGTATATGGATTATAATTTTAGCACTTATATTACGTTGAAAGGACGTGGTTTACTTGAGATCTTATGTAGTGTTACTTGGTACAACAACAACTATTTATTATGTGTATATACATATATATATATTCAACAGCTTACCGACAACCTTTTAGCTATCTAAGTGTGTGATTATTGTTGCAGGAATTAATAACAACATTATATATTGGGTTCCTTGGGTTGATATTCGCATCATTTTTGGTGTACTTAGCTGAAAAAGATGTGGCTGACACGAAGTTTAAGAACTTTGCCGAGGCTTTGTGGTGGGGAGTTGTAAGTATCATGTTTTTATTATTGCAATTAACTTCTTCCAAAATAAATCAAAGTATTTTAGCACTTATTATGTTGCATTTTTGTAACGGGGACTGTTAATGTAATTATTTTCTGAGCATTTCGGTTTTAACGAAACAAATTATCATTGTTTAGAATATGGGTTTAAAGTCGGGCGTAACATTATAAACCACAGAATTCATTTTAACGTGTATAACAAATTATGAATATATTTTGCAGCAATATAGGATATTAAATCTTTAGTCGCTTTATATGTGTGTGTGTTAAATCGCATATGATGGAAGGGTAAAGGATTACAAAAGAAAGGTAAAAGTGCGACTTATCAGCTAAAAACGAGTGATAGTGATCACGCACGATTGCGCATAAAAGCGTTCACGCGGAGTAAGACGAGCGTGTTCGAGCTGATATACGTTTTAGAATAAAACTGTGTAAACGGACGATCGAAGTTTATAAGAGCTTAGTCGCTATAAAATCCTTAGATATAATATCCATAGCGAGCACACCACCTTCGCCGGTCACAAAACAGTATATAGCTTCAATTAAAAAAAAAAAACATTGTAAACATTAATATGTGATATCCAAAAGTATATTGTACTTGTTCTTATTTTTTTTTATTTTCTTTGATCATTCATTGAAGTACAAATAAGACAAATGTACACTAAACAGTTAAAATTGTACGAAAACCTTTCCATTCAAAGGGCGTAAACGAATTTAATAAATTAAGCAATGCATTTTTTTATTTTTCAGTTAAGTCTCTATGACTACTGAAAAATCTGTCTGTTCCTATGTAATTGTGAATACCAGTCACGTATATTATTTTTGCAACATTCCAAATTCTTTTTAATAATTCCATGGAGTGCTCAGACCCTTTCATTTGACTGGGCATAGCTTTCATTTATAAGAACCCTACGCAATATATTCAAGGTGAAGAACATTCGTATTATATAACATAGTAAACATTTTAAAGTATTAAAATATACGAATTATAGTCATATCAAGTAACTTGTGCCGTGGAGCGCGTAAAGACTGCTATGAAACTCGTTCATTTGACCAATAACCACCAAACTGTCGCTACCACAAAATCATTTGGTATAAATCAAATCAACTGCTAGACAAGTAAATTGTAACACATATACAAATTGTTAGCAGTATCTCATCAACTTACAACCGCGTTTTTTATGACAACGTTCAAATAACTAATATAAGTTCATTCTAAATGAAAAAACTGAAACATCATACATCAATTAATTAATTACATGAACATATCCGATAGTAATAGTAATATTGTAAGATGAAATAATGTTATTATATTTATAACAATATTTAAACCTTCTCTGTGTAATACATAATTTCTATAAAAAATCTACTCCTGAAGATTCTACTACGGCAAGATTTTTACAGATCTGTATTGTATTAAGCTATCAGTCAGTATAAATATATGAGTCAGTAATACATATAGTAAAAATATACATATATACGTGCTGAGTTATGTGTGTGTCACCGCAGATCACGCTGTGCACCGTGGGGTACGGCGACATGGTGCCTCAAACCTGGCAGGGGAAATTCATCGCCTCCTTCTGCGCACTGTTGGGAATATCGTTCTTCGCGCTGCCCGCCGTGAGATATACTTAAGCTACCTAATTGATTTATTCAATCAGTGCTTGTAAGCCTATATGTGCCGAACTAAAATAGCTACATTTCAATAATAATCCAATAGATATCAGATCGTAAATACATCATGTCTTTACTTTCAATTTATCTACACGCTGTGTATTGCTCATGAATTACTTATTCAGACATACATAAATGTCCATAAATGTGTCTCACGTACTTTACACGTAATATTTATTGATATAACTTCCTGTTAATTAATCAATATGTATCCAATATGACAGGGTATACTGGGGTCTGGTTTTGCGCTTAAAGTTCAGCAGCAACAACGACAGAAACATATGATCAGGAGACGACAGCCCGCCGCCACGCTCATACAAGCTCTGTGGAGATGCTACGCGGCAGATGAGCACTCCATGAGCGTTGCCACCTGGAAGATACATCAAGTTCCTCTTCCAAGTCCTCAAACCAGGTAATATTCGTTTTTGTTAAAGAAAAACTCGCTTAAAGTTTGAGAATTTAAATAGCAAAAAGTATTTACGATAGCAAATCCATCAATTTAACTATTGTAGGGTCTAGCAGTTCAGTTTGTTGGATACCATAGCTTTTACTACGAAAATTCATTGCTCGCTTCACTCGCTTACTGTTGTAACACACAAAATTACAGACGGGAACCTTTGAGTAGACACTTAGGCTCAACCACTCGCTTCAGAAATTTTCTGTCGATAGATACGAGAACAAGTCAAGAGCAAGTCGAGGCTCTGGCTGACCTCTTTTTGACACAATGTGAAAGGGTCATGAATAAGTCTGGCATTATGTAGTCCAATGGACACTGTTACCACTTGATAACTTTCATGAGTATTAGCGATAAGTCCATTTCTTCACTAACCACAGAAACAACTATTTGTACTCAGTATTTATAATATAAAAAAAAACATGAAAAAATAATTAAACACATAAATAAATACTTATGAAAATATTTTGAACAAAATTTTTCCTAGTGTAAATTTACGTAATGTGTTGTGACAAATATGAGTATATTTGACAGCCGTGTAATGAGCGCGTCTTTCAAGAACAATGCATCGTTTGTGTCGCGGTTGCCGACTATCCGCCGCCACAAGAGCACCTCCCTGCACTCCCCGGCGCCACACTCAAAGCCCGCTCATAGATACGATGTCAATGCCAGCGCTGAAAATCTTGGTAAGCTTCTTATTTTTTTCTTCTTGTTTATTTATCTTACCAAAAAAAATCTTATACCCTATGTATGTTGTATTTACGTTTACGATTTATGAAGAGTACAGCAACTATTAAATACATTAACAATGACAAAATACATTGCATCAGTACATTTCACTGTCGTTTTTAACAAAACTTTTATATTTACTTTACCAACAATTAACAAGAAAAAGCAAATACCGTACGTTTTACTTCTACTCATTTCAATTTAATATGTAACATTCTTAGCTATGTAAACACAGCATGGATTTTGATGACAATTTCATGGATGAAAATATATTGATACAATGAACATTCGGATATCTACTTCAAACAAGTATATAAAATTAATAACAGGAACTCAAATTGGCTGTAACTACCAAACAACAATAACAAATAGAAGGAAAACAAAATGAAGAACGAAATTGAAAACTACACCACAACGGCAAAAATAGTAAACATCGCAAAAGTAAGACAGTTTGAGATAAAAATCAATACTAAACAATACATATAAAAGTTCGCTGCCACATTCATCATTCACATTCTACAAGCTATTGACGTCGTGCACTCGAATCGCAACTTTTTTGAATTGTCAACACAACAAAAAAGGACAAGTAATAATCCACACCCTCAAAAATGAGGAGTCGTTTTAATTAGCGCAGTGTTGTGCAGAGTCCGTGACGTGTGAAGAGTTTAGTGGAATGGAGTGTGATGTCATTTATTGCCCTGTTCCGTAGATAATCATACGTCGGGCGGGGACCGCGCGTGTTGTCTACTACATTGTTGGAAAAGCTGCTTTAAAGGTTCTGTTATAAATATTTTAGACGGCACTATGGCATGACAATATTACAGTCGATAAACTTCTGCTGCGTTTCTTGTTGATTCTTATTAGTAAATACTTTCCGGAAATATGTGAATACACGAAAAGCGAACATGTTGACGTAGCTTTGACCCCGGACTGAATGTCAACCTTCCGGTGATAATGACTACGTCTCCTAGCTCCAGACACGATTGCTGACATCCTACTTACCTTCTACTTCTTTCTATTATTTTTCACTTTTTTTGAAATAAAAATGCACCCGCGTAGAATTAAATATCGCTTCGAAAATTTTACAGTACTACTTATTTCGCAATAAGAAGCTTCATATACATTTGACGAAGTGGCTTCTACATAAAAATCGCTTCCGCGTAATGTAAGTGCTAACGTTAGTTAAGATATGCGAAAAAAAAGTTATATTCCATGGACTGCAAGGATTGAATTCATTTAGCATCATAGATCGCGGTTCACACAATGAATTTCCAGATTATACAAGCGACTTCATATTACTGGAATGGCTTCCTTCAGAGCTTGTTATTTAAGTTCGATTACGTATGTTAAATAAATAATAACTCAGTATTTACACTGCTTTGCATTTTTTATTATGCATGCCAGATAGTTCATAGGAAAAGTGTACAATAATCTTAGGTAACTTTATTATCATGACAGTTTGTGTATCTGAACAATTGGTTTATAAATAATTTATTAGGTTAACATTATCTTGAGAAATACCTACCTACTATCAAACTATTTTGATAGTCGGCATCTTACTTCAAAGTTTTTGCCTGTCTTTATTATAAATAAGAGAAATACATCTAATTAATTTATTTCATTTTTCTGATTTTTTTGTTAAAATAAATAATTTATTACGACTTTTTGTTAATGAAATGAATTATTAGACAAATTACAATGTTTAGAAAAGATTTATTGTTATTTATGGCAAACACACAGCTATCATGATACGAAATATAATGATTGATTACATTGTAAACGCCTGAACAGAATAAGTATCTTTCAAAAACACAATATAAAATAATATAGAAATATGTGTATTTTGATATAATTACTGTATTTGCGCCGATGCAATTTGAACATCTATTATTTTATCTACATATAGATCAACTTGTAAGGTCTTTATATCATTTCACAAATAAATCGTGGGCCAACGAATTTTTATTACTAAAACACACACACAAATGTAAATACAAATCAGATGTTAGAATACAAACAAAAGAAAATGTGGTAATACATAAATTACAATCCCTGTGGTTATTATCTAGCCCAAAACATGTCACGCGTCCGAAATAAAAGTAAACAACTATTATTAGTGTCATAAAAACACATTCATTTTCTTTCTATACGGACCAACTGGTTATTTATCTACATTCACGCCCGATTTACCGACCAGCAGATATCAGACTCACTATCCCCTTTTTTATCTATATGCGACTTTGCTAACTCGAAACGCAACCAAATTTTTATCCATAATAATTTATGTATAGGGGATATTATACTAATCGTATCGATTTTCTCCGTAAGGTGAAATTTACCTTCATATCTTATTAATGGCTTTAAACGCAGCCTTGAGTTTATTTTTTTATAGTGAACCCAAAAAACATTAAACCTAAAAGCTCGTGACAGTGACCTTAGTTCTCTGTATCAAATTATAATGTACTTATAGTGTTTTAACGGTTATAATGAAAATTGACCGTTAAATATGGAATATTGCCTTTTATTTACGTACTACAAGCTACATTCATAAAGCGTTTGCACATTAGCTAGAAAGAGACGAAGCATGGATCGATAGTTTACCCGAGACATTAAATGGCAAACGCTGCATTGACCTTATTATTTAGGTGTTTCTACCATGTTGTTTAGAGAATTAAAAAGTTTAATTATAACTTAACTAAGTAACTAATCAGTATCTTTTAAATTTTAAATATTAATAACACACTATAATTTAAAATTACCACACAATAGATACATTTGATAATTTAAAATAGTTTCTTATTTAATATCCTAATCAACGGGAAAGCGTTACAACGTGTGAAAACATACAGACATTTCTCATCGCCCCTTAGCTGTCTCATAATACTAATGACTAGGTTCCTCTCGAAAGTGGGTATAAAAGGATTCCCAACCCGAGACGTTTTCCACAGCCCTGTAATATAAAACAAGATGAAAGACGAATCCTACTTAGCATAAGCTACACAGCGTCGCAGATTTTATTTAAATTATATTATTTGGATAAGCTCCTCGGATATTAGACAGCTAAACGGTTTTATTTATAAATGAAATAAATATTGTAATAGGTGCCCCCTTTTTAAATAAACACTTCTAGAACTCATAAATATAAGGAAAATACATTAATACATATATATTTTTTTAATAAAAAACAGCGTTCATTTAACTAAATGAACTAATAAGTTAGTTACAACGAGATTAAGTACACCTACGAACTATCAATAAAGCTGCAATAATAGGTCTTACTCAAATATACATACATAGATATATATTAACCTTACTTTAGCAGGCAGTTGACAGGCAGACAGATAGTTCGTAGTTTACAATAATAAAAAGTATGTCGGTTCAAGGCGCAATATCGGTACACTACAATTACAATCAATCACTCGAAGGTCTCATAGATTACATATAACTATAACAGATTTATAGAGGCACATTCGTATAATCTGTTTGGATCTACGGTAGCGTCGACACAGACAAGGGCATGGAGAGGTAGTTAGAAGCGGTAGATAACCAAGTATGGGTCCAGTAGTCCAATGTTGAAGTGAGCATGTGTGGCTTGGCAGGCGAGACCAATGGCCGCACAGGGCGCCTGCGGCCCGTCAACCCGTCACACAGCGAAGAATCAGTGGCGGAAACGGCACTCTCCAAGAAAAACTCTGATGGTAAGAAGTGGACAAGCCAACAATATCTACCAATAGCTGTTTTTTGTATTAGAAAAAAACTGTTGTCGTTGAGATGCTCTTTCTGTCGCTTTCGAGTAGATTAACATCCTTCACTAGGTGTTTGTACATACATAATTTAGTGTATGTGGTTTGATGGGGTTGTGTGTATTTCAAACACATGCACTACTTTCTGACACCTAGAATGTATCACTGAAAACTACACTTAGATGTGTTGACTATGTATAAAGTATATATATATGTATATCAACTAACTCAATAGCTATCAACACGTGCTTCGTACATTTAAATATTAAGCTATATGGAACTTTGTCATCAATAAGTATGTTGTAAGCTACTCTTCGGATGCACTAATGTTTGTTAGAAATATCAACTAAAGTAATATACACGGGAATTGTTTATGAATGAGTAATTATGTAGTTTGTAGAACATTCCATTTATGTTAGAACATTTCACAGTATGAGTATGTTTTAGTAATTTTAGGAATTCAAGTGCTGAAGTATAAAATGTTTTAAACTAATCATATATTGTTTTATGTTCACGTGTATACAGAATAACTTGTAAATCAATATTCCTAAATAAAGTCTTGTAAAGTATAAGCGTGTAAAAACAATACAAATATTATAATCTTTTAAGGCACAATAACGCATGCGACAATGTGGAAATGCAATGTGTGGACTGTGAACATGAATTTATCTAATGTTGCAAATATGAATATATACACTCAACACGCACTATGCAATCTAGCAAAATATAATCTTATACATTTGTTTACTTTTTTATTCGGATAATTGTTTATTCGACTAAATTGTTGATACTTTAACATGTTATTCGCTTAAATATTCCAGCAACTTATAAATACAAGTATTTCGTAAGTGAGAGTGAGGGTCATCTGTATAAATTGTGGTTGTTTTTAAGTCGCAGTCGATATTTACTCAGTTACAAATGTGTACTTTAATATGTAGTTAAAACTCTCTCTATCGGCTAATGAGTAATATGTTTTCCATACTTTTCAGGGTTACATTTGTAGAGAGGTTTTCTATTTCAGTCCCAAACAGCCGATGGTTCCAATGGAAACTGCTATAATAACAGCGTTTCAAAGTAGAAAGCTACGGGTTTTCACGAAATATCTTTACAGAGTATGTTTTAAGTATTAATTGCTTAGCACTAAGCGTTGATTACTATACCGTTCATTCATTACTTGTTACGTTTAGAGTACACATAATATAGGTATATACAAATATATTAAAATAAAGAGCAACCATAGAATACTTTTATGAAATGTTTTACATAAAATACTTAACAGGCCCCAATTTTTTTTTTTATTATCATTTCATTGAATCCAAAAAAAATAAATGCAATTGTTTTTCCTCTCTGTATGAAAGGACATCAAAAACACCCTGACTTGTCAAGTAAAAATACTTGTACATGCGGGGCATCACGTATATATTTTTACAATATGTGGATCGAACCTATAATAATTGAATAACTATAGGCGGAACAAAGACTTCTTTGAAAGATTATTTTCTCAGTTGCCCGTCCCCTGGTCTCAAATCACCAGGGAATGGCCAAAGAGAACCAGAATAAATCCAGAGAATCCGATCTCCGCTGCATTCTAATGAATTTTCCAATCATCCAGACTGTCCTAATTACAGTTTTTTTACGGCTCAAATATTCTTTTTTTTTTAAGATTCAACCTCCAATGTGGCATTAACTTGTGGTTTTTCATTTTGTAAAAAATCGTAAATTGTTAATGAGCTACTTTAAGGTAATTCATAGTTCATTCTATAGCTCCCTACAGTACTACACGTTTAATTAAAAACCTCTCGAGAATATATTAACTGTAATTCATAAATTCACACAGTATAAACGCATCACCGCTTGAACCGCGAATACTTCTCCATTAAATTCCAGCACAAACAGCTAAGGCAAAATTTATACCAATTAAAAATTCGTTAAGGTTATTAGTTATTCCTATTTATCAAATTTTATGGAACAAGATTATAGTTATTCGTTCACTAACTGAATATACTAGGGTATTCGTACTTATTTGTAGTTGGACATGGGATAAGCTGTGCTCAAGGGCTTTCATTCTCTAGACGAGTAGCGGGCGAGCTTAACGTTTTTTCAGGACAAAATTTGCGATATGTATAATCCCTGTGTCACGGTTTGGTATCAATACTTATTATATATTTATATATTTGGTATCACCTTATAATCTTTATTTAATCTATTATTTATAAAAATATATATGATATGCAACAGGGTTCAAAAAATATTTCTATACCCGCTATCTTCACGCAGAGTAGAACCACCAAATAAATATTAACACCATTTCGCTCTACTCAGTGTGTGACCCCTTTTCTTTGTCTTATAAAGTGAATGTAATGCAACTGGTAAGTTAATTGTGTATACTAGTGTATACACCCCTTTATTTATCAAGATCAGGCAATTATATCACTACGGTATTAGAGACAAGGCGCAGGATTTACTTACTTCTTATCTAGGTAACAATAAAGTCAATGGTAAAAGTGAGATCTATACTATGACCTTTTTTATTCCTAATTTATATTTACAATCTACCTCATCTTGTTAAGAACCACCACAACATAGTATTGTTTGCAGATGATACTTCGCTTTTATTTAAAATGAAACGTATGACTACAGACATTGACGTTTCGAAAGCGGTTCACTGCTTTTTTCTTTCACGTTAACAACTTAATTCTTAATGTAGAGAAAACCAAATGTATACATTTCACTATTCCAGGTAAAAAAAAACGATAACTATTAAAGAAGATTATTTTAATTGAAACTAGTTAGTACCACAATTTTTTTAGGCATTACTGTTGATTAAAAGCTTCATATATTGATGAACGATACTCCGCTCCGCATCATACGAAAACTTCGTGACCTGACTGATATTGAAACAGCCAGATTAGTCTGATATTGAGTGTCTTTGCGCCGCAGGAGAAGGCTATCCGAGAAATTTATAATTTAGATAATCGATATTCGCTGCTAACAGTGGGAGAGCCATGCTTAGGCACGAATGGATGGCTCGACCGTAGTATTACCACGGCCTAACAGAAAATATCGGAAGTATCGGTGACCCAACTCCCTCTCTCCTATTTTCCCTCCTCCATCCCAACTCTCTTCCTTCCCAGCCCTCATACCCCCTTTCCTGTTTCCCTCGCCTTCCCCTTCTCGCCTAACCCTTACCTTCAACTCGCCTCTCCTCTTTCCCCTCCCTCACCCCCCTCCCCCTATCACCCTCAAAGGCGGACAGCGCAAGACTATTGAGGTATCCATGGGCAGCTGTTGTCACTTACCATCAGGTGACTTGTCTGTTCGTTTGTCCACCTATATCATAAAAAATGCACTCCGGGCCGTGCCGGCAGAAGTGAAAACTTATTTTGGCGCGTTAGACATTTCTTAGATGGGTACTAGGGTTATTGGGTTATTTGGTAATGAATTGAATTTTATTTATAAATTGTATTTTATTAATTATTAGAAACTTTAATATACATTTAATATTCATTTATGAATCATCGTTCACAATTTCGACAACTCTTGTATCATCATCATTATCATTAAAATTATTACAATCTAAAATATAAACTATAGGTTCATGGTAACTAAAATAGGAAATAAACAATTTTGATTCGTAGTTATTTAAATACGTCGTGAATACCGCATCAATTGTACTTTTATATCTCGTTGTGCTAATATTGCGTTGATTGGACATCGTCGCGTCGCCTAACGGTTTCGCGAGTCCGTAGATTTTATCTCATCTAAAAATATGCGTACCGCGCTAAAAGAAGTTTTCACTTCAAAAAAGGCTAGTCGTTTCTAGATCAATGTTTGTGATATTATAATAAAATCCCTGATTTTATGCAAATGTTAAGTATAAATAAATGTAAGTCAACAATAACGAAAGTACTCAGTGGTGGATTACATGGGGGTTCCTGTTAGAAATTCAAAGGCTGTTTCGAATAAGCAATACAATTTAATGAGAGCTAATGTTTCTCATTTTCTATCTTTTTGTATTGTTTCTTTCTTATTCCTTTTTAACATTTTTTTCTTGCTTATCAGTTACACGAAATATTGTAATATCTATCTGGAGATTTAAAAGAGTGGCCATGAGTTTGTTTACCCGATTTTTACGCGGTTATAGATCAACACAGGTAGTTATTTAACTATCTTCTTAATATTAAATTCACAATTGACAAAGCAACCTATATTTGCGGTGACGCTGTGTGTATTGATCTATAATTTTAATTTTTTTTAAACAGGACGATTTTAAGTAACTGTTGAGCAGTTGTATAAAATAAATAAATTTAATTTGAATTTGAATGTCAGACACATTCCGCAAACTTTATTTCCAGCGGAGACATTAACTCTTTAGCCACTTGCTAAAATGTAGGTTAAACTGATGATATGAGTGACAGCAAATCAATACTTAGTGTAATTAAGGAGTAGGAACACGCAAGTTGTGACACAACCAAGCCTTGTAGGGAGCCAGTTAAGCGTAAATGAAACTCGAAAAACTTTTATCAGTTGCCTGGTTTTTTTTTTTGTAGTTAATACGTTCATTCTCCTTTGTGATTATTGAACGAAATGACTCGTGGAAGTTCGAGTTTTCTTGTTGCGGATAACATATGAATAATATATTTATTATTAATAGTACTACTTTAATGTTCTTGTAGTTAACTTCTAGAAATGATGGCACTAGCCGGGTGGGCCTCGGTTAAGTAGAATACAGCTACCCCCTCTTCCTCCCTCCTCCCATTTGTGTTGTAATAGGCTACTAAGGGATCGGACTGTTTTCTATCAGACAGTATTTTGTATGAGGTGTAGGGCTTGCCTTCTATGAGGGCTGGGTGTTATTTACACCTCTGCCTACTCCTTAGCGCATTTTACATAACAATAAATAATTTACTTATTTTATCTAACTAGCAGTAGAGGTGATTTTCTAAACAATTTTTGTCTCTGTTTTCTTTTTTATTTTTTCAATATTGAGCACTAAGAATATTACATCGTATAGAATCAGTCGTCAGTTTAGCTTACCAGTAGAGCGAAATGGGGACTAGTTATAAATAGATTTTTATCAGATTACATATTTAAATTGAGCGTTGCAAAATTTAATTTTAGATATACTATATATTTTTAATTCTGTAGTAATAATATGAAACCGACTATACGGCAGAAATGTATTACAAATAAAAATATATGACCATGGACGGCACGGACGACGATATAGGGCTGGCACTCACGGGCACAGTATATTCATAAAGTTATAATATCTCTAATAAGGACCTATATCAAAAAGTAACGTCACATACTACTAAAAAAATTCTATAATATATATAATAGTCTATTTGATTGAATTTTGTGACCAGGCTTGATCTTATTTTATTTTATGCCTTTTGTATTGAATAATTTTCCATTTTCATGTAAGTTTCCAGTAAAGGCTTCCAGTCCAGTCAGATCGAGTAAAGCAGAGCTTTTCTGAAAGACCTACTTGTAACCAACTAGATCATATATTAAGATTACATAATTCAAACCACATTGTTAAATCATCATGTCATGTCATCGAGGAATAACTTATAAAAAATATACGCGACTAACATTACTTCAGTTTTCAAGATTGCTGGGACATATTGCTAAAATTACTGACTTTGTGCCGGTCTAAGTCACAGCTGATTATAATAGCGACACAAAGTCAGTAATTTTAGCTGATTATAATCAGCTGTGACTTAGACCGACACAAAGTCAGTAATTTTAGCTGATTATAATCAGCTGGGACTTAGACCGACACATCATTTTACCTTCTGCACTCATTAAGTATGAAAAAAATGTTAATCAGATCCAATATCACCAAACCCAACGACTTAACTGTAATCTAAAATGTTTATAATACATATGTTGTAAATAACAATCATATAATTTTTACAGAGAATATAGTTTATAATATATGTACTAGTAAAGTAAAAGACAGACAAGTTAACGATTAACGGGTTAATTTTAAAAGGTCTGTACCAAATTTAAACCGCATTGCGTTAAACCACGCCGCCATAGGATGGAAGTACATACGTAGGCATATGTGTATGTGTAGATACGTATACACCGTAAGGTTGGTCAATTATGCGGTTAGCCACACAGCCTTGCGATACAACCTATAACGACGTTCATGTACTATATAGAAGTATATACTCGTACTACTGGCAGCAACGTAAAGAACGATTGGAAGTATTACTTTCATGTTTTACTTACTGACAACTCTCCCATAATGTTAAAGTTTTAAATAGCTATATAATTCTTTATATTGCGTGATATCTTGTAATTTAAATGAAGAAAATAAGTATTATTAAATTTTTTACCCTGTTTATTTACCTATGAGAGAGGTAAATATGTGTATTTCAAACAAGGTCGTTTCCTTAATCCAAAAAGATGCAAAATAGAAAACATTTAAATAACTTATTAACGTGCTGTGAAACACTATATCGAGGTAGCAACGGCGTTTGTATCATTAGAAAAAAATCCGCTAATCACTGGTACATTTTAAGAGTAAATGGTTGAGAAAAAAAAACTTACGAACATATGTTAATTAATACATGCTCTCTTCAAAGAGCAAACGTAGATTATTTTTTCCATTATATTATTAAATTAAAATGAATCTTTTTATGCAGACGAGGACGAGGAGCCACGTTGTGTTACATTGACGCCGCGACACAAAGCCGCCATACGATTTATAAGAAAGGTATGTTACATTAACTCCAAACCTAACTCATTTAACGCCTACTTACAGTAAGCAACTCATTATTTTAACAGAAATAGGCATGATTTGCGATTCATGAATTAATACATATATTGAGCGATTTTGTAAACTTCTTTCTTGTTTGCAAATCACCATCGTCGAAAACACGTAAATAAATTTTGTTAACATTATTCGATCAAGGTTAATTTCTATTAGTATGTAGGTATTTTAAACAATTTAAAATTTATTTAAAGGAATATATCAAAACGAAATCATTACTTGAGTTTACCAGCGTCTAATGGCGCTGATATCAAAAATTAATGACTGTTCTAAAACTTCAGCAAAGCCTTAATAGTTATAAAATATAAAATATGCGTAGCAAGGATAAAAGTGGGTTGATCATTATAAATATTTTAATTTATTTAAAGTAGACCGAGTTAGGTAAGTTACAGGACAGGTGAAGTACGAAAATCTTAATGAAAATAAATAAAGCTGTTTTATTTCGTTATATCGTCAGTGTCGGGAAGAGCGACTAAAATGTGGCACCTGCCAGTTCAACACTACTTCGTTTAAAATGTGTATTTGTACAATCAGTCACTGCAGCCCATTGCTGGACACAGGCCTCCCCCAAAATCATCGTTGATAGAAATTAAATCCTAGAATCTAGAAAACGTATTACTATCTCAATATTTCATTATCTTAATTCTACGAATATGTTAGGTAAGGACTAACACATTCGATAACCAACCATGTATTTTTTTTAAGTTAATTGAAATAGAATGTTTGTAATAAAAATAAATTATATGGGAACTAAGATTTCGTTTGCAACTCTGAAAAACGCAATTGCATATATGTATGTATAAGCTCCTTTGTGACAACTAGATTGTTGAATTTAAAACGCAATAAAAATATTTTACATCTTCCGTTTCACTCTGGGAATTTGTCATAAAGTTTAATGTTCATTTAACTGCTTGTTAAATTCTGACAGATGAAGTATTTTGTGGCACGACGTAAGTTTAAAGAAGCGCTAAAGCCTTACGACGTCAAGGACGTTATTGAACAGTATTCTGCGGGCCATGTGGACCTGCTGGGCCGGGTGAAAAACGTCCAGACTAGGTACTGCAACAACGAGCGAACCCTTGTACACCATGCACTACCATTTACTTCTTACGTACCAATTACATACTTTTCGTCTGGACTGTGTACCGACTGTGTCTTGTACTTCTCTGTAGTTAAAGTTGGTATCGAATTTAAAATCTTGTACTACCTCAGTAGCTAGTGTGTGCCACGCTATACATAATGCATAACTACAATACAATACGTGGCTGCTTCCAAATGGCTCAAATATTTTTTCATACTTATTTCAAATACACACGTATTCTATTTATGTATTCGTATGAATCATAATAACGTTTTCATACTTAACGTTTGTCTCCGCGTCAGTTATAAATTTCTTATGTTTCAATTTAAACGTTGTTTATATATATTAGTAAAAGTTTTTTATTGATCAAAGTTAATTTCTATTAGGGTTTGAGGGTCATGATATTTCGACTACGTTACACCAACCTAGTCAAAACATCAAAAATGATAAGAGGAATTTTCTTCTCCGTTATAACTTATACAACTAACTTCTGACGTAAATACTTAGTATTAAAAAAACAGCGTAATGATGAAAACGTTCTTCTTGTCGATTTTTCAGTTTTATGAGTGATTGGAAGCAGTCCCTTGACTGAAAACTTCAAATGAATACATGCTCCCTGCCTCACTCAAGATACCTTGTAGTTGTACGACAGGACTGACACATCCACGTGAAATGTTAGCTATCTCGTTTTCTTAAGTAACTTTTCACAAAATAAGTGCGGTCGGAGGTAAAGATTTTAACGGTTTATTAAATAGGTGGCTAACAAATAGTGCCCGATATAATTGCTAACCCATCGTTATTATATCCATGCATGGTTCAATCGGCCCATCAGATTTCAAACATCGGCGGTAGGTAATGTTATAAATGTTACATGACTTAAATTAAGCAATATGTCTTATCCCATCCAATTGAGCACTCGTACCTGTGCATACTCTTTCAATGCTCACCAAACCAAAATGTACTCCGATGTGAAGTTAGTTTAGGACAAAATACCTAAATACTCATTTATTTGCGATCTTTATTTAAAAATTTAAAGTAGTAGTAGTAGAAGACTGCCTTATTTGTAAGTAAATAAGAGAGAACGAGTCTCTTTAGTCATCTCAACATTACTGAAAAATAAAGTTCACATTTATAACTAGGACAGTTTTTATTTACAAAATTAGACATCAGGATCTTTTTATTTCCGTGTAGCTCAAGTATTTTGTCGCACGCAAGAGATTTAGAGAAGCTCTGAAACCTTACGACGTCAAAGATGTGATAGAGCAATATTCGTCGGGACATGCTGACCTGCTAAACCGAACCAAGAACCTGCAATACAGGTGAGATGCAAGAAGGTTCGCGCCAACACAATTGCGCCTCCTCGGTCGCCGCTGCCACTTCATTCACCTTCCATCATCAAAGAAAGTTTTAAATGGAACCAGTTGCCTGAATGCCGGGAACAGCCATGGTTCATCATCAATAACAAACCATTTACTCTTGAGACTAATTTATACTTAAATCCAGAGAATAAATTTAAGGCTCCTGAAAAGTATACTCCGTTAAATACCATCTTATTTAAACATATAGTAAAGTACGTAGTCATTTATAAAATCGCACTGTCTAAACATATTTGATTGGATAGCTCAGATGCATTTTCTATTTGTCAAAATTTGTTATTACATTATAAATAGTCTGTGTGATTCCGTGTTCTGTAGTGGTTTTACAAATAATGACTTATTCAGTGACTTAAGGTGTTTTAAGCTCCTGCTGTGTCGTTGTATAGTTCTGTAATCTTTTTTCAAACAGTAGTACTTACTCTGTCTCAGGTTTCCTGGTTTCTAATCTTTCCCTAAAATATTGTTAGCAGTATAGTTTAATGCATGAACATTGATCTTGTTTTGCATGCTCCGCATATGCATCATAATACTTGTTATAGTTTTGTATTTTTTTTTTCCAAACTAAATAACCCTTTTAATGTAACGTAAACTTTAAGGTGAGTGTTTTATAAGACCTGAAGATTTAATTGAGTCAGTTTCAACCTTGAAATCAAAGTAGATTGTTACTAAAAACCTAGAATTATATTTTAAATATATACCTTAAATGATACTGCAAAGCCAATAATATACCTAGAAAAGTGGGAATGGAAACATAACCGAATACATGTATTATGCAACGTCATATTACCATATTTGTATTTGCCTATTGTGTCTCAACCTTCGTCCTTTGTTGTGTTTACCCAAACTTTAGTTCTGCATCTTATTTGTATATAAAATCAGGTCAAACCAATTACGCCCCCTTGCATAAAATAAAGAAACCCTCAATAAAAAATGTAGCGGAAGAGTTTACATAAGAACAAGATTGTTTCAGCAACCGGCTGAAACCTTTAGCCATTGTTCTCTCAACAACTAAATGTAGAATATTTATTTTCTCGATTCTGATCAGTAAACCGTGTAGGTTTAGTAGATTGAATATTAATTACTCTCAGTCTACTTCAGCGTCTCACACTGTTCATAGAGCTATATGTGCTTGCGTTGGCAAATGTTAATCGTACTCTTTAAATGAAAGTAGGTATGCACCGCTTGCTTGAAACTTAAATGAGAAATGGGTAGTTGACACGAACTAATGGAAATGTCATAGAGATGCAAAGTAATAATAATACGGAAATTATAAGCGATTCAATTTCTTAGGTTATGTGTATCTTTCCTTTGCTAGGGAAAACAGAAACACGGCTATATACCTAGGTGCATATACATATGTAAACGTGACGTGCCGTTGCGTCGTATTTATCTTACTTTATAGGTATAACGCTTATAACTTCTTTATTTTTGTTCTAAGAATCTTGTTCAATTCCTATCTTACTGTTAATGTGACAATACTGTATTTTTTTTATAACATTAAAAAAGTAGTCAACTACCCTGTAGCTGTACATAGTTCAGATGCACTCTAGTTTCTATATCTTAAAAGTAGTTTTACCAGAATATTCCAATTAGCATCTCATAGATAATTTGTAGAATACGACCTTGAATACATAAATATAAATTAGGTAACGATAAATTAGAACCCAAAGGGTCGATCCCAAATTACTTACGCTCAGTTTCCCTGTCTTATTATTAACCGTTTCATATCCATATAAATATATCTCAAATACTGAACTGTATTGTACGAGTAATCGTGTTACATGAAAGCTTTGACTACAGTTTAATAAGTTGTGTGCTCCTCGAAGTATGAGTGTCATTTAACAATTTGAGCTCGTTTGAAATAGGTATTACATGTTATTAGAATTTGTTACAGATTGATATTATCAAATTTATAATCTGTAAATAGTTGGATCTATGTATATTTAAATTATAGTAAAAATTTAAGGTCTAGTTTTTACCATGCATAGACAACATTTTCTAAAACAAATATTGTACTATCTCATACTATTTTCCATCCAGCATAATATGTTTTTTTTTATATAAATACCTAATTACTTTTCATTATTAAAATAAAGACTTAAAGTTAGGAAGTTTTGAATAAATAATCTTGCATACAGCTTAATATATTATATATTTGAAGTAATCTACATGCGTTTTCTAAAATCTTCAGGTTAGACCAAATACTTGGGAAACAAGGATCTAAAGCTAAAGATGTCTACGCATCTAAAATCAGTCTAGCTTCCAGAGTTGTTAAAATTGAAAGACAAGTAAGTTCTTTTCAAACATTAATTTTATTTGAAAGTAGCGGGGAAGGAATGTTCAAAGGAATACTATGTTTTTTTTTTTCTAGGTAGATGATATAGAAAGTAAGTTGGATCATTTATTAGAAATGTATAAGGAGGATAGAGGATCGTCGAGGAGATTAGGTAATGCAGTAACTGGGGGTGGTAGTGGAACCTCCGGGGAAGGTGGGCTCACTGTGAGAATTAGGCCGGCGCTGACTGACAAACAATGCTCTGAGCCCAACTCGCCTGTTTCCCGTTCCTTTGAACAACCCGTACCTGCTTCAGCACCACCCATGCCTCTCAAACGGCCTATGAATAGAGGCTACTCCGACCTCGGCACTAGATTTATGAGAAAGAAAGTCATTGTGAAGTAAGTAACAGTTTCTATTATATGTTTTTTATTATTCAGTAAGCTTTAAAAGCTTGCGAAATACCTAAACGAACCTAACGGTCAAGTACTCAAGGTCAAATCATCATTACTGTAAAGAAGCTGACTGAAATTTTACGTATGTTTTTATAATGCTTACGTGCGGTTCAGTTCATTAAAAGTATTTATTGAGCGTCAACATTCTCCCACTACCTCGGATTATTCTCAACTTTGCCGCTTGGGATGCTAAATACAGCATTGAATACTAAATATTTACAGAACATCTTCAAGTCGCAACGGTGATTCCCCCAGAGACGATGAAGTAGTAATCGTCGTGCCGACGGACCGCGAGGACACGCCTCCACGTCTTGTCACAGACAGCTCGGGTCAGTAGTTACCTGCCACATATACTCGTGTATATTATTTAATATATAAAGCAACATATTATCTATGTGCACAACAAGCACTACACAATATTACCTCACTAAATTAACAATATTTACACAACAAATGAACGAATTAGACGAACCGATTTATTTGCCAAAGTGCCCCTATAAAAGTTTCTTTATGAGAAGTCTATATATATCTAGTCTATTTGAAACGTTGTCTTACTTATCAAAACTTTTAAGATTTCTTCATATTTTAAATACATGATAATAATAAGAAGACATTCCCATATAGAAACTTTCTTATCAATTGTCACTATCATTGCAAAGTCATACTCACAAATCTTAAATCAATGTAACCATTTGAGTAAAGATAACACAATCAATTTAACATCATTGCCATAGGTATAAATGTGCGAATATTACAAAATTGCAGCATCTTATGAAGATTATTCGTCGTCGACGTCTCTCTGACGGATGACATGGGAGAGCCCCATTCTAAAAGGCCGCCGCCGGCTGAGTGAGTCCTAAACCCTTTCGATGTGTGGAATGTTTATCATTTAATAGTGTCTCTCTGTGTCCTCTTAGACTTGCTACAGTTTATTCCTACCACGTGTATGTACTAATGAAGGTGTTGTAGAACTATATTTAAGTAGATTTATCTTCCTCTCGTTTGTATTTGTTTAAGAAATACTTGTTTTTTGTATTTTTACTAATTATTTTTTTATAAATAAAAACTTATATATAAGTATATATATGCGAGTATATATAAATATATATTATAAAAATATAAAAATATTTACTTTTATTATTAATCTGAAAAATGGCCTATGATTAGGGGTTAGGTTTATATGATGTATTTAAACATTTAAAACGTGCCACAAGGTTTAAGGAATTGCTAAGTATACTATTCTTGAGAAGAAAGACCCAAAGAATAATGTCTCAAACTAACATAATATTATAAATGAAAATGACACTACACACTGACGACTATGAAATACACACAATAGAGTGCACTGCAGGGACATTTTATGAGCAAATATGTATTGCTATTATGTAGCTAACTTAATATGTATTGCTATTACGTAGGTATCTAAAAATATATATATATGTATTCAAACAAGCTTAGGTGAAGCTATTTACTTTTAGATTTTTTTACAATCATGTTAAGACAAGCGTTTTGAAAACGCGCGTTAACGGGTATACGAATATTTTAATATTGTTTCACACGCTACCGCGCATTCACGCGCGTTTGATTCAACTCGTGCAAGCGCTAGCTATGTAAATATAATATACAACCCAATGCTTTCTTTACGGCTGTAATGTGAACGTGGACTCAGTCAATAAACGGAAATAATTCTCTCGCTCAGGAAAATAAAATTGTGGCACGTTTTACACTTATCCAAGTAAGTAACAAAATTGTGGCTGAAATCTACAGCTTTAAAACTCGTACCTAGTTTGAGTGTAATGATCAATTGGTTTTCCAAAATCCTTTTAAGTTTTTGAAATGAAAAATTATGTTATCATAACACCTCATAATTTTCAGCATGTCTGTGACGTAGTTCCATTTTATATCGATACATTATAGCTATATATATATATATATATTATTACATATTTATGTTATGTAATCAATGTTTAGGTGATAAACTAACAGGTTACAAATTTCCACATGAAGAAAACTTAAAAAGTTTGTATCCCCTTTAACGTAAAGCTCTAACGAAACGGTAACATCGGGTGAATTTAAATCATAACAAAATACATATAGGTATATAAGGCAGAAGGTCTATATTCTACATTTACTGCACCATTTAAAACACTCGAAGGACTTGACCAACAAACAACCAATAGACACACTAGATATGGCCTAACACTGAATCAACAGCTTCTCATATTGTTTTTGTGCTATTATGTCACATCGTATGTTTCTCTTATATTTTTACACAGGTGACAGGTTATTTATTTACGTAACTCGTACCCAAAAGCTCGAAAACTCTTGCCTTCGTTAATTGCATTAAGGTTATTTATCATAAACTATCATTAATTTTGTCTGAGCCATGGCCTCATAGTTTACCTAAATCATTTTTACGATGTAACTAACATCAAGTAAACACCTGCTTTCTACTGCAACATTGGCATTCACACTTTTAATCAATCTGGAATGATTTTGCGTTATTTAGTCAAACACACTTTTATTTAAGTAGAGCACCACTTTTTACTACTTACGTACGTACTTATTAAGCGAATTAATGAGTACAAATATTGTGTCGAAATTAATTTAAACATAACACAATCCAGAATCGTTTAGTCCCGACAGTACATTTTCGGATCTGAAGGTCAAAATTGACGTAGGTGTTTTTGAATTTAAAAGTAGGCGCAGATATGGTCAGAAAATATTTAAAAGCAGATATGATTACAGAAGTTTGCGCCAGTTGTTCCGTGGAGGTGGAAACAGAAGCGGATGCAGGAGGTACGCGATCAGGGAGCTCAGGTTCAGCATCTTGGTGTGAGAGAGATGCTATTGAAGAACGTGGTTATGGCTCCAGTGATTCGCTGGCAGAAGACGCTGCACTGCTAGGTGATGCCGCACAGGCGGCGCACCAACCTCGTGTTATGCGGAACCAGCGGCGTGACGTTGCTGTCGATCTTCATCTCCTACGACCTGACGTCTGAGTTCCATAGACTTTCTGCATAAGATGCACAAAACACTGCGGTTCTTGGGACCCACTGGGCTTTCCATAAAAATAAGAAATGTCATCATTGGTAAAATATATATACAACGCGTTCGCACAATACATAACTTGACACTAAAAGCTGTCCATTCACAAAATTTCCTTTTAGATAGGTGCTTGTAATGTAAAATGAGCAATCATAGTTTAGATCAAACGAGTAGGTAGTTATAATTTGTCTTTGTAACTCCAGTTAATAACACAACGAGCGGTGTTGTGACGTCACTTCTCGTTTATGTATAAAGACCAAATACTCTGACAACGAGTTCTTACCTATTAGTTATTATTACGCTTAAATTTATTGTTAATTAAACTAAATCATTATTGCTTTAAAAGATGAGATTTACGTATGAATAGAATCTTTATAAAATGTACCTATAATTGTTAAGTTGTACATATTTTATAATAAGTTGTTCAATGATAATAATAATAGAACAATATAGTCAAATAGGAAAATGTTACTTGCAGCGAATGAACACCTACAAAATCATTAATCCTGAGATAAAGTAGATAGGCTAGATAATTTTAAATGCCTAAGAGCTATAACTTTATACCTATTAATTAGTAATTTTATAAACGAAAAAAATCAGGATTATGACAGTTGAAAATAATTTAGAACATTAATATTTTCTATGCGACATGCTAACTTTAAAAAGATAATTTACAAAGAAACTGTGATAGATATTCAGTTTTTCCATCAACCCGAACAATACTGTAAGTGACAGTATCCAGTATGGTACAGACGTCTGTATTACTTGTCTAATTTTTAAGGTAGGTGAGCAACTAAGTCAGCTTGGAACCAATCCTTATCTTCTAGTAAAGCCTATTCTTGAACCAATTTTAAAATTTTAGACATGTTTCTTAATAAAAGCAGGGTAAAGTAATGCCTGAAAATCATACTAAATAAATAAGGGTTTAAATATTGGTATATATATGTTTCAGAATACATGTATAAGAACTGATCGGAATCAAATATTGTCACAAATTTTCGGATACGATTACTTACTCGGTTATTTAAGCTATCAATAGCTTTTATTTTGAACCAAATGTTCATCAGTTCAATAAATAATAAATTATACCATGGGACCTACTATTGCCTAACTGTTAGATCTATGAATTGTGATATGTTTACGAACTACTTACTTACCTAAGTCAATTTACACTGTATATAGATCAAAATAACTTCTACTTACGGGCAAAATATGATGTACATACATATACCATACGAGTTTAGCCACGATAATAACTTGAGATCCCGAACATATCTTGCCATTAAAGCACGTACAAACCCCTCGCTTGTCTAAGTAATATTGATCGAATCCATTGAAACGTTTTGAAACATAATTGCCACAAGTAGCAAGTCAGCACGAATAAATTCATCACAGAATACTTTTGACTTTTCACTTCATTTTTATCCTATAATCCTATTCCTTGGACTCCAATCATACCAACGTCCTATGTTATTGTTGGATTAATAGGATATATATTACTAGGATATTTTCGTAGGTGGCTACACAAATAGGATATATATCCGATTTGTGTAGCCACCTGCGAATGCCATGAAATGTTTTGCCGTTATCAACCTAAACTTGAAAATCCACACACAATAGGGTATAGGTATAAGTTGCAGAATCAGAAAGATACAGAAGTAGTGTAATGCTTCAAAAAATTCGCAATATAATTGACCCCCTTTTTATATATTTATCTATTATACATACAAGACCAATGGTATATTCGCGTACAATTTCAGTTGTTTTTATTTGTGTAAAATGAATTTGATAAACTATTCGAGAAATTATTAGTTAAACACCGAATCCAAAATGTTGAGCGTTTTTGCTGCGAAAATAAGGGTTGTCAACCATTTCAACTTCAAATGTTTTTATTGAAACATTTGAAATTTCCAAGACTTGAGCTTCAAATAAATAACTAAGTAAGTAATTTTAAAAATAGAAGCATTAGAATGATAACATGTCTTGCAGAATGTAATTGTGATAACGTCAAGTTTCTGATGTCATATAACTATTAAACAATATTGGCGGTCTTATCACTTGCGGTGATCTCGTACTTTAGTTAGATGTTCCCAGTTACGTAATTACTGGGATATATTATAAAAAATAGGTATCGCATTTTGAGCGACTCTCTATTCAATCAATTCAATGAATCAAACTTTTACAGTCAACTACTCTCCCAATCTAGAACACATTTTCACATCCATTTCCTATTCTTCCTCCCCAGACATCGACGAAGCATAGCAGAAATGGCACATTTTCAGAATAATTATATTTTAAATACAAAATACTTTTTAAAAGTGCAGTCAACATCATTTAATATATTGTGATAAAATAGGTAGTTATTTTTCTCACTATGGTAGCGTTGAACTTAACTGAAAAATTTGACGAAAACTAGCTTTGAAAAACTCTCCCTATATTTTTCGTGGGGAGTGTTCATCGAAAAAAATTCCATTCCCATCACCTGGATCATTGGCAATCACTTCACCACTGCGCTTCTCCAGAAGTTTTTTGCCACGCACAATCAGCACATTAAAAATGCCTGTATAGGAAAACAAATAGAAAAAATAAAAACGATTTTAAAATTAAGTTTTGCAAGCCCTGTTCTCAACTGAACTTAGTTAGGAGTTCAAATTGAATTGCCAAAAATATTTCAAAGCCATAACAATACAATAAATTCGCTAATATTCTAAGAAGACGCACGTGCAGATTTCATAACGAAATCCTTCATTAAAGCAGAAGCTTGTGAAACTACACCTAAATACAAGGCGTGTGTGTGTAACAAGAGAAACCAAATTGGACTTATCAGACCCTGAATCCTGCAAAGACTTAACTTATTGTAGTGGGCAGTCCCAGGATGTCAGCTGGAATAAATGGGACATAATTTGTACGTATTATTATTAGAGTTAATGCCAACAAACTAGAAGCTTCTGTCTAAAACGAATATTTTGCATTGCTTAATTATTTCATATAAGGATATGTTTGCAAGCGGTATTAGCTTATTGGATTAGCGCAGATTTGCGGTCTTCCTCATCTCTTAATTAAAAATAGTCTAGTTTATAGAGACTCATTTCACTCTTTTATCATCTTGTTTGATATTTCGCATCGCCGAAGCATATTTTGTGGAAAGTATTTGAAGAAAGTTCTTCAGTTGAAAGTTGGTGTATTTGATTAGGTACTTAATAGAATTGATCATTTTGTGATAATTGGTGTAATTTTGCCGAACACCAATCGGGTGAAACTGATGCTATAAGATTTTTAATAACTAAGGCAAAAAGAAGACGCTTCTGTCTGTAAGTTGAAGATGTGTATCTGTGAAAGGTAACTAAAAACTGAATTTTAATCTGTTTAGAACTTTGAAGATTATGAGCTCTTTTTAAATTTATAAATGGATATTTAGTGGGAAGTTTTTTAATATTTTTTTTATATATTAATCTACTGCTTAAACAGGACTAAAAATCGATGTTGTTAATTTCAATAACCTTGCTAGGGTCAAAGGATTTTTCCAATGAAATTATGACAGATAAGTTACACACAGTGTTGCCAACAAACTCACCAAATAAAAAACAGGAGAAAACAGTAGGTAAAGTAAAAAAGGCAGATTTGATACTTTCCTCATGTAATTAAAAGAATCGGAGGGGGGTGGATCTCCCGCACTGACACTAGAACTTTGCTCAGTTTGGTTTACAAACTCACTAACACTGGGGGGCACGCTCTCAACGTGTGCTGGATGGGGCGCGGCACTGTTGCGCCTGCGCCTCCTCCACAGGAACCACAGGACTACTCCCATTGCCGCGGCTAATAGCCCATACGATATCATGTAATGATGTATGGCATGTGTCGTCAGGCTGTCGTTCTGCTGTTCTGATTCTTTCATCAGTTTTAGTTCATCACCGAGTTGCTTTAACGATTCGTTGATATGTGAATTCTCGCTATCGAATGTTTCTATATTTTGGATAGGTAGCGTAAGGTTATTGATTAAATGATTAAAGAGCGTAAGCTTTGTATCGAGTATGTTTAGTATAAGATTGCTCGTACACTCTGGTTGCTGATAAGCGTACAGTGTTATGTCATGACCTTTAACAATGTACTGTCTTGAAAGCTGAATAAGCCCGGCATTGCTGACATGGCGCGTTTGTAGGTCATTGCCACATATAATCTTTATGGAGTATGAGTTTCAACAGAAGTAAAAATAGGTAGAAAGTTAGATAGAGTTAAACGAATCCATTTTTTCACAGCTTGACTTTATCATTTAGCAAGTCGATAAGTCTGACATTTCACCGAATTTTTCTTCTGAACTCAAGCTCATAATGGGCCCGTGCATATGACAAAGATAAGTGTCTTCTTGATATTCGCAGCTTTGTAGGTCATTATGGTTTGCTAACATGTAAGTATCTCTCCTCAGGTTGATCGCTATGTATTCAGATAATAGTTTTACAGTAATTATCTTAGTGTTAAGTTGAACTGGTATTGGTATCAAATTGTAAAGCTGGAAGGTATCTCTACTAAGAAGAGGTAAGCTAATTTCAAGTTTGTCAGTCATTCTAGCTTTAACTTTCAGTAATTTGTATATGTTATACAAATTATCTTGAATGTTGTCGACCAGAAAGGATTCCTGTATTTGCTATAAATTATGAATCATGTTGATGGTCGCTAAGGCTGCTAATGTGAACTCTTGCTGAACATATGTAACATCAATCTCCTTTTGTAATGTTTTCGTAATATTGTCTAAATAATTTAGGTGTTTGTAAATAATCTTGTGCTCTTTTGCAATAGTCTCCTTTGTTCTTTTTAGTATATTATACCCCATCTCTATGACCGACGTTTGCTTCCTATGTAACTGAGCGAGGTGGGTCATATTGCTACGTACGAGGGCAATGTCTCACTGGTATTTTTTGGAAAATCCTGATCAAGTATACCGAACAATTTATTAGATATACCACCTACTGCGTTTATAAATCCGCGACGAGTCCGAGGTCGATCTCGGTGCTGATTCAACAACAGCTGATTGTAATACTGAAGTTCGTTGTACTCGTGTTGTATTTGAAGGATGATGATATGACAATAACTTTGATCTTTAATTTTGTTGCAGGTTTGCTCGAGATATTTAGTAAATTTTGGTACCGCATTCCTAATAAGTTACCATATTCCAATTATCCCTAATAAGCTATTACTTGCCCAGGGGATCGAAATATAATGTTTGATTATTGTTAAATGATGTAAAGTTAAAAGACGCTTTGGTAGACAGTATTGATATTCATAAAAAATAAAAATGTTAGTGCTAGGCTAAATATTGAATAACAATTGTTAATTCGCTTGCTATTATTCGCTAATTTATCGCTTTGTAGCTTTATTGCTTCGGTATTTTGCTGACATTGTTTGCTGGTCTCTTTCCCTGCTATAGGTTAAATAGATAATTTTAGTAGAGGACGTTTGATGTAACCGGTTTTGGTTTTACTTTACGTTTTACCAGAAGGAATGTTGTCATCATGAAGAATTACCATGTCGCCTACTTCAAGATTCTTTTGGGTTTTTAACCACTTGCTGCGTACAGATAATTGGCTGAGATATTCGGTTTTCCATCGTTTGCATAAATCATGAAACATTTTATTGAACATGTACTAGCATCTTCTTGTTCTAGCATCTTGAAGCTTTCTATGATTGTTAAACCAGCACGGCTTGTAAAAAATGTGCTCGGGTGAGGAAATCAATATCATCGATATCCTCAGATAACGAACATAATGGTCTAGTATTTAAGCTCGCTTCTATCTAGGACAGTAAAGTACTGTATTCCTCAAATGTTAGTATAGGTTCACCGATTACTCGCTTTAAATGCTTCTTTAAGCTTCGAATGGACCGCTCCCATATCCCACCAGCACTGGGCCAAGGAGGACAGTTCCAATGCCATTCAATGCTCATCTCGATTGCTGTTCAGCTTGTAATATCTTGTTAGCACCCACAAAATTTGTTCTGTTATCGGAATAGATGTATTTTGGTGTCCCGCGTCGCGCTGTCATACCACGTCAGCTGCTATAAATGACGAACTGCTAAGGTCGGAGACTACCTCTATCTGTACCGCTTTTGTAACCATATAAATAAACAGGGCGATATAAGCTTTGGATGTTTTGATACCTTTGCTTCTGTTTGATTTCACTCGTATAAAACCGGTAAAGTCAACTCCGGTGTGGTAAAAGGGTGGTGCTGGATTTGTTCGAAAATCAGGTGCGGGCCCCAATTTTGATGCATTTTCCTTGGTTCTTGCTTTTTGCAGGTTACAACGCAGTTGCGAAGCAGTTTTTTGGTAGCTCGGTTTCCTTAATTATCCAATATTTCTGTCTTAAAACGGATAAAGCAAGTCTAGGCCCACCATGGAAGGTGAGCTCATGTGCTTGTTGTATGAGAAGCTCTGTTAACCTCACATTATAAGCGATAATTATATAACTGATACTTCATATCCGCTCGAAGTCCTTAGTGTAGTAGTAGAGAATATATCGTTTTCATCTAAAAATGGATTAAGGTTTAAAAGTTTGGTATTAGAACTATGTTGTTTGTTTTGTAATAAATTAACAATATCGGCTTCAAAATCAGTACGCTGTATGTATTTAATTATAATTAACTTTGCTTTGCGCAGCTCCTTTGATCTATCTATATCTATAAGAGATTTCCAGCGATATATTGACTCATCACGATATCTCTGGAACCATAAGGCGTAGAGACTTGAAAATATTTCTAGTTCAGCTGTCTATTTTTGGAGCTCTGGCTTAGGTTTAAAATCTATAGTAGATAACCAGGTTGGACCTCGCCACCATAATGAGTAATCTGAGACATGGATAGGCCTCTGCTTGAATCAGCAGGGTTTTCTTTAGTCGGCACGTAATGCCAAATATCTGATGATAAAACGCTAGTGATCTTGTTCACTCTGTTCGATACAAAAGGCTTCCATCTGTCTGGATTGCCTTGTATCCAGCTAAGAGTGACTTTAGAGTCACTCCAGGCTTGATCTGTATGTTACTTCCTAAGCTGTTTACAATTTTTGTCATGTCTTAAAATAAATAATAATTCAGCGGCGTATAGCTCTGGCCTGGGTAGCGAAACCGTTTTGTTATTAGGTACCAATCTTGTTTTAGCTGCGAGTAGTACAACTGAGGCTGTGTTTGTTAACAGGTGGGGTCGGCAAGTCGGGCGTATACAACGCAAGCGTAAGCTTTTAGATATGCATCACAAAATCCGTGTAATTGGATAATGTAATGCTGCTTGCAGTTAAGCCATCTCGGTATTTGTATCTGGCTTAACAAGTTTATATCGTCCGTTAATTTGACTTCGTCCCTCTATTGAACATTTCAATCTTGCCAAATTTTCTGAATAATTTTAAGTTAGTGGTCAGCAGTGCTAGCCAACCCAAGGGGTCAAACAACTTAGATATTTCTGAAAGTAGTGCCCGTTTTGTTAGCTTTGTAATATCTGCTGACATTTCATATTGAAAAGTAAAATCACATCACATCAAACTCACTCGTTGTGTACGAGTACGTCGGGGTTACAGTTTTGCCGGTCTGGGTAGTGTGTGGGTACCTCTGGGCCAGCGACCGTGTACCGGGCTTCAGCGCCTTTAATTTATCCTTGAAGAGTAGTCAAACATCTTTTATTTTCAAATCAGAAAGTACAGCTAAAACCTTGGGATTGCGATGGGACCTTATCCCTTGATACAGGCCAAACTGTAACCCCGACGTACTCGTACACAACGAGCACCTGCGGGGCCAGATAACACAGCAAGTACTCGATGACGAGGTACAATCTGATCATCAACCTGTACTCGTCGTCGCCCAGAACCTTCCCACGCGGACCGTCGATACGACCACGATATATCTATGACTAGACCCAGTTTACAGAAACGCTGGAGACCACAACACTATCTCGGCGCATCAACTCCGCGGCTGACGAAGAGAGACTGACAGCCGAGCTCACGGACAGCATTGGGGGCGCCCTTGACTCGGCAAGGAAAACCATCTCGCACACCCACGGACGACTACCACCCCTGCCGGCACACATCCGACGAACGAAAACGACAGGCTCTCGATTCACCGCCTCTGCCGCCACCTTACCAACACCCCAGCACCGGTGCGACCACTACTACACGCAGACGGGGCACCCAGGTATCGGGCAGCAGACCGTGCCGATATCTTCGCCGAACACCTGGAACGCCAGTTCAGACCGAACCCAACCGCGGAACATGAACATACCGCAGCAGTCGAGCAGCACTTTCGAAAGTACTTCGCCACGCCAATAGCTCCCGAAGAAGACCCTATATTTTTCTCCCCGACAATGGTCAAGGCCGTCATTCGTCGGACCAAGCCAAGGAAAGCCCCAAGCGCGGATGGCATCACCAATACAGCGCTGCGCCGCCTGCCACACAAGACAGTGGCAGCGCTGGCGCGCCTGTACAGTGGCATCCTACGCACAGGGCACTTCCCCGACAGCTGGACGCATTATAGTAGTAGCTTAATTAGGGCTTCACAGTACGTGGCATGTGTACGCCCCCCACACAATATCCACCCAAGCTGGGTTTGCTGCGCTAAGGGCGATGTTGCTTTTGATCTCTTTATAGTACCGCCTAACATAAAAAGCGCATACACGTCAGCCCCGAGTCTACAGGGCGACTTGAGTAGAACTCAGGATCATCTAAGTTTATGTGCGGCAAATGTTTAATTAAATTATTCATAATCAAAACATCGGTATTGAATTTATACTCGTATTTGGGTTTCCTTTACTGTTACTGTCCTTCTCTCCGATGCCAAAAACAACGCCATTGTACTGCTCTCTCTTTAAACCTAACTGTTGGCTGCCTTTTCAGTAATCAATATTTAGGAGCCCTGATCGATAAGGGCCTGCAAAACAATCTGCGAGCTGTCTGCAGTTGAAGTTATTCAATAAAGCGGTTGCTAAAAGTATTTCGTTAATTTCTTGCTGAGAGGCATGCAAGTTTCTGCTATTTTGTTGTTTGGTATCATTATTGTTATTAGATGCTTTTTTTTCGAACCGGACGTAGGTTTTAATTGCGTTAAACAATCGTGTAATACGGTATGGTGACCTGCAGAACAATTGCGACACCGTTTTGTAGAATATTATTAATTGCATTATTATGGCCAAAAATGCAGTACAATATTGCAATTCATTTACGGTTTTAAGTTTAATATCGTCTGACATTTCTAAAAAAATATTGCAATTATAGAAATAATGTTCTTCGCAACAAACCGGACATTTGATACGAGAAACGCTTAAAGATTTCGCAATCTGCTTAGATTGTTTCCAAGTGCTATCGTTCGATTTATTATTATAATGAAGTTTTCTGCTCATAGGGAGTGACGAAGAAGGGCTAGTTAGATGTTAAGGTGGTCTTTGAATTTTAGTCTGGGTATCTCGTCGCCGGCGTGCTGTTTCGAGGCTAGTAAATTTATTCTCCAAGAAATCAAAGAAATCTTTAAGTATAGGTAACTCCCGAGAGTTTTTTAAGGACTCTATGTATTCGGAATAACAGTCACTGCCTAACTTTTGCGACAAGATATGTACTATCAGAGGATCCCACGTACTACTAAATTTTAAAGGGCGTGAAGACTTTCTAAAGATACGTCAGGCAACTTAATAGCTAAAAATGATTGCTGTTGTAAGTTAGGTAAATTTAAAAATACATTTACGTGCGATGTAAAAATAAGTTTTTTATTATCAAGTTTTAGAATCTCCCAACAGACTACTTAATTTTCAGAACTTATTGGTAGGTGTTGTAATAACCGTTCGGCTCCCCTTTTATTTTGCTTTTCAGGAATTGCATTTTGTGAGCGTTTGACAATGATGTATTCTTGTGTATGGCTTCGTTAAACAAATCTTTAAACGAAACACTGATGATACTTTCCCGTAAACATAGGGATTTTCTTAATCGGGGTAGCTTTAGCGTGATGTGAGGCAGATCACATTTTTGTGTTAATTGACTTTTTCATGCTAAAATAAGTACATTCCTGCTTAGTATGATGGGACTCATATTCCTGATTTTTAGCACTTTCGACAATGATTTCCCAGTGGAGATATGATTCCAAATCAATAATTTAGACTGTTTGTACAAACTCTTCAAAATTGATCGACTGCTTGTGAAGCATATCGTCCAGCTTACTAGAGGAACTTCTCGATACAGAAGTGCTTGCTGTTTAGACTGACGCATTGAAACGCCAGCCATAGCTTCCTGCTCATGAGTTGAGGGCTGACCTCGCTGGCTCAACTCTTCTTGACATTTATTAATTAGAGTTTTTAACGCCAAGTAAAGTTCACCCGTTCTGTCATACTCCGAATTAACGAAATACGCGTGATTTGTTTTTTCAAACGGAACTATTTTTTCATGAATTATTTATTTATTTATTTATTTAAAACTCTTCCTGCATAATAAAACGCACGAGGCGGACTTAATGCCACATGGCATTATCTACCAGTCAACCTTTGGGTGATTCAGTGAGGGATATGGCAGGTGTATAAAGATGAAATATTGAGAAACAAAAAAAAACGTTATATTCACATACAAATGCACATATATATACAAATATACTATATACATACAATATATACATACACACAAATACAATACATAGATACAAACTTTAGTTATAGTTTTAGTCATGGGGGTATCTCAGTCAACTGTCTCAAATAGAATTCACGGACTTTAACTTTAAACGTGTCGCGGTTGGTGGTCATCCTAATCTAAGGAGTGAGCGCATTCCAAAATAAAATGGATTGGACAGCAAAAGAAGAATGAACAAGAGAAGAGGTGTGAGTCGGGCATAGGAGTAACAAATTATTTGTGGAGCGGAGATCTCTGTCATGGTTAGAACCTAGAAGACTAAGCTGTGAGGTAAGATAATTGAGGGCTGTGGGATATGGAGAAGAGAAAAAAGAGTAGTTAAGGCACGAAGGCTGCGACGCTGACGTATAGGTAACCACGACAGTTGGGTACGATAAGTAGACACATGGTCGTATTTAAGAAAATTGAAAATGAACCGAATGCAATTATTGAGAAGTCGGTCAAGTTTGTTGAGCAGTTCTGCATTCAGGTCGAGGTAGCATACATCTCCATAATCAATGATTGGAAAGATTAATGCCTGTACAAGCATCAACTTGATGCTGGTAGGGAGAAGGTTCTTAAGTCGATAGAGTGATCTCAAGGACCCGATGACTTTCTGACTGACATTCGCTATTTGAGGTTGCCATGTTAGAGTGGAATCAATAAACAGGCCGAGGTCTTTGACAGAAGAGTTGATACACAAAATGGAGCCGTTATAAATCACTGCTGGCAGTATTGCCTGTCAATTTTGCTATCCATTCACTGACTACCTATAATTATTGCCTGGCATTTGGAGGGATTAACACTGACGCCGAAACGCTTGGACCAGTTTTAATGACCTCTAAATCGATATTCACAATGTTAATCGCTTGTGGCAAATTATCTACTCTAGCCTGAGAATAAACTTGGAGATCGTCTGCATACAAATGATACGCACACTGAAGATCAAACGTAATGAGATTGATAAACATCGAAAATAATAGAGGAGAAAGAATGCCACCTTGTGGAAAGCTAGTATTCAGATCCCGCCAACCAGATGATGATTCATCTATTCGCACTGACTGTTGACGTCAACGAAGATAAGATGAAAACCATTCCAGAGCTTCGGGGGAGACCATATAATGAGTGAGGATAGATGTTAGGATATCATGGTTGACAGTATTGAACGCGTTTGAGAAATCGATTAGGACTAAAACGGTTAGTTTTGCGACCTCTATGCCACTCCTTATGTCACTAGTCATTTTAAGAATAGCAGTGACGGTGCTATGCCCAGGTATGAATCCCGATTGATAAGGACTAAGGATATTATTTTAATGGGTAAAGTTGGAAAGTTGCTTGTGAGCGTAGGCCTCAAGTACTTTTGATAGGAAGGGGAGGATTGATATGGGTCGGAAATGATTTGGAAGGGAAGGATTAGGAATCTTTGGGAGGGGGCGAATGTAAGCCTTGCGCCATTCGGCTGGAAATCCGGAGTGAAGGGAGAAATTAACTATATGGGAAATGGCTTCAGAAAGCTGGTCTAAAAAGGTGACTATCAAAAATCGACTTATGTTATCACAACCCACAGCTTTTGTTTTTATGGATATAATGGTCTTTTTAATGTCGTCCGAGCAACTGCAACTGGGCAACGGGCAACTGAAGAAAAACAGAAAGGTTTGATATTACGCCGAGGAAGCCTTGAGACATAAGTAAGTGTTTGACTTTTGGTATTTGACGGCATTGTAGGACATGTGTTGAAATAACTATTTATGTCGTCCAATCTTAAAGTCATCGACATACTGGGGGGCTGCTGAACCTTACCAACACTCAAGGTCCTAAGATATTTCCAAATATCCGCAGGGGAGGAATTAGAAATGTTTCTAAGAACGTGGTGACGTTTAGCGTTACGTATCATTAGATTGTATCTATTTCTTGCTGTTTTGTAGATGGTCCAGTTGTCCTCACAATGGTTTTTTCTAAAATTGTGAAAAGTACCTCATACTCTCGCCAGTACTTCTCAAGTAACTCAAGTTTACGTTTACAATAATCAAAAGTTTTACGCTCTACGCTATCCTTTTTAAAATTAATGAGCATACTTTTCATGCTCTCCGCAATCTCGGATTGAGAGAAATATAGACTCTTCATTCTGAGATTGTTGCTACAACAGTAAGTGATAGAACGATCTTACTTTGCGCTGCTGGATCGACGACGGATGCTTTCGACATAAATGTTGCTGTTGATCCTTAGCTCTAGGCTCACTGCTGAAGAATGCGTACCACAATGAGTACTGCTGGACATGCTGTGAGGTGTACTGAGTGCTGTTAGTACTTGCTGTTTCGATATCACGGACTTCACTTGCCGATTTTTCCGATAACCCAAATTTCACGACGGTAAAGTAAACACTTCGATAACTTTAGAAACCTTTAATGCTATAAAAAGTGTGATTACACTAAGCTACGCTAAAATGCTAATAAGTACGAATGCATCGGTTGCTGTCCGAATATGCACTGATGTCACCGCACACGCAAGGCGACCACGTTAGGTTGCTAGAACAGTAAAAAGGTGTTCGATCGTAATTATTGCATCGAACACACCTACTTTAAAAAATTAAACCGTAAAAATTAGGAATGAAACATAAAACAGGGGCATCAATGTGGAAACAGCAAATCTACTGTTAAAACACTAGGTAGGGTTGGTAACACTGCATACACAGATAGGACATACATAATGTTTGTCTATAAAGACATGACATTAAATGATGGCGCTTCTATTAAGCATATAGCAACCCTATATAGTCTGACCAAAATGAGTTTGATACTAGCAGAAAATATGTAATTATAAGGTCGTCACTTAATTTACTACACTCACGTAATTTACTAACACTTTTTCTTCACGATCAAGCCTAGACTGTCAATTGTTTACCTTCCTATTACAAATAAAAAAATACAATTATTATAGGTAAAAAAGAGATTTATTTATTCACTCTCATCCTCGGATTCTAAATATTCAATTCCCAGAAACATTTCGTTGCCACCTTCATCAGCAGCGCTGTCATCACTACAGCAGCTGCTGTCTCCGCTGCTGCTATCATCGCCTAAGCGAATAACTAACTCGTCTATATTTTGGTACAGGTGATGTCCTCTCTCATAATATTCTTTTTCGAGCTTCTCAACGTGATGGCAGCAGTTTTTCCATACTTCAGATGTGATGCTGCTGAAGGCCTCTTCAGCAAGTTGCTTCACATCGCGTGACCCAACATTGTGTGCTGCCACTTTTTGCTTTACGTTAGCCCAAATGAGCTCAATAGGATTTAAATCACAGTGATACGGCGGAAGCCGTACCACCGTGTGCCCGTGTTCTCCTAAAAGTTCATCAATGGCATAAATGGGGCTAGGTTTGTTTTTTTTCACTAACCTCAGTAAATTTGGCTTCCTAAGTGTAGGATCAAAATCAATATTATTCTCTAACAGCCAGAGTTTTATCTCGTCTACACGAGAATTAGAGGTAGGCGCTTTATTTGTCACGACGGAGTGGTAGGGTGCATTATCCATCACAATGATGGAAGGTTCGTGAAGATTTGGTATCAGCTTTTCTTTAATCCACTTTGAAAAGTTATGCGCGTTCATTTCTGAGTGGTAGTCTTCTAGTTTATTTTTGCCAGTGAATATAAGCAGGCAGTTTGGCACGAACCCCTTTTCGCTTCCAGCATGGACTATGATGTAACGCTTTCCTTTGGATATGTCTTTTGTGATACCTGTAATGTCCCTAGATTGCCAACATTTTGTAACCTGGTGGGAAAATAAATAGGTTCTTGATAGTGAACATTTTATAAAACAAAAAGTATACATACTCAATAAGAACTAAGACTTTACCTTATATGAAGAGTGAATATAGCTCTCATCGAGATAAATTATATCTTTTTTTAATTCTTCTGGCAAATCTCTATTTTTTTTTATGATCGCCAAGTAATCTTCTCGTTTTTCAGCAATATGCGATTGTTCGATTAGAGCCCTTCTATTATTTTGGCATTTCTTGTAGGTAAACCCAATTGTTTTTAAAATTTTACGAAGAACTTCTAGACTACAATCAACATCCAGCTCAGTTCTAGCGATCACTTGCAGTTTTCTGAGGGTAGGTACCTGAAATTTCAAAGGGTTCCATTGATAGTGCATCTGACTATACCTACAATAAATTTAGCTTTTTAGGCATACAAACGAAAAACATGCAAAAGACAAAAAAATACCTCTTTTTGCACTGTGTAAAAGAATTGTATTTTTTGGCGCAGAGCACAAATATTAAAATCATCCATTTCTTTCTTTAGTCGGCCTTGCCTATGTTTCCCAGGAGTTTCAAACTTTCCATCATTCTTAAAACCTTCGTTGACTATCCGCCTAACCGTACTCTCTGATTTTCCTGAAAATAATCACAAATTTTAACAAAATACCGACTTAATTCTAGACCAAATTAAAATGGGACCACACGGGAATTCCAGCTTTCTAATAAAAAAAGAATCATCAAAATCGGTTCACCAGTCGACAGTTATACTCATAACTGTAACACAGAGTTAACATTTTTTATGCTTTAACAAACATAAAAAATGTTAACTCTAACAAACATAAAAAATATACAGTCGAATTGATAACCACCTCCTCTTTAGAAGTCGGTTAAAAAGTTAAAAAACACTAATTGACATGAAACAATTAATTCAAATTGAAAATTCTAAAGTATCAAAAGAAATGGTCGTACTACAATATTACCTACTTACAATGTCAATCTAACCTAAAAATGTGTAATGTAAACAATGCCTTTTTTGGTCTCCAAATCGTAAATTCAGCAAATTTGTAACATCAGGTAGATTACAAAAAAATATATTATACGATAACATACCCGTCATAGATGCTGTTCGCCCATAAACATCATCCAAATCCCACAAGATTCGTCCAGCTTCGTACTCCGCAAAACATCGCTGGAAAACTTTAAAAATCACTTCCCGCGTGCCACTCCGATTTACCTTACTCATTTTTGATACCTTTCTACGTAATTTGGTCTTAATTTAATGCAGTTTAATTAGAGCAATAAATAATACAACAGGAAAAGTATTAATAATCTAAGAGGAAAAGTATTCCACAACTCAAACTTGATGACAGCTGATGTACATAAGTTTGGTTGTCTTTGGTGTTGCCAGACACATGAATAATGTTAGTTCTTTAAACATTCATGTCACGACTTTATAGACAAACTTTATGTAGAGAGAGTCCTTATCTACAAACTTGCTTAGTAAAGTCTATCAACAAGTTTGAGTAAGTAATATTATGCCTAGCTCTCTGAGACTTTGGCAGCATTGGCGTTACAATATGTATATTTGTAAACATCATTAAGGCTATTTGGTATATTATTTCTGGCAGTTTGGACCAGTATATTCTTGGCAACACTGGCTGTCATTTCTTAATTCTGAAGAAGGATGCATTAAGATTTTATTTATTTACTTTGCTTTGCTTTGTTTGTACTTATGCTACGTTAGTTTTAAATAATATGTCGATTCAAGAGATTTAATCTAAATCTTCAATTTATAGATCATAAAGATTGGTTAACAAGAATATTTACAATAGCAATCACAGTCCGCTTCAACTCTAATCACTTAAAAATAATTAACATGCCTAGTCAATACGAAGAAGAACGGGCTTGGGAAGCGCCTAATCACAACCAATATGAGGTAAACAAATATCAAATTAGTAACTTGTTCACGATGGGGGTTGAGAGGTGTACAGATTAAAGTTTTTTTTTTATTTGCTTTGTGACACATGAAATGTTATGAAAACTATATATCTACTAAATTTTAAAAACTGTTGCAACTCAATGTAACCAAGTTTAATATTATATGGTATGTATATTTTTTAGTAATTAAAATAACAATTGCCTTGAAATAATAAATTCTTAACTTAGTAAATCAATGAGTTATTAACTTAAGAAGTTATTTTCAAAGAAATGATTTATGTGTAGTTCAAATAAGCGGTTGAGTTTCCTATCAATTAATGAAATAAAATTTGGTCTGTGTATACTCTATAAGAAAGTATCTGGGAGAGTCTAGATGTGCATTATGCATGTAGAGAGAGACCTGTCTAATAGTAGACTTCAGTTTGCTAATTGATTGATTCAAACTTTATAATATAATCACTATTAATCATCAATTACAATTTCTAGTAAAATAATGATTTTATAAATGATGAATCAAAGAATGCAGAATTTCTAAATTATGATAGCTATAAAAGTATGACAAGAAAAAGTGTAATTTTTTGTATGAATAATATAAACTAAAAAGCTTTGCATGGTTTATACAGGAAGAAGGTAATGAGGATGTTATTGAAAACCCCGAGGAAGTTTTGCATGAATGTCTGGAAAAGTTCAAGACACCTGACTATATTATGGAGCCAGGAATATTTGGACAACTAAAACGATACTTTCAAGCTGGTGGTAATCCGGAGCAAGTGATTGAGCAACTATCCATTAACTACAATGCTGTTGCTCAAATGGCAAATCTTTTGGCTGAGTGGCTTATATTAGGAGGTTAGGATATTTAATGTAACTTGTAGCTATATCTAAACACTTTAAATCTTTTGTCAAATATTGAACATTAATTAATTGAAGCCAGATAAAACTATTATACTGTATGTTTTGTGCTCTATAAATATTTTTGGCTAAGTTCAACCACTAATGCAGTTTCAAGTCTAAGCTTATGGATTTTCCTAGGTGTGAAAGTTACAGAAGTCCAGGCAATGGTTGAAAATCATTTAAAGGATATGATTTTAAAAACATTTGATCCTAAAAAAGCAGATACTATTTTCACAGAAGAAGGTGAAGTAAGTATCCAATATATGTACCAGGTGGGAATTAGTTAACAAATTGAAAAGGCATACTTTTCAGGTGCTTTATCTGTAACTTCTATCTATTCTATTTTTAAGTTAAGTTGGTGTGTGTGGTGAAAAAGACCCATGGACTTACTCATTTATTCACCCGACAAATTAAGCAATCCTAATGCCTTTTGTAATTTAAAAAATGCATGCAAGTCAACTTATCAACTTATTCATGCCTGGTACAGACATACACACAATAATCTGTACACAATGCAAGCTCAATATAGTTTAATATATTTTTTTAGACTCCTGCTTGGTTGACTGAAATGATTGAACATCCAACATGGAGATCTTTGATATACAGACTGGCTGAGGAGTATCCAGATTGTCTTATGCTGAACTTTACTATAAAAGTAAGTGACTTTATCAAAAGTTAAAAGATATTATACCAAGAATGTTCACCAATATGGTTCATTTCAGCTCTCATCTTTATAAAAATAAACTTTATCAGGCCTCACAATAAACTGTAACAGGTTCGAAACCTAGATGGAAATTTTATTTAAAAAAAAATCTTGCACAGATTTCCTCCCAAATGCTGTCACCTTCCTCCTCCTTCATTCAGATATATATTTTTTAAGTAACTAATAGGTAGATATGTTGTTTTTAAACATAACTTGTAAGTTATTATAAGTGTTATTGATAATTAAAAGAATATTTATTAATGCTTCTGTTATAATATGTTTTAGTTGATATCAGATGCTGGTTTCCAAGGAGAGATTACTAGCATATCTACTGCTGCTCAGCAAATTGAAGTTTTCTCAAGAGTTCTCAAATCAGCTATTGTTGGGTTCTTACAAAGTTCCGATGACTGGCAAAATAGTGTCAATGAATGTGCAGTAAGTTTGAAAAGTGCCAAATGAAAATACAGTACCTTCACTTGAGAACCTTGGAAAACCTTAATATTAATGTACATTTATTAAAATTATGACGAATTTCAGAAAATGGTCTGCCATGGTGCACATACATATGTTTACAGTCAAGTAATTGTGCACATTCTGTCACAAGAGCCCAAAGGTGGAGCCATCATGAAAAGACTTGGACAAGAAATAACTCGATGTGCACAGCAAAGGTAGGTCTGAAAAATTCTGTCAACAAATACCTATATCAGGGGTGCTCAAACTTGAACTGCTGGCGATCTACCTCAATATTTTTAGACTACTTACGATCGACTTGAGAGGCTGCAAGTATGTGTGATGCAGGGTTGTCGTACATACACGATACACCCTACCTACCTAGGTAGGGTGTACCGTAGCATATATAGATATTAGCTTTCCGCACAATTTACATTATCTTAGTCAAGGTTTGGGTTAGGTTTACTTAAGTTCTTCTCTACAATATCAATGAAAAAACTCCTAGTTATTCAAAATTGCGAGTTTATTCGTTGTTACAAAACAAAAGAGTTACATATGGTGTTAAACTCAACTAAGGAGTGACTTTGGATCTTGAAGCATGGCACTGCATGTCCTCAGCATACTTTTCATAAGATGGTGCGTAACCACTGAGTGCCAATCGCAAGCATGATGACATATGATCGTCAGTTAGTCGATTGCGATATTTTGACTTAATTATCTTCATTTCAGAAAATGCAGACTCGCACAAGTAAGTTGACCCAAACATTGCCGTCAGTTGAAGGGCGATTTGCCTTAGATTCGGATATTTATCTTCAGATATAAAACACCAGAAATTTGTATCAGATGCTGTAGCTTTGAGATGTATATCTGATATAATCTGCACCTCATTTTCAACTCATTTTCAACAGAACATGAGTTCATATTAAACTGACTTGCTACTTCAGTGGTTAATTCCTCAATGTTTTTACATGAAAAAGGATAACTCATAAATGATGCTATATTTGCCAATTTACTGCAATCATAAAAACGCATTTCGAATTGTCCCAAAATATTTGATAATTCAGCCTCATACGTATCATAATTCAACTGAGGAATCCTTGCTTTCAAAGACGGAAAATGTTTCAGATCCTTTCTTTTCAGTTGATCTATCATAAGTTGCAATTTACTTTTGAATGCGTTTACTGCGCTAATCATCTCAATAATAGTTTTTCCTTTACCTTGAAGCTCCAAGTTAATGGTGTTTAAGTGCATTGTGATGTCAGTCAAAAATGCCAAATCAGTCAGCCATTTTTCGTTTTTCAACATCTGTGTCATCACCTCTTTCGTCTAGAAAAGCTGTTATTTCGGGCAATAATTCTTGAAACCTTTCTAGGAATTTTCCGCGACTCAACCACCTGACGTCCGTGTGAAGAACTAAATCAGTGTGTTCAGCTGACTCCCTATCTTCCAACTGCAACTTAAAGAGCCGCCGTTGCAAGCTACGTGCACGGATGGAATTCACAATTTTTGTTGCAATGCCCATAATTTCCTCCGTGTTTAAAACTTTTGAACACAAAACTTGTTGATGTATAATGCAATGGAATGAAAAAAATGAAGGGAATTCTTCATTAGCTCGACACAATGCCACAAAACCGTTCTTGTTTCCAGTCATTGCTAGTGCTCCATCGGTTGTAATGCACACTAATTTATATATTGGTAGCTTGTAGTTTTTTACAAAATTGATGAAAACGTCATATATATATCTTCGCCACGGGTCTTCCCCTTCAGAGGAATGATTGTCAAAAATTCTTCCTTAGCCAACATGTCATTGAATACCATCCGAATAAAAATACACAGCTGGGCAGTGTCTGTCATATCGGTGGATTCGTCGAACTGTAAAGAAAAGTATGTACATTCCATGATATCATGTTTTAGTTTATCTGCGATGTCCTGACTCATGACTTCAATACGCCTTGTGACAGTCGGACGAGATAACTGAAGTTCTCTAATAGCAGACATGATTTCTGTTTTATTTTTAAAATCTCCAAATAAAGTCTCACCCGCTTCAATAAATGCTTCCTTCACAACCGATCCATCTTCGAATGGTTTCTTGTGTTTCGCCAATATATGAGATATTTTAAATGACGCGATCGTAGCAGCTTTTGATTGTTTGGCTGGTCTTGTGAACATGGTTTGTTCTTTTTTCAAACAAGATATCAAATTACTTACTTTTCGTTTTCTTAATTCACTCTGTGCGGAAAATCCTTTTCATAGTTTTTATGAACCGTTTTATGATGCCTCTCTAAGTTACCACGCTTAGGTATTGCAACTGACGCACGACAAATAACACAAATGCACTTATCCTTCACCATACAAAAGAAAAATTCTTCCTCCCAATCGTTATTAAAATAATACGTTTTAGATTTCTTCACTGCACTCATTTCGCACTATTTAATAATAAACTTTGTATCGACGTAGTATCGCCTTCAAGTTACAATTCAGAATGACTCCAATTCCTGCAGGCGCAACATTTATATCGGCGTGAACGAAAGTCTCGAATGTTCCCGTCAAACGCGCCGCCCGAAATGGTCTAGTACAGTCTAGTCTAGAAACAACGCGGCTTTTCTTTGACAAGTACCGCGCGTTCCTTTGATAAAGCCGCCTTTTGCCGCAAGCAGTGTTATTACGTAATAAATTTTTGTAGTTTAGTTACCTACTTATTAAAAAAAAATTTCTTCTCAAGATCTACTCAAAAAGCACTCGCGATCGACTGGTCGATCGCGATCGACCGTTTGAGCACCCCTGACCTATATGTATAGACATAACACTCACGCCTTTACCCCTGAAGGGGTAGACATAAGTCATTTCTGCACACATTTTGCCGATTTCCGGAGGCCCAACTCCCCCTCTCCGCTTTCCATTCCCCTCACCCTCCCTCTACTCTTTCCTATCTTCTCAAACCCCACTCTTAGGTGACCCGCCTAGGGTATAAAAAAAAGATTACAATTTAGTCCAGTTTACGTAATATTGTATAATAGGCGTAATGCCTATTGCCGTCATCTGGTCACTTTTGGGAATCAGATAGGAAAATTTGTAGTATGTATGTTGACAGGAAAGGTAAACGATGTTATATAGCTTATACAGATGGTTTGGAGAGTATAAGCTATAACTCGAGCATGTCAGGATCGCATACCTGTAATCAACAAGTTTGTTAAATTTACTCAAGAAACAAGTTAAATAACTTGCCCACTATTTATTCGCTTTGTAATTAATACACATATTATTGTTCCAGTGGTCATGATGTGACACCAATAACATTAGCGTTGACCGCTGGTGAATCATGGCGCAATGCTCGTACTGCATTGGCTGCTATGTTGTCTCGTGGTGCATTAAACCCTGCTGATATTTCTGTATTATTTCGAGCTTACATGCAAACTGAACCACCTCCAGTACATCTTGTAAGAATACCTCAGTTTTTAGGTAAAGTATAAATTTACCTATTTTTTGGATACATTCGGTATTGCCAATTTATGGGATCTATCTGATCTGAAATAATCTTGACATTAACCCTATTAACCTATCGGTAGAACCCCAAACTGTACATACACGTTACCTATCTTAGTGCCTAACTTATTATCTATGATATGCTATACTTATCCTACATAACTTGTGAGCCTATATCCTAGATAAATCTAAGCCCTAAATAACCTAGTTCTGTAGCAGTAAAATGTGTACTAGCGTGGTACTGAGGTATTATGTGATACACCTAAAAACCTTAACCCTACAGTTCCTAAACCCTAGCCATACACTAAGTTCTTTATATATACATATATAGATAGGTGAGAGATATCTGTCTCCGGAAGTTTTAAGGCGACATACGGAATGTGGCAAAGAGTCTGGTTCATTGGAATGTTTATCAAGCAGGCTCACAAGACCGATCGTACTGAGAGGTGGAGATACCACCACAGTGAAAGGTGGTAACTGACATAAAATGTCTTTGAAACACTCAGCCAGCGGTTTATAACTGATGTTTCCAGGACATTAGTGCGTCTTGCAACGGCTACATCGTCTTCGTATATAAAGGTCACAGATCCTTGATGAACTCCCTCTGTGACTGTTATCAGTTTTGTCTCTACCACCACTAATCTTGCATATCTGCACATGTAGACGATGATGTTGACCTATTGTTCGGGAATGTTCTTCTTGCGAAGGCCCCACTGGATCGTGTCTCTGGGTTGTAACCCATGTCCAGACGCGCACGCCTTTTCCATGTCCAGAGATACTACAAGGGTCGGTTTTTTGATACACGACGTGATACACTTCATGGAGTGTGGGGGACAAGTAAATTTTTGCCAAAACCATGAATAAACTAGATATTATTATTATCTTGTAAACTAACAAATAAAACTACTCAAAAATGTTTTATAAAATGTAAATACATATTATGTAATTACAATTTTCAGAACTTCTTGTTGATGCCCTCTTCAAATTAGGAAGTAAATTGAATCCTGAACATAAATCAAAATACATGTATTTGTTAGCCTATGCTGCAAGTGTCTGTGAGGGACTTTCACCTGGCAGACCTGTCAAGGATGAATTAAAAGCAACAATGCAGGCTATTGAGAAAGTACATGCTGTATGCTGCAGCTCTGCCAGTTCTAGTGAACTTATTGCAGAGTTGCCAACATTATATCATTGCATACGGTAAGTGATACAGGGATAATAGTCCTTTTTGATACGGCTATTGTGAGGAGGTTCCTGTCTCTGGAGCCCTACCTACCGGTGGCTTGGTCCCTGTACCCGATACCGGTGGGACACTATTTTTTATATTTTTAAATATATTTTGTTTTTATTTTATATTTAAAAATGTAATTTGTATGTTTATTAATATGAATAAAGAGAATAATAATAATAATAAATGATATATAAATTTCTTAATATTTTTTTATATTCACTGTCCTCTGTATATCACTATTGTTTTAGGTTTCCTGTTGTAGGCATGGGAGTTTTAGTTTGGGTAGAATGTGTTGTGACTGAACCTTCATACTTTAAGTTATGCACGGAGCATTGTCCGGTGCATTTAGCACTTCTAGATGAAGTTGCATCCTGTCATCAATTACTACATCACCGCCTGCTGAGGCTATTAGTACAACTATTTGAATCTCCGCAAGACGAATTGGAAATTTTAGTACAGGTATACTTTCTTTCTTAAAATATATTCTACTATTCTTCATTTAACACTTAATTTATAAATAACATTTATTTGCAGTTGGAATTAAAAAAAATGTTACTTGATCGCATGGTAAACTTATTAAGTCGAGGATGTGTGGTCCCTGTACTTCGCTATATTAAACAATGTTGGCAACGTGGTGACACAGACATCTCACTGATTCGTTATTTCATAACAGAGGTACAGTGACATATTTATCAAGATACCTAATTTCAATATGCGTATTATATTATTTAAAGCATGTTGTCAGTTTCTATAATGGTGTTGAATGTAAGGTTTTATCATAACACGAACTTTATAAGTATCCCCTTTTTTCACAATAAAACTGATAATGATTTACACGAATTGAAATCAACCTGAAGTACAATGAAATACTTTTAAGCTGAAATAACACATTTTTTTAGGTTTTAGATGCAATAGCGCCACCATATACTCCAGAGTTTGTTCAGCTTGTTTTGCCTATGGTTGAAAATGAAGAAATAACAGGTACAATGCGAGCAGAGGGTGAAAACGACCCTGTTTCTGAATTTATAGGTAAATGTTTAATTTTTTCCCCTTAAATTAGAGATCGATTGAATCATAATATTTTTGTTTTATGGGCTACAGTAGGTTAATTGATTCATTTTATATTCAATAATTTTCATTTTATATTCAATATTTATGTGTTCAATAAATAATTTTAAAATTATATACACGCAATACCATCTTTAGGTACTGATTATAAAAGTAAAGTTAACTGCACTTATACTTTTAACCTTCATAATTATCATATTTATGGCTTTATTTTGGATAACAAATGTTTTTCGCTGTAATTTTCTTGAATCCATTTTCTTAAAAAATATCTTGAATATAGATCTTATAGATTTTGCAAAGAAATTGTGATTTCAAAATGTATTTTTTCTCAAAGTTATTTAAGGATGCCGTGTGGTTCGCGGTGGAGTAGAATAGGGCCACTCCATCTCTTCCTAGTTGTGTCATAACAGGCGACTAAGGGAACCAACTGTTATCTATCAGACAGTATGTATACAGTGATACATACAGTGCCCGGTGGACGGCAATAGACTTGCCCCCTTTTACGTTAGTGAAACCAAATTCTAATTAGCAAAATGTGCGTGTTTAACATACCTCTGCCTACCCCTTACAGGAAACAGACGTTAACGTATGTATGTGTATGTAATTTGAGGACGAGTTATCTTTATCGACCTGAAGTATATTTTTGGGAGTAGATCATCTTTACCAAAATTATTTTATTTTATTAACACTAAGTTTTCTATTTCAGTTCACTGTAAGGCGCATTACGTAGTTAGCTAGTTTTAATGAGACAGAAATTATATAATAAACATATTTAATTGTTTCATTTTATTTTTATTTTACAATCATTGCGGATGAGAGTTGAGCTCTGGTGGTGCTAATGACCCCTTGCAGCTTTTCTTTCATAATACCTTTTTAACGCTTCTTCAAAAACTGTACCAACAGTTCTCTTTTTCCAAATATCAACTTTTGGCTTAGGTTCTTCTACTTTATCTGTGTTTTTAACTTTTTCTGAAATATTTTTTACTGTAGTTGGTTCACTGTCATCCTCAGGTGGAATAGGCTTATTTACCTCCTGCTCATTAGGTTTATTTTTAAGTTGTTTAATATCTTCAGTATTCTGTCCATTTTCTTCATCACTTGATTCATCTATTGAGAAGTCAGAGTCAGCATCAATATTTTCTTCTTGCTTATGCTTTTTGGCCTTCCTTATATCATCTAGATTAAAGCGATTAATTTCTTCTTCAGACTCTTCAATCTCACCATCAGATAAGCAAGGTCTGCTGTCGGATGACTTTCTCTTCCTATAATTTCTTTTCTTTTGAGCGTCATTTGGACTAGACTTAGATTTTGTGGTAAGGTTCTCTTCAATATTTTCTGACACTTTGCTAGGTGCAGAACTATCAGCTACATCATTTTTAACAGTCTCCTCATCTTTTCCTAACTTCTGTTCATACAAGTGACGGTAAAATCCACCTTAAAAGTCAAAATATACATTATAGGAATGAGTGTAACCAGGCTTAGGCCCAACAAAGCATTTTTTTTTTTGTTAGTGGGCAAACTTTTTTAATTCAATAAACCGCATACTATGTAAGGCAAAGTAGACAGCAGTACTTACACCAAACCATTTAGAGACATGAAAATTAATAAAGTGCACTGTTCACACACAAGCAACTCATATGTACTAGAGTTAGTATCCTTACAATTGATTACACACAAACAAAAAAACAAACATTGCCAATCTGTAATCCTCATTATCCTTCTTTTATTTAGTGGGTATTTTTATTTAAAATGAAAAGTTAGCATTGTCAGCAAACATACATCAACAAATAAATTTTTCGTGAATATTCAAACTACTAGTATATGATGAATATCAAAAACTGACCTAGATCGCTTTGTTTAGTGACATCTCCTATATTTTCCAAATATTCTTCGCGTTTTTCTTTCTCTTCTTCTAAACGCATTTCCTCTAATTTCTTTTTATATGCAGAAGTAACAAATACTTCTTTGTCCTTAAATTCATCGCCTTCGTTCTCCCTCTCTTTTTGTATCTGAAAATTGATTTTTCAAATAACATTTTAAGTATATAGAAGACATACATATATGCATGCTAAATTACTTACAATTAGACCTTTTCATACCGGCAGCAATATACTGATAGAACAGACCATGAAGCTCTTTGCCCTTCCATACCTCCCTGCGATCACTGGCGCAAACCTGTAATACTAAGTACTACAGGTTTGCCCCAATTTTCTTCAACCAGAGCAAGCGGATTAGGTCCATTGTCCACTGTTACTACAATACGATGCACTTCAACATTTCTACGATAATACTACTTTCTACGGTAAGGACACTTCTATCAAGGGCAAGTATCAGTCTGAGTCCATTTGAGTATACCAAATGGATACTTGAGAACTGGTATAACAACTCTATTGGAGGCGCGCGTCTTGTTACCGCCTGACTTAAGTATTTTTTTCAGGTCAAACATGCGGTCGTGCAACGCTTGTTTTACACTAGACTGAGGTACCCAAAGACTAGATATACCCAGATACTTATATTTTTCAGTAGCAAAAAGTCAACTAAGTTTAGTTGAATCTGATATTCTACTTTCTTTAGATGCGCATGCACACTTGTCTCCATCAAATTCCATCTAGATACAAGTACTAAAACTTTCAGTCACCTTTGGCAACACTGTCAATTGCAAGTTTCTGGGGCAAATAGTTTCAAATCTTCAATACATAGAAAGTGAGATAAAACCATCATCTTTCTGGAAGTTAAACCTCGCTCTGAACCCTCTAACAGGGTACTGAGAGAATTCAAAGCTAGACAGAACCATAAGGAACTATCTCTTATTTGCCATAGTCTGCCGACATCCTAGATAACGGAGAACCATTCATTTCCCCATAGGCAATTTCAAGAAAGTGCATATAGTTTTATCAATTTTATACAACTCACCCTCAAAAGACATGTGTGGGGAACCAAGTCATAAGCCTTATAGTCTATTCAACATGTCACTAGATTCTTGCCATTACAACATACTTGTTGGCTAATAGCCCTATCTATGATAAAGAGCTCTTTAGTGTCAAGAGTCCTACATCCATTCTGAGAAACAGAAATTATTGAATTTTTATTAGAGTTGTAATTTTTACTCTCAGAATAGATGTAAGAAGATATAGACAGTTTGTAATCATGTTAGAGATCTATAATTCTTGGCACTACCAGATATGTAGAGTAGTGTTGTAGAGAGTGAAGTAGAGTAGTAGTAATAGGTCATAAACTAGGGAAATGAACCTGAATCTAGAGCTGCTTGGAACTGAGATGCCAAAGTTGTGCAGTCCATCTGAACCGCCTAGTAATGAAGAAACTGCATAATTACTGTACTATTATTATTATTATTATCCATCTACTTTTACTGAGTATCTTGTACTATAAAATCTATAGTATACACTAAAGAGTTTTGTGATTAAATTTTTAATTAATAAAACACTGAAGGTTTTGATACCACTAAAGCTAATCAGTTGACATAACAACTTTGTCTGCAAATTTTTACATTAATTATCGTAGTATTGATTTCCTTCCTGTTCAACTTTTCATCTTTTCTCCCCACAGTTACACTAAACACTATCAAAGCTCAATATGTAATAAACATAAGAAGTATATAAAAGTTTAGGAGTTGCACTCAATATACAGCTAAGCACATTCAACTACTTATATTCTGGGTTGAGCTATTCAAACTTTGTGATACCTTCATATTTTTACTATAGAGGATTGGACATAGTATGTGACCCTGACCTGCTTGAGTTATTGCTTACAACCCTAAATCAATCCCTATATCCCTTACCTTTCCTCCTTTACTCTTATTAACATGTGCCCAATAGAGAGCAATAGGCAATTATATAAGCGAGACTAAATTATTTTATTTTATTTGATACTCCTCAGCCTACAGGTCAGTGTATGAAACCTCGGAATAAATATACTTACTTGTCTTTCAATTCTTCTTTCATTCTCTAGTTTTCTTTTATTGGCGGCTTTCATCAAATTCTCAATATATTGTGGTTTTTTCTCTTCTTTGATTTTTGACTTAATCTTTTCTTTTTTACTCGTCATATCATCATAAATCTCATCATATTGGTATACTGTTGGGTCTTCTAATATGGCCTTTTCTTGGTTAATTTTTGACTGTAAATAATTAAAAGTGGATAATCAAGAGATTAAAATAACTACTTGCAGAACAAAGCACAAATTGTAGACCTGACCTAGTATTCAAAAAAATAATTCACCATGATGTTTAAGTTAGAAATCAGTATATTTTAATGTTAATAGCATATTTATATCTATCAAAATACTGGCTATATAACAAGTTATTAATATAACAGACTTTAATTTAAGCTAATAGTGAGTTTCAAATGTCATTTCCTTGTAAATGTAATATTATATAAAATACTTTTTAGTCTTTTTTGCCGAACACAATTCTGTTATGTCAAAAAAGTATAAGTACCTGTCTAGAAGTATTACCACTAGGCTTAAGCAAAACTGGCTTTTTGTTTAATTCTTCTTCGGAATCAGAATCATTCCCAAATACATTCCTGGAAGCTTGGAAAACCGGTTTCCCCTTATCTGGTACTAAAAGACCATATCTGCAAAATACAAAAACGGTATTAATAAAAATACAAAAGCGTTCGCTATGGAAAAAAATATATAAATAAAATGTATCTACACCCACTTTTTATTAGACATTTTGTAAGGGAAATTTGTATGTTTTTTTAGTTAAATAGAAAGCAATGCTGATTTAATAATTCAATACACTAGAATAAATAAATGTATATTAGTTATTTATGGACTCCCTCGCGTGTATATTCAACGCAGAGATTCTGCCAATGTCAAGTATTTCTAGAGAAAAAAACGAAATAAATGTATTATTATTATTATTTATTTATGGAATCTCTCTCGCGTGTATATTTAACGCAGAGATTCTGCCAATTTCAAGTATTTCTAGAGAAAAAACAATCTATAAAAATATGATTGCAATGTTGGTCGAAAACCGAATATCAAGTCTCGAAATAAATGTAAACACGTTAACCAAATTTTCAACAAACTTTACAGATCACATCCACAGATAACATCCAGATCACACGTTAGTATGCGGGGTTTTTGAGATTTAGTTTTAGGCCCTGTCTACACTGCGATACTTCACCGCGCAATTTGATTTCTCTCAATTCTTTAACACATTGAATCAATCTTTTATGAGTAACCACACTGGTGGTTAAAATATCACACGGAAAGACGCCTTGGATATGTTTCTGAGAATAAAAATCACGTAGTGAAATATAGCAGTGCCTTGATGTTATACATAAAGCATATAATACAAAGACTACTATAATATAATATAATACCAACACCATCCTATCCTCAACCGACGAAGATATTATCTTGATCTAGGCTTGCTTCCTCATTTTTTTTCCATTTGCACTTCTCATCAGGTGAGTTGGAGGACAAATCTATTCCAATAAACAGTAAAAAAAATGATATGTTTTCTTTATATCTATAAAAAAAAATTATTAGAAAAAAAACAAAACCGACTTCAAGACTATATACCTCTGTGTACAAACTTAAACTAAAAAGTAGAAAATAATATTTGAATACTTATTTACACTTATCTACCTATTTACAATTAATAATCAGTTCTTTTTGGAGTCGGTGCCAGCCAAATCAAAGTGGAAAGTAAGTGTATTTTTAACGCTTATCAATCTTTATAATGAATATAAGTAGGTCATTGGTCAAATGAGACAGCACCGTTTGAAAAAAGTAGTGGCGAAAGGGAACTTAAAGACAATACCAACAGACGTAAAAATACTCACTCGTATTTTAAACTACCAGTACTTCGCCTAGAGATTTTTAGGGTAAGTTGTGTTTATATGGCACCACTTATATTTAACACGTTACCAGAGACTATTACAAATCTTCCTTATCATATATTTTGTGCTACATTAAAGAATTGGCTAATAGCAGAATGCTTTTACTCCGTCAACGATTTTTTTAATAAAGTACTCTTCTCAGTCATATCACTTCAGAAATGCATTAGAGTAGTCAATGTATCAAATACGATTTTTAATTCTTCAACTATCATGTATTTATTATATAGTGGCAAATCAAGTCATCAATTCAATAATCACGTTTATTTATAATCACGTTTATTTTGAACTAAAAACACATACAAAAACAAAATCAAAAAGGAAACGATGATAGCTGCAAAGGTAACTGTGGCAAAGCTACTAACGCCCCCCTTCTGGCAGGAAAGTAGGTTGTTCCAGAGAAACACTTAAATTAAAGAAAGTTTTTCATAGCATATAACAAAAATATTTTAATTAAAGAGTTTAGCTCTTTAATTAAAATATTTTTATATATTTTTGTATTTAATGAATGGATATGTGCTTGTGTATATGTGAATGTGTTTTTTTTATACAGGTAGGAAAATACTTTTGCGTATCATCAGGTATAGTTGTTTGGCCTGGTATGTCGGACACAGACATTCCAATACCGACTAAAAACCTCCCCTGTCTCATTCCCCTGTTTACCCCACGGAACCGCCATTAGGCATTACTTCACGGGGGAGGATCTAGCTGTTCTCTCTCTTCCTTCAGATAGGTGAGATTGTTGCTTCCTGTCTTCTAAGCCTTATTTCATTACTTCGCTTCCTTTCGATAGAACGAAGATCTTGGAGCACTTTTGTTGCATAACAACTGATTGCGTTCCAGGCGGTCTTCGATGAGAGCATAGCGTCGACTAATGTCTCTGTCTGATTGGTCTGTTCCAGAACACTCTCCAGATCATTGCGTAGTGAGTTGAAACGAGGACACGCAAAGAACACGTGCTCCACGTTTTCAGTGACTCCGGGACAGGATGCAGAATCATCACGTTTGAAACGATGCAGGTATGCTCGAAAGCAGCCATGTCCTGAGAGCATCTGTGTCAGATAATAGTTGACTTCACCGTGATTCCGATACAGCCAAATATTTATGTATGGAATAAGACGGTACGTCCACCTGCCCGTTATAGCTGTATCCCACTGCGTTTGCCACCGACCTATGCTGTACTGCCGTTCTTCTGCTCTGAGCTCATCGGGGCCCGACGTAGATGCCTTCCGTCGTCGGTAGAGGGTTTGTCTTTCCTCGGCTAGCACTCCAATAGGCAGCATTCCGGCGATAACGAACACCGCTTCCTCAGATACCGTGCGGAAGGCACTTGCCACTCTCAGAGCACTCAAAATATATCGATGCGACTTTTCTCTGAGATTCTTTGGTTCCGAGGGCGTCAGCCCAAATGGAAATTCCATAAGTCAACACGGACGTGACTACTGACGACAGTAATGTCCTCCTGCTCTGTATCGGACCTTCAACAGGTTAGGCATCATTAGGCATCATCGGTGATAAGTTTGCCCTCGCTACAGATGATTTTGCGCTTACATGTTCCACCTGCTGCTTGAAATTTAGTCGGGCATCAATCATCACTCCTAAATACCGAATAAACGGCTATGATGTGACTTCCTGCTCACCAACTGTCAGCTTGATGGTTTCCACCCGTTTTCTGCTAGTGATAAGCACTGCCTCGGTCTTCTGTTTGGCTAATTGTAAATTCAAAGTATTCATCCGCTGGTTGATTCTCTCGAAAGTGATGTCAAACGCAAGATTTATCTCATCAAGATACTTCTCGACGATTACTACGGCCACGCCATCTGCATATGCTACAAGTTTAGCAGTCCCTGGCAGCACTAGTTTCAATAGACTATCGTACATGATATTCCACAAAATGGGCCTAGAACCGAGCCATGAGGTACTCCTCCAGTTATTCTATATTTCTTTGGACCGTTCCTCGTGTCGTATTTTAGGAGTCTATTTGTGAAGTAGTTTGCAACTATTTTTAGCAGGTATATTGGTACGCTTTTCCCTTCAAGGGCCCGCATAATGCAGTCCCAATTAGCGGAATTGAAGGCGTTCTTAATATCCAAAGTAGCCACCAGACAATATTTCTTCCTACCTCCCTTCTATCTGGCCCCTGCGATTGCATCCTTGGTTGTGTTAACAACAAGATTGATGGCGTCTATAGTTGATCTATCTCTGCTTCGATCCGTTGATGAATAATTCGTTCCAGTATCTTGCCAGCTGTGTCCAGCATGCAAAGTGGACGATAAGACGATGGTTCATCTGGCGGCTTTTTCCCCTTAGGAAATAGGACCAATCTCTGTTGCTTCCACTTGCTTGAGAAGAAGAAGGATACGATACCTGCCTAAAAGAAGGTACTTACCTTCTTTTAGGCAGGTATCGTAGACATCTAGGAACAATGCTGGTACGGCTTTGTGTGTGTGTGTGTGCTGGTGGCAAACTAATGTTTGGGATTCTATCTAATCCCGGAGCTTTTTATTCCCCACTCGATCACACGCTTCCATCAGTTCGTCTATTGTAACAGGCGGGATTTCTATCAATTCGCACTGCACTGATGGGTAGTTGAATTTTCTTTGTTGTGGAAACAGCGCAGTAACAATCTTCTTTTAGAGTTGTGGGCATGATGGTGACAGCATTGGCTGGCTTTTTAGGTTGCTCATAGCTACCTTGTACGGCCTGCCCCATGGGTCCTTCTCTATCTCATTGATAAGCTGCTCCCAGCATTTTCTTTTACTGTCTTGGATGGCTTTCTTCAGTTTTCGACGTGTCCTTTTGTAATCTACCAATAGTTCCTCAGCGTTCTGTCTTCCAGCCACGCAGCGATATTCTTCTTTTTCTGAACTCTTTACGAAGAACACTGATATGATCGTTCCACCAATGCACTGATGGACACTGATTCATATCGCGTTTTCGTACCATACTGGCGTCTCAAGCCTGGGCAACTTTCATCATTAGGTCATCTGTCTTTTCCTCAGCATTTCCAGCGATGGTTGAGTCACTATCTAAGGCTACTATGAGAGCAACTAGGTAGTAGAGCCACGCTGATTTATTCAGCAGGAATGGGCCGGCTCGACCGGGGCAGTACTACCCTCTCACAGAAAACCAGCCTAAAGTGACAAAATTCGTGGTGTCTCCTTTCGCTGGTGAGTGAGAGACCGGAGGCTCATCGATGCAGGGGTGACAGTTATCGTGGTATGTGTGTGAGCAGTGGAGTGCTGTAGAGTCATTGTGAGGGTGGCGTGGATCGAACCGTCGGCCAGGGAGAAACGGTGGTGCAGCTGGCCGCCCGCGGCATAGAGAGGGGCCCAACCACGGCTAACCACCCTGGGAGGCTGCCCCGTCAGGTCGCGCATAATCCACGGAGTGGCTCGTCGTGCCGGTTGGTGACCGGATGGTGGGACCCGGCGACTACTTCCGGGAGGGTACGGGGGCCCTTCCGTCCGGCGGTTCGGTCATTTTCAGTCTCAGTTTACATTGCCACGATGACTGTCATGCCTTTTACGCCCCCTTCCTCTTCTATCATGGCAGCACAAAAAAAGAAAAGTGGTCTTACAGCGGCATCCTCCTCTCCCACCAACCCGCTTTTTGAGGTGGAGTTCACTAACATACGTGGACTCCATGCAAACCTCAGCGCCGTACGCCAACACCTCGAGACGGCTCGGCCGGCCATGCTTTTTCTTATGGAGACACAAATACGCCGCCCTGCCGACACGGCATATCTCCACTATCCCGGCTACGTGCTCGAGGAGTGCTTCCTCGCAAGGGCTGGAGTGTGCCTTTTCATCAGGGCGGATGTTTGTTGTCGCCGTCTGCACTGCCTAGAAGACACATCCTTCTCCATCCTTTGGCTCCACGTGGATTTTGCCGCCGGATTTACGTGTGCCTCTATCGCTCCCATTCCGGAGACTCCGAGACAACTCGACTCTTTGACCACCTGAGTCAAGCAGCGGATAAAGCGCAGGAGCAGTTTCCGACCGCCGAACTGGTGTTTTTGGGAGATTTTAACGCCCACCATGAGTCCTGGCTGGGATCTTCCAAAACTGACCACGCTGGTCGAACTGCCCACGCATTTGCTCTCACGCATGACCTTACCCAACTGGTACTCCAGCCCACCAGGATACCAGACATAACGGGTCAAGCGTCCTCTTTGCTGGACCTACTGCTGACGAATCACCCAGCGCAGTACAGCGTATCGGTTCTCGCCCCTCTAGGATCCTCCGACCACTGCCTGGTGTCGACCTCAGTGCCTCTTGTTACGCCTCCACGATCTGTGGTAACAAGGTGGCGGTTATAGCACTACTCGTCAGCAGACTGGGATGGAATGCGGGAATATTTTGCATCCATCCCGTGGGCTCAACGCTGCTTTAAAGACAGGGATCTGTCGCAAAGTGCGTCTGCCGTGACTGACGAAATCACTGTCGGTATGGAGTATTATATCCCCTACAGTGAAGTCGCCAGCACGAAGACCCGTCCCTGGTTTAATCGCGAGTGCATCCGGGCCGTTGCTCAAAAGCAATCGGCCTACCGCGCATGGATCAGGGCCCGCGCACATTGTGACCCAGACATTGATCGCCTAAAAGCAGCACTAAACAGAGCCACTAGGGAATGCAAGAGGGCTTACATCAGAGCAGATGCCCAGCGCATTGCACGGTTTGGTAAAGAACTCGTCGCGTACCCTACGGGTAGCCGTAAGTTTTGGCGATTGGCCAAAGCCGTGCAGTCCAACTATTGCCAACCTTCGCTGCCGCCGTTGAACTACCCTGACGGATCACTGGCCCACGAGCCGCAAGATAAAGCGAATCTACTAGCTGACCTCTTTGCGGCTAACTCCCGAATCGATGACCGTTGCGCGCACACGCCCAGCATTGCGTCCTGCGACTCCGCAATGCGGGATATTCGCATCCGGCAGAAGGATGTCCGTGCGGAGCTTCGGTCACTCGATGTCCGGAAAGCCAGTGGACCCGATGGTATTCCGGCGGTGGTTCTTAAGAACTGTGCACCTGAGTTGTCTCCCGTACTAACGCGCTTGTATCGCCTGTCCTATTCCTCAGGAATTGTTCCGGAGGCCTGGAGAGAAGCGAATGTTCAACCCATTCCCAAAAAAGGCGACCGCTCCGATCCAGCCAATTACCGACCTATAGCCGTCACTTCCATACTCTGTAAGGTGTTCGAGCGGATCATCAACACTCAACTAATCCGCCACCTAGAGGACCACTCCTTGTTAAATGATCGGCAATATGGTTTTATGCCGAACCGATCCACGGGTGATCTTCTAGCGTACGTCACACACCTTTGGGTGAGGCTATGGATAGGGATGGGGAGTCCTTGGCCATCAGCTTCGACATTGCCAAGGCCTTCGATAGGGTCTGGCACCGCTCGCTTCTCTCCAAACTTCCTGCATTTGGTCTGCCACCTAAACTCTGCAACTCGGTTGCTGCCTTCCTCCATAAGCGCCGCATTAGGCCTCAGATTTCCACGAGGTAAGCGCTGGTGTACCTCAGGGCTCCGTCCTATCGCCTACGCTGTTTCTTCTGCATATCAATGACATGTTGGCCCTTGGCAATATACATTGTTATGCAGACGACAGACAGACAGCTCGACCGGGTCTTGAGCCGCATTTCCCAATGGGGCTGTGAGAATCTGGTCGAGTTCAGCGCCAAGAAAACACAAGCGTGTGTGTTCTCTACCAAAAAGTCTCCATTCCTTCCCCTTCCTACTCTTCAGAGCACTCAACTGCCTCTGCAGGATAGGCTTAGTATTCTGGGTATGGATATTTGCCGGTATCTCAATCCGCGCGATTACATCGAGAGTGTCACTAAGGCGGCCTCGCGAAAGCTCGGCATTTTGAACAAGGTGAGACGGTTCTTCTCGCCCGAGCAACTGTGTCTTTTGTACAAGACCCAGGTTCGCTCCTACGTGGAGTACTGCTCTCATCTCTGGGACGGCTATGCGCAGTATTTGCTTGACGCTCTGGATAGGTTGCAGCGGCGCGCAGTCCGCATTATCGACTGTCCTGAGATCACCCAGTCTCTTGAGCCTCTGCAGTTGCGAAGAGATGTCGCTTCTATGGCAGTCCTCTATCGCCTACATCACGGGGAGTGTTCTGATGAGCTCTTCCAATTGGTCCCACCTTCTCCCTTCCTCTACAGGACTACACGTGCTGGCCTGAGGAGTCGAAAATATACGTACCCGAACTAAACGGTTTGGCTCTTCTTTCTTGTGCCGATCGGTAAAAGCCTGGAATTCTCTACCAGCGCACGTGTTTCCTTCCCACTTTGATCCCGGGTCTTTTAAGCGGGGCGTGGAAAAGAATCTCACCAGGCCGCCATAGTGTGGGTCACCATGCTGCATTGACTAGACATGCAATGAGGATGGTGACCACCACTCTTTGACTCCACCTATTGCTTTCCATCAGGCAAAGTGGAGTCACTATGGTAGGCTAATATAAAAAAAAAAAAAAAAAACTTGGTCAAACGATTTCACTTTCCACCGTATCGCGTTGGTTTGCCTATTAGCTCTTCCATGATTCTATCCAGTCGATATTTCCCATAATATTGCGCTATGATCACTGGCCGTGTATACATTCATAACCTCCCAAAAGTAGCTTCTTTTAATTAGGTTGCTGCTAACAAATGTGAGATCAACTATGGAACTTGCTTCGCCTCTGTTAAACGTTGGTGTATTACCATTATTGAGCAAGACTACATCTATTGTGGCTATGGCCTCCAGTAGCGCTCTCCCGCGCGCATTGGTCTCCCTGCTGCCCCAATCCACTGCCCAGGAGTTGAAGTCACTGGCTATTGCTACGGGATGATGTTGCTTCGCATCCTCAGTCAGACGATCTAGAAAGTCTTTGAATTCGTAAATTGAAAGACTGGGCGGGGCGTAACAGCTGTAGAAGCGGATTCCATCCACGCATGTTGCTACAAAGCCGGCTTCTCTATTACTAATTGTACACTGGAAAGGAAGCTTCCCGCAAGACCAAATAACAGCTTTAGAGGTGGTGTCCATTTCCCACGGTTGAGTACTTAGGTGTCTATATGGTTCTGCTGTTAGTCTAGCTCTAATTCACGCACAGTGTGCATAAGCAGATTATGTGTAGCCTTACAGTGGTTGAGATTGAGTTGAATAATCTTCATGTTCGTTTGTTCTTTACCTTCAAGAATGCCTCTTTAAGAACTGGGCATCTGCTAGTACCAGCATGGTGGGCAATATCTTCTGAGATGCGCTGTTGCATGCGCTGCGCAGCACATAGAACACATCGAGCGGCATTTTTACATTCAGCGACTTTGTGGCCTTCTTTTCCACACTTCGTGCATAGTTTGGAACGATCTATTAAACTTTTACATTGAACAGCGAGATGACCAATGTGCCAACATTTATAACATTGGGTTGGTCGTTCCGCTACTCTTATTCGGCAGTTGACCCAGCCGATCCTGATCTTACTATGTTTTCCGAGTACCATCCGAGCGGTTGGTCCTGCCAGTCTTACTAAGGCAGTCTGAGTACCTCCATAGGCTTTACGCAGTGATCTTATTGCATCCGACGGGATCTGACAATCCTCTCCAGTCACTTTTTGTAGGGCTGCCAGATATCTTCATTCGTCGTAGTGTCATCAATATCTCGTATTTCGAGATCTTCCTGTGGCCCCTTAATAATGACTCATTTTGACTGACTGAGCGTCATTTTTTAGGTCAGCAATAGCCTTTTGCAGTCCTTGTTCTTTATCAGTGTTGTCCTTAGAGAGTACGATTAACAGGTCTCCAGTAGCTGTCTTGCGAATTTTGGCTACCGTGGAGCGGACCTGGTCATCAGGAACGTCTTTCTTAATTCTGTGTCAGGCGAAAGATAAGCGCATGTGTGTATGTGAATGTGTGGTTTGTGTGGTTTATTTGTGTACAATAGTTGTTTGGGGTTGACTAGCTTTAGTGGGATAGAATGTAGCAAACTTGGTCTTACTAACATGAGTGTTAGTAGATTTTCCGTTAACCATGCTATAATAGAGTTTAAGGCCAGTTCCGCATTGTTACCAACATCGAACCAATTTCTACCGTCAATTATAAGAGCTGTGTCATCTGCATAAGTTATTATTTTGCAGTTAGGTAGGGATAACTGACACAGCTCATTCACGTAATGAAGGAAAAGAGTCGGTCCGAGAACACTGCCCTGTGGGACTCCAAACATGACAGATGTTAGATAGTTTTCCAGCTTAACACACTGTTTTCTATCTGCGAGATAGCTTTTGAAAATTTTCAAGGTCATGCCTCGAATGCCAATTTTTTCTAATTTCGAAATAAGTATGGGGACAGAGACAGTGTCAAAAGCTTTGGAAAGGTCTAGAAATATAACAAGTGTTTTCCTTCTCCTTTCAAAATTATCGATGATTGTATCTGTGAGCTCTATCACAGCATCCTCCGTGGATGTACAATTTCTGAAACCAAATTGATTATTAGCTAAAATATTTAATTTTGTGAGATGTTTAGTGAGTCTAGTGTTTATAATTTTTTCAAAGATTTTAGACTGCAGAAAGTACTGATATAGGTCTATAGTCAGATACAGAGTCTCTGTCTCCAGACTTGTAAATAGGATGAAAAAGCTCTAGCTGAAATCCTCGCAGCATTATATCGTCTGAGTCTTAACTTTAAGTGCTAGTTTTTGTTTTAAGGTGTCCAGAAATTCTTCAGGCTTTCTATTGTTATTTTCATGTCTAGTGTGGATTAATCTCGTTTTAAATATGGCTTCAACTCTCTTGACTACTTTTTTGACCTATTTTTGTTGATATATTGCGTAAGTCTACCACAGTCTGCTCTTAACATTTCAATGTCGATCTCCAGTCTCTGTTGCCATGGAGGTTTGCTACCGTGTCTTGGTCTGGTTTTTCGTGTGCAATCTGTGATTTTAAAGTTAAGTTCTTCGGATATAACTAATGCCGTGCAATAAATAAGAGTATGTAAGTCTATAAGTTGTGTGTCATCCGATATGTATGGTTTTAGAATGTTATCATTAAATAAATTAACTAAACGGTTTAGATTAGGACTATATCTCAGTTTAGGTAGTTTTGGTCTAAGTAAGGGATCCATCCCAGAGTATAGTGCCAAGGTTCTTGTAAATTTATCATAGATGTCTTTGGTATCCATATTATTTATCAAGTTTTGATCTGTGTCTGTTAACGTCTGGATATCATTTTCAAGGACTAATGTAATAGTTTCTGTTTGTGTGGAAGTGTGTGACGTTTGTGTAAATGCTTGTGTGTCAGATATATATTCGTTGTTTTGTGTGTAAGGTTGGCTGTTGAGTTGTTGTTCTGCAGTAAATTCACTTATATTTTGCAGTAACGGAGTAACGTTACTGGCAATGTTGTTTTCTGTTTGTTGAAGTTGTGTCTGTGTTTCTTTCTTTAGTTGTTCTATTATTTCTTGTGATAGAAGTTTATTCCTGACTATAGTTCGTCTTTGATCGGAGACTCTCTGTTCAGTAACTGTGATTTCAGGATATTGTCGTGTAAATAGTTCATGTAGTTTTTACCTGTAGGTGGTCATATCTGTCTCTAATTTGGTGATGTAGAAGTAAGTTCGCATAATGAATATATTTACTTCTTTGTTCCATTTCATGCGAACTCTAGGTTTCCCTGCTTTGGTGGACGCGGGTAAGAAGGCAGTTGCCTCCCGCGCAACATTCAAAGTTGGAGTGGGCAAACTTATGTTATCAATGGAGGCTGATGATGTTCTAGAGTTTAACGAAACTATTGTCGGTGATGATGATCTGGATGGTGTATAAGATGTAGTGCTTGGGCTATATGGTTCTAAAGGAGTGTCAGTCCTATCTGTCAGTGTGTTAGTGTTATGAGTGTCTTCGGCTGTAGTATCTTTGTTGGTGGGAGCCCGCCTGTTCAACTCTCCACCACTGAGAGACACCCAGCGTCAGCTCCAGATGTGCCCCGGCGATAACCCCCGGGCAGCGGTCCTATACGTTCTCTTTTTGAACGCGTCTCCATATTGAATGGGTTTCCAGAGCCACGTTAGCCACGGGGGTAATTTCTCATTCGTGTGTCCGCCCCCCACGTGATCAGATGGTCAATCAGGACGTGTGGTTGTTTAGGGGGCTTATTATTATTATTATTATTATTATTATTGAATAACCAAGGGCGGAATCAGTAAATAACCAGGGGCCCTGGTTATTTATTGATTCGATAACAATGTGATTATATTGTAGTATTAGAAAATAATCGGTTCGTGTTCAGCAGATTATTTTCCTATTCCGCATTAGGCCTCTGCCAGCCGACAATCTAACAACTAAACTAAACTAATTCTACCTCTACCGTTAACTATGGTAGAAAAAGGGAAAAATTTAGAGATTTTTAGTTTAGTTTAGTGAGTTTTGCAACAGCAGAATCGCCAGCAAAGACTACAATAGTTGAGGCAAGTTTTTGACATTGCAATTTAAAACTGCCTAATTTATATATTTTTAAATGATACCAAAACCTCTTGAACACGAGGAATGAGCTCAAAACAGAGAAAAAATACTGTAAAATTGCCCCAAACAGCTTTGGCGTTTTATATAAAATTGTACTGTAATCGGAAAAGTTGTACAAAAAGCAAGGTAAATTATTTTATTTATGTTGTGTATGTTGTAATTTTTCGCTTTAACCCGATTAAACACACCACAACTCAAAAAGAAATTAAAAATGCTGTTGTACTTCAAAATATTTGTATGAATTAATGTAACCTGAAATTCGAATTTCGGAGGGTTAAAAACATTTTTTTTTTATTTTCATTAACGTACTGTTTCAGTATCAAAACAATTTAATTGAAGCGACAAAGTCATTTTTGTCACTCACCGAGTCTGAGAAGCAAAAGGTTTTAAAAAAGTTTGAGGAATGCCAAGCAAAACACAAGGCACGAATTTTGTATCAGTTAAAAAGTGCAAAGCCTTATTTAAAAATAAAGGAAAGCAGGTAAGATTGTTTTTCTTATTAATGCCCAACTTTAACAGTGTCCTACAGCTCATACATTGTTTAGTTATATAGATCATATTAAATATATTACTGAAATATGTTCATGGACCAGGGAAGTACTTTCTAGTAGAAGAAGTTTAAAATACTTTAGTTACACCAGATTGCAAAATTCATCTAATCATTTTCAAAATAAACAAGATTTGATGCCAGATAAGTTAATAAGGTGTTTTATAACCAATACATGAATGGTCTGTTTTAGTTCAGAAATTACTAATTCTATTATCAATGACTTGGAACATAATGAGTCCCACGAGGAGGTGCCAGATTGTAGTCCTGTTAGAACACAAGGATTGAGTCCACCATTAGAGTTGACTAACAGTGAAAATAATTTTTGTATTGAAAGTACAAACTTGGAATCACATACAGTAAAGTAAGTTTTTAAGTACTCTTAGATCATTTAGGAAGTTAGGTTCTAGACTTTTTTTCAAGGTGTTCAGACTTATGCCCGGTTTTTATATAATGAAGAATGCCTTGTTTTGCTGATAGAATTTTGACATAAAATGTCCTAGACATACATATGCTCATATGTCATTAAAATTTAACTATTTGTAAGCAACACATTCTTTGGATATAGAAACCAGGCTTTAATGAGAATACTACCACCACCAGCATAATCAATAGTTTTTTTTTGAGGTTTTAGATAAGTATGTAATTGCACAGATTTTTATTATAGTAAGAGAGGCAACCTTGATGTCAGATGGTGATGTCAAGTTGCAAATTGTATGCGTAGTCAATAGTCTAGAGATAGCTAGTAATGGAAACAAGTGTCATGAAGTCAGAGAGCTATCTAAGTCATGGTGGAACTGGCTGTGAGGCAATATCAGTTATGTAAACCCTCAGCTGATGGTCTGACCCCCATGATCATATTTGAATTTAGGTAATATACTTTCACAGCGTAATTAATAAAGCTGCATTGTTCAGCATAAGTATAGCTGCAGTGTTTGAACACCAATAAACACTCTTAAATACTTTTTCTTTTGAATTTTTTTTTATATGTAACATAATTTTGATATCTTTATGGTACCATGTTTCAGTGAATTTGAAGAAAATCTCAACATACTGGAAGCTGATCAAGAAAATGACGAACCACAACCGCAGACTTTTTTTATTGAACCAATACCACCTACTATAAAGTAAGTAAACACTACTTGTCAAAATATAGTAAGGTTTAAATATATTAACTGTTAGAAGGGTTTCTGATCATCCTTAGTAGGCAAAAATGTATAAAGTCAATTTTGTGAAGAATCTATAAACTAGTACTAATAACCAAAAGAACTTTTTTAAAAAATGTCAGTATATATATATATATACATATATATATATAAGCAAGACAAGTAAAAAATTTCCTGTGTTTGTCAATAAATTTTCTTTATTTTTGTTTTGTAATTATTGACAAGTTTTAGTAACATCAATAAAATGAAATCTGAACATTTTCTGTTTGATTTAATCAAAAACATCTAAAAACTGCTGAAGGTCTCTGGTATATATCTTGAACTGTCTTGTTTGGGAAGTCTATGCCATGATAGTTTAAGCTATAATAGAGAAATCTTTGAATAGTCAAACAGCAACCAACAAGTGAACTCTACTACTAGTATATTGTTCTAGTAGATATTTAAAGTCAAATTCCATTTCTTTATTTTATCATCATCATCATCAGCCTATCGCAATCCACTGCTGGACATAGGCCTCTCCCATTGCACGCCACTTCGATCTATTTTCGGCTTCTCGCATCCAGCTCCTGCCAGCCATCTTGCGCAAATCGTCACTCCACCTGGCCTGTGGGCATCCTACGCTACGTTTGCCGAGACGCGGTCTCCACTCAAGAACTCGTTTTCCCAACGGTCGTTGGTTCTGCGGCTAATATGGCCAGCCCATTGCCACTTCAGCCTGCTGATCCGGTGGGCTATGTCGATTACTCTGGTTTTCTACAGGATCACCTCATTCCTGATGCGATCCCTTAAAGAAACACCGAGCATAGCCCTTTCCATAGCACGCTGAGCAACTATAAGCTTGTGGACCAGCCGTACCGTAAGTGTCCACGTTTCGGCTCCGTATGTCATGACGGGTAGGCCACACTCATTGAAGACTTTCGTCTTAAGGCACTGTGGGATCGATGATGAGAAGACTCTGCGTAGCTTCCCAAAGGCTGCCCAACCTAGCTGAATTCTTCTGTTCACCTCGTCCTCAAAGTTGTTTCTACCTAACTGCAATGTCTGCCCGAGATACATATTTTTGAACAACTTCCAGAACGGCCCCGTGTACCGCAATTGGTTCCAGTAGTACATGTTTATTGAATATGATCTTGGTTTTATCCAAGTTCATCCGTAGGCCGATGCGTACAGAAGAGTCAGCTAGGTCATTTAGCATCTGGTGTAGGTCCTGCAGCGTACATAACATAACCCCACCCCTCGTGGTTGGGCCTCTAAAGCGGGTGGAGGGGAAAACCCGTCCCGACCACCTGCGGCCACATTGAGGCGCATGAGGTGCTAGTAGGCGCGCCTCCGCCGCCCGGTTCGCCGGCGACGAATTGGGTTCGAGTGGATGTCATCCTCCCGGGCCCACTCCGCCGCTTCCTTCTGCGAGATGATCACCTCGCAGAAGGTTGCGACTGCGCTAAAACTTCTGCCACTACCCGCAATGGAGTGTATTATGGCCGGTAGCGAAAGATCCTCTCCGATGATTGCAGTGAGGGCCCGACGCTGCGGTGCCCAGACGGGGCAAACTGCGAGCGTATGCCGTGCGGAGTCCTCACTGCAGTCGCAGTGGTGGCAGGCGGGACTCAATTCCCTCCTAGCAAGCGAGTGCAACAGGTACTTCCCGAATCAGCCGTCCCCGGAAAGCATCGGCGTCAGTCGAAAGGAAAGGGTCCTGTGGTGCCTCCCTGCCCACTCGATGATGACCAGCCGGAGTGCCTCCACGGTGGCAAAGCCATCACGTGAAGCCTCCAGCCGGGACGACCGACGAGCCATCGTTGCTCGGCGGGCGGCCTCACGCCACTCGCGTACCTCTTCGGGCGGGGGTCGACTGCCACTATCCGCCCGGAACTCAGCCGTCTGCGGATAAACTTCGGCGAGCACTTCCGCCTCCAAATCCCACAGGGGAGTTCCGGCCAACGAGCACGCCGCCTTCGGTGATATGGTGCGGTATCCGCGTATGGTTCTAACCGCCATAACCCTCTGGGGACGCTAAAGGCGTGCCCTATTCTGGGTGGTCAGAGCCTCCGCCCACACCGGCGCACCATACAGTGCCATTGACCGGACATCCCCCGTACGTAGTCGTCTTGTTGCGACTCTAGGTCCACCCAAATTGGGCAAAAGTCGCCCAAGCGCGGACGCAATGCCGACCAGCTACGGTGCAAGCTGGGCCTGTTAATTGACGGTTGGTGGTGCTCGTAGAAGCGCCACCAACCGTCAATTAACAGGCCCAGTTATTTTATATGGCCCGAATCGGTAGCCAAGCGCGACGCCTCTTGAAAGTTCGGGGCTGTGAAAGGTACCTCGAAGGGCCAAGTCGTACCCCATGTTCCACAGGAGTGGTTCAAGAGCAGACCCCTGTGGAACACCGCACGACATAGGCCGACATCTCAAGGTTAGTCTCGGTCCTCGTACATGACGGTACGCTCCCTTAAGTAATCTGCCACCAGCCGTCTTAGGTACTTTGGCACCCCATGATAATGCAGCGCTTTCCTGATGCAGCTGAATGGCAGACTCTTGAATGCGTTGGCGATGTCCAACGACACCGCCAACAGCACGCCACCACAATTTACTACCTCCTCGGTCACGGCTCTCAGGCGCATAATAGCACCGATAGTTGAACGTCCCGCTTGAAATCCGAATTGGGCATCCAACAAATCGGGGCCAACTTCGCAGAGGTGCCGGACGATGTGGGCAGAGAGGACCCTCTCAAACAGTTTATCCGCCTCGTCCAGCTACACGATGGGCCCTATGCCGAGACCTAGTCAGCAGGCCGTCCCGGCTTCTTTAGAATCTATTTAAAATGCTATGCTTCCGGGATACATTAATCTATGAATTATTTTCAGGTTGGTTAATAAAGACGATACTCTTCGCTCTTTTTTTATGACATTAGTTGACAGACGAACAGACGGCTCACTTGATGGTAAGTGACACCCGCTGTCCATGGACGTCTGCAACTCAAGAGTCGTAAATGAGCTTCCCGCCTTGGGTCATGTGGGAAGCGAAAAGAGTACCGCGTAATGACTATAGGGGATGATGGGAGGGGAAAGAGGCGAGAGGGAGTTGGGCTGCCGAAAATCTCCTACTAATTTTGCTTAAAAAAATATTGTTTTGTTTTGTTTCAGAACTGGCCAGGAATTGTTTTATTTGTTAAACTCGACAGATGATAATGGCAATATTACTTGGAAATCGATGCCACAGTTTGAGAAAAATCGATACAGTCGTGCCGTGTCATTATTGAAAAAAGATTATATATCTAAATATAAGGAATATTTGGAAAGATTGAGTTCAAAAGAGTTATTTGACCATTATTATAAATCAATTGTTCAATAAGTACTTATTTTTATTTTATCGCCGTTCGCAAATAAAAACTACTTCGATCTTCTCTCATAAAAGTTTGTCCTTTTTAGAAATTGAAAAAAAAAGCGTACCCGCCAATTATGATATGGAGGACTTTTTAGTAGTTGGTAGGGTGGTTTAGGGTGGTGGTATAGCCCTATCGGGAGTGTGTTTGTTCAACCAAAATGATAGAGTACAAGGGAGTGAAATAAACCTCTTCTACTGTTCAAAACCAATCTAAAACTGGTCCACGGGGTTAAATAAAGCTTTTAAAAACGGCTAGAATGTTATCAGTAGTTAAATCACTGGTTACTTCAATGTGCAGACTACGTGTGACCATGCAAACAAAAAGAACGATATATGCCTTCGACGACGTATGCCTTCTGTGCATGTTGTGGATCACTGCCCTGGAACCTGGAGGCGAAGGCTCTCGCTTCGCTGCATCAGTGACGCGAAGAGGCGCGAGAGCGAAGACACCAACCGACGCCTAGAGAGTACGAGAGGCGTCGGTCCGAACTGAGGGGGCTCCTAGTGGCAGAATGGCGTGTGCGATAACTGCGCCCGTCATATGGCCTCAACACCATCGGATGTTTCGTTAAGTACCTGCGGGGCATTCGCAGGGAGCCGGACGCCCAGTGCCACCACTGCGTCGATTGCGAGGAAGACACGGTGCGGCATACGGTACAAGAATGTACTGCTTGGGAAGAGCCGCGCCGTGCCTTAGTAAAAGAAATAGGGATTGACCTCTCGCTCACAGCGCTTGTGCGCGCCATTATTTTATTATATATAATAATGGCGCGCACAAGCGCGCGCGGGGTAAATTCCACCTCCCCAATCGTTTAGCGGATCCGAGGTTGCAGGCGTGTAGTGTACCGCGCGCCTCCCTCAGGGAGTGATGGTGGGGGAGAGGCACCTTTCCCCCCTTCAAAACTGGAAGAATGTCCTGTTCCCGCTGCCCTCGACAGCAGATGCGCGGAGGATAGTCCATGAGGATTTCCACACGAAAAAAAAAGAAAGGGGTTCGACCTTAGCTTTCGGTCGTGCGAATTTCAATACATAGGCGACAATACGTAGCAACTTCTCCCAAGAAGAGAACGTTGTGTTAACGTACACATGAGCGGAGGCTCTGTGTGAATGATGGCCGTCAACACACTTGCCTTGTGTTCAGGCAAATCAGAGCAATTACTAATCTCGAATGGTTTATTAGGCCAATTTTCAGGTGTGTTTCGAATCCACGAAGGACCATTCCACCACAAATCATGGCTTAGTGGCAAGTTGCGATGGTACCATACCTCGTTAAAGACAATCACTTGGATTAATAGCTCCAGCAACGTGATACAAATGTTTAACTTCCAAGCTTTCTTGGCACTGAGCGACGCGGTTACTGACGAAAACTGTCCAAGGATGTGGTGAAGAATGAACCCACGACATAGCAATCGTACAGTTTTTATCAATTTGAACATAATCAGAATAGCACATAATTCCAGGCGAGCAAGCGTAGTAATGTTTGTAGGCGAAACCTTTGACCTAGCGCAATGAATGCGAGTTTGAATGCCAGACGGGTAGGTACAGTGGCCATAAATGATACATCCCAGACCATTCATGTTAGCATCACAAAAGACGATAAGACGTAACTCACAATCGACTTCGATACCTACATGCCGCGGAATCCGTATAGTGGCAAGCAATTGAAGTTCTTGCGTAAGATCCTCCCAATCATTCTTACTTACTTGGCATAGAGTATTACAGGCGCGACCAATCCATGCACGTCAAATAGTCGTGCAACCACCGAGAGTATGTTTCTCTTAGTACACTTTTCATTATATATGGCGATGCATATGAATTGAAAATTATCTTAACATGGTTCCCACGAGAGACCTAAGACCTTTGAGACATTAACGTCAACATAAAAATCAAGCGACTTGCGGTGCGTGTCGGGAAGCGAATTAAACAACGCTGCTGAATTGATAGACCACTTCACTAAGTCAAAGTCAGCCGATTTGAAAAACTTAATCAAGTTGTAAGCTAACTGCGTGGCAGTATCCTCATTCGGTACCGAAAGTACCTAATCATCCATATATAGGCATGTCTTTCTTGGCGTCAGGGTATTGCGGCCTCATATCAGTAGCCAGCTGTCGCACAGTGCGCATAGCTATGTAAGGGCTGGACTTGAGACCAAAAGGTTGCCTTTTATATGTATAAGTGCGAATAGTCTCAGATTCGTTAAATCTAAATAGAATGTGTAGGTATTTACGCTGGTCTATTGGTACACCAATACGTAAATAATATTGTTTTATATCAGCGTTCATTGCGATAGGAAATAATCTGTGGCGTACATATGCAACGTACTCTATAGCTCTAAAATGCATCAAGACAGCACGCATCCACTCGCACAGCATACCAAGCGGCGAATAAACGCGATCATCTGGTATCATCTCACCCCTGTTGAGGGGGGTGGGGAGACTATTTGAAGCATTGGGCTCCTTATAGTGATTTTCCTCGCAGCTCACCACTGTGAGCCGGTCATTAGAGTTAGCTCACCGGCCTCGAGGTTTGCTCGCCGATCGCTCCTCTGAAGAGGGGTCCAGCGAGCCGCCTGCGAGAGGTCGGTGGTTGGCTATCTGCATCCGATGGCGAAGCCAATGCCCCGCTCGAAGGAACTGATATGAGCTCCCGAGCGGGGCGTTTGAGTCGCCTCCGGATGAGTGTTGTATCGTCTGGATGTGGGAGCGGAGCAATACCTACCAGGTGGGGAAGTTTCGAGCGGTCAGCACGCTCAAACATCCCCGTGGCGAGTCTGCTCACAAACTGCTTTATAGGTTCCCACTTGAGGTCTCGGTGGATTGTTGCATTCCTGAGGTACCTGGGGGCGTCGACCACCATGCGAAGGCAGCTGTTCTCTACAGCCTGCAAACGTTGGCGCGATGTCCCTGCTATCAAGTTGTACCAGGCCGGCCCACCGTAGGTGAGGCGCGACCTGATATATGTTTTGTAAATGCCTAGTTTGGCACTTACTGGTAGTCTGGAGGATAGCAGGGGACGCAGCTTCGTCCGCGCAGCTCTGGCCTTCGCTGTAATGGTCTCGACGTGGTGATTCATCGACAATGATCTGTCGATGGTGATTCCCAGGTACTTGACCTTTGGGGACCATGGGATGTCCTCTTCCATCAGACGTAGGTTTGGCGGGTAGTGTGCCATACCGGTTATCATCGCCTGGGTCTTCGACACGTTGCACTTGAGCCCCCATCGCTTCAGCCAGCCCGGAAGGGCTTCGAGTGTGGGGCGCAATTTCCGCGCAGCGTGTGCGGCGTTGCGTGAACTTGACAAGTACGCGGCATCGTCTGCAAACAGTGCCAGCTTGACGTCTCCGACTACAGGGATGTCATCCGTGTAGTGGGCGTACAAGGCCGGTGACAGACAGCTCCCTTGCGGGACTCCGGCACTGATGGTTTTGATTTCCGATGTGGTATCCCCTATAGCCACACGGAAGGTTCTCTGGGTCAGGAACGATGCTATGATCGCGACTACTTTTCGTGGTAGAGACAATGTCGACAGCTTGCTGATGAGACCTTCATGCCACACTCTGTCGAACGCCTTCTCCATGTCAAGCATCACGGTCACCGTGCTCCCGCCCTTGTTCAACCACGTAGCCATCTCGTCTAGGACACGAGTCAGATGGAGCGTGGTGGAGTGCTCCTGACGAAATCCAAATTGTTTGGGCCTCAGCCGGATGTGGGGTTGAGCCCTTACTAGCAGTAAGCGCTCGAACACCTTGGACGTCGTCGAGAAGAGTGTGATGGGCCGGTAGTTCTCCGGTTTTCTGAGGTCCTTGCCGGGCTTCGGAAGTACGATAACCCGACCCCGCTTCCAGATGTTAGGGAAGTGGCCGGTCCTCAGGATACCGTTGAACAGTTGTGTCAACGCTATGAGTGATTTCAGTGGAAGCCGCTGCAGTGCAGTGTTCGGTATTCCGTCTTCACCAGGTGCTTTCCGTGGGTTGGTTTTCCTGATCATTACAGCAACCTCGCTCGGTGTTACGAGCAGTTCACCCTCAGACTGGGCGAGGGGCCTCGAGAGGTAGAGATGCGTTGCCGCCTCTGTCTCCCGAGTGTGGTCCTCGTCTTGATTGTCGTGAGGTGTGAACTGTTTTTCGAGGCTGTTCGCGATGATCTCGGCACGGTCTTGCGCTTTGTAGCGTAATTGCCTGTCCTCAGCGAACAGGGGGCGCGTGGGGTTTGGTTCTGCAGTCAGTTGCCTGCAGAGTCGGTGTACCGAGGGCTGTTCGTCCTCGATATCTATAAGAAAGTTCTCCCATGCGTCACCTCTGTGCTCCCAAAGAGCAGCCTTGAACGAGTTGGTAAGGCGGTTGTATCGGGTCTTGTCTCGGGGGCCCGAGTTCTCTGCCAGAGCTTCTTAGCCTCTCGCTTCTCCTCGAGCATTTTACGGAGCCGAGCGGGCAGAGGGTTCTGTCGCTCGATGCTCGGTCTAGTGCTCGAGGAGACTCGAAGTGCGGCTTGGATAGCTCCGGTGATTTCTTCGGGCGGCTTCATCGACTTCCACTGGCGTTTTTGTGGCGGAAGCCTTGGCAGCGGTGGCATTGAGAGGGTCCTTTCTTGCCCCTCCAGGCCTCTATGACGACGCCTGGCATGAGCAAGACCTCATCAATGTTGTAGGCCTTGGGTGCGGTCGGGCTCTTCTCCACTTCTGCGAAGAAGATGCATCCGGGTCTGCTGGTGCGAGCACGGATATGCTTCGCAAACTTGACTGGCACTCCCTTGCTAGTCAAGTCCTCCACTATTTCTTCTGTGGGAGTGTCCGCAGGTAAGCCCGGGATAGCCATTTTCAAGGGCTTCTGGTGCGGTGGGGCGATGGCGTAATACGGCGCCTTGTCCTGTCCGAGGTCATCCAGGTGAGCCTGAATGACTCCCCAAAGCCTCACGCTGGGTGGGTGACCGATTTTGGCGGTCAACTCCTTCATTTGGGACGTCCAGTTCTCCAGACGGTCCACTACAAGGATTGGTTGTCTCCTTGTGGACGTCTGGGTAGTGGGCGCCTTGGAAGGGCCTGGTGTTGTTATGTAAACGCGATCCGCGCGACACCTCGGTTTTATACGATGCATAAATTTATACTCACGCACACATACAACGACAACAGCAACGTAAGCTGATTGGTTGCGTACACAGTAAATATTGTAAATATAGAATAAGAAATGTGATTGGTTAATCCATATACTGTGCGGTAAATTAACTCCATTACTTAATGGTCAAAAATGTAAATATAACTAGCATACTTTTAATCAAATACAAGTCGATTCCAACCATTCTCTGGTGTTTCACTTCAGCTACGGTTCAAGGACTAACCAGTCTGGCCGGCTAACATAGACACCTTTCCTTGCTCCTAGTATTATCTACTTAGCTACGGTTCGACGGCTTATACAGCCTGGCCGGCTAAGTAGATAACCTCACCTCAATCAGCCAGCTGGCACAGACGTAGTAAAAGTACTACTTTCAAAACTTATCAGGTCAGCTACCTCAACAGCTGATCCCCGAAAAATCTAAAACTTAATAATAACAAAAACAGATTGGGCTTGTAAATCGGGCCCAATGTGTAATATTTATATCATTAAGCGAAAGCCCTGTATGCGTTTTAGTGCTCGCGTCCAATACAATGCGCGGCATAGGTGTGTCAGGTCGGACAACTGCGTGATGCGGTATATAATATCCATCCGAAGACAGCTCAGATTCCTTGACGAGGCTGAGGTAGCCGTTGTCGATATAATCTTGAATAACCTTGTTATAGTTTTTGCGCACTGTCGGTGCAGGGGTTCCCAAACTTATTTTGTCTACTTTGAGAATAAATTATTTTTTAACGCCCCCATTTTTTCACCTTCTTAAAAACCACTATAACTTCAAATTAAATTAAACGTTCATTCTAAACGAGATTTTGCAACCCACAAGAGTTATCTTGAGACCTGAGCGCAGTAGGCAGTACACAACGGCGCTCAGGTCTCAAGTTAATTTTTACGGGCTACACCTGCCAATGAGAATGATTATTGAAACGCAACTTTATAGTATTAAGAGTATCTTTTTAGTAAGCAGCGTTGCCACTAAATCCACGTTTACACAAATATGACGATGGGAATTTTATCAAGTTTGGTGGAGAATTTTATAGGTTTTATTTAATTGAGCCTCCTTTGCATTGCTTAGAATAGGTACAAGTAAGTTTTATATATGTCAAATGTTTTTGAAATGGTGAAGAGTACGACTATAATGTCCGATCGATTGCATTGTCCAAAGTAGTATTAAATTGTAACTCAAGGAGGGAAAGTGTTTGTGATGTAAAAGTTTTTTCTTAGATTTGATAGAGAAGTTATTTTTATTATAATGTTTAGGTTTACTACACAGAGAAGAAATGTTGAACGTTTTATTTATTAAAAGGGATCCCACGGAGATTTTATACCTTTAACATCAAGATTCGTTGAACGATTGACCACAATCCAGGGTGCAATTGCGTTATCGGTTTTTGTAGTCAAAATTCATGGTAGCCACTTTTAAACTTGTTGTTTATTTCCTCGTTCGTTGTCAATTATATAAGATCTTTTTCCAGCTGATTTGATACTGCTGTGGTGACATTTGAAAACGGATCCAACACCCAGTCTGGTATTTCAGTTCAAAATGTCCTGTTATCGATGGGTGAAGTCAATGCTGAGTTTTCCAAATGTTGACAGTATGCAAACAAGTCGTCGTTACTGCAGAATTCTGATAAATTCGGAATGTTGTGAAACTCCCTTCTGCCCATATTCTTTTTGTATAGAAGTAGTTTGGCTGTGAAAGCAGCAACGACATTTTTTGTTTTTATTAAATTTATGAGATTCATGTTGAACAATTTATACAGGTCTGTCATGTAAGCTATATCATTTTTTGATGTAATGAGCTTGTTGCGCAATACTATAGCTTTAGTTTCCAAGAAATCTATCACAGAGTCAAGCAGGTTGTATAATCGAGTCAGACAATTTGATAACCAACGTACTTCAGTATGAAACAACAATCGGTTGAAATCTTCGTCACTAGTAACACAAAGCCGCTGAAATAATCTATCATTCAAAGAGCTGTTACGGACTTTATTGACTGCTTTGATGACATATTGTAGTGATTGAAGTAGTAGTTCACTTAAATTTCTAGCAACTAAATGTTGTCTATGAATAACGCAATGTACAACAAGGACATTGGAATTTTACTTTTTAAGTACTCTATCAAGCCTTTATAGCACCCTGTCATAGCCGGAGCGCCAACCGTAGCAACTGATATAATGTTTTTCAAGGGAATCTCTTTCTCATCACTAAACTATTCCAGTGTTAATGAATATGGTTTCGCCTTTTGTATCGGTCTCGTTAATATTCTAGCAAACAATAGTTCTTTAAATATTTTCTCATCTTTAATAAACCTCACGTAAGACAGCAACAATGCTTCATTAGGTGGTAAGATGGAGTTATCGAGCTGAATTGAGCATTAACTAGTCCTCAGATGATTGCACAATGATTCTTCAATGTTTTCAACCATTTCATCAATTCATCTTTGCAGAGAATTGTTACTCATAGGATTTTTTCGGATAATATCTGCGGCCGATTTATGAAGCACAGTAGTTATTACTTCCTTTATTGCTGGCAAAATTAACTCTTCTCCGATGCTGTGTGGTTTGCCTTTTTGAGCAATTAACAAAAAAATATTGTACGAAACTTGAAGTCTGCCATCTTGCTTAGCAGCCGCCGAAAAAAGTTTTGCTACACTTGGCTGAGTATTATGCTTCTCCTCTAGACTATGGTACATTCTTGTCTTTCTTATCTAGATGCATTTGAATCAATTATTCTTGGAGTCTTGAAGGCTTCATTGCTTCTTTCGAAAATGTTTTTAGACATAGAAGGCACAAGACTTTCAATCCGAATTTAATATATTTCGCACAGTATTGCCGTCTCTTCTTTTTTACTTCCGACATTGCTTTGTTTTTAGAAATACGTAAGTAAGTGTTGAACTTAAGTACTGCTTATCTATTACGCGTGAAACCGCAAATGAAAATAAAATAAATATTACTTTGTTTATATAGGATTGCATAAGCAGCACGCACCGACAGGAATAAGACAAACATGCATAAACTCGTTTATCTCATTAGACGCTCAATCGTACTCTACAAGTACCTAAGAACAAGTATTCTATGAACCACCCGATTGATAGAGGAATGCACAAATCGGGTTATTTAACAAAAACTTGCTAAAACATTGCCCGCGGTCTATATATTATTATTAAAATGCGAAAGTGTGTCTGCTGCCTTTTTATTTGTTTGTGTCTACTTTCGTTTCGAAACGGAGCGACGTGACATGATTTTCATTTTATTTATTCTATAAAACAGAACAGATATATGAACTACACGGAGAAAAATATCGAACCGAGTTAGTTTGAGCAATCTCTTAATTAATATTAGTTGATGTTCACAAGCTGTAGTCGAGAGTCGAGAGCTCAGTCGGTGTCCAAGAGTCCTCCTAGATGAAATAAATAATCGCTCCCTAAGGTTCTACACAACGCCCAAGTTCTTTCTGGGTCTCTTACCGTCCCCTTTAGGCCTGCAGCGCCCACAAGGGGGTGTTATCGCCCACTTTGGGAAAGGCTGCTCTAACGAAGCAAATATAAAAAGCAAATAAATAAAAAAAGCGGCGATAAGCGGCTGCGTGCGATTTACCTAACACTGAAAGGCTTTTACAAAACTGTAACGCAACGGTATAACGACCTACGTCATCACGGGTTAAGGTAGACATGTAGATATTCGCGCATTCTGTCTCCTCTGGCGACAATAGGCGTTGCATGGGTACTTATTCAAGTTCCCAGAACATTTGCACTAAATCATTAAGCGCTAATGCAGAAAAAGACGCGGTAGTAGGTAAAATATCTTTGCGCAGGTAATCTCCAATAAGTACCTATATATATATATCATATGTTTCACCTGTCGGAACAATACCGGAAGTGAATTTAGACAAAAGCTTAGAAATTAAGTACTGGCACACGTTGCGAGTCGGAATGCTGTTGATTCAAATAAATCTTACCTTTAAATGACTGATAAAATGTAGTCCACTTCTCAGGACGTCCGTCAAAACTCGGAATCTAAAGGTTCTAATTTCACTACGGACTTGATCGAGCTATTCGTCTCAAGAAACCGCCACTTAAAAGTGGTAATTATTTTATTTCTAACGCGTTAAACTCTCGAGTATAAAATATCCAATGAATCGAGACACGTATAATCGGAACTCACTGTCACCTTTGATTACAAATTTATATCAGTCATTTAAAGGTAATATTAACCGTAAAGTACAACAGCGGAGCGATAAAGTAGGAAGATGTAAATAAGTTCAACTAAATTGAATATAATGATGAGTTATGTTATGAAGCTGATTTGACTTGATTTTCGTTTTAGAGTGCGGTTTAAAACTTCTAAAGTGGTCAAAGTTTTATATTGGTATTGGACTAAACGTAAACTTTTTAAATAAATATGATATCCTACGAAATATTGTGATAGTTCAAGTCATTAATGACATGATTTAGTTCAGGCCTAGTGGAAAAGCCGTTTAAAATAATGACAAATCTATTATCCGAAGAATATTTGTCATTAATAAAACTGAACATATGTGACCTACTGTTGCATTACATTGGATAACTATCTTTAATAAGTTTATTTAGACCAAAATTACAAGTTTGTAAAAAGAAAATAGTACTTTCCGAAATGCTTTGAAGGGTACATAAGAGAGGTGGCACATACCTAGTATTAGGAAATCTTCATAATTTAATTGGGTTTTTATTGATCACGTATCGACCCAATGGAAACCCTATTGTACTAATAACTAAAAGCAGCAGTTTATTCAGATAACAGCGAAAATGTGCGATGCGTTATGTACAATGAGTCATACATTTTCTACACAAAAAAGTGTTATCTCATTCATATTAAAAAAAAAACCAAATAGAACAGCAAACGCCTAAAAGATATACTTGAAGATGACATTTGACTGCACTGCATTAGGGCTTTCCCTCTCCAGTCCCCGTATGTACAGCGCGGTAGCAGGATTTCGTAAGCAATAATGTAAATGCCAATGGTCGACGTGCAAAAAATAAATGATAATATAAATAGATAATGATGGATGCACCCCCCAAGAAGCAATCCTGGCGGCGCTAATGACCTTGACTTACTTGTAAAATAGTATTCGAGCATTAATGTTCCTGTAAAAATATTGCTCATAAAAGTAAATAAGAGAAAGTAAAGTTCTCTCATACCCTAAATGAATTGTACAGCAATGTTTTTTTTTTAACTAGAGTGACCTAAGTGTTTACGTATTCCATGTCTAAATAGATGTAGTAAAAATATCATACATAAATTGTGTAACTACAAAATACAGAATGTTAGGAAAATCTATCAGATTTATTTTTTATGGTTTAGTAGAGGAAAATAGTGAAGTTAATTGAAGACTACATGTTTTGCTGGTGTATTAGCAGACTTTAATGCTTCTTATATGAGTCGCTTTGGATTGTATGCCACCTGTCGTTAATCGGTATTGCTGCGAACATATCACAATACTTACAGTAAACGAACTTCTTCGGCAAAAAAGGCTAGTGTAACTTGTCAAGTGGAACTTTCGTACATAGGTATTTTGTTTTTGTGTTTTCCATTTTGTTAACAAAACAGTATATATAATTTGTGGGCAATACATTTTGAAGCAGCTCTGGTTAAATAATAATTTATAGGAATTTTTCAATATATACCATCCAATATCCCAATTGCAATTGTATAAAAGCTTGTAATAACACTAGCGACTTTTTCAAAAAGATAGTTGTTTGTAGCTAGTTCAATGCAGATAGCTATAAAAATGATAAAATAAGGAAAAAAGTAACAACCAGCAAAAAATTAACATTAAAGGTAAGAAAACATAGTTTACGTAAAAAATATATGTATATACTTATGTTCACACAGAAGGAAATCATCCTTCAACGAAATAGTATCCACGCATGCAAAACACGTTAAAATATCTATTGCTACCTACTGACTTTTATTGCATTTATCTGTAAAATATATTTAAATGGATGGGATGATTTATTTAAAACAGGCTACAGTTTAGTTTCATCAAACTTTAATTAATTATTCTATCACAATAACACTCATATACAATATAAATATTTATTGAATAAATAATTTAATGAGAACGTACCGTGGACACTGTTTTCATTTAATATATGAATAAGCCAAGAGACGTGTAGTATGTAAAGGTAATACTTCGGTACACGGTATATTAAACATGAATAAGTATGTTGTTTCGCCTAGAACGCTATTAGATGCAAATTACTTGCATCAGAATCAAATAACATCTACATTCGAGTCCTACTAATAATTATATATGGAGAATACAATTTATTTGCCACACAGGAGGCCAATAGCCATTCCAGCTACAAAGGATGCCAAAAATACATGCGATTCTGTAGCACGATAATGATCATCGCCTTTAATACTCTTGACCCAACGCTTAGCTTTAACTTCCTTTTTCTTTATTAAATCTTCGGCTTTATCTAATTTGCGATCTACGAATCGTTCCACCTGTAACAAAAAAACAAGGAATAAGTACAGTATCTGGACACAATAGATTTTATCCCTGAGCTCCAGTGAGAGCGTAGGGATGACAAAACGCGTAACTGTAGTAACTAATATTTATAGCACTGTTATAATTATAAGCCAGCAATCAGGCGATCTACATTTTATTACTAGAAATATTGTAATAAGCCTGTGTATAGTCATCAGTATTCATTCATCATTCAGTAACAAGACGGCCTACATCTTTATTACGGTAAATTAACAAGGCCGTAGGAACATTTATGAAGAGTAGGTTTATACAATAAATTTATTTACCTATTTTACAGTATTGTGATGTGATATATTATAAAATTTTAGGTCGGTACTAGTCACGGTTTTTGACAGATGAATTCGGTTCAAAAAGATACATACATATATACATATATCTAGACTCTAAGCTAGGCCAGGTACCTAGCTAAATTGCTTTCGAGTACTTAGATATTTTTTTACTTATTGTTGCGCTTGAATTCGTGAATTATTCATGGGATTCAATAATTTCAGACAATTCTGAGAAAAGAAAGAAATTCAGACAAGGTCGGTACGTATCAGACATAATAATGTATTTGTGGAATAAAAACAAATGAAATTAAAAAATGTTAATAATAAACAGCTCACCAAAAAAAGATTAATTTTCGTATCATTTTCTAAAAGATATTAAGTACATACATAACACTCAATTCTTCTATGTAAACAATCCACTTGCTTACCTCGCGAGTACCTTATAAGTTGTCAAAGTCAGGCGCGAAGGATGTAGTACATATGTATGTATATGTACAGTAGCTATTCTAGTTTGTAATTAACAATTCAATTAAATACTTCAACTTTTTTATGTCAGGTACATTATCCTACCGCTTTAATGTGTTATTTGATGTAATGTATAAGTATACCATATTTTAATGCGAATAGAAATATGCTCTAGCCTAGTCTCCATATCAGTATAATTACCAAATCATTTCCATCATTCATTCTACCAAACTCGATATTACGTACTTATTTCGGTGCATATTTATGGAACTTCTCATAGAGCATCTTAAATGCATCTCAAGTCTTGCAGACAAATGCAAGACTTGAGACTGCAAGAAATGCATTGCATGCATTTAAGATTCTCTATTCAACTGGCTTTACAAAATGATGCCTGTCAGTTTGTACTGACAGGCATCATTTTGCAAAGCCAGTACATTTACCATATTGCAAGTCCCATTTATTGAGTCTTAACACAAAGGAATAGGTACAATGCGTTAACAGTTAATAACTTACACACCCGAGAATAAAGGTCGAGCCAAGCATTCTCTTTCAATTTTCCTAAGGCTCTATAAAAAAACGTTCTGGGTGTACGTACAATAATTTTCTTATGTAAACTATTGTAATAATCTCAAGAACCTCGAACTTCTACTTTGTTGTACTATTTTTTTATACAGTAAAGCATTTTTGTGCCAAAGGGAGTTATTATGTTTAGAATTACCTTGGTGTTGTTGTCTTTGTAAAAAAAAACATAATAGTATGGAACCGGTCTACTCACAAAATATATAATACATATTTAAATATTTTCAATAAAATCTTAGTCGAACATTTTTTATTATTAATACGCTTGAAAGTTTCCTGTGACGCATGTAATCGTAGTTTCATGACGTCTAGTTAAACCGCGGTTCGAACAAAATAAAACTAAAGTAGACCTAATCTAACTTTTATTATTTTACTAACTTTGTTCCGCCTTAGAGGCAATAAATGAGTAATTTTGGATTTTATTAAGTTAAATTTTATATTAGGATAATAAATACAAATAAAAATAAATCAAGTATTTTAATGATTCTTTATTGGCCATGTATTTTGGTGCATGGGTTGCACTCTTCAGTGAAGCACCTTGTGATAAACGACACTTTTCGTTTTATTATCAGGCATAAGAACAAATAACGCAGATGATCTTCAGACCCGTGGGCATGCTACATATAATTGACCATTTGAAAAACATGGATAGATTAGACAACAAACTATCAAGGATTGCGAATGCGAGACGCATCGGAAAAAAGTCGTTTAAACTCAAATGGCATATCGGTTGGGATCATCGAGTTCCTCGGAACGAGAACTTCCTATTCCTTCGAATTTTCCTTTGATTATCTTTGCGTAAATCACATTGTTCATCAATTTACTTATCACCAAACGCGTTCCGTTGCAGTTTTGGTTGGTTTATGTTTCAAAGCATGATTACTACGGAGCCAACCTTTAGTCTTAAATTATGCGGTGGTAAGTCAGGCACATCCAAGAAGAATAAATATTGATAAAATCCTCGTTCTTCGATGATGCTACATGCATTATCATCTGCCCCAAATGAGGTCATTTGGAAACAACTATTGTATTTTTGAGTGTTTGCTATGAAATGTCGCGGTTCGGGTGTTTCGCCACGAAGCAATTAAAATAATGGCTCCGATGGTGGAGTCAATAAATGTTATTTCAATTTCCCACTATTGCAGCACAATCCTGGTGTTTCTCCGGAAAACTTCAATGCGCCACAATTCTCCAATCCATTTGCCCAATGCGAGCGCTTGTATGCAAGCAGTAATCAGTGATGCAATCGTATCGAAACGCTGCTCGATTCAAATCAGTACTTGATAAATTTCTTCTTGTGCGTCGAAAATTATCTAGTTGTTGATCTCTTGAGGTTTGCTCGATTTCGCATAGCCGAGCCGTTTCACAGGCTGCCTCGCTTTTTGCTCTTGTGATTGAGAAGCACGAAGTCGAGCCATACTAACGCGGCTCTCTTCACGTGCACTTTCTTGTTCTTCTTCAGTCCTTTCATTCGCAATGTTTCGATTCCTAGTTGCATTACGGCTTTGTCGGGAAAGGTTTGATCGTCTTGGTCGCGGCACGGTATTGTTAATTACAATATCGGCACAATAAACTAATAGAAACTCGAACAAACACATCAACCGGTCAACTTCAAAATTTCAAATTGTCAAATTTTCAACCATAGACAACATTACGTTTAGCTGTCAGTTGCGTTTTGTTATTCCGTGTCAGTTGCATTTTGTTATACCAAATTCCACGGGAATGGGATAAAACGGGTATGTGGTCTCCTGGTTCTAAGCTACAAATCGGTTCAGACGTTCTCGATTTATAAATAGTGTAACTAACAAGACTTTCTTTTATATATATAGATAAGTACATACAGCAACTCACATTTATTTTAAAAAATCACGAAGAAGCAATGCCAAAAAAGAATCCTCCGGTAAACCCTGCCGAATAATATGAGTTATTTTTGACAAAGAGCAATACCTGTAACAAATAAACTAATGTTGAAATATACACTTCTCATCAAAAAATACGAAACAGTACTGTAAGTACTATTTAGGCGGCATTTAAATAAAAAAGAGGACTGATATTTAAATAAAAAAGAGCACTGATATTATTAAAAAAAATACGCCAATAATTAGTCTACACAAAAAGTGTACCCAATTTCAATTTTCGTATTTTCATAAAATAAATCATTGTAGAGATTGTTTTCAATGTGTATTCCGTCTGAATTTCTGTATTTAATTAATTTTTTTTTGCAAAAGTATCGTTTTTGGTAGTAATTGGTAACTAAGTAGTAAACTAAGCTCTGTGTCATCCCAGCAAAGAGATTTTTTCCTAACAAATATGGATACCTAGCTCACAAAAGCCGCCCAAGTAGTGGCGTTGCTGCATTCAGAGTGTTGTGGCTGCTCGATTGCATCTAAGCCTCTCTGCTATCAATGGAGTGTATCAGTATTATAGGGAAAGAGATATGTTTACTCGCCGTCCATGATCTGATAGATATCGACTTACGTCTGAGCAAGATGACCGGTATATTGAGTCAGTTTCTCTAAGATATCGTGCTTTTAACTCTATTCAACAGCAGCAGCGGCTGTGTGAGGTTCAGGGATTGACTGTGGGCGATTCTGCTATTAGAAGATTAGCGGAGTATGGCCTGAAACCTGATAAACCAGCTAATGGCCCAAAATTTACGGTAGACTGCCGAAGAGCGCGCCTTTACTTTGCACGTTTTCTGGTGAGATTAAGATCATGCTGTATGGTAACGATGGAAAAAAGATGTATCGAAAAGACGGAGAGCGTCTTGCAAGCTACTGCAAGAGACAGTTACGGTGACGGTTCATAGACGGTTTGGGGAGGTATAAGCGCCGATGGTAAAACCGAACTTGCTTTTGTATCATCATTAAATGAATCACCTTACATGGAAGAGCCTGCCTGAACGAAGTCGGTATTACGGTTATGGGCTGGCCCCCAAGAAGCCCGGATATTAATTCCATAGAACACCTATGAATACCATATTTTGAGGAGACGAGTCAGAGTGAGAGATTCTGCTCCAGTGACGCTTGGTCAGCTTAAAACAGCTATAGAAGAAGAGAGGGATTACATCCCACAATACAAGGTTGTGACTCTCATCCGTTCCATGAGCATGGAAGCAGTCAATAGTAATCTAACATTTTACAAATTCTTCCATAAGGGTAAAACATACATGTTAAACAAAAGACGATAATTTAATATTTGTTAAACGATACCTTATAATCTCTCGATATCCGCAACCAACGGGCATTATTATTATTCTATGCTTAATGTAAAAATATACATAAAACTTATATAAAACCAAACTTTAGAAGAGTTATAATTTTTTGAATGAGAAGTGTATTTTGTTAGTCAATTACTAGGAGACAAGGTTGCTTCTAAAATTACTATTATATGACGCATGCCTGATGACAATGTGATAAGGCCGTGAAATAATACTTCTATGTTAATATTTTAAAATAGAAGGTTTTTGATATTTTTTTTGAATTGAATAATCGCGATAGTATCAAAAACTAAGAACTTATAATAATATATGTGTAAGCTTTGTGAACAGTATGTACCAAGTAAAACTTCTTTAATGTTGATGCAAATATGCTACTTGACTCAAATAAAATTTTATAAAATAAATGATTATATTCTACGGTATTTCTTCTTCTTCGATAATCCATTTTCATTTGGTTTACAAAAGTGAAATATATCGATTTAAATGAACAAAATTTTAAGATTTTTAGACAAGTAGATTCAAGTAAAAAAAAATATTTTTATTTTGAATCCCTGAAAACGCTATCGATCACGATGTGAAGTCGACAATTTGTAAACAAATAAATGTCGGCATCTGTATGTTACTTTTGAAGTACATTATTATCGGGGTTCTTTTCAGGTCAAACTCTTATTACACATTTGAGTAAAATTGACTAGTTTTGTAAAAGGTAATGTCGAAGATTCAGGGTCCTTTTTAACTTTTTGACCGCCAAGGAGGTCTATACAAATTAAATGAAAACTGCTCACTACGCTAACGACGGCACGTCGAAAATATGGACTCTGTTATAGTACAAAATAAACGTACAAAAACATGTTTTGTGTTTCTTTTTCGTATCATTCATTAAACGTATTTATTACTTCAAAAGTACACAACGATATACATACATATAAAATATAGTCTTTGTAATCGGAAAACTCAATGCAAAAAAAAATTTAAATTGTATTTTTTAAAAGAACAACTCTCAACGCTTTAGAAAAGACCTGGAAATATTCAGTTTGGTTGCCACATGAGTTGACGCCGTTTCAACTTCAGAATAGAGATAACGTGTGCATGGATCTACTTGGGTATCAGTGGCTTGGACCTAGAGAAGCAGGAGTACCGACGCCAAAATCTGACACGAGTAAAAAAGTTCTTTTAAGTGTGGTGGGGAATAAACGGAATTATGCACTGGGAGCTGTTGCCATCTAACACTACAATCACGGCCAATATTTATTGTGACCAACTGGATAAATTAGCAGCGAGATTACTGAAAAATCAAAATAAAGTATACTTTTTGCATAATAATGCTCGACCACATATAGCAAAAGCGACTCGTGAAAAATTACTTTCGCTTGGCTGGGCTGTCCTTCCTCACCCCCCGTACTCTCCAGACATTTTGCCCTCAGATTATCATCTACAGAGGGTGTCTCATAAGTAATGTCGGGTTTCATAACTAAAAATTTACTACGCCTCATTTTATACACGTCGCAACTTGTTAAGATATTCTCTAGTCCTGTGGAGAGTGCAATTGATTCACTTTAATTTAATCGTACTGTCTTTGTTTATTGACGTCGTAGGTCGTTTTGATACTAAAAAGTATGGAGTGTGATAAATATGAAACTCGTGTACTGTTAAGACATTATTGGAAACAAAAGTTCAAAGCAGCCGCGGCAGCAAGGAAAATATGTGAAATTGAAGGGGAAGACATGGTTAATGAGCGAACGGCACAGCGTTGGTTTAATCGTTTTAACAGTGGAGATTTGACACTTGAAGATCGATCGCGTTCTGGTCGTCCACCTGTGTGGGATGTTGAGGCTACAAAGGAAGCAGTAGAAAACCAACCCAGTACCAGCACTCGTCGATTATCGGACTCGTTGGGACCTTCTAAAGACACTATACATCGCCACTTAAAATCATTAGGTAAGACTTATAAAAGTTGTCGTATAGTGCCCCATGAATTAGACGAGATTCAGGCGAAACGTAGAGGTGTGTAAACAGCTCCTTGCTCTGCCGAAAGGTGATCGTTTTATTAAACGCATTGTTACTTGCGACGAAAAATGTATTTATCTAAACAACCCAGACATGTCAAAACAGTGGTTAGACATAAGACAATTACCTGAACCTGTCGTGAAAAGAGGTCGTTTCGAGTCGAAAGTCTTGTTATGTGTCTGGTGGAATTATGAAGGTTTAGTGTACTTTGAGATAGTTCCGGATGGTCGAACTATTAATGCTGAGTTATATTGTGGACAGCTGACCCGAATGTATGAGGTTTTATCACAAAAATATCCAGGCTTAGTCAATCGAAAACGAGTGCTCTTACAACAGGATAATGCTAGACCGCATACGGCGAAAGTTACACGAGATAAGATTAAAGAACTTGATGGAATTGAACTCCTACCACATCCAGCATTTAGTCCAGACCTTGCACCATCTGATTACTATTTATTCAGATCCATGGCGAAGTTGGATCCATGGAAAAAAAATCGAGTCAAGAGAAGATGTTGAAAATGCAGTGCGGCAATTCTTTGCATCTAAGCCCAAGGAATGGTTTTACCAAGGACTCAAAGAGCTGGCTGAACGTTGGGTTACGACTGTAGAATATGATGGGCTATACTTTGAATACTAAGGTTTTCTTTTTGTATGATTAATTATTAATCAAAGTGAATATTAAAAACCGACATTATTTATGAGACACCCTCTGTATTTACTTCTACTCAGCCCACTACTTAGCAGATAAAATTTGAGAATTTGAGACTGGAGATGCCATTGCATTCCACAAGGTTTTATGACAAATCTTACACTGTTGAAGCTGTACGCTTGTGGAATGCGTTGCCAAAGGACATTAGGCTAGCGGAATCATTTAATATTTTTAAGAAAATGGTTCATGACTATTATTTATCAATTTAGTTCTGTTATCTAGTATCTATTATTTCCATATTAATGGTATGTATATATTGTTGTATATATTTATATGCGTATGTATGTATTTTTATCTGCATGTGTGTTAGTATGTATGTATGTTTGTTTATCTGTATTTGTATTAGTATGTATGTTATATGTTGTACATAAATATGTTTAGTTTTTTATACAAATTTTATATTTGAACATAAGTTAGTATAGTTTTTGTAGCGGTCACGAGTTCGATTCCCGTTTAGGTCAAGCGGTTGTGTATTTATTTATTTATTTATACATTGTTAAGCACAATCATTTGATCTTAGCACATAATCGGCAAGTCAACTCAAGCGATAGAACGAGGCATAGAAACATCCGATATCAGGTGATGTAGGCGGCGGCAATACCGAGCCTTTAGTCGACGCCCCATCTATTGTGTCGGCGCCCGCGCAACAGAGAGGGATGTCGTGCGCATATATTCACGCTTCCTACCTGAGTCCCTCTCCGAAATATTAGTGTCGGGTGCAAATATTATTATATAAATACCTGTGTTGTTTTGTTTACATTCAACATTTGACTATGGATTGAGATATAGTTTGCTGTTTGTACAAAAATAGTTTTAACGTATTTGTAATCTCTTATACTTCACCAGCCTTTTTCAGCAGATTCGTCTGGCGTCTATGATGATTGCTAACAAGTTTCTAAGTGTCGTTTAATGATATTTTATAGCCTATATAATATTATTCTCCAATAATCCAATTTCCTTCCCCTCTTTTCCTTTCTCCCTTTCCCTTCCTTTCTATCCCCTCCTCCCTTACCCCTACCATAAAAGGTGGACAGCACTCTTGTGAGTCTTAAATTGCAAGTGTTCGTGTGCGGCGGAAGTCATTTACCATTAGGTGACCCATCTGCTTGTTTGTCCCCCTATTGCCATAAAAAAAAAAAATATCCAACAAAATAAGAAAAAAAAATTCAAATACAATTGGTACTTCCAGAATCTAGTCAGTTTATACAAACAACTAAAATAAACTACTACATCATCATCATAATCAACAGACAAACCACATATAGCTTTATTAAGTATAAATTATTAAACAAAATAACAAAAACATGTCAGTAAAATTTGCTTTGGAGTTGGATTTTCTGCAACATATGCAGCATTGATTCACATGCATATTTTGAAAAAATGCATCTAGGCTCAATGGAGCAAGAGTGGCATTGGAATAAATTTTTGGGGCATTCTTCTTCCTCTTATTTAGGCTTCATAAAATCCTATATCTACACACCTACCCCAATAAAATTAAATGTTGTTTATTGGAAAGTGCATTACCAGAGGCTGGCATAAGAATGAAGAATAACATTGCTAAAAATGTGATGTTAATAATGAATTGATTGCATGAAATGGTAAAGGCATAATTTGTGAAAATGAAGAATGATATATAATATGTCACATAAGTTGTATCTTTGACTAATACTTATTATATTATTAGTATATACATACTAGCACATTTTTTGACACCTCTGTAACACCCGTTGTGGGTGGAATTTCGTAAAATTCGTTCTTAACTGACCTCTACTGGGCGAAAGGAATATTCCTACCAAATTTTAAGTCTCTACGCCTTATGGTTCTAGAGATATAGTGATGAGTCAATATATGGGTGGAAATCTCTTATATATATGTATATATATAGATTATCTATATATTTCTGGGTCCTGATATGTAATGTTTTAAAAAATTGACAATGCTGCTTTACTGTACTAATCACCATCTCCTATAACAAAGCTATATTTATATATAAGTATTTCATCAAAGTACTTACTCAACACTGGTAGAATTAGCTAACTTTTATTGGCTCAGTTGCCACAGCAAAAAACTAAGAAAAACTACTTAGAATAATGAATATCATTGCAATATACACTGTTAGTACTGTGGCGTACCTCCACCTATTTATTGTGTTAGTAATAAGTACTTAGTTAAATATCACTAAGTTAATGTATAAAGTTTAGTAGGTTAATAGGTAATAAACGTACATACATTAACGTAGTGATATTTAACTAAGTACTTATTACTAACACAATAAATAGGTGGAGGTACGCCACATCACCCCCCTCCATTTGAGAAAAAAATGTTTTGTTTTAAATAAGTCTACAATTGCTAACACAACAAAGGAAGCTACTTAAGCTATCAAATTCAATATCAATAGCAAATACAGTAGACCTGTGATAATTCAGCCCACAACAACTTTTTTTTTTGTGTAATAAAGGACAGACAAACAGATGGTTCACCTGATGTTAAGTTCATAGACACCTGCATCTCAAGATACATAAGTGTGCTGCCCGCCTTTGAGGGTGTTTAGGGGATGGGGGATGCAGGTAGGGAAAATAAGAAAGAGGGAGATGGGCCATCAGAAACCTCACTCATTATGTTGAAATGCAACGCAAGCTTTGCTTCACAACCGATTTTGACCAATTGAGCTACAAATCCCAAATATGCATTTTTTAGTAAGTGCCTTAATAATGACATTTTAATTCTGCAGAAAACAATTTTTATACTTCCTAACTATAAATTCTGGAATCAATAGAATATACATTGGATTTGATCTTACTATTTTATCAGGGACATATTTAGTTTGCAAGATTACATAGTACTCTTATTCAAAGTTCTGGTCAGTAAAAAGTTGGTTGGTTGACTCTATAATCTGATATATTTGATAATCATGACAAAATGTTTGTCGGATTACTGCAGGTCTGCTGTTAAAATAAGAAGGCAATGCTAACATATTATCATATATGGACTTATACATTGCAGATATATATCATTTTTGTGATAAAAACTAGTTTCAAATGAATTGGACATGATAGTAAAAGATATTACAGCAGCCGCAATTTCTTCGAAAATCTATAATCCATGATAAATAAGTTGAGAGTATATACAAGAATAATTGTTACCTTTTCAAACCAGTCAGGAGATCGTCCGGTAGCTTCTTTTTCAATTTTGTCACTGATTTTGTCTACCTTTTTATTGATTTTATCCCAATTTATATCGATATATCCTTTTTGACTGGCAATATGCAGTAATATGACACTTCCGCCTAATCCAACTGCAGCAACTCTCCCAATCTTCATAGAAATAAACCCAGTAATCCTGAAAATTTCATTATCATGTTGCTCACATTTGCTTAACAAAGAAGGAATATTTTCATGAACGATTAGGTCATAATTTAACAATACAAACGTGAGTCATTGAGAGTCGGTCATAATATTAAAATCTCACTGCGTAAATACATTAGTGAAGATTTTATATAAAAATAACGCTTCAAATATAGATTTGTTAAACAAAGAGGTACACTTACCATCCTGATGCAGTTCCTAAAATTAACTGCTTTGTTGCCGAAGTCTTGCCTATATCACCTATAGCTTTTTCTATAAAATTTTTCGCATTATCTACTATTTTTTTCGCATCTTCTGAAGCATCGTCTACCCCTGGCCTAGCCATGGTTGAAGCAGAAAATTTATTACCGAAATCTCAACTCAATTTACACAAACAAACAACAGCAGCACTAGAGAAACAATAAATCTAAAATCGTGATCATAGAGGTCGCCTTTGCAATAGTGTGAATATATAAATTTATAAAGTTTCTGCCGCAAAGATTAATGTTTTCTACTAAACATTAGAGGTAAAGCGTATATACTAGAGGTGAAGCGTATATCCTGGTACAAGTATTAAAACGTGCTTCCCAGTACGCAGTAAGGGTATGGAGAGAAATACTGTACTGTACCGTAGTGTACCACGATCACAAACCATACGCTTTTAGTTACCCGACAGCTCACGGATTGACCCCAAGTGTAGCCTACTACACCTCGGGTTCCTTTCGGATAGTTGTATCGTAGATATTTTTTTTTTACGGACTTCCCAATTGGACCATCCAATTTAGTTACAAAATTTTAATAGCCAAATTAAAACCTTATGTATTTTACAATTAAAGAATATTATGAGGGGCATAATTTAAGATGTTTTCTCTACCACTCAAGTTGACAATGCTTTGATTTGTTACGTCAGTTCAGATTCCAAATTGACGCATTTCACCCATTTATATTTTCATGAAAAACAGTGTAATAAGACTAATAGAGTGCCTATGTATGTATGTGCCTATGAGATAGCAACTTGGCAGTCAAAAAGTGTAGCAACTGCTATTTCTGCACAAAAATAAAAAGTCTAAGATCGCTAAAAAATCGTATTAAACAAAATAGAAGTTAAAAAGCTCTCAAAAAAGAAATAAATTACGAATATAAATAACATGATTTGAAATCTTTTAACCACGCTCGCTATTGAGTTTGAACATACTAATTTTATGCATGAAACTAAGATATCCAATCCTAAGCCTGGTAAAGTAGAATGGAAAGATTTCATATGTCTTAACGAATATTTGTACTAGTACCGTCATATCGGAGGTATAAATAACATGATTTGAAATCTTTTAACAATTCTTCTTCATTCTTTTAATATGTTTGAACATAATTAATTTTATCCATTAAACCTAAGATATCCGATCCTAAGCCTAGTAGATTAGAAAATAAATATTTCATATCTCTTAACGCATATTTGTACTGGAAGCGTCGCATTGGAGGCATACCGAAAAGTATACGTTTACTTATGTATGACAGATGAAAGTATCTACCCATATACTTAGAAGTATTTTGAAACCTGGTTTCTGTACCGGGTAATTGACGATAACCATAACTTGAATGAAATTGATTTTTTGGAGTCTAAAATTACAGCTCCAATCGACTTTTATTTTTTTAATGTTGTAGCCGATCTGTCTTAGGGTTTTAATAACACTGAACTTAGTATACCTATTAGCTAATTATCAATTTGATGTATATATGACCTTTTTAACCTAACAACACCTACAAATAATATCATAAAAACTTTTTAAATAGACAAGAAAAATAATCAACTTGTAAGTAGTGAAAATAGTCCGTTTGCCATCTTCTTTCTAAAAATTATCAATATATTTTTCTATTAACTTCTTTGATTAAAATGATTAAGGTAAGACAAATAGGCATGTATCCGTGGCAGGTATGTATGTACCTGCGTATAAAAAGAATAGGTTTTTGATAGCTAGACTACACTAATTAATTCAAGAATAAACAAGTTACAAAATATAGTTTTATCTTTTTTTTAGTACAAGCTTTTTTTACCTTGCCATATTTGTATGTAAGTATGTATATTCGGGTCAAATTTTGTAAATGAATTTTAAAATGGTTTTCCTCAACTAATAGAGATGAAATTTTGCATACACGTTTAGTTTGGATGTCAATTCATGGCTATATTTTATCAAATTTGGCAGACTATTTACACTCACATTGTATGAGTATCAAATGAAAGGGGAAGAATACGAAAATAAAATTACTTTACTTCAATACCAATATGGCAGACCGCCCAAGCTATTTTTAAGTCCTCCTATAACATAGTTTGAAAGTTAAGTAAAAAACATACTTAACTTGCCACCTTTAAAGACTATCGAATGCTATGTTCAGCAAAACGCACCCGTTAATAACATTGCTAAAGGTATGTTGAAATCATAAGTAGGTATTTGAAATACACATACATATCATACTGCAAAATACCACAGAAAGGAAAAGTATACTAGAAATAGCCAGTAGGTGACGCGCTTGCCACTGCTACGCATCGCAATGCGTACCTTTAAAACTTGTGAGTATTTTGTATCATAGTTGATGTTACAACGCTGCGTCCAGTCAATCGTCAACGGAAAGTTCTTTTTTCGTCACAATGCCGTACTGCTCTGTTTCACAGAGTAAGCATGATAGCAGAAAGAAAGACCTTAGTAATAAAATAACACCTCCATTACTTCTTACCATCGGTAGGTACAATTCTCTAAAACTTTGTTTGTGTGATGTTTCTTTGTGACGGCCTAAGGCCTAGACGGTTTGAAGGATTTTGACATGCGGGGTGTCATTTGAATCGTCTTAGTAGAGGGACTGTCGTAGGACTGTAACATTTCGAGATAACATCTGCAAAAAAAGAGAGTTAGTTAATAATACAGTCGGGCTTTATATTATTATTTTTTTCCTTGAGTCAAATTGTTTTACTTATTTCACTTGCGCTGGGTTTCACAGAATCAATATATACTTTATAAGATTTTCTTTAAAAAGGTACAACTAGCCTATCGTTGTACTACCGTTTTATTACTGCTATTGCACCCCAATAGTATTCCCCTGGCAGCACTGAGATAGAATGACAGATAGCATTTGTACTGAATTAGCATTCGAAGTGGAATGTCAAAATCGGCTGTAAACTAGGGATGAGACATACTTAAAACCTGTGTATGGGTATCGTCAAATACCTGGTACAAAAACCAGGTTTCAAAATAAATTATTCAAACAAAATAATTAAGTATACGGGTAGATACTTTCATCTGTCATATGTAAGTAAACGTACACTTTTCAGTATGATTCCAATAAGACTAAATACGACCAATACGACTAAATATGCGTTAAGAGATATGAAATATTTCCTTTCTAATTTACCAGGCTTAGGATCGGATATCTTAGGTTTCATGCATAAAATTATTTAAGTTCAAATTTATTAAAAGAATGAAAAAGAAGAATTGTTAACAAATTTCAAATCACGTTATTTACATTCTAGACGTGTGACGTAAAACCTTAAAGGTATGTACCCAGTATTTCGCTCCGCACCCTTATTGTGTACTGGGAACCACATACTTGTTTTTATTACCTGTACCAGTATATACGCTTCACATCGACTGTAAACTTCGGAATATGCTGTATACACAACACCTCGGTCAAATGCATTAAAATATTAAAAAAAAAAACAAGTAATTTAATTTGAAAAACAAAATAGGTACCTAGTAGTAGGTTACTAGGTAAATTTGAAGTTATAGTATAAAAAATAATAATCTGTGTATTTAATGTAATATTACATTTTAAGGTTTAATTTGTCAGTACCTATCATGTATTTTTCGCAATTAGGAATTTTAAAGCCTCAAGAACTTAAACACCTTCTACAGTCATTATCTTTGTTTCGTAGAAAAAAAAGCAGTTTAGGATTATGGGTAAAGTACTTTTCTCTTTTTATTCTCTATTAGTAAACACATGTTAATTTTTTTTTCATTATATTTTTTTAGGCGGAAGACATTAACACGGAAATTAAATTAAATATTGAAAAACACTGGGCTAAGGAGGTTGTGGATAAGGCAAATAAATGCAAACAAAGGTCTTATTATGTTTTGCCTATGTTTCCATACCCATCAGGCAACCTACACATGGGCCATGTCAGAGTATACTCAATATCTGACACCATAGCCAGATTTCAACAATTAAATGGATCAGAAGCCATACATCCAATAGGTTGGGACGCATTCGGTCTACCAGCAGAAAATGCAGCCATAGAAAGAAATATTCCTCCTCATTCATGGACAAAAACTAACATAAGTTCTATGAAAACTCAACTTCAACAGCTAGGCTTTAAATTTGATTGGGAAAGGGAAATTTCTACTTGTGATCCTAATTATTACAAATGGACACAATACATTTTTTTGAAGTTATTTGAAAATGGATTAGCATATCAGAACAAGGTAAATAAAACATTTCTTGTTTTTTTCATTTGTAAGCCTTTTACATTATATACACACAACAACATGCTTGACATGTTATTTAAGATTCATGCAATCATTTTCATCTTTTCAGGCACAAGTGAACTGGGACCCGGTGGATAAAACAGTATTGGCTGATGAACAAGTGGATGATCTTGGTTGTTCTTGGAGGTCAGGAGCTAAGGTTGAAAAGAAATATCTTACTCAGTGGTTTATTAAAACTACAAAATTTGCTAAAGATTTATATGATGGTCTAAACAGTAAAAGTTTGGAAAACTGGAAGGATATTATAAATTTACAAAAACACTGGATAGGAGAATGTAATGGAATTGTGGTAACATTTACAATGAAAATAAATAATCAGATTAAATCCTTTGATGTGTGGTCATCAGAACCATTTAAATTCATTCATGGCAATTTCTTATTAATGAATTCAAATCATGCTGTCATCCAGGAGATAAAAGATCTAACTAAACATAATCTGGAATGCTATAATCCTATATCAGATACTAATATACCTATATACATAAGTAATGATGCTAATTATGCTGACGGCAGAGATGTTTTAATTTCTTGTGCTAAGTTGGATGAGGTGGACTATAAAATTGCAACAAAGTTGAACATACCTACTTTTGCTGTACAAGCCCATGACATAAGTATTGAACAAGAAAATCAAAAAGCAATTGATATAGCCAGAAGAAAAAATGTAGGAGGGTATTTTGTTAGTTCCAAATTAAAGGACTGGCTTATATCTAGACAAAGATATTGGGGAACACCAATACCCATAGTTCACTGTGACAAATGTGGTGCAGTTCCTGTACCTTATGCAGATCTACCAGTTAAACTCCCAGAAATCAATTCAGTTCTACCAGGAATACAGACTTTAGATAAGGTGTATGATTGGGTAAACTGCAAATGTCCAAAGTGTTTCTCTAGTGCTAAGAGAGAAACTGATACTATGGATACATTTGTGGATTCGTCATGGTATTACTATAGATTTTTAGATCCTACTAATAAAGATGCACCCTTTTCTAAAGAGTCTATTGAAAACCATGTTCCAGTAGATATCTATATAGGTGGCAAGGAACATGCTGTACTGCATTTATATTATGCTAGATTTATGAGTTATTTTTTGCATTCCCTTGGATGGACTCCTACTCGTGAACCATTTAAGAAACTTGTTGTACAGGGAATGGTTATGGGACAGTCTTATAAACTGAAGTCTACAGGGAAATATATACCACCAGAAGACGTAGAGCAGGTTGGTAACAAATATAAAGCGAAAAGTAGTGGTGAGCAAGTACTGACACAGTGGGAGAAAATGAGCAAGTCTAAATATAATGGAGAAAACCCTGAAAGATTACTCACAACCTACGGATGCGACACTACGAGATTAATGATCCTTGCTGATGTCCCACCAGCTACCCCAAGGCGCTGGTCCGATACTAGTAAATATGTTTGTTTTAAAAATTATGATTATAGTTCAGAAGCTATAATTATTATTTTATGTAAAAAACTAAATCAAAAATATTTTTTTTAGCTTTACCAGGAGTGCTAAACTGGCAACATCGATTATGGATGACTATAAGAGAATTTTTAAAACATAGAATTAATATGTCTTCAACAAATACTATAAATGATGAAGAATTTAAAAAAATGGAATCCAAGATAAGGGATTCAAGAAACTTTTTAACTGCTACTACAACCTTTCATTTTAAATACACCCAAAAACTTAGTGTAGGCATTTCTAGACTTCAGAGCTTAACGAGTGTTCTAAGGGTTAGGACTCCTCTTTTAATTTTGACCTTCACTATATGCTTTATTGCATTTTTTTATAAATAAGACTTTTTCCATATTAAGAGCCTAAACATGTACTATGATTCAAGCTGCAGATAAATGCAACTAATTATAGAATCACTAGCTGTTCATCACTGTTTCATCTGCATTTATGCTAAAAAGCTCGGCTCCTTAAGTTTACAACGAGATGTAGCGTTTCTTATTCCTCAATAAATACTTCATCCAATACCGAGTAACAGTTGTAAAGATTAGCGCGCTTATAGATAGATCATATTGCTCCATGGCCTCAAAAGCGCGCTTCGTTTCTGTCAAATAATTACGTTAGCAGAGAAGTTGCGTCCCAGAGAGAAAAGTTGCGTCCTAAATAGAATTTCTAATGTCAAGACGTTAGAAATTCTATTTAGAAACCTTATCTGCGCTCTTTAATTGCTTACATATGCATATTAATAAATAATTATTTAGAACACCTTATCAAAACCTTTGATATTCATTACAGAATAACGTACCACCAGAAGTTGTAGCTAAGAGCGAGGAGTTCGAAAAAACTTTAGCTGTTCTAATAATTATGCTTTCACCAGTGATACCTCACTTTGGTTCTGAGTTGTGGGCTGGATTTCTATCAGCGCCTCATAGAGTGTGTGAGACATCAAATTTAATCAACTGGCAGGAAGGAGTATTAGACCAGAGATGGCCTGTTGTAGATATGAATTACAAACTATCATTATTATGTAAGGTAAGTGTAATTAAAGTACCTAAACACATCTCTATTGGGTAATGTGAGTTGGGTAAAGTGAAAATTTTCTTAGAAACTATCACTTGTTACACCCGTAACAAGTGATAGTTTCTAAGAAAATTTTCACTTCACTTTTTCAGACTTCATTTCCTACTAAACTGTTTTTTTTTTTTACTGTGGAAACCCCCACAGGTCATCACCTCACCACAGCTGACGGTGAGAGAGAGTATGTCGGACTCGAACCGACTAAAACCACACGTTGTTCCGTCATGAGAGGCGTCTATTGCTAGGGACCCGGGATACCATCAGAAGGATACATCCGGGAACCCCAGCAGACCTTGGCCACCTGCAAGCTAGCAGGCGACCACACTTTGGAATATGGGGGCCTTACGCACTTACCACCGTCTCAGGCCTGCTTCTGCTGGGGTAACGGTCAGCCCAGCCCGATGCCCCCAGGCCAGCGCTTATTGAGGTCGGAGATCAGTGTTTGCTCTCCCACGTCTGGTGCGTCTTCTACAGGATGGGAGACTACTTGTCCTCTCCCTTTCCCGTTCCGCCGCCTCTTTGGCCAACATCACCTCCTCGCAAAACGAGGCGGCAGAATCCCATGCACTCTCACTGTGGACCATGGACAGAACCATGGTCTTTAGGGAGAGACTTCCTACACCAATAGCCATCACGAAGTCGTGCCGCTGTTGCGCCCACGCTGAGCACTCCACTAGGGTGTGGAGTGCAGTATTCTCGTGACAGCCTCCGCAGTGGTGCCACGCAGACGTTGGCTCCCTGCCTATGCGACACAGGTACTTACCGAAACAGCCATGACCGGTGGGACCGGGACCGGTAGGAGAGGCTGCCATGTTGCCTCTCCAGCCAATCGTCCAGAATGGGTCTTTTCGCCACAATTGTGTCGTGTCCTGCGCTTGGTCGCTCAAACTGTTCCTTACTCACTAGGACCTGGTAGAGCTAGGACCGTTGCGCTTCGATTTCCCAAGGCGCGGGTCTCAGGTTTCGCTCCAGCGCCTCCTTGCGCCACAAGTATAATACCGCAAGGACTTCCGCATCCAGGTCCCAGGGGGGCAAAACGTGTAAGGAGACTCGCTGCTTCGAAGGATATCGTGCGGCATCCTCTTATGACTCTAACGGTCATCGCCCGCTGCGGTCGCCGCAGTAATTGCGGGCCACCAGATAAGGACATAGACCGCATGATTCCAACGTAGAGTCTCCTACAGGAGGCGTCGGGCCCCCCTAAGTTGGGCAGCAACCTAGAGATTGCTCATGAGCTTAGGGGCCAGATTGCGGAAGTGATAACCGAAATCCCACCGACTATTGAGTGTGAGCCCTAGGTATCTAATCGGAGACTCGATGCAGATGCGAACGCCTTCTACGGTAAGGCTGCATCCCTCTAGGAGTATCTTCCGAGACCATAGAAGAAGGGGGCCTCCGACTTATGAAGGGCCACCACGAGACCCAGGTGCCCAGGGGAATTCTTTCAACGACTTGAGCGACCCCGGCTGTGGCTATTATGGTTGCTTCCCGGTATGTTCTTCCTCGCGCCGTTACGAGTGTATCATCTGCATAGCAGGTGACAGCCACACCTGCCAGAATACTGTCATACTAAACTGCTGCCTTAAGAATCTAAGCACAATATGAATATAATCTAAAAACAATATTCTGTTCCCTGTTTCTCCTGTATCTTTTATTCCTCTTTCGAGAAACGCTTAACAGGAATGAGTTTGTTGATTGTATCATTAAAATTGTAATTTACTACTATTTAACACCAAAATGTTACCAAAAATGTTTTGCGATGCTTATTTTTAATATTACAAACGAAGGTAACCCTTTTTTTAAACTATTAGATGAGGCGCTTTTGTTTTGCAGAGTTCAGTCCGTCTGTAACGGTTACGTTACGCGTCTCCTACTTGCCACTTTGAATAGCACCAAAAAACGATTATTAAAATTTTATTTTATAACATTTAAGGTGGATGGAGCTGACAGATGCGAACTCCAAATAGAAGCAAAAGATCTCCCCAATTTGCATCACGATGACGCTTTACAAGTGATGCTTAACGAAGAGGCTATTAAAAGAACAACTAAAAGAGGAATATACAAGACGAAATATGAACTGTATCCTGATTGTCGTGCCATACTACACATATTTACAAACCGCAAAGAGAAACCTGTAAAAGTAAAAGATTATGCTTGATAGATTGTGTTGATAAAGTCATTTTCAAGTTTTCAGTATCGGAATAGTAATATTGGCTATATTGTAATGTATTAGTAGTAGTAGTAGTAGTAGTAATGTATTTCATTTCGTTATAAAAGTTTCGTGTTCGATTCAACAAGAAACTTTGATATTGAAACTTTCGATAACTTTTGTATTGTGTTTAGTTACATACAATAGAACATTGTAAATGCACATTAAATTTAAGTGAAGTTCTTGAAATAAATAACATATTTATAATATGTAGATCACAACGTGAAGAAAGTATCAATATACACATACACGGTGTTAGGTAAACGCTTCCGAAAACAAAGACAGGCGATAGTACTTATGATACTATTAAAGATTGTTATAAAAAATGAATTATTTAATTTAAAAGAAATTCTGTTAAAAAAAGTATCTAACTATCTGTTTGCGGCGTCAGTGCTTGTGCGATAGAGGGTTGTGGGAGAGGGTTGCGATCGCTGGCTCGGCGACCGCGCATCCTTTGACCCTCAGTGTCATCTGTATCATTTTCACCGCTGGCTTATTTTTACACCGGGGTCGATTTTATGACCCATCATCGAAGGTATCATTAGTACTATCGTCTCTTCGCTTTCGGGAGCGGTTCCCTAATACCGTGTACCTCTACACTTAATGCACAGTTCACCCCACTAGCCTTCCTCCAAGTGAACACGGCCTATTAAGTTTATCCAACACAAATCCATTGTTTATAGCTAACATAGTTTATTTTATATAATAAGTTATAATGTTTTCTTGTTAACCTTGCGCAATAAAACACATCTAGTCTCATTAATTATGAATTAGTTAAATATCATATGAATTATTCAGCGTGTGAGCACATCACTAAGCATGAGATGTTGGAATTAAATAATAAACAATTTAAAATCATAAAATTACTTTATTTCTGACTGACGTCAGTTTTCTGATTAGAGTGTATTACACATACTTAAATACTAATAAAGCTCAAGTTATATTCCAAGAAAAGGTTTGAAGTGTTCGTTATCTTGTATTTCTGGCTTTTTTCCCTCTAAATATTTCGTCTTTGTACTCATTCAGATTTGTTGCAGAGTCCTTAAACAAAAACAAATATAATGTTGATGATATAATGTTTTTATTAGTGTGTTGGGAAATTGGACCTACAGCAGATAAAACCATTAGCAAGCTTACAAAAACTTTTTTTGCTATGCAGTTTTTTGTCATATGCAGAAATGGTTAGTTTTATTTTACTTGACATTTTTCATTACTACTATTACGTTTACACAATGTGTAGCGAACTCTAAATGTACTATATTTCTGGTGACATCTGCACGCGTTTATGTAGTAAGTACTTACTTATTGTTTTAGTTTCCTCAATAAATGGTTCTAAACTGCGCCCTATTTGACTAAAATAATATTTTTTTTTTCATCACAATAATTATCTTTTCTTGTTATTTTAATAATCAACTCCGGAATATTTTACATTGAAATAACAGACATAAAGAACACACTGACTCTTTGGATTTCTCATCATCATCACAGTTTTTTGACAAATTTAACCGCCGATTACCTTAACCGTTGCGCCATATGTACTTGTAAATAATGTGGCATTTAATAATGAAACAAAAAAAAATAAGACCTTTGTCAGCCTTGGGGGTAAGCGTCAGCTGAGGGATATATAACTGACATTACCTGACAGCCAGGTCCACAATGACACTGTCAGATAACGGTTGTTTTTAATATTAGCTTCCTCTAAACTGTCAGCTACACATAAAACTTTGCGACTTGAAATCACCATCCGAAATCTACGTTTCCATATCTCCATTACTAATATTTCTAGATACCCACCTAAGAGACCAAACGTGTTCGATAAGAAAGATGGCAATGTGGATGTTACCTTCATCGCTTCACGCCATTCTAGGTTTCTAAGACGAGCTAGTCCTTTTAAATTTCGATCCAATATTCTTAAAAATTCTGTTCTGGTTAACTTGGGCGTCTCAGTTGTTCCATTGTTAGATGGGTCTGGAGCAGGTGTAACAGCCTGCGAACATGACAGGATCACATTGTACCTAATATGCAGTTGTGAGGATACTATCTTTAGTATTTAGATACTTACATTCTCATCTACAAACCGTTTGGATATCAAGTCAGATATTTGACTGTACGCGCTTTTGGTGTCGTTAATTTGCTAAAAAAAAAGGAATTTGTTGTTTTAGAACACATTAATACTGTACTTACATATATGTATGGCATAAAATGCACATAAATAAATAGGCCTAAGTAACCTATTAAATTAAAATAAATTCATTCAATTCTCAATATATGTCCTGAAATTATCGCACCTAATTACCAAAAGTGCCTGGACGGCAAAATATGGGAGTTAATGGTGCCTCTGCTGCCCCTTTGGGGATTAAAGCGTGAGTGTATGCATGGATGTAGATTGACATGAAGTTTAAAAAAACTAGTGTTATCGACTTAACAGGTGTTATACCATAGGAATAAGAATATAATATTTCTGTGGTCTATATAAAACAAAAACGGTCTGTCGGTTTTGCTAAGGAAATCTTATACCATTTACTTAGTGTGATATACTATTTATTTTTACATATTCTATAATTAAATGCGTTTGAACGTTTAAAGTTATCGACCGGTGACGGGGTTGCGGCTACATGAGCAGCGGCAACTAAGTTTTTTGTTCTTTCTATTCATGAATCCAATTACACCTTGAAGGAAATATTTGAAACATTAAGTTATATAATGAAAACTATTTTCGTCTGTATTTGAATACGCCACTCAAAAGAAGCGCATTTCCTCCGTGATTGTGTTTATAACAAGGTAACAATAATGTGTAAGTGTGTAATGTGTACAAAAACTGATTTTACAATAAATTACACAAAATGAGGATTGTCAAACCATGCTAGAAACCTACCAAACTGGCATAATAATATATTATTATATGACATGCTTTCCTATTCTTGTCCAGAAAAGGATTGTGACAATTCTAAAACATTATTAAAGACTACCTACGACTTGATTGAGAATAACCTTGAATGCACAGCCCAGTGAATGGCGTTTGCCTTCTTAGGTAAGTGTACATAAAGGTAACTAAGTCTATGAATTTCCCATTTGACAATGTGAATATGTCACAAACCACGGGCCGATACACAACTTTTGATTCGTTATGGACGTACCTACCCAGCTTTTTGTCCCCTTCGCTGGACTATAAGAAAAATCATCCTTATCGTCACCTCATTTTAACACTCTACTTTTCTGTTCATTTGTAGAGCAAACATGGATTAAGGTTAACCTTTATTTGAGCCAAACTAGTAGATAGATATGTAAATCCGTCATTTAAATTTTTTAGTAAAAATATTGTAGATAATAGTTTCCCCTTTATGCAATACAAGAAAAAAATAACCTTGTATACTAATTTCGTAGAACGTCGGTGTGTCAAGTATAGTCAATCTTGTTGTGAACCCTACTGGTTATATTCATTTATTTATAAATAAATGTGTTACCTTTTAACTGTCTAACTAATAGATCTGCACACAAATTGTTTTTTTTAACTTTATCGAAAATTATGAAAGATTTTGTCATTAATTTCGGCACGGTAATCAGAAGTATTACATTATTGCCGGCCAAAACATAACCCTTCTTTCTGTTAACATTGTAAAATACATGGTGGATGTCAAAATCGAAAAGTAACAAGACTAGTATTTTATCAACTAATTACTTACCTCTAATATAACGTGGAAAATGGTCCCAAAAAACCCTCGTTCCTGGGGTTCAGCTATATTATTACCAGATTTGAAGAGCAAATGTCTAGCTGTCCGATCTTTCTCTATAATTTCATCAGCTGTTGGCTGAAAGAAGTATCATTAGAAAACTATCTAACTATGTAGATACGTGAATAAAAATAACTTACAATTAAATAGAGCAGAAGCTACATAGATAGGTGTACATATTTATGTTTATAACTGACTAACATAAATACATATAAGTTTAAAACCTCAACTATATCTTTTTTTACAAAGAGTTTTAAAATGGCGTTGACAAAATAAGTTCTTAGATGTTACGTCTAAACAGGTTGTGAGAGTCCCACGCTTCGCTTCCTTTTATTTACATCGGTTTTCGTTTCTCTGGACCGGACTATACCTATGGCGGCCTACACCCCGTCAGGGTATTACTTTTCTGTGACCCACACCTACATAGTTTCTTGATACGAGCCAATGACGAAAAACATCCTCCTTAAAAGTATTTCATTTGTGGGTATATTCTTTAGGAATCATATAGCGTAGGGAAATTTTCAACAGCGTCACTTTGATCACCATCTTTTCGTCTCATTAATCCATGTAGATTAAAGCCTATAAAAAAAGGTGTCTGTTGCGGATGATGAAAAAAATATGTCATTGAGACAAGTTCGCTGAGTATGCTGTATCTAATGGACTCTCCATTAGAAATAAAAAACGGCTGCAATAATCAGTGAAATCACACAACCGTCCATTTTAATTTATCCGGAGGTACCAATCCATAACCCCGCTCGCAAACAGTCATAGGTAGCCTCATGAACTGCCACTGTGTGAAGTGTTGTGATCAATTCATATAATAATAGAGCGGTAATTAGAATTTCAAAATTACTGACAACTTAACAAAGTTAAACCGTTATCAGATTAATTATTAAGTACTTTTTATATTTTCTTTGCTTTGCCATGATTACACTATTTGCCAGCGTCATCAGCTGTACGTTTAGAACACCAACAAAATTCAACCAAACCGACATGACATATGGAAAAAAAATTCCATATGTCCGTTGGGTTGAATTTTTATTTTTCAATCAGCAACAATATTTACAACAATATAAATATATGCGTCAACATAACTGTTGTGCTAGAACGGAGTATAAAAAATACGAAAGGTGTATGAAATAATAAAAGTAAATGAGGGAAAAAATATATACTAACAAGCTGAGCTCGAACATATGGTGATATAATGGCAATGAATAGTAACGTGACTAGAAGATAATATTGTACCCCAAGTGCCATTTTGTCCTTTTGATATATTCCTCGTCTTAGAACTGCACCTTCCCTGCATTAAAGTAGATTAGTATGATTTTTATATTCTTCTTGGCTTAGAGGTAGTACCTACTTTTAAGAACAAAAAATACTATTACAAAAGTTAACACACCTAAATGCCAAAGGTGATTGCTAGAAGGTTTAAGAGTGTATATTTATTATGTTAGACATGTACCTTGTAAAACAACATTGTAATAATATCTTCTTTATGTGTAAGTTAATAATTTATCAAAACACGAAACAGCTATATACAATATATAAGTACATTAGTAGATAAGTAATGGAATTTACGATTTGGTAACTTGATGTGAAAGATTCCTTCTTAACTGTATTCTAGACAATAGGCAAATGAGTAATTTGATTATATTACCTACATCTTTATTAATCTACTTTAAAAAGAGAAAAATAAGATTAGGAAAATATAATTTATCATGATTTAGGCTTAAGTATATCATTTATGGGTTATTATTCCAAAATAACAACCATTATTCCAAGCACTTCTCTTTGTTTGTTTTGCAGCGTACGATCGTTTTTTGGAGACCCATTTTAATGTAAAAAAATTAATAAGCGAAGTGAAGAAATTTGTTAGAGTGACCACGGGTTCACATCTTGTTGAATTTTTAATGCGTTACTTAGCTTCACTATGCTTCATACTATAATGTTGTATATATACCATTTTTCTCAGGCATCAAATAAGTGAGCAAATGTTTGGAAGCAAACATTAGTCCTTTCTTTAAAAAATATGTCATCCTCAAATAGATAAATAACTTCCGTTACCTTCTTAGAATAAATTGGGAAAACCCAGCTGCATACGTGTTTAGTTATATCTTATAACTATTAAGTACTTAAGTCATTATAATGTATATATCATGCTACTAACTTTGAGACAGAGTAAGCTTTTAGACAAACTGTTTAATCTCAAACCTGTTTTTTTAATCATTTATATTCCGCAATAGATAATATGACATAATAAAGTAAACGTTTAAACATAGTGTCTTTTAATAAATACGACCTCCCTAACATTACACTTACGAAGCGAGTTTTTAATTACATCAACTTGAAAACCAAATATTTCGTCAGACAAAAATATCTGCGAGCCATGTGTAATTCATTGATCAGTCCTTGCAAACACAAGAAGATAAAAGTACAAGCTGTATTTACTGAGATTGAAGTAGGTAAATAAGTGCAAACTTATAGTAAGACAACTTCTTTAGACATTTACTTATTATTGCTTGAGCATATTACCTGCGGCTTACAATGTCGTAAGAACACTGTCGACACAATCATAAATGTAGAGTGCGATTGTACTTACTCCCAGATGTTGAATAAGGTCGTTACGTGGCTTAGATAAGTGCTTATCTACTCAAAATACTGAAATTTAAATATTACCTATACGATGCGTGTTTGTTTATAATACGATAAGTAAAGTACCTGCTCATTTAACAATAGTGTACTTGGTATGATTAAGATTATTACGGATATATTCTGGTTCTCGTGGCTCATTGTGTTGTTGTGTTGATTTAATATTAACATTTGTTATTGTAACACGTGAAACAATGATTTGGGAGTAATAAGACTGAAATCATATAGGCACAAGTACCTAACAAATTTGTAAATAAAAACAATTCATTTCGAACGTCATTTATGCCTAAAGCACGGTAAGCAAGTCACGGAGCACTAAATCCATGCGATTATCATAACTATGTATATCTATTTTCGATGTAATCTGATCAAATATTAATCAAATTAATGTTTATTTCAGTTAGATGTTTTAGTGTGTGTCCCGAATTTGTTTCTAAAACAAACAAAACCTCTAAGACTAAGAGAGAGAGAGTCTAAGACCATAAAGAATAGCGGTCTAAATAGTTCATTTGGGAGTTTGAAATAATATTGCTTAAATGATAATTTACTTTTTGTATTGTGGATAACTATTCCTGTATCGCCTACCATAACATGAATCGTAATGCGGAAACCGATGCTTCAAACCACGTAATATGCTATTTTGCAATTGATGCGATCTTCTTCTTCTTCCGATCATTTAGGAATTATAATGGTATCTACCTTCAATTATTTTAAACAGATGGCAAACTATTTCTTGTTTTGTATTTCTTTCGTAACACAGTAATGCGGAAAATTTAAAAAACCTGTCTTGCTTGCCTACTACCTACCAACATACTTACAACTGCGGTCTCACTAATTCCGGACTACGGTACAGATAGGGCGGAGTAAGTGGTGTTTAGGTAGTAAATAATAGGACTGGGAAAAGTCTTTCCGTATTTGTAGGTATGAAATGTAACATCAATTTTCAATTGCTTTTCTGAGGTCCGTATGCTTAATTCTGAGGCAATAAACTTCATATTAAAAAAATATATGTTTTTCTGTCCGCGGAAATAAGTGAATTTAACGAAGTAATTCGGCACATTTTGAAGTTTTATTTCAAAAAAAAAATGCGACTCAAAACGCGAGAACAAAATAAGACGCTTATGGACTTGGCATGGGTTTTTCAGTAGGGGAATTTGGATGTACAAAGATTGCAGCTCGCTCTGGATACGGATAAAGTCGATATCATTTTTGATGAAGTGGAGCAAGCCTGGCATATTAGTAGTTACGATATAGCCAAGAATTGAATTTGGAGAGGAATGACCACAAAACAGTTTTGACCCATTTGAAAAAGTCTGCCGTTTCAAAAAAAAACTCGATATTTGGGTGCCACACGAGCTCATTGAAAGAAACCTAATGAATCGTGGCCTCTCTATTGAAACGGAGTAACGCAGCGTACCATTTTTGAAAAGATTGACCCCTGGTGATGAAAAGTGGATCACCTCCGACGAGAACGTGAGAAAAAGATCATGGTCAAAGGGTAATCAAGCTCTACATGCTGTAGCTAAACCCCGATGAACACGCAATAAGGTGATGCTGTGTTTATGGTGGCATTGAAAGGGCTTCATTACGAGTTTTTACCGCTGGCTAAACAAGTAATTAGACTCAAGCAAGAAATGGAAAAAAAGGGCCGGAATTGATCAACAGAAAAGAGAGTTCTTACTAAGCAAAAACTGAGAGATTTTGGTTTGCGACCTAACCGATTTACTCTGTTTATGTCATTTAAATAATGTAGATATTAAGATTAAACGAAACTAGAAAATTCAACTTGAAAAATGAACCGCTAACATTTAATAAGCGAGAGGGAGAGAGACCTATAGAAGAATTTCCAAGGATATTAATTAAATGGCCTGATTTAAACTGCATGTAGGTAGATTAATAAGGATTTTTTAAGGATAGGTTTAGGAATTCATAATCATAATAGGTAAGTATCTACTCAGACCAATATTGTGCAAGTATGAAATCACCAAGAACATGATATAATCTATTGCATTAGATGCTTAGACTAACTCACTGTTACTTACATTCAATTCCAAGTAACCAATATTTTATCAGAGATTTACTTACTTAAATTAATTAAATCCGTTCTCTCTGTCTCCAAACAATTTTTTGTTTTCCAATTTGTTATTTAACTTTTCACTCCTTAGGTATAGGGGTGAATCTTTTTTGTGGGATGAAACTTTTGTGCGGGATGAAACTTAAGCGCGCCAACTTCCAATGTAGCCTGCATAAATACATTGATTTACTTCTATAACACCGAACTTTTCAGAAATGTATTAAATAAAGTAAAGAATGTTAAACACTGATTTGAAACTAACAAACACCAGTTAATTTAAAGCACAATAATATATTTACCAACAGTTAAGATGCACTATTCGTGTTCGCCGACAGCTGCGCGGTCTAAGGTGACGAGTGCACTGTGTAACACAGTGTTCACACTAAGCGTTCAAAGCCCGCGCACAAGCACCATCGGGGCCAAGGCCACCGTTGGAGTTGATTGCGAAGTAGTTATTCGTTATGTCAGCTTGTGTTCTACTTATGCAATGCTTACCTACCATTAAAGTGCAGTTCGATGGCCCGATGATTCTTTACAATTGATTATATACAATTTTTAAATTTCAACTTCATAATCATAAGGACTTACTAAAATAAAAACTTTTTTTTGGTTTTATCACTAGTGTGCAAACCTACTTTCAAGGTACATTCAATAGGAGGATGTTAAAGTTAGTCTTGCATGTGTGTTGCCTTGCATGTCGTCAGATTAAATAAAAACCGCAACGCCTTATCCTTGAAAGTAAATTGGAAATCGATTAACTGCAATTGAAATGACTCAGAACATTCATATTTTTAATATAATTAGCTTTGTATAGGTACACGTATAGTCTGTACAGTAGATAAATGAAGAGAAGCCTAGAATCAGTAGATGTCCACTTCTTCCAATCAAAGATATTACACATAATATTACTTCGTACCTTTCCCTTTCTGTCCTCCCTTTCCTCTCAATATACTCCCCATTGAATTCCCTAAAGTGCCCAGATGAATGCAATAGGCTTGCCCTCTATTAAGTGCATGGCACTAAATAATAATGGGCCAAATGTGGAATTTCATTACGCCTCTGCTTACCCCTTCGGGGGTACAGGCGTATGTATATATGTAAAAGATTACGTTTAGGCAACTTGCTAGCTCACTACATAGTAACAAAATAATTAAGAAAAAGACCCTGACACTAACATAAGTGTTCATATAAGTACCGTTATTTATCAACGGTCAAAATTCTCTTTGTGATTCCAATGGATACTTAAGAGGACTTGCGCTAGATATTGTCAAGAAATCGGTGGGGTCCGAATAGCTGTCGGGTCCACCATGAAGTATCTCGCCTGCAGACAGTTATATCTGGGGGTCGTGCGATCCATGTCTCTTTATGGGTCCCCAGTGTGGGTAGACACCCTAACGGCCAACAACATCGCCATCTTGCGCAGACCACAACGGGCGATGGCCGTAAGAGTCATCAGAAGTTATCGCACGATCTCTTTCGAGGCAGCGTGCGTTCTGTCTGGGTCACCGCCCTGGGACTTTGAGGCAAGGGCCGTCGCATCTCTACGACGGTGGTGCAACAGTATGTCCGAGGAAGGAGAACGACCGGTGCCACGTGAAATCGAGAGGTACCGGTCGGATATGCGACAGGTACTGATTGCGAAGTGACAGGAGCGTCTTTTACACCCATCCGCCGGCCTCAATACCATCGAGGCCGTCAGGCCAGTGCTGCCAGAATAGCTCAAAAGGAGACATAGCTCCTTAACATTCCGGGCGACGCAGGTGTTTTCCGATCACGGGTGCTTCGGAAAATACCTGCACCGTATAGGTAGGGAGCCGGACGCCCGGTGTCATCTATGCATCGTTTGCCATGAGGAAACGGCGCGACATGTGGTGGCGGAGTGTACTGCGTGGGAAGAACCGCGCCGTGCCCTCGTCGCAGAAATTGAAGGATGCCAGCTTATGTAAGAAAGGTTGGCAGTGAGAGTTGTTGGGACGCAGTTATATCCTTCTGTGAAACAGTAATGACACAGAAGGAGGCTGCGGAAAGGGAAATATCAACTGCCCTCCTGATCCGTATCCGATGTTCCGTAAGCCTTTCGTTGGCCGCTGTCACGCGCGAAACATCCATGATAAGTGTGTCCATAGCCTCAGACACGGCAGTGGAGGATTCCTTCAGGGCCCTGACAAAGGAACCCTTAAGGTTGGTTGACTTAATTGCCACTTTCTGTATGACGGCAACCGCCGCACTTGTCCTCTCTTTCAATGTTACAGACGGCGTTTGAGTAACAGAACCCTCCCCTCCCAACAGGTGCACGGATCTTAAGGAGAAGATCAGCGATCTCCTCCTCCGCAATAATTTCACCCTCCGCTCGAATTCGGGTGTAATCTTTAGTTTTGGAAAATGCGGAACCTGGACGGGCCGAAATTGGTGTGCGGGACCTTCCTCGTTGACTGCTTGGAACTTTTGGTGGCAACATGTCTTGCGACTCTCCGCGCTTCTGACTCTCGGTGAACTCCAGATCCATATTCTCGGTTTCATCAGCAACGGAACTTGCAGCTTTGGAACGAAGTCGTTCCGATGTTCTTCTGCTCCCAGGAATCAAATTGATTTCTGGGAGCGAATCCGAAATAGGCGTTTCGATCAAAACAACCTCGTCGTTAGATGAGATGTTGTCAGCCTTCTGGTTTTATCTATTTTTATTTACATATATTTAGCCTATAGTCTTACTCCTCTCCTCCTTCTTACTCTTCTCCTTCTTTTGTTCACCTTTTTTAATTTTCAATGTTAGTTTGTTTAGAGATTCCATAATGTACCCACGAGTGGGGGAGAAATAAAAAAGGTCCACCCGGGCAGAGATCCCCCAATACCCGGGTAAGCGAAAGTTTATGCCCAACCGAGGGGTCCGCAGGTGCCCCGGCTGGGAGTGCGCTTGCGACTGAACCACCCATCACCCATGCATCCTATGGTCACGCACCAGAACACGAGATTCGGAGTGATTTTTTATAGAGGTTTTCTTCCTCGCAGTCCGGGCAGCTAAGCCAAGACTCTCGCCCCCGTTCAGAGCTGCGAGACTTAACCACGTCACTCCTTTCGGGATTACGATATGCCGACGGTACCATGGAGACCAATGTCCAAATGCCTGCTCGGTGGCAGTGCGAGTGCACGCCGACCCCGTCCTCATTCCCCACTGTAGGCAGGGGACAAACTTCGACCCATGGAAGAGTCCCACTGTGGTGATTTTTTATTGAGGTTTCCTTCCTCACAGCTCCGAGAAGCGAAGAGTCAAAAAAGGTATCGACATATAAGCCCGCTCTGTTGGGCCAGGCCACGACAGAGTGGCCGAAGAAAAATGGCCACCTCTTCTCGCCAGAAGATTAGCCGTTGCCGACAACGCCCTCCTCAGAAGCAGAGGAGGAGGAAAAGGCTGCGTCGTCGACAACGTTGCCCAGGGTACACCACGTGGAGGTTTTCTACCCAGCACCCCAGTGTGCAAAGGCCTCCTCCAACTCTCTCCATTGTGCTCTGTCCTCTGCAACTCTAGTCCAGTAGGGTCAAAAGCGAATATCATCTGCCCATCTTCTTTTTGGGCATCCTTATTTCCTAGTGGTGTCTCTTGAGTACCAAAAAGTCACTTGTTTGCTAATTTAGTTTGTTTTACACCTGTCCTGAGCATATGTCCTGTCTGTCTAACCCAATTTCGAGTTGTCTATACTATTATATTTAGTATGTCCTATAACTTTTGACTTTTCTCCTTATTTCTGAATTTTAGATTTTGTCCCTCAGTTTAATTGCCAACATGCATCTTTCCAATGCCCTCTGACAGTGCCAGTTTATCTCTATGGTTGTAAATTTTCACAACCGCATGTTATGCATGGAAAAATGCAACTGTTAAGTCTTCCTTTTAATATGCATGCTTATGTCTTTGTTCTTCATTATTTCTTTAAAGGTCCAGTATTTTTGGCCAACCATCTCTTCTTTTTATTTTTTTATGTAATTTCATCTAATAATAACAATAATAATCTTAACTACAAAAAGTAATCTTTATTTAGGGCATGTTTTTTTCTTCAGTGTTTTTATATTGCAAATGATTTATTAAAAAAATACAAGCATATTTCTTAATAAACTAATGTTTATGGTAGTTAGCCATGACATAATTTGATATAAAGTGATTAGATTATAACTAGTAATAAGGTGATTATTACGTTAACGTACCTGTATTCATTAGCTACTTAATTTTGCTGGTGTAATAATTCTTGGTAAACTCCTCATCAACATCGCTTGATTGATGTAATTGGACAAATATGTTTGACAAAGTGTGGCATGATAGGCTGCTCTATGAAATAAAAAAAATGCTGCCACATTCCTTCTTCCCGCTATTAAAATCCTATCTCGAAAAAAGGTGCTTTGAAGTAAAACTTAATTCCGACAGATCTGAAATGTACGAAATCAAGTCAGGGTAGCATACTGGGTCCTGTTCTTTATCTGATATTCACAGCGGATGCCTACTCATGCTTCCACCACTACAGCGACATATGCAGATGATACCGCAATCTTTTCAACACACGAAAACCACGTCTCCGCATCTGAAAGGCTCCAACTGCGCTTGAAACTGATTGAAGCATGGCTAGAGAGAGAGAGAGATTTAAAAGAAAATAAATGCGACAGGATTATGTCACTACCTACAAAATGGCATATTACAATGGCATGCCTGGCCTAATTTCGTATTTATACTAATCGGCACAAGATCTTTATCATCATGATTCCGGTTTGCCACCACCGTGATTGGCCCGGGAGTAACGAGAGAGCTGTCCGTTACCTTAGCAGAAGCGGGCCTGAGACGGTGGCGCGATGTGTTCCGCGCGTGCCTCTCTAAACTGAAGAGGGGGCCAGGCCCCCCTACACGGTGTGGACGCTTGTTGAGGTGGCCAAGGTTTGCAGGGGTTCCCGGAGGCTTCCTTGTTAGGGTTTTCCCGGGCCCCTTTGTGACGGAACAACGTGTGGTTTTAGTCGGTTCGAGTCCGATATACCACCTTTCCGATAGCTCCGGTGAGGTGATGACCCGTGGGTGCTTCCACACGAAAAAAAAGAATCATCATGATTCAGGATTGTACTAAAGCTTGTCTTTACTAGATAGTGTTCTTGTATGTTTCTGCCGTTTGTGGAGATCGCCACAGAAAGATAATAATTATTTTATATCAGTGACACCTTATATATACATATATATTTTTCTTTTCTTTTATAAAAGAACTCCCGGACTCGAGGCTGCCTTTACAAACATTCAAACAACAGACACAAAAAACACCCGGCTACTATGATTGCTTGACAGCAACTATAATTAAGAAAATAATTAGTTAATAAACAGTAGTGTACATTTGCTAAGGAATACGATACGAGTATAACAGCGGTAATAGAAACGCAAGAGATATGTACGTATACCATTTATATTTTTTTAAGAAATTATACATTTCAAGACATATTACAAGCATAACATAACATGTATATGACTGTATTACCTACGTATTGTAAATTTATTTTATTGGCTGAAACAACTACATGACAGATACACTATTATTTCAATTTCTAAATCAAAACTTTTTTGGTTATTATTTCTTAACATAAAATCTCTTGCTAAATTACATAGCTTACATTTTGCAGTGCACTGTGACTATTTTAATAAATGACGACTAGGGCAGTGACAGCTCAGCATTATACAATATCAATTAAATAAATTAATACATTTTATTGTATCTTTATACAAAAAAAAAATATGATGACCATAATATTTTTTTCCAATTCTAAATCTAAGTAACTCTATTTCAAATTCAAGAAGTTACTAGTTCCATTTTTCTATATTTTTTTCTGAGAGTTGATACGGGATCCTTAAACAATATAGGATCTAATCTGAGCACAGATCTCACTAGTGGCATATAACCCCAAGCCGCAGCGAAGGTATTGAGGCAGGATTGCCTCTGAACGAAGTGCTCAGGATCGCTCCAGGATGATCTGAAAATTTATATTTGAGTTGACATTTAAATATTAGCATTTTGAAATATGTATCTGAAGTGACATTTAAATATTAGCATTTTGAAACTGATGCATGGTCACTCACGGTCACGCATGGAATGGTCGAATTATAGACTTTAAAATTTTATAACGCTTATAATTCCACTAATAACCTACGTGCCACCATTCTCAAATAATAAGAATCTAGATTCCTAAGCTTCGCTTCTTAAGTTGGTATTCAAATTACAAATGTATTATTTAATATAGGTAACGTTATAAGATACCAACATAACTACATCGCTATATACGGCGATGCACAGGATTAGGATAAGGCGACAGATAGAATCTAGAAACTTAATACTATTCATTTTTTTACTATAATATTTATAAAGGTTATAAAGTCATTACGCTCTACACTAGCCAGCGATTCTTGCTGTAATTAACGCGATGTCGTGATCTTTTAGACGTGTTTCTCAACGTGTGTTATGTGTCGGTTGCTGTGACGCTACGTGTTTTAAATTACCTTTTTATTATAAATAAGAAACAAATAAAAAGAGATGGATAAGAAGACGATGAAGACAATGGTGACGATGGTCAAATCCATCGCAGTAGAACCAGGTAAATAATCATTAATTATTATTATGTATACTTTACCTACGTTACTCTTTTTTAGTGTCACCATGGATAAAAAGTTGAGCGCATTAGTTGCAGAAAAGCACCAGGAGAATTTCAAAAGTTTACGAGAATGTTGGAATCCGAGTTTCAGGACACATTGAATTAAACAAAATTTTACCAACGATAGGAGAACAGGATACTCAATTAAGACAAGCTATCCCAGCTAAAATACGCTTAGCTATTAGAAAGCGATACTTGAATACTGAAGATAGTTTGGAAAACTTCCACATTTTATGCCAGAAGTATGCTACGCTTTAAATGACGCTACAAAAGAGGAAAATTAAGGTAAGTAATAAAACAATCTATTATAAAAGTACTTATTAATCAAACACTAAAATGAAGGTTACCTAATTGTTAATGAAACTGCATACAAAATAAATTAAGCGTTACTGGACGCGTCATCAATCACATTTCAATCACAAAACATTTTCAACATAGTTTGTGGAATCTTGAGTAGGCGGCGGATTAAATACATTAATTTAAGGTTATGATAAACATTGAAGCCGCAGAAGTTGGAGCTTCCTGAGAATGTGGAATACTAGAGGTGGTGAATAATAAATTGGTAGCTCGGAGTAACTACTATATGAAATATCTGCTCTCTGGTACGATGTAGTTGGATAGGAATACGCCCTTACTTGTCCAGAATTTCTTTGCATACGATTGGTGGGTGACGTTGAACACTGGCGTATGTTCAGCGCGCAGAAACATGTTGTATACACAAATTGTGTTCTTACATTTTCTGGTAATTTTCTTAGCTTTTTGACTATAACTTAAATCGAATTCTTTCTTCTTGAATTCGTCAACTATTCATAGTTAGTATATATTTTATTGTAGAAAGAGCATCTTTGACTGTTTCTCCAGCAATCGTAACTTCTGTTAGGTTTTGGTATCAAAGGTTAATTGAGTTGAATATCTCTACGTTATCGCCAAACGTTCCAGTTCCTCTTTATTGACATTCACTAGCGGCGATTCTATCTGAAAAAAATACAATTTTAATAAATGTATGTTATATAAGAGGCATGAGATGTTATTTCTTCTCCAATCATAGGACGAATTCTCAGATCAGGGTGGGTGATCGTTTCTGGTAGGCTGGCGGTCCGATGGTTTCCGCCGTGAATTTGTATATACAGTCGTGGTCAACTAATTAAGGACATTCAAGATAGTGGACAGCAATAACCGGCTATGTACATATAAATATAAAACCCTGTTGATTTCTCAGTAACTATTATTTGCATAATTTGATCCGATTATTATACTATAAATGGCTGTAAATAAAAGATTAAATAAATATAAAAAAGTGTTTAATATCAAAGGTTAACCATGTATTCAATTTAAGGTACAATTCTGTAGCTGGACATTTAATTAAGAACAGTAAAGTAAAATGAAAAATAGAGTTAAACAGAACTAATAATCTGCAGTATTTTAATTTCTTTAACAACTTCATTTTATTACGGGTAAAATCAGTACCCAGTAGCAAAACCTTTGTTAGTAATTACCGCTTGACACCGATGTGGCATAGACATTATCAGTTTCTGACATATTTCAACAGGAATGTTTGCCCATGCCTCACAAAAAGCTTCATTAAGTTCATCTAAAGTTGTGGTACGATAAATGGCAACTTTTTTCTTAATTTCGTGCCAAAGGTGCTCGATTGGGTTGAGGTCGGGGCTATTTGCTGGCCAATCTAGCACTGATACCGACTGTCTGTTAAGAAACGACTTGACTGAACGGGCTGTATGTTTTGGGTCGTTATCATGCTGAAAAGTCCATATAATAGGAAGATGTTCCTCAGCATAGGGAAGCATAGTTTCTTCTAATATTGCCTTGTATTGATGTTGGTCTAAGTTACCCTGAACTTTCCTCACAGGTCCCACTCCACGTCCAGAAAATGATCCCCACATTTTAATGTTTCCTCCGCCATGTTTCACCTGCTTTTTTGTGAATCTTGGATTCATTTCCGCTTTTACAGGACGCCGTACGTATTGCCTTCCATCTGAAGAAATCAAATTAACCTTGGTCTCGTCAGAGAATAATACATGTTGCCATTGGTCGTAGGTCCAATGTCCATATTTACGTGCAAACGCCAAACGTGCATTTCTATGCTCTTTCTTTAACAACGGTACTTTGCGAGCCACTCTTCCGAACAACCCTGCTTCTACCAGACGTCGTCGAACTGTCCTCGCTGATACACTGACTCTTTCGTCTGCCCCAAACACTTCATGTTTAATTAAAATAGAGCCTAGAAACGGATCTTTCTTAGCTAACCTGGTTATCATTCTATCTTCTTGCGGAGTTGTTTTTCTCGATCTTTTTTTTCTGGGCACATTTAAAGTTGTGTTATTGCGCCTGAAATGTTGCACTGCATTGCATACCATAGTTTTTGAACAATTTAAATATCCTGCTATCCTTCGGTATGACCAACCACGCTCGACAAACTTCATGATAATTTTTCGTAGTGTTGCATCGCAACTTTTATTTTTGCCCATTGTTCTTCAAAATAACTCTCAAAACTTGAAATTACAAATCTAGATTGCCGCCAAAACTACCACAAAGAATAGGAGAAGAAAGAAAATAATAATTGAGATTCAGATTTTGAAACTAGAACGCAATATCTCAGTGTCCCTAATTAAATGGCCAGCCAGCATTCTTTGAACAAATAGCACTGTGATCATCTATCAGCTATACTGTAAAGAGGTTTAATGTTTAAGAAGTTGTTATTGTTTGTATAATTAGGCACATAAATGACTAATTATACTTACATGTAAAAGATGTGGAATATTGTTTAGACTCGTTGGAAAATAAAAAATAAATTCACAATTTGGATTAACTAGAGAGTGTCCCTAATTAGTTGACCACGACTGTATGTTAATTATTGTCCAAACTTCAATTTCGCGTTTTAGTCCGTAGTACATTTCTGTGAGTTAAAATGTATAACTACTTTGCGCAATGTGGAATGACAGCACTTTTTTCACGGATGCCGATGAGTCCAGAAGAGTCAATAAATTGAAAAAGGATTAACAAGTAAATATAGCTTCAATTGATGGGAAACATATCGTTATAGAATATGCTGTTGACTTAAGATCGGAATATACTAATTATAAGAAAAAAAAAAACAGTATTGTATTGTTAGCTTCACTGGAGAGTAATTACAATTTTAATAGTAAGTAAGTAAGTAATTTCGCAGAAATTCCTATTTCAACGAAATTACTTACTGATGCCAAGGTAGAATGCGCGATGGTGGAGTCCTTAGAAATAGTTAAATATGTAGTATATGTATAATTATGGAGTAAAATTTGTATTAATTCGTTGAATTTACCTATACCACGTCCTTCGCCTAAATCAAATAAAGATTGTCTAGTGTTAGGGTTGTAGTAGAGAGTACATTTGGAATATTTGTAACAAAATTTAGAATATTTATTGAAAAAACCGATCCAATTAAAATAATATGTAAATAATATGTATAATATTATATTATTTCTTAAGAAATATTTCCACTTTTCAACCGAAACAGCAGACGCTTACGATGGCGACGCCACATTAATTTGCAGCGCCACATTGCCACTGCTTCATGGAGGAATGAAGTTGAAACAAATTGCGCCATTCGTGATACAGCACATTTTATGTGCCAACCCGCTCTGAATGCTAGTGAAATACGACACGAGTTTACGAAATATTTTGAAAATAATTAATCCTATTAAGACGTGTTAATCTAAAGTTAAATTAAAAAATACTTACATTATTTATTGTTCTTTTACATTAAACCCCTTCTCGAAGAAATGAGTCCATTATTTTATTCGCAAAAAAATAATATATTTCACCAGAGACTGCGCCGCTGTGTGTGGAATCCTTAACTCTCTATAGGTTCGTAACTGACGTGAGAGATTCCTGTTTTTCATTAACTTGGCGACGGGAATATTCAAAATAAAAATCAAAATCGCCGTCGCGAACCAAGCACGAACTCTTTGTCGCGGGACAAAAGAACCGATACCGATCAGGGAACGACACTCGCGGGCTTTCGCGCCGCTACTGTAGAGCGCGCAGGGTAGTTACGCACTTATATCGATGATGCGCAGTTTTGTATCGTCGTCGCTGAGCCAGCTTGAGCGGCGGGCGGCGCGTTAGGTGCGCCACGAGGCAGTTGAGAAGAATATCCTCGCAGTTGTGCGTACGACGGACGGCGTGGCGCAGCGCCGGCGCCGCGGCGCCATACAGCGCCAGCGACGAGCGGTGCACCAGCGCCGCACCTGGCAACACCAGCGAGTACGACGCACCCCACTTGCTACTGTAGCCCCACGCACCCTGCCCACAGAAAAAAAAAAACGTTATGCCCACTCCTAATTAAACGTGCATTTTGATTCAAGAACGGTACAAACCTTTGCCTCGTCCCAGAAATGAGTCCTAGCTGGATAACCGACTATACGTTCGGGAAAATGTTGCCACACTCGGAAAGCGAAATCAAGCTCCTCAGCTAACAGAGGCGCGTCACCGTCCAAAGAAAACACAGCGGCTGTTGGAACCGCCCATAGCGGTTGCCATCGAGCTGAAACACCTTCCCTGAAATACAAGAACAAATACACTTCGAAGCTCCCATTGATTCCCCAATAAACTATAGCTAATATTGTTATTATATTACCTACCCAGGGTAATGCGTTGTAGCATCAACAACGAGAACGGGTAATGGATCTCGGGGATCACCTGCTAACCGTGCCAGGGACTTAAGTGAAGGAGCAGCCCTTTCACTGTCCCATACTAATACGACCTGAACAAAAACCAGTTTCCTTTATAGTAAAATAGTTAATTTTAATAAGTATTTATTAAAACGACAATTGGATTACCTTTTCACAATGCTCACTACTCGCAATGTTAGCGAGTAGTTTATGTAACGCCGGTGAGGTCGCTTGAACGTATAATAACGCAGTAAACATATTACCGGGTGTAGGTGGCGGCGATGCTACAGGCACAGAAGGGGCGGGGAGAGGAGAGAGGGGAGCAGACGGACACGGTGGAGCCTTTAGTACGGGTGCGGCAATGGGATAGTGAACGCGCGAATCTCCATATGTAGCTAAAGTACCGAGAGCTCCAGGAGATGCATTCCATATTAACGCTTCGCGTTGCCTCGATGATCTGTGAATTAGTACACGCTCCAATAGAATCTGTAAAAAGACGGTTATATCTGTTATTACTATGTATTATTACATATTTATAACTGTTCTGGACTAGGATTTGGGTCCCGGGGGACATCACGTCATAATTTAGTTGTTTTGTGTCCCAAGACTTTCGGCTCAAGACTCGCGACACTATTGTTGAAATAGTATTGTAGTCATTTATTTTCAAAAGGTGCCTATGTACACTTTACACGAATTGGAAATAATGGATGCCGAGACTAGTACCTAGTAGTTCTACAATAGACAACGATCCCGACGAGTCGTTTCAAAGTCAAAGGGGACAGCAAAAAATCGAAGAGAAAGTACCTGAAATACTTGCAAAAAAAAAACAAGAGCAACATAAAAATCAAATTTCAGTTGTTTGAAGCCACCGGAAAACGTACATCTGTTGAAAACGAGAGTGTTCTCCTTGCCCGGTGGCATTACTACAAAAAGATCCTAGATAATGATTATTGATGATTAGTTTAGTAACATAACTAAGTTTGCTTTATAATTAGGGTAAGGTGGGGAACAGCAACACAGACATTAATTTTCTACGTATTTCTAACAATATGTTTGACCTGGTAACACTTTTTATCAAGCGAACGAGTCGCCATCCCGGTGCAGTTGTCTTTGTTTGGTTCGAAGATGGTTCTTACAGTTAAATTTGAAAATTTTTGTTTTAAAAAAATGTTAGTCGATTTTTAAATAGCTGTTTTCGTCTTGGGTAGGTAACTAGTTCGTTTTGGTGAGTGTAAATATTTCTCAAGTATTTCTAGTAATATTTCACAAACTCACATAGTTTTAATTGAAACCTCAACATTTTTATTTCTTTTTTTGTTTGAAGTCAGGTTTTGAACTTTGATGAATGGAAGGTGGGTGTGAACTAGGGTTAAGATACGAGGCATGCCTTTTAAGTTCTGTCGTTTCCATATTTCCCGGCAATTTTGAATTTGGAACTGTTCTATATTCGAATGTGTTTAAATATCGAATTTCAAAACAGTTGAAAGTATTAGGTCTAATGCTATTGTTTAGTCACAGCGTTGATTGGAATCTGTCAGGTTACGTACGAAAATCAATCTTTGTAAGGAAAATGTTCGTGAAATAATTTTCTACAATTTTAGAAGAGGCCTGACACGGCTTCAGTGTTTTGAAGAGCTAACATCTGTGTTCAGTGATGAAGCCCCATGTTTGCGGACTGTCGAAGGCTGGTATACAGCGTGTGACGTATCGAAAGATAGAGGCTCTATTAGGCATTTCAGGGACAACCATTCAGAAGATCTTGCATGAAGGGCTTGGTGTGAGAAAGCTAGTTTGCCGTTGGATACCGCATCTGCTTTCCGACGATCACAAGGCGGCCCGCGTCAGATGGTGTAAGAAAAATTTGCAAAGGTTCAACCGAGGAGAGTCAAATCACGTTTACGACATCATCAGTGGTGACGAATCTTGGATCTATGCCTACGATCCTGATTCCAAACAACAATCTACAATCTGGGTCTTTCAAGACAAGCCAAAGCCGACTAAAGTTGTTCGTTCTCGAAGCACTTCAAAGAAGATGGTGGCCACGTTCGTTGGAAAAACCGGCCATGTTGCGACTATTGCACTTGAAGATCGTAGAACGGTTAACGCAGAGTGGTATACCACAGTTTGTTTACCACAAGTCATCGCCGAACTTCGAAAATCTAACTCAACGCGACGCATCATCCTGCACCACGACAACGCAAGCTCACACAGCGCTCGTCAAACGATTGAGTATTTGAAGCAGGAAAAAGTAGAAATTCTTGACCATCCTCCATACAGGACATCCGGACCTCTCTTAGCACTATGCGGGCACCAACTGCGGGTAACCTATTAATAAGGTGACGTCCAGGTAAGACCACGACGGGGCCCATGGAATAAGAGGGATTCGGTCTTATCCAGGGCCACCCGTAAGCCCAGCGCCTCGATGCGCCCGACTACCAGAGATACTCCCCTGATAGCCAGGCACGACGCCTCTTGTAAATTCACCCCTCGGGCTGTGACCAATGTGTCGTCTGCATAGCAGATCACGCCCAGCTCGAGGGGGAAGGTCCCTCGAAGAGCCCAGTCGTACCCGATGTTCCACAGTAGTGGTCCAAGAACAGACCCCTGTGGAACACCGCACGATATGGGCTGACATCTAAAATTTCCGTCTCGGTCCTCATACTTGACGGTACGCTCCTTTAAATAGTCTGCCACTAGCTGCCTCAGATATTTAGGCACCCCGTGATAATGGAGTGCTTCCCTGATGCAGCTGAATGGCAGACTATTGAACGCGTTGGCGATTCGCCGACCTCGCAAAGGTGCCGGACGATGCGGACAGAGAGGACCCTCTCAAACAATTTACCCGCCTCGTCCGGCTTCTTTAGGAGCACCAGCTTCCCGCTCTTCCAGCAGTCAGGGAAGCGTCCAGACACCAAGCTTGCGTCGAAAACTCCCCTGAGACTGTCTGACATATGGTTGAGGGCCAGGGCCAGCACTCGGACGGCTATCCCGTCCGGCCCAGGGGCGGTGTTCTTAGACCGGATCCGTAGATCAGCCGCCCCTAGCTATCCTCCATACAGTCCTGACCTAAGCCCCAACGATTTCTTTACATTTCCTAAAATTAGGAAAAGTCTTCGTAGTCAAAGGTTCCAGTCCGGTGAAGAAGCAGTCGACGCTTTCAAGTCAGCCATTTTGAACACCCCCACTTTAGAGTGGAATAAATGTTATAATAACTGGTTTGAGCGAATGGAAAAAAGTATTAAGCTACGTGGTGAATACTTTGAAAAAAATAAAAAGTGCTATACGGTTCTTTCTTTCTTCAAACGACAAAACTTAAAAGGCATGCCTGCTAAATTCACAAGAAACTGTTTACAGTAAAGAAATGTATTCTCTATAAAGAATGTAGAGTTGTAGGAAGAGGATTTCGAACCAACAAATACATCCCAGGATAATTTGAATACAACTGTTAGAATAAATCCCCCCCCCCCAACTTTTTTTGGAAGGCAAAACGTCAAACTAACTGTTAACCGTCAAAAAAACCTCTAACACTAACATTTATACATTCCGCCACAAGATGCAATACTGGTTAATTTCGCATTATTTAAGAATAGTTTAAGCTGAGTATTACAAGAGCCCCAGGGAATATTTTATTCTTACCCAGACCTGGGGCACAGGCAAAAAGAAGCAAGGTCTCAGGAAAATACAAATTATACATATGAATTAAACTATAACTAACGTTATAAATATAACATCTATAACGTTAGTTATAGTTTACATTTACATTTACATAGATTACATTTTAATTTTTTTATTTTATTTTAAAATTTATTTTTTATTCATTTATGTCGCCAAACCTGATTTAGATTATAATTTTATTCTGAGAAGTCTCGAAATCCTCGGAAAGTCGCAGAACTTCGAAACTCTCGAAGCTTCCTAAGCCTAATCTTAACTATACTGGACGTTTTGATTAAAATATAACAAAACTTGACAAGTCATGACCATCATAGTTCTGTGTGGGTAGATAACGCATTCTGCTATTATAAGCGATCTTTTTATACAGGAATATATATGAGATTATGTGTAGGCACCTCTAGGAGAAAGTTCTGCTATTGCAATTTTAAAATCAAATGGATGAATTTGTAGATTAATTAATGAATATCTAGAGAGTAATACAAGTATCACAGTTAAGGACTAGAATTATATATACTTTACTTTAAAATATTACCTCTATTGTAGTAAAAACGATTTTTTCAATTGAAGAAAAATACTGTTCCCATAAAAATTGAGTCTGTTGTCGTAGAGCAAGAATACGCTCAGGCGGAACAGAGCGTACAAGCTCGGGCACCTAAATGAAAAATAACAACCATTATTTTATACAATTTCGAATATTGCCTAATACGGTGACAATATGAAATATTACATTAAGTTTATTCTCTTCATCGCTGTTTAGATATGTCGTAGACAAAAGCGCAATAGAAGTAATGTCTTTTGACCTGTTGCCATGAGAGCGATCTTGGGATATACCACTCTCACTATGTAAAGTTCGACCGCCCTGGTAGCCAAACCAATGCAAATACAAATATTTAAGCATACATTTTCCAACCTACGATTCAACATATCGCAAATGCTTCTGCATTGCGGCACATCGCTTGTCAAATAAAACATCGGTATATAACACTGATCCCATTTTAATAAGAAATATATTAGAAATTGAGAAAGTATCTTTAAAAAGAAACCAAAACCACGAATTTTACCTGTAAGAGCAGACGTTCGTCAGCCCATATCACTGCACGCCGCCAATCAATCCGTTCATCAAAAGGCAAACGCCAACCATTACTTAACAATACTGGTATACATCCTGCTGCTAAAGCTTCAAGAAAACGATAGGACCCAAGACGGCGCCCTCTTGCTACTAAGCAAAATGTGGAATTGGCTAATAGCTGCTCATAATCAAACCTAAAACAAAATATTAAAATTATTAAAAATGTTATATCTGTTTCAATCACTAGTATTCTAATGCAGTGTCTCTAATTTCTATATGTACTAATAAATAGTATCATTAAATAAGATTATAAAGTAAATCTCATATGTGGAAGCTGCATCTTCCATATTCACAAGCGACACAAGTCAAATGAAGTACTTCTACTATTTTTACTTCACTTTAAAGGAGGAGCTTCTCAAATAGGTAGTATTTTTTTTAAAGGTGCCATTTTTACAATTGAAAGTATTAGGGAAAATAATTCAAAAGGCATATTAAAGGCGGTTATCAACTTTTTGTCATTTATTAAATTTATAGAGTTATATTTTAACGCAAACCCAATACACTTAATTTGGAAGAGCTAAGTTTGCCACTAGCCTTAGCTACTTAGGAACTAGCCAACTGAAGTCATAAATAATTATACTAACATGAATTTAGATATTTTGGTGTTGCACATTAGGTCTTTATATTCATATTCTTTATTGTACACACAGAAAATAGAAATTACAAATTATACATAAGAAGGAAAATAGTATGTACAAAGGCGGGCTTAACCCATAGTTGAGTTTTTTTCCAGCAAACCTTGGGTGGGAAGAGAAAATAATAATAAAAAATAGAGTTGAAGTATGTACATAGTAGAATGCAATAAACATATATATAAACTTTAATACCGTACTAAACATATATGTAAACAAGTACCTAAACTAAGAAACAAGGTTTACTTGCTCCTATGAAAGAGATACTCAAAGAGCTTGAGATAAGTAGAATTGTGAAGATCAGAATAGAGTAAATAAAGAATATGGATGTTTCGAGGGAATGTCTTGATACATATACCTACTAGCCACCAATAGAGAGTTTGATATTTAGCAGAATTGACAAACAGTCCAAATTTTTTCAAGCATTTTGCTGATATTTCTAATATGATAGTGATGGCTTCCATAAGTTTGTCCATCCTAAAAGATAGTACAATTGCAAATTGACTGCATAGAGATGATAGTGAGAAGATATAACTTCAGTGTAAGGAGATAGAATCCAACATCCTAAATATATAGTATTGCAAAGGCAAAATGATAACATTTATCACATTAGATGCAAGTGATTAAACACTGTCTTTATTATTATAGAGAATCTTGCAAATATGTCTTATATGTATACTTAGAAATTTTATTTTTTTTGTGTAATGACTGTGGCAGATGTTATTTATTTAAGAAATATTAATAAAAAGAATGCTACTAAAACCAGAAATGCTTAAATACATACTTGTCATATTCCCTATTATCTTCATCACATCGTTCGTCCCTTAAGTCTTTCCAAGATTTTCCATGACGGCAAGTAGTTACCAAAATCAGATGATTACTGTCATGTAGGTGCCATAGTGAGTTTCTTGTGTCACTACCAATTCCATGCACATATCGTTTTCCTTTAAAGGCTAGTAAATGTCTTCTAGGAGCTGGGAAAGCATTGCTAAGAGCTGCAGGAGGAAGACCGCCTCTTTCTGGATGTTCTTTGTGAAATAATGGCAATGAAATATCAAATCCATCTCTGAATATTGTCTCTGATGCACTAGCCTTAGCTAAAATTGCTTCACCAGGATCAAAGCCTATGGCATTTTCAGCATAGTCAGGCCATGTACCAGCATATAAATTAAATATCAGATGATTACGGCCGTTTTTCCAATAAGGTAAGCGAGACAATCGTGAGGCCACATCTGAAACATGTTCTGGTGACAATGGATCAGCATCTAGAGTATCTATTGCTGGTACAAAAAGACAAGCTTCATTAGGATCCCGCGTAGCATAACGTGATTCTCTAATAACAGATAAAACCTTTCGATATGACGCACTCACGGGCCCATCACTAGGATAAACATAAATTTTAGGATCATTATCACATTTAGAAAAATCAAAACATGTCTGCATTCGACATGGAATTGTTCCTGATCCTAATTTTCTGTGTGATTGAGAAGGAAGTTCTAATAGCTCTTCAAATGATGCGAAGCTGGGCAACTGACTAACTCGACTGCTTTTATTTAATTCTGATTTGAAATTATATGTGCTAAAAAAACAATATACTAAAAATGCACAGAATGCCAATAGAAGAAAAAAACGTTTTTTGGCTTGCATTTTAGCATAAAATCCAAAATTTAAAAACTCATGTAGCCATATCACTGGCCAAAGTAGCTAAATATTCAAATACAAAACTTTAACTTAAACATTTTGATGAGCTGGGACCCTTTCCTTTAAGTTTCTTTTAGATAAAATGGGAAATATCTGGTACAAATAATGTATTTTTACGTCAAAAACAATATTACAAATATTAAAAGCAACAAGGCATCCGACAGACAATCAAATATAAATGAAAATTAAATCTGACAGGAATCAAATTATTTTGCCATGGGTGGGCGGTTATGACTGATAGATATGTGTCATTCGCGATTGAACGATTCCAAAGAACCAGATCTTTCTTCAATCGAATGGGTCACTTTGTTGAAAATGATTCGTTCGTTCGATTCCAGTGTTATAGCATCGTGAGCCGCAGCGATTCGTCGCGGCGCGGAAGTTTTTTGGAGATTTTGGGATTGGGAGTGAGAACCAAAAGAACCGAGCTCGAGCCGCGACGTGGTCACGTTTGTTGAATATATGACAGGGACACCATGACCGATATAACATACAATCATTTATTAAATATGAATGCCAAAAATGTGTCTTAAAATTAGGGTGCTAGAATCTTTTCTATTCGTTTAGTTTGTTAAAAAAATATATAACCTCGCCTTTTCACCTTACCACCTCTTTAATGTTTTTTTTGTTACTATTACTTTTTTATATAATTACTAGCTGACCAAGCAAACATTGTTCTGCCATAAAAAAAATGTATAGGGAGGGTGACCCTATACATTTTTTCGAATCATTTAGGGGTATGAAAAATAGATATTGGGCTATTTATCATTGGTACAATTTATCATTACATTATTTTACAAATCCTTTATCGTTATTTATTTAATACCTAAGCAAACTACCTGTATAAATATACGAGTATAATAAATGACAGTTACAGTTTAAAATACACTGTTGGTCATATGGCTGCTTGTTCTTTTAATGTCATCCATTGCTTGAAACTGAATAAAACAGTGTTTCGTGACCTGTGATCACAGATCTCAATCAATATTTATTGAACCTACTACCTTGAAATAATTTATTGAATGGATCGATTGAATGGGTCAAACGAACCAGATCATTTTGTCAACGGGTCAATATTGATTCGGTTATTTGCGATCGAACGAATGACACATATCTAATTATGACATTAACTAATGAAATTAATCGATAACGATGATGTCTCGATGTAACTCGATTGTAGCAGATTAGAAGTTTCTTACTAATAGTTAGTAGTAGTAAGTAGGCATGGGGGATGTCGGTTTTCATCGACATCTGTTGTCCAACGATATTTAGATTACACATCAATGTGGACATCTGATTTCAGATGCCGATTTCTACGGACAACGACATCCAAAATCTGCTAAGGAAACTAATAGAAATGTACGATTACGTTTGTTTGGTTGGCACTTTAGATTTGGATATTGAATATACTATTCTTTAAAATTACATTGTAATAAGACTATGGTATTTTTCTTAATACTTACCTTAGGCTTAGGACTAGCTCAAAAATTTTGATCGCAAATATTCTCTGTTTAAAAACTAAAATAAAAAAAATGTGGGGCGCATTTAAAAATCACCAAATTTATATTGATTTTATGTACAAACTATAAACAGTTATTTACATATTTTACATTACATTACATATTTTACATCTCAAAGCGCTTTGGCTTTTTTAAGGGAGGAGGGCAAACGAGCAGACTGGTCACCTGATGGTAAGTAACTTCCGTTGCTTATGGACACCCGCAACTTAAGAGTCACAAGTGCGTTGTCTGCTGCTTAGGTAGGAGTACACTCTTTTCTTGAAGGTTTGTAAGCCGTATCAGCGCGGCGGCGTACCGTATATGGCAAGCGACTGAGTTCTGTCTGGCTGAGAAAGTTCTGTACAGGTGTTATTAATTGATTGTTGGGCAAGTTATAAGAGTATTTAATTGGAATTTTTATTACATTGAGCCAAATAGTTGGAAGAATTTAATATTTCAAATAAACCGTTGAATTCACAACTGTCGCCTCGATAAAATCTGTTTTGCTGTGTCAGCACTCAGCATGAAAATTGTCTTCTTTATTTTAAAGTGGGTCCAAACTGCACCCCGTCATCGCGCTGATGCTTAAATGACTAGGTTTTTAGAGAAAATTATTTACTTACAATTATTTGTAAAGTTTTGAATACTACCTAATCATTTTAAATATTTAGAAAGAAAACGACTAAAAGAATTACGTCGTTATTTACAATATTATGTATTAATATTAGTCACTTCGTAAGTGTAATTAAATCGCAATACGAATGTAATGAATGAATTACTATATACTAAAAATGGTGAAAAAAAGACGAGGAGATTCATAATAACAGTATGTTATAAACATTAGATGAGATCAAGTGAATGACAAAATCTGATTAATACATAAGAGTTTAAACATTGTCAATGTCCTTACTTTCTTATACTAAATGCGATCTTATCTCATTCACATAATAGCTATTTGAGAAAACTAGACGGAATATGAATATTTTAACATTTTTAAAAACACTAGCTATTGATACCCGGCTTCGCTCGGGAGTTGATATGAGATTACGTGGTAGTTGAAATAAAAAATAAACTATAACGTAAGTAAAAAAAAAAAACTCATTCAAACATTTTCTCATTATTTACACTACTTGTTTATAAACAACATTTTTCATTTTATTGTCCGGGGTATATATATATATATATATTTTTTTCTAATTTCTTACTCTTGAGCAAGCTACATATAGCTGACCGTGAGAGAAGCAGGATTCTTTGAGGTTGATGCCACAATATTTTAAAGCTTCCCCTTGCGCTTTGTTAATTGTAAAACTGCAATAATATTAATTGGAAACTGCAATCTTTTAAATTGAAATGGCATTTCAGAAGAGATCAGTGGTATTCTAGGTAAAAATACTGTGTCCTTTGTTCTTTCCAGAAATAAGTTCAGCTTCAATGATATTATTCGATAGCTGTTTTACGATCATCCTCGTTCCATTACATAGTTTTGGGGAGTTGAGATTTCTGAGTAGTATGATTGGAGATCTTTTTTATGATTGGAGAAAATTGTTTCAGACGAAGGCAGTGTAATGGCATTCCTGGTACTTGTAAAGAGATTAGAAATTCAGTGGGGAAGTTGACACTTTCTTCAGTGGATACCATCGTATCGATCGATTTATATATTTTCTCTTCACCAGGTATTTTCTTTAGAATATTAAAATTGATCGTCAACAATATTATTTTTAGTGGCCAAAATTGCTCTTTGAAATACTCACTCTACGTTGGTATAGTTCTGAATAATATTTGGATAAATTTTGTCCATTAGTTCGTATTCAGTAGTGGCTATGTTACAGAAATCACTATTGAGTTCAATGAGGCCGGTCGTTGGGTCAGTAGGATATGTACCTTCGCCTATTTGTAAAAGTATTTTAGCAAAATACAGCACATTTTGCTAAAATACTTTTACAAATACTTCTCTCTTTCATCTTTTGATAATTCAACTCTCATGTTTTTTGTTAATTGTAGTAATTGTACTTGTGGCCAGAGATGTCATGGTAGTCATAGTATGACTTCAGTGGTAGAGCCATGCTTAGGCACGAATGGGCCGGCTCAACCGGTGCATTACCACGGCCTCACAGAAAACCGGTTGTGAAGTAACGCTTGCATTTCCCCGAATTGAGTGAGGTTTCCGGAGGCCCAATTCCCCCTCCCCCTTTTCTCTCCCCTCATCTCCTTTCTCCTTTTTTCCATCTCCTCATCCCTCCTCTATTCTTTCCGCTCCCTACACCCCCCATCCCTCATCACCCTCAAAGGCGAGTAGCGCACTTGCGACTCTTGAGTTGCAAGTGTCCATGGATGGCGGTGTCACTTACCATCAGGTGACCCGTCTGTTCGTCTGTCCCCCTATAGTATAAAAAAAAAAAGATGTGACTTTTCCAAACATGTTTTACCGGTGCCTCCTGGTGCGTCCAAGTAAATAATTCCACCAGTGTTGTTATTTATCCGATTCATTATAACGTTGTAAACTTTTCCAAAAAGGCTTTGCGAATGGATCCGTTTGGCACAGTTGGAAAAAAGCTGTTAATGTTGTGTTCTGAGGTGGTTCGTTTGCAATTTTTCTAGCCGAGTCTTTTGTGAAGTAAACTCCCTGTCTATTCTCCAAATGTACTGCTAGATGTTTCACAGCTGATTCGCGTTCGTGTATGGGAAAACTAAAAATCCTTCACGCCGCTTCGTTACTGTTGATGTATCTTCCCATTTGGTACATTTAATAGATTTTACTGAATTGCAGTATTCAACGTTTATGTGTGCTTGGAACATTTTGGGAAATAGTGTGTTATATGGTACTACCCATTGATTATCTATTTCCAGGTCGGCTCTGCCTTGTATTCGTATTTTTGCTGTGAAGCTACCGTTTTTCGGTGATCGTCTTCTTGGATCAAATTCAGCTTGGATGATTTTGTCGATATCCGTGGGATAAATTTTATCGTGTAGCCATATGAGATTGTGTAAGTGAGGTAATCCTCGTTTTTGCCACTCGATTATATACATCCAGCATCTAACGGTTCCAAAGATGTGGTATTTTGTGATTACTTCAATAAATCTAATTTGTTTTTGTCGAAAAACTCGGGCTATGATGTCATGTCGATCCATGGAGTTTTGTCAGTATTTTAGTTGTTCTTTGATGTCTGGCTATGATGAGTTACTTGTAAATGTTATGAAGAGATCAGGTCATCCATATTTTCTTTTCATCATGGCATCTTCAGTATATTCATGCATATGTCTTGGACTTCCTATGTATGATGAGGGTAAGATTAAAATTGTTCCAATATCGTCAATATTTATGATCGCGTCTCGAAGGTGGATGTATTCTTCTGTGCGTAGTTTCTTCTGATTCAGTCTTATGTAAAGCATCCGTTCTGCTTCTATTTTTGCGTACATATCTACCGGAAATTGTTGGAATAAACGGTGAGTGTTGAGTATGTGATTGTATATTTCATTGTCTCTGATCATTAAGCGGTAAGCATAGAACTCCTTGGAAGTGACTTTTTTGTTTCTATGCCTGTTTCATAATGAATTTGTTTTATATTGAACTAATATCCATCCTCTCCGTGCAGAAATATTAACGGATATTGAAGAGCATCATATGAACGGTGTGTCTCTGCAATGCGTTGTAATCCTTTTCTTCTTCGTTGTACAATTATGTCACGGCTTGTATTTTCATTGTTCACAATTACGATGGCGACTTCATCTATCTGAGGTGCATTAAATCTACGTGGTCTTTTATCGGCTCGAACTACAATTTTATAGTCATCAGAAATCATGCGGTCTAATGTTGTTTTGAATATGTAAATCGGTTGATTGTATTTGTGTAAGATCCTCTGTACATCTTGGATTATTTCGCGTCTCAATCCATTAAAATTTGTGCATCGTTGATTAATTTCTTGTTTTTCATTTTCGATGAAATATACTTGCAGAAATGTATAGTCTTCGTTAGGCATTGGTAGTAACGATCCTATTTTGTGATAAATTTGCCCTTGAATCAATTTCTTGTTCTTCATTTCCAATGAAATATACTTGCAGAAATGTATAGTCTTCGTTAAGCATTGGTAGTAGCGATCCTATTTTGTGATAAATTTGCCCTTGAAAATACATATTCAAATTCATTTCTATTAGTAGAAGTCATTTGAAAGCAGGAGTTGTATGATCTTATATTATGAAGAAAGTGTTTTGATTCTAGTGTTTCCCCGGTCATGTAATGTAGAAATTCCTGCGGAGGTGCTTCCAGTGGTGGTAATCGAATTTTTCCATTCATGCAACAGAGACCAGGTGTATCTTTACTGAATTTTTTCGCGTGGCAAAAATTGGCAAATGTTATTCATTTTTCCAATTACAACATATTTATGATTGTAATATTTATTCGTCGGTTCGTAGTGGAATGCTTCCTTTGTTAGATTATTTTTTAAAATTCTCGATTCTTCAATACTTTTTTCGGGATCAGCTGTTGGGGTAGCTGACCCGATCAGTTTTTAAAGTAGTACTTTTACTACGTTTGTGCCAGCTGGCTGATTGAGGTGAGGGTATCTACTTAGCCGGCCAGGCTGTATAAGCCGTGGAACCGTAGCTAAGTAGGTAATACTAGGAGCAAGGAAAGGTGTCTATGTAAGCCGGCCAGACTGGTTTGTCCTTGAACCGTAGCTGAAGTGAAACACCAGAGAATGGTTGGAATCGACCAGTATTTGATTAAAAGTATGCTAGTTATATTTACATTTTTGACCATTAAGTAATGGAGTTAATTTATCGCACATTATATGGATTAACCAATCACATTTCTTATTCTATATTTACAATATTTACTGTGTACGCAACCAATCAGCTTACGTTGCTGTTGTCGTTGTATGTGTGCGTGAGTATAAATTAATGCATCGTATAAAAACGTGGTGTCGCGCGGATCGCGTTCATTCGCCGCTTGTTGTGCTGTGCGAGTGGATGCGTGATGTTTTGATGCATTTTTAGGGCTTTAGAGTACGTGGCATATGTACGCCACACTTTTATTTTCTTTTCTTTCTTCGTTTTTTTCTGCTTCTCAGCTCATTCTGGTTCGTTGATTTCGTAAACGTGCTTCGTGCTCTTCTTCCATTTCATTTCTTCGATATTCTTTTTGTTTCCACCGTTTCGCTGCAGAACTGGCAAGATCTCCTCTTCTTTTACGTCTCGGCATTGTATTCTGTAAAATATAAATTAAATAAACATTTTATAGACAAATATATTGTTACGTAAACGTACTGTTATATCTATACTATGCTAGGGTTACTGCTGTCCACACAGCTTTTATGCTGACTCCTCTTTATCAGTCCCTTGCTCTGAGCAGTGACTGGGAGACGAGTTAGTCTGTTTTCATCCTCCGGTTTGCGCGGTTGCTTAAGGGTCCCAATCTTAAGTTTTGAATTAAAGGTTTAGTGCCTCAAGGTCAGTGTTTCTTTTTTTAAAAAGTGAACCTCGAAACCCCGTATAACAGTACGGTACGTTGAGAAATTTATTTAACCTTATAGTTTAACCGAAAAGTATATAGAAGGCATCGATTCAACGTCGCGCGATTGCTTGAAGGTTAAGGAAATTACAATTAAAAGAAAAGAAAAAAAAACCATTAGAATTAATTAAACACTGTGTGATGTATGGCTGTTGGCCGCAGATGGCCTCGACAACCTTGCACGGGCTTACGGTGAGCGCTGAGGGCTTTCAACCGTTCTTTTTAAGCGACGTTGCCCAAGGGCACCCCCTGTGGAGTACGCACCTCGGCTTGGGGCATCGCTGGCAAACTAGGGCGACCAAGACCCACATTTAAATGATTAACGCGACGCGTATTCCGGCCCCGGCGGCGGGGGCGAAATCGCGGACGATTTGTGATAGCTTCGCGAGCTGTGTGCGCTCTACGTTGAGCGAGTGTGATGTTATCGTCTAGCTCTCCGAGAGCATGTTTAGGTCTACGTATTCGTGATATATATCTGGGTGTGTAATTTACAGCCGCAACCACTAAAGGGTTGGGGTGAGTCGGAGCAGAGTCAAAGTAGCTAAGGGAGCACTGCTTTATGAATTGCCTGATGGTCGGCAGCTCTAGGTCGATGTGAAGATCGACATTACGCACATACCACGGTGCTCCCGTAGCTTGGCGTATGAACTTATTTTGTAGTGTTTGTAGCCTATGGATCCTGTGTTCCCTAGTGTGTGCGAAAACTACACTACCATAGATCATGATGGGTCTAATGCAAGCTGTGTAAAGTCTAACTTTACTCCTAAGCGACAGCTTTGAACGAGAGTTCACTAAGCTATGAAGTCGACCTAACACAAAGGCGGCCCTGTTACGAACCGCCTTAATGTGAGGTCCGAAGGATAGACGATCGTCAAGGATTATACCTAGATATTTGGCCTGCCTAGCCCAAGGGATAGGCGTGCCAAACATCCTTATTTGTGGGATCTCCTCCAAGGGATACAGGCTGAGCTGTCTTCTGTGAATCAGTACCGCCTGGCTCTTCTCGGGATTGACCTCTATTCTCCATTTCCGAAACCACGCGCCTAGGGCGTTAGCTGCAGATTGGAGGTTCCTAACGACTGATGACGGGTTCATACCTGAGTAGTATATCGCTGTGTCGTCTGCAAAAAGTGCTGTTTGCACAGACCGGTGCAACGGGATATCGCTGGTGTATAGCGTGTAAAGGAGGGGGGAGAGCACGGATCCTTGCGGTACTCCGGCGAGAATAGGGTGGGGGGTGGATAGAGATCCCTCCACGCGGTAGCGGAAGCTACGATTCGACAAGTAGTCTCGTATGATGAGTACGAGTCTGTGGGGCACTCCCATAGTGAAAAGCTTGTAGATCAAGCCGTTGTGCCACACTTTGTCGAAAGCCTTCGCTACGTCGAAGAAAAGTATCCCCGTAAATAGGTTTCTTTGGAGCCGCACGCTGGTGTATTCAACGATGCGGTGGACTTGTTGGACGCACGAGTGTTTGGTTCGAAAACCAAATTGCTCGTGGGGGATGAGTAGGTTGTCATCGGCATATGCTTTCAGCCTACTGTAAACTAGACGCTCATAGATTTTACCTAAACCTTTAAGCAGACTTATCGGTCTATAACTGGTTGGGTCGGACTTAGGTATGCCGGGTTTGGGTATTCCAATAACCACGGCTTCTTTCCACTGTTGGGGAAAGATGTTGTTTGCGAGCGCTGCGTTGAATATAAATGTTAGAAGGATTAATATTCTATCGGGGAATAGTTTGTTAACTCTATTTGTAATACCGTCCGAGCCCGGTGCTTTTCGAGTGTGAAGGTCCTTGATAATCGTTTTTACCTCGTCTGGGGTGACTAGGGGGATGTGGTCCCTATCGTCTTGTGGGTCAGTCACTAGTGGTGGTAACGGGAGTGATGCTCTACGTTCCACCTCTTCGTCTACCTCTAATAGGTGGTTATGGTTAATGTGTAGAGAGCTTGGCGTACATTGCGCCCCCAGACTGTCGGCCAGGCACTCCGACTTTTCTGAGTCGTCGAAGGCCGGAGGGAGGTTTGGTCTGTTTAAGGGAGGCATGGTGGTGATGATATCTTTACTCAAAGATCGGGACAGCTGCCAGAAGGCGAGATGAGAAGGCTCAAGCTCGCTTAATGTTGCGTCCCATCGAGATTGACGCATTTCATCCATGCGTGCCTTAACGGTTCGCTCGAGAGTCCGTAATCTAACCCTATGGTCTTCAGTAGGGTATCTGTCATAGGCACGGACGGCCGCGTTCTTCTGTCTCAGCAGTTCACGCACGTCTTCGGGTAGGTTCCAACGACGGTCTCCCGTTGCTGGGGCTCTCCGAGAACAATCGTTAAGTAACGATTGGACGTGATCTGTGAGCGCATCGATCGCGGTCGTAGTGTCCTCTGTACTAACTATGCTGTCCGGTATTTTGTCGAGATATACAGACGAGACCGACTCGAGTTTCTCCCCTAGCCACTTCCAGTCTGTAATCATCTTAGTCGGGACATGACCTGTGTCAATGGGACCTAGACGTGGAGCGAATTCTAGGACTACAGGTCGGTGGTCTGAGGTTAGTTCGTGTAGCACTTCTACTGAACACAAACGTAGGTTTATGTTCTTTAGAAGCGCCACGTCTAGGATGTCGGGTCTGTGAGTCACATTTGCCGGGTAGTGTCTCTAGTGGTGTTACAATGTCAAAGTTTAGTAACGTCGATAGGGACTCTAAGGTTCTGCCTCTGCGGTTCGTTGTGTGGCTGTTCCACATTGTGTTCTTGGCATTAAGATCGCCAGCTATGATAACTGCGCCGCTTTGGTCTAGCAGTGCCCTTAGATCGCTTTCGAGTAGTTGCCTAGGTCTATCTGGGGTGGAGTTTGGTGACAGATAAGCTGACACGATAGTGATGGGTTGGTGACCGGTCATACCTAGCCGACAGATCGACGCTTCAAGGTACGTCAGTGCAGGCGGATCCATAGGTATGCAGTGCAAGGACCTTTTGTAGTAGATAAGGGTGCCTCCTAGGGGCGAGTTCAACCTATCATTACGAACCACGCAGTAGTTCGCGATGTTAGGGTTTCTCTGTGATGGTTTGAGAAACGTCTCTTGCACCAGCATTATGTCTGGTTGGTGTGCCCTAAGAAACTCTCCTATTTCGTCTCGTTGTTTGACAATGCCATTGGCATTGAAAAACACTAACTTGAGTGATCGGGGTTTGACTCTGCCTGTGTTGGACCTATCCATTATGGGTTGACTCTAAAAGAACCTAGCTTCTCGAGTACACTCGAGTGTCTGATCCTAATGTTGAGTAGGGCTAGTTGGTTGCCCTCGTTCTCTCTGATTAGTTTTGCCAACTGTCGTATTTCGTTGGTGTCAACGAGGTTAGCGAAACGCGCCACAAGGTCTAGATCCGGATCTAGCTCCTGGGTCCCTAGACCTACGTTCGACGGTACGTGGTTCCCTGAAGGGGGGTTAGGATGGCCCACGGTGGGCTTCGTTTGCCCAACGGTTGGCTTAGGGCTTACACCGGGTTTCCGAGTCGGTAGAGCAGGGAATTCGGTTGCTTTATTAAGCGGAGTGGCCCATGCATTTACACGGGGCGGGGGGGCGGGGCGGAACGAGGGAGGGGCTGGGCGAGGTGGCTGAGGGCTCCTCACCTTGGGGGTTTTAGGTGCACGGGGGCACCCGCGATAGTTTGCGGGGTGCCCTTGTTCACCGCAGAGGACGCAAGCTACCGGCTCGCTGCATTGAGCCCTGTCTCTGGGCCGCTTGCAGTCCGCTGTTGCGTGGTCATCCAGGCATTTAACGCACCTAGGACGAGCGAAACAATTTCTTGCCGAGTGGCCATACATTTGGCATCGGTGGCATTGCGAGATTCCGCCCCTGCGGTGTGGTGGCTCGACCGTAACACCGGTCAGGCCACATACTGTCGTCATCTTAAAGATGGTCTTGCCCTCAACGTTATTGTCGAGGGACACGATGACCATGTCGTAGACGAGGTGCGATCTTCCTCGTACCATGCGGTGGACCTCGTGCACCGGGTATTTTTGTGCCATTAGAGATTCTTTGATCTCTGAAGTGGACAGTTCTTTGGGCACGTTGCGGACTACAACGCGCAGAAGTCTTTCTTCTGGAAGGGTGAATGTGTGAAAGGAGACATCTCTTTCACGGAGGAGTTTGGTGAGGGCTCTGTGGTCGGTCGAGGAAGGTACTGTGACCTTGATACCCTGTTGGGTGGACCGGGCAGCGGTGTAATTAAGACCGTGCTCGTTGCACCAGGTAGAGACCGCTGTCCATTTGGATTTATCCTGTATGTACAGCGGAGGAGGGGCTGGCTCTTTACGAGCGGAGGTTGCCGTGGGCTTGGGCAAGATTGGCCTTGAAGAGGCGGGAGGTGGTGGTTGGACAGTCAATACGCTGTCAGAGTCAGTTTTTAGGGTCTTGTTAGGACCCTTACGGCTGCGGCGGCTGCGTTTTCTAGACGCAACTAAGGTGAATTCGGAGTCCTGTTCGGAGGACTCCGTTTCGAGATCGGAGCCACTGCTCTCCTCGGGCTTTTCGGTGGTGTCCATCGCGCTTGATGGACGTCCACACTTATCGCTCTCCGCGTCCGGTGATAGCGGAGAGTCAGGGATCGATACGGGGCGGGTCGCGAGCAATTTGTTCGCGACTTGAGTTTTATTCGAGCTCCTAGTGAGCTCTCTAGTTACCCTATCGGGAATGCGCTCGCCAAAGCGGCGCTTTAAAAAGGCATAGACCTCCTTATCGCTAAGGAGGTCCTCCAGGCTAACAGCTGCCATTGCTATTTAACCTAAACCAAAGTCCCCGGGTGGATCGACCCGGGGGTGAGTTTACTGTTCCCTCCCAACCGGGGTAGGTTGGGAGGATGTTCTTAATATTAGGTGTACCCTAAGCTTGTATCCCTTCGCCAGTCTTATTGTGCGAAGGGTTCCTAACTGCCCAGGTACAGGGGTGTTATAGGCCTGTGTGTGTGTATGCCGCACACCCAAACTTGTACCAGGGGATGGAAATAGGGAGAGGGGTAGGGGTGGGAGGGTGATGGCTAGGCTCGACTAGGAGATCCCCCAAGGCCGAGTGATCTAGCCCCAGCCGACTTTTGCTTTGCCCTGAAGGGGCAAGGCAGGCGAGTCGGGTCCTCGCCCACTCGGTTTCGTTAACACCCGTAGGTATCCACCGAGGACCAACAAATTGTTGGCTTTTCCCTGAAGGGGCACCGGTGTGACTTCCTTATTAAAAACAGAAAGCGTGTGAGACTCGTAACAATCTTTCGCGCTCTAAAAAGAGCACTATGTTGTTACGCGTCCACTTCGGCTGTAGTCGTCGTCCTTGGCGTGCCACGACAAGCAATGTCGGGGCGTTGTCGGGACAGTGTCGCGACGCTGGCGGGCGTAGCGGTCGCAGGGAGCGGCGCGGAATGAGACATGCTTTCGCAACGTCCGCTGGCAGCCGAATGAACTCTAGTGGTTTTTTTTTTTTTTTTTGTGTGATGTATGGCTGTTGGCCGCAGATGGCCTCGACAACCTTGCACGGGCTTACGGTGAGCGCTGAGGGCTTTCAACCGGTCTTTTTTTAAGCGACGTTGCCCAAGGGCACCCCCTGTGGAGTACGCACCTCGGCTTGGGGCATCGCTGGCAAACTAGGGCGACCAAGACCCACATTTAAATGATTAACGCGACGCGTATTCCGGCCCCGGCGGCGGGGGCGAAATCGCGGACGATTTGTGATAGCTTCGCGAGCTGTGTGCGCTCTACGTTGAGCGAGTGTGATGTTATCGTCTAGCTCTCCGAGAGCATGTTTAGGTCTACGTATTCGTGATATATTGCTGGGTGTGTAATTTACAGCCGCAACCACTAAAGGGTTGGGGTGAGTCGGAGCAGAGTCAAAGTAGCTAAGGGAGCACTGCTTTATGAATTGCCTGATGGTCGGCAGCTCTAGGTCGATGTGAAGATCGACATTACGCACATACCACGGTGCTCCCGTAGCTTGGCGCATGAACTTATTTTGTAGTGTTTGTAGCCTATGGATCCTGTGTTCCCTAGTGTGTGCGAAAACTACACTACCATAGGTCATGATGGGTCTAATGCAAGCTGTGTAAAGTCTAACTTTACTCCTAAGCGACAGCTTTGAACGAGAGTTCACTAAGCTATGAAGTCGACTTAACACAAAGGCGGCCCTGTTACGAACCGCCTTAATGTGAGGTCCGAAGGATAGACGATCGTCAAGGATTATACCTAGATATTTGGCCTGCCTAGCCCAAGGGATAGGCGTGCCAAACATCCTTATTTGTGGGATCTCCTCCAAGGGATACAGGCTGAGCTGTCTTCTGTGAATCAGTACCGCCTGGCTCTTCTCGGGATTGACCTCTATTCTCCATTTCCGAAACCACGCGCCTAGGGCGTTAGCTGCAGATTGGAGGTTCCTAACGACTGATGACGGGTTCATACCTGAGTAGTATATCGCTGTGTCGTCTGCAAAAAGTGCTGTTTGCACAGACCGGTGCAACGGGATATCGCTGGTGTATAGCGTGTAAAGGAGGGGGGAGAGCACGGATCCTTGCGGTACTCCGGCGAGAATAGGGTGGGGGGTGGATAGAGATCCCTCCACGCGGTAGCGGAAGCTACGATTCGACAAGTAGTCTCGTATGATGAGTACGAGTCTGTGGGGCACTCCCATAGTGAAAAGCTTGTAGATCAAGCCGTTGTGCCACACTTTGTCGAAAGCCTTCGCTACGTCGAAGAAAAGTATCCCCGTAAATAGGTTTCTTTGGAGCCGCACGCTGGTGTATTCAACGATGCGGTGGACTTGTTGGACACACGAGTGTTTGGTTCGAAAACCAAATTGCTCGTGGGGGATGAGTAGGTTGTCATCGGCATATGCTTTCAGCCTACTGTAAACTAGACGCTCATAGATTTTACCTAAACCTTTAAGCAGACTTATCGGTCTATAACTGGTTGGGTCGGACTTAGGTTTGCCGGGTTTGGGTATTCCAATAACCACGGCTTCTTTCCACTGTTGGGGAAAGATGTTGTTTGCGAGCGCTGCGTTGAATATAAATGTTAGAAGGATTAATATTCTATCGGGGAATAGTTTGATAACTCTATTTGTAATACCGTCCGAGCCCGGTGCTTTTCGAGTGTGAAGGTCCTTGATAATCGTTTTTACCTCGTCTGGGGTGACTAGGGGGATGTGGTCCCTATCGTCTTGTGGGTCAGTCACTAGTGGTGGTAACGGGAGTGATGCTCTACGTTCCACCTCTTCGTCTACCTCTAATAGGTGGCTATGGTTAATGTGTAGGGAGCTTGGCGTACATTGCGCCCCGAGACTGTCGGCCAGGCACTCCGACTTTTCTGAGTCGTCGAAGGCCGGAGGGAGGTTTGGTCTGTTTAAGGGAGGCATGGTGGTGATAATATCCTTACTCAAAGATCGGGACAGCTGCCAGAAGGCGAGATGAGAAGGCTCAAGCTCGCTTAATGTTGCGTCCCATCGAGATTGACGCATTTCATCCATGCGTGCCTTAACGGTTCGCTCGAGAGTCCGTAATCTAACCCTATGGTCTTCAGTAGGGTATCTGTCATAGGCACGGACGGCCGCGTTCTTCTGTCTCAGCAGTTCACGCACGTCTTCGGGTAGGTTCCAACGACGGTCTCCCGTTGCTGGGGCTCTCCGAGAACAATCGTTAAGTAACGATTGGACGTGATCTGTGAGCGCATCGATCGCGGTCGTAGTGTCCTCTGTACTAACTATGCTGTCCGGTATTTTGTCGACATGTACAGACGAGACCGACTCGAGTTTCTCCCCTAGCCGCTTCCAGTCTGTAATCATCTTAGTCGGGACATGACCTGTGTCGATGGGACCTAGACGTGGAGCGAATTCTACGACTACAGGTCGGTGGTCTGAGGTTAGTTCGTGTAGCACTTCTACTGAACACAAACGTAGGTTTATGTTCTTTAGAAGCGCCACGTCTAGGATGTCGGGTCTGTGAGTCACATTTGCCGGGTAGTGTGTCGGCTCTAGTGGTGTTACAATGTCAAAGTTTAGTAACGTCGATAGGGACTCTAAGGTTCTGCCTCTGCGGTTCGTTGTGTGGCTGTTCCACATTGTGTTCTTGGCATTAAGATCGCCAGCTATGATAACTGCGCCGCTTTGGTCTAGCAGTGCCCTTAGATCGCTCTCGAGTAGTTGCCTAGGTCTATCTGGGGTGGAGTTTGGTGACAGATAAGCTGACACGATAGTGATGGGTTGGTGACCGGTCATACCTAGCCGACAGATCGAAGCTTCAAGGTACGTCAGTGCAGGCGGATCCATAGGTATGCAGTGCAAGGACCTTTTGTAGTAGATAAGGGTGCCTCCTAGGGGCGAGTTCAACCTATCATTACGAACCACGCAGTAGTTCGCGATGTTAGGGTTTCTCTGTGATGGTTTGAGAAAGGTCTCTTGCACCAGCATTATGTCTGGTTGGTGTGCCCTAAGAAACTCTCCTATTTCGTCTCGTTGTTTGACAATGCCATTGGCATTGAAAAACACTAACTTGAGTGATCGGGGTTTGACTCTGCCTGTGTTGGACCTATCCATTATGGGTTGACTCTAAAAGAACCTAGCTTCTCGAGTACACTCGAGTGTCTGATCCTAATGTTGAGTAGGGCTAGTTGGTTGCCCTCGTTCTCTCTGATTAGTTTTGCCAACTGTCGTATTTCGTTGGTGTCAACGAGGTTAGCGAAACGCGCCACAAGGTCTAGATCCGGATCTAGCTCCTGGGTCCCTAGACCTACGTTCGACGGTACGTGGTTCCCTGAAGGGGGGTTAGGATGGCCCACGGTGGGCTTCGTTTGCCCAACGGTTGGCTTAGGGCTTACACCGGGTTTCCGAGTCGGTAGAGCAGGGAATTCGGTTGCTTTATTAAGCGGAGTGGCCCATGCATTTACGCGGGGCGGGGGGGCGGGGCGGAACGAGGGAGGGGCTGGGCGAGGTGGCTGAGGGCTCCTCACCTTGGGGGTTTTAGGTGCGCGGGGGCACCCGCGATAGTTTGCGGGGTGCCCTTGTTCACCGCAGAGGACGCAAGCTACCGGCTCGCTGCATTGCGCCCTGTCTTTGGGCCGCTTGCAGTCCGCTGTTGCGTGGTCATCCAGGCACTTAACGCACCTAGGACGAGCGAAACAGTTTCTTGCCGAGTGGCCATACATTTGGCATCGGTGGCATTGCGAGATTCCGCCCCTGCGGTGTGGTGGCTCGACCGTAACACCGGTCAGGCCACATACTGTCGTCATCTTAAAGATGGTCTTGCCCTCAACGTTATTGTCGAGGGACACGATGACCATGTCGTAGACGAGGTGCGATCTTCCTCGTACCATGCGGTGGACCTCGTGCACCGGGTATTTTTGTGCCATTAGAGATTCTTTGATCTCTGAGGTGGACAATTCTTTGGGCACGTTGCGGACTACAACGCGCAGAAGTCTTTCTTCTGGAAGGGTGAATGTGTGAAAGGAGACATCTCTTTCACGGAGGAGTTTGGTGAGGGCTCTGTGGTCGGTCGAGGAAGGTACTGTGACCTTGATACCCTGTTGGGTGGACCGGGCAGCGGTGTAATTAAGACGGTGCTCGTTGCACCAGGTAGAGACCGCTGTCCATTTGGATTTATCCTGTATGTACAGCGGAGGAGGGGCTGGCTCTTTACGAGCGGAGGTTGCCGTGGGCTTGGGCTTGGGCGAGATCGGCCTTGAAGAGGCGGGAGGTGGTGGTTGGACAGTCAATACGCTGTCAGAGTCAGTTTTTAGGGTCTTGTTAGGACCCTTACGGCTGCGGCGGCTGCGTTTTCTAGACGCAACTAAGGTGAATTCGGAGTCCTGTTCGGAGGACTCCGTTTCGAGGTCGGAGCCACTGCTCTCCTCGGGCTTTTCGGTGGTGTCCATCGCGCTTGATGGACGTCCACACTTGTCGCTCTCCGCGTCCGGTGATAGCGGAGAGTCAGGGATCGATACGGGGCGGGTCGCGAGCATTTTGTTCGCGACTTGAGTTTTAGACGAGCTCCTAGTGAGCTCTCTAGCTACCCTATCGGGAATGCGCTCGCCAAAGCGGCGCTTTAAAAAGGCATAGACCTCCTTATCGCTAAGGAGGTCCTCCAGGCTAACAGCTGCCATTTCTATTTAACCTAAAACAAAGTCCCCGGGTGGATCGACCCGGGGGTGAGTTTACTGTTCCCTCCCAACCGGGGTAGGTTGGGAGGATGTTCTTAATATTAGGTGTACCCTAAGCTTGTATCCCTTCGCCAGTCTTATTGTGCGAAGGGTTCCTAACTGCCCAGGTACAGGGGTGTTATAGGCCTGTGTGTGTGTATGCCGCACACCCAAACTTGTACCCGGGGATGGAAAATAGGGAGAGGGGTTGGGGTGGGAGGGTGATGGCTAGGCTCGACTAGGAGATCCCCCAAGGCCGAGTGATCTAGCCCCAGCCGACTTTTGCTTTGCCCTGAAGGGGCAAGGCAGGCGAGTCGGGTCCTCGCCCACTCGGTTTCGTTAGCACCCGTAGGTATCCACCGAGGACCAACAAATTGTTGGCTTTTCCCTGAAGGGGCACCGGTGTGACTTCCTTATTAAAAACAGAAAGCGTGTGAGACTCGTAACAATCTTTCGCGCTCTAAAAAGAGCACTATGTTGTTACGCGTCCACTTCGGCTGTAGTCGTCGTCCTTGGCGTGCCACGACAAGCAATGTCGGGGCGTTGTCGGGACGGTGTCGCGACGCTGGCGGGCGTAGCGGTCGCAGGGAGCGGCGCGGAATGAGACGTGCTTTCGCAACGTCCGCTGGCAGCCGAATCGAACTCTAGTGGGCGACACCGGGCTCTTATATATTCAGAGAGCTAGGCTCTAGGATATTCGAGAAAGTTTGGGAATATTTTCTTTCTCACACCTTCTAGAATGTTCTCGACATTATCGTCCGCCGTAACAATAGGTTCTGCAGCTGTAGCATACGTAGCAAAGGCGCGAAATTTGAAAACTTAAATTTTAAAATGTTTTAGAACTAATTTGAATAACTAAAATTATGTCGTTTTAACTCCAAAATATAAGTTAGCTACTGCTGTATAAATACACAAAATTTAATAACTTTATTATACTAACTAATGTAATTTAATACTTATTATACTATTACTACACATGCTGCAATTGCTCGCAGCGTTGTTCGAAATGCAACCCAAATAATCGTTGTTCTGAATGAAGTTCAAATACTCGACAACAGATGGCGCCACTACACTGAATTTAGATGTTGTGAATGAAGTTCAAATACTCGACAACAGATGGCGCCACTACACTGAATTTAGTTGTTGTGAATGAAGTTCAAATACTCGACAACAGACAGCGCCACTACAGTTAATTTCCAAGTTGAAGGGTATGAAAAGCCCTTATGTCTTTAAAACACGACCTTTAGGTTAAAACGGGAACTTTCTTGTTCGAGGGGGGATAAAGCGCTATCACACTATATAAGTCCCTTTATCGTGCCGGGACTTTATCAGCACGCACATTTTATCAACTTAGTTTTATTATATATAATGATAATGATTTAGCAACAAAACAAGAAAATATTTTACGTGTGTTGTCTAGGGGGAAATTATTACCCCTCCTTAAAATAATATATTATATACGAAGTATATACGTATATATAATACATATATACTTCGTAATAATAAATCAAAATGAGTCGAGATCAACGACAACTAAAATTACACCAAGAAAACATTTTTGACAGGATTAGTAGGAAAAACTAGTAATGTTTTTTTTTTTATGCGATAGGGGGCAAACGAGCAGACGGGTCACCTGATGGTAAGTGACTACCGCCGGCCATGGACACCCGCAACACAAGAGTCACAAGTGCGTTGCCGGCCTTTTAGGTAGAGGTACGCTCTCTTCTTGAAGGTTTGAAGGTCGTATCGGTTCGGAAATACGGCAGGCGACAATTTGTTCCATAAGCTGGTTGTGCGAGGCAAAAAGGATTCTGGAAAAGCGCACAGTGGTGGAGTGCCAATCGTCCAGGTGATGGGGATGGATATTTTGTCGCGTAGGACGATGGTGGAAACCAGCAGCCGGTATAAGTCCGAACAATTCCTCTGAACACTCCGCATGATACAAGCGATAGAGGATGCAGAGTGAATGTCATTCGTTTATAAATAATAAATTAGTTACAAATCTTATAATCGATTGTTAGTATTATTAGTAATAAATAATTCTATTATGACAATCATACGCCACTATGAGGAGCTAAAGTTCGTCTCAGTCTCAAGTAATAAGTCTTTCACAAAACTTGGAACTAATTATGACAGGTCGGGTCGGCCATGTTGTCGTTGTCAAGTGCTGTTACTGTGTTCGTATGCTATTTAGATTTTGACGTGATAACGTCTAATAAATCGATGAAAGCCGGCTGCACGCACGAAAAAGGATGACTCATTGTCCCGTTACGCTCATTGTACACTTACTCCGCATTTATCTCTCTTCCACTCGATTGGCCTATGCGTCCTTATATTTCCTCAATGTTTTGTTATGACGTTGTCACGTTAAACTATCGTCCGGAAACCGACTTTACAGACAACCAATTTTTTTTATTCACACAAAATTCTGAATATTAAATCCTACACTTTAAGAACAAACTATTTTGAACATTTCTATAACAAAGGAACCCTTTCAGCAAATGCTGTTTTTCATCAGATAATCAGAAACCGTTGGCTAGTATAGTACTTATTTTACAACTCTTGCTCTTCAGTTTCAGTGCCCCCGGAGTCATCTGTATTTACGGGTGAATGCTTGCTATTCTGGAGGCTATTTTATATATAGACTCCCACAACATAAGGAATTCGATTATTTTTTCCGACTCTCTTAGTAGCATTGTGGCCATAAATAGAAGAAATCTGTTAAAAAGTCAAATACGCAAAATAACTGCCTTATTCCGGTGTTCGAAAAGGGCATCAATGGCAATTAGTGTGCTGATGCTCTTGCTAAATATGCCACCTGCAATAATGTAGACAGTAACATTATTTTATTCTAAGATACGATCTTATAATTATTAAAATTAATAGCGCAAAACAAAAATTATTCTCAAACTAGAATTTGGAATGGGAGCATAGTTCAAAATGAAAAGGATCTTTCTATGCTGCGGTGCAACCTGATATTCCCCCAAAGCCATGATTTAAAAAAAATGCTCACAAAAGAAGGGTATCTGTGTTGTGCCTGCGTGTATAACGCTCTTGCAAAAACTCAAGAAACAGACGAAGGACTAGCAGGTGTACGGCGGAATTCAGACTTTAGTTCCAGTCTTCAGCTTACTTCTGTTGCCACTCCTGGCACTAATGTTTCCGTAATTTATGACGTCTCCACTGGCAAGCCTCATCCATACTTGACCCCTCCATTTCGAAGCACGGTATTTGACAATTTGCACAACTTGTCAAACGCCTTACGAGTAAATCGACAGCTAAAGGTGTCCCTGATGTGCCACGGCGATTTATGAGGTCCCTGCCATTTGTTCTGCTAGGTATTGTAATATATTGAAATGTAGGTAGATTTACATTATTCTACCTACATATACTTGTATGAAAAATAAAGTATTTTTGTACTTGACTGATACCAATGCCCGAATCTGTTGATATGTCGGCCTTCAGCTATTATTAGCCGCGCAACACTCACGTTATCTTCAGTAGTCGCCGTAGAATCAGACCATGTTTAAACTCATTTAACAGTTGCAAACAGTGCCACGAGACTAGGCTTCGTAATGAATTGCTAATATAAGTCTATTCTATCTATTGAGTAAGACCGTAACGAAAGTCGTAATAAATGAGTAAAAATTTTCTTTAGTCAAATCCATTTCGATGCACTGCAGACACTTTAAAATGCAGCAAATTGATAAAAACAAATGAATATAAATTCATTCTACATTTACAGATTCCCAAAGAGCTCTTAATTCGAAATCATATGAATTTTTGATCGGTCTACCTATTCTAAGAACTTTTAAAATTTAGATTTGTCTATATATGTTTCGTAATTAGTAATTCATTTTTTTTCACGCTGTTTAATTTTTCTTTTACAGAGGTCTGTTCACAAACTGGATACTTAAAATATTGGCTTATTTACGAATACTAGTTCCACCAATGCAATAGCGCTGCTGAAACAGCAAGGATTAATGATGCGTATGAGGAAGATGTACAAGGTCAAAGCCCGTGGACGGCCCCTAGTTGACAATGAAGAATTAAAGGTGATCCAGATCCGGAACCATCGCAAACTATGTTCAAAATTAGTGGAAGGCTTCGGTGTGAGTGATAAACCAATTTGTAAAGTGAAAAATCTCGAGAAATGAATATCGCATGGATCAAGTGTAGCACACTAAAAAAACGCATTGAGTGCTGCGTTACATTACTCAACCGTCACAAGGAGGAATTTTGAATAGTATCGTTACTTGTGATGAAAAAAAGGGATCCTGTACAACAATCGAAAACGCTCATCAGTGGTTGAACTCAGGAGAACAGGCCAAATCCTATCCCAAGCGAAAGTTGACTCAGATAAAAGTACTGTCGATTGTTTAGCGGACTAGTGTTGTGTCATACACTACAGCTTCCTCAGATCTGGGCCAGACTTGTATCGTCAACAATTGGAGAACGATAATTGAAAAGCTAATCATTTAGCAACCGAGACTCACTGCTGCTTCAGGACAAGACCAGACCCCATACTTCACGACAGACGCTCGCGAAATTAGATGAACTACGATCTCTCTACACCCACCATGCTCCCCGGACCTTACTAACAACGGGTTTACCACATTTTTAGGACTTTATATATATTTATAATCTTATTCCGATGAGGCAGTCTTAGTCTTCTCATCATCTCAGATATCGATTTTCGCTCCCTCCTTTTTCTTAATAAGATTTTTTTGCAAATGTTTATTGTATTTCGTTTTACTTTTTCTATATAAAACGCTAATTTCATATGTAAGGACCTAATACAATTATTTCAATACAATACAATTATGACTATTCTTTCTACGAAAATAAACTCACCGTTGTAGGTATTGAACTATCAGTAGGTATCTATTTTACGAATTATACCTGAAAACGCTCTTTGTTAGGATTATTGCTGTATGGTACACCGAACTCTTAGCATAAATTGCCACCTATTTGATTTGATTTTGGTAAGCTTACAATTTTCAGCCATTTCAATGTATTTGCATACCCATCCTATACCATATTGGGACGAATCACAATTAGCGAACTGATTCATTTCTTAGACAGGAAAACTATTCTATAATCTTTATTGCTAGTTTGTAGTTGTATAAAAAAAACACTATTTAAGCATGAACACTTAAAATGCAAGACATTATATTATACACATTTATTAAGTTTATGTCACACTTGACTCAAATTCATAACATACATATTATTGCAAAGTATACCAGATAAACATCTAGTTACAAAATAATTTGTAATTACTTAGGCTGGTGTGTTAATTTCTATGTTATTCTTCTCATTCACTGCATCTTTGGCTTCAGTAGGGTTTTCCTCAGTTTCGCCATTTTTAGCTTTCTTGTCACTCTTCCTAAATTTGTCGTATCTGAATGTAACATAAAATACAGATATAGCAAGACTTCATGACATTAATACTACAAAAAAACATTCAATTATGCTTCGTATTTTCAGAGTAGTGTACATGCACGATATATAATAAAAGGTAGAATTACTCAGTAAGTTTTATACTTTTGTAAGTCTCGTTGTCATTCCCGCCATGTACTTGTTAGTCCCATATCCCTGTGTCTGCAATCATTTAGACGCAAAAACTTTTACTGTGACGCATACCCAGTAACCTCAGATATTATTATTATGAATTTTAATTAAGTAGTTTTAATGATATTAAAATTCATTTCATACCTGCCTAGATCTTCCTCATCATCACTGCCCTCATTACCCTGTGGATCTACTTCACGCAGTAGCTCTCCTATATCTTTATCAACATCTGCCCATAATTTATCTTCACTTCCTAAAAATAATAATATATTACTTTAGTCTTAAAATACAAGTAGCAAATTGAATTATATGTGCATATGTTTATGTAAACCAGAAGTAATAGAGTTATCACCATTATCAAGTTTCTTCTTGTTTTCTTCAGTAGCCTCAGCCTTTTCAGATTTAACTTCAGTGACAGCAGCTTCTTTTTCTTCTTCTAAAATTATGAAAGGACAATGAAAGGTTTGTTACACATAATTTCGGTTAGGCTTAAGTGAACTTCTGCTTAAATAACTAAAAGCACAGCAACTTACCTTTCTGTTGATGTAGTTGACGGTGAATCCGTTCAGCGTGTTTGCGCAGAGTGCGAGTGTCGCGATGTTGTACATAGCGGCCAAGGTGGATACGTAATCGGCAATGGCGGCGCATCGCCTCTGCTTCCTCAGCACCGCCTGCTTCCACCCGCGGCAAGTATACGCGGCATAACTCACACCACCAAACCTGTTACCCGTAAATGCAAATTTTTATTCTAGATAACAAACCCGGTACAATCATTAATTATTTCAGTAGTACTGAATTTGTTTTACCTCCATCTTTTTAATATGCTCACTGCCTATGTTTATCTCTACTTTAGTTTTTTTTGGTGAAGCTTCATCCTTCTTTTCACCACCTGAATCATCATCTTCTACTTCTACAAGTATAAAATTATTTCATTAGTGTGGCTGGTTTAAATTGAAAAAAAAAAGACTGCTATAATTACATGTATAAAATTAAATTTAAACATGTTAGTATGTTCTAACCATCCACGTCTCCCACGGAGTCTAGAGTCATAAAATTGTCCAAATCAACGTCCATACCCTCGTCACCGCTAGCCTCTGCTTTAGGACTCGCACGTCGGGCGGACTGGCTAGCTTTTCTCTGCACAGAAATTTAAACACGAAATTAGGAAAAGCATATACATTTGCCGTATCTTTGTATCTTTGTAACTGTCAATGATCCGACTGCAAGAACGCGATGCTTCAGCGAGTATTTAAACAAAATATAACTTTCATACACAATTAAAAAAGGGGTAATAGGTTTTATGAGGATTGCCTATTACAATATGAATTTATTTTGTAAATAATATTTTTAAATAAAAAGAAAATTATTCACAATTTATAACTATACTCCTCAAACATATTCTTGAAAAGTAATAGCTTCAGTTGCCCACTTAGCCACAGCCCTCTTTTTTTCAGCTTTTTTACGTACATACATGCGGTCGGGTTATTATTTATATATCAAATTAAAGCTATTTTTAAAGCCGGATCTCGTAGTATAAGTAGGCAACACTAACCTTCAGATGCTCCACGGAGCAAATATGATGTTCGTAGATCATAGGTGAGCGGAAGGTGAGGCGACAAATCTGGCAGAAAGGCATAAGGAAGCGCTTCATGGCCCGATGCGTGTCGGTGAGGTTGTGCGCGTGTCGCGTGGTGCGGTGGTTAAGGCGGCACACGGGGCAGAACGTGGTGCGCTGCGCCAGCTGCGCACCGGCCGCCGCCTCCAGCTCGCGCTGGGCGCCGCGCTGAGCCACGCGCATGCGCAGCAGTTGCACCTTGTGGCGCCGCGCCACAGAGTTCATGGCGGCACGGTGCTTGCTTGACACCAGGTGCTTTACGTAAGCCTGTAGCGCCGTCGAAGAAATAATCGGAATAAAGATAATCAATGACATTTGATAATTTTATAGTAAAATGACGTATTTTATATATACTTATATTAGCTGATCCGGCAAACGTTGTTCTGCCATATAAGGGTTATGCAATATACTTTACGACGTACCTACCTACTCATACCTTCCACCAAGTATACATAAAAAGTCATAAAATTCTTTTTGCGATTGAGACTACAAACACCGTGACACGAGATTTATATATAATATATATAAATCTCGTGTCACGGTGTTTGTAGTCTCAATCGCAAAAAGAATTTATATATATATACACTACCATCCAAAAGTTTGGAAGCACACCTGATTTCAAACAAAACAAAAGATTGCCGACTCCCTGCGGTAAATAATAGCAATAAAATAAAGTTTTATGACCTTTTGTGATTTTTTAACACAAAACAAAAGGATTACTAGTGCATATTCCTTGAGTTTTAACAAATTCCTGGATTTTGACGAAACACGTGTTTTATTACTGCATCCGCCGGGGACTTTTTTTCATGCATTGATGCGGTTTTATTGAAAATATTTTGTAGTTTTATCTTTTTTGGACCTTATTTAGTCACACTTGAGCATTAGAACGCGAAGGTTGTGATATTAACATCGTCTGTATTCAAAAGATTTCGACTACTTCCTTGACCGTCTTTTTTTATTGAAAATGGCAAAACGCAAGCAAATCACACTTGAACAGCGAAGCGCTATTTGTACTCTGCGTGAGGAAGGCTACAGTGAACGCCAAATCGCAAAAAAACTCGGAATTTCTTGTAAAGGTGTCCACTACACCCTCGCTAGAAAAAAAGAAACTGGCAAAAATGAAGATAGAAAAAGGTCTGGTAGGCCCAAATCCACTACAAGTCAAGAGGATAACTTCATCAGAGTTCTTTCTAAACGGAATCGTCGCTTAACTGCACCACAAATTACCGCATCTCTGAATGAAACGCGAGGAACACCCGTGTCAATAACAACAGTTAAAAGACGACTACTGTCTGCGGGGCTAAGAGGTTGTGTTGCAGTTAAAAAACCAAAACTAACAATTCGACATAAGAAAAACAGACTAGAATGGGCAAAGGAACATAAAAACTGGACAATAAACCAATGGAAAAAAGTTCTTTGGAGTGACGAATCGAAGTTTCAGATTTTCGGGTCCAATAGACGTGTTTTTGTGCGCCGATCTAAAGGAGAGAGAGCTTCAGAAGCTTGTACAGTGCCTACTATCAAACATGGTGGTGGTAATGTCATGGTTTGGGGGTGTTTCGGCAACAATAAACTCGGAAGTCTTGTGAGGATAACCGAAAAACTAAACAAGGAACGCTATTTGAAAATTCTTAAGGATTTCGCCATACCCAGTGGACTGAATCTTATTGGTCCTGGGTTCGTTTTTCAGCAAGATAACGACCCGAAACATTCGTCCAAACTGTGCCAGAACTTTTTAAGGAAGAAAAAAGATGTGAAAATCATGCAGTGGCCGTCTCAATCACCTGACCTTCCTCCCATTGAACTCGTTTGGGATGAACTAGATAGAAGGGTGAAAAATCAATCTCCTACGAGCTCAGAACATTTGTGGCAACTATTACAGAGCGAATGGAAGAAGTTAGATGAACAGTATTTTATGAAATTAATTAGTAGGATGCCTAGAATATGCGAGAAGGTAATTAAAGAGAGGGGTGGACACTTCGATGAAGCTAAAATTTAATTTAATTTTTATATTACTTATTTAATTTCATTGTTGTAGAAGTGTGTTTTGTCTATTTTTTTAATTCTGTATCAATAAAAAAAATTTAAGATGGCTTACTTTTATTTTATTTGATTTTATCTTGTTGCTTCCAAACTTTTGGACGGTAGTGTATATACTGTTCATGAAAAAAACGAAACAGTACGCTTGGGTCAACATCAATAAACTTGCAATATAATTAATTTCAAAAAGACCTGCTTCATAAATTATGAAAACATTACTCTATAAATATTCAACATTTTTAATTAATTTCAACAATATTTTAAATGTATTCATTCTTTTAAACAATTTATTTAGGTATGGCAATAATTCGGTAAAAAAAAATTGATTTTTTCGTTGTTTACGTGTTTGTAGGTTTTTTTTTTCTAGTTTTTGTGCTTATTGTGGTTTCTCGCTTCTGATAAAGTTTCAGAAAGTGGTTAACTAGAACTAAGAACTTCATTCAATTTTGTGCCGTGTTTTTGTGTGTTATAGTTTATTACAATAAGTATCGACATAAAGTAAATAAATGACTTCAATAATATTTTATTTTGTGTTTGTATTATAAATTTTTCGGTTTTGCAAACATTCAGCGTTTTTATCTGTTTAAAATTTTATTTTACTTTATAAATAAGTATTTCAAAAATGAAGCGCTAACTACTGCACTACACGAACAAATACAAAATGTTTTGTAAGACGGCTTTTTTTATAATTAATGCATTCATGCTAAAGTACCAACATACCTACTACTATAATTTCAAACCCTGTAGCTATAGGTAGGTACGTATAGCTATTGGGGTTAGTTCATCGGATATGATATCAAGTAGCAACACTTTCAATATAGGTGTCAAAAATTCTTGGTCGTGGGCCCTTTATTCCATTTATATAAATATACTCTATGGTCTACACAATGTGCACCACAATTAAAACTTCGATTTAAAATTTTCGAAATTTCATAAAATAAAAACGATGTAGAAATTTTTTTCAATGTGTAATCCGTTTCAATTTCTGATTTTAATAACATTTTTTTGCAAAAACAAATAGTTTTTATTATAGTGATTGTTGACTGAGTAGTTAACTAAGTTCGGTGACCTGGCAAAAACATTTTTTCCCTCGCCCCCACCGAAGCCGCCGATTTTATATTTTTTTATATTTTAGATTTCGGGAAACTGGTATGTTTACTCGCCGTCCAGCATCTGGTAAATATCGAGTCACGTCTGAGCAATATGACCGGTATATTACAGTTTCTCTAATAAATCATCACTTTAACTCTATTCAACTGCAGCAGCAGCTCTGTGAGGTTCAAGGATTGACTGTAAGCGATTCTACTATTAGAAGATTGGCGGAGCGTGGCCTGAAACCTCATAAAACAGCTAATAGCCCAAAATTGACGGTAGACTACTGAAGCGCGCGCCTTAACTTTGCATGTGAGTACTTAAATTGGTCGTCAGTGGTGCACAGTTTTCTTTTCTGATGAGATGAGAGAGGTGTATCGAAGAGGGAGAGCGTTTTGCAAGTTGGTGCATGTAAAAAAGAGTCCGCTACGGTGGCGGTTTGATGCTGTTCAATCTTTGTAAGTTGCTCAAGTTGCTCATTCTTATTAAGGACCATGCCAGGGCTCATACCGCTGGCAATGTAAATAAATATCTGAGCGAAGTCGGTATTACGGGCTGGCCAGCAAGAAGCCTGGATATGAACCCCATAGAACACCTATGGGATGAGTTGATGAGACGATTTAGAGTGAGAGATCCTGCTCCCGAGACGCTTGGCTAGTTTAAAACAGCGATACAAGAAGAGTGGGATAAATCTCACAACAGATAATTGTGATTCACCATTCCATGGGTTCCTCATGGAAGCAGTCATTAGGGTCCGGGGAGGAAATACGATTTTTTGATTTACATCCTTGTTTCTCTGTTGAACAAAACACGATAGCTAAATAAATTTAATTTTGATATGAAACAAATATTCGTTGATCGCTATACTATCCATAATTACCTGGCATTATTATTTTATGTTAAATTAAAAAAATCATAAATCTCATACAAGACCAAACTTTAGAAGTGTTTCGATTTTTTTGATGAGAAGATGAGAAGTTTAATTTTGATGAAAACGTACTCAGAAATATTAAGGTGCCCATTGTACAGCGTGACCCTAGAAAAAAGTTGTTTTGCAATTATTTAATCCCCAGTAAGTAAATCCATAAAAACTAACTTAAGAAAAGTTTTTATAGTTCTTACCAGGAATTTAAATATTTTTTTTTATTTAAGTATTTATTTTGAAAAGCCTGGAAAACTAGTTTTTTTTTATTCATATAATATAATAATGATTTTGATTTCTCAAATTTAAACGACCCTAGTTTGTAACTTAATTATAATTTTTAAACCTTTTTCTTATGTTGACTTCTGTGAAAGAAATTGAAATTAAACATTTTTGATTAAATCATTGATTTTTATTAAAAAAATCATTTGATTTAAATACAAATGATTTATTCATGCCAACCCTGATTACAAGACATCATATGAAATGTAGACAGGTAAAAAACCAAATTTAAATAATATGAAAATTTTTGTTTGTCTTGCAGTGGTTCATGAACCTAAGGAAAACAGACAAAAGTTGGAATTGAAAAGTATGTCTGTGGATCCATGTGTGTTTTACAAAAATGATAATAGAAGCGATCTTTTTTACTTTGATATATATCGATGTTTTTTTTTATAACAATGTAGAGAAGGGTAAAGAAATAAAGCAACAACTTAAAAAGTAAATTTGATATGAAAACACTTGGACCTGTAAACTATTTTATTGTTTGGTAAATAAGTCAGATTGTGGCCAGAGACCAAATTCATATTAGACTGCCAACATAGAAAAAAATCTACAAAGATTCAATATGACAGATTGTAACCCGGTTAATTTATCCTGTGATCTTGGCTCCAAATTGATCAGCACAGAAGAGCAAAATAATATTGTTAGAAATGGAGCATTTTAATCAAGAAGCAATTGGGAGTTTACTTTATCTATCACAAGGTACAAGAGACCATATATATATTTTATAGTAAATAAATTGAGTAGATATTTTTTTTTTGTATGCACAAGAAATAAATTTTTGTTTTAGCATTTTTGAAATTTCGACAACAAACAACGCAAGAGTTGCTTCACAACCAGTTTTCTGTGACGCCGTGGAATTGCACCAGTCGAGCAGGCCCTATCGTGCCAAAGCATGGCTCTACTCCAATAAATACATTTAAAAAGAAACTGTTCTTCCCATAGGCAATGTGGGGATTACACTCGTAAAACTACCGCATGGAATTGAATGCTGTTTTCACATTTATTTTTGCTAGAGATCTAATTTAAAATATAGGCACTATTTTGAGCCCCTTTAAAAGGTAATAAAATAATGCTCAAGTCTCTGCACAAATAAAAATACTTAATTCTAAACTTAACACGTTACGAAGACGCGGGCAACAGATAGTTATTAATACTAAAAGCGTTTTCTTATTCATAAGTAGATAAACACAAAACAGCTGAGCACTTAACATAGATGTTGATCATCGGATATTAATAGTAGAAAATAGTTTTTTAAATGTACATACATATACTAACATAATATGTGCTTCTTCACTTACTTTTCTTTAATTGAGTAATGTTAGAATATCGAGTAACAAGAGATATCTAGTATTTATAAAATAAAATTAATTCTCGCGTTCTTCCTAGCACGTTTATATCAAACGTTAATGTTGAATAGCTAACAATTTCTAACCGCGAAAGTAGCGCATTTCTCCTTGCAATGCACACAGGCCAGATGCACGTAGGGGCGAGGACGAGGCGGTGCGACGTCCGAAGCTGCATCCGGTTCCTTGTCGGTATCTTCGCCGCCTTCTCCACCTTCACCATCTGATACTTCTGGCTCAGCTTGCTACATTTTTGAAAAAAAAAATAAACATATATTTATCATCTGCTATAAAAATTATAACAATAAATACATATGTATATTTTAAATAAGTTTTTACCTTAGGGGATTTAATTTTGACCTCTTTTTTCTCTTCAATAACTTCCTCTTTCTCATCAGCGTCCCAGTCTTCTTCAGTGGAAGAAGCCTCCTCTTCTTTAGACTTCACAGAACTGCTCGTTGTTAATAGAACAGGCATTAGTAAACATACTTCAGAAGATCACGAGAAGTATTACAACTACTGCAAGTTATCACATTAAACTAAATACAATTTCTCATATCATTGACTCTACAGCTGGACAGGAGCTAAGTTCTGCCCTCTTTTCTCTATCTTTTACATTGCTTTCCTTTTCAGGCTCTCAGTGATATCATCTCAGATGCAAATTAATGATGCTATAAGTATAAGCACTGTTTATCATGGGCTATTTTACAATCTCAATACTTCTCAGCCATGGCTTTTATTGCTGAAATTCTCAATCTAAGTCATCATCTCGTACAAAGTAAACTAAAATGTAAGCAATGGATCAATTTATCTTATTACCTTCTGCCCTTGATAGATCGGAAGGCGCGGGTGTAACCGAGCGACCGTTCGGTGTATCGCCTAGAGGTAAATGTACCGCGCGAGCGCGGAGCGCCCCTGAAGGAGGCGCGCGAGCGCATGGAGCGGCCGCGGAAGGATCGGCGCACTGCGCGCGGCCTCGTGGCCGGCCGCACCGCATCTCGCGGCGGGCCCATGCCGCTGGGCTTGCGGTAGCTCTCTCGATTAGGGGACCGTCTCCGATCTTCGCCACCGAACGATCTCCTTTCGCTGCTGTAACTCTCTTGCCGACCGCCGTATGATCCACCGTAATGGCCGCCACCGTCATGGCTACGTCTATCGCTCGAGGAGCCCTGTACACAACTCTCTTTGGTTCTTTCGACATGCTTGACATATAACATAGAATAAAGTTATTAATGAAGCAGTAAATGGCACATCTTCTTTACATAGCCCTCGTCAAAGTGTAAAAACACTAGTCTAAGGCACCTTTATAGTAAACTCCTTCTACAAGGTAGGTATTGTCATTATCCAAGGCGACTGAATCAATTTTTCTTAATACACAGATTCGCCATCTTTGTTATTTCTACTGACATTACAGACAAGACGTATCTTTCCCTTTCTATTATTATTGCCTGGCATATAAAAGTTGGGCAACTAATTAAAAAATGTTGCATCACATTCATATTAGTTTTCATACTTTAAGGGTATAAACAACGTGGTCCAAATAGAAATGAGTTGATAGGCTTGAGGGTAGAATAATTCTAAAAATTAAGTCTCATTTGCCATACCATACCCAGCATACGCAGTTTCGTCAACTTTTGGCAATTCAATTAAAATATAAAAATCCTCATTCTTGGAGTAGCATCATGCTTGCATGCATCTCAAACTCTCTTTATCATAATCAGTATAGCACTGTTTACCATATCAGCATCATTTACAATATCAAATTCGGAAATCGAATATACAACTACTTTTCTCATTTCCTTTTATTTCAAGACAACAATACAGCTATACATTATTGTGTAATTTACTAACGTCACCGGATAGCGCTGTTTTTATTGCCTGCGATGGTATAACACCACAAAGTTTTTGTCTCCAAGTCTTTTTTTCCTCATTTGAAATATATAGCTTAAATGTTTGTGTCAAAATATTCATGTTACATTTCTATGATCAGTCTTTTATAAATTGTTTGTGTCTCTCATTCACTCGTGACGGCCATTACACTAACTAAAGTTTCTGCGTTGTGTAGATTTTGAAGAAAATAGAGAGAATGTAAGACAACTTTACCTAATAAAACATAGTCTTTTCTTTAACCCCAATAAGCCATAACTATTACATACTGACCTCCATCCTTATTCTTTTTCTCTCTGGTGATCCTGACCGACCACTGTAATCACGATTTGAATAGCTAGCAGTCTCCTAAAAGTTAAAACACCATAAATTAAATCAGATCCTAATTGAAATGATAGGACATGCTATATACATATAATAACAATAATCTACTTACAGAACGATATGCTTTCTTATAGGAATCATCAATTCGGTCACGGCCAGAATTGTATCTGCCTCCACTGCTGCTATTGTATCGGGAGTCATTGTTATAGGAAGAATACCCACCGCCTCGTCCCCCACGACTCTCATACGAGCCTCCTCGACTACCTCCTCTGTATGAGCCTCTATAATTACTTCCTCGACCACCACTGTAAGTTCCCCTTCCACCATAACCTCGACCACGAGAAGACATCTAGTTAGAAGTAAAATTCAATTATATTGACTTGCACAGGTGCTTGGTGCATAGTAAAACATCTTTCTTCTTTTTGCCATAATAATTATAACATTTGTCTATGTATAAGGATGCCTCAGGCGTAGGAGTTTTAAGCATTTATTACAATTTAAAACAAGTAGAAATAAACCACTTAAAATTAAAACAGTGATGCTTAAAGTGGTCTAGATCAACTTCCAAGAGTCTATGGGCTGCATGTAATTGAAAAAATAATTTGGGTTCCCTATATGATTGTCCACAATAGTAGAGTCCATAGATGCCACATTACAAGTGTTAATCCTTGCTACTTTGAATTAAGATAAGACTTACAAGTAAAATATTAGCTGAACTGTAGCTAAGTTAAGAACTTTAATCTAATGAATATAATCAATCTGATACATACATGCATTTTATAAACAATCAGTGGATGCATGCCAGAAATTTCTATTTTTTTTATACAGCCACATCATAAAATTATGAATTTTATGATCTAGCCACAATATATACAAAAACAATAATATATAACTTGAGGAATAACATAAGAGTTAAATATTTAAAAAAATCCATATTGATATTGGTGATGCAGCCCCAAAATAGAGATAAAGAAAGTTTTGTGAGACCTCTGCTTTTAAACATTACTTGGACCAGAAAGTTTAAATGGTAGATACAGAGATACATACAGAAGGCATATAATCCTAAAATTGTCTTGATCACTTCACATCATTTTTATTTAATGTATCTAACTACATATATATAAATTGTATATAATGATGTAAATGTAATGTAGCAGTTTCAAAATTCTCATTTTTCAATATTATGACAAAAAATTATTGTGCAGAAAAACCTTGTTTTATTATTAATTACCTATATTTTCTATTTGGTCATGTTGGTTTCCATTTTACCTGTATATTTACCTGCCTGTAAGTTGAGGGTAACAGATAAGCCAGAGATCATGGGTTCAATCCCACCCAGGACAAAGTATTGTTTATTTTTTTCTTTATATTAGCCTACCATAGTGACTCCACTTTGCCTGATGGAAAGCAATAGGTGGATTCAAAGAGTGGTGGTCACCATCCCCACTATGGCGGCCTGGTGAAATGCTTTTTCACGCCCCGCTTGATATATACCTGTATCAGGCATGAATAGATTGCTAACTTACATCTATTTTTTTACACCATAAAAGATATTAGAATTGCTTAATTTATAGGGTGAGTAAGTCAAATGAAATGAGTATGTATGTGAAATGAGTAAATATGGGTCTTTTTTAATGCACACAATAAACTAACTTAAAAATATAATAAATATAATTAACAGATAATATTATAATTAAGACAAATCCCTGAACATTTAATTTAGATAGTTATACGGGTTAAAGTACAGACTAGTAATTCTTACAACTCAGACCATTAAAAATAAGAATAGTACTAAGTTTTAATCACCAAAGCCACTTGTAAATAACTCATTTTGTTCAACAGCAAACCACATTAAAAATGTAGCACATTAGAGATAATCAGAGCTATTAATTTATGTATTTTAGTGTAATTTTTTTTTGTCTACTACTAATATTATTCAATCAATTCTTCATTGTGGTTTTTGTTGAGATGTAACCACAATTTCGCCAATGTCAAGTTTGTGAAAGACCAACAAACGAAGTACTAATATTATTAATGCGAAACAAACTATCTATCTATACATTTTTACAGCTAAACAACTGAATTGTTTTTATGAAATTTGGTACGTGGAAACTCGCAGTTTCCACGTACTCAGGGAAGAGAAACATACTTCTTTTTACGGATATACAACAAGTGCGAAGCCGACGCAGACAATACAAATTTCATAATTTTGAAGAGTTGCCTAAAATTACAAACGTTGAGTCGCCATCATTTGCATGAAATTTTAAGAAGTATTAAGGTAGAAACCTTAGAAATTAGCAGATTTCTGCTAGAAAAGTTATGGTAAAATAAAACATAGATTTAATATAAACATTCATAATGTGTGCTGCTTAATGCTTAGGGCTGGAGATATTAAAAATTAATGTTAGGTTTTCATGACATAGCCACGTTGGTGGAATTGGATTATTTCATATAATTGAAAAAAATTGATACTATGTGAAGAAAACCATCATAAAATATTAACACTCTACTAATGTACGTTATTAGGTCTCGTAATATAATAACCGCTGCGATGCGACATAATGTATACATAACGACATAATGTCGAACGAAATGGCGTCTATTTTTTTTAGGCGTCGCATTTGTGACAAGTACTGTAAGGTATGAACGTTAAAAAGCATAATTATATAAGAAAATACGATACCAGTAACTTAGTACTACTACTTACTTCTAATTTATCGAAAATTTGTTTGCACGAATTTTTTACTTTCACGATATCCCTCAGGTCTAGTACAGTCTGCTTGGTACTAACACCTATCTTCATAACCTACCACGCCAGCCGCATCGCCGAACGGTGTAGCTACATTTATTGATTGGATTGTACCTCAAAGTATCTAAAAACATACTAAATGGTTAGTAGAAATCACACATCGATCACCAATGCGCCGATGCGGCTATCGCCTAGCGTGGTGAATGTTAAAATATTACTATACTCACCACAATATACGTTTTTCTTTATAGTGGTTAGTATAGTAATATTATATTGAGAAACAAAGGAATAATTAGGAGAATTTCTCTATTAAAATTAAATTATGGAAGTGTGCTATTTATAAAGTTTATACAATTAAAAAACAAATTTAATACTATATTGTTTTAAAACCACGAGATTTATTCATATTTTCAAAATTAAAAACGTAGTTTTATTATCTGTATATCACGTGCGTGACGTCATTTTAGCAGAAAAAAGTTTTTGTTTGCAAGCAACAGCAAACAATTTGTGGCTAATAATAAAAATAAATAAATAAAATTAAAGTTATTCGTTATTACATTTTGCTAGTTTTAGAAAAATCAATAAAGGTCTGTTCTTTTGGTTCTGCTATTATGACTATGTAAAGTGTAAATTTCAAACTTGTTTTTTGGCATAAAGAGATATTATTTTGAGGTAATAAAAATATCAGTTTACTATCGAATCTATAAAATCATTTAATAATATATTTGAAAAAAAAATGGAGAATAGCCTCCTATTAAAATACAGTGGATTTCATTAATAACGACCTCGGTTGTAATGACATTTTGATTACAGCGACGTTAAACTTACGTCGAACGTCGAAAATTCATTCGACAATAGCAACTTTGGATATAGCGTCAATTTCGGGTATAGCGTCTAGTTTTTATGAACCATTTGTGACAGATTCCTAAAAAATCTGAGTCGGCAGCCAAAAGCACAAATATCCGAATGCTCATTCATAAAACTAGGGTTTTCGACCAACATGGCGATCATATTTTTATAGACTGTTTTTTTCTCTAGAAATACTTGACATTGGCAGAATCTCTGCGTTGAATATACACGCGAGAAAGAGTCCATAAATAAATAATAATAATAAAAACTTGACATTGGCAAAATTGTGGTGACATTTCCACAAAGGCCAAAAAATAAAATAAAAATAAAATAAGAAGAAGAAGAAAACTACTAAACTTTCTTATCCTTTGCTTACATTCACAAATGGTCAAATACTTTGCTTGTTATGTGGAACTAATTAGCACGTGTATGAAGTTAAACTGATAAATCAGTTACGTGGCAATTTCAAGTGAGTGAACAACAGTGTCTTAATCTTGTGAATATGGGTCCTAGACGAACATTTACTGTTAAAGAAAAGGAGGACATCATTTCGAGACTGAAAAATCGTGAAAACAATGTTGATCTGTGTAAATAATTTGGAGTTTCACATTCTACAATATCAACAATGTGGAAAAAACTGCAGTAAAATTATGGAGTGTTTTGAATCAAAATCTCTGGAAATAAAGAAGAAAGAAGAGAAATATGACTGTGACAGTTAAAGTTGAGAACAGTTTTACCACTATTAACTGAGGGGTATGACGTCAGTCAAATATGGAACGCTGATGAGATGAGATTATCTTTTAAATTGACTTCAAACAGAACAATAATATTCAAAGGTGAGAAGTGTGCAGGCGGGAAACTACCAAAAGATAGACTAACCGTGCTTGTTCCTTCAAGTATGGCAGGCAAAATGAACATTGCTGGTTATAGGTAAGGCGAAAAAACCAAGGTGTTTCAATAATGTAAAATTTTTGCCAGTTGATTACGAAACCAACAAAAAGCGTGGATGACATCGGAGATTTTTTAAAAAGTTTTACGGAAATGGAACTCTCAGGTAACAGGAAATAAAAAAAAAATATTTTACTTATTGACTCACCCACAAATTCAAAACTTAACTAACATAAAACTGGCATTTTTTTCACCCCCAAACACCACATCAGTTATTCAGCCTCCTATTGATGAAGGTATAATTAAGACTCTTTAAAGCCGTTATCGAAAGCTTCTAGTAAAGAAAAAAATGAAAAAAGAACTACCCTATTTGCCGTTAATCTATTGGATGCCATTGAAATGATAACAACAGCATGGGCACGAGTTACTCCAGATACAATTGAAAAATGTTTTTCACGTGCTGGGTGTGGTAAATTTTCGACTATTAATACAACTGATGACGATTCTGGTGATGAATTGGACAATTTGCCTTTGTCGAGACTATCATCAGTGGAAGCAATAGTTACGGATTGGGAAACTTACGTGAATACTTAGTTATTTCTACTGATAACTTGACTGATGATGAAATTTTTGAGTCTGTGCTTCAAACACAAGAAAATGAGGCTGAAGATTGCGATCTTAATATGATTCCAACAACTAGAGATGTATTATGTGCTATAACAACGCTCAAAAAGTGCTGTTTATTTCATGAAGGCAAAAATAATTTAGATTTAGAAGGAATTACGAAAATGGAGTATACCTTACAGCGTGCACAAAAAACTAAACTTAAACAGTGCACTGTAACACATTTTTTCAATAACATAATTAAATAAATGATAATTATACATCTTTATATATGTATATAATTCTTCTGTGAGTGTGTATGTCACTGAACTACTCTCAAACGACTGGACGGATTTAGATGAAATTTTTTGTGTGTGTTCAAGGGGATCTGGGAATGGTTTAGATTCACAAATCAGCCCGGCAGATGGCGCTGCAGTCGGTATCTAGGTTATTTATCTATATTGATCCTAATCGCTTGAAATATCATGCAGGACAACGTCTGTCGGGTCCGCTAGTATATGTATATATTTGGGATGTAGCGAGCTTCGGATATAGTGACGACAATAAAGTGTTTTTTTTTTATCGTGGAAACCCCCACGGGTCACCTCGGGGAAACTTCACTGGAGCTAACAGTGAAGTGGTGTCGGACTCGAACCGACTAAAACCACACGGTGTTCCGTCACGAAGTCTATTGCAGAAGACCCAGGTAAACCCTAAGAAGGAAGCTTCCGAGAACCCCTGCAGACCTTGGTCGATCGACCACACCGTGGAAAGCGGGTGCCTAGCCCCCTCTAACTTAGAGAGACGTGCTCAAAACAGGACGCGCTACCGTCTCAGGCCTGCTTCTGCTAGGGTAGCGGGCATCCCGATCCACTACCCCCAGGCCAGCCTTCATGGAGGTCAGAGGTGATTCTGCGCCCTCCAGCGCCAAGTGCGTCCTCTGCGGGATGAGAGAATGCTAGTCCGTTCCCGTTCCGCCACCTCTTTGGTCAGCATCACCTCTTCGCAGTAGGAGACGGTGGATTGCCACGCACTCTCGCTTTGTACCGTGGCCTCTAGCGAGAGGCTTCCTACACCAATAGCCGTCACAAAGTCGTGCGGCTGTTGCGTCCATGCTGAGCACTCCACTAGGGTGTGGAGCGCAGTGTCCTCATGACAGCCTCAGCAGTGGTGTCACGCAGACGTTGGCTTCCGGCCTATGCGACACAGGAACTAACCGAAGCAGCCATGTCCGGTGAGCACCTGCGTTAGCCGGTACGAGAGACATACCGCCAATATTATGGCTTGCCCACATTAAAGTGGTCCCTCAAACGTCGTTATAACTGAAATCCACTGTATGTTCATGGTCGTTTTTATCAAATAAAATATATTATTAAAAAAAATTGGAGTTGTACTCTCATGTTAACCGGATGAATTTCATAGAAATCAAAATCATCTAAATACGAAGGACATAAAAATGCTGGCTTTGGCTAAAGCTATCAGTCCTGAAAAATAGATTCCTGTTTCACTCATCCGGTGCGACAGTGGTACAACTGCAAAATTTGTAAATATTACACTACGCCAGTTTTCTGGACATAACTGAATATTCTTAGCTTTTCATGCATTTTATCACTATTAGGTATTTTATTGTGGTATCTTAAACCCTTGCCTTAAAATAGACACATTTCTTGTTTTACCCATTCCATGTGTTTGTAAAAAAATATACGGTATAATACACGATATAATATATCTTTGGGGACTACCGATAGAAGTAAAAACTAAGTAACTTGTGAATTGTATCGTCGAGCTATTAGATTATACACAGTATACATATAGCTCATGGTAAGTGTGCGGTGACGATGACGCGAGTTCCATGATTTTTGTTTTCCCAAAATTGCTCAACTTAAGAAGTTTTCACTTCAAAAACCATGTTAATTTTAAGACTCACTAGTGGTGTTTTAGCCCTAGATAAAGAAAATTTGTGTAGTTATGATCTTTGCTGTCTAAGTTAAATGAAATCAGTTTTAATCAATCAACATGTGACTGACTGAACTGACTGACTGTCATCGTACGGTCAATAGAAACCAACGAAGAAGCAATGGAGTCGCCTCGTACTATTGATATTTTGCTTTTGTTATTTAAATAGTTATGATGAATTTATAATATTCATGCTCTCTTCTTTATTTTAACTTCTCCTTATTTTCATACTAGCTATGATACCCGGCTTCGCTCGGGAGTTGATATGAGATTACGTGGTAGTTGAAATAAAAAAATAAACTATGACTTAAAAAGTAAAAAAAAATATTGAAAACATTTTCTCATTATTTACACTACTTGTTTATAAACAACATTTTTTATTTTATTGTCCGGGGTATATATATATATAATTTTTTCGAATTTCCTACTCTTGAGCAAGCTACATATAGCTGACCGTGAGAGAAGCAGGATTCTTTGAGGTTGATGCCACAATATTTTAAAGTTTGCCCTTGCACTTCGTTAATTGTAAATCTGCAATAATATTAATTGGAAACTGCAATCCTTTAAATTGAAATGGGAATTTAGAAGAGATCAGTGGTATTTTAGGTATAAATACTGTGTCCTTTGTTCTTTCCAGAAATAAGTTCAGCTTCAATGATATTATTCGATAGCTGTTTTACGATCATCCTCGTTCCATTACATAGTTTTGGGGAGTTGAGATTTCTGAGTAGTATGATTGGAGATCCAATTTTCAGACGAAGGCAGTGTAATGGCATTCCTGGAACTTGTAGAGAGATTAGAAATTCAGTAGGGAAGTTGACACTTTCTTCAATGGATACCATCGTATCGATCAATTTATATAATATATTTTCTCTTCACCAGGTATTTTCTTTAGAATATTAAAATTGATATCGTCAACAATATTATTTTTAGTGGCCAAAATTGCTCTTTGAAATAACAACTCTACGTTGTTATAGTTCTGAATAATATTTGGATAAATTTTGTCCATTAGTTCGTTTTCAGTAGTGGCTATGTTACAGAAATCACTATTGAGTTCAATGAGGCCGGTCGTTTGGTCAGTAGGATATGTACCTTCGCCTATTTGTAAAAGTATTTTAGCAAAATGTGCTGTTGTTTCTCTCTTTCATCTTTTGATAATTCAACTCTCATGTTTTTGTTAGTTGCAGTATTTGTACTTGTGGCCAGAGATGTCACTTCTTTAAACGTGCATTGATCTCGTCTGCTAGTGTTGACTTGGGAATAACTGGAAGTGTTTGTCGAAAATCTCCTGAGAGTATGAGTAGAGCTCCTCCCATTATTTCAGACTTTTTCGCAATTCTTGTAATGTTCTTTCCATGGCTTCTAGTGATTATTTATGGGCCATGGTGCATTCATCCCAGAAGATAATTTTAGCTTGTGTTAGAAGTTGACCCCGTCCAGATTTTTCTGAGATTTTACATACCGGGAATTGTTGTTCGGCTATATTCAACGGTAGTTGTAAGTCAGAATGGGCAGTTCGTCCTCCTTCCATAAGTGTGGCTGCAATGCCGGATGGTGCTAGTGCCAGCGCGCGTGTTTTTTAGCACGTATTTCCGCCAGTATTAGATTTATTAGAAACGTTTTACCGGTACCTCCTGGTGTGTCCAAGTAAATGATTCCACCAGTGTTGTTATTTATCCCGTTCATTATAACGTTGTAAACTTTTTTTTGATTGTCATTGAAGAGTGGTTTGTTGTGAGCAATGTATTCAAGTAGTTCATTGACGTTGTAGCTTTTTTCCTTTGTAAATTCGTAGTTTAGCGCACTGAAAGCATTTCTTTGTGGTGCTGGCATTCCAAGCTCTAATAAGGCCTGGTTATTTATTGCTAAACATTTATCTTCTAAGCGAATGAGTGTTTCATTGAAGATGTCGTCATTGAATTCTATAGTCAGTTCTGGATTAGTTTGTCGGATTTGGTACAATATATCATCACTCATACTCCTTTTGAAAGAGTTCCATAGCTGTTTTGGGTTTGATGGGTTACATGTTGTTAGAATTATGGCGAATAACTCTCGAATTTGTTCAGCTGAAGCTGTCAGTGTGGCTTCTTGTAGTGTTAATTCCCAGTGCTTATCGTTTTCCAATAATCCTAAGCGTTGACATGCTTCTCTGTACGTCTGGCATAGGTAGCCGTCAATGGTCCTGAGATCTGTAAAACTTGTTGGTCCCCGTATTTCGTGTAACAACATCCGGAGATAGAAAAAATCGGCATTACTTGGATATGAGGATGCTGTACAGTGTATACTCGAGCTATTGCGTTAGTTTTCATGATTTCTGGATGACTCTCCTCTGGCATTCCTTGTTTTCTTCGTAGAAAAATTTTCCTTGTTTTGTCCCACGTATAATAAATAGGGACGTCGACATACAGTAATGTCTTTGCGAATGGATCCGTTTGGCACAGTTGGAAAAAAACTGTTAATGTTGTGTTCTGAGGTGGTTGGCTTGCAATTTTTCTAGCCGAGTCTTTTGTGAAGTAAACTCTCTGTCCGTTCTCCAAATGTACTGCTAGCACAGCTGGTTTGCGTTCGTGTATGCGAAAACTAAAAATCCTCCACGCTGCTTCGTTACTGTTGATGTATCTTCCCATTTGGTACGTGAGGATCTCATCATTCCTGTTTTTTGTTCGCTATTTCGGACTATTTGAAATACTGCCATATCACCTTTGTTTACGTACTTACATATATATTTAATAGATTTTACTGAATCGCAGTATTCAACGTTTATGTGTGCTTGGAACATTTTGAAAAGTAGTGTGTTATATGGTACTACCCATTGATTATCTATTTCCAGTTCGTCTCTGCCTTGTATTCGTATTTTTTCTGTGAAGCTACCGTTTTTCGGTGATCGTCTTCTATATTTGGGATAGCCGTCATCTTCAGTTTTTGTATCGTCCAAGTATGGTTTTGGATATTTTTTTGTACATTTTCCGTCCATTTTTGTCCACATATTCTGTGAATCATGTTTTTCACTATGTTGTATAGTGCCGGATCCTTTTGTGGATTGGGAAATTCAGCTTGGATGATTTTGTCGACATCCGTGTAATAAATTTTATCGTGTAGCCATATGAGATTGTGTGAGTAAGATATTATGTTGTGTCGATTCCATGGAGGTTCGTGCCTATTTTAGTTGTTTTTTGATGTCTGGCCATGATGAGTTCAATGTAAATGTTATGAAGAAGTCAGGTCATCCATATTTACTTACGTAGGTCTTGGCATCTTGAGTATATTCGTGCATATATCTTGGACTTCCTATATATGATGAGGCTAAAATGGTAAGATTAAAATTGTTCCAATATCGTCAATATTTATGATCACGTCTCGAAGGTGGATGTATTCTTCTGTGCGTAGTTTCTTCTGATTTAGTCTTATGTAAAGCATCCGTTCTGCTTCTATTTTTGCGTACATATCTACCAGAAATTTTGGAATAAACGGCAAGTGTTGAGTATGTGATTGTATATTTCATTGTCTCTCATCATTAAGCGGTAAGCATAGAACTCCTTGGAAGTGACTTTTTTGTTTGTTTCTATGCCTGTTTCAAGTGAATTTGTTTTATATTGAAATGATATCCGTCCTCTCCGTGCAGAAATATTAACGGATAGTGAAGAGCATCATATCATCTAGTGTTTCCCCGGTCATGTAATGTAGAAATTCCTGCGGAGGTGCTTCCAGTGGTGGTAATCGAATTGTTCCATTCATGCAACAGAGACCTGGTGTTTATTTACTGAATTTTTTCGCGTGGCAAAATTGGCATATGTTATTCATTTTTCCGATTACAACACATTTATGATTGTAATTTTTTTCGTCGGTTCGTAGTGGAATGCTTCCTTTGTTAGATTGTCTTTTAAATTCTCGATTCTTCAATACTTTTATTTTCTTTTCCTTCTTCGCTTTTTCTGCTTATCATGGTGCTCATTCTGGTTCGTTGATTTTCTAAACGTGCTTCATGCTCTTCTTCCGTTTCATTTCTTAGATATCCTTTTTCCGCCGTTTCGCTGCAGAACTGGCAAGATCTCCTCCTCTTTTACGTCTAGGCATTGTATTCTGCAAAATATAAATTAAATAAACATTTTATAGACAAATATATTGTTACGTAAACGTGGGTTCCTTGAGACAAATAAAAAAAAAATTTAACCTTCAAGCAGTCGCGTGATATTTTGTTTACGGCTAAAAGTATATAGAAGGCATCGATTCACGTCGCGCGACTGCTTGAAGGTTAAGGAAATTGTAATTAAAAGAAAACAAAATAAAAAACCATTAGAATTAATTAAACACTATTAAAAATACTCACATTTGATATTTCGCAATAAAGGCTCACAGACAACTTTTTTCTTCTTCGCTTCAAAATCGAAAATTAATTAAACACTATTAAAAATACCCACACGTGATACTTCAAAATAAAGGCTCACAGATAACTTTTTTCCTTTTCGTTTTGCTGTTCAATTCGAACTAACTCTGGCGGGCGACACTGGGCTCTTATATATTCAGAGAGCTAGGCTCTAGGATATTCGAGAAAGTTTAAGAATATTTTGTTTCTCACACCTTCTAGAATGTTCTCGACATTATCGTCCGCCGTAACAATAGGTTCTACAGCTGTAGCATACGTAGTAAAGGCGCGAAATTTAAAAACCAAAATTTTAAAATGTTTTCAGAACTAATTTGAATACCTAAAATTATGTCGCTTTAACTCCAAAATATAAGTTACCTACTGCTGTATAAATACACAAAATTTAATAACTTTATTATACTAACAAATGTAATTTAAGACTTTATTGAAATTGGAATTTTAAATTTCGCGCCATTACTACACATGCTGCAATTGCTCGCAGCGCCTTTCGAAATGCAACCCAAATAATCGTTGTCCTGAATGAAGTTCAAATACTCGACAATAGATGGCGCCACTACACTTAATTTCCTAGTTGAAGGGTTCGAAAAGCCCTTATATCTTTAAAAACGCCCTTTAGGTTAAAACGGGAACTTTCTTGTTCGAGGGGGGATAAAGGGCTATCATACTATATAAGTCCCTATATCGTGCCGGGACTCCTTTTTAAGTTTTATCGGCACGCACATTTCATCAACTTAGTTTTATTATATAATATAATGATAATGATAATGATTTTGTTTTATTATTGTTGCACATACTTTTTTTTAACTATATACTCTGGATTATGAATAGGCATGTTTCTTGGGTACCGAGGGTCTACGAGCTCTGGTAACAGGCAATAAAATTTAAATGATAACAAAAGAGCCTCCATGTTTTCTGACCAAAATTTATCATCTTATAAATTATTTCGGTTTATAATTTATTTTAAACATTTCTCCTATTTAGTTAGCCTTGAACTTGAAAAAACCAATCAGTTTTTTTATTTAGAATAAAATAGACTTGATTGTACACCTTTAAACAAAAATTTAAAATATTCATAAAAAAAAAGAAAATGTACAATGCACGGCCTTATCGCTAAATGAATTTTTTGCCAGGCAACCTTATGATGGTCAGAAAAAGACAAGATGCAAAAGACCATATGGGTTGTTTAGGTGTAGAAAGAAGAGCGAAAAAAGCATTTTATTTATTAAGGATCATATTTTAAACTAGGGACATGAAGTCCCTAATAGACCTACAAATACATATCAGATATTTAAACAATGGAAATCAAGTTTATATAAATAAATAACCTATAAATATATATAACTATATAATACATATATGCACACTTACATATATACCATGAGTTTATTAGATCGATAATTAATGCAGTAGTAAGACAAAAAGGTATAAACGAGATATACTAAAAATATACTAGGAAGTTAAGTTATATTCTTTCACCATTTTCTTAAAAGTGGCCAGCAATTGGGCACGTCTAATATGTGTAGGTAAATTATTCAAGAGGCGTATAGCCCGTACACTAAAAGATAGGTTATATAGTACCTGGTTGAATGAGGAGGCACTGTCAGTTCTAGTGATTCCGAGGATCTTTAATATTTTAGTATGTGTGTCAGTGAGAAACGTAAAACGTTCCTTAAGATAAATATGAGTATAGGGATTGAAAAGAATATTATAAAGCATAGTGAGAATATGAGTATTCCGTCGAAGACGAATTGGGAGCCACCTCAGAAAAGTGCGAAATTCTGATACGTGATCATATTTGCGTAAATCTAATACAAAAATTTTGAAGGCTTTCAATCTTTATCGAATAGCTGACATGGTATAGTTAAGTATAGGAAGAAGAAGGGATTGTGCTAGCGCAGTTTTAGTGACCGTTGGTAAAAAATTACGTAGGCGCCTCAAGGATCCTGCTGATGTGAATAGTTTTCGACCAACTTCACGCAATTGAGGAACCCAGGGTAATGTATTGTAAATTAAAATGCCTAGGTTCTTAACAGCAGTGCTCATTGGCAGCACAGTGCCATTAAACACAATGTCCGGTAGTTGTAAACAAACTATTCGAGGTATCATCTTTGGATTTCCTACAACTATCACGTGTGTCTTAAGCGGATTTACATATGGACCATATTGCTTGCCCATTTCGCAAATTCGAGCCAAGTCCGTGTCAATTGCTTTAAACTCGCCCGACAAATTATAAATTATGCCTGTATTTTTACTTTCCTTTCCGAAATGCAATTTGTTTTCGACGATTTCATCATGTCATGTTTTTTGTCACTCCATCAGGTGTTGCCCCTAAACATGGCGTGACATGATCGATAAAAGTCCACATGGGTCAATATTAATATTGAGAAGCTTTGATAGTTTGTCTAGAGAACATGTTCATATTTTTTTCATGATTTATAGAGGCAAACTGATTTATTTTAAGAGTGTAGAGTAAACTTTTGACAGTATTACCACAAGAGTTAGTTTTTTTTTCTTTTGATTATTCTGCCACAATTAGTTGTCGTCAGCAGATTTCTTCGCAGCTCTAACCATTCTCTACTTTCGCTCTATCTCGCTTCGTACGGACTGTCTTTTTTAGACTCGCTAAGAATGTAACCTTTGAAAGCATACATTTCTGGGGACATATCAAGTTTACTTGCGTTTTCACCCTATTCAAAGCTGTTCTTTTTCGCATCAATTTTCGGTTTTTCTTTCGTTTTAGGGTTTGATTGTATGCCATTTTCCGTTCCACATTGGTTTCGTATTTCTGAATTTGTAAATTGGGACTCTTATTATGAATTGCTTTATGGACTGTAGTAAAGATATTGACCGTATTGAAAGATACAAACGCACCAGCACAACTTGCTTGGTAGGCACATTTGAAAGCATAATTTACCCTTTTATCTCTCACAAATGTTGCGATCACCACGTTAAATCGTTCTGCAGTGTTACGTAAACATTTTCAATCAAGTTTCGTGCTTCCTAGTTAGATAAGAAATTTGCTGGAAGAGTTGAGTATTAAAATTATTCTTAATAGACCAACCAAGACTAACGTCGGTAACACAGACATCAGTCTGTTACCTCTTGGCAAATATTTTTATTGCAGTTATCATGATATCAATAAGAATGACCCATTGCGTTAGTGATTGCTATGCAAGTTTTTGAAATTTACTGACTTTTGATTTGTGACTGTGATTTGTGATTTTTCTGTTAGCCATGATATTTTATAAAATCCCAAATAAACTTTCTACCACACAAAATGTTTGAATTACTAAGGCACTGTCTATCTTTTTTTATGTATTTACTATCTGTCCTAAGATGTTGTAGACTTGTACAATTTTTTTTTAAAATGTGGTTTCAACCAATCTTTTCAACTGTAACTGAAGAGTAGGGTCTGGTGTCTCAAATTTTTGAATAGGTGCTGCTGTCACTGTTCAACCGATTTTTTTAATCCTTCAGCAATTATTATGCTTTCCATGGCCGTTGAAGACCCAACCTAAAAACATATTATTTGTGTGTTAAATGTCGCTAAATTGCCAATTAAAATATTTTATACCGTTTCATTGAGCTTTTCAGAACTTACACAAATGCAACAGTGTTTGGCTGGTCCAAAAAAATGTAGCCGAGCAAAAAGTAAATAGATGTTACGTTCAAGGACGAGAAAATATTATATTACTGGTGTACTAGTTTGCAAGAAAACATTCTTGAATACCTACCAAATTAGTCAATCACGGGTCGATATTGCATTAAAGAAAAAAGAAAAGCAAGAAATAACAGATAATAGAGGAAACAGTGGTGGAAAATAAAAAACTTCTACAGAGAAGATAGAAGAAGTAATAAGCTTTATAAAGAAATTCCCGAAATATAAATCGCACTATTGTCGATCACAATCAGATGTCAAATATTTAGCTCCTAACTGCAACCTACAAAAGATATATGACTTGTACACTGAAGAGCATTTAGATCCAGTATAATTAAGTATATTTAAGAATATATTTTGACTTGCGTTTCAAAAAACCCCATAAAGATACTTGCTTGAAATGTGACATATTCCAATAGAATAAGCAGGGAGCTATTGGAAAACAATTCGAAGCCATTGAGAAAGAACATCAGACGCATTTGGATCACGCAGCTTCTTTAAGGAAACAAATGAGAAAAGATTTACAGCAATTAAATACAGATATTGAAACTGAAATTATTACATATGATCTGAAAAAAATGAACAACTTACCTTACTACCGGCTGCAGGTTTCCGCCAACGTCCTACGCGACAAAATATCTTTCCTTATCACCTGGACGATTGGCACTCGTCCACTGTGCGCTTCTCCAGAAGCTTTTTGCTCCTCACAACCAGCCTATGGAACAAATTGTCGCCTGCCGTATTTTCGGAGCGATACGACCTTCAAACCTTCAAAAAAACGTACTCCAACCTAAAAGGCCGGCAACGCACTTGTGACTCTTGAGTTGCGGGTGTCATTGGGCGACGGTAGTCACTTATCATCAGGTGACCCGTCTGCTCGTTTGCCCCGTCGCATAAAAAAAAAACTAATTGCTATACAGTCGATATTATTTATATCAGATAAAAATACAGGTACGCTTCGTATTCAATCCCCCATCTCTTACTATACAGTGCACATTTTGTTTCAGAATTCCCCATTTTTGCAACATAGAATTAAAAACATTTAAAATATTTCTGCATTATAAGCTTCCGTGTGACGTTCTTCAGGAACTTGCGCTTTCAAAACGATATTTGTTGAAATGTGTGAAAATCTATGGTAATTCCATGACATGTTAAGGATAGCCATGAAACTCCTGATGAAGAGTCTGACCAGATATCTGATTTGAAGGAAACTTTCTCAATATCTTGAAACATGCTTTTTAGTTTTGATGACACTTTGTAGTAAAGTTTGCTGCAAACAAGTAAAATATTTTCTGCCTTTTAGAAGATAATTTGGAAAAATATGGTCAATTAATCGTCAGATTTACCCTAATTCTTCATGTTGAAAAGGCAAATATGATAAAGCTAACATTTCATTAATCAAATAATAAATTTTCATTGATTTGGGGTTTGTATTATCCCACATTTTAGCTTTTTCCATGTATTCTTTAAAAAAGTCTTTTTGCCGTTTGTAAAGCTGTTCCGGCTATGATATTTCACCAGTACTCTTCTTAGCGGAGTCTTCTTTCGAGAATAAATTGTATTATTGAGGATGTTTTCTCTGTAAATGATTTTTTAAAGAAGTCGTACCTTTATCCTTACGGTAATACAATCCGTTACAAATTTTACACTTCGCACATTCATCAATTATTATTTATTATCACAAAATAATTGTAAACTTCTTTGTTGACAGTTTTATAACTCACTAGTCTCGCTACAAAACACACACGTTATCTATGCCGCGCAGAGTCACACTAAACTACAAACATAATAAAAGAACCGCGCAATGCAAGTCGAAAACTCGAAACATGTACTGCCCTGGCTGGCACCTACATCAATGTCACGCGCTCCCATTGAGTAAGCAAGTTAAGATCCGTATCCGTATCTGTGGAATTTGACCTCAAATATCCGTATTTGGATCCGTATCTGCGAATATACCTTGTTAACGATCCGGCACATCACTAGTACACACCCATGCCAGAATTTCAGCATTGAATAACTCCTCTCTGATATTCCCAAAGTATTCATAAAATATATTTTGCACGTCCGTTTCCTCTGAAATGGACAACACAATTTTGGTTCCTAGTTTTGGCAGCTCTTTCTCTTACTCGACGATAAGCCAGAACAGCATCGTCAGTGGAGAGATTGGAAAGAAAACCATGTTGATTATCAACAAGAATCTTATTGCTTTCCAGATAATTAGAGATTTTTATAATTTTTCGATAACTGGAAAGGCTATTTAAAAGACAAATCGGTCGATAATTTGTTACTAGGGTCTTATCAACCGATTTAAAAATGGGACAAACAATAGTGGATTTAAATATGTTGGGATAGATGCAGTGGCGTAGCGTGCTTTGGAGGGGCCCTGTATCAAAATTAGTTGGCGGGGCCAAATGAAGGGTAAAGTTTTCTCACAAAAGATACGAAAATGCTTGCATTAATTAAAATAAATATTTATTGATTATAAATTATCGCTTCCTCCTAGAAATTGAGCTAGCCAAACAATTCAAATTAAATGAACACTTTTCTTGCCTTTTTTTCGGCAAATTGATTTATTAAATCATCTATAGCTGAAGACGATTCAGGTTTTCTAACATTTCTGCTTCTATAGACAATAGTGACATGTCTGATAGCCGTTCCTGCCCCATCGAAGTCCTTAGGTAATTTTTTATCAGTTTTAATTTTGAAGAACTTCTTTCAGCTGTTGCGGTCGTAACTGGAAGGGTCAAGAATAGAAAGCATGCTGTTATTACCTCCGGAAAACTTGATGCAAGGCTATTGAATTTTATCAGCAATAATTCCATGAGATCCTTAATGGAATGAATTTTTTGAATTTCAGATTTTAAGCATGTTTTCAGAGCAATTAATTGTTCATAAAGATTAACTGAGATGTCTTTACTGTATTTAGCTGACAGTTTTCCGGAAGCATGTTTTATCACTTCGTTTGAAGAAGATAGGAGTTTCTCCGGTTGTAACACTTCGAACATATTACTCAGGTCACAAAGGCTCTCAAATCTTTGTTTAGTTTGAGAAATTAATATATCTTTCGGGATCAGCTGTTGGGGTAGCTGACCCGATAATTTGTTGAAATAGTACTTTTACTACGTCTGTGCCAGCTGGCTGATTGAGGTGAGGGTATCTACTTAGCTGGCCAGCCTGGCCGGTATAAGCCGAAGAGCCGTAGCTAAGTAGATAATACTAGGAGCAAGGAGAGGTGTCTACGTTAGCCGGCTAGACTGGTTAGTCCTTGAACCGTAGCTGAAGTGAAACACCAGAAATTGGTTGGAATCGACTTGTATTTGACCTATCTGGTATCATCTTACCCCTGTTGAGGGGGGTAGGGAGACTATTTGAAGCACTGGGCTCCTTATAGTGGTTTTCCTCGCAGCTCACCACTGTGAGCCGGTCATTAGAGTTAGCTCACCGGCCTCGAGGTTTGCTCGCCGATCAAACATCCCCGTGGCGAGTCTGCTCACAAACTCCTTTATAGGTTCCCACTTGAGGTCTCGGTGGATTGTTGCATTCCTGAGGTACCTGGGGGCGTCGACCACCATGCGAAGGCAGCTGTTCTCTACAGCCTGCAAACGTTGGCGCGATGTCCCTGCTATCAAGTTGTAACAGGCAGGCCCACCGTAGGTGAGGCACGACCTGATATATGTTTTGTAAATGCCTAGTTTGGCACTTACTGGTAGTCTGGAGGATAGCAGGGGACGCAGCTTCGTCCGCACAGCTCTGGCCTTCGCTGTGATGGTCTCGACGTGGTGATTCATCGACAGTGATCTGTCGATGGTGATTCCGAGGTACTTGACCTTTGGGGACCATAGGATGTCCTCTTCCATCAGACGCAGGTTTGGCGGGTGGTGTGCCATACCGGTTATCATCGCCTGGGTCTTCAACACGTTGCACTTGAGCCTCCATCGCTTCAGCCAGCCCGGAAGGGCTTCGAGTGTGGGGCGCAATTTCCGTGCAGCGTGTGCGGCGTTGCGTGAACTTGACAAGTACGCGGCATCGTCTGCAAACAGTGCCAACTTGACGTCTCCGACTACAGGGATGTCATCCGTGTAGTGGGCGTACAAGGCCGGTGACGGACAGCTCCCTTGCGGGACTCCGGCACTGATGGTTTTGATTTCCGATGTGGTATCCTCTATAGCCACACGGAAGGTTCTCTGGGTCAGGAACGATGCGATGATCACGACTACTTTTCGTGGTAGAGACGATGTCGACAGCTTGTGGATGAGACCTTCATGCCACACTCTGTCGAACGCCTTCTCCATGTCGAGCATCACGGTCACCGTGCTCCCGCCCTTGTTCAACCACGTAGCCATCTCGTCTAGGACACGAGTCAGCTGGAGCGTGGTGGAGTGCTCCTGACGAAATCCAAATTGCTCGGGCCTCAGCCGGATGTGGGGTTGAGCCCTTACTAGCAGTAAGCGCTCGAACACCTTGGACGTCGTCGAGAGGAGTGTGATGGGCCGGTAGTTCTCCGGTTTTCTGAGGTCCTTGCCGGGCTTCGGAAGTACGATAACCCGACCCCGCTTCCAGATATTAGGGAAGTGGCCGGTCTTCAGGATACCGTTGAACAGTTGTGTCAACGCTATGAGTGATTTCAGTGGAAGTCGCTGCAGTGCAGTGTTCGGTATTCCGTCTTCACCAGGTGCTTTCCGTGGGTTGGTTTTCCTGATCATCGCAGCAACCTCGCTCGGTGTTACGAGCAGTTCATCCTCAGACTGGGCGAGGGGCCTCGAGAGGTAGAGATGGGTTGCCGCCTCTATTTCCCGAGTGTGGTCCTCGTCTTGATTGTCGTGAGGTGTGAACTGTTTTTCGAGGCTGCTCGCGATGATCTCGGCACGGTCTTGCGCTTTGTAGCGTATTTGCCCGTCCTCAGCGAACAGGGGGCGCGTGGGGTTTGGTTATGCAGTCAGTTGCCTGCAGAGTCGGTGTACCGAGGGCTGTTCGTCCTCGATATCTATAAGAAAGTTCTCCCATGCGTCACCTCTGTGCTCCCAAAGAGCAGCCTTGAACGAGTTGGTAAGGCGGTTGTATCGGGTCTTGTCTCGGGGGTGCCGAGTTCTCTGCCAGAGCTTCTTAGCCTCTCGCTTTTCCTCGAGCGTTTTACGGAGCCGAGCGGGCAGAGGGTTCTGTCGCTCGCTGCTCGGTCTAGTGCTCGAGGAGACTCGAAGTGCGGCTTGGATAGCTCCGCTGATTTCTTCGGCGGCTTCATCGACTTCCGCTGGCGTTTTTACAACCGTAGGGCGGCTGTAACCCGCTAAGGATTCTTGGTAAGCCCTCCAGTCTGTGTGGACTGTGGGCTTCGGTGGGCCGATCGTAGCCGCGGGCTCCCTGAACACAAGTAGCACCGGCCTGTGGTCCGATGGTACGTCCTCGAGCACTTCCTATGCCAGAGGTGCTCTTAGTCCTTTGAACACTATGATGTCCAGTACGCTATCACTATAGCCCGCTGGGTCCAATCTAGTTGCGTTGTTGGTGGTGTTCTGCCATGCTTGGTGCTTTGCGTTCAGGTCTCCCGCGATTATGGTCGGCGTTGTATGTTGGAGAAGGCTCCGAAGTTCATCGACGCGGGCTCTCTGATTCGGAGCTCGATAGGCCGCGTAGAGGCGCATCGTCGAAGACTTGGCCGGCAAAGGTGTGCCCGTCGAGTACGCCAAGCACATCCGGGCTCGTTCGGGACGACCTGGGTGTATCTTTTTCGCGGAGATGGAGAAGACACCAGCAGCCACCAAAGCCTACAACATCAACGAGATCCTGCTGATGCCTGGCGTTGTGATCGAGGCCTGGAGGGGTAAGAAGGGGCCCTCACAATGCCATCGTTGCCAGGGCTTTCGCCACAGCTCCCTCAACTGCCACAGGCCTCTTGCCTGCGTTTGTTGCGGGGGCGAGCATCCGGCACACGAATGCACTCGCCCAAGAGACCAGCCTCCAACTTGTGCAAATTGCAAGGGCCCACACCCTGCAAGCAGTGCCTCGTGCCCCGTTTACAAGCGCGAGGCACGAAACAAGAAGGCGGGCCTAACCCGAAAGACTGGTCCACCCAAAATAATTTCACAACCAAACATGGTTAGTGACTCGGCACCAGCCACCCTCATGGCAGAGGCTAATCCAGCACCTCAAGCCAAGTCAAAGAGGAAACGCCGGAAAAAGAAGACCGATACCGCGAAGCCCTACCCCTACCTACAACCTCAGCAGGTGGGGAGAAGTCCGCAGACCCAGGGAGAGACCAACTCGCCGCCCTCCTTATGCTGTTTGCACAGCGAGTAAAGGCCGGCGATGTCAATATAGCAGGAATTCTCCAGTCTCTCCCCACCAATGGATAAGCCGTTGAGGGTGGTTCACTGGAACTCAGAGTCCTTGAAAAACAAAGTAGGACTCCTACGCGTCTTCTTGACAGAACAGCAGGTCGACGTTATGTTGATAAGCGAGACCCATCTTAAGGATAGTATCCCGCTAAGGGTCCCGGGATACTTCATCTACCGCCAAGATGAGGTCTCGCCGAGAGGTGAAGCCTACCGTGGACTTGCTGTCCTGGTAAGAAGGACAATTGTGCACCAACCCGTCGAGCCGATAGGACTCGACAACATGCACGCACTAGGTGTCGACATCCAGGTTGGCGGGCGAGAGATGCGCCTGTATGCAGCATACCGCGCACCGCACCAAACTTTCAAGACTTTTTTTTTTTTTTCTTTTTTTATACCCCTATAGTATAGTAGACAGACGAACAGACGGGTCACCTGATGACAAGTGACAACCGCCGTCCATGGACACCCGCTTCTCAAGAGTCGCAAGTGCGCTGCCCGCCTTTGAGGGTGATGAGGGATGGGGGATACAGGGAGCGGAAAGAAGAGAGGGGGGATGAAGAGAAAGGAGATGAGGGGAGAGGGGGATTTGGGCCGCCGGAAACCTCACTCATTTCGGAGAAATGCAACGCAAGCGTTACTTCACAACCGATTTTCTGTGAGGCCGTGGTATCGCACCGGTCGAGCCGGCCCGTTCGTGCCTAAACATGGCTCTACCCCTGCTAAAAAGACTGACGAACTACGCAGCCTTCTAAGTCACCCAACACCGACCATCATCGCGGGAGACTTAAACGCGAAACACCCAGCCTGGCACAGCCCCAAAAGCAACAGAGCAGGACAACTCCTGGTACAAGACGCTGAAATCCACGGCTACGAAGTCTCTGGCCCCCGGGAGTCAACCAGGATAGACCGCATAGACTCAAGCCGGGACAACATCCTGGACAACATAGTGTACAGAGGCCTGAGGGCACCCCCGACACAGGAGGTTCTCCAAGACCTCCCCTCAGACCATAGACCTGTGCTACTGATGTTCAGGGAACCCGCGGCGATGGTCAACCCACCAAAACCCCTAGTGTATAGGAACTGGAGTAAGTACCTGGAAGTACTTTCAGGGTACGAGGCTCCAGCCTTACTCCAAACACCACAAGAAGTCGACGCAGCCGCTGAGGAACTGTCCAGAGCTATCCAAGCCGCACTGCGCGCCTCCACAAGCACCCGACCGAACTCCGAGCGACACGACCCGCTGCCTGCCCGGATTCGGAGGCTGCTTCAGGAGAAGCGCGAGGCCAAGAAGCTCTGGCAGAGAACTCGTCACCCTCAGAATAAGACCAGGTATAACCACCTCACCAACCAACTTAAGACCGCCCTATGGGAGCATAGAGGTAATGCGTGGGAAGATTTCCTCATCAACATCGAAGGACGATACACCCTCGATTCACCGACTTTGTCAAAAACTTACCACTGAATCCAACTCCACGCGTCCTCTCTTCGGACGGGACGGCTATCTCCGTTACCGCTTCCAGGACCGCGTCGAAATTATCGCATGCAACCTCGAAGGGCAATTTACACCTCATGAGGAGCACGATAATTTCCACACACGCCAGGTAGAAGAGGCAGTAAGATCTTACCTCTCTACCCCAATCGGCCAACTGGAGGGCGAAATGCTTGTTACCCCGGCAGAAGTTACCGCGGCAATAAAGAAAACCAACCCCAAGAAAGCACCTGGCGAGGATGGTATACCAAACTCCGCGCTGCACAGACTCCCGTTAAAGGCACTGGTAGCCGTAACCCAGTTGTTTAATGGCATCCTGAGAACCGGACACTTCCCTACCATCTGGAAGCGGGGACGGGTAATTACACTACCGAAACCCGGGAAGGACCTCAGGAAGCCAGAAAACTATCGGCCCATAACTCTTCTCTCAACAACGTCCAAAGTGTTCGAGCGGCTGCTACTGGCGAGAGTGCAACCGCACATTCAACCAAGGCCGGAACAATTTGGTTTCCGCCAAGGACACTCCACCACGTTGCAGCTGACTCGCGTTTTGGACGAGATGGCCACGTGGTTAAACAAAGGTGGACACACGGTGACCGTAATGCTAGACATGGAGAAGGCCTTCGACAGGGTGTGGCATGATGGTCTCATCCACAAACTGTCGAAGACTTCTCTACCACGCAGAATTGTGGCGGTCATCGCATCATTTCTCACATTCATCACATAGAAAATTCCACGTGGCCATAGGTGATACCACGTCACAAGAGAAGCCCATAAGTGCCGGCGTCCCGCAAGGCAGCTGCCTATCGCCAATCCTGTACGCCCACTACACGAACGACATCCCGGTAGTTGGTGGCGTCAGGTTGGCACTATTTGCCGACGACGCCGCATACACATCCAGCTCCCGCAACGCCAACCATGCTGCACGCAAACTGGGTCCCACTCTTGAGGCACTTCCATGCTGGCTCAAGAAATGGAGACTCAAGTGCAATGTCAGCAAAACACAAGCCTTGCTGACCGGCATGGCGCATTATCCACCCAACCTTCGCCTATTGGGTGAAGACATCCCCTGGTCGCCGAAAGTTAAATACCTGGGAGTGACCATCGACAGAAACCTGTCGATGTCCCAACACGTCGACACCGTCATTACAAAGGCACAGCTTGTGAGAACAAAGCTGCGCCCTCTGCTGTCCTCTAGACTACCAATCCGAGCAAAGCTCGGAATCTATAAAACCTATATCAGGTCACGCCTCACATTTTCGGGGCCTGCCTGGTATAACCTGACAGCAGAGTCACAGCGCAAGCGACTCCAAGCTGCGGAAAACAGATGCCTGCGAATGGCGGTCGACGCGCCCAGGTATCTAAAGAACTCCACGATCTATCGCGATCTCAAATGGAAACCAATCCATGGCTTCATAAGCAGACTCGCCACGGGCATGTTCGAGCGGGCCGACTGCTCAGCAATGCCGCATCTTCAAAACATTGCACCATTACCCCACCCAGACACGACTGTGCTGATCCGGAGGCGGCTAAAACGCCCCGCTCGGGAGCTAATATCGGCTTCCTTGAGCGGGCCGACTGCATCGGACAGAGAAGGCGAACCACCGGTCTCTCGCAGGCGGATCACTGGTCCCCTCTTTAGAGGGTCGACCAGCGGTACAGCCTCGAGACCGGGGATTTAACCCCAAAGACCGGTTCATAGTGATGAACCGCGGAGAAGATCACTATAAGGAGCCCATTGCTCCCAATAGTTCCCCCATTCCCCATACAGGGATGAGATGAAAACCCCGAGAAACGCGGTGTCGCGCGGATCGAATTCATTCGCCGCTTGGTATGCTGTGTGAGTGGATGCGTGCTATCTTGATGCATTTTAAGAGCTTTAGAGTACGTGTCATATGTAAGCCACATATCTAAACAGCAGTAGTATACATTGACTTTGAAATATGATTCCGGGTCTGAAATTCTCTCATCATGTGATAACTCATCAAAAAAACGCTTCGTTATCTTTCGTCCTTTATTTTTAAAAACAGTTGTTTCCCCCCACCCTTTTGCTAAATCTCTGGACTCATTTAGCAAACCATTAAATGAATTTTGATTTCTCATTTCGCTCAGTATATTCAAAAGATTACTTAATAAAATACTAGCTTTCTGTAAGTCATTATTTTCATGCTGTAGAACTTTAGAAACAGGATTAATGATTTCAAATAGTAAAGAAAAAAATGTTACAAGCACTAAGAAATCATAACTCTCTACAATGTTAATTATATTTTTACATTCTTCACGTTCATCTTTTTTAAATTTAGTTGGTACAAAGTTTTCATGATTAATAAATAATTCTTTTTTATCGCTAATAAAGCGTCGTTCTTTGAAGACCATCTAGTAGGGCATACCTTTTTAAGGGTGATTTTATATTTTTCAGATGAATCGTTACTCAACATTGCCTTGCGTTTTATACTGTTGCTAAAAAAAGTATATATTTTTTCTAAATTATCGGAAAAAGTCGACACTTCAATAAGATGTTTCGCAGCATCGTTTAAAATTAAATTTAATGCGTGTGCAGCACAATGAACATAATCGGCATTCGGAGCATGCTCTTTAATAAGGGCTTGTAATCCTCTATAAACACCTGACATAGCATTTGCTCCATCATAACCCTGTTCTCTACATTTAGACAAATCAATGCTATATTATTTAATCGTATTTAAAATAACAGTTTTAAGTCCTGCACTGGAATCGGATGCTGCTATGAACCCCTAAAAGGACTCACAGATTTTTAATTCTTTAGGTACATTATCATAATTTTTTGTTATCGAGATGTATCGAAAAACTACAGAAAGTTGGTCAATTTTTGACAAGTCTTGTGTTGTATCCAAAATAATTGCCAGAAATGGAGCTTTTTTAATTGCTAAAATGATATTATTCTTAACTGCGGTACCAAGCAAATTAATAATTTCATTTTGAATCATAGGGCTTAAATAATTTATTTCGCCTTTCGGTTTTAAAAGAAGTTCTTTTAAAATAGGATCATAATTATTAGACAGTAAACGTAAAATTGACATAAAATTTCCAGAATCAGAATCATAGCCTCTAAAAGGTAGATTACATGATGCTAAAGTAATTATAACATTAATAATACGATGCAATACATCTCTCCAGAATGTAATTTTACTATTGATTTCACTTTGCAATGAAGTATCGATGGTATTTCCTTGTAACCAATTATTATAAGATAGGGATGCATTAATATGCTGCTGTGAGTTTTCATGGTCAAATATACATTGCGTAAAATTGCTTCTAACGGAAACACCGTTAACCCATGCAGAGGAGTATGATTTGCTTTGACGATCTGCTAATAACCAACAGAAGTGGCAATACGGCTTGTTTAAAACATTAGAATAACATAACCATGGTCTTGGAATTTTTATGCCAGCCTTATTTAAATATGAATAATGATAGGCCGAAAAACATCGCTTTGTTTCTGAATCTTTTGGAAACGGTCCTTGTGGTTTAAATGGACCCAATTTAAAAATTATTTTCGTTCGCATTCAGTTGGACTGTCACCACAATTTTCTGTAATTATATTATAAAATTCTTCAGACGTCTTAGAATCATCGACTTGGGTTTCTTCTATTTCCGGATGGACATTTAATGGAAAATGTGCTTTAGAAGAATCTAAAAATATAATTGAATAAAATGAATACAGTAAAGATTTTTTTTAATTATTCGAAACTAGAGGACTGACGAACTAGAGACGGAATAGTGTTTAGATAAATTAAAAAAATATATGTTAAATAACGTACGATACGTAAGGTTATGAGTATTTGGTCAAAAATTCGGAATTTATTTTTTTTGTAGGCGACAGAACCTAAAAATCTTAAAGCCTAATTTATCTATTCTCCCAGCATTATAAGAAAAATGGCTTTGAAAGTAATAATCAACTACTAATAAAGAAAATCAAAGCAAAATACTTATTATTGCTCGTTACAATACGTGATCAGGTATTTTCATATATTGAAGGTTGCCATTGTTCTTTCGAAAAACAAAATTCACCCTTCGCTACTGGTAGATAAATAGGCAGTACTTTACATTGCAATCTAAATCACTCACAGAAGCTGATTGCTGAAAAAAATGAAGAAATTTTTGCATTTTTTTTATAACCTTCTTCCCCTTTTCTGTTTACTTTTTCTTTTCATAGCTCCACTGGGATATTCTCTTTTCCTTTCACTCATTTTTTTTACAAATCAAACTAATTAACCAGTAAATAATCAGAAGAACAAGATTGTATTGTATTACAATGTAATAACAGTTGAACCGGAATGAAATAATACGCGTAAACATTGCTCTTCGTGGTTTGACTCAAACGGGGAAATCCCGCAATAACCGATGTAGGATGTTGCTAACTTTTGGGCGCACGCTCACTGCAAATCCCAAGATTTCATAAACGTATAAAAATAACACGCACAAAATGCGTTTAATGTAAAATGCCCATAAACAAACTATACATGATTTGTAGACACTTTGTATACGTTTCATAGTGTGTGAAAAATCTATAGTTGTGTACGGCATTTAACATTGAAGGCTTAGCTTGTTAAACACACTTGGATTCGCAGTGCTTAACCCGGGAAAAGAAGAGATTGCTTTTTTGACTTTTGTCATTTCTGAAGTAAAAACTCTATAGGCACGTATGTCAGTTTTTTTATATGTTTTTTCTCGGGAAACACGAGATTAAGTGACATGGGGATAACATTTCACTAATTTTTGTTTACACACGTTAGGGGCCTCTGTAGCCCGGGGGCCCCGTATCATTGATACGGCTGATACGGCGGTAGCTACACCTCGCTATGCTTGGTGCGCTGTCTTTTAAGGCAGCAATCACAACGCTGACCTCAACGGGGTTAGATAAAAATAGTGCCATCGACTTGGTTGCTTTAGCTTTTTGTGCCAGGGTGGCTTCGTCTGTATTTAGCTGGTCTGGTTAGTAAGATCTTTTCGATTGATTCATCAAGGGATTCAGTAATGGTTGGTTTTAAGTTATGCAATTCTGGTGATGATGCATTAGAATTACTCATACTACACAAATCTTCAATAATCTTCCAGGTTTTCTTTATATTCCCCTTATTTTTGTTTAATTTATCTGTATAGTAATTCAGTTCTTTATGATGGCAAATTACATCAAAATTGTATTGTTGATGGTCTAGTTTAAAAAAAAATCATATACTGTTTAATGTTTTATAACATTTATTTCATCACTTCTTAGCTTTAGGTTCTTTGACTGCAGTCGGGGCCTTAGTGACATCGTCGGGGTTCTCTGCCGCATCCTTCAGTCGCTTGGCACGGATACCAACAAGTTTGGCAATAGAACGAGCCTGAAACAAAACAACTCAGGGTCAGAATGAAGGCCTATGTATGTTGGTAAAACTTGTTAATGTCTAAACTAATTTATTAATTTTCTTTGTTAAGTCTTATTACCAACCATAGAAAAATAAGCATATGATTGTTACTGAGTAATAGCAGTTCTCAATAATAATAGCATTATTTAGCTCTGCACCAATTTCAAGACTTTACATAATAATATATATTACACTCATTATATAACATGATATTATATTATAATATAATATGCAGGAATAAAGTTTTTGTTTGTCATTTTCTGTTACAATACAAATTATTTTTACTCCTAAAACTTATGAATATTAAAGTTGATAGATTAATAGCATTATTACAATCAAACAATGACAAGGACATTGAGGATGTTGAGATGCCACAATTCTGTCTCTGCATATGAGGATCATTACAGTTATACATATATCTAATTATTTTTAACACTCACATTCCTATTGTAACAAAAGCTTAGAAAGTTAACAAGTTTCATAATAATTAAATCAGTAATAACCAATCAAAAGTAAGAGGTGTATATGTATGCTGGTATTTAAATAAAATGTTTTTACACTAGATGTGGGACATTGTGGGTTGTGAAGTGATATTACATACACATAAATGATTTCGTAAAATTTTGTTTCATTAACTAAGATTATTATAAATATCTTACAATGACCTTTAAGTAACAAGGTAATGAAAATTAATGCAGGTGCAATGATTGAAAATATAATACAAGCGGCGTCAAAAAATCGCACTTCCCAGAAAATAAGTTATAAGCCTAATAAGGTGCAAACCAGTATGTTTACTCCAAACAATGTTGATATTAATTGAAAGTACATTTAATAGGCTTTTATTAAACAACAACTTAATGAATAAATGCCTTAAACTGCCGCATGTACTGTATGTTGAAGAAAATGATATCCAAATACTCATTACATAGACCACAACTTGCCGCACTTTCGTGGGCTATAAAAAGGGCAGTAAGCATCAAAATTAGGTCGTTCAACATTCAGACCTTGCAGAGAACACATGAAAACACAGAACACAAGAAAACAGCCCTACAAAATGTATACCATTGCAGATCAAGCCAATCAAATGATAGCACTACTGCAAACAGGGATGCGACAGTGTGATGTTGCTCGGCAACTGAACTTGAGCCGTTTTGCCATTCGTCCAGTACTCTAACGGTTTCAAGAGACTGGGGGCTACACCCGGAGACGAGGATCAGGAAGACGGCGCTGTACATCTGAGAGAGATGACCGTTTCTCCAATTCTGTTGAGCTGCAACAGCAGCTCCGAGGGGCTCGTTGAACCACAGTGAGCACATCTACGATTAGAAGAAGGCTGCGAGAAAGTAGTGGCCCAAAGACCAGCCATGGGTCCGAAATTAACGCCACAGCATCGTAGAGAGCGATTAAAGTTCGCTCGAGAATATCTCAACTGGGATCTCGAACACTGGAGGACCGAACTCTTCTTAGATGAGACGAGAGTATGTCTCTTCGTTAACGATAGGCGAAGGAGTCGACAGAAGGCGAAGGAGTCGACAGAAGGCGAAACGAACGATTTGCTGAAGCTTGCTTGGAGACAGTGAGACAGGGGGATCTTGCATGTTCGGCGGAATTTCAGTCGACGGCAAGACGGAACTCGTTTGCGTATCCCGGATTGGAGGTGCTCGTGGACAGGGATCACTAACCGCTCATCAGTACATAACCAAGGTGCTGGACATGCATGTATGCACTTTAATGCACAATTTTAGTATATATATATAATATAACACTATTATACATACAATGATTTAAATGTTTTGCAGTATTCATGGTGGTTAAAAAAGTGGTTGAATTGGGTGGATACATAATTGTGAAAGAACCGGCACACATAGGCCATGTTTAGTTAGTGCAGTGTGTGTGTTAGTTAGTGTAGTAGTAGCAGTGTTTAAAAGAGACTGCATAGATATGCTATAGACCTCTACTAAACCACTACTTTACTTTTTATGATTTGGCTACATGATTTGGCAATAATGATGTGAAATAGCACCCACATCTTTTACCCACCTCTACCAATCAGCAGTATGGGTTACTCAAGATGCTTTTTTTAAATTTTTAGTATCTCTAATAATTATTTTCTAGTATGCACTAGACAAAAACTTCTAGTAAATAACTAAAACAAAATATTAAAGAATCTTATCATCTCATCAAATCAGATGAAAATAAAGTTTTATTTACTTAGTACCCTAAAGAAACTAGACAGCATTTCAGTTACTAATCATAAGCTTCAAGCCATTGATTTGAATGACTAAGAACAATTACCTAACGTTTAATAGTTTATTAAAATATTAACTTCAATATCCAGCAAATAATTCACATTACCAAATAGTAGTAGTACCTCAATCTTAGATGTAAAATCCTCCTATTCTCTCATTTCTTCTTATTATGAATATTCTTATAAAGAAACATTTTTCGAAGAACTAATTTTTTATCAAGTCAATAAAATTTAAATTAAAAATTACCCCTCTGAGGTATTGATAAGCTTTGAAGTCCTTCTCTTCCTCAGTGATAGTGCGTGCAATTGACTTTGGTGCTGGCTGCTGTACTGGCATCAATGGACCACGGAGCTGTGTAGCCAACTTACGTTCTTCCTCAGTAGCTTCACCCTTCAGTACCTGAAGTGTATTAATTAATAAAATGTTGTATATATGATGAGAAAGCTCTAGTATTCAAATTAACCAAACTAAAAAATAATCATGTAATAGTTAGACAAATAAACACTTGTTCTTTTATCAAGACAAGAAAATAACACTCAACTACTTGATTGTTTCCTTTTAATGTTAAAGCATTGCTTTTTTTTTTTTTCTGAGTTCTTTCTTAATCCTTAATTGATTAATGATTTAAATTGATTTCAAATATCAAGTATTATTCACCTTCTTGCCCTTAGGGAACAGGATGAGACGGGCACGGTATTCCTTTAACCTCTGAACATTGGTTTGAAGTGACTCTACAGATTTATTACGTCTGCGAGGATCCACAGCAATGCCAATGGTTCTGGCAAAAGCAGCACTAAGACCAGCTGCCTAAAACGAAATAAAACAACACTAATAATAGTGAAACAATAATAATAATACAAAACACAGATATCATATGCACATATACTAACCCTGATTTCACGAAGAGTAAATCCACGTCCAGCACGAACCTTGGTATGATAACGAATAGTAGGACACCGCACTACTGGCCTTAATGGACCAGCAGCGGGACGTGGTGCTATGGCTTTAGCTTTCTTAATCCTGTTTTGCTTTCTACGGTGACGTCTGGCAGGTTGATTAAACCAAGTTTTAACAAATCTTTGCCAATCCTTATGGAAATGGCCATTGGGTATCATATTATTACCCTTACCCATGTTTGTAACACCAAAACTTCACCTAAAACACAAAAACACGAAATATTTTTATCGTTGTCTATAGCACTAGCAAGTAAACATAAAACTGTACAAATTCACAGTATAGCTGTAAAGATTTACAAGAATAATTTAGATTAATATTATAAACACTGACCGGTGCTAAAAAGAAGTTTCGTGAAAAGAACTTGAAGTATTTTTGACACAAGAATGTTGCCATTGTTATAATCTATTTTAGCGAAAGTATACCAGCCAATAAAATATGTACACAAAATGTCATTTGATTTCACGTTTATTTTTATATATTTATATATTAAAATTTTACACTCTTTATCAACTATTTACTAATCCCCTACTTTCTTTACTATCGCCCTTACTTTATCGCCTATTATACATTGCTGAGTCATCAAATTAAATAAGTCAAACATAACTACTTGCCTACATATGTTTTTGTAATTTTATCTAACATTTGTATCAAATCTTAAATTGTTTTTTTTTTTACCAGAATGGTTCCATTTTTCAGCAGATATATTTTCAAACGTAACTTTACAGCAGGAAGCTACTTTTAAGTTTCTCATGTAGTGTTTTTTTAAAGAATACTAGTAATTTAGGTCACTCGTTACTAGCAGTAGCGGATTAATCAAGCGCGAGGCACGTAGCAAATTCGTTCGAAGGGCCCTTGATCTGCAATGGGTCCTTAATTATTTGCCATCTATAGGTTACAATTTTGTGGGTGTTTAGTAGTACATTAGATTACTATAGGTACAGTTAGTGATTATGAGAGACAAATAAATGTGGAAAGCAATTTCAAAATTTCGGAAATATGATTCTAATGAATTATCCATTATTAATTTATAACATTGAATTTCATGAGCTTCGTTTTTCGTACTGTCAATCGCACTAGCCACATCAGTTTTGAGCAATTGAGCAATAATTCTGCATACTTATTTATTTATTGAATTCGTGCTTGGAGGACGCACTATTTGCCCCTCATACAGCTGGCATTATTATAGCTTTGTCAAAGATAGTATTCGATATCAATACTATTCTTACAGAAGAAATCTAGTAAACTTCGGGCGAGTTGCTCAGCAGTATGGCTTGCCATATCTAAGAACTCAACTAATCTATCAACTGGCCCAGATGGGCGCACTATCAGAGTAAGTTGATCTACATGCGATCTCTTAATTTCGCAAACAATTTGATGCAATTAATCAAATATATTCCTTGCACGTTGTTTCGGATAAATATGACGCGTGTCCTTTACCTTTACGAGCATAAGTTTAAATTAAATATGTGAGGCAATAAAATTTTCAAATTTAGAAAGTGATTCTATTATGCCTAAGTAATTCTCATTATGAGTTGAACCAACAATAGCAGTAGCAATAGCAAACCAATAGTTCGTTTTAAGAGCATCTGGCAATAATTTTGTTGAGTCTCAATTTGGCTTACAAGTTGAGAATCGACACACGCATTCAATTTTTGGGTTTAACAGCGAAATTATATCTTTTCTATGCGGAGTGCTATCTTCACCAAATTGTTCGCATTCTTCCAGTCATCGAACCAAATTTTCGTAAACCTCGCTGTCTTATGATGATGATTTTAACACTTCGAATCAAGCCATTTCAATTCTGCAGATTCTGTAGATTCTTCTACGCATCCACACTAAGTGTCCAGTAAGGGTGATTGCATACGTCAGACTTTTTGTAGAGCTGATTATCAAATTCTTCACATTTATACGAGCGACTTTCTGTAAAACTTGTGCGTTTACCTTATGAAATTCTGTGTTTTATTTAATTTTATTGTCTGACGATGATTGTCTTAGTAGGAAAACGTGTAACGTTTCACAGTTTTGATATACTACGTATACTATACGATACTATATGATATATTATGTACTATACGTACTGTTTTTTTTTTTTTTTTTTTTGTATTGTCTTCAGTTGTAAGCCTTTAGGCTGTATACAACCTTACGCGGTCAGTTGGTGAGCGTTAGCTCTCAACCAGGGATGGTTGTGGGGTTAGTGTTTAGGATGGTGGGAATGGGGATGGGGATGGGGATGGGAGTGGGAATGGGGATAGGGATAGGGATAGGGATAGGGTTTGGGGTTCTGTGAGAACCGTTGTGTGCGGTGGTGTGTCTTTGTTGTCTGTGTCTGCCCCTCCGTCTGGGACGGAAACGTGGGCCTCTGTGTGGTGTGTTGGTGATTGAGGAGTGTGCGGCGAGCGCAGCGATTTGTGCCTTTGTTATTTCATCGTCTGGCTCCCCGAGGACGTGCCTCGGTCGGCGCTTGCGAGTTATGGCAGATGGTATGTAGTTCGCTGCGGCTGACACTAGTGGGTTTTTGTGTGTGGTGGCAGTGTCGAAGTAAGTTTGTGAGCAGTGTTTCATGAATTGTCGGACGGTTGGCAGTCCTAGGTCTATGTGTAGGTTTTCATTGCGAATGAACCACGGGGCCCCCGTGGCTCGGCGCATGAACCTATTTTGTAGTGTTTGGAGGCGGTGTAACCTACTCGGGGAGGAATGGGCGAAGACTATGGAGGCGTAGGTCATTATGGGGCGGATACAGGTGGTGTAAAGGCGGATTTTGTTTTTGAGCGAGAGTTTGGACCTTGGGTTTAGTAGGTGGTGGAGTCTACTAAGTGCTCTCGCTGCGCGGGTACGGACTGCAGAGATGTGTTGGGAGAAGGAGAGGGTGTCGTCGAGGAAGACTCCTAGGTACTTGACCTGAGTTGTCCACGGGATAGCCTTTCCGAATAGGGTGATCGGAGAGGGCATGGGAAAGGAATATCGGGAGTTTTTATACCACCGGAATAGGATGGCTTGGCTTTTTACGGGATTCACTTCAATTCTCCATTTGGTGAACCACTTGCCAAGAGTGTTGGCTGCGGTTTGGAGAACCTTTGCGATGTTTGCAGGTGACCTGCCCGAGTAGAATAGGGCGGTGTCGTCTGCGTATAGGGCTAATTGGACTGATGCATGTTTGGGTATGTCGCTAGTGAAGAGCGAGAAAAGTAGAGGGGAGAGTACTGATCCTTGCGGGACACCGGCTCGGATCGTGCGGGGAGAGGAGAGCGTCCCTTCGAGTCTGTAGCGAAATTGGCGGTTCGTCAGGTAGTCCTTTATGATGAGTACTAGTTTGTGGGGTACTCCCATAGTGAAGAGTTTGTATAGTAGGCCATTGTGCCATACTTTATCGAACGCCTTCGCAACGTCGAAGAAGAGTGCGCCAGTTAGGAATTTACGTGGGAATCGGGAGGATATGTGTTCAACGATACGGTGGACTTGGTGAACACTGGAGTGATGGGAGCGGAAGCCAAACTGTTCATGTGGTATTAACATGTTTGATTCCGCATAGGATTTGAGACGGCTATGGATGAGTCTTTCATAGATCTTACCCATACCGTTGAGGAGGCTGATGGGGCGGTAGCTGGTGGGTTCGTTTTTGGGTTTGCCTGGCTTATCAATGCCTATGACCACAGCCTCTTTCCACTGACGTGGGAAGAGGTTGTTGGTCATTGCGGCGTTGAAGATGGCAGACATGAGGGCTATGAGGAGGGGTGGGAATAGCTTGATGACCCGGTTGGTTATTTTGTCCGGGCCAGGGGCTTTTTTCGGGTTAAGCGTGCGGATGATGTCGCACACTTCTTCGGGGGTGGTGGGAGGGACGGGGTTGTCTTCGCCTTCAGGGGTGTTGGGAGTGGGTAGTGTGGCTCTCCGTTCCACCTCGGAGTCTATCTTCGATAGGTGGTTTGGATCGACAGGGAGGGTACTGGGTGTACACTGAAGCTCGAGACTGTCTGCTAGGCATTCTGTCTTTTCATAGTCGTCGAAGGCTGGTGGAAGGTTAGGTCTGTTAAGAGGGGGCATAGGAGTAATTGTGTCTTTTAGGAGGGCGCGAGACAGCTGCCAGAAGGCAGTGTGCGAGGGCTTTAGGTTACTAAGGTGGTTGTCCCACTGTGATTGTCGGAGATTGTCAATTTCATTTTTAACGTCACGTTGGAGAGAGCGTAGTGTTAGTCGATTTTGTTCGCTCGGGTGGCGGTCGTACCTTCTGATGGCTGCGTTTTTCTCCCTAAGCAACTCACGTACGTCCACGGGGATGTGCCATCTAGAGTCGTCTCTAGCTGGCACTCTCCGGGTGCAGTCGCTAATAAGCGCCTGGACGTGGTCGTTGAGGGAGTCAATCGCAGCCTCAGTCTCCTCGGTGGTCTGTATTACGTCGGGGATGCGGTCGAGATGGGCAGATGTCGTCGACTTGAGTTTCTCTTCAAGCCGACTCCAGTCTGTGATCTCTTTTGTAGGGGGAGGCTGAGTTAAGTCCCTGTCTGTTGTGCGGGGGCGGAGTTCAAGTATGAACGGTCTGTGGTCGGAGTCTAGTTCCTCGAACACTTCTAATGAACATAGACGTAAGTTTATGTTCTTTAGGAGCGCGAGGTCGAGGATGTCAGGTCGGTGTCTGTGGTTTCCGGGATAGTGGGTAAAGTCAGTGGGGGCGATGATGTCGAAACCTAGGGTGTCTGAGATGCGATCTAGTTGTAAGCCTCTTGGGTTTGTCACCTGACAACCCCAGAGGCTGTTTTTGGCGTTGAGATCGCCTGCCAGGATGGTAGCTCCTCCTAGGTCGAGTAGGGATTGGATGTCACTTTCTAGGGCTGGAGGGGTGCCGGTTGTTTGACCGGGTGGTAGGTAGGCAGAGATGATGGTGATGGGTTGGTGTCCTGTCATGCCTATGCGACAGATCGATGCCTCAATGTTTATGAGGGGAGGAGGGTCCAAGGGGACGCAGTGTAGGGATCATTTGTAGTAAATGATGGTGCCACCGCCTGCTGATCTCTCCCTATCATTGCGGACTAACGAGTAGTTAGCAATTTTAGGGTGTCTGTGGGAGGGTTTAAGGAAGGTCTCTTGGATAAGGAAAATGTCAAGGTCGTGGTCGCGGAGGAAGATGGTAATTTCCTCGCGTTGGGTTCTTATGCCATTGGCGTTAAAACAACCTATGCGTAGGGCTTTCGGTTTGAGTCTGCCCGTTGGGTGTACGTCCATGTTAGTCGACTCTGATGTTGGCGAGTGACTCGAAGTAGGCCATGTGCTCTAGGGCGATGACTGTGATCGCCATAGGGTCGCCTAGGTTGGCTAACAATTTGGCACCGATTTCGCGCATCTCTGTGTAGTTCACAGTGACGGCAAGTTGGTGGAGGGCTTTAAGTTCCCTGTCGATTCCTGACAGAGAGGGAGTGGGTTTTGGAAGGGGTTGTGTGCGTGGTGGGGGAGGGATTTGTAGGCTGAGGAGGGAAGGTATGGCGGTGTTTGATGGGGCCTTGGGTTGGGCTGGGGGTTGTGAGACAGCATTTTTAGTGCTGTTTGGTCCCCATGGGCAGGGTTTTGTTGGTGGGGGTGCTGGTATGAAGGCGGGTTGGGTTGTGGGGGCTGATGGGCGTTGGATTGGACGTGTAGGTTTGCGGGGAGCTTTCGGACATCCTCGGTAGTTAGCGGGATGGCCGGTCTCGCCACACAGTACACATGCGGGAGGGGTGGAGCATTTGGACACGTCTTTTGGTCTGGGGCAGTCGGCTGTGGGGTGGTCCTCGAGGCACTTGACGCACCTTGGACGGGCAAAGCAGTTTCTAGACGAGTGCCCATACATTTGACACCTGTGGCATTGGGATATGATATCCCTTTTGTGTGGGGGCTCGACGTGTATGCCTGAAAGGTTACACAACGTCTTGATATTGAAAATGGCCTTGCCCGCCTCGTTGTGGTCAAGCGATACGAGGACCATGTCGTAGGGCTGTTGAGTCTTTCCCCGGACCATCCTGTGGATTTCGAGGATGGGTAGGTTGTGGGTTCGGAGGGATTCACTGATGTCCTTCAGTGGGATCTCCTTGGGGATCCCTCTGATGACTACTCGGAGTAGTCGGTCCTCCTCAAGGGTGTATGTGTGGAAAGCGACCCCTCTCTCTTTCAACATTTTTGTAAGAGAGCGGTGGTCGCGGGACGTGGGGACTGAAATTTTTATACCTTGTGGGGTGGTGCGGGCGGAGGTATATTGGATGTGCAATTCATTGCACCGGGAGGAGATTTCTGTCCATCTTTGTTTGTCGTGGACGTATAGGGGAGGGGGAGTGGGGATTTTCGGAGGTTCCTCAGGGGCTGGGGAAGGCGTGGGTGGAGGCAGGGGGGCAGATTTAGGAGATGGGGATGGGGCACGGCAGGTTGATTTGGGCGGGGCAACGCATTTGGGAGTTCTTCCCTTCCGCTTTTTGCCCGTGACGAGCTCAAACCCCTCATCGTTAGACGAGTTTGGCTCGTCTTCGGACATATCGGAGGGAGGGGAGGGAGATCTTATGGGGCTTAAGGGGCGGGGTGGGAGTATTTGGTTTACGGGCGGGTGTAACGACGGGCTGGGGCTGCGGGGGCTGCTGAGGGCTCGTGGAGGGGTATCGGGAATGAGTTTCCCGAACTTCTGCTTTAGAAGTGCGAACACTTCTTTATCCTGAAGGATGGTATGTAATATCTGCACGTTTATGATGAATGAATGTGCAGGTGGTGGTGGTGGTGGTGTCTGGTGGTCCCTCCCAACCTTGGTTGGGGGGGGAGTGGGTATGTGTGAGTTGGGTTCTCGTCTCCCCGGTTTGGCTGGCAAAGCCGGGGGGAAAGGAAAAAAGGGTACTGACCTGCGTAAGTTTGCACACAGCGGCTCACTAACACTTTTCACTAGCACTGCACTGCACTGCACTACACTACTAACTGTCTGTCACTATCACGGCAAGTCGGGCACGTTGGCGGGGCGCCAGCGTTGTACGAGCGTGCCGGCAGTGACGCGGCGGTAGCACGGACGATGCAGCGGAGGTGCGGAAGAGACGTGCGCTCAGGGCGAGCGCGCGACCGAGACTGACGACGGATGACCGACGACGACGACACTATACGTACTGTATTATATGTACTATACTATGTACTTTTTAATAGGTTTTACAAAAAAAAAATACGCTCAGGCAGATATGAGCGGGTTTAAATATGCTTGGCCCCCTTTTGACCAGGACCCGTAGCAATTGCTCGTGCACTCGTGTTAGGTGGTTAATCCGCCAATGGTCACTAGTAATCTTTTGATCAAACCTTTTCAGAATGGCTTGACGTCCATTTCTGTGACAGGTGCATTTCCTATAATCAAATATTATTTTGATTTTTCTCTCATACCTTCTTGATCCGACTCTTGATAAGAAAGTGAGGTTTCGTATGGAAATTTTTATTCTATATATATCTTTAAAAATATTCAAATTAAAAAGTTTAGTGTAAATTTTAAATCTATCTCCTTCAGATTCTGCTGCTAGAGAGGCAGAATGTCATGTTCGCAGAACTTTTACTTACATTAATATTTGTACACTTTTGCTTTTTTTTCCACTGTATGGTGAATCTAACAAAAAAAAACACAAAAAATTGCGTTGTTCTTGCTATCTATCACGAGGTAAGACAATGATCAAGTAAGCGTCCAAGTGATCGAATCATTTGACAAGTTGTTCATGTCCTATATATTAATCGACAAAATGTAACATCAATTTAATTAGTAGCAACAGTTACCGCGACGCTCCCTAGGTGGCGTTGTTGGAGTTCCTCAATCGCGCTATGGTTTCATTGCCGAGACCATCATAAAAGGGTTTATTAATTTAGATTAAACGTCTACGTTCTGGGTGCGTGGTGTGTTATTTTATTACTTAAGATACCTCTACTACCAAGCGATACATGAACATAAGGTCCTACGAGTCGGGTCGTTTTTGAAATCAACTCGAGAATTAGTAGGTAGTAAGGTGAAATTGTGGTGTGTTCCTGTGGTGCTATCTTAGAAGAAAGCAAGGGACGAGGTTGACCTAGCTGAGCGGAGCGGAACGAGTACATCGCAGCCTAGCAGAGCGGAGCAGAGCAATAAGGGAAGTGTTTAAAAAGTGATCAAAGTGAACTTAAAAAACTGTGAGTACATATTACCTTATAAATTTCGAAGTGACAGAGACTTGTAAAAATTTAACGTTAATGCATGGACTTAGAAAAATTGTGGATATTTACTTTGGACTTAGAATAATTCTACAATTATTGAGGAGACCCCGAATCTGTGCCCGATTAAGCCCAGAGTTAAAGTGCGGTTAAAACACTTAGAAAATTTTCGATACCAGACAGAAAAATAGCGTGCCTTATAAAATAAAACGTGACTTATAAAAATACAGCAATAAAAATATTTGATTTTACATATCAATTTGGTGAAATACAATCACGGAGGCACAGTTAAGACTGTTGGAAGATATTAAAAATGCATTCAGATGGGTCTTATTAACTTCAAAAAATCTCCAAAAGATAGAATAAATCAGGCATATGTGGAGTCTCGCTTGGAAATATTGGATAAACAATTTGAAGATTTTACAAGAAAACATGAAGAACTTTTGATGAAATACACGGAAGCTGAATTGGACACCACGAATTACGTTAAGAACGACGTGTTTGAGGCAGTTACGGATATTTTCATGGCTTATAAAGTGGATCTAAAGAATGCGTTACCTAATAAGTCTCAGTCTTGTAAAACGAGTGATACTTCACCAGACCGTAATCAAGCGAAAATGATGTCAGTCGCTAAATTACCTAAAATAACAATTCCTATATTTAGTGGTAAATATCAGGAGTGGTCAACTTTAAGGGATTTGTTTCTATCATTAATTGATCGAAATTAAACTCTTGATGATGTACAACGTTTACACTACTTAAGATCTCAGTTGTCAGGTGAAGCAGCATAGCTCATAAAGCACATAACCATCACGCATGCAAACTATAGCAAATGTTGGGTTCTGTTAAACAGTCGTTATGATAATAAGAGATTCTTGACTAATTGTATTCTCAAGCGCTTACTTAACCAAAAACAAATGATGTGTGAGTCATCTATAGCTCTCAAGGAGCTTTTAGATACGACAACCGATTGTTTACACGAGTTGTCGAGTCTAGGGGTACAGGTAGATGCTTGGGACATTATTGTTATTTATTTGATTAGCTCCAAGTTGGACGTTGAGACTCGGAAGCAGTAGGAGTTGCAGGTAAGTCAATCTTGCGATGAACTTCCTACCTTCAAAATCTTTCGGGACTTCTTGGAAAAACCCTTTTGGGCGTTGAAATTTATAGAACCGCAGAGTAGTACTAAAGCATTTCATATAGTATCAAAATTATCATGTCCATATTGTGCCGAGGAGCATCTTTTGTGTCATTGCAAAGAGTGACAAAAATTATTCAAGAGACCGTCGATCAGCGTCATCAAATAACTAAAGCTCATGGTTTGTGTTTTAATTGCCTTTGCTCAAGTCATCTTAATATTAATTGACGAATGAATGTTAAATGTAGAATTTGTAATAGAAAGCACCATACTCTCTTGCATTCAAAAACGGATTCAGATGTGGAAGCGAGCTCTTCCACGTCACCAATTACCACAAAAAAGGAAACAAAGCAGAACGAGGCCACAGCTGAACCCCATATTTCAACCCATTTCGCGAAAAATGTACACGTGTCACATATTCAGGTTTTACTGGCTACAGCTGTGATTAAGGCTAGATCGAGAAATGGGTATTCTCAAGTTTTAAGAGCCCTATTAGACCAGGGTTCTCAAGCTTCTTTTATCACGGAATCTGCAGTTCAGTTATTGAAGTTAAAAAAGATAGCGGTTAAAACTACTATCTCAGGTTTGGGTGGAGGTCAGAGCGACCTAACTTCAAAATATATTGTTCAAGTAAATATTCAATCATTACTTGATCCTGACTTCACTTTTCAAATAAAAGCTTATGTGCTGAGTAGGGTAACGTCTATTTTACCTGAAAGGAAGTTTTTATTGGTGGATTGGCCAGAGCTTCATAGTATTGACTTTGCTGATCCCAATTTCAATAAGCCTAGCAAAATTGATAACCTGGCCTGATTGGTTCGGTAGCCTATACCAAAGTTTTGAAAGAAGGCTTAATTAAGGACCCTAGAGGTAAAACAATGGCTCAAGATACTTACCTTGGCTGGATTGTATCGTTAGAAGTCACCGGTGAAGATGGAGTACAGTGTTATCATAATGTAATACTAAACAGCATGCTAAAAAAAATACTAAAAAATTCTGGGAATTGGAGGCAGAGCCAACATGCTCTGAAAGGTCAATTCTTAGTCCTGAAGAGCAAGCATGTGAATATTACTTTGCGTCTAGTACGGGCAAGGATGAAGGTGGTCGCTACATAGTGAAGCTGCCATTTCGGTCTAGTAAATCACCCTGTAATACAAAGGAAATAGCATTAAAAAGGTTGCATAGTCTTGAAAGGAAGCTATCAAAAAATAGTGAGCTGAAAAGACAATATACCTCAGTAATAAAGGAGTATTTATTACTAGGTCATATGGAAGAGATTTCCAATGAAGAGGAAAAGCATAAAATTGGTGCTGTTTACTTACCTCATCATGCTGTAATCCGCGAAGATAAGTCGACCACAAAATTAAGAGTGGTATTTGACGCGTCAGCCAAAGGATCTGATGGTGTTTCCTTAAATGACACTTTAATGGTTGGGCCACTCTTACAAGCTGACATACAGTTATGCGGTGGCGACAGCATCCAGTATGTCTGGCAGCTGATATCATAAAAATGTATCGGCAAGTGAAGGTAGCTGATCAACACGTGGACTTTCAAAGGATTTTATGGCGATCTCGCCATAGTCAGCCAAGACTTCCATTCTGATATAAAGGAATATTGGCTTTTGAGAGTTACATTTGGGAAATCTAGCGCACCTTACCTGGCAGTGAAGGCTTTGCAGCAAACCGCTAGCGATGAAGGCAAATCATATCCATACGCCGCTAGTAGAGTCATGACAGATTTTTATATGGATGATCTAATGACGGGTTGTCAGACTGAAGAAGAAGCTGTAAAAATATATCATGAGTTTAATGAGCTATTAAATAAAACAGGTTTCACTTTACAAAAATGGACAAGTAACCGGGAGGAGTTGCTAAAACAGATAGAACTGGATACTGGAGAAAATCTGGAAATAAAGGAAGATGAAACTACTAAAATTTTAGGCCTTAAGTGGAATCGAAATTCAGATGAATTCCATTACACTGTAAACTTAGCTCATTCAACCTTGCCGCCGTCTGCATTGGAGATATCACGTTTATACGACCCACTAGGTTGGATTGCACCATGCATAATTACCGCAAAAATCTTCATCCAAAAACTGCTAATCGCTGGTTTGGATTGGGATGAGGAACTATCCAAGGAGCTTCTAACTGAGTGGCAGTCGTATCGTCGTGAGTTGCAAACACTCAATAATTTTAGAATTCCAAGATGGCTGCAAAGAAAAGCCGATGATCAAACGGTGGAATTACATGGTTTCTCTGATGCGTCAGCATACGCCGCGGTTATTTATGTCAGAGTTATCGATACTGAAGGTCGAATCCACTGTTATCTGGTAACTGCTAAAACGAAGGTGGCTCCAATAAAACAAATTTCTATACCACGTCTGGAGCTATGTGGAGCAGTTTTAGTAACTAAATTACTTTTAGAAGTGGCTCGTGTTTTGCATATTCAAAAATCTAACTTACATGCATGGACAGATTCAACGGTCGTGCTCGCTTGGTTGAGCGATCATCCCAGTCGTTGGAAAACTTTCATCGCAAACCGGACTTCGGAAATCCTTAGCTTCCTCGACTCCACTCAATGGCAGTATGTTGACACAAAAAACAATCCAGCTGATATTGCTTCGAGGGGTACGACATCAACATCTCTGTTAAATGATTCGGTTTGAAAGTATGGACCGTCGTGGTTGCTGGCTGATACCATAGAATACTGCAGACCTAAAGCTATAATGACTAAACTGGAACTAAGGTCTGTCAAAATTCATGCAACACAGGTAGTCGACAATCCGACTGAATTGATTTTGGTCTAGGTTTTCATCGTTCTGCAGATTAATAAGGTCGCTGACCTATTGTAGACGATTTCTGAAACTCAAGGTCGCCAAAGTATTACATACGGAAGTTACCATCTTACCTTACAGCTACGGAGATCGCAGACACCATACATTGTTGTCTCAAGCAATGTCAAATGGTGTGGTTTGAGACACAAATAAACGCAATCAAAGCAGGTATAGACGTCAGCAAAGGCAGTGGTTTGTTTTCTTTGAATCCTTATCTTGATGATAAGGACTTGATGAGAGTGGGAGGTAGAATCCAAAATTCACAATTAGATGATGAAATGAAGCATCCCATTATAGTTCCTTATCAATCTCATTTGACAAAATTGCTCATATCGGACGTTCATGAACGTGTACTGCATGGTGGACCCCAGTTAAAACTAAATTTTCTTCGGTCAAAATACTCGATTGTTCGAGGGAAGAATTTGATTGAGGCTCATATCCGCGACTGTGTACCATGTATTCGTCACGCAGCTGTTACAAAAAACCAATTGATGGGGCAGTTGCCGTCATGCAACTTCAACAAACTTTCCTCAATTCAGGCGTCGATTACGCGGGTCCGATTTAAATTAGAACAGCTAACGGTCGCGGACATAAGTCATATAAGGGTTACATATGTCTTTTTGTGTGCATGACAACCCGTGCTGTGCATATAGAAGCGGTCTCTGATTTGACCTCTGAAGGCTTCCTTTCAGCCTTTAAACGGTTTGTAGCCAGACGTGGTCACTGCAGTCATCTTTACAGTGACAATGGCACAAACTTCGTAGGAGCTTCAAAAGAGCTTAATGCAATGTTCCGCGATGAATGTGCTGCTCTTTCTCAAGAAATTGCATCTATATTGGCCAACAGTGGAACAGAATGGCATTTCATCCCAGCTTATTCTCCTAACTTCGTAGGTCTCTGGGAAGCTGGAATAAAAAGCACTAAACATCACCTCAGACGGGTGATTGGTGAATCTACTTTGACTTTTGAAGAGTTGAGTACTGTTTTAACACAAATAGAGGCATGTCTGAATTCCAGACCTCTATCACAGATGAGTGCGAACTCAACAGATCCAAATCCTTTGACACCGGGACATTTCTTGGTAGGTCAGCCACTGGTGACAGCACCAGATTATAATTATGAGAATGCGACAGCCAGTAGCTTGAGACGTTGGCAGTTAACACAGAGAATGAGTCTTTCTGGAAACGTTGGTCTCAGGAGTATTTAACAATGTTTTTTCAATGACACAAGTGGGCTAAACGTATCCGCGATCCAAAGGTTGTGGATATTGTTCTCGTAAAAGAAGATAATTTACCCCCTGCCAAATGGTTATATGGGAGGGTAGTGGAACTACACCCTGGTACAGATAATTTAGTTACCCTGCAGTGTAAGGACTACCGAGTCAAGCGTCCAACTTCTAAATTATGCATCTTGCCTGTAAATAATGAATAAGCATTATGTAAGTTTTTTTTGCTTTATTTCTAATTGTTTTTATATACAGTCCACTCAAATAGTAAGCCAGAAGGTAACAATTATTATATTAACTTGTATGTAACCCTAATATTGTGGCGAGTAATGTAATGAATATTGTAAACGAATTAAATTGTAAACATAATTGAATATTGTAAACGCCGATCACGAAGGTTGTTCGTGCTTTTTTCTTGTAAGTACCCTTAGTTACCTCATGGTGGGCCTAGAAAGACTAGGTCCTTGGTGGGCGGAATGTTCATGTCCTATATATTAATCGACAAAATGTAACATCAATCTAATTAGTAGCAACAGTTACCGCGACGCTCCCTAGGTGGCATTGTTGGAGTTTCTGAATCGCGCTATGGTTTCATTGCCGAGACAATCATAAAAGGGTTTATTCATTTAGATTAAATTGGTGGTGTGTTATTTTATTGCTTAAGATACCTCTACTACCAAGCGAAACATGAACACAAGTCATGATCCGATCACTGATCGACACACACCCGATTTGTAGGTTGTGATCAAATATCTGTGATTTGGTTAATCGCGATCAACTCAGGTCTATTTTAAATAGAAATCTGTGTAACGCTTATAATGCAGAATCAGAAAATATAACAGTTTCGTTTAATTTCTTAGAAATTCCGTTCTTAATGGCTTTAAAAACTGCTGAGCATTCTTCTGTAAAAGCTTAAGTTTCAGAAGGATTAAAATTTTTAATTAATTACATATTGTGAATGAAGCATTCCCTAACCAACATGACCCGTAGTAGAATGTTTCGAAGCGTATGTAAAAATATAATTATAGTCTTTCCATAACTTCTCTCTAACACAATTGAATATAATATTTGCCTGGGGATCGTCCTTTCCAATACCTATTTCCGAATCGATACGATCTTCAAACCTTCAAGAAAAGAACGTACTCCTACCTAAAAAGCCGGCAACGCACTTGTGACTCTTGAGTTGCGGGTGTTCATGGGCGGCGGTAGTCACTTACCATCAGGTGACCCGTCTGCTCGTTTGCCCCATGACACACGGACCCAAAAAAGGATAAGGGGACTCCACTTTGCCTGATGGAAAGCAATAAAGTGGTGGTCACCATCCTCATTGCTTGTCTAGTCAATACAGCATGGTGAACCACAATATGGCGGCCTGGTGAGATGCCTTTTCACGCAATGCTTAAGAGACCCGGGATCACAGTGGAAAAGGAACTCGTGCACTGGTATTGAATTCCAGGCTTTCCCCGATCGGCACAGGAAAGAAAAGCCAAACCGTTTAGTTCGGTAGCATATTTTCGACTCTCAAACGGTGACTCCTCAGGCCTTCACGTGTAGTCCTGTAGAGGAAGGTAGAAAGCGGGACCATTTGTAAGAGCTCGTCAGAACACTTTCCGTGATGTAGCCGATAGGGGACTGCCATAGAGGCGACATCTCTTCGCAACTGCAGAGGCTCAAGAGACTGGGTGACCTCAGGACAGTCAATAATATGGACTTCGCGCCACTGCAATCGATCGAGAGCGTCAAGCAAATACTACGCAAATATAGCCTTCCCAAAAATGAGAGCAGTACTCCTCGCAGGAGCGAACCTGGGTCTTGTATATAAGACACAGTTGCTCGGGCGAGAAGAACCGTCTCACCTTGTTCAATACGCTGTTTCCGCGAGGCCGCTCTAATTGAGACGCTTTCGATGTAATCGTGCGGGTTGAGATCCCGGCATATGTCTATACCCAGGATACTAAGCCTATCCTGCAGTGGCAGTTGAGTGTTCTGAAGAGTAGGAAGGGGAAGGAATGGATACTTTTGTTAGAAAACACGCACGCCTCTGTTTTCTTGGCGCTGAACTCGACCAGATTCTCACAATCCCATTGGGAAATGCGGCTTAAGACCCGGTCGAGCTCAGCGACAAGCTCCTGTCGTTTTCCCTCAACGTCTGCCAGCTTGGTAGCAGGATGTCCAAAATATCGCCCATGTACTGTGCTGTTGTCTAAATAACAATGTATATTGCAGAAGGAACAGCATAGGCGATAGGACGGAGCCCTGAGGTACACCAGCGCTAACTTCCTGGAAGTCAGAGGCCGCGCCGTCGCAGAGAACCCTAATGCGGCGCTTGTAGAGGAAGGCAGCAACCCAGTTGCAGAGTTTTGAAGGCAGACCAATGAAAATGCGCTGAGCGTCTGCTCTGATGTAAGCCCTCTTGCATTCCCTAGTGGCTTTGTTAAGTGCTGCTTTTAGGCGATCAATGTCTGGGTCATAATGAACGCGGGCCTGGGTCCATGCGCGATAGGCCAACTACTTTTGGTGCAACAGCACGGGTGTACTCGCGATTGAACCAGGGATGGGTCTTCATGTTTGCGAGTTCAGTGTAGGGGATATAATACTTTATACCGACAGTGGTTTCGTCAGCCATGGCACATGCACTTTGCGACAAATCCCTGTCTTTAAAACAGCGTTGAGCCCACAGGGTGGATGCAAAATAATCCCGCATTCCATCCCAGTCTGCTGGCGAGTAGTGCCATAACGGCCGCCTTGTTACCACAGGTCGTGGAGGGTAACAAGAGGCACTGAGGTGGACACCAGGCAGTGGTCGCAGGATCCCAGAGGGGCGAGAAGCGATACGCTGTACTGCGCTGTGTGATTAGTCAGCAGTAGGTCCAGCAAAGAGGGCGCTTGACCCGATATGTCTGGTGGGCTGGAATACCAGTCGGGTAATGTCATGCGTGAGAGCAAATTAATGGGCAGTTCGACCAGCGTGGCCAGTTTTGAAAGATCCTAGCCAGGACTCATGGTGGGCGTTACAATCTCCTAAAAACACAAGTTCGGCTGTCGAGAACTGCTCCTGCGCTTTATCCACTGCTTGACTCAGGCGTTGACTCAAAGAGTCGAGTTGTCTCGGACTCTCCGAAAATCCACGTGGAGCCAAAGGATGGAGAAGGATGTCTTCTAGGCAGTGCAGACGGCGATAACAAACATCCCGCCCTGACGAAAAGACATACCCCAGCGCTCGCGAGGAAGTACTCCTCGAGCACCTAGCTGGAAAGGAAAAGCTGAGGCGCTGAGGTTTGCATGGAGTCCACGTATGTTAGTGAACTCCACCTCAAAAAGCGGGTTGTTGGGAGAGGGGGATGCCGCTGTAAAACCACTTTACTTTCTTTGTGCTGCCATGATAGAAGGGGAAGAGGGCGTAAAAGGCATGATAGTCATCGTGAGTGTAAACTGAGACTCAAAATGCTGTGTCATCATGTAACGGTTACCGAACCGTCGGACGGAAGGGCCCCCGTACCCTCCAGGAAGTGGTCGCCGGGTCCCACCATCCGGTGGGATTCCCACCAAAATGGGAGTGTTCTGATGAGCTCTTCTAATTGGTCCCACCTTCTCCCTTCCTCTATAGGACTACCCGTGCTGGCCTGAGGAGTCACCGTTTAAGAGTCGAAAATATACGGTTTGGCTCTTCTTTCCTGTGCCGATCGGTAAAAGCCTGGAATTCTCTACCAGCGCACGTCTTTCCTTCCCACTTTGATCCCGGGTCTTTTAGGCGGGGCGTGAAAAAGCATCTCACCAGGCCGCCATAGTGTGGGTGCATCTCACCATGCTGCATTGACTAGACATGCAATGAGGATGGTGACCACCACTCTTTGACTCCAGATATTGCTTTCCATCAGGCAAAGTGGAGTCACTATAGTAGGCTATTAAAAAAAAAATGTTTGCTTAAGATTCATAATTGTTTTGCGCAAGTATGATCACGTTTCAGAAGTTCGTAAAAAACTCGAGTGGTTACCCATACGTCTTCGCCAGAATACTCACGTAATTTCTTTATTTTATAATATATTGTTTAAACCTTCAGCACCTTCCTATTTTAAGGGACGCTTAAAGTTCCTTCATGTTTCACATACTAGATTCTTAAGATCGTCAGGACACCTATAGTTAAAAATGCCTTTGAATTCCACAACATTGTTGATAAATCCTTCACCGTTGTTACAACACGGCTGTTGAATGCACTAACTCTCGACATTAGAAAAGTCTAAACCATACCATCCTTTAAACCATTTTTGAAGTGCCACTTTTTAAATTCAGAATTATGTGATTAACTAGCTGTCAAACTGTTTTCATTTTATTGTGTCATGTAAGTAATATTAGATTATTATTATTATTCATATATATATATATGTATATTCGTATAATCTTGCGTATAATCTTTCTATTTTTAAGCATATATCATCAATATGGGCCTTCCAATTACAGTTTGTCTATAATTACGCCTAAAAAATGTGTGCTATTTATCTCTTCAATGTTTTCATTTTCATATTCAATTTGTAGTTTCGGTCGCTTACTATTGTAAAACTGGAATTATACCATTTTTGTTTTACCTTTGTTATTAGATTTTAACCATGAAATTACTACTTTTAGTGACAAATTTATCTCAGCATATACTCACAGGCACAATTAACCACCCACCTTGTATTTCTTTCAATTTTCAGTAGTCGGAAAATTTTGACCACATTTGATGGAAGTTATGTTAAAAGCAGCCATTAAGGATAAATAAAATCACAAAAGTCTTTAAACAAAACCGTTTAATAAAAAAAAATATGCCAAAAATCGATTTTGCAAAAAATTTGCATGAAAATGTGATGACTTTAATTTTGAAAAAAATCGTCCGCTTTCTTTTTATTTAAATTTTAATAATGAGTATTACTACCTCGGGCCCTGATGACTTCTTGTAGTCGGTTTGGATATTATGCCACTCCTCTATCGCAGCCGCCTTGAGCTCTTGTAAGGTCGCAGGGGCTGATATTCTTGCTCGAATACGTCTTTTTAGGTTGTCCCAAATGTGCTCAATTGGGTTAAGATCGGGACTGCGTGACGGCCATGGCAAAACTTAAATCCCGACCTCATCGAGGTATTGAGTGACGGATCTTGCGGTATGGCATCGAGCATTGTCGTGCATTAATTTAAAGTTTTCACCAATAAATGGTGCGAAAGGTATGACGTGGTCTTGTAAGACTTCCTCCACGTATCTTTGAGCAGTCACACTGCCTCTATCAAACACCACTATATCGGTACGAGCCTCGTAAGAGATACCTCCCCAAACCATTATGGATCCTCCCTGATAACCCACGGTTTCGATTATTGCACATGGAGCAAACCGTTTATTTTGGCGCCTATAAACACGCTGACGTCCATCTGGACCCCTTAAGGCTATTCTACTCTCATCTGAGAACAGTACGTTCTTCCATTGTTCCGTAGTCCAGTCAGCATATTCTCTTGCAAAGGCAAGTCTTGCTCTACAATGCTGTGCAAGCAGCTGTGGACCGCGAGCTGGACGAAAAGCTCTCAGATTCCTTTCAGCCAGTCTTCTTCTTATCGTACGTTCACTTACAGTGACATTTCTCACCTCAAACAGACGTGTGCGCGCTTCAGTAGCGGTGCAAAAGCGATTTCTTAGCACGTTACTGACAACAAAGCGGTCATCCAGAGCCGAGGTGCACCGATGTCGGCCTTGACCTGGCCTTCTCGTGTATGAACCAGTCTCCCGAAAGCGTCTGATGGCATCCCGCACTGTAGTTCGAGGTACACCAAGCGTACGAGCGATGCGACGTTGGCTATACCCAGCGTCAGCTAAAGTCACTGCCCTAGCAGCACCAGTTGCAGTTCGGTTCGTTCAGTTCGGTCATGTGCATCCAGTGGCATTTTTTTCAGTCCCAAAATATAATCGTACACTAAAAACTCAAATTAAACAATGCTCGTACACGATAGCAGACAAGAACAAGAAATGTAATCAATGTAACGTTACTGCAACAATGTCAAACAGAGACTAAATTCTAAAAACGCTTCGGCGATACAAGTTTAAGGGTCGAAATAAGGGTTTTAAGTGTTTAGTTTATTGCTAAAGTACCCACTTAACTAAAAACAAAACAGTAGATAAGCCACAGTTAACATAAACAAACGAAAAATATAGGTGGGCGGTTAATTGTGCCTGTGATACATATGTGTGAAATTAAACTTGGTAGATCGTTTATATAAATAAAAACAAAAGAGGCCCTAATATGCTGCCCTGTGGCATAATATAGTTGTTTTGACGATATGAAGATCTATGTGTAGTTTTTTGGTGAGCGGATAGTTTCGATATCGCCACCGAAACGCAGAAAAGGAAAAAACTTTCGGGAGTGCAATTTCGAAAGCAAAAACGAGAAAAAGAGGTACACAAAGAAAAAATGGCTGGTTCTTTACTGAAATTTAAAGCAAACCAGAAAATAAGGAAACGGCATGACAAGAAAATATGGATTTGACTTTATCAAATCAAGATGCTATGGACGTAACTGAAGAAAACGATATATGTTCTTCGGAAGGAGCGTCAAGTAAAACAAGAGAAGGTACTACTGAAGGACTTGTAAGCAGTTTATCTTCAACAATAATATGTACCAATTTAGATTGTGGTGATGTTCCCGGATTGTGGCCTGCCAGTCTGACTATTGATCTTGTTAGTATTTTGGTTAATCGTGGTTCCGTACACACGTCCAACTACAACTTTCCTATAAATGACCACGGAAGAAAATTTACAGAGAATTATTACAATAGATATCTACCCAATGGAGAAAAAATTAACAGAGAATGGCTTGTTTACTCTATTTCGAAGGATTCAGTCTATTACATTTGGTAAATCTGTTAGTAGTTTGTCTGCTTTGAACGGGTTTTCTGATTGGCAACATTTATCATTAACATTGAAAAAACATGAAACAAGTGATTCCCACAATGAAAATGTGAAATCTTGGGTGCAACTGAATAATATGTTAAAAATAAAACTACTGTTAATAAAATGCAACTGAGGCTATTAGAATAGAAAAAAAATACAATGATGTGATGTATTAGAATGAGCCACAGGCGTAATTAAGTTTTTAACTCATCAGTCTGGCTTTCCGAGGGTCATCAAAAACATGACAATGGTAATTTTTTTTTTTTTTTAAAAGGACAACTCCCGCACTAGGATTAATTCCTGTGTCGCGGGGACTTTACAAACATACAAGCTACGGACACAAAGAACACCCAGACTCAGAACAACAATTTGAGGATGACGCAAAGTGTTGTCCCGTGCGGGGATCGAACCCACAACACTCGACGCGGCAGTGTAGTGGCGAGGTGACCACTTAAACCGCTCCGCCATCCGTGCAGACAAAAAAAAGCAATCGAAATGATAGCATCCTTTGATTCGGTCATGTGGGAACATATTCGTAGAATTCAATCCTCAAAATCAGATTCAAATCGTATGAATCATTATATTTCCAGCAGCAGCTAACAAAAAATATTTAATGCTTTGCTGGAAATATCTAGTGATTCGTCGAAATGGGATTGTGCTACATCTCACAAATCTTTCCTTGCTGTAGGCATCCAAAATAATAGATTTATTTGCTTATTTGGTTCGATATTTTAAACGAAATTAATGCTCTGAGCAAAATGATGCCCTGTGGAGACAATGAATACTCCAATTTGATTAAATTTGTTAAATAAGTTAATATTGATTGATAAGTTCACCGAATATCGTATGGCTGAACACTTTGAAACGGTGTTCGGGCCACATTGGATGCTTCTGCTAACAATCAGAAGCATCCAAAGTGGCTCATGAACTTAACGTAGTAACAGATTTCCCATCAATTAATACAATTCGTCCAAGAAAAAAAAAGTTTTAGTAGATCCCATAGAGTAGTTTTATTTTAGAATCCTAGATCAGAAAATAACTTCTTTTATTCCAATGATGAGTTAATGAAACATTTTAAAAATTTAAATCTGAAACTTAAAGATGATTAACAAGTAGTGAATCAGATATTTACGGTATTGATTTATTTAATGAAATCATTGCATTAAAGTTACATTTTGCAGAAAACCAGTCTAATGATCCACAAACCCTATTACAATATTTTTTGACTAATTATTTAATTTCAACATTTCCGAACACAGCGATAGCGCTAAGAATATTACTTACACCAGTATTTCAGTGTTAGAAATACTGGGTACATTCCTTTAAGGTATTAACGCTCTTAACGCTATAATTTGTACTGGAAGCGTCGTATTGGAGGCATACTTAAAGTGTACGTTTAGAAGTATTTTGAAACCTGGTTTCTGTACCGGGTATTTGACGATACCCATACCTTGAAGGCCGGGTACAGGTTTGTAAGTATGTCTCATCCCTAGTTGCATCTGGTAAAAGATCCTTTTCAAAATTATCAAAAACTATTTAAGATCAACAATGGTAGCAATTCTGCTATTACAAAACTCACTAAACTAGACTAAAAATCACTAAACATTTATTTAGTTCTACCAATTGATTGTTTAATATTATGAAGACGCAAGATTAAACTTATTTTAGTTGATCAGAACCAAAATTGGTTGAGTTACTTACCTTATTCAAGTTTGATGTAACATCAAAATACCATATAATCTATTCGAAATCTCTTAACCTTAGAGAATTTTAGCTTAATGAGGTACGCAACCGAATCGGCACCAATGCTTTAGCAAACACTAAGCTATTAAGCTATAGTTTCAATTGAACATGAAATTTTAGAGAGTTTGAATACAAGGAAGTTAATAGAAGATTACGCAAATATAACGGCAAGAAAAGTTAAATTTTTGTTAATAAATATTTAAGCATATAGTTTTATACATCAGTAAAAAAACTAATAAGTACTTAATTCATTAAAAGTTTAACCTTCATTGTTTTTCTTTTTTCCACCATAGTGAGAAAACATTAATAATCCTCTTTTTTTTGACAAAACTAAGAAATAGTCGTAGGGCGGCGGCATGATCGGTATTGCACGCGGGCGACGAAATGCAGTCGAGACGAAACACGACGCCTTGCCTGACTACCGACACTGAGCATTTAATTATAACGACTACAGACACAGCTTTTTTTTAACAGCCGTTGGCTAATTTTAGAGTGGATCCCCAAGTCATTTGCATAAGCTTTGGCAAATGCAAATGACTTGGGGATCCACTCCTTGCTTGGGGATTTCAAAATGATTATAGCTGCAATTGGATGAGGAATTTAGTTTTCCCTTTCTCTTTAACATCTTTTACCCTATTCAGATAGAAAAAACTGAACCAATTTAGATGAATTTTCTTAGAGGTAGACTGGGACCATTAGGAGTCAATTTTTTTTTATGCAATATAGAAAAGAGAGCCTTGAATACTGTAATATAGTGGATGAAAAAAAACCCTTAGAGGTTCTACAGACAACCAGATAGCAGACAGATAGCAACTAAATAAAGCAAAATTAAACATAGGACTTGAAAATGAGCAATGAGTTACTAATATATAAACTGTATTTCTATTTATATTACAAATAAACAATAATTTATAATATAAATAACAAACAAAAACAGTTCATGAACTAAAGATATATTTCCAACCAATAAAAACACTTTACACAGTGACATAAAATTAGAATAATGCAGTATTTGTAATCAGTGAATACATAGTGTAAATCTTCTTATTGCAGAACTAAACCAATTTTATTAGGTGTCATACTTGGACATCTCCAATTGTATAAATAATATTGCAGGTTTCCATCCCCAATCCCAAATTTAAGGGGTTCCAAGAACTCCTTATTATCCATAAGATCTAAAGAATTAAATACATCAAAGCCTGAGTTTTTGGCAGTAATTAATGCATCTAGCATTAAGTCTATCCATGGTGTCTTAGTAGATACATTGTAAAATGAATATGCAGCTTTGAGTGTTTTATGTACAGGATGGTATACCACAGTAGAAGGTAATGTATAATAACTTACAAAGTCTGTAATGCTACCATCAGCAGCTTCCACAATAAAGCTATCAATTATACCCGCCTGTGGTAAAAACCAATGCTTGAAGTCTTCCTCTGAAAATATAGGAGCCAAATCAAATTTTTTCAAATAATCATTTAAAAGTTTAACTACATTTTCAATGTCATGAACTTCCATCTTACGAAATCCTGAAGTTTTTGGATGGTCAGGAAGTTTAAACAATTTCAATGTTCTCTGCATAGTCATATTCCTAGATAAGTGACTGAACTTAATATCAATTAACTTCTTTGGATTAAGTGATCTATGCCAATAACGGCAGCTGGCTATAGGTTTAGGTAAAACAATTCCAGCTGTGTAGACACCTTGAAATATCCCAGTAAGATTAACTCTACGAGTTATTTCTCGAATTAAAACTGGAGCTACTCTCTTAGCACGTAGCTTTTTATGCACACACAAAAAGTTGATCTCAACAACTGTTTGTACATGGTCATATATTCGCAACTGAGCTGGAATGGCAGATATAAACCCAACCAATCTACCTGACTTTACAACTCGTACACCACAATGCCATTCCATCTTCCAGCCAGGAGGTTGTAGGGCCCACTTCAAAAAATCTGTTTGATAATCAAAACGAAACATGCAATCGTCATCTTCAACATAATTCTCATTAAGCAGAGTATAAAGTTCTTTTAACACCAATGGCTCATTCAAGTTTAAGGTGTCCCATTGGAATCCATCCGGCAAAGTATAAGGCTCAGATCTTATTTCTTCAGGAATCTTCGGAGGCTCTATAGGTTCGTTAGAAATAATTTTCTCATCCATTTTTGGTACAGGTTGAGTTGACCAAAATTGATACGATTTGTGTAAAGCCTCTTCAGTCGTTTTAGCAGGTTTTTGTTGCAAATTAAGCACTTCCATTGCCATTTTCAAGTCCTTGAGAGATATATTTTGATGAACATCACTTGAATTGGAACCAGTGACTAAACCATCAGGCAAGGTTGGTACGCCGTGGTCGCCATCTCCACCGCTACGCTTTTTCTTGTTTTTACTTTTCTTCTTCTGATGTTTTTCTTCATTATCTTTGTTAAAGTCACTAGACTGAGTTGCTTTGGTGTCTTCCATTGTCTACACAAATTATATATTGAATTGTAAGTTAATTTGCCTACATAAAATTTCAATCATTCACTTCACTGGGAAGGGAATCCTTATCTATGATAAAATGTAACTCCATTAGTTTATGAACTTAGCTTTAGGATATTGGGCTTTTAGTTTAATCCTCATAATAGTCTGTCTATAAAATTGTTGTCTATAACAGTTTTTTTTTATTTTAGGCTTCTCTTATCTTTTGTGAAAGATCAGATAACGTCAGTAACAGATACAAACTCTTTTCACATAAAAAAGTAAAAGCAATTTAATGTTAAACGAGAGAAATAATTCCAAAATACTACTATTAATGCTTATCGATTTCAGTAGCATTATTTAGTTTTTAGGTATTTATCAACAGAAATATACAGTTAAAAATAATCACAAATATTACTGTTTTGCATTCCAACATAATAGGTACTGTGTTGAATAAAACACACACCGCTGATATAAAGAAAGCTGTTGTGAAAATGCACTATAACTCATTTCATCTCTAGTTGAAACGTACTATCTTATTAACTTGTTTTTCAACAAAATTAATGTAAAATTATAAGAGATCAGTTTAAAATAATAAGGAATTTTAATTTTTATAACAATTTACAATGAAAAGAAGAAGCTAAATAATATATTGGAAAAATTGGTACGTAAAAAAACAACATTATGCACATAACATATAATATAACATATCTATAACATAACATATCTGCTTTAAGTACTGGAAGACAGTAGAACTTTTAAAAGTCTCTATCATTTTCAAGTTATCGCTGTCTAGTATTTCCTGAAGAAGTCAATCCGCAATCACCAACCATACTGTATGAGTACTAGTATCTGTTTCAGATCTAAATTTAGGCAACATACTAATTTCATCACCATAGTTTACATTTTGTGGGCTGATATTCAGTAATACTAGGTCATGTATTCTACGCCCTGAGGCCAATAGGAGAGTTAATGTTGTCCTTCTAGCCATGTGAAATAACGAAAAAGTTCTAGCCAGTTACATAAAGTTTTTGTATATCATACTGGTAACTTTTTGGACTGGCAAGAGAAATGGCCCCTTTAAAATAGTTTAAAATCTGATGTCCTAAGATTTTTTTTAAATGTCTATGTCTGATGTGGCACAATATGTAGATATTGCTGACTTGTGTAAAATAATTGTTTTATAAGCTAATGTGTACTCTAAAAATAATTCAGCTAAAATTCTAGCAACCTCTTGCAATTTAAGATTTACGTTGTGAATATTGCATCATGCTAACCCTTCTTTGTAATGAGGCATAATATGTATGCTGTTAAGGTAGAAGTCCGCAAACTACCGTTTATCAGACCTTGATCACCTCTGGACCAATGGATTACCTGGCAAGACACCCCTAGTCTTCCAAACAATTTGTCCAACTGTGGAGGGTGGTTGGCTATTGTAAGATCTAACACCTTTCGCAGGTTCTCTATTGGCAGGGGCTCTACTTGGGTTTGAGCTCGCACGTGGTCCACTGTGGAACTACTCATATGTACACTCTTTTGGCCTTGTTTAGGTGAGCTAGGGACCTAACTTGGGAGGTAGAAATACCCAGCTAATTCGAAAGTCTCATTCTCGACTGAAGGCGTCCCAAACAAATGCTCTGAACCTTTTCTTGCATGTAATGTGACGTAATCATCTGTAGTAGAGATGATTTCCTTGACGTGAACAGGTCGATCTCTGGTAAACTCAACTTTCCGAAAATCACAGATGCCACTGTGTTACTTTGCGACCCCTCGACAATTCGCGGTTCGCAATTGAAAACAGTTTTTTTTATATCTAATAAAATTTTACACGCTTTAGATTAGTTACGTTTTTAAATACTTTTATATAAGATAAAGAGAGAGATAAGAAGAGCCATATTTGAGTAACATTTAAATTCAAACGTTGCTCAGTATGGCTGGCGATAACCGACAGACATTGTGTGTGAATGTAATCACTCACAGATATAATTGATTATATATTAGATAAGATTAAAATATTACTTATTATACACCATACACCTATATAAAACTACAATTTATTTAAATAAAAATGGATTGTACAATGGGCGACTTTATCACTAGAAGGGTTCTACCAAACTCAGGATATTAGTTAGTAATAGGAGTAAGTAGGTATGTATATTATAAATAATTTCCGTGTGAAAAGATTTTTGAAACTGAATTAAGTTCCATTTTTGGAATAATTGATTCTTTTGACAAACAGAATACACATAACTATCACTGTAAATGCAAATTTAAATAGGTGAATTCCACCGCATCCATTGCATTTCTCATTATTCCAGTAGGTCCTGTACATGGTAGGTACCTATGTAATTACTCTGTTGTCGCGTAGGTAGTTGCAGCTAAGACAAGTTAATAAGTACCTATAAACTTCTATAGTATAAAATTAAAACAATTTAATATAGATAGGCCCGCCAAAAAATATCGACATCGATCGATGTAGCTACCTACGAGAACTATGTAGGTATCGTGAATGAACGAAATAATGTGGCAACATTCGGATGTTTCACAAAAACAAAACCCCATTCGTCCAAATTTGTTCAGGCACTTAGAAGATATGGATGTGGAATTAAGTAACTGACTATGTGTCAGTTGATGAACATGAACCATAAAAACATTATACTCCTTTTTGGGCCAGTCGTATTAAAAGAAATCCCTACTATCCTATTGATAGTAAACGCACGCACGCATCTCATTGATCTCCTTGCACACACAATGTCATCTAATGTTTAGTAATACATACAATGTTACATCCTTGAGCTCAATTGTCCAGTCTTGGAGAGACTGGTAATCAGTCATACAGGTCTCCTAGTAGACACCAGTCTCTCACATAGATAATTATAATCTGTTATTCTTCTAATTACATACTACACCTATTAGTTTAACCCTTCTTTGCATGATTTTTGCTATTTTTTGAAAATAAATCAGGGTGATGTAATTAATGCTCTAGATTAAAGGAAAAATATTTAAAAAAATCCTAATGTAAATAAAAATATGTATTATGTAAAAAACAATATGATGGAAATTTACATCATCATGCATTGTCACATATTTGGCTCAGTACTAAATAAATAAAAAAATATTGTTTACTCAATCTTCTTTATTCTTTATAATAATTTAAAAAACAATTATTATTTTTATTTAAGCGCAAATTGACGCCACATTTACTACACGAAATTGTGGAATAGCCTTTACATTTGGGAAATTTGCACCGGAGTGACCCACCTACTGTTGGCCAATGTTCAGCACCATCTTTTCTTATGTCTTTTGGAGGTGGTGGTGCTGGAGAACCTTTTCTTTTTTTTGATAGTAATTCCTCTTCTAGTGAACTGGTACTAGGATGACCTCTTTTAGCGTCTTTGGTGGGTCCTCTGTTGCATAGCACAAAGGCCAATTCATTTCTGAATTGGCCCATTGTAAGTAGACTCTTTTTGGGTTCACCTCTTTCTTGAGCATTTTTTTTATATATAATCCAAGAGTTTATAATAGCTAGATCAAATAAATGATAAAATATACGCAAGTACCACTTTTTAGACCTTATTGTTATATGATTTCTGCCCAAAAAGCTATCCATGAGATCTACTCCTCCCATATGTTTATTGTACTCTTGGACAATAAACGGGCAAGTAATATCAATTTTTTCTTTTATTGTCCTGTCATATCTATTGACTTTAGTTACAGGCAATGCTCCAGCATAAGAAGATAGCAGGGTTACTATTTTATTATCTTTCCAAGCCACACAACTCAAATCTATACCATCATGCACAGACACTCTTTCCTCAAAACTACCTCTGGGCACAGATTTTTTCATGAAGTTTTTTTTTTTGTTTTAAAACATTGATATGGAGTTTCTAGGTGTGATAGACCACCTGAAGCAGTAGAACTCCCCAAGAAAGTAATTTTATCTGTGTCATACACCAGATTCCTTTTTTTCCAAATCAAGCTTCTTTTGTCAAATGAAAAACTGGATGAAGACTGCAAATTAGATGAAGTTGATGGGTGAGAGGGTTCTTGATCTTCTGCTTCTACAAGAGGAGGATCAATGTCAGCAGTTTCATCAACATCATCCCCATCATCATCATCGTCGTTCTCCTCCTGCAACACTCTTATAACTTCAACAGAATCGCGGTTTTCATCATCGGAATCTTGGTCATCGAGGTCATCTTCTGAGAGCCAACCGCCTTGTAACTTACTAAGATAATTTTCAATATCTCTTTCATTCAAGTTTCCCTAAAAAACAACATAAAATAAACATTTACAAAAAAATGTTTGCCATACATTACAAGTGAAATTACTGCATAGAGATGTAAATTTCCATCACATAGTTTTGAGAAATTTATTCACAGTGTTTTGATATAAATTGTACATAAAACAACAAAAACATGAAAACAAACCTTATTTCCACTCATTTTCACTTTTACTGTATTTTATATATCCGTTTATTTCCATAAAAGAAACTAAAATCTCGCTCCTTTTTTCCTGTCACAACAAACAGCGGAATGATAAGTTCTAGGCCTGGTAATTGACAGTGATGTTTGCTATTTTTTGACAACTGCGTTTTGTTGTACGCAATAGTCGCTTAAAATGTTTCCAGCAACAACAAATTTACAGCACAAGGGTTTTGAGTACCTTTTTTTGTTGACTAAATATTATGATTGAAATTTCCCTCACCATGCAAAGAAGGGTTAAGTACTACTTATGTGTCAGTCTGTGAAAGAAAAAATAAATAAAAATTATTATTATAGTAGGTATTATTTTAATGAATTTTAATTAGCTTGAATTAATCAGCGAGTAATTTAGTAATTCAAGAATCCTTCCCCAGCCACAGAGTACGTTTTTTATATAGAGATCTAATCTATATTTTTAGTAACCTAAACCTTGTACTTTTTATACCTAAATACACAGCTTTTACAAAATTTAAATTATTGTCTCTTCTATAATTAACTCTATTTTTATTTTACGAATTGTCACTGCTCTTCTATTGTATTTCTTTCGATATGTACCTACCTACGAGGTTTTTGGTTGGTACATTTAGACGATCGTAATCGAGTATCAAAACTATGCGCCACGGAGTTACTCAGACTCCAGAAAATTGGAACGGTTCTAGTCGAAGTATAATAATTTTTGAGTCAACTTTGAATTAAGATTGTATCCAACTAGTAATTTGTGAAATATCTAAGTATATTAGGGCTAAAATACTCTTGCACTATTATATTTCTTAGATTTCGAGGAGTAAACAAGTAAACTCCCAAGTATTAGTGTACCTACTATTTTGGGATAGGAAAGTGAAATAAAAAACTCGGTATTGTGAATATTCCACAGAATATATGTAACAAATCATAAAGAAATATTGAATCAGTTACATTAAAGACCAAGTTTACAATCCAAGGTATCTTAATGTGTAAAACTGATATAGATAAAAGAAAGAAATTGAAAGAACAAAAGCCAACTCCCTTTTCCGAGATATATAAGACAGAAATAAAAAGCTAATGATAAAACTTAAACCAAACTTCTCAGGTAATGTAAAAAGTCAGAGCTCCAGAGTACTCTTTCAAATATAGAAATGTTGACAGTTTCTTATTTTTGTTTGCAGAAATACACTCCTTATAGTAATATTGAAGTATAATTATTTGGAAAGAGTGCAATCCACCTTTTTTTTTTTTCAATTTTTATTAATGATTTTTTTTTAAGAGCGGGATTAACAATATAAGGTGTTCAAAGCATTATAATCAACAGGAACTTTATTAGTTCCCATAACTTAAAAAGCTGGTCATTCTTTGTTTTAATTTGGCTATGACATATATCATTTAATCTTTCTTTGTAGCTTGTTGCTTGGCCTGGTGGGCTTGCAATACTGCTACAGCTTCATCCACTTTAGCTTTCAGAGACTCTCCATGTTCTAACATGTGAAGAAGTTCTGAATTATCAATTTCAAGCAGCATTCCAGTTATTTTGCCAGCTAAATCTGGGTGCATGCGTTGAATCAGTGGGAACAAACGTTCACCTAGCATTTGCTTCTGCTCTTGAAGAGGTGCAGCAGCTAACATAGTAGCTGTCAATGGTTCTTGGCCTTGAATATGCACTGCAGGTTGGGGAGCAGGAGGATTTCTCATGTTTGCGGTATACTTGTATCCTGCTGGACGTCCACTTGTTACAAGTGGCGCACGAATGGAGGCTGCAGTTGCTACCCCTTGTTGACCTGTAATAGGTCTAGCTCCAAGAGATGACCGTAGAGCTGCTTGAGTAGGTGCTCTAGGAGCAGGACGGAATGGCGCCTGCATGTTGGGATAACCTGATGCAGCACTTTGAGTACTAGGTCTTACTGGCGGCTGTGCAGTCCAACGAGGAGAAGGTCTTATTTGTGTCATTTGTGCTGGTCCATAGAATCTCTGAGTAGGTGGAATAGTTGGCACAAAGTAGCCTCCAGCACCACCTGGTTGGAATATTTGACCCATTTGTTGCATACGCATACTAGCCATTCGTTGCATGTATTGAGATGTCAAATGAGCTTTGCGGTCTTCTTTACGCTGAGCTAAGGCCACATACAGTGGTTTAGTACCAACAATACGTCCATTCATTTCAGTAACGGCTTTTGTAGCCTCTTCTGGAGATGAGAAGCAAACAAATCCAAAGCCCTTGCTACGTCCATCTTCTAACATAACCTGCAATTCAAAATTTTTAATTTGCAAAAATATTTACCAGTTATAATCTTTTTTTAAAAAACTTAATTCATAGTCATGTAAATAATTAATTTCATTGTTTAGTATGCTCTCAATAAAATATAAAAAAAAAATATTTTTGAGAATATACTGTGCATTAATATTGATCTAAATAATGAGTAATTCTGCAGCAATCATTTGCTAGATGTTGAACTTGGAAAATATCTTGATAGGAGCTGGCACCATAATATCAAAACCAGATGAAATGAACTTCAAATTTAGAAGCCTTCCCTGGCTTTGGGTCAAAATTGAAATTTGTCCACTGATAAGAAACTTCTAATTTAACTGTTTTAAAACCTATTTGGACCTATGGTATACCACTATGGGGCACTGCCAGCAAGAGTAATGTAATGTTTACAAAATACATACTGCATACCATTACAAATGCTTTGTGGTTCACTAGAAATGATGAGGTGCTTGAGCACCTTAATATACACACTGTGCAATCTGCAAATAGAAATATGCAGAACACCATCTGACCATCCCAATACCCTGGCACCTGAATGCTTAATGCTAATTACAATTAAAAAACTAAGAAGGGTAGTGGTGTTATGAAAAGGCTGCCATCCTCACCTAACGAACATTTATTTCATTTAACACATCTGCTTATAGTCTTAAGACTAATCGCAGATAACAAAAAAGAAAATGTCTTATGTATGATAATGTGACATTACTATGAAGACCTTATAATTAACCAGGGAGATCACATAAACCTATTATGAAGGATAGGTTCAGAGTGGTATTACTAACCTTAAAATTAATTAATAATCTTAACCAATATCTTTGTGCTTTTTTAATCAACTTTAACCTACATTTGCCAAAAGGTTAAAAATATTTGTATACATATAAAAAATCAAATTGCAAAACTAAGCACACAAGTTAACTGTGTGCTTAGTTCTGTAATTTGACAATTAATCTGCACCAAAATTGATATTTAATACACAAAAATTTAGCAAAAAATGGCAGTGAAAACATCATATAATATAGAAATATACATGCATCTCATCTTACCTTAGCTGAAGTAATAGTTCCAAATGGTGCAAATTCTTTTCGGAGACGTTCATCATCAATAGTATCATCCAAATTTTTGACATACAAATTAACACCTTGATAGCGAGTCAATCGTTCTGATTTCAGTTGTTCAAATTTACGCTTTAGCTCTTTTTGCCGTTCTGCCTTCTTTTGAGCTCGTCCTACATACAGAGGCTTTCCTTCAACAAGTTCTTTACCATTTAATTCAATGCAGGCTCTTTCAGCTGCATCAGGATCTTCAAAAGCTACAAATCCAAAGCCTCTAGAGGCTCCATCATCTTTATACATTACTTTATGGCTTGTAATGCGGCCATATTTTTCAAACATATCTTTTAGCATCTCATCACTAAAATCTTCCCCAAAATTCTTCACATACACATTAGTGAACAATTTTGCCTTCTCTCCAAGTTCCTTTTCTCGTTCTTTGCGGGGAATGAATCTACCTACATAAACTTTCTTTCCATTCAGAAGCATTCCATTAACTTTTTCAATAGATTTATTAGCCGCTTCTTCAGTTTCAAAATGTACAAATCCATAACCTTTAGAGGCTCCAGTTTCATCTTGAGCTACTTTGCAACTTAAAATATTACCAAAAGCAGAAAAAGTGTCATACATAGCTTTGTTGTCAATAGTCTTGTCAAGATTTTTAATAAAAACATTTCCCACGCCAGACTTGCGTAGAGAAGGATCTCTCTGGGACCACATGATTCTAATAGGTCTTCCTTTGATCATATCAAAATTCATAGTGTCCAATGCCCGTTCAGCTAAAACAAGAATAAACTTTTAAAATTACATATAAAGTAAATAGTGTTTATGTTCATTATATAATAATCCACAAAAGCAACCAAATATTTTAAGAAATACATTATATGATAGTTTTCCACCTTTTTACTTTTGTCACGATCATTGAACTGATAAATTGAATGAATTGAACTGATATTATAACTAAATTAATACATGAGTTTATAACAACCATATGGTTCCATGTGCAACAATCATAGACAAAATTGCATTTAAATGGCTTGCCTAATAGCCTTGAAAGTTTTTAAATGTATTTAATTACTTAAAGCTGTGCAACATTAATGTATAATATTTATTACATATGAAGTAAATATATCGAAATTATCAATATAAGCTTTTTTTCGTCAATAACAGATTTAGAACACATTGTACACCGAATGCAATGGTATATAATAATAATAATAAAGTCACTGAATCTAAATAGTGAAAGATGAAAATTATACATTTTGATGTTTACGCTTTTTACTTGTTTCTATTAATAAATTGCAAAATATGCAGCAATAAAACAAAAGAATTCTTTCGGAAGAGTGGAACTTGATAACGTAAGTTAAAACGTCCTTGAAACTAAAATTACAACTTTGTTAATAAAAAGTACTCACCATCAGCGGGCTGCTGGAAATTTACATAAGCATAGCCTAGGGATCTACGAGTTATCATATCGCGGCAGACGCGTATAGAAAGAACCGGACCAGCGGTTGAAAATTTTTCAAACAACATGGCCTCAGTTATATCGGAGTGTAAATCTCCGACATATAGAGATGCCATCGGATAATTAGGTGGACCAGGATTCATTTTAAATGTGTCACGGCAGAAGTTTTAATAAGACATTCACTTAACGGAGGCAAAGACTAACTTCACTTTCTCTTTATAATGACAATCGCATTCCTCAGACCACGTTGCACGCTTACGTACACTAACTTAAAATCAAGTGATTCCCGTTATTTTTTAATTATTTTACTATTTTTTTGGATTTTTGTGTATTTTTTGTTTTTTTTTTATTTTACAAGAATATTTCACGAAATTCTGAGGATTGTGTGACCTATATCCAGGAAACACACAACCTCACGTGAACACGCCTTGCTCACCAAAGGAAAAGGTGACGTTTGACAAAATTCAAGATGGCGAATGTGGTGTGTTCGAATTGCATGACGGCACAATGGCATTGTTGTAATTTGGTTGTAATGAACGCACGCAATACTACCAATACAATAATTTTAGTGCGTTCACAGTTTTGTATTTGTTTCTTACGAAAAAGAATTTCCTATGTATGAATAAGAATTTCAGTATTTTAGGGGAATTATACACCAAGAAATCTGGCACACGTTATATATATCTTAAATAATTAAAAGTAATTATGTTTAGATATATATAACTTTCTCACCTCAATAAATTATAGGAATTGATTCGACTAAACACCCTATGCATCAGGTTTCAATAAAATATGTGTGTATATGTATGTATGTCATATACAAATTATTAATATTGACCACTTCATAATTTGGCACACAATTTCCTGATATAGTCGTGTTTCTTGAAATAATATGGTCAGTTAAATATGTTTAAAATGTCGACGTTTTATGATAAGTCAGTATGTCATTCCATGTTTAGCTTTATAAGCTTTGAGCATAAACTCGGTCATTCTGCTTATTTAAATACTTGTCGATAGTAAAAATTTCTCGTCAGTAAATCTTTTTTGTACCACTTAAGAAGTTGTTTTGAGTTTAAGACCCATTTATTTTTAAATTATCAGTTGAATAATGACCACGGCGTCTCTTATGGGCTACAAGTCCTAAGAATCTTTTAAAATACCCGACATGATTCTAGGTGCTATATTTATTTCCCGAGATAAAATGGCTTGATAAATTCTTTCGAGATAAATTTGCTTTTGGACAGGATTCTTTCGAATTCCTTTCTTTACTGCTTTGAACGCCTTTTTCGTATGAATACTACGAGAACAGATAAGGTTTCATTTTACAGATCAATAGCTCGGTACACACACTTTTGAGTTTAAAAAATTGCATTTGTCTATACCTACCTACCTACCTTTGTGTAGTTCTCTTTCTTCACACCACCCATTTTAATATAACAAAAAAATATTTAACACGGATTGGCGCAAAAATGGGTAAACCATAGACACAGAGAATGGACTACGCGTTCCGTATTCAGTTGTCCAGTGAATAAAGACCGATTATACGAGAGACACAAAGCAAACGAGCCGACGGTAGTTGTATCGTTCTGCGTTGCATATACAACTGCAAACCCAGTGCTATATATTGTGTTGTAGAGAGGGTCTACTGTTTATATTGTTATATTTCTGACTGACATTTAATTGTAGTATAGTTAATTAAAAGTATTCCTTGCAGAAAAGAGACAGGCGTTGGCCGCACAGTCACTGTCTCTTTCTAGAAAATGGCAACTTTTGTGAGGATAACGCTCAGTCCATTTTTGTCTATGGGGAAAAAATTAATATTCATATAAAGAATGACAGATTCCAAATACAAATATAATATATTAGGTTTTTTTATTATAACGGTATTAAACGTTAATATATTTTAGAAATCCACATAAGTAACTTAATGTTAACGAATTTTAAGTGTAATGTTTCAATCTCATATTTAGCAAAAACGCGAATTCCCGACCTCTTCGCAGCAGGTTGCTACCGCGGTAAAATGCCTGTCACTACCGGCCATGGAGCGTATGACGGCACGTAGCGACAGATCCTCTACAATTACTGCAGTGAGAACTTGCGTCAGTCGGAAGGGAAGGGTCCCGTGCTGCCGCCCTGCCAACTCGACGATGACCGGCTGAAGCACCTCGACGGTGGTATGCCAGCACGTGGAGCCTCCAGCCGGGACGACCAACGAGTCATAGTGACTCGGCGAGCGGCTTCACGCCACTCGTGTACCTCTTCGGGTGTGGGCTGATTGCCGCTACCCGCTCGGATATCATTCGTCTGCCAGTATACTTCGGCGAGCACTTTCACCTCCCACGGGGGAGTTTCGGCAAATGCTCACGCTACCTCCGTCGACACGGTGCGGTCACCGCGTATGGCTCTAACCGCCATGACCCCCCTTATTCTGGGCGATCAGAGCCTCCGCTGGCACCGGTGCACCGTAAAGTGCCATTGACAGGACAGCCCCCGTGTTCAGTCGTTTTGTAGCAGCCTACCCCCTTCAAACAGGCGTGAGCGTACGTATGTATGCTAAGTTAAATTATTTTGAACATTGTTCAATTGAATTATTGTAAATATTGCTAAATTAAATTATTTTAAATGTTTCTAAATAATGTACCTACCTATGTTCATATTAACTCAAAGGTATATAAATACACCTAACATTTGACTCCATTTTTTGAGTGGATACCCCACGGGTCAAGTCGGGTCCAACATATGAACTTATCGGTTGGTACCTACGTAGGGTATGTCGGACCCGAACCGTCTAAAACCACAGTGTTTTGTCATTGGTTGCTATGGCCAAGGGCCTTAGGTATACCCTAGAAAGGAAACCCCTATTACTTCCAGCAGACTTGGCCACCTGTTGAGCAAGGCGACCCCAAAATGGTGTCCTGCATTTAGAGAAGCGCGTCCGGAACACGGTGGTCGCGTCCTGTCAGGCCTGCTTCGACTAAGGCGATAAATAGTCCCGTCTATCGCCCTCAGGCAAGCGCTCATGGAGGCTGGATATCGTTTTACTCTCTACGGTGCCTGTTGCGCTGGTGAGTCTTCTGCAGGATAGAAGAGTACTAGCTGTCACCCTTTCTATAGCTTATTTTAACACAGCAACATCACTTCCTCGCACTACTAGGATTCCAACGCACGTTTTCTTTGGACCATAGCAACAGTGGCGAGGTGGCCATCTAAACCACAGCACCATTCGTGTAGTCAAAGTGTGGTATCCTCTAGGCAATGCCCTTATATGTGGCACACAGGCTCGCGGCCTATGTGGCAAAGGTATTTCAACAAGTCTTTTCGTAATTTGTACGTACTTATAAAATCGAAAGAAAAATGAATTTGGTTGTACTGTTTGTATCTAGCTGGTTTTAATATCAATAAATATAGGACATTAAGAAAAATCTAAATAAAAAAAAACTCACGCCATTTTTCAGTTGAAAAGTTTTATGACAAAAAAGGGTTATAGACCTCAGTTGGATCAAACGGTTTCAGTCCAGGAATTTTGATGTCAAAGATGCAGCTGGTTCTGGTCACCGTCATACGTATAAAGCCGATGAAAAAGTTGTTGTGCAAGATCGGCATATTAGTTATTATGACATTGTTGAGGAACTGGGGATTGACCACAAAACAGTTTTGACCTATTTGCAAAAGTCTGACTATATAATACTCAATATTAGGGTGCCACGCAATCGTTTTCATTTGTCGAAAAAGAAAAACAATACTTATGAGGTTCAAACAGAATGTTTATACTGTACTTATTTCACACCCTAACGAATCGTAGGAAATATTTTTATAATTGCTTACTAAACTCTCACTCTTTGTCACCTCAATTAACCAATCGGTCTGCCTGGTACCGAAACGTTATACACGTATTAACGCCTTTACAGGTTGTCCAAGTGACAGACACTCAGCACGCAACCGCTCAGGTTTCAAGTGGGCTGTGTAATAACTGGGCGTTATCCAAACACTCGTTACACGGGAGCGACCACTTTTAAGGTAGGTCACTGTCGAACTAATACCCCCGGAATCGTAAAAATACTCCCGTAGATTGTGGAATCATCGGCAGGAAAAAGCACCGCAAATTCTTCCATCTGTTGGTCTATGGGTTATCGCCAACCAGAACACAAGTCATTTAGTACTTTGCAACTCTATAGGTCCAAACAATTTGCAACCCAATAGTCAACACAGAATACCATAGCATCATAATCTAAACAATATAGAGGTTTTTTACTGGAGGAAACTTAATAGCTACTTTATTCTTGCCTTCAAGCATAAACATTAACATTTGTTCTTCATCATCATCATTCAGGCTATCGCAGTCCACTGCTAGACAAAGACGTCTCCCAACGTGTGTCGTAGCACACAATCCACCTCCTTTCGCATCCAGTCTTTCCCAGCTACTTTACTCAGATCATCAGTTATCTGGCTGGTGGCGCCCTAACTTCCTGTTACCTAATTTTTTAGCTGAAAAGATTTAACTCAATTGATTCATAGAAAATAGGTATGTGCACTTTCAGAAAGTATGAAAGGGGACGTCCACTGTTTGTACTTGAAAACAAATTACATTGATATAAACTTTTTATTTACCAAGTAACGCTCAAGATCACTTACAAAAACACTAAACACTCACACCTTGATATTCAAATGCAGTTTAATAATCAATTATCATGAAGTCCTAAAAGAAATTACACATACATATGTACATCGGAATCTCTTGCTCTCACTCTCTCATAACCGCCAATATATCCTTTCCAAAGGAAATAGAGACAACATCAGCCAACAAAAAAACAACATAATATTTTTGCTTACATTAGGTGGATTATTACCACTGTCACTTTACATATATTTCAGACAGTTTAACCGTTTTTCATATGACTTAAACTTTTATAATATGCACATTTTACACCCGTTTGTACGACTTTTCATTTGATACCTCACGTAAGTATATTTAAAAATTTGACCCAAGAATAATAAATAAAACAAACGGGGTGAGCTAAATAAAACCGTTTAAAAAACCACACGGTGTGTCATACTGCGCTTGAAGTAAAAGGGGTCCGGGAACGGCTTTAGTAAGTCATCCGGACCCCTCTTAGCGCCTGCCTGCTCTATGCGGGCACCAACTGCGGGTAACCTATCAATAAGGTGACGTCCAGACACACGCGGGCCTCACCCCCTCGCGGCTGGCCATATGGCGGATGGAAGGGAAAACCCGTCCCGACCACCCGCGGCCACACTCAGGGTGGCATGAGGCGCTGGTAAGCGCGCCTCCGCCGCCCGGTTCGCCTGCGACGGATTGGGTCCGAATGGAGATCGTAATCCCGGGCCCTCTCCGCCGCCTCCTTCTGCGAGATGACATCCTCGCAGAAGGTAGCGACCGCGGTAAAACTTCTCTCACTCCCGGCCATGGAGCGTACTACGGCCGGTAGCGAGAGATTCTCTCCGATGACTGCAGTGAGGGCCCGGCGTTGCGCCGCCCACGCAGGGCAATCCGCGAGCGTATGTATGCTGGGCCGAGTCCTCACTGCAGTCGCAGTGGTGGCAGACGGGACTCAATTCCTTCCTAGCGACCGAGTGCAGGTTCTTTCCGAAGCAGCCGTGCCCGGAAAGAACCTGCATCAGTCGGAAGGAAAGAGCCCCGTGTTGCCGCCCTGCCCATTCGACGATGATTGGCTGGAGCGCCTCCACGGTGGCAAAACCAGCACGTGGAGCCTCCAGCCGAGAAGACCAATGAGCCATCGTGGCTCGGCGGGCGGCTTCGCGCCACTCGCGCACCTCTTCGGGCGGGGGTTGACCGCCGCTACCCGCCCGGAACTCAGCCGTCCGCCGATATACTTCAGCGAGCACTTCCGCCTCTAAATCCCACGGGGGAGTTCAGCCAACGCACACGCCGCTTCCATGGATACGGTGCGGTAGCCGCGTATTTCTCTGACCGCCAAGACCCTCTGAGGCCGCCAAAGACGTGCCCTATTCTGGGCGGACCGAGCCTCCGCCAACACCGGTGCACCGTACAGTGCCATTGACCGGACAACCCCAGTGTACAGCCGCAGTCACGGAGTCGTCCAGGCCCAAGATGTGCAGTTCCGCACACTTAGTGGGCCTGGCGACCTGAACCTAAAGAGTATTCACTGCACCATCTGTTGCAGTGAATACTCTTCCCAGTTTTTCGGCAAAGGCGTCCGCTGTCTTTGCGCCTTCAGCCCCGGGGAATTCTAAAACCCGAGCCCCGGTTTGAGCGAGGCGCAGCCTTACACCTGAGGCCCCGAATTCGTTACCCAGACTATCCCGGAACTTTTTAAACACAGCCGCGTAGGATAGCCCGGTGTTCGCCGCCTCTGGTAACATAGTGAGGACCACAGCCGCCGTTTTGGGCGTCTCTAATTTTCGCGGCCTTTTCGTGGCGGTCACCGCTACCGCAGAAGCCTGTGGCGGAAAAGCTAAACTCTTAGCGGCTTTTTTATTGCGCTTTCGGGACCTCTTTTTGCTTCCATCAACTTTCTGCCACATGTCGTTGGGGGGGGGGGGGGGGGGGGGGCAGACGTTGATGGGGCCGATGATGTGGTAGGGCCTTGCACAGCTTCAGCACCTAATGGTGTTCGAGGTGCACTCGCACCTTTTGGATTTTTCTGAGAGGCGGGCGAGGGCAAATTTGTAGTCAAAGTCAGTCAGTCGTCCCAGCCTTAGCCGGTCGAACGACCCTCGCGCGCCGCGGGTGCCGACGCTACTGCCGCATAGGAAGTAGCAACGCGGCCACCCAATGCGGGGAGAGGTGTCGGCATCGATTTAGATTTATCTGCTGCAAGCGGTGGCCGAGTGATGGGCGCTGGAGGCAACCCTCAAGACCTGCGAGTCGTCCGTCCATCATTCGCCACACTGCGTCAATAACTTGACGCAGGCGCGAGTCCGGGATTTCAGAGACGGGGAGGGAACAGTTTGCCGCGCAACCAGGTTCGGTCGCTCATGGCAGTCCGCCCTCGCCTGAAATTGGGCGAATTGTGTGCCAAGCTCTTCTACCCGCTCCGTCAGATGGTCATTTGCGGCTTGGAGCCGTGCCACTTCTCCAATAAGGGTCTCCACTACCACAGAAACAGCAGCGGAAGAGTCCTTAAGGGCTTTCACAAAAGAGCCCTTAAGATTCTTGGACTTGGCGGCCACTTTGTTTATAATGGCCACCGCCGCGCTTGCTCTCTCCTGCATGGTTATCAGTGTCTGGGGGACAGAACCTTCTTCCACCGGTTCCCGAATCTTCATAAGGAGATCGTCAATTTCCTCCTCCGCTGTACTTTCGCCTTCCAGTCGAGATCGGGCGTAGGAATCCGCCCTGGAAAAGGCGGAGCTGGACGGGACCAGATTCCGACAACGCGGCCTTCCTCGTTGGCTGCTCGCCACTTTCGGCGGTAACATTTCTTGCGACGAGTTGCCATCCGAGTCTTTGGAGCGACGGCGCTTGCGACTTGCATCGCGGAGGTCCAGCTCCATTTCTTCCGCCGATTCTGTTGCTGTCGCCGCAACCCTTGAACATGTGCGTCCCGGCCTTGGTATGTTTCCAGGAGTCCGATTGGCTTCCGGGAGCTCTTCTGCACGAGTCGTCTCACATGCGTCGGTCGACGGCACTTCAGTTGCTGACTTCTTAGCCCGCACTTTTTTTTGTTCGTTTTTTGTTTCTCCGTCTTTTTTTCGTCTGTGGTTTTTGTTTTTAAAGTTTCTTCCATATTGAACCCACGAGAGGGGGAGAACTAGAGGTCAACCCGGGCAGAGATCCTTCAATACCCGGGCAAGCGTAGTTTTGTGCCCAACCGAGGGGTCCGCAGGTGCCCCGGCTGGGAGAGCGCTTGTGACTGAACCACTCATCAGCCATGCATCTCCTGGTCACGCACCAGAACACGAGATTCGGGGTAATTTTTTATAGAGGTTTTCTTCCTCCGGGCGGCGAAGCCAAGACCCTCGCCCCCGATCGGAGCCGTGAGACTAAACCACGATACTCCTTTCGGGATTACGATGTGTCGACGGCGGCAGGGAGACCAGATCCCCGTTGCCTGCTCGGCGGCAGTGAGAGTGCACGCCGAGCCCGTACTCGTTCCTCCGCTTTGACAGCGAAGAAGATCTGAGTGACCCTTCCAGGGGTCATTCAGTCACTCAGGGGTCACTCAGATCCCCCCACTCCTCACACAGGGTATCCTACTTTGTCTGTAGTCTCACCTTGGGCCAATCCGGCATGAGTACCGGCACAGCTCCAGGGATCATCGACCCACGCAAGCCCCCCCACGGCGACAACTTGGGGATACAGTTGGGGAGAGGGGCGATTGTTCCCACCCCAAATCTTGTAAACGGTTGAACTGATCAAATATAGCTACGAACACTATCGAACACTAATGAATTACCTTTCAAACAAAAAAAAATGAATAAAAAAACTGCTTTAAAATGGGTTCAATTGTTTGAAAGCTGCGGTGCCGCAGGTAGACACACAATCATACAAATAGACACGTCAAACTCCTTTATTTTTTTGCATTTTGGGGTTAATTATGTATGATTCATGACAGCATTTTACCTTTTTTGCTTACTTTGAAAAAACATTTATTACTAAATTTAATAATAAACATTATTAGAAAATAAAGGAAATTTTAACATTGTTGCTAATTCCTTAATAGTTAAATAATGTTAAATGCATAACATCACCATATAGGCCTATATAAAATCTAAAGTCATAAAAGACTCAAAAGTTTCCTATGTAACGTGAATAACGTAAGACAGCGGTATTCTTATGAAGAAATCAACTTCTCTCATACCATAACTGATTTGATATAACGATTCTTTTTAACATTCCCAATTCTATTGATAGAATGAACTTAGTACGTATTAAACGTCTACAGATACAGTAAGTATATGTATAAATTGTTGTTATAAATTGCAGGAATAAATATCTTAACTGACTCAACATAAGTGACACTAATGTTACCGGGGTTTTAATTCTTTTGCTTGTAAAGATTATATAGATATATATTTATGTATGTATATGTAAAAAATATGTAGTCTATATAGTACAGTGCATTTGTGTAAAGATAAACACTTTGGCGCTAACGTTAAACGAGTAGGTAGATAAAATGTTAGAAAGGTTTTGCCAAACTCTGACAGAGGGCGGACATACTGTCACACATACATACTGTTACGAGCTGGGTATTTAATAAATTAAAGTAGTCGATTGATTACCAAAAAAACAACACAATATTTATTAACACCACTCTTTACAATTACAAATCACTATATCACTCGTTAGTCGCACTAGAAGATCGCTTCGATATTTATTCGCTGTATCTTGAATCAATACTGACCGTACGGCTAACACGATCCGCTTTTATATTGCTGTCGAGATAACTAGAATGTACGATAATATTCGATCGATGGCTCTAGACTAAATAGATTATTCTAGAGCTACTTGTAGCACCATCTAGCGTCATAATGTCCACAGTTGCGCGCTATCCGACACTAGATGGCGTTGTCCTTCGTTCTCGCGTCTTGTAGATTGTTCCAGACTATTTTTCATGATGGCGCAACACTGCCCCCTCCTAAGACATGCTCGTCCCGAGCATAATCAGTCCCATAGTATCGCGCCAATCGATCTACATGAACTATCTTTGGGGCGCCTCTTGGACCCTTCTGTATCCGGTAGGTAACATCATTGATTTTAGTGACTACCCGATATGGCCCATCCCATTTGGCTTGTAGCTTCGGAGATCTCCCTTTACTGCGAACTGGCATGATTGTTTCTGATCTGGGAGGAAGAACAACGTTCTTTAAGCTGTACACTTTTCCTGATGATGCTCCTTCCATGAACAGTTCTTCTTGACTACATCTCATTACACCTTGGTTGATGTCGATCTCACAACAATTGTTCTTCATGAAGTCTAGGCCAAGGATGCAATCGTCAACTATATCGGCCACGATGACGTTATATTGGTAAACTTGGTTGCCCAACTTCAACTCCACCTTCTGTTCGCCTCGGACGGGTATGCGCTGACCAGTGGCTGTTACTAAGTTTATTTGCTCACGGTTACATGAAATGCTCTCAGAAACCGATTTGCAAGTTGGGAACTGACAACTGTGCGAGAAGCTCCCGTATCAACCGTCAGCTTACATGACGTTCCGTTGATTTCGCCTCTGATGACCAGGCTGTTCCCATCATGAGTTTGCGAGATCGAAATCCTTTGGGCTCTTTGAACACCAGCCAGCACCCGCCCCGCAGTCCTGGCGTTTACTCGTTTCCCTTCTGCAGTACTATCAACCGCCCTATTCCCCTGAGACCGGTCGTATTCACTTCCTATGCTTCGCTTAGGGCAGCTGGACCGAAGGTGACCTTTTTCACCACAGGCGTAGTATCTAGGGCTGTACCCCTTAAATCGGTCCCGCACAGGTGATGCTACAACCTCCCGGACCCGATGAGACCGATGGTTTTGTCTCACAGCTTCCACCTCCAATGGGCATGGGCCAGAGCGTCCTTGAGAGTTTCATGGTGCCCAAGTCTCACAGCAGCCCTAACTTCGAGGTCACGAATGCCATCGATGAGAGCTTGCACCAGATTCCCGTCAACGAGCGCAGGTGCAGACTGGTACGCCTTACGGACCAGTTTCTCAACTTCCAGAGCCCACTGTTGCAAGTTTTCACTGATGCGTTGGGCACGATCCTTCAGCTGTGCACGAAACACGTGCTCCAGATGAGCGTCACCATATCTTGCCTCCAATGCCTCCAGCAGTTGCTCATAGGTTACCTTCTTACCGAGGGCTTCGAGGACGGTTAGAGCCTGGTCTCGGAGACCCAAGGTGAGCGCGGTCATAGCTTGTACCTTTGTCCAGCCGTTCACCGTCATGACAGCCTCAAATACAATAACCAACAATACATTAATCTGCTATTTTCTTTTACACCAAAATAATTGCCATTACGCGTTAAAAATTAACACAGCAAAACGATATCGGCACCCCTAACTTGTGTTGTATCATGAACTTAACTACTAATTACTAATGTTTGACTATATTATAAAGTAATCTTGCTGTTCATATACTACTAGGTCCTTACATGTTAAATTAGCGTTTTGAATAAAAAAAAATATATGAAGTATATAGCATTGTTATCTTTACACTTTCGTCATCTTAGAGGCAGTTCATTGATTCCATTTCTGAATTGTAGGAGAATTAATAAAATCTTTGAAGGCGATTTGGAGTGCCTCGTCGGAAATTATTTTTTTTTCCTTGCAAGAAATTGTCAAAATTCCTAAAAAGTAGTAATCTGTTGGAGCAAGGTCGGGGAGTATGGTGGGTGTCGGAGATATTCCAATTGCAGTTAATCCAGTTTAGAGACCGTCTGTTGTGAATTATGGGGTCTAGCGCTGTCTTGAGGGCAATTGACCAGTCTCGGTTGCTTAGCGGCTAACTTTTCCATCGTGGTTTGCATTTGTTGACAATACAGATCTGCCGTAATCGTCTGGCCGAATCTTAGGAAACTGTAGTGTTTGACACCAGCATTGGTCCAGCAAACACTCACCAGTACTTTTTCTAAGTTAACTTTTACTTTTCACAAGATTTGACCGTTTCTCCTGGATTCAACCACTGTAATGAGCGTTATCGATTGTCGTACAGGATCAATCTCTTTCTATTTTAGTTATATCAATGCACCATAAGATAGGTAAGTATATAAATTTGTGGGAGCTAAAAACATCTTTAATCCTGCCTACGGTATACTAGATCAGAGTCAATAACTGTCTTTACTGTGACTTTGTACTGTCTGTTTACTGCGTACATAACCACTACCGTTTAGTGATTGATTGGTCCACATTTTTCTGTGTTTCGTTACTCAAAAGATAGAACGGGTCATCACCACACCGGAACTAACTGTAAAGTTGTACGTCGGAATCGAACAGACTATTGCTCTATTGCAAAGCATGTTGCGCAACCGTTTTTGCCTGTTTCTGCTAAAGTAATTGACAGCCCCACCAGTTATCAGGCTCTCGTTGATGAAGGGTGGAGTGGAGGCGATCTGCACTGTCTAGCGCGTTTTCTGCCCTCTCAAGAGAGTGCGTGTCCCCTCCGCATCCTCTTTGGACAACACTACACTACACACAAAACACACAAATGGTTCGCGATATTATGAAGTCAATTTTAAGATCTGGTTACGACTGGTGTATAGAATATTGTTTTCAGAACCCTCGGTGTGCGACTCAGACTCACACTTCTAAGGTTTTATTTGTTATCCCTAGTTGAACGATATGTTGTCGCCACTGGTAAACTAATACTTGCAGTTGAACAAATCCAGATTAGTAGTACATACATACATACATAATATCACGAGACCACTTCCTTCCATTTGCTACGATTCTGACATACCTTTCTCGCTTCTTCAACTTTCATTCCGTTCCGCATACAGGCTCGTCGGATAAAGGTACTTTTGACCTGGCCTTTGCTTAGATTTTCTTGGACTTGGTCCAATAATATTCGCCTAAGTCTTCCTCTTCCGACAACTCCATTTACCTCTGCCATATAAATACCTTTTGTCAACCTTCTTTCATTCATCCTGTCGATATGCCCGAACCAGTACAGCATACTTTTGCTATTTTAGTCACTACGTCCTCTTTCACACCACACTGATCCCTTATCACACTATTCCTCACTCTGTCACTCAATTTCACATCAGCTATACTCCGCTATGCTCTCATTTCTACCGCATTAATTCTACTTTCCCACTTTTTTTTTTAATTCAACTTTCGCTACCATACATAAGTGTTGGCACCAACACACCTCTATGCACAGCCATGCGAGCCTTAATTGAGACTCTGTGGCTGGTCATAAAAGTATGCAATGCGCCATTGATCGCATTACCCGCACTCACTCTTCGTTCTATATCACCATCACACTTTCCGTGCCTAGTGAACTTTGATCCCAGATATACAAATTCATCCACTTGTTCCACTTTTTGACCACCTATTATAATTTTACAAAACGTTCTATTTTCATCTCTTTCAAAGACCATCGTTTTCGTCTTGCTCACATTAATTTTCATACCCTTTCTTTCTAATGCCCCATGCAAGCTTGTTACCATCTCCTGTAACTCCTCAGCTGATGACACAAGTATTACTTGGTCATCCGCATATAGGAGACATTTGACGAGTAATCCCTTCATTCTCAAACCACATTCTTTCCCTTTCATTTTCCTAAGACAATCATCAATGAATAAGTTAAACAGCCATGGCGAAACTACACATAATTAGTGGTGATTATAAATAAAATCAAAAAGATCGAACGTCGTTAAATATCTCTAATTAGGAGATTGTAATTTTTTCTTTCAACGAAAACACTTCCTAATCTCTTTGAGATATAACAAAACAGTATATAATGAAATATACCTCTTTCATAGGTTTACAGATTTTTTTCGAATATTTTGAGTATGAAATTCGTGGCAGCAAAATTTGTCCTCTTGAATTTTGAAAAGGAACTTTGTTTTTTTCGTAAATTTAGCCAAAAAAACATCTGTGACTTTTCCTATTTAAAAAAAAATGTGGTGTTGTGGGACACAGATAGGGACGACGTTTCTTATTATAAGAAAAGGTTCAAGTTGCCGTTGTTTGTAATATTTGACTAGACGGCAGTGTTACTCCATGTTTTGTTTTAAATCAAAAATCCTTAAACTTCTTTGCAGTTCATAATAGAAACACTATATGACAGTATTACCAATAAATAAAAATCTTACGTTACGCACGTTTTTTGCCGGCTAGGGTACCCCCCACGCAAGGAACTTCGTTCCAAAAATAAAGGGAATCTTAAAGAGCCGTCGTTTTAGACCTAGATAACTTTAAAAGTGCATCGCTGAAAGAAATAAAGGTTATCCCAAATATCGATTTTGAGGAGTGTTTCGAGGCATAAGTATATAATATCTAATTGAGACTATTTTGAAAGCAACAACATTAATGTAGACGAATAAATCAGTATTTTATTAAAAAAACCCTAAACAAAAACACACCTCACATCTATCTTTAAAGGATAGCTTACCATACCAATTCTATCCTCTAAAGAAATTGCTTACCATACCAATTCTATCCTCTAAAAAAATTGCTACGTACAATGTAGTAATTGGAAAGCTATTAAGATGATACAGTATTAATCCTTATTAACTTGGCAGCAAGCCAAAGCATTTCATTCATTCATCCATCTACATCCTTTATACCATAAAATTTCAATGAATATCTTAGAAGTTATCGCAAAATAAGAAATAACGTATGCGCAACGCAGCAAGCTGATGCAACCCACCCCACAAAAAACATGAAGGCATAATATGCTCTACTACCCATTCGAAGCCAGGGCGGGACGCTAGCTATCACTAATTACTAGTATTGTCTCTATGAATAACGCTAAAATAATAAGGACACTTTTTTGCTCATCCATATTAAAATTAGGTCCTTACACTGGCTTAGCGTGGACTAACATAGACGTGGTCGAAGTCGCATGAGAGGGACCCTTTTCTTTCGTTCCCAAGATCTACTCAATAAATCTATATTACCAAACATGCTTTGATATACTCGTGATAGTGAAAAAACATAAACGCGCGGTGGGAAAATAGAAAAGCATATCGATTTAAAAAAAAGTTTTGTTTTGTAACTTGAGTGATTTAATTTATTACAAAGTAGTCATGTGGTGGTACAAGGATTTGTAGTTAGTTTTTGCAGCTAAATTTGCTTCGATTGAGAGTATTTCTTGTGAACTCTTTTCTCTTTAAAAGTCATTGGAATATTACAACTGCTCTTTTTTATGAATTCGTAGGCTTTTGCAACATTCATTAAAGCCTGTTTCCCGAAATGTGTGGATCCATTCACAAACATTGCGAAAAGACTCAATTGAGAATTTAACATTTTTATTATTTGCCAAATCTTACTTATGTTATAGACGCGGTTTAATATTTCGTACCACACATGTATCAGGATAGTTAAAAAATCATGAGTTAGCATTTCAGTTGCAATTGCTTGGCAATCGCATAGTGCTTGCATCTTGATTTTGAGGATTATTTATACAATCGATAATATCATCATTCATATACCTTTCACTGAAGCAATTGAGCTTTCCCATATTGTATCAGGCAACGATTTCAAGATCTTCAAATTAATTATGTACTATGTTAATTTGATACTACTCTATGGATTTGAAAAAAAGAACATATATTTTTATATATTTTTTTGGATAAAACCAAAGAACAGTTTTCCGAATGATGATGTATTGGCTGCGTCTACTAAAATGAGATTCCAACTGTGGCAACCACAAAGAGGGAAGAATGCTCTTGGATTTATAGTAAATATTCTTGATTTTACTAATTTCTTAGTGCTGACCAAATTGGCGCCATTATCGCAGCCTTGCCCCCTACAATTTTGAATATTTGATGGATGTTTTTCAAGTTCAATGAGAATGATATTTGTTAAAAACTCTCCTGTTGATTCTGATACTGCTAAAAAACGAATACAATTCTAAATTAGCAGTGGACAGACATTTGTTCGAGGTGACTTATATTTCTTGTCCAATCCAGCATTATACCATACTAAGCTTGTTTAGTTTTTCCTATAACCACAGTGATAATAGCTTGTGACATAAATGAAATAAACTCATTTTGTATCTGCGGACTTAAATAGTGATTATTTAGCTGTTTTTCATTAATACGACTTTTAAATTGTTATCTAAATATGATTTGAAACTATGAGTTTCAAATTATATTTAGATAACAATTTGAACAGACAATGAGATTGCCGCTATTTCCCAATGTGATTTGGATCAAGAGATTCTGTGCGGAATCGTTAAGCCAAGTTATTGGAAGCTAAGTAATTGATTTTATCAATAAATCTTTCTAATAAATGATACCAATGTTTCTGACTTTCCTGAATCAATAGTCTCTCCCTGTTTAATACCTTTTTCAAATTATAGCCCTGGAACCATGTTTTTTCTATGTTCTTTCTTATTTTCGAGGCTGAATTCAAGTATAGTATAGTATTTACGTATTTCCCTTTATTGAAGCATATCATCAATCATCTGTGTTTGCAAGCCAGAGAAAAGTTTGCAACTGAAACAATTTTTCTTTACTACTCAATTTACTCGTATAATAAAAAATCGAAAAGTGTCGTCCATTTTCATTTTGTGGATAATTTGGGACTTGGGACCACATTGGACTGAATCATGACGGTATGCATCTTTTATTGGACAGCTTCATTTTCCTAGATCATTTGTTTCAAGTTTACAAAATTAAGTTTCTTTATTGTCCCGAAAAGCTAATGTATATTGCCTTCGCCAAGATCATAGGAAGTTCCAGTTCCAACACAGAGCTCAATGTCACTTATAGCTTTTTTGGATACACTCTGCATGACTGCTCATGATTCTGACCTCGTTTCATCATCATTCCTTTAAAAAACATTTTTTCCCATACTGTACTGTTAAAGGTCGAAAGATGTTTTGTTTTTAACTTCTTCTGCTTGTGACGACATTTCCGCTTCATTCATTTGAGACTCGGTAATCATAACCAAATTTTTAGGCTTTTGATCAAAAAACGTGGTCACTTTTAAGCTGGTCCTCATTTTTAATGCTAATCATTTATCTTCTAATTACTGGGCTAGAGAACGAAATAGAAAATAATAATAATAATAACGGTACTCCTGCTTTTTCTGGTCCAAGCCACTGGCGCTTACGCGAAAAATTTATGTACATAACCCACTTTTCATCCCCCGTAATTCCATCCCTCAGCCACTCATTAGTACGATGATAGCTAAGTAGTTCCATGCACACGTTAGCTCTCTTCTGCAGTTGAAACGGCGTCAACGGCGTGCAGTTGTTTTTTCTACTGCAGTATGAGAACACTGAAGCTGCTCTGCCAGACAACGTGAAGTGAACCTGGGATCAATTTCTATGAGTCTTTTTAACTCATCTACATCTATTGCAGGAGGGTAAAACTACAGTAAATTATGGAGAAATATCTATAATTTACTGTAGTTTCAGATCCCGTTGTCAACTGGTCTGACATACAAATCTTGCTTTATATACTACTCTAAGAAATTCGAGATAGTTCTATAACGTTTTAGAAACTGATAGAAAAAGTGGCGGGTCTATTAGTTGCCAACTTAATATTAACGATACTTATTGCACAGTACATTAAGTGGACGCAGTTCGATCAAAAAATCTTAAATTGTATGGAGTACAATATTGAATTACCTATATCATGTCTTACACGATAAGTGGCATTCATTCAGTTGAAAAATGTAAAATTTTATTACTTACCTTACAGCCAGGATAAATAAGTACAGAAAGATTCGAAGAAAGTAAGACGTATCACTTAATTAAGTTAATAACTTTTAAACAATCCGTATACAGAGTAACAATTAAAATAAAATTAAACATAACATGTATTGTTTTATAATGTAGTCTCAATAGCAATGCAGCAATGAAATGTTGAAATTATGACAGATGTGAGCGAGACTCAAACAAAGATCGGGGAATCCTCAGTTCATATGCACACTCTTATAAACGTCTCACTCACTCGAGTCATACGCGCTAATGGAGCATTCAAATATTGCGTAACGCAATTTGGGGGAGGGGGGATCTTGTAAAACGTTACGGTGTGTTACAAGGGCGGGAGGGGGAGTATTTAAACTACGCGTTACATAACATTTTTTATTTTAATAAAAAAGCTAGGAAATTAGAATCTTCCAAATTGGCAACCTTTTTCATTTATGTTTTACGGGGAATCCCTCGATTGTATAGTACGTTACTTTTATTTTTGTTTCCTGATTTGGCAACATTCGTTTATGTTTCAGGGAATCCCTCAACTGTGTGTACGTGATTTTCATTTTATTATCGATGTCAGTATTCATTAGAGCTTATACAGTAGCACATTGCTGTTGTCAGTATTATTAAAGACTGAGTAAATACCGTAATGTCCGCGAAAGCGGGAGATTTGCATCATCAGCTGTTCTTGGCATATAAAAGCTGTCATACTAACTTGCCAGCATAATTGTGCCAACGAAATTTAAAAAACGGCTAAAGAACAACTAAAAAACAAAGAAAATTTGTAAAACATATAAACGAACAAGCAACAATGCTTAGTTATTTTACTCTAAGGTTAAGTTTTCTGCTAAATTATATACATACAGACATACAAAGAAACTGGTCATAAGTATTACACATTTATTTTAGCAAGCCTAGCAAGGCCCAACGTACCACATACATTGCGTACTATTTTACTAAAACAGGGGCGTATGTACACTTTTTTAGTACACCTTATCTGAGTCTGGATGGTTTTATAAATTATTGTACTTACCTATATAAAAATTTTACGTCGGTTTTACTAAATTAAAACAATTCTAAATCCGACTTTCATAACGGTTTTAATACCTGCTATACAGTTAATTTTAAAACCCATCACTGAAAGCAATAACATTTGTTATACGATTTTTGTCTAAACTGGATGTTGTTCGTAACCGTAATATTAAAGATTTAAAATTTGAATCCAACTCAATTTTCATTACTCATCTGCCAACTTCGGTTTGACAAAGTATTATTTTAGGTCAATGTAGTAGGTCGGCGAATGAGGTTTTAGGTTACTTTTCGTTCAAGTCATCTCGGATATGGGTATATTTGGTATTAATGCATTGAGGAAGTTGTTCTAAACACAAATATATAAGATGACAAGCGCGAAAATGGTGGGGGTAGCAACTGTGACGTCATAAATTCGGCAGCACAAAGAAAAATTTTTTTTTCTTCTAAACATCATGCGGGGTATCAAATGGCTTTGTGAGTAGATTACAAATGTATAACACTTTTTTTAAGTGTTATATATTATATACACAGAAAAAAATAAATTTTGAAAAGTCGTGAAACAAAAATTGATACTTTTAATCATAGGTATTACGGACCGCTTTCTCGTGAATTAAAATTAATTAATCCTGTATTTATATGAGAGTACTTTATCGCATGTCTCAATAATACGTTTCTATATATTTCACTTTGTTTATAGGATTCGGATGCTATACCTAGAATATAGAGCACAGCCGTCAAACGAAAGTTGAGCGATACTTACGATAAGCGAAGTGATACTACTGATGAGGAAGTTGTGGACACTTTGGACATCTCGTCTACGAAATAACACACGACTAAGACTGTTTCGGATATTACTAAAAACGTTCCAAACAAACCGGCTCAAGAAACTCTAAGGAAGAAAATTAACCGGCTTCAACAGAGAATAAATGTTCTTACTGAAGCAAGGGACACTGGTATAGCCGAAGATGATGTTTGAAAGAACATGAAAGATGTTTAAAGAAAAAACAGAGTGCCAAGTGTGCAAAAAAAATTTAGAGCTAAAGAAAAACTAGAGAAAGCTGAACGTCGCAAAAACAATCCTGCTGCAGTAAAACCTCGATCTGCCTGACCAGCCCCCTTTGGTTGACTCGCAACCTGCTCTTCTGTAGACCATTATTAACATTGCCATTCATGGCAGCGCTGCTGATGAACGCCGCTGAATAGAGATGATTAGGAGCTGTCTCACTGTGGACGACCTGCATGCAAGCATGAGGACGGCGAATTCTGCACTGCTACAATCAGGTCCTTGGAATCTCTCGCGTCGCTTCTGGGACCACAGCAAGAATTTATTCTCTCTCAAGACGATGAGGCCCGTATATCAATAGGTTTACCGGCAGTGAAAAGCCAGAGCCCTCTTTTAATGCATATGAAATACAGAGTACTTTTACCGACCATGACTGGGTCGTGGCAGAGCGGCACAAACTTATTCTGTCTGTATACGCCGGCATCAACGTGGACCCTGACGGTTTCGGCAAGGAAGATGCTGTTGCTTACAGTGGTCCGACATACATATCCATTAAGAGTGGAAAACACGCATTCTCCACAGCGAACACCCATGCTTATGATTACGAATCACTTTTATCCGTGTTTGCATTCAAACCCTTCATGATGACAGAATCGAACACCGTGAAGCCAGTTTTTTTTTCTTTTGTATATCTGCGACATAGCGATCTGTGTTGACACAATAAACCAATCAGTTGGTATCAAATTGCGATTACGACAATACGAGCACAAAGAACTCCTCATTTGCGTTCTTTAATCGAATCTAGCAACCAGCGTAGGGACATCATGCCGCTTTAATCGCTTGTGTGAGACACTTCCTGAACCCTGTAATTTGAAGGCCAGTTCATTGACGTGGGTGGATATTCGAGCTTGATACTTTTCACTACGTTTAGCAATCTCCTGTTTGACTGTATTGATATTTAGATCCTCATGTATGTATTTGTTGCTCACATAGTATGGTATGTTAAACATAATATACTTTTTAGGAAGTTGCTTTAGCAATTGCGCATCAATTAAATCGTATCCAGATGCTTTACCATCCTGTAGTTTTTTTATTTCATTATGTACTTCTCTGGGACTAGCACTTTTTATTGGCATGCACATTTGCGATGGTGAAAGTAGGTATTTTTTTTTTATACAATAGGGGGACAGACGAACAGACGGGTCACCTGATGGTAAGAGACACCGCCGTCCATGGACACTTGCAACTCAAGAGTCGTAAGTCCGCTGCCCGCCTTTGAGGGTGATGAAGGATGGGGGATTCAGGGAGCGGAAAGAAGAGAGGAGGCATGAGGAGATGGGAAAGAGGAGAAAGGAGATGAGGGGAGAGAAAAGGGGGGAGGGGGAAGTGGGCCTCCGGAAACCTCACTCATTTCGAGGAAATGCAACGCAAGCGTTACATCACAACCGGTTTTTTGTGAGGCCGTGGTATCGCACCGGTCGAGCCGGCCCATTCGTGCCCGCTCTCCGTGCATGGCTCTACCACTGAAGAATTCGCTCACTTTTCTGTCATGCTCGGAGTCGTTACTAGAAAGTGGTTGAAATACAGACTTAAGATGCTCGGCAAACACTTCGGCCTTTTCTAGATCCGTTCTTGCCCACTTACCCTCATTTGTTTTTATAGGGGGTATATGCGCTGTAGGTGTTTTGAACTTTTTGTTACCTTCCACAAAGAGTAGTTAGTGTCTGCGTAAGGAATTAGATTAGATAGTTGATCTGGCAGGCGATCATAGTTTGTTTGGGAGATCATGTTTTTTAGTTCTTCAGATGCCTTGTTGAAGGCTTTTTTGTCCTGTGGATATTTTGTGGAGTGCCATATTTTCCGCAGCTGCCGTCTTTCTTGGACTTTAAGTTTAATCATTTTAGAACATGAAGAATTGCAACTTATTTTCGGTCTTACTGAGGGCGTTGAGTCTTTGGCAGCTTGGTGAATAAGCTTGACAAATGACTCTGTAGATTCGACAATATCCGCATTAATTAGTGTCGATATTAAATTTATGTTTTCTGATATTTTGGCTCTGTAGATGTCCCAGTTAGTTTTATTATTATAATGTCTTTGAGGACACTCAATCTGGACAGCCTTGCACATGACATTAATTATAACAGGTGTATGATCCGATGAAAGGTCGATAGATTCCTTTATGCTTATTTGACTTAGCGGGATATTTTTGATCATATAGAAATCAAGCAGGTCTGGTACCTTGGTTGGGTCTGCAGGCCAATATGTAGGGTTTACGTGTGATGCGCAGTTCAGGCTGAGATCATTCATAGCTATATATAGTTGGCGACCACGTGGTGCGGTTAGTCTAGAGCCCCAGTAAGCGTGTTTTGCGTTCCAATCACCCCCACAGATATATCTCCTACCCAGTGTTTTGAAATAATTTATAAAATCATTTGAAGTAATAAGATGTCTAGGTGGGCAGTATATTGCAGATAATGTTGTTTCCGCTTTGTCATCTCGGATTCTGATTGAGGTATCTGGCCTGTATCTTTTCAGTTTGGAATTCTTCAAAAGGAGAGTGTTTTATGTTTTCCTTTATAATAACTGCAGTCCCACCATGAGAGTTACCAGAAAGGTGGTTTGTTGTGTATACTTTGTAATTTTGCAAACTAAAATTAGATTTTAGAGTAAAACGCGTTTCTGAAATTAAAGGCACATCTATTTTTTCAGTTTTTAGGAAAAGTTCATTTCCAATCTGCGTTCGGTCAGTCCATTGGCATTTCAGGTTAACCCTTAAGTTTAGGGGTGTTTTATAAGACTTGTGATTAATTGGATCATTCGGTCCATCATGTTGTCTAACATAACATTCATCATAATTTGAATTTTTTCAAACATCACATCTAGTACCTCGACAAAACTGTTTGGATTCTTGATGTCAGTTTTTACTCCTGTTGGAATGTTGGACTTTGTTGCTTGTGAATATGTAGTGTAGTTTGTTTGATATTTTCTTGTTCAATGGTATTAATTTCAAAGTTTGGCAGTTGTTTAGTTTTTTGTTCGGTGCCTCTGTTTCTATTAGTGGATTTTTTCATTATTAAGTCTCGATATTGCTTGTATTTCGTGCAGCCTTTGTAGCTTGCTGGGTGCAGTCATGCAGTTAGTCTGTAAGTATAGTGACTCACATTTTTCTCGATAAAGCTAGCTCTTATGCTTTTATAAGTATCTACATCTACTGGCATTATTTTTACGTTATGATTTTTCTTGTTGTTCGTACGCCAGGGTGACTTAGATCGTGTTGAGCTTTGAAGGCTATAAGACGATAAGTCAGTGGTAGATATGGTCGAATGTTCGATGTTGATATTTCGCACCATATCGGTTGTTGAACTCCGGGTAGATTGATCTGAGTGAATTTGAGATTGGATTGTTTCTTGCAGGCTTGTAACTCTGTGTCGTTTTCTTGGTCTATTGCTAACTGGTTATAGTCGATTGTGCTGTTTAGAATCTCGATATCTGCAATACGTGATAACGCGACGGCAGCTGTATTTCGTTCGCCGTGAATGTACTTAATGTATGAACAGAATTGACTTATGTAGTGTAACTGGCGCTCTCTTCTCGGTGTGTCGCTGTTGCTTTGAGTTCTCGTAAGCGCGTAGGTAAGTGGCTTGTCAGCTTGATCAGTACATACGGTGAGTTCGTTGCCCTCGATAAGTCGACGTAAACTTTTGATAGCGGTGTATATAGCCAATAATTCGCGGTCGTACACACTATATCTTCGTTGTGTGTCGCTCATAGTCTTCGAGTAGAAAGCGAGTGGTTTCCAAATATCGTTAACTTTTTGTTGCAACACAGCGCCTAATGTAGTGTCGGAAGCGTCGGTGAGTAGGCATAGTGGTGCGTTAGGTAACGGGTGCGTGAGCGTAGTGGCTTCGAGTATGCTTTGTCGGCATTGCTCAAAGGATTTTTCTGCCTCGGTTGTCCATTGTATCGGTGACTTGTCGTTCTTCTTAGAATTATGTAAATATTTATTAAATAGGTATTGATGTTCAGCTTGATGAGGTAAACAACTGCGGTAAAAGTTAATCATGCCTAAAAATCGTCTTAATTCTTGTACTGTAGTTGGTTTGGGATACTTTAGTATGGCTTGGATGCGTTCTTCAGTAGGTTTGATTCCGTCCGGTGTAACTTCGTAGCCGAGAAATTGAATTTTGTTTTTTCCGAACTCGCATTTGTCGATGTTGAGAGTGATACCGTATTGGTTTAAACGTTCGAGGACTGTGTGTAGATAGCGCTTGTGTACTTCTTCGTTATTTTCAGAATATATTAATAAATCATCTACAAAACAGTAGCATATGTCGTCGAGTCCGCGTAGTACTTCGTGCATAAATCGCTGAAATGTTTGACCAGAGTTTCGTAGGCCAAATGTCATGCAGTTGAATTCAAAGAGGCCAAACGGGGTGATAATTGCGGTTTTCGCGGCATCTTCTTTTGCCATAGGTATACTATAATAAGCCATCTTCATATCTAACTTAGAAAAGATTGCCTTGCCGTGTAACTGGTAGGTAAAATCTTGGATTCTCGGTATAGGGTACCTATAGGGTATTGTTGCGGCGTTAAGTCGTCTGTAGTCGCCACAAATACGTAGTGAGCCATCTTTCTTTTTGACGACGTGTAGTGGACTTGCCCAGGGGCTGTTTGATGGTTTGCAGATACCCATGTCCATCATTCTTTCGAATTCTAACTTCGCAGCTTTGTACTTGTCCGGCGGTAGAGGTCGCGGTCGTGAATATATGGGTTGTCCGGTGGTTTCAATATGATGCGTGACGTCATGCTTCGCTGTAGTTTTTAATGACATTGGTCGTAGAACATCGGGGTATTGTTTTAGAATATTGTAGTAAGCGTGATTGTGATTATCTGTATAGATGGATTGTTCGGTACTGCATACTTTGATTGCATTTACGCTGAGATCTGTCACTCGGTCGATAAGTTTTTTCTGATGTAAGTCTACTAATAACTTGTGTTTAGCCAGGAAGTCTGCACCCAGTATTGACGTCTTCACATCGGCGACCGTGAATGTCCATTTGAAACTTCTACGTAGGCCTAGGTTAAGCTCTAGTGTGCGCTGTCCGTAGATACGAATTTCTGTTCCGTTGGCTGCGTAAAGCTTGTATGAGCTTTCTATTGGTTTCGAGTATTTATTCTTTTTTTGCGGCTAGGACTGATATGTCGGCTCCGGTATCGACGAGAAACTCTTTTTTTTTTTTTTTTTTATGCGATAGGGGGCAAACGAGCAGACGGGTCACCTGATGGTAAGTGACTACCGCCGCCCATGGACACCCGCAACTCAAGAGTCACAAGTGCGTTGCCGGCCTTTTAGGTAGAGGTACGCTCTCTTCTTGAAGGTTTGAAGGTCGTATCGGTTCGGAAATACGGCAGGCGACAATTTGTTCCATAAGCTGGTTGTGCGAGGCAAAAAGCTTCTGGAGAAGCGCACAGTGGTGGAGTGCCAATCGTCCAGGTGATGGGGATGGATATTTTGTCGCGTAGGACGATGGCGGAAACCAGCAGCCGGTATAAGTCTGAACAATTCCTCTGAACACTCCCCATGATACAAGCGATAGAGGATGCAGAGTGTAGCTACATCTCTACGCAACGCCAAGGTGTCAAGTCGATCAGAAATATCTTGGCAGTCGATGATGCGAGTCGCACTCCGTTGAATGCGGTCAAGAGGCAGAAGTTGGTACTGGGGTGCACCTGCATAGAGATGAGAACAGTATTCCATGTGCGGCCGAACCTGCGCCTTATAAAGTTGCAGGCGGTGGGCCGGAGTAAAATACTGTCTCGATCTGTTTAGCACACCAAGCTTCTTCGAGGCTAATATGGCCTTACTCTCTAAGTGACCGCGAAACTGGACTTCGCTTGATATATCGACGCCAAGGATTCCGATACTGGCTGATGCAGTTAGGGAAGTGCTCTCAAATTGAGGTGATTCGACCAATGGCATCTTTTTAGCGGTGAACGCGCAAACCTGTGTCTTCGTGGGGTTAAATTGGACTAGGTTAAGTCGACCCCAATCTGAAACTTTTGATAAAGAAGTTTCGATTTCAGACACAAGTTTGGATCGGCTTTCGATGACGTTTACCCGAGAAATGTTAGCGCGGCCGGTGTAAAGGGCATCACTCGTGCTATCGTCTGCATAGCAATGGATGCTGCTAATCTGCAGCATGTCGTTGATATGCAGAAGAAACAGCGTGGGTGATAGCACACAGCCTTGTGGGACACCAGAATTAACAGACTTCGAGTCGGAGCATGCACCGTCAACAACGACCTTGATGCTTCTGTCTGTAAGAAAACTGGTGAGCCAATTGCACAGTTTCTCGGGAAGCCCATAGGAAGGAAGCTTCGCAAGGAGCGCTTTGTGCCAGACCCGATCGAAGGCCTTCGCCACGTCCAAACTAACGGCCAACGCTTCCCCCTTGGTCTCGATCGCCTGTGCCCACCGGTGAGTCAAGTATACGAGAAGATCACCAGCTGAACGACCCTGACGGAAGCCGTATTGTCGATCATTGAGGAGCTGGTGGTCTTCTAAGTACCGGAGGAGCTGGCAGTTAACAATGGATTCCATTATCTTGGAGAACAAGGAGGTGATGGCTATGGGTCTGTAGTTGGACGGATCCGAACGATCTCCTTTTTTAGGGATTGGGTGCACTAGAGCTGTCTTCCATGAGTTCGGGACTACGCCAAGAGAGTAGGAAAGCCGATAAAGGCGCGTTAAAACCGGTGCTAACTCTGGAGCACACGTCTTCAGCACGATAGGAGAGATTCTATCGGGCCCACTCGACTTATGAACGTCGAGGGAAAGAAGCGCTTTACGCACTGCCCTTTGTGTAAACCGGACTTCCGGCATGCGGGTCTCGCACTGCGGTATGGTTGGCGGTGCGTTTCCCCCGTCGTCCAGGGTCGAGTTGGACGCAAAGAGTTTGCCCAGAAGATCGGCTTTTTCTTTAGCGTCGTGGGCCAACGAATTATCTCCTATGCGCAGAGGTGGAAGGGATGGCTTACAAAAGTTCCCCTGGACAGCTTTGGCAAGAGACCAGAATGCGCGAGTTCCGGAGGGGAGACTCACTAGTCTCTCGCCAATTCTGCCGATGTGAGCCGACTTCGCCCCAGCAATTACTCTTTTGAGGGACCTAGAGGCAAAGTTAAATTGCTTCTTTAATGTGCTGGTCTTTACATCCCGTGCTGTCGCTGCATTAGCCCATGCTTGGTAACATTCCTGCTTTCGGCGGGACGCCGCTTTGCAGGTTCGACCAAACCAAGGCTGGGACTTGCCACCTGTGGGAATCAGGGAGAATGGAATGAAAAGTTCCATACCCTGAAGCACAACATCCACGACAGAGTCAGCAACGACATTGGGATCATCCGGCGAGAAGCAAACCTGCCTCCATGGGTAGGATGCAAAGAATGTTCTCATTCCATCCCAGTCTGCTGACCTATAGTGCCATACGCGACGACTGCCTGTAACACGCGGCCGCAGCGAGTGAACGAGTGGCACCATACTCCTAATCAGGCAATGGTCCGAAGAGCCAAGAGGGGCCTCAACGGATACTTTGTAGCCGTCAGGATGTGAGGTCAGCAGAAGATCCAACAATCATCAACAATCATCCAACGGTTATTGCTATCTGTAACGCAAAGGCGGTGGCTACCTTGGTTGCCATCGACTCCCGCCATGGCCGGTGTCTTTATTAGTTTTCCTGATGCTTGCTGGTTTCAGTTGTATTAAACTTTGCTTTGGAACAAGGTAATTCACATTTGCGCGCGTCTTCTCCGAAGCGATAATGATAAAAACATAGCCTATCGGCGTCGCGACTACTTCGAGAGCGCGATCGCTTTCGGCCTTGAAAGTACGGCGGGCGGTGTGGCGAGCGGTGCGGCGGGCGGCGGTTTTCGTGATATTTATTACGAAGTTCGGCTATTTCCAATTGTGGCGTACATATGCCACGTACTCTATAGCTCTGAAAATGCGTCAAGACAGCACGCATCCACTCGCACAGCATACCAAGCGGCGAATAAACGCGATCCGCGCGCAGTGTCGCCAACTGTTTGAAAACTTTCCCCCTAAAGCAATTTCAAAAACCACTAAATTCAAAACAAAACTCCCCAACGACGGACCAAGTATTTATTCATTACAATATAAATAAAGAAATAAATAAAAACAATAAATAATTAGTTAATAACAATAGTTATTTAGTATTTTTAAGTATTTTTCTTTAATTTCATCACATTATGAAATGTAATTTCAATTATTATATAATTTATGTCATTTACTTACCAGCATTTCCTTAAAATTTTTAAAAAATACAAATAAAATTTTATCCCTAAAAATATCCCCAAAAAATTTCACCCCCTAAAAAAATCCCTGTATAGATTTTTTCCCCCTAAATTTAGGGGGAAAACCCCGGAGTTGGCATCACTGTCCGCGCGACACCGCGGTTTTATACGATGCATTAATTTATACTCACGCACACATACAACGACAACAGGAACGTAAGCTGATTGGTTGCGTGCACAGTAAATATTGTAAATATAGAATAAGAAATGTGATTGGTTAATCCATATAATGTGCGGTAAATTAACTCCATTACTTAATGGTCAAAAATGTAAATATAACTAGCACACTTTTAATCAAATACAAGTCGATTCCAACCATTCTCTGGTGTTTCACTTCAGCTACGGTTCAAGGACTAACCAGTCTGGCCGGCTAACATAGACACCTTTCCTTGCTCCTAGTATTATCTACTTAGCTACGGTTCGACGGCTTATACAGCCTGGCCGGCTAAGTAGATATCCTCACCTCATTCAGCCAGCTGGCACAGACGTAGGAAAAGTACTACTTTCAAAACTTATCGGGTCAGTTACCCCAACAGCTGATCCCGAAAATGATAACTTTTCTATTTGTTTAGTTATTAAGTTAATCTGTAAGTTTTCGACTGTTGTATTTTTCGTTTCGTTAGGTACTTGAGAGCACGAGGAGCTAGCTATCGGAGTTGTTGTGATTGCGGCGGTTATAGCGGGTTCGAAATGTTCTATCATTTTATCAGCCATTGCAGCTAGGATTTCAAGTGACGATTCTGTGGTTATTGCAAGCACGCCGCGAATTTGTGGAGGTAATTGGTTTAACCACATGACTCGCAGTGCTTCGTCAGTTAGTAACCTACCGCTAAGGTCACGCATCTTTCGTAATAGTTGGCTAGGTTTTGAATCGCCGAGTTCTAGGCCGCTAAGTAGTTTTTGAAGTTGACGGTGATCTGATTCTTGATAGGTGCTTATGAGTCTGTCCTTGAGGATGTTTTATTTACCGGTGGCGGGCGGGTTGAGAATTATGTCCGCTATTTGTTCAAGGTCGCTGCAGCCGAGTAGTGGGATGACTAAGTTAAACTTCTGTTCTTTTCCTATCTTGCTAGCAGCGACGGCGGCTTCGAATTGTGCGAACCATAGACGAGGGTTTTGTCGCCAGAATGGTGGTAAGCGTGCCGGCAGAGATATGGTGGCTACGTCGCTCTTGACGGTTATGACTTCTTGGGTGTCTTCCTTGGACATGGCGTTTAACGTTAAAAGTTGAGCGGGGCGGCTGAAACGGTGCGGCGTAGGTACTAGCCGTCAGCTGTGCGGTGGTAGGTACTACGACACGGCGATACTCGTAGGTACTTTGGTACGGTAATGTTCGTAGGTTTTTGCGGGGTCACCAATTTCGGGGATCAGCTGTTGGGGTAGCTGACCCGATAAGTTTTGAAAGTAGTACTTTTACTACATCTGTGCCAGCTGGCTGATTGAGGTGAGGTTATCTACTTAGCCGGCCAGGCTGCATAAGCCGTCGAACCGTAGCTAAGTAGATAATACTAGGAGCAAGGAAAGGTGTCTATGTTAGCCGGCCAGAGTGGTTAGTCCTTGAACCGTAGCTGAAATGAAACACCAGAGAATGGTTGGAATCGACTTGTATTTGATTAAAAGTATGCTAGTTATATTTACATTTTTGACCATTAAGTAATGGAGTTAATTTACCGCACATTATATGGATAAACCAATCACATTTCTTATGCTATATTTACAATATTTACTGTGTACGCAACCAATCAGCTTACGTTCCTGTTGTCGTTGTATGTGTGCGTGAGTATAAATTAATGCATCGTATAAAAACGCGGTGTGAAGTTTGCGAAGCATATCCGTGCTCGCACCAGCAGACCCGGATGCATCTTCTTCGCAGAAGTGGAGAAGAGCCCGACCACAGCCAAGGCCTACAACATTGATGAGGTCTTGCTCATGCCAGGCGTCGTCATAGAGGCCTGGAGGGGCAAGAAAGGACCCTCTCAATGCCACCGCTGCCAAGGCTTCCGCCACAGTTCCCAGAACTGTCACAGGCACCTAGCCTGTGTGCGATGCGGTGGCGAGCACCAGGCGCACAACTGCCCTCGACCAAAGGAGGAGCCACCCACGTGCGCCAACTGCCAAGGCCCGCATCCAGCCTGCAGTGCGGCGTGCCCCGTCTACAAGCGGGAAGCCCGCAACAAGAAGGCGGGACTTACGCCGAGGACTGGCCCGCCCAAGGTCATCGACCAACCAAACGTGGTCGTCGACTCGGAACCCACCACGCTGATGGCCGAAGCAAACCCGGGGTCAAGCTCCACTAAGAAAAGGAGAAGGCACAGAAAAAAGAAGTCGGCCCAGGAGAAGACACCCACACCTGCGGCGGCAACCAAAGTCAGCAGCCCACCCGCCAAGGACCCGGAGAGGGACCAACTCGCCACCTTACTCATGCTGTTCGCACAGCGTGTTAAGGCAGGCGAGATAAACACAACAGGACTGCTGCAAACACTCTCCACCAATGGATAAGCCGCTCAGGGTGGTTCATTGGAACGCGGAGACGCTGAAAACCAAGATAGGCCTACTACGCCTATTTCTCAATGAACAGCGGGTCGATATCATGCTGATAAGCGAGACCCACCTGAAGGCCAACAGGCCACTCAAGATCCCAGGGTACATTGTGTACCGCCAAGATGAGGTCTCGCCAAGAGGCGAAGCATATCGTGGACTCGCTATCCTAGTGAAGAGGACAGTAGTGCATCAACCCGTCGAACCGAAGAGACTCGATACCATGTATGCGCTTGGTATCGACGTCCAAATCGGCAGGCGGGAGATGCGCCTCTACGCGGCCTATCGAGCTCCGAATCAGAGAGCCCGCGTCGATGAACTCCGGAGCCTTCTCCAGCATACGACGCCGACCATAATTGCAAGAGACCTGAACGCAAAGCACCAAGCATGGCACAACACCACCAACAACGCAATGGGAAATCTCCTTATGCAAGACTCCGATATGCATAACTATGAAATCGCTGGCCCCAGAGAACCCACTAGATTGGACCCAGCGGGCTATAGCGATAGCGTACTGGACATCATAGTGTTCAAAGGACTAAGAGCACCTCCGGCACAGGAAGTGCTCGAGGACCTACCATCGGACCACAGGTCGGTGCTACTAGTGTTCAGGGAGCCCGCGGCTACGGTCGGCCCACCGAAGCCCACAGTCCACACAGACTGGAGGGCTTACCAAGAATCCCTAGCGGATTACAGCCGCCCTACGGTTGTAAAAACGCCAGTGGAAGTCGATGAAGCCGCCGAAGACATCACCGGAGCTATCCAAGCCGCACTTCGAGTCTCCTCGAGCACTAGACCGAGCAGCGAGCGACAGAACCCTCTGCCCGCTCGACTCCGTAAAATGCTCGAGGAGAAGCGAGAGGCTAAGAAGCTCTGGCAGAGAACTCGGCACCCCCGAGACAAGACCCGATACAACCGCCTTACCAACTCGTTCAAGGCTGCTCTTTGGGAGCACAGAGGTGACGCATGGGAGAACTTCCTTATAGATATCGAGGACGAACAGCCCTCGGTACACCGACTCTGCAGGCAACTGACTGCAGAACCAAACCCCACGCGCCCCCTGTTCGCTGAGGACGGGCAAATACACTACAAAGCGCAAGACCGTGCCGAGATCATCGCGAACAGCCTCGAAAAACAGTTCACACCTCACGACAATCAAGACGAGGACCACACTCGGGAGATAGAGGCGGCAACCCATCTCTACCTCTCGAGGCCCCTCGCCCAGTCTGAGGGTGAACTGCTCGTAACACCGAGCGAGGTTGCTGCGATGATCAGGAAAACCAACCCACGGAAAGCACCTGGTGAAGACGGAATACCGAACACTGCACTGCAGCGACTTCCACTGAAATCACTCATAGCGTTGACACAACTGTTCAACGGTATCCTGAGGACCGGCCACTTCCCTAACATCTGGAAGCGGGGTCGGGTTATCGTACTTCCGAAGCCCGGCAAGGACCTCAGAAAACCGGAGAACTACCGGCCCATCACACTCCTCTCGACGTCGTCCAAGGTGTTCGAGCGCTTACTGCTAGTAAGGGCTCAACCCCACATCCGACTGAGGCCCGAGCAATTTGGATTTCGTCAGGAGCACTCCACCACGCTCCAGCTGACTCGTGTCCTAGACGAGATGGCTACGTGGTTGAACAAGGGCGATAGCACGGTGACCGTGATGCTCGACATGGAGAAAGCGTTCGACAGAGTGTGGCATGAAGGTCTCATCCACAAGCTGTCGACATCGTCTCTACCACGAAAAGTAGTCGCGATCATCGCATCGTTCCTGACCCAGAGAACCTTCCGTGTGGCTATAGAGGATACCACATCGGAAATCAAGACCATCAGTGCCGGAGTCCCGCAAGGGAGCTTTCTGTCACCGGCCTTGTACGCCCACTACACGGATGACATCCCTGTAGTCGGAGACGTCAAGCTGGCACTGTTTGCAGTCGATGCCGCGTACTTGTCAAGTTCACGCAACGCCGCACACGCTGTACGGAAATTGCGCCCCACACTCGAAGCCCTTCCGGGCTGGCTGAAGCGATGGAGGCTCAAGTGCAACGTGTTGAAGACCCAGGCGATGATAACCGGTATGGCACATTACCCGCCAAACCTACGTCTGATGGAAGAGGACATCCCATGGTCCCCAAAGGTCAAGTACCTGGGAATCACCATCGACAGATCACTGAATCACCACGTCGAGACCATCACAGCGAAGGCCAGAGCTGCGCGGACGAAGCTGCGTCCCCTGCTATCCTCCAGACTACCAGTAAGTGCCAAACTAGGCATTTACAAAACATATATCAGGTCGCGCCTCACCTACGGTGGGCCGGCCTGGTACAACTTGATAGCAGGGACATCGCGCCAACGTTTGCAGGCTGTAGAGAACAGCTGCCTTCGCATGGTGGTCGACGCCCCCAGGTACCTCAGGAATACAACAATCCACCGAGACCTGAAGTGGGAACCAATAAAGGAGTTTGTGAGCAGACTCGCCACGGGGATGTTTGAGCGGGCTGACCGCTCGAAACTTCCCCACCTGGTAGGTATTGCTCCGCTCCCACATCCAGACGATACAACACTCATGCGGAGGCGACTCAAACGCCCCGCTCGGGAGCTCATATCAGTTCCTTCGAGCGGGGCATTGGCTTCGCCATCGGATGCAGATAGCCAACCACCGACCTCTCGCAGGCGGCTCGCTGGACCCCTCTTCAGAGGAGCGATCGGCGAGCAAACCTCGAGGCCTGTGAGCTAACTCCAATGACCGGCTCACAGTGGTGAGCTGCGAGGAAAATCACTATAAGGAGCCCAGTGCTTCAAATAGTCTCCCCACCCCCCTCAACAGGGGTGAGATGATACCAGATGACGGAAACGCGGTGTCGCGCGGATCGCGTTCATTCGCCGCTTGGTGTGCTGTGCGAGTGGATGCGTGCTGTCTTGATGCATTTTCAGAGCTATAGAGTACGTGGCATATGTACGCCACAACTTCTTAGTTTTATAAATAAAACATATTTATTTACGTAATTTCCTACATTACACCTGGTTTTGATTGGAAGTGCAATTGTTATAAGGGAAATAAAATGGGTTAACTAGAACTTATCTTTATTATCCTGTTTATAAAAAATAAAAACACTTTCTGGATGTAATATTTCTTTTATTCTTATACAACCTTGAGTATATTTTAAAATAAAAAGCAATTGTCATGTGTTTCAATACATTTTTTTTATACTGCACATGTTTATAAACTTTGAACAAAAGAAGGCCCTCTTCAAATGTCACTTAAGTGGGTCTCATATTTCTTCAGTTGTTAATACATTGTTGGCATTAGGGACCTTGGGTGTTTTGTTTACAATAATTTAAGCTTATCGCCAAGCTAGTTTAAACAATTGTATGTTGTTATATTCTACAGATCTTGAGTAGGAATGCATCAAATATGAGTCTCATAAATTGGTACAAAACCAATGTCACATAAAAACTAAGAAAATGCACAATATATGCTTACCAGTGTCATAACAATTAATTATTCAAGATTTACATGAAACTAAGTATTTATTCCAATGAAAAAAACTACTCATCTGGTAGAAAAATACAAAAAAACATGTTCATAAACATAGTGAATAATTTACATTTATCTGCTCCATAGTATGGATGCGACTTATTTAAATTAATATAATTATCAAGGTTTGATCTTTTTTTCGAAGTTAACTATTGTGAAGTCAAATAAACAATTGTATTATGATTGTGTGCTTGAAGAGACAAAAGAAAAGAAAAATAATATTGCTTTAGGCAAAAAAAAGTTATAAACTATTTCCATCCTTAACTTCACGTCAGATAACAATAAAATGTATGAGACCACCACCGGCCGATTTTCAAAATGTTTATTCGAACGTGTATATGCCATACACGTTCGAATAAACATTTTGAAAATCGGCCCACAGTAGGTGGCGAAATCGGTAAACATACATAAAAAATAATAATAATAATGTAGTGGCACATGTATAACCTCCTCCTTTTTGAAGTTGGTTAAAAAAGTGGCAGTGTATAGAAATACAGAAAATAAATTACCTGCCATCACATAATACAGCATTTTTTGTGTAGTACTTCACAACAATATGGATGGTAAAATCAAAGCTTTTTATTTCCATAAAATATTGACATATTGTTTGGGGATGCAAAAATTCAATATAAAATAAATGGTATAGAAATAGAAGAAATAAGTTAGCATTTTAAATTTTTTAGAAGTATCTTGAACACCAGTGCCGAAATATCCTGTGTGTGTGAGTGTGTATGTGAATGTGTGTATGTGTGTATATATATGATCCGTAAAGTGTCAGTGTGAAGTGTGGTACGGCTCATAGCAGGTGAAAACACACATAGGCACTTTGCATGCTTTGCAATAGGTTATTGTACGCTTGTGGCAGACGGCGCATTTCCGCTTAAGACGGTCCGGCTTTCTGGGCTTGATAAGGTCGTATCGGGCTGGGCTATGTATGATTGGTGTCAATGTTGGCGTGGGTGTAGGTGGTCGGTGTGCTCTCAACAAATCAGTTATTAACGACTTCCGAAATTGCCGATGTGTTAATAACTGATTGTTGAGTAGTATATGTGCGTTAAGGATACTAGCGTTCAAGAGCCTTCAAAAAAATTTTTTGTACCAAACTCTTGTGCGCCTTCTTTCAATAGGGTACATAGCCAATTGCTGATCCTTTCGGTCTACTCCGCCCATGCATACATTATAATCTTGCACGACTGTCGGCTTTAATGTATCGCCCCACCTGGTAACTGCGAGACCATGGTATGTAGAGATAAAAGCTACTAGGTTTTTATCTCTCCATACCATAAGATCCACATCTCCTGAGGTGCAGCCCAACACTTGACCGACAGTCATGTCTCTTTTCGTGATGGTCGCCAATTCACGGGGCACAAATTGGCGGTTTGTACGCAAGGTGCCCACACAGTCAAACCCTAGCACCTTGAGCTCTCGGGCTAGCGCTGGTGAGTTGTAAAAATTATCCATCCATATTGTGTGCCCTTTATGCTCGAGACCATTTAAAAGTCCGAGCACGAGAGATGGTATACCACCAGATATTGGACCACCAGATATTGGATCATCATCTTAAAGTGCCGAGTCATCATGACCAGCGTGCACTTCAAAACGCCACAAATATCCCGTCTGGGATTCACAAATCTCATATGTTTTGATCCCAACTGTCGCTGCCTTGTTACGGATGAACTGGTTGATATCAAGCCAGCCCTTCTACATGGTTAGACTCTCGTCGAGAGCTATATTTTTTGACAGATTATATAGCGACGAAAATTTATTGTTGAGGTGGTCTAATATTGGTTTTATCTTGTAAATTTTAGCCTCGGGTCGTATCAGCAATGCAGGGTCGCAATCATTATTGTTGCGGAAGTGGAGGCATTTTGACAGCAGCTGGAAGCGATCGCATGTCATCTCCATGGCGAAACCCGGTGTGATGAAAATATCTTGAGCCACATTCCAGTACTCCTCTAGTCGGCTTTTCACGACCAAGCCCATAGCCATAACAATGGCAAGATATGTGTAAATTTCAGTTACATTTGTATCTTGCCAACGTGTAATCCGGCTTTTGGGCTTTATTGAGTTATTGACGAGCATGGATGCTGCCAACTGCTGTGCGTAAATGTTGGTTTCCCTGACAATCAGTTCAATAATTTCGCGATCCCATATGGCTGTAAAAGCTTCATACGGATTCGCGAAAGAAACCTTAGGACCGCTATTAATTTGCGAGAACGGTTCTCGTCTCAAATGAGGTTCAATTTGAGGCATTGTAATCGCTCTCCATTTAAACTTAAATTTATCGCTCGGCTCCATGGGAGTCATCGATAGCAGGCACGGGTGAAGTGACCATCGGTGTGGGCGTCAGTGAGGTGGGCGTCAGTGAGGTGGGCGTCAGTGAGGTGGGCGTCAGTGAGGTGGGCGTCAGTGAGGTGGGCGTCGGTGTGGCGGGCGTTGGTAACCCGGGCATTGATGCAGATGTACGTAGTTCAGATGGAAGAGGAGACCAGTTTAAGGTTACGTGAACATAACCTTCTTGGATCTCCTCATCATCTTCTTCCAAATACATCCGCGCCACCCGGGGCACCCCTAACATTGGGGTACTGCCTTCTTCCTCTTCGCCAGACTCATCTTCGCTGCCTAAAAGGCAAAAATGGACAAGTTTTGGATTCGATTTTAATAAGTACCTTACTTCCGCGATTGTTGAAAAATAGTTGTTGTTAAAATGCCTTACCATAATTTAGCATATTGGCTATTTCAGTATTGTCGAGAGGTCTGACACTGGCCGGAAGAACTCTAAAAATAAAAAAGATATTTTAATCAACGCTTGTAATTCTTTTATAGAGTAGGTATACCGAGATGAACTTTCTTTGATTGCCAATTACGCGATGATGCATAAATAAAATTTTGATAATTAAGCTACTAAATTTTCTTAATTTATTTATTTATTTAACGAAATAGGTTAAATATTTACAGGGCAGGTGATGGCGCCGTATTCGTAATTAAATTCGTTAATAAAAATAATACAAAATTCAAAAACGTTATCCATACTCTTCCAACCAGCTAAATCAGCAGCCATTTTGTTAAATAAAACGTATTGTGACGGATCCCAGTACAGGACTTTGAGTGCATTCATATCTTTGAGGTTGAAAATTTCGCGATTGTGATTAAATACACGTGAACTGTAATAATTAGATAGAAGTTCATTAAAGTAATGAACAGAATTATACATATTCGTTTAGTTTATAATAAGTTTTCTAGCAAATATCATAAAATGAAATCCATCTACAAATTCGTAAAATGGCTTGACTGTGGCTTCAAATGTTGTTTTTGATATAAAATGTGAAGAATTTAATCATATTAGTTAGTAAAATGAAATATTACTTACTGTTCCATGATTTTATTGCTGAATAACAGTATAAAATGTGAAACTGAGCACAAACACAATAGAGAGTGCATCGGATCGTCGTAGCGAGCGGACGTCTCTGTGCTCCGCTAGCTTAAGGTACGGGCGCTTTGGTAAGTTGCTAAATTTATATTTATTATTGTAATAAATTAAAAATTTGCGCCTGAGTTGTACTAGCTACACTCGTGCGGGGATAGCCTTCCCCCAGAATAACCGACGTACCGGGGCCCACGCCGTAGGGGAGGGGTCACAGACCCCAACCAAACGGTGACTGGTTACCTCCGGTTACGTTTCGGCGCCACCGACGTTTCTACTCATCATGAACCCGAATTCACCGTCACCCGTTGGAGGTGGGTCTTCGGACGACGCAGTGCTGCAGGACCAGCGACGTGGATACCAGGGCGACCTGCGCATCTACAACTCCCTTCGTGAGCAAGGTGAGTTATCGCACAGGGACTGCAGCGCTGGGTAGGAGCCTACTTCCGGGTGATGGAACTCCCTCCCATAGGCCACTCTACCCTTGACTCGACACTAGAACAGGGGGAAAAGGGCTATCTGCGGGAGGATTCTTCCTCCTCCTACAGGTCCCTTGCCCCCCTGCCCCAACGCTCACGCGAGGTGATTACGCAACCACCCGCGCACAAACCGGCTGGAGAGAAATCTCCCACCCCCACACCTACGCATCGGACGATGGCAGCCATACTAGCTGCACCACCACCGCCAAAAACGAGCCACCCATCACCTGTGCCCGTTACCACAGCCCCACCACAACCCCCAGCCCAGAGGCAACCAATCCTGGTGGTGGACCGTCTGGATAACTGGACGGCCCACTTCAAGGAATTGGCGAGCGTCATAGGCCATCCGCCAAACGTAAGACCGTTTGGCAAGGGGTTCAAATTTACCCCTAAAGACGATGCGGAATTCCGAGCTATCCAGTCCCATCTCGATAAACTGGGACAAGACCAGGCGCCATATTACGCCATAGCGCCACCACACCAAAGGCCTCTCAAAATGGCCATCCGTGGACTACCAGCCGACACTCCTGCGGAAGAGATCGTCGAAGACTTGGCCGGCAAAGGTGTGCCCGTCAAGTACGCCAAGCACATCCGGGCTCGTACGGGACGACCCGGGTGCATCTTTTTCGCGGAGATGGAGAAGACACCAGCAGCCACCAAAGCATACAACATTAACGAGATCCTGCTGATGCCTGGCGTGGTGATTGAGGCCTAGAGGGGTAAGAAGGGGCCCTCACAATGCCATCGCTGCCAGGGCTTTCGCCACAGCTCCCTCAACTGCCACAGGCCTCTTGCCTGTGTTCGTTGCGGGGGAGAGCATCCGGCACATGACTGCACTCGACCGAGAGACCAGCCTCCAACCTGTGCAAATTGCAAGGGCCCACACCCTGCAAGCAGTGCCTCGTGCCCCGTTTACAAGCGCGAGGCACGAAACAAGAAGGCGGGCCTAACCCCAAAGACTGGTCCACCTAAAATAATTCCACAACCAAACATGGTTAGTGACTCGGCACCAGCCACCCTCATGGCAGAGGCTAACCCAGCACCTCAAGCCAAGTCAAAGAGGAAACGCCGGAAAAAGAAGACCGATCCCGCGAAGCCACCCCTACCTACAACCTCTACAGGTGGGGAGAAGACCGCAGACCCAGAGAGAGACCAACTCGCCGCCCTCCTTATGCTGTTTGCACAGCGAGTAAAGGCCGGCGATGTAAATATAGCAGGAATTCTCCAGTCTCTCCCCATCAATGGATAAGCCGTTGAGGGTGGTTCACTGGAACTCAGAGTCCTTGAAGAACAAAGTAGGACTCCTACGCGTCTTCTTGACAGAACAGCAGGTCGACGTTATGTTGATAAGCGAGACCCATCTTAAGGCTAGTATCCCGCTAAGGGTCCCGGGATACTTCATCTACCGCCAAGATGAGGTCTCGCCGAGAGGTGAAGCCTACCGTGGACTTGCTGTCCTGGTAAGAAGGACAATTGTGCACCAACCCGTCGAGCCGATAGGACTCGACAACATGCACGCACTAGGTGTCGACATCCAGGTTGGCGGGCGGGATATGCGCCTGTATGCAGCATACCGCGCACCGCACCAAACTTTCAAGACTGACGAACTACGCAGTCTTCTAAGTCACCCAATACCGACCATCATCGCGGGAGATCTAAACGCGAAACACCCAGCCTGGCACAGCCCCAACAGCAACAGAGCAGGACAACTCCTGGTACAAGACGCTGAAATCCACGGCTACGAAGTCTCTGGCCCCCGGGAGCCAACCAGGATAGACCGCATAGACTCAAGCCGGGACAACATCCTGGACATCATAGTGTACAGGGGCCTGAGGGCACCCCCGACACAGGAGGTTCTCCAAGACCTCCCCTCAGACCATACACCTGTGCTACTGGTGTTCAGGGAACCCGCGGCGATGGTCAACCCACCAAAACCCCTAGTGCAAAGGAACTGGAGTAAGTACCTGGAAGTACTTTCAGGATACGAGGCTCCAGCCTTACTCCAAACACCGCAAGAAGTCGACGCAGCCGCTGAGGAACTGTCCAGAGCTATCCAAGCCGCACTGCGCGCCTCCACAAGCACCCGACCGAACTCCGAGCGACACGACCCGCTGCCTGCCCGGATTCGGAGGCTGCTTGGGGAGAAGCGCGAGGCCAAGAAGCTCTGGCAGAGAACTCGCCACCCTCAGAATAAGACCAGGTATAACCACCTCACCAACCAACTTAAGACCGCCCTATGGGAGCATAGAGGTAATGCGTGGGAAGATTTCCTCATCAACATCGAGGACGATACACCCTCGATTCACCGACTCTGTCAAAAACTTACAACTGAATCTAACCCCACGCGTCCTCTCTTCGGACGGGACGGCTATCTCCGTTACCGCGTCCAGGACCGCGTCGAAATTATCGCATGCAACCTCGAAGGGCAATTTGCACCTCATGAGGAGCACGATAATTTCCACACACGCCAGGTAGAAGAGGCAGTAAGATCTTACCTCTCTACCCCAATCGGCCAACTGGAGGGCGAAATGCTTGTTACCCCGGCAGAAGTTACCGCGGTAATAAAGAAAACCAACCCCAAGAAAGCACCTGGTGAGGATGGTATACCAAACTCCGCGCTGCACAGACTCCCGTTAAAGGCACTGGTAGCCGTAACCCAGTTGTTTAATGGCATCCTGAGAACCGGACACTTCCCTACCATCTGGAAGCGGGGACGGGTAATCACATTACCGAAACCCGGGAAGGACCTCAGGAAGCCAGAAAACTATCGGCCCATAACTCTCTCAACAACGTCCAAAGTGTTCGAGCGGCTGCTACTGGCGAGAGTGCAACCGCACATTCAACCAAGGCCGGAACAATTTGGTTTCCGCCAAGGACACTCCACCACGTTGCAGCTGACTCGCGTTCTGGACGAGATGGCCACGTGGTTAAACAAAGGTGGACACACGGTGACCGTAATGCTAGACATGGAGAAGGCCTTCGACAGGGTGTGGCATGATGGTCTCATCCACAAACTGTCGAAGACTTCTCTACCACGCAGAATTGTGGCGGTCATCGCATCATTTCTATCACATAGAAAATTCCACTTGGCCATAGGTGATACCACGTCACAAGAGAAGCCCATAAGTGCCGGCGTCCCGCAAGGCAGCTGCCTATCGCCAATCCTGTACGCCCACTACACGAACGACATCCCGGTAGTCGGTGACGTCAGGTTGGCACTATTTGCCGACGACGCCGCGTACACATCCAGCTCCCGCAACGCCAACCATGCTGCACGCAAACTGGGTCCCACTCTTGAGGCACTTCCATGCTGGCTCAAGAAATGGAGACTCAAGTGCAATGTCAGCAAAACACAAGCCTTGCTGACCGGCATGGCGCATTATCCACCCAACCTTCGCCTATTGGGTGAAGACATCCCCTGGTCGCCGAAAGTTAAATACCTGGGAGTGACCATCGACAGAAACCTGTCGATGTCCCAACACGTCGACACCGTCATTACAAAGGCACAGCTTGTGAGAACAAAGCTGCGCCCTCTGCTGTCCTCTAGACTACCAATCCGAGCAAAGCTCGGAATCTATAAAACCTATATCAGGTCACGCCTCACATTTTCGGGGCCTGCCTGGTATAACCTGACAGCAGAGTCACAGCGCAAGCGACTCCAAGCTGCGGAAAACAGATGCCTGCGAATGGCGGTCGACGCGCCCAGGTATCTAAAGAACTCCACGATCTATCGCGATCTCAAATGGGAGCCAATCCATGGCTTCATAAGCAGACTCGCCACGGGCATGTTCGAGTGGGCCGACTGCTCAGCAATGCCGCATCTTCAAAACATTGCCCCATTACCCCACCCAGACACGACTGTGCTGATCCGGAGGCGGCTAAAACGCCCTGCTCGGGAGCTAATATCGGCTTCCTTGAGCGGGGCGACTGCAACGGACAGAGAAGGCGAACCACCGGTCTCTCGCAGGCGGATCGCTGGTCCCCTCTTTAGAGGGTCGACCAGCGGTACAGCCTCGAGACCGGGGATTTAACCCCAAAGACCGGTTCATAGTGATGAACCGCGGAGAAGATCACTATAAGGAGCCCAGTGCTCCCAATAGTCTCCCCATCCCCTATACAGGGATGAGATGAAAACCACGAGAGAAACACAATAGTTCTTTCGCGGCAGTCACAGACTGTCTCGATCACAGATTAAAACAACAAAAGTCATCTTTTTTATACCACAGACTTCCCAAATTCTATGTGAGAGGAGACCCTGTTCTTTCGTGAACAATTCGTAATACGTGCGAAAGGGATAGAGCTTTAGGACGCAATTTAATAGGCATTTAAACAAACATCTGTGCCGCGTCCTGTGACAGGACGCGTCACGTTGCGCGATTATTGACGTGTCCTGCTACAGGACTCGTCACGTACGAAAGGTTAACGAGTGCGGATAATATTTGTAGGTTTTTATTTTAATTTAAAAATATACGGGGATTATAAGTCTGATGGGGCTGATGAGGCCGTGGGCGAGGGCCCACTTTATCTACATCGACGATACTATAAAAAGGTCTTCAGTTGAGACAGAAACTAGTCGGGTATCCCCGAAATACACACGTGAATAAAACCGTATATTTAAATAAAAAAAAGGAATAATATATTCCAGAAAATATCACGCTACGACACTTAGAAGAGGTACAGTAACTATAAACGCAGATGCAACTGCTGGAAACGGCTATAGTTTTACTAAATATAGACAGAAATAATTAAAACAAAAAGGAGATTACATCTTTATTATGCATGTGCATACATTTTTCTTTCTAAGCTAAACTTTGATTACATGAAACAATGTAAATATACAGACAATATTAACTGCCTTAACATACTATCTCACTAAAGTAGTGTTTCATAACATAGATATTTTATATTGAAGCTTACTATAAGATATTGGAATTGTATTTCTAAAAGCTAATAAGGAGACAACTTCAAGAAGAACAAGATCAATTTATATAATTACACAATAACTGCCACTGAAATTACTATTAAATGTGTTTTTATTATTTTCATGAATTATCTACCGTAATAGTGATATTCTGAAGTGGTTTCCAGTAATAAAAATATTTATTAGTCTTAAGATAGACAAATGACACAATTATTATTACTTTGTAATATTACATATAATTATATCCAATATTATATTTAATATACTAATAAAGTGTTTAGTAGTAGATATACTGTTATTTGCGATGTTCTAAATAAATATTAAATTAAATATATATGCACTGTAATTATGTATATTGCTATTTATTATTTGTTTGGCATCACTAATGAAATAATAATATAAGTGATGTACACAACACAGTACACATACCTCATACAATGTGAATTCCCCGTGTTTAAGAAATCAGTTTCACGGCTCTAACAGCTTTTTGTATTACTCAAAGAGCTATTTTTTCAAGTATAAATCTGGCTTTATAGTATACTAAATATAAAGTGCATACAGAAAGATTTACAATTGTCTTTTATTAACGGATTTTGTAGATTATTTTTAATAATGACTCAAAAAGTAACATTACAAAGATTATTTTAATATGAAAACGATAACTTACATAACATAAATTTACAAAATATATTTTCAAGATGTAACAAAACATTCTTACTCGAGAGGCAGTCTTCGAGATGATAGGGTAAAGATGTTTTAGTAGCACTGAATAATATGATTTCTATGTATTTAAGTATTATGAGCTGTGTGTGTCATTTAGTATTTTTCTAATATTTTTCAAACATTTTAACTATTTATAATTTAACATACCTCATATTAAGGTCTATAGTTCTTAAAGCATAAAATCCAAATAATTCAAATAAATCAACCAACTTAAGCTTAACAGAAGTAGGTGATTATGTATATATGTCCCTAGTCACTGTCCTCTGTCATGTCAAATGCAAGTCTTGCATCATTCACAGTCAGTCTTAATGTAATTTTAGTTTTTGTATTATGACTTGGTAGTGCTAGTCATAGTCACTCAGTCTTAATCCTCTCTCATATCAAAAATGTCAATATTATATTTGTGCAAACATATGCACAAGAAGTTTGTTACATCTTGTTTTTAAAAGAGCAAACTTAACATACTCGTAAACATAATAAACATGGAACATTAAAACTTAAGAAGATGGGGCAGAAGCCAATCTTGCCCTGCCTTCGGCAACTAATCGTTTGTTTAAATAAATATCTTCATCTGTAGAAGTGTCAATAAGATCAAGTGTTAACAATGGCTCATTAGGATTTAAGGGATCCTTGCCCACATCTTTACAAATACCAACAAATTGTTGTTCCACACACAGTTCCTGGAATCGAATGCAATCTTCTACTGTCCAGTCTTGATGGAGAGGCAAAACATCTAAAACATGAAATTGAGAACTGTAACCAAAGGCATGAACAACCAAAGTCCACGCACCCCAACCTTGGGGTCTTTCATCAGCACACTAAAATATTAACAATTAGTTTAAGTTATTTGTCAAGCTGGTAGGCAGAATGATTTCAATTATGTTTGCTTCATCTCAATCTTACATTAGCTTTACAGACTGAGACTCTTCTCCGTTATAACGTCAATTAGAAGTTATAACTCCTTAGATTTTTATTTTTAATGTACGTATTACATTATTAGGGTATTACATACATAAGCTCACGACTATATCCCCGAACGCATATTCAAAGGTGTATTAAACACCCAAATTTTGTCAATTATAATATGTTTCCCGGCACCGGGTGCTATGTATGTACGCTGTATAAATACTGTCTGACAATGATGATAAAAGTCACGGCCAGCGGTACTACTCGATATTTGTATTTAAGTGGTTGCTATTCGATTACTTTAATATCTTCAATCACCCCAATCCAAAGCGAACGAAATGAAAATTTAAAAATTAAATTATATTTGGAATACTTAAAATTGAGATGAAAACACGTAATCTTCATATAAAATTATTTTTTTAAAAATAATAAACGAACTGAAAATGTTCTACCTATTTATGAGTCTGTTAAGTGTTGTGTGTCATTATTGTATTTTTTTTTTCATTTACTATTTACTACTACTACTATTTAAAAAAACGGCCAAAGGCGGCTATTACTGAAACCTGATTTTTGGTACATTGATTAAAGACTGTAGCATTTTTAAGTAAAGGAAGGCCTCGATTTATTTTTAGCATTATTTTTAGCTATTATAGTGAATGCAATACATTTAAGTTATGTAAAAATGGCAACAGCCTGGTAAATATGCATTGCTGAAGGAATTTTTACTAGATATAATAGATTCTTACCGTAAAGACGAGCTTTTATTGCTTGAGGTGGCAACGAGCGAGCTAATGGAGCGCCGGGTGGTATGGGCCGCAATGCTTTAGTTGCGACCATGGCCAGATCTCCATAATCACAGAAATAAACAGAAACCATTTCAGTTGAAACTATCCCTGCAACCGTTATCCTTAAACAGAAAATAAACAAACGCATGAACTCATAGTATCGTAGTAGTATTTCTTAGCGTAGAAATTTTGAACCATACATTTTTATGGGATAAAAGTACAGATGTATACAGATAGATTATAGTCTAAAAAGGCACATTAGCTATTTGAAACAATAATCTATCTTTGTGCCAGATTTTATCTGTTCTGCCGTTCTGGCGTGATTGAATAGCAAATGTCAATCCATCAAATCTTTTTAAATTTGTAATAGTATTAAGTTATAACTTTATAATTAGGTTATTATATTATGTTTACATTGTAGTTGTAATTGTATACTAATTAATATTATGTTTATAACTCCGACATCCGGATTAATAAGTTGTAGATCAGATATAATTATATATTGAGTCATAGTTGTACCAAACGATTTCAATATAGTAGGCAAATTGTAACTTATTTGTTTATTTAATTATATGATAATTTATTTAATTTACACACTATATTGAAATAGTTTTTCGGTTTTCGTTTCGTTCTGTCATAATATTAACTTTTATCTTTTTAGTGAGTTAGTCATCAGGACATTAAAGATAAGTAGTAAAACAGTTAAGACGTTATATTATCACGCTTATATTAAAAAAAAAATCGGTTGGTTGATGAATCGTGGGGCTTTCCACATAAGAAAAAAGCCTACATGTACAAAAATAAAATTATTTTTTTGTTCTTACCTGTACCAAGAAGCATCTTTTTCATAGTACACAGTGTATAATTCGCCACTAGAGGGGTTTGTAGGCGCATCCAGCTCCGACATTTTTGGACATTCAGTTTGGAGTTTTGCCATCATTGTCTGAAGAGTGCATCGTGTACTATTTGGCTGAACCTGTAAATGTTAAATGTGTGTATGTAATATGGTTATTTTGTTACTAATGGCAGACCGATTGATGTTTGTTATAGATATTTAACATTTTTCTTCCGCAGAGTTCACACGGTTATTGTATTTTGGGGAATGTATAAATATAAACATTAATGATTCGTAGATCGAAAATCTCACAGTTCACGGTGCTACTTGGGCAACGCAAGCTGTATATTTTCTTTTTATTAGAGACATATGATGAGGAGAGTGGCGGAATATTTTGATGATGAAAAAAGGCGGCTCGTATGAAAATAAGGTGTAATGTCATTGGAGGAAGCTTCTGCGGTAAGTGGCGGGCTGTTGTCTCTGTCTACCGTGAAGGGAGAAAGCGTAGGTGTGTGTATACAGAGAGCATAGTGATAAAGGCGTTTACTCACAACGAAGTTGCAGGGGTTAGCGGCCATGGCGATGTAGACGTCGAAGCACTTGCCGGGCGCCGGCAGCGGCGGCGGAGGCAGCGCGGCGCCGGGCGCGCGCTCGTCGCACGACATCGACGAGCTGCGGAATATGCGCTCCTTCTTCTTGTGCAGGGCCTCCACGTGATTTGTTTCATTCTTTTCTTCCTCTTTTGGTTTCCCACTAAATTAACAGTAGTACATTGCTTTCGATCTCTGCATAAACGCAAATAGCGCAAGTTCGAGTTATATGTATGCGACCCCGACTTGCTCGATTTATGGCTTATACTCCCCATTTCATCCGTATAAGCAATATCCCTCTCTTTTTTTTATCCCTCCTCTTTCAATATACTCCCAATTTTCCCATCTGATTCAAAGTGCCCAGGTGACGGCCAAAGACTTGCCACTGTTACCTGGTAGGACTGAATTATGGTGGCAAATTGTAGGCATAATTACGCCTCTGAGTATTTTTCGGGGATACAAATGTGGGGGTATGTATGAATGTTTGTCTTATATCAATAGAAAAACGATCAGAGAATGACTACTTCTAGTATGAGGATTCGTTCGGGGCGATGGACATGGTCTGACACGAGTGCATTCGGTGTTTTCACAATACATCGTGAAACTTCGACATCACTTGACTAAGTTATTAAACTATTTATTTATATATACTGCACGTGTAAGTAGTAACCTCGCGAATGCGGTGCAGCGCCGAGTGTTATGGGTTCGATCCCGCAGGGACAGCACTTTGTGTAACCCTCAAATGGTTGTTCTGAGTCTAGGCGTTCTTTGTGTCCGTTGTTTGAATGTTTGTAAAGTCCCCCACGACACAGGAATTAATCCTAGTGCGGGAGTTGTCTTTTAAAATAATAATAACAATAATTTAAGCAACCAAAACAATGCCAAATATAAACCATTTCCACAAGATTTACATTGCAACTTGGTATTACTAGACGCTAAATCTGATTTGAAACTTAAATTATAAGTATTTGTAAGTGACAAATTACTTGCCGTTTACATACACATATATGCCGTATACATTACACAATTGCTATACATTTTTTCAATATCTATACTTTATCTTTACACCGGTAAATGGATAAGTTACACATTTATGTTATAAAAGATAAAAAGTTTAATTGGCTAGCTAGTGGTAACAAAATTATTAACAGAAGTTTCGTACTGTTGCAAGTAGTCATATTCCAAGAGAATCGCGTTGTTGACGGAGGCGAGTATGTTTTGTGGGCCCGTTCGCACGAACAGCTCGACGTGCGGCGAGGGCGAGGCGGCGGGCGGCGCGGGCGGCGCGGGCGAGGCCGGCAGGGCGCGACACAGCACGCGAGTGTTCAGCAGCAACTCGCGCAGCCGCGACACCATGGCGCTCGCCACGCGGTCGGCTGGACCGAGCCGTACTGATATAGCCTGTTTTACAAACAGTCATAACAAACGATTACAAATATTTATAGATTGATCGATAATACTTTATTTGTAAACCAGGATTTTACAGATTTTGTGACATTAGAAAGGTATCGAGACTGTACAAAGGGCGGCCTTACCGCTTAGTCAAGTCCATTTCACGTCCATCCGACTGCAATTAATATAAAATACTGGTGATAATAGTTGGTATATACTACTTTGATGATACTCATCATTTCATATTTTTTTTGCAGATAAAGTTAAATACCTACTATGCATTAAATACTTATACACAAAAATACATACCTATATAAAATATATATACATACATTTATAACACTACAAGTATACATTAGAATATAATAATAAAATTATATCCGCTTTTATTTATTTAAGTAATTTAAACAATAGGATTTTATTTCGAATTTAAATGTAATTTAAAACTTTGCATAATATGAGTGAATACATCTTTATGTACCTACAGATATTAGTAGAAAAAAGAAACAATTTGTTATCAGGAACTGATGTCACCTGACATTACTTACACATATTTGCATGCCTTGAGGTAGAATGTGGATGCACATAAATATAAGTCATTAATACCTTACTGTATAAATACATATTACAAAATAAATTATTGATTGATTGATCTTCACTTTACCAATAACAACACCACATCACTCTAGATTACACATACACAACTATAATTAGCTTCACTGAGCACAAGTGAACAATATTGAATCTGTTTTTTTTATTATTATTTAATGGCAAACTATGCCGTTATCCACAATTCTGTCAATGTCATATGTGCCATGGGAATACGTAGGTTTTATATAGAAATGCAAATATCCAGAATAGTTAACAGTACACTGAATGTGGCCATGTGGTGTGCCATCTCTATTTTAACGAATGTGGGTGGCGATGTAACACTGCTCGTAAGTCAGTCATAAGTTCCTTAGAGGGGTTGGTATACCTACACACTATAGTTGTGAATTCTCAGACATATGTATATAAAGAGGAAGCACTTCCTCAACACATTTTGAAAAAAGTTTACATATATCAAGAAATATTTACATGAGGATGGTTAAGGATGAATATAAAATATTGATTTACCAAATTTTCTAGAGATACATTCTTAACTTCAAATTCAAATTAAATATCTTTATTTCATAAAATTGCTCAGAAATTTTTGGAAATCGTCTTACTTAAAAAATATTTAAAGTTATTGATAAATACACGCACCATCACCGCAACTATAGGTTGCCTTGTCAAATGTGAAATTAATATTAAAAAGATAAAATAATTAAATAGCTGCCTGTGTTGATCTATGAGTTGAGCCTTATGAGAAGAAATCGGGCAAACAAACTCATGGCCTCTCGTTTAAACTACCAGATAGATATTACAATATTTAGTGTACAACTTATACTATTCAATAAAAAACAATTTTATCGTGTGCTGTTATGTTGCTAAAAGTTAATTTACTAAAATTAGGCCATTAAAGTAATGTAGTTAGGCCGGGGAAAAAATAAGTTAAAAAGGAAGAATAAAGAATTACAATAAAAGATGACAGAAAATTAGAAACATTAGCTCACATTACAATGTACTTTGAACTAGCCTGTGAATCTCTAACAGTTCAATCCCAAGCGCTTCTATCTTCCATATAATCCACCACTGAGTAATAACCTTTAAAGCACAACTTTCGTTTTACGGTGTATTTAATTTTATTTACACTTAAAGTTTGTATATTATTAGGGATTTTATTATAGATCTAGAAACGACTTCATTGTTTTTTGGAGCTTAGAGGCAGGTACAACAAAATGTTTAGTACGTGTTATAAGAACGAATGCCACTTTTTTAATAATAGGAATAAACTTAATATTAAACATTCTTTACGATTGAGCTGCTAACCTGATGAGGAAAGGCGTTGAGCGCTGGCGAGAACGCTTGTAACGGCACTAAGGATGATAGAGGCGCACGCAATATAAGTCCACTGTCCACAAGTTGAGTTCTTACCGTGCCCTCGCCGTCAAGTCCGCTTATAATTGTGCAGCGAACCCTGCAGAATAATAATAATATGTATAAGCTTTTGTCTCTGAATAAGTTCAATACTTATTTAGACACAAAAGCTTACACAAGAATTTTAAAATATATTTATAGGGTTATACGGATGATTGTGATGATGATCTAGTGAGTCAATGACAGCAACAGCTTGGCCTGTTTGGCATATTCTTCCAACACAGAGCTTTCCTATTCCAAGTTTATTGTGTAATGTACCTGCCTATTTGAACTTGTCTGTTTACAATAATAATTATTATTGAAGAAAACAGTTATTTAGTGTATGTAAATGCTTGAATTAAGAAAAAATCCACAGTTACCCACTATATCAATACAACTAGCCATTCCCAATAGTTTCAAATGCGTTTATGGTCACGGCTACGCTCGAAAAGGTGCTTGTTTTAGTTGTGGTTAGTAGTATATATTATTCTTCAACAATGACTCCTATGGGGGCTCGGCTTCCCGGCACCAGCCAGCTCCAGTCATAAACATGCGACCCTGACTTGCCTAAGCTATTGCTTTTAATACCCAATCCATAGATCTGTATAAGCAATATATCTTTTCTTCCTCCCTCAATATACTCCAAATCGTCCCATCTAACTCCAAAAGGTACCGGGATGACGGCAATAGGTTCGCTCCCTATTAGGTAAATGGGCAAATTATAATTAGCAAAATGTGGGCATTACTTACGCTGCGGCCTACCGCTTCGATCATTGTATGTATTTACATAGAGTATTTACTCTATCCAACAAAACATATTTTTTTGAATTCAACTGGTATTTTCAGAGACGGGCACGTTTAAACAAGCGAACTGGAACTTTACAGCTATATTATATTAAGTATACTGTTTTATTTTATAATATAGGGTGACAGACGGGTCTCCTGAGGGTGACAACTTTCGCCTATGGACAACCTCCAACTCAAGAGTCGTATGTGCGCAGCCCGCCTTAGAGGGTGATGAGGGATAGGGGGAGGGATATGCTGGGAAGGGAAAGAAGAGATGGTATGAGGAAATGGGAAAGATGATAAGGGAGATAAGGGGAGAAAAACGAGAGGATGTTTTTTTGTTGTTGTTGTTGTTGAGTTGGGCCTTCGGAAATCTCACTAATTTCGGACAAACGCAACGTTGCTTCAAAACCAGTTTTCTGTCAGGAAGTGGAATCGCAGCGGTCGAGCCAGTCCATTCGTGCCATAGCATGGTTGTTGAAGATTTACACAATATATGCATAATGTTAATAAATGGTTTACATTACTTGTGTTACTATCCTACTTGACGCAGTGGTATAGGTTTTTGGTATTTGTGTAGTGCAAGAGTCTACTTTTATGGCGGTTAGTGTAGTAGAAACGGTTCGGGGCTCCTAGTGACAGTTTTACTTAATATCTATGAAAATCTATTAAAATAGTCAAACACCTACATAATATATTAACGTACGAGCCCGACGGCAGGCGAGATATAATACTTTATTAAGCAAGTCTTTATTAAAGTGGTTACAAAAAACTTTTAAGAGTTAGGATTCAAAACGTCAATTTTGCGATTCATGATGATGATTATTGATTAACTACCAAATTTAGTGGTACTCACTTATCATTAGTTAGATTATTGAATGTTCCACTGCTGCTGCTGCTGACAAATACTCTTACATATGCAAATAAATACATACATGTTATAGATAGATAACATCGAACAAATCAGTCGGCAATCGGCTCAGCAGTAAGGATCACTGAGATAGTGTGTGACGTGTCTAGTAGTTACCAGTCGCCAGCGAGCGTGCGCACGATGTAGAGCGTGCTGGCGTTGGGTGAAGGCGCCTGGGGCGCAGCGGGAAGCGGGCGGCGGTAGGGGCCCGCCGTCAGCAGCGCCAGCGCGCCCCGCACCAGCGCCGCGCCGCCCGCACGCGACACCCACACGCGCCCCTCCTCCGTCACGCAGCCTACCTCCACCTCGCACGGTTTCTGAACACGTACACTATACGTTGTAACAAACGAAACCTTCACATGGGATAACTACATCCACCATTGTTAAAACACACTGGCTCCATGAAATCACTAAATTTTCCTAAATTTACAAACATGACTTTTAAATCCATAATAGGAAAAAAAAGACTTCAAGCAATACGTATAATAATAACATTAATTTTGATATCTAAATTATAATGTATAATAATTTAACTCTTTTTACAGCAGGTTTTCGAGAATCTATATAGGCTAGACTGCATAAAGTACTATTATCATTTATGGTAATACAGCTGGTCATTTAGATCCGATTCTCCCTTCTTTCCTCTTTCCCGTTTCCAAACAACAACTTTCCAGTACAATGTACTATATACTCTTCCAATTTACAGATTGCGTCGATAATTAATAGGAAGATGATGGGATAATATAAGTGTAACGAAAACGAAGAGAAGAAGAAGAAATACATATAAAGAGATCCACTAATGTTATAAATCGTACCTGAGTGACTGTAAAGGTCCCAGCAATGCAAAAGTCATGCACAATTTCCTTGTTAAGATTAAGGTCTCGTTGCGTAGAGGTGTCGTAAAGCACGACAGCCACGGATGGATCGGAGGGGTCGTGCCGGGGCCCCGGCGCGGCGACCAGCACTCCGCCGGGCAAGCGCCGCTGCACCAAGTCCGCTCCCAGTGTACTCGCTGCTAGCTCCTCCGCGCCCTCCAAGCGACACAGAATAGCCTGTCCAACAACTTCACGCTACACAATCTATACCACGATATAGTACCTTAACAAACACTACGAAACGTCAGTCCGTCAACTGAAACTACCCATCATTTATTTAAGTGAATCTAAAATTCGAAAGCTTACCTGTGCTGGTATTTTTCTAAATTGTGGCTCCAAAATTTTAATTTTTTGTATGAACACTACGTCGTCGTCTCCGTGATCACCGAGAAACACAGAAGCAGTGTCATCATCAATCTCCAGAATTTTAGCACGTTGCCAACCGCCATCGTCTAAGTTAACTGCATACCTATACATTATTGAATCTTAGTATTTATTCAATGGTACAATTGTGAAACGTATAAAGAACGTAACATAATCAACGACCTGTTCCTAAACACTTCGCCCATGTACCTTGTTGTGCAAAATAACAATATATTTAAAATATGTATATTGTCACAGTATAATTTCCCTGACTTATTAGTATTGAACAATGAAAAATTATTATTTAGAGAGACTTACCAAGCATTTTTAATTAACATTGATTTGTCTACAGGTGTACCAGAATATTCGTAATATTTGGACATATCTGCTAATAGTGCTTCGAAGGCATCCTAAAAGATAGAAGGACGTTATAAACCAGGAATTTTACTTACGTAACGTACTTCCAAACTCGTATACGCTCACGACTGTATACGAGTTTGGAAGAAAATCAGAAACTCCTGATGCATCAACACAAACTTTTGCAGACACAAAATTAAAACTAAGAAGAGCTTTAGACAGTAAACAGAGTACTGTATGTTAGCAGATAATAAGGAAAAGTTATGTTTGCCGTAGCATTGTGTTTCAGACATTTTTCTCTCTACACATTTGTTTATACTTTTAAAAAATACTTTTAGTTTTTATTTAACAATTAAAATTAATTATGATCACTAAAAAGCAACAAAAGTAAATAAAATACGTACATTGTCTTCTTCGATGAAAGAGAAAGTGTTGCATTCATTCAAAATAAAAATACTTACACTAAACTCCGTTCCTATAATTCTAAGCCAAATTTCAAGCGTTGAGTTCGCGACTGTTACAAAAACATTCCAATAGTCCTCATCCGGAAATTGTAAGGGTGGTAAATCAGTATCCATCGCGTCATCTATGATCGTCGTTTCCAATGGTAGGTAGTCCTGCCAAAGGAGAACACGACCGACTATTAAATAGAGTGATTACACTGTTAAAGCTTATCGTCTGAATACTACTTAGTACTAGCGTAAAAGTGGGATCGTTGACCTAGGAGTATACATGCCTCAAACATTATATTGTCGCACTTATTGCTAATATTCAAAGGTTAATCTGTGTAGTAAAAAAATTAAATTACCGCCGTCACTCCCAGACGACGCGGATTACGAAATCTACTGTTTTTTGGAAGTAAAAGAAAAGTGAACTATTCATTTTACATGCAAGTAGCATTTGTTTTATTATTTTTGGCATGTATATGGTTAGACTATTACTAATCAGTAGAAGTTTTTATTTTAAATTGCGACATCTATCCTTACTGAAAAAGGGAAGACGCCGCGATTCTTGTGAGAATAGATTAGGGCCGTCTATCCCTAGGCTTAGGATGAACTTTGCACGGTGTTTTACCACAGCTTTTGTTTTTAGCATTTCATCTTTCGTCAGTATGGCCGCACGAGTGGATGATACGTAACTGTTTTCTTACATGACTACACAAGAAGGGTTACGTTTTTCGAGAGTATGTATGTATATGTACATGTTTGCATAAGTACTTATATATATAATATGATGTTTCTTTGTCACTGCCTAGAGCCTTAACGGCTTAATGGACTTCGGTGTTGACATGTGAGGAGGTATTTGTATCTTCTTAATAATGGATATATATGTATAAGATTTCAATGTAATGGGCATTTGTTATTATACTTGTGTTAGAGCGCGTTGATGTTTGTTTATAGCACCTATCCCAGCCACCTGCGGTTGATGGACCTCGAGTGCTTGTACAAAATCTGTTGTAGAGACAAAACAGTGCTCACCTTACTTTTATAATTAGAAGCTTACCTCTTTACTCGGAAGTAAAACTAAAAGTCCATTGAAAACTCGATCCTTTATTATTTTTGGACAGTTTTCCACTAATTCTTGCCAATTGCTTGGTAAATTTTCACCATATTTTTCTCTAAAAATAAATGTATCATAAGGTAAAATACAATTTGCAAAAATTTAGTAACGACTTTGGTCAAGTAATACCTGTATAAATGTGGAACAGTATTTGCCCAAAGCCCAGCTTCATGTTCAGAAACAAGTTCAGTAAGGTAAGCTATGGCATTGCTGCTTGAAGAAGTAGACACATTGCCAGATTCTGAACTCTCTATTTTCGAAAGTAACTTAACAGCAGCTACCTCTTTAGCCAACTCATCGGATGGCGATGAATCCGGATAAGACGACTCTGAATACGACCCTACCTAAAAAAATAATTTTAATAATAACTTAAATAGGTCTTTTTTACAGCAAAAAAATATTTTACACTTTTTACTTCGATTTAAGCGTATTTGTTATTTAAATTAAACTAACATCCCCAACAGACATCTACTACTCACTCACATCAGCAAGTATTGTCGTGACACCATGATGCGACGCCAGTAAATATCATACAAGTTACAACAATCTGTAGGTATTATTTATTCAAAGACTAAGAATTAACTAAAGGTACACAAAAGTTCGATAAACGTGACTCTTACTTTAACTGTGCAATCGTAGCTGACAGCTCCACGTTTTGGTCGAATATCATGAACTTTATATACAGGCTCTGGCAGACCCAACTTTTTACAATACCACTCCAACTTAATAGCGCTTGAGGTAGAATCTGGTGGTGGTTCTAATTTAAGTGCTTGCACAACATTTGTTACTGGACCACTACTTTCCTAAAAAAAAAATATTAGTTACTTCTGACTGATAAACGTACAACAAATATTCATATCTATATATTCTACTCACCACACATTCATTATTAGAGGCCGGAAACTGTAAAGGTATTAAGTCTACTGTATTAAGGCGATCTCTTAGATTAGACAGCCTCTGTGATGCTGACACTTTAGTACTATGTTTTATGTCGCTATCGCTATTCGCGCGCATGGGATGCTTGAACTGTACAGGCAAAAAAAACTTCATTAAACAGTATAATGGTTGAAATAACATTAATAAAACTAAATTTGTCTACATATTTTAAACGTAATTTTCAGAAGAACTTATATACTGTCAACAAAACCATGAATTGGCACCGAGTTGGTTGTCCCGATACACGGCTTTAGTTTAGATCAATTAGATTGGCAAAATACTTGAGCACTTTTAAAATGTTAATAACATATTGAGTTATGCTAGAAAGAAAATAGAGTTTAACAGTGCTCGAGTACTTTTGAACTTTGCTGCTTGTTATTGATCATAACATAAATAATAATACACAAGTTACCTCTTCCGAACGTACATTTGTTTCCCTTGTGATTTGTGGCAACTGGTTGTTACCTCTTGACACTTTTTCTACATTTTCATTAACAGATTTCGTTGTTTGCTTTAAGTTCGTGTAGTTAGTTTTCGTTTCGTTCGCCTTTTGACTATATTTGTTGTTCTGTTGAGATGTAGGAGATATAATATACTACAGTGAAGAGTGGTGGTCTTACTTCAAATTAGTAAAAAGGATATTAAACTTAAATAATTGTGAATAAGCCGTGACAGACGATGTTTATATATACAAAAATAAGTACCTTATGGTAATTATTGTTGTAGTTCAGCGGAGTACCACCTTTCGGTCTATAAAGTTGATTGGAATAGGGATTGTTGTAATTGGACGTGTAACCTGAAGCTTTTCGCCATGATCCTTGTTTCTTCGGAAATCGATTCTGTAAAAATTAACAAAAAATTAAGCAGTACGTAAAATGTTATATGTATATGTTTTGCTGTAGCATAATAAACGTACGCACTTTAAACTAATAAACCATTTTCTTTTAATATTAAATCGGTGCTGGCGATTATATGTAAAAGCTGGACTTTAGCTGTGCAACTCATAAATTTATTTTAAGAAAGCTGGAAGCTGATAGCAGTGCCCAGACGAATTTACATTACTGTATCACCACTATCCTCTTTGAAATTTAGAAGATATTCTAGAAGAGAAGAAATTATCTGAGAAAGGTAAACTAGCATGATAGAGGAAATTCCGATGGTAAATCTGAACTAGGCGCGTTGTAATAAAAAAACTTAAACATTAGTAGTAGAATCCCAATCTTTAAAACAGATATTGTATGTTCCTCTATACCTCACCATACAGATGAGGAAGAAGACCAAATTGAGCTTCACACAAAATGAATTGTCGTTGGTGTGAAACCAAAGAGGTACCTTACTTTAATTATATGTGTAACAATAAATAAATAAATAATTTATCCGACATGTTTGTATGGAATGATTAGTATCACTAGATGTACATACAATATATTGGAGAAGGTAATACAATAAATTGTAACATTATGGACATAGGTAGTTTTATAAATTCCCTTCCCTTCTCAGTCACGGAGCACTTATGAGCAAAAGTTGACCTCAAGCACAGAATGTAAATCTGTCAAATTCCATTTAAAGATTACTAAAATAAACATTAAATATATATATCTACTAACCATACTTACCTTTACTGTAATGCAAGGTAAAGTTTGTGGAGGGAATTTAAAACATACAACTTCTATTATTGATTACTTTCACCTCAACATTAAAATACACATACAATTACAAGATTTATAAGTGTTTACTAATGTGTAATTAAAAATTACAGGACTTTTTTTGCACCAATTATATGTGTGCTAAAATATACTAAGGTTAATTTATATTGAGGTAGGTCAATTAATTAACGGTTGCTTAATTATCTTCCTACTCATAACAAAGCTAAAGTGTTTGTTTTTTGACTAGATCTAAAATATCTAAGTTATAAAAAAAAAATTAAGCTTAAAGTGAGTAAGTAAAATTGCAAAATTCATTTATGGTACAAGTATGACTTATATTGAAATAATGCATTGCAAAATAATGTTGTTAGTGGTTACTGTTATTTTGTTTTATTAATTATGATGTATATTTTCAAACGACTCTAAAAAAGAAGAGGTTCTCAATTCGACTGTATTTTTATTATGTTTGTTACCTCAGGCAGAACTTTCGACTGCATGAACCTTTATTTTATTTGAAAGCTAGTGCTTCCCGTGTTGTCCAGTTCTGTCAGTTAAATTTGTATTAAGGAAGTGCCCGACAAATGGACGAATAACTCAATATTGCGCCAACTGATTTCGATGATTCGTTTTTTATTGTAAAGGGTGTACTTCAAGGACTGCATCCATGAGAAAACCATATTAGTTTAAATTTTATGATAGACGCGTTGAAGTCGGTTGTCTACTTTTTTTAAAGTCCGATTAAGTGAAGTCATTATGCCCAGCCAAAAAGGTGCTCATCATACAATCATTTGTGCTGGTTAGGAAATGAACCCGGGTCACCGAGTTCCGCATCCAGTCTATCCCAGCTACTTGCCTTAGTAAATCGGGATCACTAACCACAAAATCAACAGGCCTACAGGCAGGTCTTTTCAGGGGTAGAGCCATGCTTAGGCACGAATGGGCCGGCTCGACCGGTGCGATACCACGGCCTCACAGAAAACCGGTTGTGAAGTAACGCTTGCGTTGCATTTCCCCGAATTGAGTGAGGTTTCCGGAGGCCCAATTCCCCCTCCCCCCTTTTCTCTCCCCTCATCTCCTTTCACCTTTTTTCCATCTCCTCATACCTCCTCTTCTTTCCGCTCCCTGCATCCCCCATCCCTCATCACCCTCAAAGGCGGGCAGCGCACTTGCGACTCTTGAGTTGCAAGTGTCCATGTATGGCGGTGTCACTTACCATCAGGTGACCCGTTTGTTCGTCTCGTCGTTTACACTGTAGGGGGCAGTATAAAAAAAAAGGCCTACCATAAAACATATTGCAAGCCATTTTAAGTTATTACAACAATTTTACTAATTTTGTCCTACTACTATCTAATACCTATCTATTAATAACTAGAATCAAATTGTGTTAGTGATAATTTTCTCTATCAATGTTAATAATAAAAGTAATAACTCATTTTCGAGGTTCACAGAATAGTTCTTATCTGGGTAAACATAATATCACTGATGATTATGAGCTTTTAATCCTTCTTTTTTATAAAACTCCCGCACTAGGAATTATTCCTGTGTGGGGGTTTTACAAATCGACGGACATAAAATACAACCCAGACTCGAACAACGATTTGTGGATCACATAAATTTATGTTCGATGTGGGGATAGAACCCACGACCTCCATCTCAGCATTCAAGGTAATTAACCACTAGACCGACAAGTCAGTCTTTCTTAAATCCGTATATAAAAACCCGTTAGTTTTAAATTTTTTTGTTACAGCGTAAACACAAATACACACTTGTAAATTTTCGCCGTTTTAACAACTGACACGCATTTTATTTAGGTTGCTAACCACAATACTATAAAGGGTTTAGGCTAACAACATTGTGATTATATTGTAATGTTCTCTAGGATTTTAAACTATTATTTGACAATTTACAAGCATTGCAACTCATTTCTAAAATAAAGGTCAATTGTAATACCAGAAAGTGTGTCATTTGACCAAAATGGTTGCATAACTTATTAAAGCGTCCTTTGTATTACTTATTTAAATAGATTTAAAATAAATGCATACAGGAAATGTATATTTTTAAATTTTAACTTCAATGTATCTAGCTAATGCTACATAGTACTTTTATTTTCTATATTGCCTGACAAAAGTACTAAAACATAGTCACAACAATGTACATAATCTTTAAGTCATTTGATGTAGTTAAATGTAATATAAATAATAAATAATGTGCACCATAGCATCATTACAAAAAAATCTTTTAGTCAGAACATAATAACATTACAAGGACACTTGAAAGAAGTATATACAAATAATTCTTACAGGGCCATTCAGTTTTGGTGTTGCCTTTTTACTTGGTTTCTGACGTGCTACCATAGTAGCTATATGCTGTGTTTCCTGGCTTGCAATAGCGTCGACATACCACTCCCCACCATTTTGACTCACTTTAAAGCCAGGTACATCTAAGAAGAGTTTATCTAAAGATGAATAGCCCAGCTTTTTGAAAGGTATCCACTCTCCTTGAAGCTCCCTGTAGTCACCTGTACAAATAATATTTTATTATATGATTATTAAATTTAAAGTTATGGTGGTTGTGTATTTAAATGGGTAAAGATATAAAAAAAAAGAATCCTGGAATTGTTAAATTATACATAAATATATAATATAATGGCTTAAGTCATTATTTTCATATGAGAAGGATGGTGACTGGTTTTCTGTGAGATCATGGTAATACTCCGGTCGAGCCAGCCCATGCCACTGCACAATAAAAGAATTATGCAGAAGTTTAACCCGTTAAGACCATTTTCTGCACTAAAGTGTAGGTAATTTAAATTGTATTGTGCAGACCACCAAGCTTAGTCAAGCTGTAATTTTGTCAACTACAGATAAGAATTTTGGCTCTCTGAGACTTCAAATAAGAAAACCAAAGAAAAAATATAACTAAAACTAATCAGTAATAAAGGTGGTTATTTCTAAAGTTATATAATTTTAAAAATATAAAAATAAGATAGGATGATTATAACTTAAAATTAAAATGAAAAGGCTACTGAAAAATAAAAACTAATTAACAGTTAATTGTTATATTCAAAGACAGAGAGAAGTTTCCCCAAAATTGTGATTTTAACCTGAAGACAATGAAAAAATAAAGAAAAATATTCATAACACTAAGTTAAATAAAGTTAACTTACATTAAATCTTTGTTACCATGTAAGAATGGTATTAATAAACAAAGTAGTATATATATATATACTACTACCCAAATTATACAAAAACAATGAGATATATTTAAAGAACAAAGATAAATGTCTTTTACATTGTTGATATGAAACAAATACAATTATAATATTGTAAAAGTTATATGTAATCACAATAATAATTATATTCATTTATTTAATTACATAATTAATGATTTCTTAACAAATTATTTCAAGTGAAACTTACGGTTGCATTGTTTTATGGTTAAAGCTCCTTTGACAGAAATAAGAGTAGCTCTTAATGCCTGGATGACCTGCTCCTTCTCAGCCATGTTGTTTGACTATAGAGAAAAACTTTTGTGAGTAAAGAGTAAAAACTGATACATTATCATAATGTATAACCTTTACTTGTAATATGTAATGTAAATGAAAATTGTGTAAATAACAATGCACTGATTAATTATAAGCACTGAACATACTAGCTGTTTTTATTTCTCAACTTTGTAGTATTGTAATCTCATCCAGTAAGTCTCAATATAAAGGAATAATTTAAGAAAAACCCTAAATAGTTATAGTTAGTAAGGAATACTTATTTAAAAGTTATGGACAGCTTGTTAAAATAATACTATTACACAAAAACAACACTATAAACAAAAACATTACGCAAGAAAACTGGTAAAGTAACAGGGGGGAAAGGGATACTGAACTGTTGATTTAGTCATTGCTTATCTATAAAAAGATAGTTCAGTAAACATTTAATACTCCTGTTGTTTACTAATTTAATTCCTTAATTGTTTTTCTTATTTATTGTTAACAAGGGATAAGAGATACCTACAATAAATGCTTACAAAATTACATATAAATTAGGATGTAGATTTAATGTTTATTATTGTGTGGAAAAAGGACAAATAAATTGTCCTTGAAACATAGCATTTTACTTTTCTAAGTATTTAATACTGATTCATAACAATAGTGCTGCCTGATGCAATTGTTGAAAGTTCAGTGCTATTAGTAACTTGACTTCAATTTACACAACTAGCAAGTAAATTTCAAGAATTGAATTAAAAATATATAAATAATGTTCATAAAACCACTTGTTGTTAAAAACATTAATACAGCATGCAGCAAAAATTGTTAGAGCGTGCATATAAGATTACGAAACAACATGTTGTAAGCTGCATGGTACAGTCAAAATAAAACTTGCACTTACCTTTATCTTGATGCCGGTGAAAAATAATGACAGCAGATATGACCATATAATTGGTAAGTAGCCCCTACGGCATTTGCAGCCTGCAAACTAGTCGTGAAGTAATATCCATTTGAGTTATTACACTAACAATCCTAAAACCCTTACCTGAAACAATTTGTGACGTGTAAGTAAGAGAAATCAGACCATTTTATCAACAACACTTCCAAATATTAAACATGCTACTTTCACTGCACAAAAGTCACAACAAAGCAGAGCATATGTTTAAAAAAAATTGATTCGTATCTGAAAGAAAAACTTACTATTCCTAACAGAGCCTCTAAAACCCTTTTAGATGGAATAAGCACAAAAACTTCGATTTCAATTCAATTTTGCAATTTTGGACAACCATAAATGTAGTAAACCGACAGTACTGCCAATCCACTAGTTGTCTCGAACGTCAAAATGTGAATTCGGGGGAGTTGTCCACTAATTTTTGCATAGTGGTATCGAAAATCGGTACCCATAGATATATAAAAACCTCTTTGAAAAAAAAGTGTTAGAAATGACCATAAATTTAAAACTAATATGACTTTTTTATTTCGTGTATAAACTGTCCACGTATCGATTAATTGGTATCGAAAATCCGTACCCATATAATAAAAACAAACTCTTTAAAAATAATTGTAATAAATGACTATACGTACTAATCAGATTTTATATTTTAAAACAAGTTTGACCAGAAATTTAAAACTAATTTTAATTTTTATTACGAATTTAGTATAGGTAAGAGTATATTCATTTATCAGTTTTACTTTAATTAAGAAAAAAAAAAGACTTAGAAACTTGTTTTTTTGCCAAAAAGAAATCCAATCTATCCACAATGAAATCAAACAAAAAATACGTTGATCTTCGTTGATAAACATTTCTCTGCTTCGTTCAACTTTGAAAGGACAATAAAAATAAACACGTGAAAATATCTTTCCGCTACTGACTATCCAGCTTTCTTTTTTGGTCACTTCTTATATCAAGTGGGAACTTTACCGTGTCGTGGAAAGAAGCACAAGTTATATAAGTTGTAGCATTCTTCTATATCTGCTGGCGTACCACAGGGTTGTGTGTTATCTCCGTTGCCCTTCCCAGTTTTTATAAACTCTATTTCTAATAAACTTTATTTTTCTAATGCCACCTCTATGCAGATGACTTTTATACTCAAGCTTCTTCAGTAGAACTGCACAGTGCATATGTGTTATAAACATTGACTTAAAGAAGATGTGTCTGGAGCACCAGCATAGCTGAAAAATAAATCCTGTAAAAACACAAGCAGACGTTATAGGTACTTCCAGGATGAGATCGAAATAGATTGGTCAAGTCAACCCCAAATTTACTGTGACGGTATACTTATTCCATTACAAGACACAGTTAAAAAGCTTAGAATATATATTAACAAAAACCTATCCTGGGGTTCACAGTTGCGGGAAGTTATTAGGACACTTTTTAATTCTGCAAGGTCTCTCAGAAGACAGTTTATTTTTAATTATGTGTACGCCAGCTATACAGACCTCACCGAGGACCAACTTGAAAAACTTGAGCGACTTCAAAATTGATGTATTAGGTTCATCTTACGACTACGCAAATATGACCACGTCTGTGGTTACCTATACGCCTTCGCATACAATATTCTGTTCAACCGTAGCGCTCCGTCCTATCTCAAAAAACGTTTTTAATTTCTGCATGACTCCCATTTACAGCCCGAATGTTAATAATAGATACCTACATCTTATGTTTATAGTACATACCACAAAGTTTAAGGACAAGTCATTCACAGTGAAAGCTGTTCGTCTGCTCTCTGAATTACCATTGGCTATAAGACGTGCACAAACTTTGACAATTATTAATATATTAGAATATTTATATATGTATCTATTTATGTGTGAATATATAAACATAGAAATGAATCTTCATATACGCTTTGTATATTGTGTGTATTACATATCTCTCTCTCCATCCAATGGTTGTCTGGAAGAGATTACCAATTGTACATATTCTTAGTTAATTACGTATTTATAAGCAAAATATTGTATCTGGCTTAGAACTGAGTTTTTCTGTCCTGTGTGCCCTAGACGGCTTAATGGATTTCGACATGTCCATGCCAGAGGTATCTATTAAAGTAAGGGACATTTTGTCGAAAATTAGGTATTTATATCATCGGATTTAGAATTACCCGCTGATTGATTGGTATAAGTACATGAATAATACTCTACAGTTTAATAAATTTTTTTATTGTTAAAAAAACCCTTATGTTACATATTTTTGGACTTCATAAAACCATTTTTAAGAAAATAATTACTTAACGATCATAAACAATTTTCCTTTAGAAAAATAATGTAGGTAGGAAGTTATCTTATAAAATAATTTTGAGCCTTACCTTAAACCTCAACTCATATAATTTAAGTAACATGTCCCTTACTTTAGATCAGGTTTAGAGGTTGTTGAGAATTATTCTCTTACATTGTTATTTATAACACGAAAATTGAAGTAAAATATACAATGTTAGAGACCGGTAATACTTATAACATAGAGCTTTCTAAAAAAATGCACGGAAAAGGAAAAAAGAAAAAGTACAATTGTTAAAGGTAATGTAAAGCTGGAATTGCTAGTCATGAAATAATTCAAAGGTATCATTTGCCATCTTTATATAAAGAGAGGCTGCCAATTTCTGCTCCTAAATACAACAAACTCAAAACATTATGTGACACTGGGATAATCCAAAAATATATTATATTGAATATTCGACACACCCGTATAAATCGCCAGTGAGAGATACCCTCAATAAAAATGATAAGGATGAAGACCGTCCGTTTTCATCGGTCTCGCTTCCCATACATTCATTAATGTTTATTATTATTTAATATGTAAATAATTAGTACATTACTAACAGAATTGCTGGTTTGATTTATGTTCGTATATTATTCATTACAATATTAATCAAACAACAATTTTGTACACAATTCATGCACGCTTCTTCTCATCCCTTCTATCTTCCACCTGTCGTTTCAGCTTTCACTGCTATCATACTGTTCATATTTCACACAATTTGTACATCTTTTCAACCCGATCCAATACATTAATTCAATTACTTAGTAGTAAAGACTATTTATTAAGCAAAAAATATCAATTATTCCTCATTTGGAAATTATGAGACTGATTAATGATTACTTTCACATTTTTTGGCTCTCTTGAAAAACCGTGGTTTATTCCTTACGTTAATTGATAGGTATCGATGTGAGGTGTCATCTGAATCGTCTAAAAAGCAGTGACATCATAGGATATGATAATATTTTGAGAACTCTGGTCTCCCTTCAAAACGCATAACGTAAAGAAAAACAATAATGCAGTCTTTTATATATTTTTTTTACAATTTTCATGTAGGTTTATTAATCTAAGGAGAACATTTTTTCAATGTTTAATTGTTGTAAAAATATTTAACTGTTGATGTAATATGTCTTCAAAACTACACTAAGAGTTGGTTGAAAATACTAATAGATGTCGTGTTACCGACAATTGTGGGTTCGAGAAAACTGTATGTCCTCATAAGAATACAATAATTCACTTACAAGAGCCATTTTTTTGAAGAATATTAAAATTGTTAGACGATTTGCTTGCTTTTCGATTTGATTTAAAACTACAAATACAGAAATGAACACAAAAACCAAGTACATTTCACAGACGAATAAATACTACGTTGTAGGTATTATGAAATAATACAATTTTACAGAAATTATGCGTAACTATACATGTGTCTTACGTTATTCACGTTACAAACATGTTTAAGCCGCTTTCTAAATTTAGGGCTACAACATAATATATTATTATCTAACATAATAGCGAACGAAGTCGCTGGCACGGATAGTTCGTATATAATAATAATCTTTATTAATAAGGCTTAAGTTTTTGTTTGTTTGTTGGTTTAAACCCTTTATCTCTGAAACTATCATTTTTTATTTTTGTATTCTTTTTGACAGATAGATTTTGGATAGAGTATTCATCGAGGACCAATATATCACGCTGCGATTCTTATGAGCGGAGCAGTGTGCATAAACGCAAGAGTAACTGTAGAGAGCTAGTAGAATATATATTGCAATATAGCCTTGATCGCCTAAATCAAAGCCCATCTGAGATTTAACATACTGAGGCCAGAGGGGAAGTACACTAGTGCAGGGATGTTTTTTTCTACTTTTAGTGATAGGCGCAACGTTTAACATTGGTTCCTTAAAACACATGTATGTTATTTCGTACTAAGTATATTTAGGAATGATGCTCCAACATCAAGTCAAACGAACGAAGAATAGGAAATAAAACAAAAATTATATATCTTATATTTATTTGCGGAGATCTTCAGTAGATATTCCATACTTCTTTTTTAATGCATCTATCTCCTCCTGTTTCTTTTCAATATCAATACCTTTAAATGCTTTGTTAGATCTGTAATATAATACCACTAAATACCTATTACAAACATTGAATCCTGATAGATGATCACAAGCATTTTTGGCATCAAATATGTCTTCATACACTATAAATGCTGTTCCTCTGGTCTCTGGTGTATTCCCTCTGAAATAAATATGTTTGGACATTATAAAACAATTAACAACATCAGGGAGGCAACATCATTTTAGAATAAGCCTTGTTTGTTGACAAGGCTATTCTAAAATTATGTTACAGCAAGAGAAGTAATAATAGTTCAGAGTTACAGAAAATAATAATGTATAGTTTTACCATTCATAGTAATAGACAATTTGTGATATTACTTTAATATAGTTGTGTTATTTATGTATTACGACTAACTTTTAAGTATTATGCCCTTTAACCCATTCCTCCCCACTGTCCTATTTTTACGACACCATATTCAGCATTTTTGTTTACATGTTAGGTCGTCATTTATTTTTATTGTTTCTGCACTGTTTTTCTGATAAAATATTCTTTTTCTTCTGCAAAAAGTGTATCCGTAATTTTAATGTAGTTTTTTCAAAATATCATTTTTGTTGCCTCAAAAAGAAGCATCCTATTCTGATTTTATATACCATAATGTAAAAAACTTGCAAACTCCAATTTAAATAAAACTGATTCTTAGACCTTTACCAAATATATAAAAAATACAAACATAAACAAAACATAATTTAAAAACTTGTGTTACTCTTTCAAAATAAGGCGTACTATAAACACTGAGAACATGTTGCCCACTACTTCCTTCACCTGGAAATTTAGAACCAAAGCGTTATTTCAGACTATATAAGCTAACCCTGTGGCTAAGTGCATCCAGATCCATTCTATTATTTTAGTGTGCTTGACTAACAAATATAATCCAAACCTTTGCAGTGCAAATTGTGCATGTAAAAATGATGAATAAAAATGCGCTGGTTTTGTCTTTTTGCCTTGGGAACAAATTGGCCAAAGGTACATGGCAGTACAATTCATGAACTGGTAACTGCCAAATAAAACCCTGATTTAACAGTAGTCATGATATGGCTTTGTTATTAAGGTGAATAATTGACTATAGTCATATTAAAATAGCATAAATGTACCTTAACAGAATAAATTTTATAAATCACTGCACACTAAGGGAAAAACACAAGATATTATAACTAATACAAGATATAGCATACACAATACTTAAGCAAACTCCTTACAATATTTTTTTTTTTAGCATGATTATACTTACACTCGAATCTGTCTAATGGCACCATATTTTCCAAATATATCATACATTTCTTCAGCAGATATTTTGTAGGGCAAATTTCTTACATACAGGATTCTGTTCACTTCCGGGGGTAATCGCACCTGAAATGAATTTAAAATCGATGTGGTGTTTTAAACTTGAAGTTGAAAATATTAGCTGACTATGCGAGTTTAAAATATTATATGGTTAGTGTTGCATGGTGGTGAGCAAGAATTACTAAATGTTATGTTAGTTAACATAATATACTCTCATAATCTTAAAAATCTCAGACTGCTTTTTTGTATTTTGAGATTTAAATCATATTTTATTGAATGATTATAACCGACAAAACAAAACTTTTAATTCTTTGAATATTCAGTGCAATATCTAATGAACAAATATCGTGTCAGAATGTTAGCTACATTTATAATTGTAATGTAATAAAATCAAATACTTACATTTGCGCGTCTTTGAAGTGCTAATGCCATAATTTGTTAATCCTGTCTAAAACAAGGTAGTGTCCTCTATCTTTCTATACAATCCTAGTGTACTTCTTATTATTAGATAGATTTACACTTTAAATTTCATGTACAGTGACTTACATATAGCATATTTTTTTAGTAAATACCTATTATAATTGGTAGTTTATGAAATCGCACGCGCCACAGAACATGTAATCTTGTAGAACCTACTTATGGCGACAGACCGGTGCTGCCAGTTCATAAATTTTATTATGCAAAATTTTTCTTAGAAAAACCCATTATACAGAGCTCTGGACCACGGTTATGGATATTAAATTTCGGTTGCGGTTACCTAAATATGAATAAAATTTTAGCGGGTTTGTTATGACATTATTTTGGACTAGCTGCCCGAACAGCCTTCGTTCTGTCAAAAGTTAATAATATAAATTAAATAAACATAACGTATTTCTGAGTGATCACGTTATTTATGTCACAACAATAAACGATGATTACTTACAAAAATAAGTTTCCTATTTCGTAGACTGCAATACTTTATAAAGTTGATGACATTCATTCTCATTCTTTACGGTATACAATATTTTTTGTTTGTTTACAAATAAAACTGACGGTTTCCGAACGCGGGAGCAGGCAACGTACCATTGTCCATGAGAGAAGCATGGGGTATCAAGATTAAATCCGCAAATATTTAAAGACTGACCCCGTGATTTATTTATGGTCATTGCGAAAGCAAGTCACACTGGCAATTGCAGTCGTTTAAATTTAAATGGTACGACAGTTAGTATAATTTTGATGCGGGGTATAAACACTTCTTCTCCCTTATATTTTCCTTTTAGAATTGTTGCTTCTATTACATTGTTAAGTAAATTTTTCACTGATATTCGTGTACTAACAAAGACGCGGTAGGTTAATATTTCATATCATTATGACTACCGATCCTACTTTCAATTGAAGATTATGGGGTGGCAAACCTGGCAAATCCAATGAGTTTAAAAATTCTGGTGGATATATATACGCAATCAACTGATTTGCATATCTTTAATTCACCAGCAATTTCATTTTGAATTTTGAAGTTTATTTCATTATAATCCGTGTTTTTTGGCAGCTAATATACCACGTTCGCTAAACCAAAAATTATCTATGTAATTCTGAGCGACGTTTGGGAACACCTTTTGTATGAGCTCGGTAGTTATTTCGGTAAACTGACAAAAATCGACAGGAAATGTAATGCAGCCAGTCGAATCATCAACAGGGATTTTGCCATTACCAAGGTCAATGAGTTGTTTAAAAAATATTTCTCCAGATCGATCATTTTGCAATTCTACACGCATATGCTTACCTTAATTTAGTATCTTGACGTATTTCCACAAAATGGACGTGTTTAATCAAGTGTGCATTGAGTTCATCCGCTGTCGTTGGCCGTGGAATCACTGGTAATGTTTGACGGAAATCTCTTGCTAATAAAATCATCGCTTCACCAAATCGGTTTTGATTGTTTCTCAGATCTTTCAAAAGTTCTGTCTAATGCCTAAGGCGTTTTATATGCCATCGTGCATTCATCTACACTATCAACTTACATTGCTGCAAAACCTTTGCCATTGCTGAGTTCTTTGAAATGTTGCAGGTCGGAGTTTAATTGCTACACTGCACCACTGAATGGGCTGTTCGACCGCCTTCCAATAATGAGGCTGCAATACCAGATGAAGCAAGTGCGAGTGCAATTGCAATTGCTTTTGAGAGCGAATTGTTGCTAAAATCAATGAAATCAAAAAAGTCTTTCCTGTACCACCTAGAGCGTCCAAAAAGTAAATTCCTCCAGTCCATCATTTACAACTTTCATTAGTTAATTAAAAAATATTTTTGTTGTTGCCGTTTGCGGAACATTTATTCTAACCGATTCCCTTAAAGCATCGAGATCATAGCCATACGATTATTGATGCGCTCTTGGTGTTTAATAATTATATTCTAAAAAAGGTTGATCGAACTTGTTGTTCTATAAGCGTAATAAGTCGCTGGCATAGCTAGATGTTCATATATTTTCTTCTTTAGTTTTACTACATCGAGATCTTACACAATATTATTTCTTTGCCCCCCAAAACCAAGTTGATGGTTTGACTGGGGCATAGAGTCGCCTTATAAATAAATTGTCTAATTTGGATAACAAGATTTTTTATAAACTATTCTACTTATGACGTAATATTGTTACGAGCTGGGTATTTAATAAATTAAAGTAGTCGATTGATTACCAAAAAAAAACAACACAATATTTATTAATACCACTCTTTACAATTACAAATCACTATATCACTCGTTAGTCGCACTAGAAGATCGCTTCGATGTTTATTCGCTGTATCTTGAATCAATACTGCCCGTACGGTTTTTTTTTTTTTTTTGTGTGATGTATGGATGTTGGCCGCAGATGGCCTCGACAATCTTGCACGGGCTTACGGTGAGCGCTGAGGGCTCTCAACCGGTCTTTTTTAAGCGACGTTGCCCAAGGGCACCCCCTGTGGAGTACGCACCTCGGCTTGGGGCATCGCTGGCAAACTAGGGCGACCAAGACCCACATTTAAATGATTAACGCGACGCGTATTCCGGCCCCGGCGGCGGGGGCGAAATCGTGGACGATTTGTGATAGCTTCGCGAGCTGTGTGCGCTCTACGTTGAGCGAGTGTGATGTTATCGTCTAGCTCTCCGAGAGCATGTTTAGGTCTACGTATTCGTGATATATTGCTGGGTGTGTAATTTACAGCCGCAACCACTAAAGGGTTGGGGTGAGTCGGAGCAGAGTCAAAGTAGCTAAGGGAGTGCCCGTACGGCTAACACGATCCGCTTTTATATTGCTGTCGAGATAACTAAAATGTACGATAATATTCGATCGATGGCTCTAGACTAAATAGATTAATCTAGAGCTACTTGTAGCGCCATCTAGCGTCATAATGTCCACAGTTGCGCGCTATCCGACACTAGATGGCGTTGTCCTTCGTTCTCGCGTCTTGTAGATTGTTCCAGACTATTTTTCTCGATGGCGCAACAATATAATATAATAATTAATATAATAAATGAAATACAACATTCAATATTTTTCCTAAATACAACTTTATCTGTCTTTATTCCTTTAATGTCCAATGTCGAGTCTTGGGGGAGGTGGAGATATTATCCGATCACCCATATATATTTAAAATTTATATTTAACATTTTTAAATTTAAGATATAAAATACCATAGCCTTTACAATACCACTGATCTTTGCCTCTTGGCTTTTTTTTGTATCAGAAGGATCAAGAGATATTCTCGAATTCACCAATTCACCAATCATTCGTGATTTGCGAGGTCTGTTATTGATTTGTAGCGAACATAATGTAAAAACGTAATGACAGCTTTCAGCTCCAAGTGAACAAGTGTGTGAACGTGAAGTGAACGGCTTGTTAACAATAATAATAATGCTTCTCTAAAATACAGGATATTTAGAAATAACAAATATTTGTTTTTTAAATTATATGGGACGTAAGAATGAGTCCTCTAAATATCCTGTAGTTTAGAGAAGCATAGCAGTATAACGCCCCATTGAAAACGGAATGACAGCTTTCAGCTCCAAGTGACCAAGCAATTGCGACTTGTTAACAATCTAAATGCATAGGTTATCATTCTGTGAATATCTCTCTCACGTTCACACCTCCATACCTCCGTACTATTTTTTTTTAAAGAATACTAGCAACGTGGGTCACACATTACTAGTATTCTTTTGTTAACCCCCCCAGCTAAGCTAAATGCTTGTGTTAGGGGGTGGGTTTACGACAGTAGTGTACTGGGCGGGGTTAGAACCCGCAACCACTTAATCGCAAGTCCGACGCCTTAGCCATCACGCTACCGCCGCTTAATTAGTTTTGCATGTGATTTTTTTTTAAATGACATGTTTATCGGATTTATTTAACAAATTAATATTTATGTCGCCACACAGTGGCTCATGTTAATTGGTAAATTCTATCAGAAACTGATTAATCTTTTCCTAATTATTAATGCTTAGGTGGTATACAAAAAACACTACTACACATACGAGCAATTTTGGCACAGTGCATACATAGTTTATCGTTATCTCGTCTGTTACGTTCAACAATATCTGATAGACGAGGGAACGTTTCTGCATTTTGAATACAATTCCTTTATCACTTGCGTTTCCCCAGAATATTATACCATATCTCAGGGTAGACGCTACTAGTCCATGGTAAACTGAATGTAATGTATGTATATTAATAGCTGGGGCCAGTTTATAAGGAGCATACGAGCATCTAACATGTACAATGCTGCTTTAGTCCACAAGAAACTACACTCGAGTTAAGTATCTTGTCATATAGAGTATATAAATACCATGAAATGTAGCATTATCGACTTGCTAGATTAATTTATTATCATATATACGATATTTAACATTATGTTACACAGAAATTCAAAGACTGCCATATTCATATCACAACCTTTTTGTTTTTCGCAAAGTATACAATATTTCTCTAAGTAGGTGTACTTAGATATATTGGATTATATATATATATTTAAATATTTTTGACATGACAGATATATCCTTTTTATGAAGCGGTTTAAATAGAAAAGTTTTTAAACTTTCTGGGAAAACTCCATTAATACACAATTATCCATCATCATTGGATCTCATTTTGATGTAATTTAGTGACATAGTGACAGATTTTAATATTTCTGTTCCTGCTCCATCTGGGCCGGCACTCCGTGGTTTTTAATATTTTATTATATTCATCATATCCAGTGTTGAGCATGGTGCGAAGTAACTATCACCACAGCCACGTACGTAAATGTGTTTACTAGTCAATGAGTAGGTAATATATTTATTGTCAACTTGTACTTTTAGTATGAAGTCCTTAGGTATATTCAATTTATTATTATTAATAATCTGCCATGCCGTTTTTATCTTACAAGTTAATGTTTTTATTTTAAAACAATTTTGAGCAGATATTTACTTAGTTTAGTGTAATTTGTTAGAGTACGTATATGTATTTTTATACCACGTATTATCCATTTAGGTTTATTATTAACATTTATAATAATGATGTGGTATGGATAACAAACGTTTTAGAAATAGATTGTTCTATAAAAAGATAATAAGATTAATTGGGTTTGTCAGTCTCATAAACATCTTTAAAAGTTATTTTTTTAAACAATCTTTAAATTTATTTATGGTATCTAAGTGTAGTCAGATTGTCTTATACCCCAGTGTTTGAGAATATATTTACTATGCACAATATGACTTGCATGAAACTCAATTTAATATGCACAATATGACTTGCATGAAACTCAAATCTAACAATCATTAAGGAATACCTAATACATGGGTGACAGATTTAATTGGTGGTTACCATACCACCACTTAAATCTAGTTGTAAAAAAATTGGGCAATAGCTAAATTCGCAATATTAAAACAAAGTTGATTTTTAAATACGACTGAATCTATACAATGTCCTTGCAAAGTCGATAATTTCATGTGGAATCACTAGCACTAACATTCAACAGCTACTTAAATATAATGTATAATATACAACTGCGACTGTTAAAAATAATAATACCAGATAAAATAAAAGCCGCGGTGGTGACAATGCCTGTGCCCTGTTTAAATATTGTAAGAAATTACCAATTCACTGAAAAATAAAAATGTGGTTTTTAATGAAACAATTTCCCGATAAAGAATTACAAATTAAAATCAATCATAAAATAATGATATCGAAAGTAGTAAGTATTCAAAATTAGAAGTGCTAAGGATTATTAGGTATTATGGCAAACGAATGAATACATGGGTACTTAATACCAACTTTTATCAATGACATTAAACAATATTATTGTATATGTAATATCTAAACATTCCCTACTTGAAACTGAATTAGTAAAAAGAAAAATATAGATTGATAACAAACGAAAAGAAAAATATATATTACAACATTTATTACAAATATATATTACTGTCTATTATTTACACCCTGTTTAACTACATAGTCGCTATCATCGGCGCGCGATATGCGTCGTCGAGCGGTTCAATAACCGGCATCCTAGCGTTTAGTAGTATTAGCCAACTATTTATTTTATCCTGTAAACTTTTATTTTTAAGGCAATGTATGTTAATAGATTGCTCAAAAACTATTCACGTCCAGACAAACCTGTTAAGGTTTTTGTGATGTTTTATAGATAACCCCTATAATTCTACATTTAGTATCAAATAAATGAAAAATAATAATAATAACTGAGCAGTATGTAAGGTAAGGTAAGGCAAATAATTATTTTGGCTTTGCAAGTTTTAAAGAAATTGTGTGCAAAATTATCTAATGAAGTTTGATTTTCCCAAATCTCACGAGCCGAAAATGTAGATTGCTATAACCAAGACGCTATATTTTTTGTGTAATTTTGGCTTTTTTTTACAGAAAATAATGCTGTTTACGAGTTTAACAATATAGCACCTACCTGACATTTATGACTTTGTGTTTTTGCATCTTAAATTAGAGGCCAATAATATTATCTATTCTCTATCTTCGATCCTAACCATACATAAAGTATATCTATACTAAGTTTCAACAGAAGCAGTTTACAGATTAAAAGTTAGTTGGTGAACTTGTGTATGAACCCTTGTAGTTTTTTTATTGGAATTTAAAACGGACCAGCATTGAAGTATGCCAAGTCCACAGACGAACAGACGGGTCATCTGAGTAGATGTATGTAGGATAAGTGAACTCCTCCGTCCATGGACAACTGCAACTCAAGTCGTAAGTGCGTTGCCTGAGAGTGGGGGTGGTGCGGGCGGGGAAAGATGAATGGGGGGGGATGAGGAGATGGGGTGTCAATCCCGGCTCTGACACGATACGAGTTCGACTTAAGAACCTCCTCCGATTTTAAGAATAGAAAATTATAGTAGTACCGAAGAATATAAACATTATGACATTAACAAATAAGTACTTCATATGCAAAAAGACTGTCCCTTTTTATTATTTATAAAGATACACTGTATTTATATACTTTTTATTATTTATAAGCCGGTATAAAACTTATACCGACAGATAGGTGACATTAATAATATCCGAAATATAGTGGATGTATTCTGTTGGAAGTTCTTAGCAATGTTCGCCATTGATATAGTACATTCTTAAACTAATATCCTGTTTTTGATAGATTATCATCAGTGACTGCAAAACGTCGTGACCGTTGTTTGTGTAATAAAATCACACACACGCATAAGAGCAGCAACAGAACAACAGCAACTCCACACATGGCAAACACACCTCCGCGAAGTCTACTTTCACCTGTAAAGTAAAGTTAGCAAGAATCCATAGGCAAGACTTGTCTTTAAAAAAGGAATGGCCTTTAAGTAGAGTTTTGAATGGATGGCCTCGACAGTTAAGAAATAAATAAAAAAGAAATGAAAACCCTTGGTACGTCATCGTATCGCTAAACCGAACATGACGTGCCTTTATTAATTGGCCATAGGCAGGTATACCTACCCTTGTCAGATGAAAAATGTTCACTTTTTTCGACAGTCTTTATCACATTGGACAGTTGCGGAAGGTATTGAAGCCAAAATTTGACATCTCTGTCAGGCCTGCGACAGTTAATGTTGGCAGTTCCCATATTACATATGTCATAAATGTTAGCATCATTAGCCTTATATTGTTGCCATAGATCACTATCTCCAGGTGCACTAAAACAAAAATATGAACAGCCTATAAGGTCGTATGATTTTTTTAAAACCTGCCGCGCTTTTAGAAACAATCATACGGCTGCGACACTGAGCATTGCTCTAGAGCATGTTGTTGAGCACATATTTTCTATTTTCGATATAATTTGTTCAATGTAGATACTGAACTATAATTTATATAATGCAGTAGATAAAGCACCTAAGTAGATAAGGTACCTAACGCAGTTGCTGATCTATATTATCCGTTTAGCCCGTTTAAATAAGTAGGTATATGGGTTACTTTCTAATAATTTTGCCAGTCTTATGAACAATTCATTTGAAGATAAATATAAACATTACCCAAACTTGACAAAATTGACTACATGATTCCGAAACAGCGATGATATTCGTATTTCTTCAGCTGTTGCCGGTCGACGTGCCACTTGAAGCATCATGGCGTCACCTAAGAGTGAAACTAAATCTGATCCATGGACAGCTCCTGTCATGGAAAAAATCAATTTATATGCAGTTATAATGTTACACTCATGGTATCAAAATTTCCTAGGCATAAGAAATTCTACCTGTAAAGTTATATTGCAGTCCCCGCAGATCAACTCCTGCCGGTTGCGAATAACGATAAACATATAGGCGACCAACTCGTCTCGCTAATCGAGAGGCAATTAGCGCAATTCCTGCACCCCATTGAACAGATGATTCGATACGACCAAGTGACTCAATAGCGTTAAGAATATTTTCATTTTTTTTAGACTTTTCAAGCCAATACTCCCATCGAATTGCTTCTCTCAGCTGGAAAGGGGCTATGGCATTAAATTGTGACTGTACAGTCATAAATTTAGTAATACTGGAGTAAAAGTACTCATCTAATTCCACAGACTTTGTTTAATAATATAAAATTAGAGATAGTGTAAATTTGTGATAAGGGGTATTGTTTAAATTCCTATGTAACACACACACATTCCTGTAAAGACACTCCTATCAAAATACTAACCATGGGCAATGCAGCCGTGTCCATAGCAAATTGTCGTAAGATTTCAGGTATCGCTTTATCATTTATGTAGTCGGAGATATACGATTTGCCCCGTCTTATTAGTTCATCGTGTTTATCATCTAAAACCAATATCAATCTATCATAATACGTGAGTGAGCCATAGCTTGGAGTTATACTGAAATTATTCATACCATTGTAATTTAATATTTCAAGGTCGTTAGCTCCTAGTAGAATGTCGAGTTGTAAGTTTCGTTGCGTAGATGTCGACAAAGCAACCAATAATGAATTAGGTAAAAACTGTTCAGATTCCGGCAAAAAAGTATCAGGTATTGGTTGCATAACTCTTATAAAAGTTTCATTCTAAAAAAATATGCAAGTTAAAGTAAAAGTTCAAGTTAAAGAATTTGTTGCTACATCAACTTATAGGTCTCGCTCGAGTTTCATATTAAACTGTTACAGGTAAGTTTCTTGAGTACAATTACAAAGGACCCCTACGTCTAACTAAGCAAGAGTTGGCAATGGCCAATGGCTACCACAACAGTTGATTTCCATTATGTGAATATAAGTTTTCACAAACATTTTCACAAATTAATTTTACCGAATATATCGCCAATATATCTGATAATGGTCGTTCACGCATGCATCGTAAAATTTCCTGATCTGTGTGATTGTCACATCTCAACGAATGCGCAATTTCCCGAGAGATTCGTTCAACTTCATTGATTTCAATAGCTCTTTGTTTATCTATTATAGCTTTCCAAATATCAAATGGTGACATAATAATGGCTCTTTGGAATAAACCTGTAGAAAAAGGAGCTGTTAAATAATTAAGAAACTAAGTATATGTAGTTTACGAAGGGATTTCATATTTATACTCAAAGAGAAAATATTCTTACCGACAGTTCGAGGTGACGTTATTTGATGTAAGATGCTGACAGCGCCTGCTGAATGCCCAAGTACGGTTATAGTTGCCGGATCTCCACCGAATGCAGCAATATTGTCGCGCACCCATAGAAGAGCCAAATACTGGTCCAGAAGTGCCAGATTACCGCGAGCTGACATTGATCCTAATGTAAAAAATGCAAGCAAGTGAAGACGATACATAACTGTAACCACCACTATATCTTCGGATGCCAGCTCTTGACAAGGCAGAGATATGCCCCCCTTAACCCATGATTCGCTGTATAATATCACAACCACTGGTAGTGTTTTTCCATCAGAGCGCTACCTAGAAAACAGTAGAATTATAGTATGATTTAAAAATAAATCATTTTTTTATTTAAATTAGTGTCCATTTTTAAATAACCGTACCCGAGGTGTCCATATATTGAGGAAAAGGCAATCTTCACTATAATTGTCTTTTTCTTGGTCTCCGACATGTGGACAGTGAGGAGGGATTCGATGAGCACTAAACGTTCGTCTCCAACCAGTGTGTCTTTCTGGCGCCTATAAAAAAAGTATTTCAAGGTGTTCATGCTAGATAAGTTCCTCACATCTTGTCTACATCTATTTTATTTCAGTAACCATTGTACCATCTACCACACAACTGTTTAATGACAAGGTAATTCTTTCCTGACAAGATTTCGTTTTAGAAAATATTAAAATTGACGTTGTATTTAGCAAGATTTCAAAAGAGATTTGAATGCATACCGAAAATCTATATCGACCTTTTGGCGCTGTAGCGTAGGGTACTCCGTAATATATTTCCACTGGTATTGAACCTTTAGTATAAGTTTTGATCTGCAATTAGGGTAAAATGTACAACATATATCTATTACGACACGGAATTTAAAAAAGTGCAGTACTTACTCCGATTATGCGACCTTGTGGTATATTAACTACAGGCTCTTGCGCCAATACCCTTGCAAATACAAAAAACACAAACCATAAATTGAATATTACAAAATGCCACATAACGATACGATAAATAAATAGATACGAACACAAAAAAATGTTTAGATTCACGAGACGGATACATATAAACTGATGGTAATATGGAATGAACTGTTGTTTCGTCACTGATAGGAACTGAGCATGATGAGCAGGCATACATACATAGATATACGTAGTATTTAAATAATGGAATGTACGGCACTGGACCATCGACACAAAAAAAAATGTCGTACAATGATTGCGCACCTGTCCGTGACGAGAGAATGTAACAATGACTAGCTTATTGTTCTAATTTCACCAACAACTCTAAATGTAACATATTATAAAATATAAAACTACAAACTTACGAAATTTAAATAACAATCAAGGTGTTAATGAATAGGTATATCTATCTAACTTGATTATTTATTTTATAAGTAGATAGAACAGTTTGTAAGTATAAAGTATTTTACAAAATCTTGAGGAACAACCATATTTAAAAATTATAAACATTATTTAAATGGAATTGTTTGTATAAAGACTTGCAAATTTGACTTCACCATTTCACGATGCGGACGCCAGACTACTCTTTGGTTAAACTTTTACTGTGCTGTATGCGATGTCCAGCTTCTTCAATAATATTTTATAGTAATAGTGAATAGGTTGATTATTTGCGAAGCCAATCGTGGCTAACATTAACCCGTAGCCAAGTAGTATAGAAAAAAGCTTGTGCCTGGACAGCCACTGACGAAACCCACCAACTAAAATAAATATATTTGTGTGATTAACACCTATGTATATAATACATAATATGAATTTCCGATAACATTTTTTTTAAGTTGCATAAGAGACTGGATCAAAATAGGAACTTGGTGTTAGGTTAGTAGAAAATACAGAATAACATGTTAGTAGATAACAAAAAATGGCCTAATAGTACTATACTAATAAACTCAACAAGCAAGTAACATTGTAAAAAAATATAAAACCCGACTGCATTCTTCTTCTCCTTTTTTGCAGACGTTATCTCGAAATATTATATATAAATGAATCGTTAGATTCGAATGATACCTCAGATCGAAATCCACAATCTGACTAGGCTTCAGGCCGAGGCGAAGAAACATCATGCATATTAACTTTTCAAAATTGTGTCACGTATTTTCCAGAAGCCGCTGGTCACAAAGCAACAGTCACGAAGTAACCAACATTTTAAACCTAAATTGAAAAAATATACAATACCATTCCTATTGACGCTTGTTGTAGGAAATCTCATCGACGCGGGTTGCTTCGCATACACGAGCATATATCTCACTCTTACTAGATCACAATTTGTGACAATGTATTGTGTCATCTGTCCATCGCAATTTTGATCGGAAAGTAATTTCTTACTTTTATCATCTTCGTAAATACCATCACCTGCATTAAAAATATAAAATATTAATAAAAGGTTTAACATTATGGCAAAGTAATGCAAAACATACATGTATACATACTTAACTTTTATTAACCTCTCGGATTGTATCTCTTGTCGAAAACTTAGCGAAGGGGTTTTTACGAATCAATGATATATAATAATGATAGCAGGGTCTCGCATACTACGTAGTAAGGAAGTGCCCGAGAGACTTGATTACTTGTCGTTGCATGGGTAGTCTCGAAAGTCATAAAGGGGAAGGAGGGGGAACACGTTGAACATATGTAGGTCGGGGAAAAACTCTTTTCGTATTTTGTATGTATATAATTAAGGAAAAACCTCTTTGGCTGTACTGTTGAGACAGTTGTATCAAGAGATTGATAAATAAACGAGAACTGATGTTTACATGTTTTATATTTTTGATGGGAGAAAGAGATTTTAAAAGGTTATAAGATATTTAAGAATAACTAAATACGAATATTCTATATTTCATAACGCTAATAAAGTAGATACGTAGATAGATATACTCATTATTGTACATCAAAATAATTACATTTTTAATCGTTATAAATATACTTACAAACTATAGTTTAGGTATAAAAACAAAAACAAAACCTAGTAAAACAAATGTTGTACAATTGGCTAAGGTACTAAGAGTCTTGATAAAAAATAAGTCTCACCTTCATTTGAAATAGGTTTTTGGTAATTGATGCCTTCTGGAGCGTCAATAACTTCACACATTGCTATACAGGACAGATGACCACCAATGCAGCTGGCGCCCCATCCAAAGCCTCCGTGGCTATAGGGCAAGCTTATGTTGAGGTCAGGCGACAAGTAGACGCCATTTCCTAGCAAAGTGTTCTGTATACCATAAACATATATTATTAAAACATCTGCATTTTTTAATTAAAGTCAAATTACTTATCTATAAAAAAGAAACGGATATACTTATGCAAGAAGAATGCCCCGCGTATTTTCTAAATGAAATAAGGTAAGTACTTAAATGGATAATACAATGTACGGTTAATACATCCCGGCCATATAAGGAGTAGCTTAGCTAAAAACCAATAAACCTTTAACCCTACGACCAATAAGGTTATCTTTATAGCTATCTGGCTATGCAACAGATAATGTTTTTTTCATCTAGCTCTAAAATTTATAACAATAAATGGAGTCTTTAGTTAACAGTCAGCATTGGCAAATATCTCCCGCTGTTCATATGGACTAGAAGAGTGGTTCTACTCGTAAACAGAAATGTTTACAAATTGCTACTTACGCAATTTTAGACTTTGTAGTAAGTTTGAGAAAACTTTAATTAGACCACACTTTAATTAGATTAGAACTTTAATTAGAGGCATTAGGTAGTTAGCGGTAAAGGTATTTGACATATTTAGTTTCATTAGTTTTAGGTTTTAATTGGTTACTAACTATTATTATATTTTCAAGTTTTCAAATAGTAATACATTCATAAGTTTCAAATTTTTAATCCAATCGGTATGAAATGTTTTCTTTTAAATGATATGTTTTTTAACTATCAAAGCTTAAAAAGAATTCCCAAAATTACTTTCAGAAAAACAGTCAAGTAGTTATAAATTGTTATTAGCGACCTACCTTGTTTAAGTGCTGTTGTAGGCCGAAATTTAAAATAGTATAGAAGTTCTCTAATCGGTTTCCATGGTACGCGTAAAATATATTATGATTCTTAGATAGGTCTTTCCATTTAGTTTCTGCTATTGACTTAGAGGAGCTGACTACTTGGAATATATACTGTGGTTTCGGTGCGGAAACGGTAGAATGCGTATTCAATAAAACGGCTTCATGCTAAAAATTAAACAAAACAATTAAATATATTTATATATGTATATACATATGTGAAGAAACTTCTCTCTTTACTAAATATTCGTTATAAAAGTATTATGATAAGAAACTCAACAAAGATTATGTGACGCGTCTTTCAACATACAGTGTACGCTAATGTAAACACTGCATTATTAGTATGTTTTTTCATTTAAAAATTGTATTAAGTATTGCTAAATACTTTAACAGCGTTATTGAATTAGTACAATCTTGTCATCGTTCCAGTGCTCATCAATGTTCATTGCCTATTGGTATCACCAGTAGTAGTGTTCAACGCGCAGTTCTCTATGTGTTTTTTCACATTATTCCAATATTGATGAACTTTATAGGACCATAACGGAATAAACAATTTATTAAGGATACCTCAAAATTTAAAAAGCAAGATGTTGCCACTATTCCGCAGCGCAAAGCGGGTAGTGTAATTATCATCCAAGTATTGTTCATTCGCTTTGAACTGTTCTTTTGTCATAATCCACAAATATCTCGTTCAGTAATTCGTCTAATCCAACAGCTAGTTCACAAATGTTAATATTATCGTCATAAATAGGGCACATAGACTAAGTCGAAATAATAGAAGAGCAATAAACACATACCACATCCGCAGGTACAGTCTTCAAAGTAGGCTCTTTTAATCTCACAAGTACATAGAAGAGCAAATCAATAATATCACTCATATTCGATAAATTATCTAAATTATCTAGTTGCTCTAACACCAAGTCTAAGGCCGGGACATCAGTAACAACGCTCAGCTAAAATTAATTAAAATCCTTAAATATACATAAATAAATCCGTCAAATTTCGCTTGAAGAAGAAAGTTTACTAAACATTTTAATGGCAAGTTTTTAAGCGTAAACAATTTGATTACGACTACACAATTTTCATAAATTAGCTTAAAACGTACTAATTCATCCATATCTTTAACTCCACTCTTTAAGAAAGCTGGAGGAAACGGTCTGAGACAGCTTTCGTATCTAAAACTGAACGCTGCCGCTACAAACAGACTCCATTTTATATCTGCGGCCTTGAAATCCTTTTCCAATACTAGTCTGGAAAGAAAAATAAATATGTTATATAAGTTTATAAAGTTCAGAATTCTGCGATGTGATAAACAAGTAGTGGCTGCAAATTATATTATTAAATAAGAATAGAATACAATCACATTTTTGTAAGTGTTTAAATTATTCCTCGAACAATATAATCTTTTAATATGAATGCATAAGGTAATGTGAATGATTGTGTACAAAAGAACTGATAACCTTAGGTGAACAGCCTTCTTCTCCAACGTATCTAGTCTAGCTTGGGTATTATCTGATAATGTTTCAGATGCTGGTGGTAGGTTGCAGTTAGTTGCCGTATCAGATAAAGCTTCAGGCTCGCCATCCATGATTAGTGTATTGCTCGCTCTGATGATATGGATAAATATATTGATATTAGAATTATTATATTGCAGTCATAATTTTGAAGGCTTTCAAATAAAGGTGTTCAACAATTTATTCCATTATGTAAGTCAACAATAAAAATGACAAAATCAAAAAAAAAACAATAGACGGCCGTCATGCCAGCTAGCTACTAACTTACTTGCTGGTGTAGGTTTCATGTGGTTAAGGTATGTAGTACATGTGGCAATCTCGATTTATACCGTGTTTTGTTGTTTTCAAATGTTATGATTTTAAGTATGTATACTATACTAGTAGTAGTATAAATGATGACTTTAATTGGCTATGTTATGATCGGATGCTTACTGCCTACCGTAAACTAAAAATGACACAAACATTATAAATAAGGAAAAAACACCACTTTGTCTTTGCCATAGCCTCGGAAATTAAACACACAACGTGTCTTTTTAATTTATAATGTTTACTCAACTCGGCCACCGACAGTTGTTATGAGAATCCTAAATAATAAAAATTTCAAAAAGTATACATGTATAATAAGCTTGTAATTAATAATAATAATATTAATAATTAATGATAATTAAGGGACGAATCCCTTAATTATAGTTCAGTAGTAGTCTGTAGTTTTACTGTGGGGTCGGGCTGCTGATATCGAATCCATCTTTGTCTTGCAAAAGAGAGCTGTCAGAACTATTCATAATCTACGTCGCCGCGAATCCCTCAGGAAATTATTTAAAAGGACTAGCTGACCCGGCGAACTTCGTACCGCCATATTTTATTTCTCTAATCGCAACTAAGGAAATAAAACCCTTCGAAAATCGGTAAAATCGAATTAGCTAAATTGAATATTGTTGTACAAAATGCGTGGGGTGCTTATTATAATTACTACAGTTATACTAAACTATGGTTAAAATATTTACAGCAATGAAAATCAAGCCCCCCACGCTTATTGTACAACAATATGATGAACGTGTTTTTTTAGTTTTTTCAAACTATAATTTATTAAATGTAGATTTTATTTTTCTTATCTTTAACTATTCTTTATAAACAATTACTTCTTTACAAAATATATACAAAAAACTTATCCCTACTAATATTATAAATGCGAAAGTAACTCTGTCTGTCTGTCTGTCTGTCTGCTTTCACGCCTAAAAAACTGAACCGATTTTGATTGAACCGACTTTCCGCCCCCGGCTTCGCCCGCGTGGAATTCGGTTATATCGCGCGACATGGTAAGAAGTAGCCTATAGCCTTTCCCAAGGTCTAGACTATTTGTCAAAATTGGTTAAAGTGTAAACAGACCGAGTTACTTCGTTGCGTTGCCTGCGACTTCGTCTGCGTGGATTTCAGAAATATGTTAAAAGCAGATAAAAAGTGTTAACGCAGAAAATTATTTCGAGTTAGATCCCATTAGTAACTTTCATGATTATTAGCTGTTTAGACAGGAATAGCAATAGACTGAAAATAATGAAAGTAGGTATTAAAAATGTTACTGCGAGAATAAAACTACTTTATTTCAATACATTTTGATATACTACGACGATTTTGTGGGCTTGATACCCGTGAGCATGCCACATAGAGTTGCCCATGGGAGAAACAATGTTTTTCTAAGTGCACACCTGCGACTTTCAGCGTTTGCCCCTGAGCTTTGTTGATAGTCATGGCAAACGCTGGTTTCAGGGGAAACTGGAGTCTCTTGAATTAAAACGGCAAATCGGTTCGGATTATCGGTATACGGGGTATTAATACATTTTCTCCTTTTGCCATTCCTGTCATAATAATTGCTTTGATGATATTACGTCCTACATGTGTTATTTGTAGCCGCGTACCATTGCACAGTTTTCGTGCATCAAGATTTCGCATTAACAGGACAGGAGCCCCAATTTTCAGCCTTAACTTGTGTGAAGGCACCCTAGATAATTCTAAAGAGTTCAGAAACTCTATTGGGTATGAAGTAACTTGTTCAGTATCCATGACATTATCTCCCGAAAGATACTCATTCACATCACCTTCGACGTGTTCCATTATTTGGTCGTTGATCTTCCCCACTGTTTCATTTGTCGGAGCCAAAATTGCTCTTATATATAACCATACTCTATTTTCCATATTGGTTTCTATATTGCAATAGACCTTATTTTTTAAATCTTCAGTGGTATTGACAGTATTAAAAAAATCGCGTTTCAGTGTAATCATGCCATTACTATCTTTTGTCAAACAAACTCTCCAATTTTTAAAAGATCAGCTGCATATAGCCCTGATTGTACGTCATTGTGCAAATGTACTCTAAAAACTAAACTTTAACTAAAACTTTTTTACATGCACCCATAATATAGATGCTTTCAAACATGCATGAAATCTCCAGCTAAAAGAACCAACATTCCCCCCATGATGCTTTAGTTGCCCTTGATGTCTTTCATAGTACGATCCAGCGCTTCGATTGCTTTTTTATGGGACATCGTACATTCGTCCCAAACCAACAACTTACATTGCTGCAACAATGTTATATATTAATGTTACAAACTGGCATTTCCTCCTGAGCCAGGTTCAATGGCAATTTAAAAACCGAGTGCGCTGTTCGTCCACCACTAAGCAAAGTAGCAGCTATCCCAGAGGAAGCTACTGCGACAGCAACGCCTTTATCTTTCCGGATTTGTGCTAATAATAAGTTTAAGAGAAAAGTTTTGCCAGTGCCTCCTGGAGCATCTAAAAATAACAAACCACCATCACCACTGTTTATTTTTTGTATAACTGTATCAAAGACAATTTTTTGTTCTGAATTCAGCAGAGGAAGGGTCTCCGTTATTTGTTGCCTCAAAGAAACCACATTATAATCCAGTTCTCGCATTAAATCACTACTAACTTCCCCAATTCTTTCTGGTCTGCTTATCCCAAAATGAGATAAATCTTTTCCTGTAATAGATATCACTTGGTCTTCAACCTTCGCCAACGCGTCGTTGTAAATGAAATCATTGTATGAAGCATTCACATTCTGTTCTTGTAGCCTGTGCAAAATATCATCCGCCATATCATTTTTAAACTTTTCCCACAGTTGTTGTTTTTTTTTTTATTTTTTTTTTTTATGCGATAGGGGGCAAACGAGCAGACGGGTCACCTGATGGTAAGTGACTACCGCCGCCCATGGACACCCGCAACTCAAGAGTCACAAGTGCGTTGCCGGCCTTTTAGGTAGAGGTACGCTCTCTTCTTGAAGGTTTGAAGGTCGTATCGGTTCGGAAATACGGCAGTAGAACGCGCAAACCTGTGTCTTCGTGGGGTTAAATTGGACTAGGTTAAGTCGACCCCAATCTGAAACTTTTGATAAAGAAGTTTCGATTTCAGACACAAGTTTGGATCGGGTTTCGATGACGTTTACCCGAGAAATGTTAGCGCGGCCGGTGTAAAGGGCATCACTCGTGCTATCGTCTGCATAGCAATGGATGCTGCTAATCTGCAGCATGTCGTTGATATGCAGAAGAAACAGCGTGGGTGATAGCACACAGCCTTGTGGGACACCAGAATTAACAGACTTCGAGTCGGAGCATGCACCGTCAACAACGACCTTGATGCTTCTGTCTGTAAGAAAACTGGTGAGCCAATTTCACAGTTTCTCGGGAAGTCCATAGGAAGGAAGCTTCGCAAGGAGCGCTTTGTGCCAGACCCGATCGAAGGCCTTCGCCACGTCCAAACTAACGGCCAACGCTTCCCCCTTGGTCTCGATCGCCTGTGCCCACCGGTGAGTCAAGTATACGAGAAGATCACCAGCTGAACGAACCTGACGGAAGCCGTATTGTCGATCATTGAGGAGCTGGTGGTCTTCTAAGTACCGGAGGAGCTGGCAGTTAACAATGGATTCCATTATCTTGGAGAACAAGGAGGTGATGGCTATGGGTCTGTAGTTGGACGGATCCGAGCGATCTCCTTTTTTAGGTATTGGGTGCACTAGAGCTGTCTTCCATGAGTTCGGGACTACGCCAAGAGAATAGGAAAGCCGATAAAGGCGCGTTAAAACCGGTGCTAACTCTGGAGCACACGTCTTCAGCACGATAGGAGAAATTCTATCGGGCCCACTCGACTTATGAACGTCGAGGGAAAGAAGTGCTTTACGCACTGCCCTTTGTGTAAACCGGACTTCCGGCATGCGGGTCTCGCACTGCGGTATGGTTGGCGGTGCGTTTCCCCCGTCGTCCAGGGTCGAGTTGGACGCAAAGAGTTTGCCCAGAAGATCGGCTTTTTCTTTAGCGTCGTGGGCCAACGAATTATCTCCTATGCGCAGAGGTGGAAGGGATGGCTTACAAAAGTTCCCCTGAACAGCTTTGGCAAGAGACCAGAATGCACGAGTTCCGGAGGGGAGACTAACTAGTCTCTCGCCAATTCTGCCGATGTGAGCCGACTTCGACGCCAGCAATTTCTCTTTTGAAGGACCTGGAGGCAAAGTTAAATTGCTTCTTTAATGTGCTGGTCTTTACATCCCGTGCTGTCGCTGCATTAGCCCATGCTTGATAACATTCTTGCTTTCGGCGGGACGCCGCTTTGCAGGTTCGACCAAACCAAGGCTGGGACTTGCCACCTGTGGGAATCAGGGAGAATGGAATGAAAAGTTCCATACCCTGAAGCACAACATCCGCGACAGAGTCAGCAACAACATTGGGATCATCCGGCGAGAAGCAAACCTGCCTCCATGGGTAGGATGCAAAGAATGTCCTCATTCCATCCCAGTCTGCTGACCTATAGTGCCATACGCGGCGACTACCTGTAACTCGCGGCCGCAGCGAGTGAACGAGTGGCACCATACTCCTAATCAGGCAATGGTCCGAAGAGCCAAGAGGGGCCTCAACGGATACTTTGTAGCCGTCAGGATGTGAGGTCAGCAGAAGATCCAACAGTGAAGGCACGTGGCTTTCTGCATCTGGGATTCGCGTAGGCGTTGTTACCAGCTGCGTCAAGCCATATGCCAAGGCGAAATCGTGAACAGATCTTCCCGCATGATCGGTTTTGCGCGAACCAAGCCATTCGGCGTGATGGGCGTTAAAGTCGCCAAGAATCACGATCTCTGCGGATGGGACCTGCTGAAGCACTGAGTCTGAAATAGCAAAAAGTTCTCTCACTTTGGCCGATCTGCATTGTGCAGCCTCTTCCAGAGTTATAGTATTTTGTTATATATTCCAGAGTGTGTTTTATCACAGTGATTGTCATTTTCTAACAATCCTCTTGCCTCACATGCCTCTCGAAATGTCGAAAACACCTGATTGTTGAACATTTTGAGATCGTTGAAAGACTTGGGGCCACGCAGATGATGTAAAAGCATTCTCAAACAAAAACATTCCATATTGCTGACATGAACCGTGTATACTCGACCTAAGGCATCTCCAGATTTTACACCAAGCCAGTTCTGAACTGGCGTTCATTGAATTCGGCGTTTCCATTCCCGTCTTGTAGTATTCCAAGTGTAATATCTCGGCATCTCAACATAAAGTAGAGTTCTTGCAAAGTCATCTCGATATCGAAAAAAGTAGTGAGTGTTGTTTTGGGAGGGGAAGATAGTCTCTCTTGAAAATTATTTTCACTAAAATAGACACGTTCACCGTTTTCTAGGTGTACACTGAGGTGTGTGCACCTAGAAAACGGTGAACCGGGAACCCTAAGAGCCTCCACACAGCTTCATTGCTGCTAACATAACGACCAGACTGATATGTTTGGACTTAATCTACAGGATTAGCGACCCCTGTATTTCTAAAATTCAAAATGGCTTGGTCGCTGCCCTTATTAATATATTTGCAGATATATTTAATTGCGCGTAGTGAACTGCAAGCCTCAACATATTTTTTTTTTTTTAATACTATAGGGGGACAGACGAACAGACGGGTCACCTGGTGGTAAGTGACACCGCCGTCCATGGACACTTGCAACTCAAGAGTCGCAAGTGCGCTGCCCGCCTTTGAGGGTGATGAGGGATGGGGGATGCAGGGAGCAGAAAGAAGAGAGGAGGGATGAGGAGATGGAAAAAGGATAAAGGAGATGAGGGGAGAGAAAAGGGGGGAGGGGGAATTGGGCCTCCGGAAACCTCACTCAATTCGGGGAAATGCAACGCAAGCGTTACTTCACAACCGGTTCTCTGTGAGGCCGTGGTATCGCACCGGTCGAGCCGGCCTGATCGTGCCTAAGCATGGCTCTACCACTAAAAGAAGAAGAAGAATTTATGTGGGCATTAAACATTTTTGATAAATAGGCGAATAAGGGACCACCCAACGATTATCTATCGTAACATTACTACCATTTCGGAGTTTTACAGATGCCGTTCGACCTCCGTCTACAGGTGCTCTCCTGCGATACAGTGGATATCCATTGCCATTATGGACGGTCTCTTTAATAAGTTTGCGAGGATTATATATTTGTTTTTTAATAAGTTTTTGGTACATTTCCCATCTTTCATGCAAGGACTTTGAGGATTTTCAGGACCGCATGGACCACGGATCATATTCTTAACAATGATTTCATGGAGTGTGTCATTCGGATCTGGTATTTCTGCGCTGATAATTTTATCTATTTGATCGGGTCTCAACTTGTCTTTCAACCATAAATTAAGTGGCAGCAATGCCTGACGATGCAATTGCCAATGCAATTTTTTGTTGCGACCGTATCTTTGCAAGGATTAATGATATTAAAAATGTCTTACCGGTTCCACCTGGTGCATCTAAGAAAAAACATCCACCTTGTTCAGCATCAACAGTCCTCCTAATCCGATTAAAAATATTTTTTTGTTCAGTTGTCAATGATGGCTCATTACTCGATATAATTGAAGCTTAATCAATTTCGTTGTAATGTTTTTCTCGTTGCAAATCTGTGTTAAGTAAATCAGTGGCCGGACGATTAGGTGCTGGCATACCAAGTGGTAAATTTGAAATTAAAATATAGAAATCTTCAATCAACACCAATGCTTCATTATACATCTCTGGTGTGAAATCTAGATTTGAACATTGGTTTGTTTGTTTGGCTCGATACATGATGTCTTCAGTCATATAATTTTTATATTTTTCCCATAAAGTCAATGAATGTGTTGGATAACATGCCGTCAAAATTATTGCAAATAGTTGATGCATACTATTTGGTGTGGATTTTAACGCTGCATCAGCAAGTGTCAAGTCCCAATGATTGTCTGCCTCCAGTAATTTCAATTCACAACATGCTTATTGATATGTATTGAGCATTCGACCATTAACTGTCCGCAAAAATTCAAAAGATGTTGGTCCAGGAACATTTAGCAACAACAAACGCAAAAAGAAACATTCACGTTGTTTTGGATGTACAGTGTAAAGTCGTCCCAATGTCTTGGCTTTAAATAAACCTGGTATTGATGGATGTGGTGTTCCTTTTTTACGTGGTTCCCATTTTTTGCCTACTTTATGCCAGGTAAAATAGCGTGGAACTTCGGTGTACAATAATGTTTTTGCGAATAGGCCAAACTCATCAGATTTTTGACACAATGCAAAAAATTCAGTTAAAGTCGTCTTTGGTGGATCAAGTGCTTTTTGGACAATATTTTTTTGAGTAAAATATACTCGCTGACCATTTTCGAGATGTACTGCAAGATGCTGGGCAGCAGGATCTCTTTCGTGTATGGGAAAACTAAAAATATGCCAGATAGCCCCGTTACTACTAATATATCTCCCCATTTGGTATTGTGTTATTTCGTCATTTCGGTTAATATTTTGTACTTCAAATACGGCCAGATCACCTTTATTAACTTGCAAATGTACTTAACGGATTTCACAGAACTACAAAACTCGGCATTAATATGAGCCTTATACGTTTTCGAAAGCAGTGGTGAGTTTGGGACTACCCACCGATTATCAATTTCAACTTGATTTGTAGAATTTGACATTTGCATATAAAATGTGCGACCACCATGGTTAGTGTCTCTACGGCGATACAATGGATAACCATCCGTAATAGTATCATTCGTAAATGGTTTTGGGAAACGTTTCTTACATTTTCCATTCTCCATGTATGGCGACGTCATGTTAAAAGTACCACATGGTCCATGGATCATCTGACTGGTAACAACCTCAAACAACTCTGGGTCAGTTGATGAATCCGGAATTTCAGCAAAAATTACTTGATCTATTTCTTCTGGACGAATTTTATTTTCAAGCCAAATCAAAATGTGAGCATGAGGTAAACCTCGCTTTTGCCATTCAATAGAATACAGCCAGCAACATGTAGGTATTAACAAAAATTTAATATTTAACGATTAAATCAAATATTTAACGATTTCAATTTTTGTCTAAATACACGTGCAACGATATCATGGCGATGAACTGATTGTTGAATAACAAAGTTTGTATTTCTTCCCAATTTGGGTTACACGTAAATGTAATAAACAAATCAGGTCGACCATAATGACGTACGTAAGTCATCGCATCTTGTATGTATTCTTGCATATTCCGTGGACTGCCTATGTAGCTTGAGGGCAAAATAAATACAGTTCCAATATCATTGGTGCTTAAGTTCTCTTCGACGTTTCCGATAATAGCATCTCGTAAATGGATGTATTCCTCTGATCATAATTTAGCCTGATTGAATCTAATGAATTATAAACGTTCACTTTCGATCTTAGCGTACATATCGACAACGTATTGATGGTACAGCTGACGATATCGGAAGATATAATTGTCTCGATTAAATCTAATCATCAATCGATGCGCATAGTAGTTCATTGAACTAACGTTTTTATTTATTTCATTATAAGTGGCTGAATCACGCTGTTTGATGTTGATGTGGTATTCATCTTGCCCTAACCAGAATATCAAAGGATACTGAAGTGCGTCATATGAACGATGTACATCTGAAATTACATTAACAGTTCTATCTCGACGTGTGATTCTAATGTCTCTTTTGTTAGATGGATCACCAACCATAATAATAGCGACTTCATCTACAGTTGGTGCGTTCAACCTGCCAGCATGTTCCCCAGATGGTACTTTGTCGGCTTTGATGACAATTTGACATTTGTCACTTATTGATTGAAGATGATGATTATAATTTTCGAAAAAAACTTCCAATGATTCTACAATTGCTCTTTCTTCTGCTTTTTCTATAAAATTAAGCAGGCACCTAGTTGTCACACGTACCTCACAACTGCCCATAAAATAAATTTGAAGAAACTTTGAATCCTCATCAGGTATCGGCATTAGTGACCCAATCTTATGATATAGTTGACCTTGGATTTTGAATGTCGTTTCAAAATTACGTCCATCAGATGTTAAATCGCAAATTTCAGTTGCACCAAAAGATGTCATTTGAAAGCAAGAATTAAATTTACGTATCTTACGTAAAAATAATTTTGAATCGTCTAATTCGCCAGCAAGAAGTGATTTCAAAGGTTCCGGTGGAGTAGGAAGAGGTGGCAGTACAATTTTTCCGGATGCACAACACATACCGGTTGTTTCATTTCGGAATTTCAACGTTGTCAAAATTGTTGCCTCGTTCTTTCGAGTTTTCTAAATCTGGCTATATTCTGTTGTCGCGCAGTTCTTGTCCTTAATACATTTTGTCGCAGGCGTTTATCACGCTGTTCTTGAGATTCTTGTCTACGAATTTCTGCTGTTCCAATTCGTTGAGCTGCATTTCTTGGTGCAGTTTCTTCCTCTGATTCTTGAGCTCACAGAGCACGCTGGTGTCGTGCCTTTCTGCTACACGCATTGTCGAGGTTAGATTTTTTCCGCGGCGTTATTCTGAAATTGAGAATATTTATAATTGAAATAAATTAATAAATTAGATCGAAATTAATGAATTGATTAATTAACAATTATCAGATTAAAAAATCAAAATAAAAATCTGGTTGACAATAATTATTTTTTATGATTGAAAAGAAAATTGTTAAAATATTAATAAGTTAAAAAGAAAAAAATTACGTTTATAAAGTTAAATCTTTTATTCATAAGTGTGTTTATTTTATTTTAATTAACTTATTTTTATTTATTATTAAAAATGAATTTAAGTCTGAGAAATTTACACTCATGAAGAAAATGAAATAAAATGCAAGCATAAAATACTTACATGTGTATAAAGTTATGATTTTGCACTGATTGATACTTGCAGAGGTTATATACTTGGTAAATGCACAGGTTTGTGCAAATTGTGCAATAGATGGCACTGTGTTCTGTTTCTTGGAATATAAATTCTATAACTTTATTTCACGTAATATTTATTTATGTTCACGATATAACCGTATTATTTCAATGGTTTGTGACTAATATTTTTATACCTGTAAATATACCTGTGCATTTACCAAGCATATAACCTCTGCAAGTATCAATCAGTGCAAAATCATAACTTTATACACATGTAAGTATTTTATGCTTGCATTTTATTTCATTTTCTTCATGAGTGTAAATTTCTCAGACTTAAATTCATTTTTAATAATAAATAAAAATAAGTTAATTAAAATAAAATAAACACACTTATGAATAAAAGATTTAACTTTATAAACGTAATTTTTTTCTTTTTAACTTATTAATATTTTAACAATTTTCTTTTCAATCATAAAAAATAATTATTGTCAACCAGATTTTTATTTTGATTTTTTAATCTGATAATTGTTAATTAATCAATTCATTAATTTCGATCTAATTTATTAATTTATTTCAATTATAAATATTCTCAATTTCAGAATAACGCCGCGGAAAAAATCTAACCTCGACAATGCGTGTAGCAGAAAGGCACGACACCAGCGTGCTCTGTGAGCTCAAGAATCAGAGGAAGAAACTGCACCAAGAAATGCAGCTCAACGAATTGGAACAGCAGAAATTCGTAGACAAGAATCTCAAGAACAGCGTGATAAACGCCTGCGACAAAATGTATTAAGGACAAGAACTGCGCGACAACAGAATATAGCCAGATTTAGAAAACTCGAAAGAACGAGGCAACAATTTTGACAACGTTGAAATTCCGAAATGAAACAACCGGTATGTGTTGTGCATCCGGAAAAATTGTACTGCCACCTCTTCCTACTCCACCGGAACCTTTGAAATCACTTCTTGCTGGCGAATTAGACGATTCAAAATTATTTTTACGTAAGATACGTAAATTTAATTCTTGCTTTCAAATGACATCTTTTGGTGCAACTGAAATTTGCGATTTAACATCTGATGGACGTAATTTTGAAACGACATTCAAAATCCAAGGTCAACTATATCATAAGATTGGGTCACTAATGCCGATACCTGATGAGGATTCAAAGTTTCTTCAAATTTATTTTATGGGCAGTTGTGAGGTACGTGTGACAACTAGGTGCCTGCTTAATTTTATAGAAAAAGCAGAAGAAAGAGCAATTGTAGAATCATTGGAAGTTTTTTTCGAAAATTATAATCATCATCTTCAATCAATAAGTGACAAATGTCAAATTGTCATCAAAGCCGACAAAGTACCATCTGGGGAACATGCTGGCAGGTTGAACGCACCAACTGTAGATGAAGTCGCTATTATTATGGTTGGTGATCCATCTAACAAAAGAGACATTAGAATCACACGTCAAGATAGAACTGTTAATGTAATTTCAGATGTACATCGTTCATATGACGCACTTCAGTATCCTTTGATATTCTGGTTAGGGCAAGATGAATACCACATCAACATCAAACAGCGTGATTCAGCCACTTATAATGAAATAAATAAAAACGTTAGTTCAATGAACTACTATGCGCATCGATTGATGATTAGATTTAATCGAGACAATTATATCTTCCGATATCGTCAGCTGTACCATCAATACGTTGTCGATATGTACGCTAAGATCGAAAGTGAACGTTTATAATTCATTAGATTCAATCAGGCTAAATTATGATCAGAGGAATACATCCATTTACGAGATGCTATTATCGGAAACGTCGAAGAGAACTTAAGCACCAATGATATTGGAACTGTATTTATTTTGCCCTCAAGCTACATAGGCAGTCCACGGAATATGCAAGAATACATAAAAGATGCGATGACTTACGTACGTCATTATGGTCGACCTGATTTGTTTATTACATTTACGTGTTTTTTTTTTTTTTTTTTTTTTTTTTTTTTATATTAGCCTACCATAGTGACTCCACTTTGCCTGATGGAAAGCAATAGGTGGAGTCAAAGAGTGGTGGTCACCATCCTCATTGCATGTGTAGTCAATGCAGCATGGTGACCCACACTATGGCGGCCTGGTGAGATGCTTTTTCACGCCCCGCTTAAAAGACCCGGGATCATAGTGGGAAGGAAACACGTGCGCTGGTAGAGAATTCCAGGCTTTTACCGATCGGCACAAGAAAGAAGAGCCAAACCGTTTAGTTCGGGTACGTATATTTTCGACGCACAAACGGTGACTCCTCAGGCCAGCACGTGTAGTCCTGTAGAGGAAGGGAGAAGGTGGGACCAATTGGAAGAGCTCATCAGAACACTCCCCGTGATGTAGGCGATAGAGGACTGCCATAGAGGCGACATCTCTTCGCAACTGCAGAGGCTCAAGAGACTGGGTGATCTCAGGACAGTCGATAATGCGGACTGCGCGCCGCTGCAACCGATCGAGAGCGTCAAGCAAATACTGCGCATAGCCGTCCCAGAGATGAGAGCAGTACTCCACGCAGGAGCGAACCTGGGTCTTGTACAAAAGACACAGTTGCTCGGGCGAGAAGAACCGTCTCACCTTGTTCAAAACGCCGAGCTTACGCGAGGCCGCCTTAGTGACACTCTCGATGTAATCGCGCGGATTGAGATCCCGGCAAATATCCATACCCAGAATACTAAGCCTATCCTGCAGTGGCAGTTGAGTGCTCTGAAGAGTAGGAAGGGGAAGGAATGGAGACTTTTTGTTAGAGAACACACACGCTTGTGTTTTCTTGGCGCTGAACTCGACCAGATTCTCACAGCCCCATTGGGAAATGCGGCTCAAGACCCGGTCGAGCTCAGCGACAAGCTCCTGTCGTTTATCCTCAACGTCTACCAGCTTGGCAGTAGGATGCCCGAAATATCGCCCGTGCACTGTACTGTCGTCTGCATAACAATGTATATTCCCAAGGGCCAACATGTCATTGATATGCAGAAGAAACAGCGTAGGCGATAGGACGGAGCCCTGAGGTACACCAGCGCTTACCTCGTGGAAGTCTGAGGCCGCGCCGTCGCAGAGAACCCTAATGCGGCGCTTTTCGAGGAAGGCAGCAACCCAGTTGCAGAGTTTAGGTGGCAGACCAAATGCAGGAAGTTTGGAGAGAAGCGAGCGGTGCCACACCCTATCGAAGGCCTTGGCAATGTCGAGGCTGATGGCCAAGGACTCCCCATGCCTATCCATAGCCTCACCCCAAAGGTGTGTGACGTACGCTAGAAGATCACCCGTGGATCGGTTCGGCCTAAAACCATATTGCCGATCATTTAACAAGGAGTGATCCTCTAGGTGGCGGATTAGTTGGGTGTTGATGATCCGCTCGAACACCTTACAGAGTATGGAAGTGACGGCTATAGGTCGGTAATTGGCTGGATCGGAGCGGTCGCCTTTTTTGGGAATGGGTTGAACATTCGCTTCTCTCCAGGCCTCCGGAACAATTCCTGAGGAATAGGACAGGCGATACAAGCGCGTTAGTACGGGAGACAACTCAGGTGCACAGTTCTTAAGAACCACCGCCGGAATACCATCGGGTCCACTGGCTTTCCGGACATCGAGTGACCGAAGCTCCGCACGGACATCCCTCTGCCGGATGCGAATATCCCGCATTGCGGAGTCGCAGGACGCAATGGTGGGCGTGTGCGCGCAACGGTCATCGATTCGGGAGTTAGCCGCAAAGAGGTCAGCTAGTAGATTCGCTTTCTCTTGCGGCTCGTGGGCCAGTGATCCGTCAGGGTAGTTCAACGGCGGCAGCGAAGGTTGGCAATAGTTGGACTGCACGGCTTTGGCCAATCGCCAAAACTTACGGCTACCCGTAGGGTACGCGACGAGTTCTTGACCAAACCGTGCAATGCGCCGCTGGGCATCTGCTCTGATGTAAGCCCTCTTGCATTCCCTAGTGGCTCTGTTTAGTGCTGCTTTTAGGCGATCAATGTCTGGGTCACAATGTGCGCGGGCCCTGATCCATGCGCGGTAGGCCGACTGCTTTTGAGCAACGGCCCGGATGCACTCGCGATTGAACCAGGGACGGGTCTTCGTGCTGGCGACTTCACTGTAGGGGATATAATACTCCATACCGACAGTGATTTCGTCAGTCACGGCAGACACACTTTGCGACAGATCCCTATCTTTAAAGCAGCGTTGAGCCCACGGGATGGATGCAAAATATTCCCGCATTCCATCCCAGTCTGCTGACGAGTAGTGCCATAACCGCCGCCTTGTTACCACAGGTCGTGGAGGCGTAACTAGAGGCACTGAGGTCGACACCAGGCAGTGGTCGGAGGATCCCAGAGGGGCGAGAACCGATACGCTGTACTGCGCTGGGTGATTCGTCAGCAGTAGGTCCAGCAAAGAGGGCGCTTGACCCGTTATGTCTGGTATCCTGGTGGGCTGGAGTACCAGTTGGGTAAGGTCATGCGTGAGAGCAAATGCGTGGGCAGTTCGACCAGCGTGGTCAGTTTTGGAAGATCCCAGCCAGGACTCATGGTGGGCGTTAAAATCTCCCAAAAACACCAGTTCGGCGGTCGGAAACTGCTCCTGCGCTTTATCCGCTGCTTGACTCAGGTGGTCAAAGAGTCGAGTGTAACCCAAAATGGGAAGAAATACAAACTTTGTTATTCAACAATCAGTTCATCGCCATGATATCGTTGCACGTGTATTTAGACAAAAATTGAAATCGTTAAATATTTGATTTAATCGTTAAATATTAAATTTTTGTTAATACCTACATGTTGCTGGCTGTATTCTATTGAATGGCAAAAGCGAGGTTTACCTCATGCTCACATTTTGATTTGGCTTGAAAATAAAATTCGTCCAGAAGAAATAGATCAAGTAATTTTTGCTGAAATTCCGGATTCATCAACTGACCCAGAGTTGTTTGAGGTTGTTACCAGTCAGATGATCCATGGACCATGTGGTACTTTTAACATGACGTCGCCATACATGGAGAATGGAAAATGTAAGAAACGTTTCCCAAAACCATTTACGAATGATACTATTACGGATGGTTATCCATTGTATCGCCGTAGAGACACTAACCATGGTGGTCGCACATTTTATATGCAAATGTCAAATTCTACAAATCAAGTTGAAATTGATAATCGGTGGGTAGTCCCAAACTCACCACTGCTTTCGAAAACGTATAAGGCTCATATTAATGCCGAGTTTTGTAGTTCTGTGAAATCCGTTAAGTACATTTGCAAGTTAATAAAGGTGATCTGGCCGTATTTGAAGTACAAAATATTAACCGAAATGACGAAATAACACAATACCAAATGGGGAGATATATTAGTAGTAACGGGGCTATCTGGCATATTTTTAGTTTTCCCATACACGAAAGAGATCCTGCTGCCCAGCATCTTGCAGTACATCTCGAAAATGGTCAGCGAGTATATTTTACTCAAAAAAATATTGTCCAAAAAGCACTTGATCCACCAAAGACGACTTTAACTGAATTTTTTGCATTGTGTCAAAAATCTGATGAGTTTGGCCTATTCGCAAAAACATTATTGTACACCGAAGTTCCACGCTATTTTACCTGGCATAAAGTAGGCAAAAAATGGGAACCACGTAAAAAAGGAACACCACATCCATCAATACCAGGTTTATTTAAAGCCAAGACATTGGGACGACTTTACACTGTACATCCAAAACAACGTGAATGTTTCTTTTTGCGTTTGTTGTTGCTAAATGTTCCTGGACCAACATCTTTTGAATTTTTGCGGACAGTTAATGGTCGAATGCTCAATACATATCAATAAGCATGTTGTGAATTGAAATTACTGGAGGCAGACAATCATTGGGACTTGACACTTGCTGATGCAGCGTTAAAATCCACACCAAATAGTATGCATCAACTATTTGCAATAATTTTGACGGCATGTTATCCAACACATTCATTGACTTTATGGGAAAAATATAAAAATTATATGACTGAAGACATCATGTATCGAGCCAAACAAACAAACCAATGTTCAAATCTAGATTTCACACCAGAGATGTATAATGAAGCATTGGTGTTGATTGAAGATTTCTATATTTTAATTTCAAATTTACCACTTGGTATGCCAGCACCTAATCGTCCGGCCACTGATTTACTTAACACAGATTTGCAACGAGAAAAACATTACAACGAAATTGATTAAGCTTCAATTATATCGAGTAATGAGCCATCATTGACAACTGAACAAAAAAATATTTTTAATCGGATTAGGAGGACTGTTGATGCTGAACAAGGTGGATGTTTTTACTTAGATGCACCAGGTGGAACCGGTAAGACATTTTTAATATCATTAATCCTTGCAAAGATACGGTCGAAACAAAAAATTGCATTGGCAATTGCATCGTCAGGCATTGCTGACACTTTATTAGATGGTGGACGAACAGCACATTCAGCATTGAAGTTGCCATTAGACATTCACAACAAACCAAATGCAGTGTGTAACATTAAAAAGAAAAGTGGAGTGGATTCAGTGTTGCAAAAGAGTGCAATTATAATTTGGGATGAGTGTACTTTGGCTCATAAGCATGCACTTGAAGCATTGGATAGAAGTATGAAAGATTTGAAAGTCAACGATGAACTTTTCGGTGATACTGTCTTACTATTGTCTGGTGAATTCCGACAGACATTACTAGTTATTCCTTACTCTACTTTTGCCGATGAAATTAACGCATGTCAAAAACAATCGTTTTTATGGCGAAACGTCGAGACTCTTCGATTGACCATAAACATGCGAGTACAAGTGCAAAATGATCCATTCGCACAAGTATTTTCTGAGCAATTGCTGGATATTGGAAACGGTGAAGTTGAACTGTATCAAAATACCCAATATATCAAACTACCAGATAATTTCTGCACTGTTGTTGAGACGAAAAGTGAAGTAATTGAGAGTGTCTTCCCGGATATAGGTATTAAATAATTATTTAGATCATGATTGGCTCTATAATCGTGCTATTTTGGCAGCAAGAAACGTTGATGTAGGCGAAATTAACTTCCAGATACAACAATTATTACCCAGTGATTTGATGACTTTTAAATCAATCGATACAGTTGTTGACGAAAACGAAGCCGTAAACTTTCCCATTGAATTTTTAAATTCTCTCGATTTACCAGGAATGCCACCACACAATCTACAATTGAAAATTGATTCACCAATTATTCTTCTCCGCAATTTAAACCCACCTAAATTAGGCAACGGTACACGTTTAGTCATCAAGAGGATCACCGGAAATATTCTTGAAGCAACAATTTTGACTGGAAAGTTTAAAGGAGAAATCGTCCTGTTGCTGCGAATTCTATTAATAGTGTCAGAATCTCCAATACCATTCAAAAGGCTTCAATTTCCGATTCGTTTAGCTTTTGCGATGACCATAAATAAATCGCAAGGTCAAACAATATTGACTTGTGGTTTAGACTTAGAAAGTACGTGTTTCTCTCATGGACAACTGTATGTGGCCTGTTCACGTGTGGGAAAACCATCAAAGTTGTTTGTATTAGCAAAAGACAGGTTAACCAGCAGTTAAAACGGGCAAGGGGTAGGTTGCTTTACATCAAATAGCTATTAGTGGATGAAATATCCATGATCTCTTAAGAAAATATTGCGTATAATTCACTTACGCCTCCAGGAGTTTAAAAATAATAGTCTACTATTTGTTATAATAAGTATATTATTATTTTGCCACATTATGCAGTTACCACCAGTTAAAGGCCATTGGCACTTCGAACAACCACCGTGGTCAAATGCTGAAATACATTTATGGGAACAATAATTCTCCTTCTATGAGCTCACAATTAACATGCTTCAAAGAAGCGATATGGAATTTGTTGACTTATTAAATAACTTACGATTTGGTGAGCTAACAAATTTCTAACTCCTAACGTTATTCTCATGACGTAAATAACTGTGGTGGCTTGATGGACGTAGTTAACCTTTTTTTTTTTTAACGTGTGGAAACCTCCACAGGCCGTAGCCTCACCGGGCTTTCAGTGGGGCGGTGTGTCGGAATTGAACCGACTAAAACCACACGGTGTGCTGTATTGCGCCTGAAGTAGGAGAAGTCCGGGAACAACTTTAGTAAGACATCCGAACCCCTCCAAGCGCCTGCCCGCAAAAGCGCGGGCACCACCTCGTGTGTCCCTCAATTAGGCGGCGTCCAGGCGCACGAGGACGTCGCCTCCTCGCGGCTGGCCCTTACAGCGGGCGGGAGGGAAAACCCGTCCCAGCCGCCCGCGGCCACACTCAGGGCGGCATGAGGCTGAAGCTCGCCTCCGCCACCCGGTTCGCCGGAGGCGAATTGGGTCCGAGTATAGGCTTTCTTCCCGGATCCGTTGCGCCGCCTCCTTCTGCAAGATAACATCTTCGTAGAAGGATGCGACCGCGGTAAAATATCTGCAACTGGCGGCCGTGGAGCGTATGACGGCCGGCAGTGACAGATCCTCTCCGATAACTGCAGTAAGGTCCCGACGCTGCATTACCCAAGCTGGGCAAACTGCAAGCGTGTGCTGGGCCGAGTCCTCACTGCAGTCGTAGTGGCAGGCGGGACACAATTCCCTCCTGGCAACCGAGTGCAGGTACTTGCCAAAGCAACCATGCCCGGAAAGCACCTGCGTCAGCCTGCGTCGCGTTGGCGATGTCTAGAGACACCGCCATCAGCACGTCGCCATTGCTCACCGCCTCTTCGGTCACAGCCCTCAGGCTCAACACAGCGTCGACCGTTGAGCGCCCCGCCCGGAATCCAAATTGGGCGGTCGACAAATCGGGCCCTACCGTATTCATATGCCGGACGATGCGAGCAGAGAGCACTATCTCAAACCTCATCCAGCAACACAAGCAACACAAGTCCGCTGCAGTCGAAGCAACTGGTGCACGTGGTGCGGGTGTGACCCGGCGCCAGGCACTTATAGCACCTCATAGGCCTGGGCTCCAGGGCTATGACTCTGACAGCACTCAGGCCTACGAGGTGTCTTCCTCCCTCTGCAAGTATTTTGGCAGCAGCCACTGGACAGCTGGCCCAAACTGCACCCACACCACCAGGACCAGGGTGAATTGCTCCGACCCTGTGTCTGAGGCACATCCAGTTGCAGGCGTAATGAAGCTTCGGATATCGGTCGGTGTAATTGAGTCGTCAAGGCCCGAGACGCGGATCTCTGAGCACTTCGTTGGCCTGGTGACCTTCACGCCTTGTTCCTCCGCAAATAGCACCCGCAGTTTGTTAGGGGAGAGAGCCAACACTCTGGGTGTTGGCTCTCTCCACTCCTTCCGCTCCAGGGAACTCCAAGACACGAGCCCCGGTTTGTGCTTTGCGGGTTCGCCCGCCAACACCTCCTAATTCTCGGCGAATGGGACAACCCTTAGGCGCAACACAGCGTCGATTGTCGAGCGCCCCGCCCGGAAACCAAACTGGGCGCACGACAGATCGGGCCCTACCGTGTTCATGTGCTGGACGATGCGAGCAGAGAGAACTCTTTCAAATAGTTTACCCGCCTCGTCCAGCAATACAATGGGCCTGTAGGCCGTGACTGAATCAGCTGGCCGTCCCGGCTACGCCAAAAGGACCAGCTTCCCGCTTTTCCAGCATTCAGGGAACCGTCCGTCTAGCATACTCTTGTTAAGCAGTCCCCTGAAGTGGTCCTCCAAATAGCCGAGGGCCAGAGCCAACACTCTGGCAGGTATGCCATCCGGCCCGGGGGCAGTATTCTTTGAACGAATTCGTAGAATGGCTGCCCCCAGCTCCGTGACGGGCGGAATATCTTCTTCTTGGACGCCCCGACCTCGGTAAATCGGGCCATTGATGGGGGCATATGCTCCGCCCGTTCCGGGAAAAGACCCTCGACCACCTGCTGCAGAAAGCTGGGCTGGAGAGTCTCGGTAAGGGGGGGGGGGCTGACGCGCGGAGCCTTAGCTGCGCAGCGCGATACGGACGTCCCCAGGGGTCACGATCGAGACCCACTAGCATCTCCTTTCTTTTATCCTCTTTGGCGCGGCTTATGGCCAGCTTCAGAGTTCTCCACGCTTCGCGGTACTGCTCGTAAAGCCAGTCCTCCGCCTCAAGGTTTCGGCGATGCGGGCACGAATTCAGGCCGTTCGGAGGTCTGCTAGCTCTTGGGACCACCAATAAACCCCCTTCCTAGGAGGACGAAAACCTCGAATTCGGGGCATGGCAGCATCGCATACCTGTGTAATCGCATTACGGATGCGGTTAGCCCCGACGTCCAACCCCTCAGTCGGAGGTGGAGGAGGGGATAACCAAAACTGAACAATGGCCTCCTCCTCCAGACGGTCCCTATTCAGTTTACCTACAGCCCAACGCGGAAACGCGGAAACGCGAGATCGCCGCGCCAAGTGACCCCTTCTGGGGTCCTGGGTCCGGGAGAGCTCAAATCAGATGTAGCGGTGATCCGAGAGCGTCTCAACCTCTTCCAGGACACCCCAGTTCCTTACTCGTACGACTAGAGCAGGGGTAGCGAACGAAAGGTCCACTATCGACCCCCCCTGCTGTCGCACGCACGTGTTGATGGAGCCTCTATTGAGGAGACAGGGGCCCATTGATGCTGCCCACTCTTCCACCGCCTCGGGCGTCCGTCCTGGGGGACCCCCATTCAGTAGACTTTGCATTGAAGTCCCTCAGCACGAGCGCGTGCCCAAGTGATTGACGCCGCATCGAGGTCTCCAAGGAATTTAGGAAGACCTCGAAATCGGCCAGACTCCGGTTGGGGGAAAAATAACTCCGTAGAGCGTGACTCCCCCAATTCAACAGCAACATATCCCGAGCCCTTGTCTCTTAATGACAAGGGCAGGGAAGAGGCGCTGAGGAGCTGACGATCACCACGGAGCCGTCCCGGTCCCCTACCCGGTGCTAAACTGACTGACGACTATAGTCTGCAGAAGAAGGTCCTGCGCTGCGGCAGAGTGGTTCAGGTTTGTCTGGACTATGAGACTGGAGACCTGATCCATTTACTGAGTTGTCTCTACAGGCTCCATCGGCGACAACGGTCTAGTTACGACTGCTAGGGAAGCCTGGGTCGATTGGCTTAACCCCGAGTTTGGCATAGAAGTCCTTTTGTTTGACCTACATCCCTCACGTCCCGTCATGTTGTTGGCAGGTAAATTTGCAACCGCGCAAGCAGCGCAGTGAGGGGCAGCGGTGCAAGTTGCCGATATGTGACCCGGACGACCACAGCAGAAACAAAGTCCGCTGTAGTCAAAACAACTGGTGCACAGGGTGCGGGTGTGGCCAGGTGCCAGGCACTTATAGCATCTCATTGGCCTGGCCTCCAGGGCTGAAACCTGGACAGCGCTTAGGTCTACGAGGTTTCTTCCACCCTCCACGAGCTTCTTGGCTGCGGCAACTGGGCAACTGGCCCACACCGCGCCAACCCCACCAGGGCCAGGGCGAACTGTACCGACCCTAACTGTGTCCGCGGCACATCCGGTCGTAGACGTGATAAAGCTCCGGATATCATCCGGAGTGATTGAGTCATCCAGGCCCGAGACGCGAATCTCTGCGCACTTAGTTGGTGACCTTTACGCCTTGTTCCGCCGCAAAAAGAGCCTGCAGTTTTAGCCTCCTTCTGCTCCCGGAAACTCTAAGACGCGAGCCCCGGTTTGAGCTTTACGGGTTCGCCCACCGACGCCTCCTAGTTCACCGGGCTGGATAACATCTCGGGCCCTGCGGAAGACCTCTGCGTAGGAGAGGCCGCTCTGTTGAGCCTCCGGTGACACCGTGATGACCACAGCGGCCGTCTTCGGTGGTGAAAGCTTGATGCTTGATTTCTTGCTGCTATTTACAACAACTGGAGCTACTGCTTGAGTTACGACCCCCTTCTTCTTCCTTCCTCCTCTCTTCTTATTTTTCTTCTTGGACCCCTTTACAGTATGCCAGCCTTCAGTGGAGGGGCCAGGAGGTGAAGGGTTGTGGGTGACTACTGGGGCGCTGTCTGCGTTAGAAGCAACACCAGGAGTACGCTGAGCCTGAGTCTGAGGACTGGAGACCTTCTTTTTCTTTCCCGGTGTCGCGTTTACCGTCTTGGCCGCCGCTGCCGCCGCATACGTTGGTCTGCTGGTAGGCAGCACTTGAGGTAGAGTTCGTTTTGCGGTGGCAAGTGGGGGTCGAACAAGGGGTGCAGGCGGTAGCATCGCCTCCAGCCCCGCTATACGACCGTCTATCATGCGCCACACCGCATCGGTGATTTGGCGCAGGTGCGCGTCCGGAAACGGGGAATTTACGGGTGTGGCGTGTTGTGACACTGGCTGTTCAGGGCGCTCCGACCCATTGGCCCTAAATTGATCAAACTGAGCACGGAGATCCGCCATCTCATCTGAGAGTCGAGTATTTGCCTCCTTCAATCGTTCAACGTCTGTAATGAGGGTCTCGACGACTCCCACTACTGCTGTAGACGAGTCCTTAAGTGCCCGGACGAAAGGACCTTTCAAACTTCTTGATTTTGAGGCGACCATATTTATGATGGTCACTGCTGCATCAGCTCTACTTTGGACGTCGGCGGAACCCCCTTCCAGAGGTGGACGGATTTTCAGTAGAAGATCCGCGATCTCCTCTTCAGCCACTCGCTCGCCCTCTGCACGTGTAAGGGCCGTCTGTTCAGCCCTAGAGAAGGGGTTCCTACCAGCAGGCGTCTGAGAGTGCGGCCTCGTGCGCCCTCTCGATGCTGTTGCAATTTTCGGAGCCGGCATGTCGTCTGATGCACCTACCCTGGATCGTGTAAGGCTCCGCTTGCGATTTTCCGTGCCAAAAGAGACATTTATAGACGATCCGGAGTCCGACTCCGAGTCGCCCCTTTCCTCTATTGGTACAGAAGCTCTACATCGAATGCGCTCAGATCTTCGACTGCTCTCAGGAGTCAAGCTTATTTCAGAGAGCTCCATGTTTTGAGGCGTGAGACTTGGTGTAGAACATTCTACACGTTTTAAGTTTTCAGCACCATCCTCTTCTACAGTCTTATTTTGACTTTCCTTCTTCTTCTCATTTTGATTTTGTGTAATAAAAGATTCCATAATTGTTCCCACGTGTGGGGGAGAAATAAGAGTCGACCCAGGCAGAGATCCCCCAATAGGGCAGGCGTATATTTGTGCCCAACCGAGGGGTCCGCAGGTACCTCGGCTGGGAGTGCGCTTGCAACTGAACCACCCATCAGCCATGCATCCCTTGGCCACCCACCAGAGCACGGGATTCGGGGTAATTTTTTAGAGAGGTTTTCTACCTCCCAGTCCGGGCGGCTAAGCCAGGACTCTCGCCCCTGATCAGAGCCCGAGGGTAAACCACGGAACTCCTTTCGGGATTGCGATGTGCCGACGGCGGCAGGTAGACTACGTCTTCCTTGCCTGCTCGGTGGCAGTGTGAGTGCACACTGAGTCCGTCCTCGTTGCTCCACAGCTTGACAGCGGAGTGACACTGAGAAACCTTTGAAGGAGTCCCACAAGGTATCCTGTTTTGTCTGGAGCCTCCCCCTGGGCCAATCCGGCATGAGTGGCTCTACCGGCACAGCCCCAGGGATCATTGACCCACGCAAGCCTCCCCACGACGACAAAGCAAGGATACAGTTGCGGGGGGGGGGGGCGTAGTTAACCTGGCTCTAGGCTCTAGAATTATGTTGAGTCGTAACATTTCTGTTACTGATAGTCTGGTCTAAGGGGTAATCATAGATCATATCCAAGTTTGGCCAAGCCGCTATCCAATTGATTGATCAAATTGAATCAGGCGAATTACCCGATTCTGTTTTTATACAATTCGATGACACTATTGGCACAAAAGTGACAAACAGTGAGGGGTTAGTTGCCATAGCACTTGTGTCAACAACATATCTAGCAACTAGAGAGGCTATGGGAATGTTGAACGGAGGATGCTGCCGCTAATCCTTAGTTGGGCGGTAACCGTTCGTGAACTCCAGGGCACTACTTTAAACAAAGGCGTGATTTACTAGGCAGGAAAACTTTTGCCAAGGGCCAAGTTTATTTTGCGCTATGTCATGTAAATACATTGGATGGTATTTTTCTTTGCGACTTAGAACCAAGCAAACATCTTAGAAACCGCATAATGAAAAAGCATTGCGAGAAATGCAACGACTAAGACAGTTGTAAATATCTTAATTATAATCATATATAATCTTAATTATATTAATTTAGTTAATAGTCATCCATCCCATACTGACCTCTAGTGTTTCATGTGAAACAGTTTAAATGAAACGAGTGAAGAGAGGAATGCAATTATAGGAAATCGAGATTTGTCCACTTCCATTTTTCCTCCTAACGCCTAAACGTTAATAAGATTTACCTTCTATTATCAGGTCAACCTAAAAGAACACAACTATCGGTCCATATGTACATATGTATGTATATTTTGAAAGAATTTTCTTTCAACCTCTACCCCTCTTCAGAAGTTGTACCTTCAATCATCGGCTCATCCACTTGAGATGATAATTCAGGCGCAAAAACTTGATCTTGACTTGCCTTGAAGTGCCTATAAAATTTGAGGGATGCCCTTGATTTCCCTGAGATCCTGACTTGGTGATAATGGTACCAAATTGGAAGTATACTCTACCGAACATAAGAAATATAATTGAAATCGGTCTCCAGTTGGCGGAGAAATATGTTGACATACATAAAAAAGAATATATACAGGGGAACATAGAACCTCTTTCTTTTTTGAAGTCGGTTAAAAAAGCAGATGTAATGGATTAAGTAAGCAAAAATCTTATACCCAGGTACCATAGGCAATTTTATTAAACTTTTTAATAGAGGTTTTATTAATAAAGTGTGATTACAATTATTATATATAATACCTTCATCATAGCTATACCATGACTGTAGGTAAAGTAACGTTGTAAGCGACCATAATTATAACTAAAAAAGTGATATTAAATAAGCTGTACTAATCCAGTGCTCGGAGGACCAGTGTTTTGCTAATGCAAAGTCTTATATAATAAAAAAAATTATTCTGTCAAAGATTTTAGGTCCCATTCACTAGTCAAGATTTACAAATAAGGTATAATATTACTTCAGTATCAAAGTGTTACTGTTTTAAAGGATGGCTATGTTTTTTTTATTTAAGTTTAAGAGAAAGCTTTATTTTCCAGAGTAAATTGTGATCTTATGACGCATTAGCATAAATGAAATCGAAATTGAAATCATTAATAAATGCCAATGATATTTAAAGAAAGATAGGTTACTTTCATACTGAACGCCATCCGGTTATTGTTGCTCTATGACATGACGTAGTTATTTATAATGTGTAATGTGTATACATACATTAAATTGAGAATACGAAAGATAATGTGGAATGCACGGTAGAGAAAGAGATACCTATCTTTTGTAAGTTGCACTTGAACCACATAATAAGTTATAGAGTATTTAGAACTGTTACAGATAAGTCATTTAATATCGCAATCTGTATGGTTGATAGCTTCTGATCGGTAGTGAGTGTTCCGTGAAAAATGTGTTTAGTGTCGAGACATCCACATAGAGAAAAACACAGTTAGCTCCATCTATGGCATGCTAAACCGTGGTCTCCAAAACTTTTTTACTCCTCAGTTGCAGATGTCCATAGGCAGCGATAGTCACTTACCATAAAAAAGGCCGAATTTGGTCCTCTCATTTAATTTACCGGCAAAAATATAAAGGTGTTTAAGTTAATGTTATCAAGGGTTAATAAAAATAAGGTTTTTACACACGCAATGTTCCATATGGTGGAGATAGAATTTGTACTAATATATAATGTATTTTATAATTATATAAGCTGTCGAGGCATACTTTACTGCAATAAAGTTTATTAGATCCAGAGATACATCCTCCTTAGGTGCCCCACTAACAAATAATACCAAACAACAAAAGTTTTTTAACTAGTAGAAGAAATAAGAATATAGCTATGGTAACATTAACATGTGACGTTTTTGTGTTGTAAATTGTTGCAAATGGAAAATGGCGTTTGTATTGTAGTGAAGAGCTGTAAACATACGTATTACCTTATGCTAATTCGAAAGTTTTTTTTGTGAATTTGAGTGTGTTTGCATTTTAATATCTATTAGTGATAAATATAACGTGGACTAATGAGTTTATTGACCGATGTCTGCCGTGGCTCCCACTATCCCCGGTTGGTGATAACTTTGTTGCAGTTTTTCATTTAGACACGCGTAACAAAATTGATATTCGATGAATGAAAGTTTATTGCTGTTGCTGTTAATTGTGTTGGACTATTTAAATCTGATTTAAATTTGTTTATTAGTGTGAAACAAATCATAATGTTATCGACCTATTTTCTAATCGTTTGACATTGCACCGCGTGACGCGTTGTTAGTAACTTGAATCTAGAATTGAAAATTAATTTATCAAAAATGTATGTAAAAAAATATAAGAAGAATATCATATTATAAAGCGCCTTTGATACAAATGTATGTAATGTACAATGACTGCTGGTACACTTATTTTATACACAGTAGTAGCTACATTATTTTGAACACTGCTGACTAAGTTTTATTCAGTACAAGCTTGCCATTACCTATGTCGAATAGTGTCATTTAACCATAACTTATTCATTCTGTGAATTTTCCTAAACTGTATGTACTTATGTTTTTCCCTGGAGATAAGTTGACCTTGATTTTCTGTCAATATTGAAGTACTGTCTAAAAGTTTTTACATTAATTTTAACTTATTAGTTATTAATGTGTCTTAAATTGTTAACATATTTCCTTAACAAGGTCCAAAAATTTATTCATATGTGTGGTAAAGTATCATACACTATTCTGCTAATAATTATTCCTCTCTATAACATATAATTATGAAACCCAGTGTTTAATCTTACTATGCAGTTCTGTTAAAATACAAATTATGTATTTTTATAGGGGCTGACCCAGCAAAGGATATACCAAAACGCCGTGCTGGCAGTGTTGGGTGAGTTACTAGAAATTCCAATACATGATTCATTTATATAAATACAAAAATTAAAAAGTTATTAGATATTGTTTAGGATTTTGTGTTAGTTGTACTTTTAGTGTTTTAGGTAGATTTAAGTTATGCTACAGTTCACTAAGAAAATATTTTTTCACTTACTAGAAGTATATACATATAGATAACTTAACAAAAAGGAAGGTTATTTACATAGGTAAAATATTTATCAAAGGTGCTTTATAATATTATAAAAATGTTAAATGTCAAAGCCTGTATAATTGAAATAATCAGCTAAATTTTAAAATGCTTTAACAGCTCAGATGAAGACGACGCAAGTGGTGGTAAATACACAAGGATGGAGGAGGACAATATTCAAGATAAAGAAAGATTTGCAAGGTAAATAATTTTTTTTGATGAATAATACAGATTAACTCTTACATTAAAATTGCCACACTTTTTTTTGTATATAAAGTAATCTTATTTCTTCTTGTGAGGAGTGATTATAATGCAGATTTTCTTAAAGTAAAAATCATTGAAATTTAGGTGTTCAAACACAGTCATGTTAGACCATGCCCTTGTCAACTGAAGTATTAGATCTTGACTGATCTTTCTAATCTTTCTAGATAATCTTCTTGTTGATCTTCTAGTTAAGAGGGTTAAAAAGGAAAAATTGGTTTTAATATTGCGGTTGAGTGACCCATCACTCAAAAAATATATATTTCTATTGTCTACTGAAATTACAATGCTCACCTTGTTCTTGTTCATTACATTTCTGAATAGCTGATTCCTGTTCAAGATAAAAGATTGGCTAGACAGCAGTCAATGGCATCTTTGAACAAATTTACTAGTGTAGCAAGATCATTTTTAAGTGTGTTTCTGATCCATCATCATCATCTCCATTGGCCCAGAGCTCTTTGTTGGACCATATCCACTACTCATAAAGACTTTATGATGACAAATGGCAATTCTGCCCAGCCCTTAACAATATTTGTTAAAGGCATTAACAAAATATACTTAAATAACCCAGTCCCACTTCAGTAATAATAAAGGCTATCCCTTCCTTAAAAAAAAAAATATGTTGACAATTATTTATTTATTTTTATTTATTTAAACTTTATGCACAGATGTTGCAAAGGCGGACTTAATGCCGTTGGCATTCTCTGCCAGTCAACCTTAGGGCGATGCAGAGCTAAATATGGTAGATGCACGAAAATTCAAAATGATATGCTAAAAAGAATGTATTTATTAAATATTGCTTATATATACGGAGTATAATATACTATATTGATACTACTACACTACTACTATATACTTTAAACTACTGCTATATAACACAAATACATATATATTTATATTTACCTACATATATACATAAATATAAGTACATACTATAAAATTTTGAAGGGGAGAGGTTAAGATTGTGGTGGATCCGAAAATGTGTCTATGAAATGTTTCCGCAACTGATATTTAAAACTAATATAAAAAAATTATATTACCATTCAATATTTTTTATGGCACACGACAAAAGTTATAACATAATGAAAATAAATGTATGAGCTATCAAAAAGTTTCTTTTAATGTTTTAAAAACCACAACATAATCTTCAGTATATATGGAATATCCCCTGTAAGTTGTTGTATTCTGGTTAAAAAAAAAAAATCTTGTTCCTGAGTTTCAAAAAAGACTTGTAAATCACCACACCCATGTTGTCGAATTTGCTGCCTTGGATGTGTTCTTTTAACTTAGAAAATAACTAGAAATCGCTAGGAGCGAGGTCTCCATATTCACCAGAATATGGTGGGTGTTCCATCAATTGAAACCCTGCATTCTTATTGGTAGCGAGGGACATAGTTTTCTTGATGAAACAGAACACCGGCCCGTAACTTTCCTAGTCATTTTATCTTAATTTCTTTTCCTTTATGTTAATTTCCTCACGTAATTTGTGCGTCAATGTTGCAAAATAAGGACCGGTAATTGTTGCTTCTCTTTTTAAATAATAATATTTTTTTTACAACCGGTGAATAGGATCATTTCCAAGTCACACTTTGTCTTTTGGTGTCGATATCAAATCAGTAGTGACCCACGTCTCATCTAAGGTCACCAATCGTTGCAGAAATTTGGCTGTATCTGCTTAAAAAATAACTGTTTTTTTTTGATTTTTTTTTATTTTGTTACTCGCTTTTCCTTCTGCACATCCGTCAACATTCGTGGAACACTCCTCGAGGAGAAGGTTAAAAGTTAAGATGTATTAACTGAACACTCAAAAGAAATCTTTAGACTCTCATCTCTAAGTATATCTGTAAGTAATGGTTACACGTCTATCTTTATTTTTTATTCTTTAAGTCTTCCAGAACGATCTTCATCTTTGCAGGTTGTTTTTTCGTTTAAATTCGGAATATCAAAATTTAACCCTGGAATATGATGACGCATTTTCGTCTAAAGTATTTGAAATTCCATTAAAAATTTGATGCGCTTTTATCACAGGTCTATTTATTTTATCCCCATGAGCGCTGGCCTGGGGGTAGCAGATCGGGCTGCCCGCTACCCTAGCAGAAGCAGGCCTGAGACGGTAGCGCGTCGTGTTCTGCGCGCGCATCTCTAAGTTGGAGGGGGGCTAGGCTTCCTTCTTAGGGTATACCCAGGTCCTCTGCAATGGACCTCGTGACGGAACACCGTGTGGTTTTAGTCAGTTCGAGTCCGACATACCACTTCCCTGTTGGCTCCAGTGAGTTGATGACCCGTGGGGGATTGAACACAAAAAAAAGGTTTAATTTATATTTATCCACTTTTAGCTTGAGCGAAGAATTTTTGGCTTTAGCTTGCAATTTGCATTGCAATTGTTTTCTGTGCTTCACATCTTTTTTAATCAATATTATAAAAGAATGTGAAGCACAGAAAGGAATGGCAATGTAAAGCGTAAAGTTAACTTTACAGTGGCAACTACAAAAGCCAGTCCAAATGACATAAAAAATAAATGAACGTCAAACAACAATTTCAAATATCAACTGCACGGATGGCGTAGCGGTAGCGCCTAGTGTTGTGGGTTCGATCCCCGCTCGGGACAACACTTTGTGTAATCCTCAAATTGTTGTTCTGGGTCTGGGTGTTCTTTGTGTCCGTTGTTTGAATGTTTGTAAAGTCCTCTGCGACACAGGAATTAATCCTAGTGCGGGAGTTGTCTTTTTTTAAAAAGAAAAAGTACCGGAAACTTGTTGATCGCTCCTCGTACATACATACATTACTGGCACAATCAACGGTTTAACCGACAGTCGATATAGTAGTTCGATTTCTTCTACACAAACAGAACCTTTGAGATGGACAAGTGCACTTACTATTTATGATCTACAAATTTTGGTTGACAGGTTATCTTAATTAAAAATGAAAAAAAAAAAACACCTGACGCAACCTAACCTTGCGCATTCTACACGACCTACCATAACTCGTACAGGTTTATGTTTTTACCTGATGCAATAAAAATAATCAATTTGAGATAGCATATTTAATTTAAAGACACGTATGTCAGTGCATCCAATTGAACAAATTAATAGCTGTATGAAAAAAAAATAAGTGTATTTAGACCAGTGACTAAAACAAGACCGAAAAATAGGTATAACATTAAAATATCATTAATCTTTCTCGATTGTGAACTTCAATGTGCGTACCATCTGTATGCTGACGCCCTGTAACTTTATTTCCAATCAAGGTTGAAGACACCATCATCATCAGCCAATCGCTGTCCACGGCTGGACATAGGCCTCTCCCATTGCATGCCACTTCGATCTATTTTCGGCTTCTCGCTTCCAGAGACGCAGCTATTGAATTCGACCTCGACCTTGGCCTCGAAGTTATTGAAAAACTGGTCTAATAAGTTTGGATTATCATTTAACCCGAAAAAGTGCAAAACAGTTGTAATCGGCAGTCATCGTTCGATAAGTAGAGCCGCTTCGCTCGCTAAAAGTAACTTACGTATGTCAGAGGTTTACCGGGACAGATACCCTCAGAGCTTCTTATGGCCTCTAAAACTTGACTTGAAGATAACTAAGCGATGATGATAAAGCGTTTTTAATATTTGAAATTAAAAATGAAAACAAAAAAAATAAATTAGATTTATACATATAGATATCCTGAACTTTCATTGGTTTAAATCGGTATATTTCGAATTACCATTCCAAATACCATAAGCTACAATCATTTTTTTTGTATAAGATATATGTAATTTTAGTCAAGTAGCCTATTCTTAAGGGCACCTACTTTTCTTTATATGATATGAATTTGAACACTAGCATAGTGTACAACTAAATCCATAAACCAACAAGCGGCCTGCATGGTTGCAAGGCCGTGTCTATGAGCACTGGTGTTTGGACCTGTGCAATGTCAATCCTATCCGCTAACTCACTGAGGAGAGAATTGACAAATACAGACATGAATATTACATGTAGCTCCGGCCACCAGCAGAAAGTAAATTACTGCCTAGTTATGTTGGTTGAACTTCTGAAGGAATGATCTAATAAACCGATTTTAAGACGTCCACTCGAGATTCGAACAGGAATCTCTTATTATTATTCGTTGCCTGGCCTATCTCGTTTAATCAGATTTAATATAAAATACACTCACAGGCACAATTAACCGCCCACCTTGTATTTCTTTCAATTTTCAGTAGTCGGAAAATTTTGACCACATTTGATGGAAGTTATGTTAAAAGCAGCCATTAAGGATAAATAAAATCACAAAAGTCTTTAAACAAAACCGTTTAATAAAAAAAAATATGCCAAAAATCGATTTTGCAAAAAATTTGCATGAAAATGTGATGACTTTAATTTTGAAAAAAATCGTCCGCTTTCTTTTTATTTAAATTTTAATAATGAGTATTACTACCTCGGGCCCTGATGACTTCTTGTAGTCGGTTTGGCAATCCATCTACGAGGACTTGAATATCCGACTGAGAGATATTATGCCACTCCTCTATCGCAGCCGTCTTGAGCTCTTGTAAGGTCGCAGGGGCTGAAATTCTTGCTAAAATACGTCTTTTTAGGTTTTCCCAAATGTGCTCAATTGGGTTAAGATCGGGACTGAGTGACGGCCATGGCAAAACTTGAATCCCGACCTCATCGAGGTATTGAGTGACGGATCTTGCGGTATGGCATCGAGCATTGTCGTGCATTAATTTAAAGTTTTCACCAATAAATGGTGCGAAAGGTATGACGTGGTCTTGTAAGATTTCCTCCACGTATCTCTGAGCAGTCACACTGCCTCTATCAAACACCACTAGATCGGTACGAGCCTAGTAAGAGATACCTCCCAAACCATTATGGATCCTCCCTGATAACCCACGGTTTCGATTATTGCTCATGGAGCAAACCGTTCATTTTGGCGCCTATAAACACGCTGACGTCCATCTGGACCCCTTAAGGCTATTCTGCTCTCATCTAAGAACAGTACGTTCTTCCATTGTTCCGTAGTCCAGTCAGCATATTTTCGTGCAAAGGCAAATCTTGCTCTACGATGCTGTGCAAGCAACTGTGGGCCGCGAGCTGGACGAAAAGCTCTCAGATTCCTTTCAGCCAGTCTTCTTCTTATCGTACGTTCACTTACAGTGACATTTCTCACCTCAGACAGACATGTGCGCGCTTCAGTAGCGGTGCAAATGCGATTTCTTAGCACGTTACTGACAACAAAGCGGTCATCCAGAGCCGAGGTGCACCGATGTCGGCCTTGACCTGGCCTTCTCGTGTATGAACCAGTCTCCCGAAAGCGTCTGATGGCATCCCGCACTGTAGTTCGAGGTACACTTACTGCAACAATGTCAAACAGAGACTAAATTCTAAAAACGCTTCGGCGATACAAGTTTAAGGGTCGAAATAAGGGTTTTTAAGTGTTTAGTTTATTGCTAAAGTACCCACTTAACTAAAAACAAAACAATAGATAAGCCACAGTTAACATAAACAAACAGGGTGACGAAAAATATAGGTGGGCGGTTAATTGTGCCTGTGAGTGTATAAAGATAGAACCAGCAGGATAACTTTGTCGCTGCACAGCTCTAAACACTACTAGTACGGTCTAAGGTCTCTAGAGCTGATTAAGAATATAACTTTTAAAGTGTTTATTATCTCGCTCCCCTACCTAAATTAAACAAATATGAAGGCACTATTTCAAATAGTAGGAACAAAGCAACAATAAAGTGAATGAATAGAAATCTGCACACCAAGGCCGTACGATTTTCCCATAACCGCGACACTCATTTTAGGTTACTGTGTTATGATTAAAAACGTGTCTTATCACGCGATAGGTTCACGTTTTCTTAACAACCTCATATTATTAAATTATGAATATTGCCGATAGGTCATTGATGTCATGTCTTCATGTAATTTCATACATATTATCTTGACCTTTATGTATCTATGTATAGAAGACGTGACAAGCACTTAACATAGTTTTCACCAATTTCAAGCCGAGCGACCGTTGACAATACAAAACTAAATAACTATAAAATAAACTACAACAACAACTGTTCAAGTTAGTTACTCAGTTACGGTTCTTATTAAGCATTAGTCCCAGAAATGGTTCTGTGCTTACTACCCCTATTTTATTTTTAATATTAAAAAAAAAATGTGTCTAGGGAAAGTTCTTTTTCGAAGTCACATATTAATTATGACGCTCAAGGGTTTACACATGAATTCAGCTGAAAGTTTAATCGTCCTTGTGTTAATTTCATCAATACCAACAGAGTTAGCATTTTTAAGATTAGTAATCAGTCTATATGTTTCCAATGGGTCAGTCGGGATTTAAAAAAAATATATAGTACTAGCATTATACAATATATGTTCGTCTTGTTTATATCGTCAATGTTAAATTTCGAGTCGGTCTTATTAGTAAAGTTAATATAAAAAATACTTAAGAAACTGCTTATGTCGCATGTAAAGGATTATCATATAAAATGTTTTGGTTTAAGATTTCCTACACTGTCTTGCATTTTTTTTAATAAAACCCCTATATTTCCAACTGTTTTAACTTCTGAATGCATTGCTTAAGTACTTTAGAATATTTTATATGATTTTACATTTTTCTCTATCTCGGCGCCGACTTGTTGAACTTTCAAATATAGTTCTTTTTTCACACACCATTTATTAGTGTTACTTTTTCTTACAGTGCCAATGGGAAAGCATACATTAAAAACAATTATAACATATCATCAATCATCAAATTCTTGGAAAGTGAAATACAATAACAACAGTTTTCAATATTATATTTACTAAAATCTCTAACTGCCCATTCGACGTTTATCATCTTTATTGTTGAACTTTGCCCGGTCTCATGATCAGAAAGTTCCAAATAGTGAATCTCAGCTCGAATTTGCTTCAAATTACAAGCAAAGTGGTATCTGTTGCCCAGTGGGTAATTTAATGTGCATTTCCATATTATAAGTTCTAAACGACTTTTAATTGGTTTCAGCTTATCAAAGTCCCAATCGCCACATAAATAATCTTTTTGACTTATTGAATTTTTCTATTGTAGTTCTAATTTTTCAATGAAAACATATGGATTACTGGTAGAGTTCTATAAACAGAGGAGGAGAGGAGATTCCTATAAACAGTAGTTTTTCACTTTCAGTCGCGAAAATCATTGCGAAATTGAACGTCGTAGAAGAAACAAGATGACGGCATACATTACGGAACTATCTGATATGGTGCCAACATGTTCTGCACTCGCGCGGAAACCCGACAAACTTACCATACTGCGTATGGCAGTAGCGCACATGAAAGCATTAAGGGGTAATATTATTTAATTATTTAATATAAGACCTAAGTCACATCTGATATAATTTAGTACATCCTCTAATATCGGAATCACATAACTTATTAACATTTATATGTATAACAAATATATATATTTTATAGGTACTGGCAACACATCTACTGATGGTACTTATAAACCATCCTTTTTAACGGATCAAGAACTAAAACATTTAATTCTTGAAGCTGCTGACGGGTTTTTGTTTGTTGTGAGTTGCGATACAGGTCGTATTATTTACGTGAGCGACAGCATAGCTCCTGTTCTAAACTACTCTCAGGTAAGGTATACTACGTCTTGGTACTAGTTTTTTCTTTCATCATCTCGTCATCACATCTTTTGTTATTCTTAAGTCCTATTGTCATCCGAATATAATATTAGGTATGTATATTTACGTAACAGCCACATTTCCATTATCGATAAAACTAATATTATAATTTTAGGGCGAATGGTATTCATCATGTTTATATGACCAAGTGCATCCAGATGATCTTGAAAAAGTAAGGGAACAATTAAGTACTCAAGAGCCCCAGAACACAGGTCGTATATTGGATCTAAAGACTGGGACTGTAAAGAAAGAAGGTCATCAATGTAAGTACATCTAGAATATTATAATTGTGTGTGTGAAATGTAAGAGAGTTTATAGGTTAGGTTTGCACGGGCTATTTCCGCAACTCCACGTTAAAGCGCGTATTTTGCGTTGGTGGGAAAAATAGGCTATTCGAGCCACCCTAACTCCCCGAAGAATCCCACGCCCCTTTGATGTCACCGACGACCTCGGAGAATGACCCTGGTGAACCCAGGTTCTTAGCCCGGTATACTGCAACCGCCTGACAGTCCGTCAGTACATGGGCTGCTGTTTCATCCGCTCCCACGCATGCTCTGCACAGTGGGCTGTTCGTCGCACCTATGACGATATAGATAACTGCCTCTTATCCAGCCGGAGTAGTAGCCTCGTCAGTCGGTTGCTGGTGGCGGGTAGTACCGACCTCGACTTTCCGCAGTCTTCATGGTTTGCCCATATAGTATTGTGGTGATCTTTAGTACGTTTACTTACCAGTGTCCGAATTTGTCCGAAGGGGAGGGGCACTATGGGTTCTGGGCCCAAGAGAGTTTATGTAATTATGTTTGTTACGCTCTAAAGGGTCTGCACTTGCGACTCTTGAGTAGCAGGTGTCCATGGATCGCAGTAGTCACTTTCCATCAGGTGAACCGTCTGCTTTTTTGCCCCTATATCATAAAAAAGTCTAGCAGGAGTAAAGTAAATGAATTAAATTACTAATAACTTTAAATATGGTTTGAGGAGTATCTGTAATTGAGAGCTTACCTTACAGTAATAAGAGTATTCCATCTCTTTATAAATCACATAATAATTGTTCTCAGCTGCTAGGTATATAGTTATAAGAAACTTAAATATGATATTTTTTGTTTTGAAATTGACAAATTTATTCGATTGCAGCATCCATGCGACAAGTGATGGGCTCTCGGCGTGGTTTCATATGTCGTATGCGCGTGGGAGGAACAGCTGAAGGAGCACATCTCGGCCGATTGCGTGCACGAAATTCCCTAGGACCCTCTCACGATGGTCACAATTATGCAGTCGTGCATTGTACAGGATATATAAAAAACTGGCCCCCTACAGGTAACACGTGAAGTTAAGAGTGTAACTTGTATGGTAGGGCAATGACGCAATACACACATACATACGAGTTCTATTATATTTTAAGTAGTAGCGATTATTTATATTTATATTTGCGTACATTTCTCTCCTTACTAGCCATTCCCCACACTTTCATCTGCTGTTTTTTTGGTCATGTTTTATAGCTTTAATATTCCCTAATTAATACTCTATACAATATAAACCTATTTTTTAAACAGACATAGAAAATATCTCTTTAATTTTCTTATTTTAGAATATATTTTTTGGTAGTGTTCTATAAAATATAGGATAAAATTGAAATATACATATGTTGACTAAACGAAGACGTTAAAACGAGTATTGTATGGTACTTTAACCACTTTTCTTGGTGGTTTTTAATTATTATTCTATACTTAATTATTCACAAATCTTTACGACATCATTATTATACTATGCAATTATGACAAACAAAATTTGATGAATTATAAACCCACTGTTATTAATGTTATTGAAATTTAATGAAAGTATTTGTTTGCCATGAATAAAGAAGTTTTTTAATGGCTGAATTAAAGATAGTTTCAATATGTATGTTAATTTTAGTTTAACGTTTAAGACTCAAAGTTAAGTATTTGGAAAATCAGATCTGTTTCCAGGTATGCAGATGGATCGACCAATTCAAGAAGAACTTGACACATCACATTGTTGTCTCGTTGCTATTGGACGTCTGCAGGTGAGTGAATATAGTTTTAGTAAAATGTCTTGTAGCATTTCTCAACTAAGCTTAGTAATGTAATTTTTTAACTCTTTTCAGGTTACGTCTACCCCCAATGCTTCAGAAAACAGTTTATGTAGTGGAGGAGTAGAATTCGTTTCACGGCATTCAGTAGACGGGCGTTTTACCTTCGCAGACCAACGTGCTACGCAAGTCATTGGTTACGCCCCTGCCGATCTGCTCGGAAAGCTTTGTTATGAATTTTATCATCCGGAAGACCAACAGCATATGAGAGATAACTTTGATCAAGGTTTTTGTTAATTATTGGTAACACCTGTATTCTATGCAAACGTTTCTGGTTATCATATTCTTATTCGTATAACATGCTAAATAAGAAAAAAAGTTACTTTTCACACAAGATTTTCAACTATAATTCTAATGTATCATTATAATTGATTAAATAATGTAATTTGTTTCAGTTCTAAAATTGAAGGGTCAGATCATATCCCTTATGTACCGGTTTCGCACTAAAAGTAGAGAGTGGATTTGGTTAAGGACTTCAGCTTTCGCCTTTTTAAACCCTTATAATGATGACGTAGAGTACATCGTTTGTACGAATACATTGGCCAAGTATGTCAACATGTAAATATTACTATACTATATTATTAAAGATAATTTTTATTAATAAGGGACATGTTTTATTACTAGCCGGTCATTGGGCAACACTACGGGTGAACCTGCGCCAGAAGAGAATTACGATTACCATTTGAGACACCGCGACGTGTATCAAGCTCCACCGCCTGCTCTTCATCAGCAACACCACCCTCCTCCAGGTATTCAACGTTGATACTACCTATTATTAACTTACATCATCATTAGAATATTGGAATATTTACAATTTTTTTAATATTATTTGCTCAAATTTAAATTTGGTCCAATGTAAATTTGTTTAATTTTATTTCCAATAATTTCAGAAAAATGGCAAAGTGTGGAAGTACTTTGAAATCGATTATTTATTCACGAATTTTTTTTTATTTTTTTAGTTAAAAGACATTTGAATCAGGCAATTGAGTTAATTTTTAAAATATTACCTATTTTGAATTAGTAGCGGGTGGGGGTGGAGGCGGAGGAGTGGGCGCTCGCTCGCCTGGCGAGGCGGGCGTGGGCGGAGTGGCGGGAGCGGCGCCGGCGCCGGCCTACGCCACGCCGTACGCGCCCGACTACTCGCCGCACCGTCCCGCCAACACGCCGCCACACACTACCTGGACCACACTCCGCACGGTAATTATCTACTACATTATACATACAATTCCGTTTTCATGTAAAATCACACCAGCTATTGCCCTCGGTGTTTGTCTCGATGATATGTATTTGACAATTATTTCAGGTTGACCTGTATGCATATTACAGTACAACGAGTATTCAAAATTAATGTAACAAAACACTCACTCATACACTCAAAATCAACAATTACAAATACTTAGCTCCTTAGCCTTAGCTCGTCTGTATATGTAATAAATTGTTAATATATGTAATAAATTGTTAATATACATAAAAATGTAATAAATTCTATCTGCTTATTATCTATCATTTTTTCGACGATTGATTAAGTGATAAGGTGTGAAATCGTAACAAAGAACTAAAAATAATTTCGCATTCAAAATATTAGTTCCGGAGAAGGATTAGTATTAAACTGAGAGTCGTTATGTGTGCTAATGCTGAAGATGATGTGTACAGAGCGGTGGAGCAAGCGGAGAGAGCTACGCGTACAGCGGCGACGGCGCAGGCGCAGCGGCGGGCACGGCCGACGCCAGCCCCGCGCGCTCGCCGCCCGCGCCCGCCTACCTGCCGCCCGCGCACTACCACCACAACCACCACCCGCACCCTTCTCACGGTATATCACCACTACTATTTTCTTTTTGTTGATAGCGATAAAGACCCTGAAGTCGTCTGAAAAGCTCGCACGAAACACTGCGCATACCACACTCATCAAATAGTTATATCTGAAGTCCCTTGATGATGAACGCTATCAAAAAATACTGTCATTTAAGCCCACCTCTTTTTGTGTGGTTCCTCACGGATCAACACCTCTTCCCGAAAATCAATCAGAGATTTGACAAGAAACAAGGTTTTAATGGGTTTAGACACTTACGTCATATCACGGGATTCATTCATCATAGGAATTAAGAGCCGCGAAAAAAAAGCTAAAATGTTTATGTAATGCAGTCGTGTTTCAAATAATTTTAATCGATTTCAAAAAGGAGAAGGTATCATATCTACAATTTTAATAAATATTAAATATTTTTAATTAAATTGGTTCTACTTAAAATTGGACCCATTCACTTCCACCTCTAAGCCTATAAAGTGATGAATAAAGGTATGAGAAGTACATGTTAAGTTGTTTAAATATATAAAAAAATATATAATTGAATTGAGTTTGAAAGTTTGAAACAATAACTTTGAAAGTTGTTTCATTTTTAATTTAGAAGAAAAATATTTTTAAAGTTACAGTCTGAAAAATAGAACTAACTTATTACAATGTATTATGGTAGACGCAATTAAATTCATTATATCATTTTTTAACATGAATTCTACTTGTGATTAAATAGGGAAAAGTTCATTCAAGTTCGCACTTAGTTTCGAGTGCTGGTCCGATTTTTTGTTATAGAATTTGATTAAGTCCTGCATTTTCTAGGAATGTGGTCGTGGCAGTCTGGGGCTGGTCCCGCCGCAGGCGTACCTAACGCAGAAGGTGCTCATGGCCCGCACGAGCTGTCAGATATGCTGCAAATACTAGACCAAAGTGGTACCGCCACGTTCGAAGATTTAAACATTAACATGTTTAACTCGAACTTCGAGTAAATATAATTGTTTAAATAAAGTGTGTACCTACTTGACACGAGAAGGCGAAAGGATATGCCTGTTGTGTGATGAAATCTATGTCCTATGTTACTGTTTAAGATTCTGCATATCTTTATTATCTGTGCATAAGTACATGTTGTACCGTTCTTTCAGTCTGTGAAAGTTTAATATTTCGAACCAGATGCTAGACTTTCTAGTAGTTATGTCTTTTGTACTATGTAAAGTATACTCATAATCAGGAAGTATTCATGTATAACGCGCATATTTTAGTCTATAAACAATTACAACAGTAAATTACAGTAAAAACTGTTCGACGACCGCACGCGACTCACACAAATTAAAAATGTATTTTATTTATAGGTTATAATTATAACATTACTGTTGTTAAGTCATTCGAGAGCTAATGTTTATAATTATCCAAATTGTATAAATCTGAGAATGAAGACACATGCGTGTTAAATATTTATGGTTTTAACATCAATGTGATCAATAACACGGATAACTTCGGTAGATAAAACTCGCCCATAATCATGCTTTGTTGAATAAATGAATTCTATTGCCTTATAAATTAAAGCAAATATGTCTCATTAAAATGTCAAGAAAAGTAAATGTAAATAATCTTAAGTGTTTAGTATCACTTTTCCTCAAAAACAAGATTTCTAAACTTGTGAAAGTGTTGTAAATGAAACACAACCAAAACACAATAATAAATGTAACTATAGTGATATGGAATACCATCAGTCCGCATTTGAGCACTGATTTTACCTACATGTCTTCTTTTATTGTTCATTTGTAGTAAAAACGTGATTTACAAAACTAACTAGCTTATTATAAACTTGTTTACTTTTAATTAAAATCGTTCTGCACATAATGACAAAATATTTTAAATTTCTTGCTTGGTCTAGTAATGACCCAAATTAAAAATATCCAGTCATAACTTAATCTTCTAAATCATAGTGCTAAATAAATTAATCGAAATATTAGATCACAGCTGAAAGTTGGTATTTTCTATTGATTTACAAGATATTTTACCACTTAATTCCAATGTACATTTATGTTCGGCAGCTTTTTATATATTTATCAAAATTTGCATTTTAATGTATAGAGCAATCATTTTATGATATTCTCTTTCACACTATTATTTTAATTTTAATTTTAGATAAAAAAGATCAAGTGGTATTTTTCTTCTGATGGTTTAACTAGCAAAATTTAGTTTAAGGCATTGTTTTGTATTACACATAAATTATAGATTTTTTATCTTGTTTTTTAAGACTCATTACATAATAATATAACTTAATTATTTATGTATGTAAGGTTCAAACCACCATTCCACTACTTTATATATAATATTTAGAAATGGCAAAAAAAAAATACTAAAATACTCAACTACGATATTTTTCTTGGACTTTATGACTACCTTGTTATTAAAAACTACTCTATACAATAACGCTACGAAACCAAAGACGTGCGTACATTGTGAATCCTTTGGTCGTAATCATTTTGCTAGTTCTATCATTTGGTATATACATCATTGTACATTTTGCACTTGGCCAGCTTAAATGTTAGATCATGATTTCTAGAAATATTTTTTATTTCACAATTTAATATCAGACAGGTTCTTGTTGTTATGAATATGATAATTTTGTTGGCCGTCTGACTGACTGACTGTCTGTCTGTCTGTGTGTATGTGTCTGTCTGTCTGTCTGTCAGCCAAGACCTTTTTCTCTGGAACGCGTGTATTAATATATTGTCTTTGGTCCCTTGATTCTGTAAAAATATCGAACTTCATAATGTACGCAATATAATAGCCTAAAATGTTAACAATTTTTTATAATATGCAGGTAAATCTAAAACTATGGAGTACTTTCCTTTAGAATCATAAAACTTGGCCAAAAGAAAGGTCTCATAGCGCAAACAACGGAAAAAGCCTAAAAATATTTTATTTGACTACAAACTTATACTTTGCGGTCCTAAACTAATGTACGGGAGAAATGTAGGTTGGTGTTCCACATAAAAGTTAGTTTCCAGAAAAAAAAATGGGTTAAATTCCTGAGATAAACTACTTAGATAGATAGGAGTTTCTTTGCTTAAGGACCCTCGGTGCACGACACGAGCCACTCGCAATTCTTCGGTTTATTTTAAATATTCATTGCACTGCTATGTGTACGTAGTTCTCGTATTTGACAGAGATATTAGAGAGCATTTATAAAACAATAATTGTCAACTACTTCAAAGACTTATATTTTTGCGGGATGAAGAAGAGACCGGGACCTCTACTCTCGCTGTATCCAGTGGTGCTGATAAATCCGATATAAACAATGACTTTAGCTGTAAATATTTTTAATGATATTGCACAAATTGACAACAGTGCAAGGAATGTAGATCACTGAAACTAAACGTATGGTTCTAGCTATGTTTATTTTCTGTCATACTTCACTTCTGTTATGTTCATAAAGTATACAATGAATTGTGATTACAACAAACAATGGTTTCCTTATCGAAACAAGATTTTTTTTTTTGCATAATTTAGTTCAGAATAGGACATTAAAGTCATCCAACTTATTTGCTTGTGTTTATACACAATTATTGTTTTATATAAGTACTAGTTTTATTTGCAATCAATTAAAAGTAATATTTTAACTATTATTTCAATATAATGGATTATATTTTTATGTAAGTAAAGCACTTACGAGTTCGTATTTTCTCCGTAATAAATGATTATTGTTTTAATTGGTTGAATAGGTATACCTGAATTTTGTAATATGAATTTTTCATTAAATATAAGGATATGAATGATGTGCCTTTCTTTAAATTCAGAATAATATAAAAAAATCGCAAACCTGTCTTCTTTTTTATAGACGTTTTATTACCTTCACTTGTAACGAAGTAACTTGACTATGTAAACAAATCTCAGAAAAACAATGAATATATGTTCTTCTAATAGGGAAGATACACGTGATTTAAACAAGTCACTTTTAATATTAAAAAATATATATTTGTAGTGAACAAAAAATTAAAAGTAAAATTTACACCTGCTACAATAGCGCCTCCTATTTGATGGCTTTGGGCGGTCACTTTTAAAGTGCCTTCGTTAGTATTAATGAGGGATAGGAGAACTGTGGATGAGGAGAAAAAATGTGCAAGCAGCAAATAACAACCAAAAACCCACCAAAATAGCGCTAGCGTAGCAAGTGGTATTATATGAATTTAGCAGTTGTAAACGGAGTGAAATGTGCAGAATTGAAAAATGTAATATTTGTGTCTAGTGTAGTTGATGAAACTGCAGCATATAGAATTCAACTATTTAAGTAGTTCAAAATAATTTAGGAAATACAACCTATAAAACTTGTGAGATAAAGTGGAGCGTAATATTTTTTTTATAATACCGTCTTTATAGTCTAGTAGCTAAGCAGGGTTATTATACTTATATAATTAAAAAAAAATGAACGTACTAACGCTCAATGCAGAAAAGACGAATTATGTCACCTTTTAAATAAAAAACCGCTCCAACCACTTCGGTTCCACTGCACATTATTATGGCGCACACGTTGCAATCCTAACGATAACACATGTGACTGTACTCGACTAAATAACACTCTCAGTGTGAAATAGTTAAGAGTAACAATATACAGTACCTTAAAATTTCAGGAGCACGTACACAATCTCAACAATAGATTACTGTTTCAGCTGGTCGCGTAAAGTCCTCATATGCAGCGGCGGTAACTGCACCTGAGCAAGCGCCTGCAGCTGTACCGAAGACGGGACGCCCGTCCAAAACCACAACAAGATTCGTGAGTGAGTTCCCTCCACTCCCCTCTCCATCGCCCAGAAGTACGGGTGCATCTCGTACCCATTCCAGCGTCGCGCCTGGGCCTGGACCTTCGACACCTGCCCCTACAAAAGACGGTTGGCAGGTAGTTCAAGGACGTAAGAGGTCTGGCAGGAGGAAGAATAAGGGCAACAAGAAAGCCGCCTCACGCGAGTGTTTGCAGAGACAGATGGTGTCAAGATCGCCAGGCCCACCAAGTGCTCGGAGATTCGCATATCGGGCCTGGACGACTCCGTTTCGGTCGACGATATCCGGGTAGCAATTCAGCAGAGGGCGGGTTGCACCTCGGATAATGTTAGGATCGGCACCATCCGCCCCGGTCAAGGAGGTCTTGGTACGGTGTGGGTAAGCTGCCCCGTGGCAGTCGCTAAAGTTCTAGGCGATGCCGGAAGGATCCTTGTCAGTTTCGTGAACGCCAAAGTCACAATTCTGGCTGCGAGACCGATAAGGTGCTTCAAATGTTTGACGACGGGGCACACCCGCACCAAGTGCGTAAGTTGCTTTGACAGCAGCGGACTTTGTTTCCGCTGCGGTCGACCGGGGCATAAGGCGGCGGAATTTTCTGCTGCCCCTCACTGCCCAGCGTGTGCGGCGGGTAATCTGCCCGCCAATCACCAGATGGGGCAGGGTGGCTGCAAACCTCCCCGCGCTTCTCAGGTGACATCAGGGGTCACTAGCCTATCGACCCAGGCTGCCTCTAATGTAGTTCGTGCGTCAACGCCGTCGCCCATGGAGGAGGCTGTAGAGACGATCCATTAATGGACCACGTCTCCAGCCTCCTTGTCCAGACGAACCTGAACCACTGTGCCGGTGCGCAGGACCTCTTCCTGGCAGAGTGGTCTATTGGTGTGGCCGTAGCTGCGGAGCCCTATTACGTTCCTCCCCGTACAAACTGGCTGGGTGACCGGGACGGCTCCGTTTCAGTCGTCGGCTCCACAGCGGCTCATTCCCCGCCCTTGTCACTAAGAGACAAGGGTACTGGATTTGTTGCCGCTGAATGGGGGGGGATCACCATTTATGGTGTTTACTTCTCCCCCAACGGCGACTAGCGTCTGGGCACGTTCTAGTGCTGGGGAACTTTAACGCCAAATCTGAGACGTCGGCCCATGTCGTGCGGTGTTCCGCAGGGGTCTGTCCTCGGACCACTCCTGTGGAACATGGGATATGACTGGGCCCTTCGAGGTGACTTCCCCCCCGGGCTGGGCGTAATTTGTTACGCTGATGACACTTTGGTAACAGCCCGGGGGGGTGAACTTTGAAGAGGCGGTGTGCTTGGCCACCAGAGGAGCCTCACTGGTGGTCAGGCGTATCGAGGCGCTGGGCTTGAGGGTGGCCCTGGACGAGACGGAGGCCCTTTTATTTCATGGGCCCCGTCGTGGTCCGCCCCCGGGCGCCTCCATCATGGTCAACTCGGTCCTTGTACCAGTTCGGGCCCACATTAAATATCTGGGCCTGAGGTGGCTCTTCGACGAGCACTTTCGGCAGCTTGCTCCAAAGCTGGTCGGCGCTACGTCCGCTCTTGGGCGCCTTATGCCCAACTTAGGTGGACCCAGCGTCGCTACGAGACGGCTGTACACGGGGGTTGTCCGGTCAATGGCACTGTACGGTGCACCGGTGTGGGCGGAGGCTCTGACCGCCCAGAATAGGGCACGCCTTTGGCGCCCTCAGAGGGTTATGGCGGTTAGAGCTATACGTGGTTACCGCACCGTGTCGACGGAGGCGGCGTGCGCGTTGGCCGGAACTCCCCCGTGGGACTTGGAGGCGGAAGTGCTCGCCGAAGTTTATCGGCGGACGGCTGAGTTCCGGGCGGGTAGCGGAAGACGGCCCCCGCCCGAAGAGTGACGATAGGTGTACGCGAGTGGCGTGAAGCCGCTCGTCTGCCACGATGGCTCATTGGTCATCCCGGCTGGAGGTTCCACGTGCTGGCTTTGCCGCCGTGGAGGCGCTCCAGCCGGTCATATTTGAATGGGCAGAGCGGCAGCACGGGACCCTTTCCTTCCGACTGACGCAGGTTCTTTCCGGTCACGGCTGCTTCGGAAAGTACCTGCACTCGGTCGCTAGGAGGGAATTAAGTCCCGCCTGCCACCACTGCGATTGCAGTGAGGACTCGGCTCAGCATACGCTCGCGGAATGCCCCGTTGGGCGGCGCAGCGTCGGGTCCTTACTGCAGTCATCTGCAGCTGCGGCTGGGCGAGGTGGCTGAGGGCTCCTCACCTTGGGGGTTTTAGGTGCACGGGGGCACCCGCGATAGTTTGCGGGGTGCCCTTGTTCACCGCAGAGGACGCAAGCTACCGGCTCGCTGCATTGAGCCATGTCTTTGGGCCGCTTGCAGTGCGCTGTTGCGTGGTCATCCAGGCACTTAACTCACCTAGGACGAGCGAAACATTTCTTGCCGAGTGGCCATACATTTGGCATCTTTGGCATTGGGAGATTCCGCCCCTGCGGTGTGGTGGCTCGACCGTAACACCGGTCAGGCCAGATACTGTCATCTTAAAGATGGTCTTGCCCTCAACGTTATTGTCGAGGGACACGATGACCATGTCGTAGACGAGGTGCGATCTTCCTCGTACCATGCGGTGGACCTCGTGCACCGGGTATTTTTGTGCCAATAGAGATTCTTTGATCTCTGAAGTGGACAATTCTTTGGGAACGTTGCGGACTACAACGCGCAGAAGTCTTTCTTCTGGAAGAGTGTATGTGTGAAAGGAGACATCTCTTTCACGGAGGAGTTTGGTGAGGGCTCTGTGGTCGGTCGAGGAAGGTACTGTGACCTTGATACCCTGTTGGGTGGACCGGGCAGCGGTGTAGTTAAGACGGTACTCGTTGCACCAGGTAGAGACCGCTGTCCATTTGGATTTATCCTGGATGTACAGCGGAGGGGCTGGCTCTTTACGAGCGGAGGTTGCCGTGGGCTTGGGCGAGATTGGCCTTGAAGAGACGGGAGGTGGTGGTTGGACAGTCAATACGCTGTCAGAGTCAGTTTTTAGGGTCTTGTTAGGACCCTTACGGCTGCGGCGGCTGCGTTTTCTAGACGCAACTAAGGTGAATTCGGAGTCCTGTTCGGAGGACTCCGTTTCGAGGTCGGAGCCACTGCTCTCCTCGGGCTTTTCGGTGGTGTCCATCGCGCTTGATGGACGTCCGCACTTGTCGCTCTCCGCGTCCGGTGATAGGGGAGAGCCAGGGATCGGTTTGGGGCGGGTCGCGAGCAATTTGTTCGCGACTTGGGTTTTAGTTGAGCTCCTAGTGAGCTCTCTAGTTTCCCTATCGGGAATGCGCTCGCCAAAGCGGCGCTTTAGAAAGGCATAGACTAACAGCTACGCTAGGCTAACAGCTACCATTGTTATTTAACCTAAACCAAAGTCCCCGGGTGGATCGACCCGGAGGTGAGTTTACTGTTCCCTCCCAACCGGGGTAGGTTGGGAGGATGTTCTTAATATTACGTGTACCCTAAGTTTGTATCCCATCGCCAGTCTTATTGTGAGAAGGGTTCCTAACTTGCCAGGTACAGGGGTGTTATAGGCCTGTGTGTGTGTATGCCGCACACCCAAACTTGTACCAGGGGATGGAAATAGGGAGAGGGGTAGGGGTACGAGAAAGCGTGTGAGACTCGTAACAATCTTTCGCGCTCTAAAAAGAGCACTACGTTGTTACGCGTCCACTTCGGCTGTAGTCGTCGTCCTTGGCGTGCCACGACAAGCAATGTCAGGGCGTAGTCGGGACGGTGTCGCGACGCTGGTGGGCGTAGCGGTCGCAGGGAACGGCGCGGAATGAGACGTGCTTTCGCAACGTCCGCTGGCAGCCGAATGATGAACGCGATCCACGCCAGTGTCGCCAACTGTTTGAAAACTTTCCCCCTAAAGCAATTTCAAAAACCACTAAATTCAAAACAAAACTCCCCAACGACGGACCAAGTATTTATTCATTACAATATAAATAAAGAAATAAATAAAAACAATAAATAATTAGTTAATAACAATAGTTATTTAGTATTTTTAAGTATTTTTCTTTAATTTCATCACATTATGAAATGTAATTTCAATTATTATATAATTTATGTCATTTACTTACCAGCATTTCCTTAAAATTTTTAAAAAATACAAATAAAATTTTATCCCTAAAAATATCCCCAAAAAATTTCACCCCCTAAAAAAATCCCTGTATAGATTTTTTCCCCCTAAACTTAGGGGGAAAACCTCGGAGTTGGCATCACTGATCCACGCGACACCGCGATTTTATACGATGCATGTAATTTATACTCACGCACACAGACAACAACAACAGCAACGAAAGCTGATTGGTTACGTACACAGTCAATATTATAAATATAGAATAAGAAATGTTATTGGTTAATCCATATAATGTGCGGTAAACTAACTCCATTACTTAATGGTCAAAAATGTAAATATAACTAGCATACTTTTAATCAAATACAAGGGTCGTCAAACAACCGGCACCCCTCCAGCCCTAGAAAGTGACATCCAATCCCTATTCGACCTAGGAGAAGCTACCATCCTGGCAGGCGAACGCAGGCGAACGCCAAGAACAGCCTCTGGGGTTGTCAGATGACAAATCCAAGAGGCTTACAACTAGATCGCATCTCAGACACCCTAGGCTTCGACATCATCGCCCCCACTGACTTTACCCACTATCCCGGAAACCACAAACACCGACCTGACATCCTCGACCTCGCGCTCCTAAGGAACATAAAATTACGTCTATGTTCATTAGAAGTGTTCGAGGAACTAGACTCCGACCACAGACCGTTCTTACTAGAACTCCGCCCCCGCACAACAGACAGGGACTTAACACAGCCTCCCCTACAAAAGAGATCACAGACTGGAGTCGGCTTGAAGAGAAACTCAAGTCGAAAAACATCAGCCCATCTCGACCGCATCCCCGACGTAATACAGACCACCGAGGAGACTGAGGCTGCAATTGACTCCCTCAACGACCACGTCCAGGCGCTTATTAGCGACTGCACCCGGAGAGTACCAGCTAGAGACGACTCTAGATGGCACATCCCCGTGGACGTACGTGAGTTGCTTAGGGAGAAAAACGCAGCCATTAGAAGGTACGACCGCCACCCGAGCGAACAAAATCGACTAACACTGCGCTCTCTCCAACGTGACGTTAAAAATAAAATTGACAATCTCCGACAATCACAGAGGATAACCACCTTAGTAACCTCAAGCCTTCGCACACTGCCTTCTGGCAGCTGTCACGCGCCCTCCTAAAAGACACAATTACTCCCATGCCCCCTCTTAACAGACCTAACCTTCCACCAGCCTTCGACGACTATGAAAAGACAGAATACCTAGCAGACAGTCTCGAGCTTCAGTGTACACCCAGTACCCTCCCAGTCGACCCAAATCACCTATCGAAGATAGATTCCGAGGTGGAACGGAGAGCCACACTACCCACTCCTAACACCCCTGAAGGCGAAGGCGACCCCGTCAATCCCACCACCCCCGAAGAAGTGTGCGACATCATCCGCACGCTTAACCCAAAAAAGGCCCCTGGCCCGGATAAAATAACCAACCGGGTCATCAAGCTATTCCCACCCCTCCTCATAGCCCTCATGTCTGCCATCTTCAACGCCGCAATGACCAACAACCTCTTCCCACGTCAGTGGAAGGAGGCTGTGGTCATAGGCATTGATAAGCCAGGCAAACCCAAAAACTAACCCACCAGCTACCGCCCCATCAGCCTCCTCAACGGTATGGGTAAGATCTATGAAAGACTCATCCATAGCCGTCTCAAATCCTATGCGGAATCAAACATGTTAATACCACATGAACAGTTTGGCTTCCGCTCCCATCACTCCAGTGTTCACCAAGTCCACCGTATCGTTGAACACATATCCTCCCGATTCCCACGTAAATTCCTAACTGGCGCACTCTTCTTCGGCGTTGCGAAGGCGTTCGATAAAGTATGGCACAATGGCCTACTATACAAACTCTTCACTATGGGAGTACCCCACAAACTAGTACTCATCATAAAGGACTACCTGACGAACCGTCAATTTCGCTACAGACTCGAAGGGACGCTCTCCTCTCCCCGCACGATCCGAGCCGGTGTCCCGCAAGGATCAGTACTCTCCCCTCTACTCTTCTCGCTCTTCACTAGCGACATGCCCAAATACGAACCAGTCTAACTAGCCCTATACGCAGACGACACCGCCCTATACTACTTGGGCAGGTCACCTGCAAACATCCCAAAGGTTCTCCAAACCGCAGCGAACACTCTTGGCAAGTGGTTCACCAAATGGAGAATTGAAGTGAATCTCGTAAAAAGCCAAGCCATCCTATTCCAGTGGTATAAGAACTCCCGATATTCCTTTCCCATGTCCTCTCCGATCACCCTATTCGGAAAGGCTATCCCGTGGACAACTCAGGTCAAGTACCTAGGAGTCTTCCTCGAGGACACCCTCCTTCTCCCAACACATCTCTGTAGTCCGTACCCGCGCAGCGAGAGCACTTAGTAGACTCCACCACCTACTAAACCCAAGGTCCAAACTCTCGAGTCCAAACTCTCAAGGTCAAAACCCACTAGTGGCAGCCGCAGCGAACTACATACCATTTGCCATAACTCGCAAGCGCCGACCGATGCACGTCCTCGGGGAGCCTGACGATGAAATAACAAAAGCACAAATCGCTGCGCTCGCCGCACACTCCTCAAACACCAACAGACCACGTTTCCGTCCCAGACGGAGGGGCAGACACAGACAACAAAGACACACCACCGCACACAACGGTTCTCACTAAACCCCAAACCCTATCCCCATCCCCATTCCCACCATCCTAAACACAAACCCCACAACCATCCTTGGTTGAGAGCTAACGCTCACCAATAGACCGCGTAAGGTTGTATACAGCCTAAAGGCTTACAACTAAAGACAATACAAAAAAAAAATCAAATAGAAGTCGATTCCAACCATTCTCTGGTGTTTCACTTCAGCTACGGTTCAAGGACTAACCAGTCTGGCCGGCTAACATAGACACCTTTCCTTGCTCCTAGTATTATCTACTTAGCTACGGTTCGACGGCTTATACAGCCTGGCCGTCTAAGTAGATACCCTCACCTCAATCAGCCAGCTGGCACAGACGATGTAGGAAAAGTACTACTTTAAAAACTTGTCGGGTCAGCTACCCCAACAGCTGATCCCGAAACTATTATCATTATTATGACCTGAATACTCGATAAGTTAGCTCATTAATCGTTAGCTTCGATTTATGTTTAATCTTCGTAAATATTACCACTTTTCCGCTTTTGTTCTCAGTTAAGATCTTCTCGACTTTTCTCTATCCTCATTTCCTCCAACTCTTTTTCAATAATCATGAGGGAAACCTCGGGTCGTTAGGCAACCTCATCCTACTTTATCCCTCTTACACCACTACTTCCTAAGGAATGCTCTTCCTCTCGTTGCTCTTTTGAAGGAAAGTTAAAGGAGCCTTTAGTCAAAAAATTGGCAAAACCAATCCATGTTTGCTTTTATGCTTTATAATGCTTTTACATATATGTATATAATTTACGGCATGAATGTATATTTGTTAATTATATATATTTACTATTTATTACAAAATGTGCAAAAAGTATAAAATAAACAAATATTGACAGTTAATCAATTGACAAAATAAAATATATTCTTTAAAACTCAATGAACAAACTTATATAGAATATCCATAATGTTATTTTGACATTTGCGTTTTGTTTAACTTCTTTGCATACATAAATTTCTGTCAATCACAGTCAATGAAATACCAATTTTCAGACATATTCAGTTGCTGTCTTAGTGTGTATACAATCTGATTTTAACTGCAAATAGCTCTTATTGTTTAGATGTAGTAAAGTATTATAAAGATATTTTAAGCAATAAACTATGGCCCGAATGGGAAAAACGGCACAAGAATTCATTCAAGACTCTTTTTCTCCTATAATTGCAATATTATCGAGTCCAAAAGTAGAGAATGTAGTATCCAAAAATAATCTGTCTCTTACAGAATTGCTACAACCATTTACAACCATGGACTTTGAAGGTATTGATTAGAAGTTATATAATTATGCTTACGTTAAGCGACTGCTACCTTTCCTGAAAGATTGAGTACTGAGGAGGCTATACCAGATTGGCTAAATTTAATTTCCTAATTTTTGCTCACCATATAAAATTAAAATAAAAACGTTATGATACAATTAGCCTACTGTAGTCCACACATAGGCCTCTCCCAATCAGTCCCATAGCACTTGGTATGATACTATGACTCCTCCTATTTTTCACTATGTATATTTGAATCAGTAGACAAGGAAGTAGTAGTAACGGACTGATTTGGACACCCCTAATAATATTGACCAGAGTATTGTAACTTGTGAATTTTCTTTGGAACCTCAAGAATTTATTATAGTATAGAAACATTCACATTGAACTCAGTCATCATCATATCTTCATTTCCCATCTGTGTAGCTGTTCTGTGCTCTAATAAATAAATATGGTTTTATATCTTTAAAGTTATTTCCATAAGTTTAAGAAACCCACATTTATAGCTCTGTGTGTGTAACAAGACAAAAATTCATGATTAAATTTTATGTTGTTATAATTTCAGGCCAATTCAGAGATCCTAGTGGTAATACTTGTACCATAAAGAAATGGAAATTAATTATGAGAGAAGTAAATTGGAAACCATTACAACCAACAGAAGCTAGGAGACAACTGAATAATGCAGTTTTATACAATTATCATGAGAAGATTGCTTCTCTTGAAATTGGTGAATATTTAATTAATATTGTTTTATTTAACAACTAATGATGAAATTCATAAGTGTGTTTTAATCAGATTATAAAATGTATTTATTAATAATTAACTTAATCTGATTTTATTAAATTTATAAGATATAAATAAGTCTTAAACATCACTATTTTTGCTTGTTATATTTAATATACCTGATGATTTTCAGATGGAAGAAAATTTGATGTACCTCAATCCACAAATTGGTTTGATGCTTGGAGGGAGACTTATCTAGAAGTGCAATTTCCATCAGACCATGAATTTACAAAACATTTCATATCATGTATAATAGTAGGAACTACATATGATGATAATGTTATAGACAGTTTTAATAATCTAAATCAACAATATGCCCAGTTGCAAAATGTGACACCACCAAAATTGCCAAAGTGGTTTAATAGTGGTGTTTTAAAATCCTACCTTCTACTTCATGATGTGTCTGCAGTACCCAAGGAAAAGTAGGTTGAGTATATTATTGTTTGTTGCATGTAAAGATCAAGTCAATTTTACCTCATAAAATTAACCATGTTTAGGGTTCCATTCCTTAAAAGAAAAGAACTTATAAGATCACTCCATTATTTACCTATTTGCCTGTCAATCATATGTAACAAGTCCATCCATAAATTATTACATTGAAACTCACTAATAAATAACTTCATTAGTGTTATAAATAGAAAATATATTTTTTTAAATAACTCATCAACACTGTATCTCTTAAACCGGTTTGTGGTTTGGATGTATTATTTGTTCTTGTTTTTTATTAGTATTTTTTTATGACAACAGTAGAATATTGGGTATCCTGCACCTTTGGCAACGGTTAAGGTTCACCAAATGTTGATAATGTTTTAGATGCATAAACATCATCTTAGCGAGCATGTTGAAAGTCCCTAAACGCTTTATATACATAATTAGTTACCTTATTAACTAATTCAATAATATTTAATTTGGGATATCACTTTCAATTGGTTTGGTCAATGTGTTTATGTTCTTCCGTGCCCTGGATGGATTTAACATACTACCTGTTTTCTCCAAAACCGTCCCAGCCGTGCACTTATTCTAGCAACTTTAGTCTCTGAAGTATACTATTAATCTCCCTTTTCATCCAGTGGTTGCCTGGGAGACATTGCTAATGACAACAACTTTTATATTTTATTTATTTCACCTTTCTAACTTTAGATCATAAGATTTACCCTGTATCAAATTGCCTTAATACGCAACCTAACCTCGCTTCCACACGTTCCTGATGAGCCCTAACAAGTACCTCCTTGTTTGGTTTCAAGCAATCCATCGTCGCGCAAGTTACGCCCTAATATTATTTTGGCAGGGTTCTCAACGGTTGTATAGTGTTGAATGTTACTGTGCGCAAGTAAAAAAAACATCAAACAATGTCGGTTTTACGTCTGTTGTAAATGTGTTTTGGAATTAAGAGCTTTTTTAATACTTTTTTACAAAGTTTTAAGTTTACCTGTTCCAATAGTTGATTGTATAAAGAAGAACGGGCAAGAAACTCCATAGACACTAATTTTCAATGTTTTTATTTTTACGTATTTCTGGTTAAGTGTAAAGAATATATGAGAGCAATGTAAGATTTAAATTTGAGCACAATATTCCACCTCTAAACCTCTAAGGGGGTAATTTTAGTCATGAAGTTACGCGATATCTCAGTAATTTGTGTATTGATGTCAATAATTCTTTATTAGTCTAAATCGATTGTACTCAAGGTTGGCCCCATTGAAAGTTGAAGAAAATATTCCACACAGATTGAAAGTTAAAAGATCAAGAATACATGTTCAGCGAAGAGATTACACATTTGTGAATTAAATATCGACAATAAATTTTCATTATTCCCAAGGTTTGTCAGTCAGCCCATCTGGTTGGGGGGTATCCTATCTTTCTTATACCCATTCGTCTTTCTCCTCTCCGTCTTCACTCTAGAACCCGTTTTGCTTCAACGCCTATCGGTCCTTCGTCCTGAGGGGGCCAGCCCATTGCCACTTCAAAACGCTTTTTCCGCGAGCTATGTATTTGTAGTTGTAGTTCTTTATTAGAAGATCTCATTCCGAATTTTATCATTCAAAGAAACTCCAAGCACAGCTCACGCCATTTTAGAAGTTGGTTATATACTTTTATGAATGAATTGTACTTGTTATTAGATACATAGAAGTTTGTTCCCTAACCCTCGGTACATTTTATGCAAACAATGAAATCTAAATTACATCATTAACTATATTGAAAATAAGAATAAATTTACTATAATCTGTTATTTTTCGATTATATCTATGATTTATATCACCATAATGTTATTTTTTCAGAGCTGATACATCATTTGAAACATTAAAACAAACATTTGGAGCTAGTAATTGTTTCCTGCTATCAATTAATTCTAAAAGTACATTAGATCAAAATGTATCAACAGATTTATGGGTTCAGTTTGTTAAGAGAACATCACAATCCAAGGTAAGCATGATTAATTGTACTTTAAAATTAAATATGATATCTGCAGAGGCTGAGAATGTTATATGTTCCTATGTTTTCAGAATGAGATGTCTTCATCACTTACAAATCTGCCAACTACATCTGCTGAGCCACAACCAGCATTTCCACTAACAGCAGTAAATACAGGTTGTTTTCATTTTACTGTACTTTACATTCAAAGATTAATTATCAACATTTATATGAGAAATAGTTATGTACTTTCACATTATAAAATAAAATAGTCATTAATAACCATTGGTGAAGAATGAACGACTAGGCAATATGTTAGTTAGAAAAGTAAATGATCACACATTTGACCATCTACATATTTTAGAAACTGATACCTATTTCTTCAGAATAAGTTAGAAGCCACCTTTGAGAGTTAGGTAAAACAGGTTGAACTTATCTTGTTTTTATTTAAATTTAATAGATGACAACAATGTACTTGCAACTGGAATAAACCCCGAGAACATGCATCCATTGAATGCTCCTGAAACAGATGTATATGATCATGCAAATAGTTTGCAGGTAATTTACAGGTATTTTACTATTATTTATTTACTTATGTTGGCAAACTTGCTCTGATTTTATATTAATCATTAAAATAATATCCTTTTTTTGTAATAATTTTAAATGTCCTTTAGGTCTCACTCTCTAAACAATTATTTCTTAAGAGAGTTGTCTATTGGTTAAATAGCAATGTATCGATAATAATGAAGTCTATAGAGAACGCTTATTAAATCATTGTGGTTTAATGACCATTCTCAATAGAAGAAAACAATTATTAACATTCTATTTATAATTTTTGTCAAGAATAAATGGTAAAAGTATAAAAAAGACTTTAATTCTAAAATCTTAGCTTTAACAATTATTAAAATCCTTACATAAATGACATCCTACATATGCATGCGTCTTACAATGTTAGTTTATTTTATTGTGAAGCTCTGTGTGTATTTTTATATTAAGTTTTTTTGTCATTATTATAAGTGTGGTTACTAAGTGGTAGTACATGATGTTTCAATTATGTTTATGAGGACAAATTTACGATTAGTGCCTGAAGTGATGAGTACCTGTTTATGTTAATAAAACAAACAATTAATTTCAGACACATTCATTCTCTGGAAGCTCTGAAAGTGTAAATGTAGTTGGACGAGTACTAGAATTATCAACTGAAGTTCATGGCACAGCTCTCAATGCGGATGATGTTGAGGCTATTAAGAAATTTTTGCATGAGTACGCATCTAAGGCATTACTACCGTACATGGAGAAGCAAATATCGCAATTATCCGAAGTTGTAAGTTATGATTTTATTGTTATTTGTATAACAGACAAAGGAAACAATCACCCAGATAGTGCTTTAAAAGTGAATTGGGTATTAGCAGTGGAAATACAGTAAAAAAGAAAATGTTAACTTAAATAATAGATAATAATAATAATTATGTCTGCACTTTAATTATTTTCTCATACCGATGCTAATGTACCAATATACAAACTATTATTTCTAATTTTTTTTGCAGGTAGCAAACAGGAAAGGTGTCAGTAGGTCCTTGTTATCTGCAACAAAACGGTGGTTTGGCACTGGGAAAACGGGAAACACGACCGGCAATAGCACTGTTATGTATGTAGTATTTTCGTTATAGTTGGAATTTATATTAATCAGTAGTAATTGACACTTAGCTCATTATGATATATCATGTAATGTTCATGGCAAAATTATCCTTTGTTTAAAGATATAATTTCTCTTGCAATCAAAGGATTTGTTATGTCCATTAATGGCCCAAAAATCTATAGCTACTACTGAAACCCAAACCTCGGTCTTCTTTAATATACCTAGGTAATATCAAGCTAAACCTGGCTTTCTCAGCATAGTTTTGCTTTAGGTTATCATTAGTTCATATAATCTGCTACTCTTTATATAATACAAATTTAATTTGGGGAGTTGTTTCTTTCTCTAAAATGAACCTTATCTTGATAACTGGAACTTGTCGAGGCAGACTATTGCTCAACAATTTCCAATGTAGATGCTTTCATACTTAAATATTTACGTGTACCATGACACATGACATTAATCCAGAGTTTCATAATTTACAACCAAGATTATGCATTTGCAGATATACAAGTGATTGTCCAGAATTGCAATTACGACGATTGGGGGACCTCTGGTTTTTGTGTCGACAGTGGCAACGCGCATTCGATGCGTATCACACTGCTAAAAGAGAATTCTACGCGGATAGTGCTTGGCTTTGTTACGCTGGTGCTCTTGAGATGGCAGCGATTAGTGCTTTCATGGCAGGAGACGCCAATCGTAAAACTCATGGGTACATGGAGGAGAGTATTGTAACTTACCTAAATACTTGTAGGTTAGTAATCACTAAATTGGTAAAATATTGTCGTAGGTGCAGTAGATGAGATTGGCAATGTTTATACACAGCAATACAGTTTTGTTTGGAACTTCAGTTAAGTCACTAATTTTCACGCAATAGTACTAAGTAATGTAGCATCTGAAGCTACATAGAAATTAGTTACATAATTTGTAAATATTATATATGCTATGGTCCAGAGCGAGAGTGCATGGGAGTCCGCCGCTTCGTACTGCGAGGCAGTGATGCTTGCAAAAGAAGCGGCGGAAATGGAACGGGAGAGAGTTAGAACTCTTCCGTCCCGCAGAAGACGCACAAGGCGCCGGAGAGTGCAAAATGACCTCCGGCCTCCATGAGCGCTGGCCCGAGGGCGACAGACTGGACTACTTCTGGACTGGACTGGACTGGACTGGCACGTCGTGCCGCACGACGTTTTCCACGCGCGCCTGACTAAATATGAGGGGGGGGGGACAGAACCCCACACATCATATTGGGGTCGCCTTGATCAAAAGGCGGCTAGGTCTGCCGGGGTACACAGGGACTTCCTTTCTAGGGTACACCTGAGGCCCCGGCCGTTAGACCCGTTGACGGAACACTGTGTGGTTTTAGTCGGTTCGAGTCCTTACCTTACCCATTAGCCCCGGTAAGGTGATGACCCGTGGGGGTTTCCACACAAAAAAAAAAATAGTTTTACTCACATAATACGACAATCCTAATTTAGTAAAATTAGGATAAAATTTGAGGGTTTTGCTGGATTTCCCTGGGATCCCATAATCAAATCCTGATTTGATTATGGGATCCCAGGACATTGGGACCCAGCAAGAATATACTCTTTCGAATAAAATAATTTTGAACATCGGTCTACAATTGCCGGAGAAATCGATTAACATACATATAAGAACATTGAAGTCTGTTAAGAAGGGATAAATATTATCAAATCTTAGTTAAAAAATAAATTTAGACCTACCCATTCGTAGATACAGGCGTGAGTGAAAAAATAAGGCTAAGACTTCATTACTATTGTTTATTAGCAGTTGCAGCTTACTGTTATTTAAAACTTTCTGTTCCAATTTCAGGATGGTGCAATACGCTGTGAGAGCCACCTTACTTTCAGTGCTTTGCTTAAGTGGCTCAGGTTTGCATGGAGAAGCTGCTAAACAGTTGATCCGAATGACATCAGAGGACAGTGATCTGCGCAGCGCTATGCTCTTAGAACAGGCTGCACTCTGTTTCTTGTCCGGTCCAGGCACTAAGGGCATGTGTAGAAAGTACGCCTTTCATATGGTTTTAGCGGGTCATCGCTTCTCCAAAGCTGGACAGAAAAAACATGCATACAGATGCTACAAACAAGCGTATCAGGTTTGTACAATTTTGAGCATCTTAACAGTACGTAATATGAGTATAAACTTATATGGGATGTTTTAAATGATGATATGAATGAATAAGTGACTTCACCGAAAAACCTACTTCAACATCATCATCATTTAGCCTATCACAGTCCTACCTACATATTAATATAAAAACTAGATTTTTCAGAGGGGTCACCTGATGGGCCTAACCAGCCTTGTAACCTAAGTCACTCGCTTAACGCTTAACAGCCGATTTTCTGTGCCGGGCGTGGTAATACTTCGGTAGGGTCGGCACATATGTACGTGCCTAAGCAAGGCTTGTCCACGTTTCAACTAGTCGCCCACGTTTCACGTTTGGTCGCGTTATATACATGTAAATATATAATATAATGTTAAAAAGGGTTGAAGTTGAAACTGACTATTTCCTCACTTAAGTTTGGTTATAAGAGATTAATCCGCACACTGAGTGTATTAAAGTATTACTCAATGTATGTATGAGTTTTGTAAATGACGTGCTCCCGATGCTAACACCGGTGTCAGCATAATTATAATAACGTACCAGCATAGTATAGTTTTTGTTAAGTCTGTACATACTGTATGTCTGTAACTACAGGTGTATGAAAATAGTGGGTGGCGTTTAGCGACTGATCACGTGCAGTTCGCGCTGGGTCGGCTGGCAAACGCTCAGCGTAACGCTCGCGACGCGCTCCGCTGGCTCGCGGCGCCCCTCGCGCCCTCTGGCCACCAGCCGGCGCACCAGCAGGCCGCTTTCCTCAGAGAGTACATGATGGCCCACCAGGTATGGTATACATATACCTAGTCTTGTCATAAATATTGTTACAAGGAAAAATATTTTTTTTCTATGGCGGTTAACATTTATTACTGTAATGTGTGTTAGTTTATGTATTAATATAATATCATTAAAAATATATGAAGCTTATTAAAACAATGATTTCCATTGGCTTTAATACAGTCATTTAAACTTTGAGGGCAGCTATCAATAGAAACACGCATTCTTTGGGAAAATTCTTCAGTGCCAATCTTATGCATTGTTTTAGGGACTCCAAATTATCATGGTGTTTAGACCATGATAATTTGGAGTTACCAGTTACCAGTTACCTTACGCTCTAAAACTGACCATAAATCTTAATCCAGATGATCACTCGCTTTTTGTTTTTTTTTTTTTAGTTAAACTGTAACTCAACCCCTTTATTAAAATGGATTGGAGTGATAAATAGAACCGAAATGCGGTACCAGTTCTAAAGAGGAAGAGAAATACATTAAGAGCTTTTTAACTTGATTGATACTTAACAGAGTAAATATCAAGTTTTAGACCTGCATGAAGTTTTTAAACAAAATTAACTATATCTCTCTTACTAAGTTTTTTCTTAATTTTTAGGGTTCCGTACTTCAGTCGGAAAAACGGAACCCTTATAGGATCACTTAGTTGCCCTTCTGTCCGTCTGTCAAGACGTTTTTTCTCAGGAACACATTTAGATATCAAACTCAAATTAATATAAAATAATCAATCTAAAGATAAGGGAACGCACCCATACTACGTGACCCGTTCAGGGGGGTCTTTAAAATACCAACGTTTGGTGACAGGGGCGAGGGGGTCATCTTAGGTTTTCGTCACCTTGTTCAATAATCTCTAGAAAAATCTCTCGCTTTTTCAAGCTATATTCAAAATGTGAAAAAAATAAAGATAAAATGCTTCTACTTTAGTAAATTAAGTTCCTGTTACAATAAGTTTTTTTTTCTTGATAATATTTTTTCACTTGTAGTTATAGGTATGTACGCATTCTGGGCGTCACGCGGCAAGCGCTGTATTATTAAAGACAAACGTTAGACAATATATTTTTAACTGTTTACAAAAAAAATATTTAATCATGAATTACTAAGTTAAAACTCGAGTTGGCGGGGGGTCTTAGCAAAAACTACGGGTGGTCACCAGGGGGGGAGGGAGGGGGTTAAAAAATTATAAAAACTGGGTCACGTAGTATGGGTACGTTCCCTAAGGCCATTTATGATCCATTTATGTATCATGAAATTTAGCCTAAAGCAAGGTCTTACAGTACAAGTACAGGAAAATCGTTATCCAAAATAATCGTAATCTGAAAGTCGTTAATTTATTGTTTTATCATATAAATAAATCGTTTTTACGCTTACAAACTTACATTTTACGTTCAAAAACGTTCTATGTATGGGAGCAAAATGCAAAGTTAAGTATGTCTTTCAAAAGAAACCGTCAAATATTCTCGAAGATCAATAGCGGACATAGATGAACTGATACCCGACTGTGTAAGATGGTGGGTTATGTTTTCTTGTGTATTTATTTTCACAATACATATGTATGATGTTTCTTCGTATCGTATAATAAAAGGCAGATATATAATTAATGCTACACGGGCGGGTTTCATATATAATTTTAACTAACTTCAAAAATGATCACCCCCCTTTAGAAGTCAGTTCTCTATTAGAATGATGTGTTGTGAATCGATTTATTTTTTTATTAATGAATTGTTTCTCGCACTCAAAGTTGGGCGCATTTGAATTTTAAGACAATTTTTCACCTCTAAGCCGGTAATGTGGTAAGTAAAAAAAATAAAATTAAAGTAAAGTATGAATACAGTAAATTACAATTTATCATAAAGCGCGGTAAAGTAGATTATAATTGTATTTTTTTTTTAAAGTCAGATATTCTTATTATTCGGTACATAAGGTACGGAACCCTTGGTGCGCGAGTTAGACTAGCAATTGTCCGTTTTTTATTTATTTTTGTTATTTTCAGAATACCTTTACAGACTATTTGAAAATGATACTGTAAGCTACAAATAACATTAATTTTTCATATTTTTCGATAAATATTTTACATAATGACGTAACATCGAATCATTCTAGTGTCTATTATAATATAATACTCTACATAAATATTTTATGATTATATTAAACAGCAGTGGATAGAGAGCTCTGAAGAGCCTCGAGAGCGTTTGGAGCAGCTGCCGTTGCCGCTGGTAGAAGATCGCGAGACGAGCGTACTGTGTGTGGGGCCGGCCCCTCTCGCCTCGCCGCGCCGACGTGCCGCCACTTCCCTGGCTCTAGGCGTTCCTGCAGAACCCTCTACCGACTACCGTTCCTGGCGCACTCTCGAAGAAATGTTACTACAAGTTGCGCAGGGTGCTGTGCCCATGATATTCAAACCTACTATAGACCTGTACACTAATGTTGCAGACGCCGAACCCCTAGTGCCACAAGGAGGTATTTATTACTTACCATCATCATGTATTAAAAACAGCGTCTCCTCAGAAAAATAACAATAGTTATGTACCCAAGATTCGAACACACAGTAAGGGCTCGTAGGTTCGTGTTCATCTATATCTGTGTAATTGTTGACACAGGTTTCGTTATATAATTTTCATAACGGCTTTAATGCATAGTGACTTATTTATGTCTAATAGTTTGTGAATTAATAATTCAGTAGCACATTATTTTGATTTTAGAACCTATTCAGATATCAGTAACCCTATGGAATCCATTGAAGATCACGTTAGTATTAAAAGATGTGGAGCTCTTGTGGCGCTTTATGGTCGCCGCCGATGATAGCATAGTTGACGAGAGTTTTCTGAACAATGAACCAGCGGTGGCTACAGGACAAGCGCTGGAGAGCAGCGTTATATTTAGCCAAAAAATTAAGTCTGTTGTATTGGAAGGTGACTGTAAAAAAGTATTAATATTCACCTTGACGCCTCTACAAGTTGGTCGACTTAATATTCATGGCTTAGCTTACAAGTAAGCTTTAATATTAATTTGTAACTAGTGAACATCGATTCATAATTAGTTTGCATATTTTCTAAGATTCTTTTTATAAAATGTTATTTTTCCAGGCTTGTTAATGCTGGCGAAGGGGGCATTGAAAATGGTAACAGTGTAATGATATCGGGAAAGATTAACCTCGGCTCTAGTGAAAAAGGGACTGATAAACGATTAACAATTACAGTTATTCCAGAAGCACCTTGTTTGCAGGTAAGTAGTAGACTTGCCTTCAGTAAGAAAAGATTTCCATTGATACCAATGGCAATCGCCTTCATATTTGATGATGATGATGTCGTCGCAGACGTATCCGTCGACGGCGTCACCCTGTCAATTTGGTTATAAAGAAGCATAGTGAAGCTCACCTTGTGCAGTAAGTGTAGTTGTATCAGGACTTAGGACGAGCTTCCGGAAGCTAGCTTATATAAATGCTAAAAACAACAAATTTGAGAGAAACATAATGATGAATGATTTCTTTCGAGCAAAAATGATCAGCAGCAGTTATACAGCGTTTTTGTGTAACAAATGTAAATATTAAAATTTGAATTATGTTTTTAGATGACGTTTTCAGAAACCAATGCTGATATCATAAGTGGAGAAATGAGATCAGTGGATGTTGAATTTATAAATGTAGGACCTGTAGATATGAATGACCTGTATGTCGCCGTGTCTCACCCCGACTGTGTTCATCTCGTAAACTCTGAAAAAGAAAATGATTTTGAAGAGTTATACGAAGATAAATACCGCGAACTTCCCTATTACCCAGGTAAACTTTTACTCATAGTCATACCAAATATATATAAGAAACTTGGTTAAAGTAATCTTAAATATGTATATGATTACTATAACCACATTTCTTACTGTAGTTTTATTAGCCATTAAGGCTGGGGCAGACATTGGTCTGGGGGCGGCGTTGTCGGTTTAGTTAATGTACAGTCCAACCATTTAGTCTTTGATTAAAAAGTACTAAGATATACAGGGTGTCCGCTGGCAGATTATATACTTTGAACTGAGCTTACGGCGACTGGCAAGGCTGAAACGGCGTGAGAGAGATATCACTTGGCATAAAACAAGACACATCTATACCTTTTTCGATATCGCAGCTGCATTGACATATTAGTTGCAATAACGGAACTTATATTCAGCAGAATGGGGCCACACACCGCTAGGGATTCAATGACTAAGTGAGAGAGCTTTTTCGTGGAAAATTGATAAGTCGCTGCTATTTTATTTTTTAAAGCATAAAATCTGCCGGCGGACATCTGTATATGACTGTGGCCGGCGCACAGTGGTTCCAAATGCCGAAAAGCTGGCCAAAAATCGGAATCATCGAAAAAACGGAAGGCGGGGGCGTACATATAGGTTTTCGAGGTCGCTGAATCCGAATCTAATGTTAGTTTTTCAAAATATATTAGTAGTATATATATATATAATAGTAGTAGTATATTAATTTTAAACAATAAAAAATGCTGTTATAAGCGGTTTTCGAGGTTGCTGAATCGAAATTTGACATCAGTTTTACAAGAAAATGCAAAATAAATTCAAAAACAAGATGGCGGACCAAAACAAAAGGATTTTTATTTTAAAAGATAAAAAATGCTGAGTAAGGGGTTTTCGAGGTCGCTGAATCAGAATTTGACATTAATTTTTCAAAAAAATGTCAATGAAAGTCAAAAACAAGATGGCGGATCAGTTGTGTGTGTCTTAAAAAATGAAACAACATGTCAATCAAGGATAAATATTTTTATTCACAGTTTACAAACTTCTTATAAGTAATTCATCTTCAGTATTCATCATCATCAGAGTGAAATGATTCATCAGAGCTACTATCACATGCTACCCCACTAGAGGGTTGGGACTCAATGTGCTCACAAACAATCAGTTCTCTTGCTTCAGGATCCAGTGATCTTAGAGGTTTACTTGGTAGGTTGCGGACACTTGATATCAATGGATCTGATGCAACCAAAAGTCGTAAATAAACATCTTGCATGTTTTCGGTGCGACTGGTTTTTCGAGCGAAATTCATGCGGTATTGCTTTATAAATTTGTTGCACGACTCTTGAGCTTCTTCAGACATTTGTCCGATTGGCAGCAACGATGACTGAATTATTTTCGCACCGTGAATTAACAACTTGTGCACAGTTGTTGGCATGTAAAACCAGGGATATAACTCTACGAACAATCGAGCTGTTCCCAATGCATACTCTTCAAACTTTGGAACGTTAATTTTAAATCCAGAACCCAGTGCTTGCAAAATTACGTGAAACCGTTTCAACAAATTTTCGTCAATACCCGTGATCGCAGCACTGACTTTTGCATTTTCAAAGAAACGACGAGCTGTGTTTCCATCATTTGAACTTCCGAATCCTTGTTTTGGTTGATCTATCATTAATCCTAACTGTTGACGGAACCCTTTCTGGATGTTTTCTTTTCGAATTTTAAGTGCTGCTTTTTGTTTTACAGTACCGCGTTTTGTCCATTTTTTGTTGTCTAATTTATACGAAATGTGCAGAAGACATTAAAAAAAACGAATTTTCGCATGCAAAACAGAGATTCCAAACTTCAAATGATTGTCGTTGATTGGCTTGCTCAAAACGAGATCTAAATCGTTAAACTGTTTGGAAGTAAAATTGCAAAGATAGCACCTCATGGCTGATGTTGTGTTTGTCAGTGAGTTACATACTTTTCCATCAATCATAGTTAAGGACAATTTAAAAGACACACTGATCTCTTTTTCGTCAACAATTGTTTCATAAGAAACTAGATTTTTCTCCTGCTCCTCCATTTTGGCAACTTCAGTTTTAGTTGATTCAACAGTTTCGCGTATGAATGCAACTTTAATTGGTCGACAAAATCGCGGAGAAGAAGGACGAGGATTTCTCCAAATAATTGTTTCTTTTTCAACTGAATCATTGACGGAAATGAGGCGAAGCGGAACAAGTGAAATGAAAAAAATATTTGAGTCTGTCATAACACCTTCATCGTCATTATCAAATCTTTGTTTAAAAGTGTTCTGACCGGAAGTTCCGTCACATCCCCATTTACAAATTAATTGTATGTGACGCACATCATCAGCACCAAGGTTTTGAATCACTTCATTTTGAACTCTTAATATTCGCTTTGCAGTGAGATCTAATAACGCTTGCAATTTCATCTCACTGTAAGTTTCAGTTATTGTGTATTCAGTTGTAGGAGGATAACATTCTTTTTTTGCTGCAAGGATTTGTTTATAAGACGGATACAATTTACAATTTTTCCGTATACTTGAAGCCCTAAGATTATTGTATACACCTTTGGAAATTTTGTTTTCAATGAGAATTGATAAAGCTTCTTCTTTTGAGTAGGGCGTTTCGCGTACTTCTGTAATAGACAATCTGTACTTTGAAGCAGTTGCCGGCTCACCTATGTCCTTGAAGATTTTGGCTGCATCTGTTTGACCGCTAGCTCGGAGACTCATTTGCGTAGCATACGCTAGTTCATTCGGAGTAAACTGGTCTCGTAACGGTGGTGTTCGTCTACGCTTAGTCCGGTCGCTGGATTCTTCAAACGATGACGAAGGGCGCCCTCGTACTTGCGAACTCGTTGATGGAAACGCAGCTTGTGATGGGTCAGAGGACGGTACAGGCGCAGGCCCAGAAGGCGTGGGGGCAGCAGGTGCGGGCTCAGCAGGTGATGCCTCAGTGAATTGGAAATCTTCGCCCAACCAAGATTGATTCTCTTTCACGAATCTGTCCAGTGTCCTGTTGCATGCTTCCCATTTTGTTCTCATTTTATAAAATAATTTTCTTAACGACACTTTACATTCGTTAGAAAATATAAACGGCCGTTCGTTTTGATTAGTCAAATGTTCTTGTAATAGATTTAAAAGAACATTATTGTCCTTTTTTAGATTTTCTTTTATGAGATTGAAAATGTTTTGTTTTGTAAAAGACATTTTTTGGGTTATCTGAAAAAACACAATTTTTAAAATTAACAATTAATATATAAGCAAAAATTACATAAAAACATCGTTTTCATTGATATACAAACATTCAATCAACTCAAAAAAAATTTTAATTACGTTTTAAAAAAAAAATATTATTTATAACAAATTCATTATTTATAATGTTTAAAATCATTGGTATTATGTATACTCAACATTCACAAACTTAAACAATTATTTTTGTCGATATTGGACTTCATGTTACGTAAAAAACATATTTTTTGCCATTTTTTAAGCAATTTTTCAAATTATATTTTTTCAAATTCGGGCAAAAGTAATTAGCGTCATAATTTAGTGCTACAATGTCCCTACTATATGCAATTTATTTCAGCCCGGGATCTAGTGGGACTTCCGAGAAAATGGGAATATAATAGTGACATAAAAATGACGAAATTTTGTCAATTAAAAACAATGTCATATAAACAATGTTCAAGCACGTAAAATTTTAAACAATACGTATTTTACTAACCTTAGATATTCCTCTCTACGAAATAATTCACTTCACCATAAATATTTAATACCAATTTGTCGAAATTAAGTGTTAAAGTCGAAAAACACATGACATTCATTAATTTTAACCTTAACTTCACGACGCCACGCTGCTAACAAGTGTGTATTATTAGCATTGGTGATGCTGCGTTCTTAAAGTACAGGTACCAACCTAACATATGGGACACAAAAAAGTCCTACATTTAGTAACTAGATTTTCTATTTTTTTTTTTTTTTACTATTTTTGGCCAGCTTTTCGGCGTTTGGAACCACTGTGCGGCGTCCCGAGTAATGAAATCTCCCTGGGGACGTGGATCATCGTAATAACACACTACAACCACTATTTAAAATTCTGCAGTTCGTAGTTCTATTTGTTACTAGTCGGCTCTGCTGTTCTGCTCTGAAACCTGCTAATATATTTACCAGTATAGCTTTTTTGCAAGATATAAACATTCAAATGCATATGTAATGTACGAGCAAGTGTTTAAGACTTGCACCCGGGGGTTAGAGCACCAATACAATAGTAATCCAAGTGGTGTGTGTAAATACAGAAGAGCGCATGGCGCGTGCGGCCGCGTGGCGCAGTGCGGCGGCGCGCCACGTGCGGTGTGCGGCTCCACGTGTGTCGCGTGGCGCCAGCGTGCGCGCCCGCCTAATGCTGCGCCCGCGCGCCGGAGCGCCGGAACTGCGCCTTCTGGCCTACTACGCCACGGGCCTGCGGGCGCGCCCATACCGACTGCTGCGGCACGTATTCCGCTTCCAACTCACTGTGAGTACTCATTCGTTTTGCTATTCATTTATTTTTACTCTGAATTTTCAATTGATTTTAGAAAAAAAATCTCTTGATTTTTGTTGGATTATATCCCTTAAGCTTTTTGTAAACAGCCCACTTCTCTTTGCATCAATGTAGCTGCCAACCGCCATTCACATTAGATTCATAGTGTTGTCAGTAGCGAAATAAAGTTGATCTAAGACACACCCCTGTTTACTGCTTAAAAATCCTAAGCATCATAAAAGAGAAAAATACACCTTACAAATTTACGACATTTACCTGCCTGTAATCAGGTTAGAATTGTTTTGTCCTTTTATTATGTGTTCAATCGTGTATTGATATAAGATACATCAAAGACTAACTAGGAGGGTTGCCACGATGTAAGAACTCCATGAAAAGTCCTGTGAATTATGTTGATCCTTCAAGTAATTAGGTACTTCCGGATCTTTCAAGTAATAGCTGTTATGTAATATTTCAGTATCCAGATATTTAATATACTTTTAGGTATACTAATTATAGGCGGTATAGCCCAAGAGCCCACAACGGCCAGACCTGCGTTAAATTATAAAAGCTGAAAGTTTTTCTGTGCATGTCCCTTATACAGGTAAGAACGATATAGTACCTAAAATTCGTTCAAGTATAAACCTCAATTTCTTTTTTTTATATTTTCTTCGGGATAACTTTAGAAATCTTGTCATCCATTGCCGGACACTTATGACAGTTGTTACTTCCTGCCAGACACCCCTAAACTTTAATAAATTATAATTATACTTTTGTTATAGTATATAAGCTAAATTTTATATATGTTACTTGTGGACCTATGAAAAAATGTTAGCTCAGTACCCGGACAGTTTTAATGGTTTTTATATCTCGCCAGACACATTGAAAGTCCGCTGTAGGTGCGAGCGATAAAAACGATAAAACCAGTTGTTACCAAGTATCCACAACCCAAACTCTATAGTCGCTAGTCGTTCTTACCTGTATAGGGGACATGCACAGAAAAACTTTCAGCTTTTATAATATAACGAAGGTCTGGCCATCGTGGGCTCTTGCTCTAGTAGGAGACGCTATGTATAAACCACTACCTTCAGTTTAACTTAGTCAGTAACAATTATTCAAAGAATCGTTAAATATGCTATATATATATATATATTAAATAAACTCTTTTAATACAGGAAGCAGTGGAGCTGGCAGTTACTCCACGTCGCAGTCTCGGACATAACAAGGCAAACTTCGTAGAGACGATGAATTTATCGGTGGAGGTTAAGAATATCTTCAGTGAAAAGGGTGAAGACGTAGTAGTTGAGGTTCTAGAGGCTTCACTACTGAGTCGGCAGTGGAGCCTCGTGGGACTAGTGGCGGCGCGAGGCGCTTCTGGGCCTCTCTCCTCCCGCGAAAAACTTCACTTCGTCCTTCGAGCTCGACGTATACTTTCAATATTGCCAGAGGAAAAAGTTGAGAACTCCTGTGTCAAAATTGCTGATGGTCATCCAGATGCGACAAAAAACATCAACGTCCCACCTTATTCTAACTTCGTAATGGACAGTCAGCCTTCGATTATTGAATCGCCTGATACGCCTTTGTTACAGGATCCTAATAGGCGCGTAGGCTTGATACAATCAATGTTTGTTCTTCGATGGAAAGTACTACAGAAAAATAAGGGGAAGTCGGCAGTTGGTCAACACTGCTTATGGTTGGATTGTTTTACAAAAGCTATTTCGCAGTCGCGTGACAGAGAAATTGTATCAGGAGATGTATCTTCCCTACAGCTAGACGACTACGATAGCAAGATAAATTTACACGACAGCAATAACAAGAATAAAAAGGATAATGTTGTGATATTTCGATTGGAGCACTCCAACCACATCAACCACAATTTTAAAGAAATGAAATTATGTTTAGTTCCAATCACCTTAAATATTGTCAATTGCTATGGAGTGCCTGTAAAAGTATTTGTAGATATGTCGAAGCAAAAAAGTCGGTAAGTTATCAATGTGATTTCCGTGTAGTTAAGTGCGACTAACAGTCATGCCTTGATCCTATGTCATGTAGATAATTTATTTTTGTTATTGTCTTGACCCACAGTCGTAGATGTATGTTTTCATGTCTGTTTCTACTCATAAAAAATACAACATATATATACTAAAGAAGCAAAGGTTTCCCTCACCATCAACCATGGCGTGGGAGAGCCATTCTTAGGAAACAAATGGGATGGCTCAACTGGAGTAATACCACGGCCTCACAGAAAACTTGTTGTAAAACAATGCTTGCTTTGTATTTACCGAGTGAGAGTATCGAAGGCTCTAATCCCCTCTCCTCTTTCTCTTCCTCTTATTGCCCTCAAAGGCGGGCAGCACCCTTACACCCCTTGAGTTAGAGGTGTCCACAGAAGGCCGTCGTCACTTAGCATCAGGTGATCCGTCTGCTGGTTTTTCCCTCTATGGCATATCAAATCAACTTTCTCTGCCTTTCCCTATAGTAGAGAGCTGATATGAAAAAACTATTTTGTTTTTGTTACAGGGAAATGTCTGGAGAATTAGGGTGGGCTGGAGCTCTCAGTTACGGCTCCGACGTTGAACCTAATGAATTAGGTGTCAGTGTAAAACTCGACAAGTTTGAGTCTAAACAGGTACAAGTACGAGGTGTATGTGCTGCTCCCGGAACGTATCTTGTCGGTTCCGCATTTTCAGTTTCTACTACCGGGGAAGATGTCAATATCAATGTCTCCAATGTTTCAAATAATACTTCTTTATTAATAGTGCAACAAGCTGCATAACTTTAATTGTACACTGAATAATATTTATTTAAATATATGATTTTACTTATGTGTGTATTTCGGGGCTTCCCGACTAGTTTCGGTCCCGACGGGAGATCTTTTTCAAGGAGTGAGTCGTCCAGCCGTGACGGTACCGGACACTATATTCACTAATATATAATCATACACAATTATTATAAATAATCTTAAACTTACCAAGTTTATATATAACGCTATTAGCGACATGGCAACGATTTATAATGTGTGACATATTTTATTATTTTTGTGTTCTTACGTTATATTAGTTTTACTCGTACATTCCGTTGTTTGTATAAAGAAAAACATATAAGGCACTACCCCTTTTATACTAATTATATTATATAAATAACTTTAATGATGGTTGATCATTATCTTTTCCTTTTTCGAATTTTCTTATCCCCACTAAGTCTCATGCACAGTACCTATGTGCTGTACACGTCGGTCAATCGGCCGAAGTAAAGCGCTACGCTTCACTGACACCTACAGAAACTTTATTAACTTATAGCGACATTTTATATACTCAGTCTTGTCTCTTTGCCTTTTATTTTTTGTTTGTGTCTACTTTCGTTTAGAAATGGAGCGACCGAATGACATGATTTTTATATTATTTATTCAACAAAACAGGATATTTAGTGTGAGCAATCTCTTAATTAATATTAGTTGGTGTAGTCGAGAGTCGAGAGCTAGGTGTGTAAAAGTTCTCCTAGATGAAATAACAATCGCCTCGCTAGGTTTGCGCTAGCCCCACAATTGTTTTTTAGATACCTACTCTAAGCAAAGATGACCCATGCCTTTACAATATAATTTTCACTATAAAATATTTTTTACAAAACTTAAGTATTTATTTAGGTAGAAACGGACACGGATAGTTTACTAACAAGAGGCACTTGTCAGTGATATATAAGTTCATTAATATGTCACATCAAATTGCCTTTTTATTACTCCAATGCCTCATGCCAGGTAGGTTTATACCAGGGATTCCCAAACTTATTTTATCTACTGCCCACTTTGAGTATAAATTATTTTTTAGCGCCTCCATTTTTTCACCTACTTAAAAACCACTATAATTTCGAAGTCAATTAATTATTGTGAGCTATATTCACGAAGTCGAATGAAAGAAACTCAAAGTCCGTCATCGTCTTGCTTATCAGCCGCCGAAAAGAGTTTTGCTACACTTGGCTGAGTATTATGCTTCTTCTCTAGGCTATGCTACATTCTTGTCTTTCTTATATGGATGCATGTTATTCAATTGATCTTGCAGTCTTGAAGGCTTCATTGCTTCCTTCGAAAATGTTTTAAGAGATAGAAGGCACAAAGGCGACGATGGGTTTGTGGGGTTTTCAATGAATCCGAATTAAATATATTCCGCACAGTATTGCATTCTATTCTTTTTTACTTCCGACATTGCTTTGTTTTGAGAAATACGCAAGTAAGTGTTGAACTTAAGTACTGCTTATCTATTACGCGCGAAACCGCAAATGAAAATAAAATAAATATTAAGTTGTTTATATAGGATTGCATAAGCAGCACGCACCAACAGGAATAAGACAAACATGCATAATAAACTCGTTTATCTCATTCGACGCTCAATCGTACTCAACAAGTAAGAACAAGTACTCTATGAACCAGCCGATTGATAGAGGAATGCACAAATTAGGTTACTTAACAAAAACTTATCTAGGAATAGTAATAACTATTAAAATGCAAAAGTGTCTGTTGCCTTTTATTTTTTTGTTTTTGTCTACTTTCGTTTAGAAATGGAGCGACCGAATGACATGATTTTTATACATATTATTTATTCAACAAAACAGGATAGTTAGTGTGAGCAATCTCTAAATTAATATTAGTTGGTGTAGTCGAGAGTCGAGAGCTCAGTCGGTGTGTAAAAGTTCTCCTAGATAAAATTACAAATCGCCCCTTAGCCTCTACACAACGCCCCCATTTTTTTTTACTCTGGGTCTCTTACGGCCCCTCCTTTTAGGCCTGCAGCGCCCACAAAGGGGCGTTATCGCCCACTTTGGGAAAGGCTGGTTTATACAGACGATTAACTCTAAAGTTAGGTACATGTATATTATGTATGTGTGCGGATGTTTAGTACATCTTTCATATTTTATGTCAGTTTCTTATTGGATAAAACAATTTCGAATAATGCTTTTTATTACTACCACACAAAATACCAAAACCAAGTCACTACCGGTGACGTAATGTTCTCTTGAAATTGACTATTTTATCGTCAAAATTTCAATAACTAAACATTTATTGTTTTATACACGAGCACTGTGCACAGTTGTGAATCTCTAAAGTTATGACTGTTTATTATACACTATCGCAGACTTGTGTCATTTCTTTAATTTTTGGTAAGTTATTATGTATATACATATGTATATAATTATGTCATGGAATATGCATATGTTTTGCATGTTTGTTTATCTGTTTAATCATAACTTTATTGTTCAAGATCTTGTATCTTATTTTTTAATCAAAATGTAATGAGTTTAGTACATTTTTCGTTATTATCATAGAAAAAGATATTTCCAATATCTAATTTAATAATCTAATTTTGTTTATTCTAAATTTATGTACAAGCACAGAATGTATTATATGTCCAGTACGTAAGTATCACTAAGCAAATTTATATAAATAAACAGCGATTCTACTCCGACACAAAGTTTAAGTCACATAGGATTGGAATAAAGAACGCTCAAACCTGCCATTCAAGGTTTTTTGCAAAATTATCTCAAAATTATCGGAAAGACTGTCGGGGACCGTTGAACCTCTTTTTTCAAGGAGCAGACTAGCTTCCACCCGAACAACTGATGCATCGACTTGATTAAGTTAGCGCGTCATGCAGGCATAGGCATAAAAATGGGAAAGGGTATAAGGTATGTCCGACATTTTGTAGACTTTGAAAGAGCAAACAGAAGACGTCTTGACTCTCCGATATTGGTGCGCAACGCCCAAAATCATAAACCTTACATGTACGTACATGCGGGTGTACGTCTGCGCTGCCTACCCTCGCATCACCGTATCCTGGTTTTCGTCGACAGGATCGTGCACCACTCGTACCACACACAAGTGACGTGGGATAGAGTGGGTAGTAACCGATGTCTTTAAAGACATTTATAGACTGATAATACAAATCTACACCTTGAAAAGATTCCTTTTTTTTTCCTAGTTAGAAACGGAACCCTAAAAATAACCATGTTTTCCTCAAGGTTTAACTATGTATGGACAACTAGCTGTGTTGTGGGATATTTTTTATAAATCATTCCCATTGTCACAACTAAACAATTTTCAATTACTGTAAGTTCCCAGATTCACAATTAATTACAAACAGAACAAAAAATTACAAACTAACCTGAATTTAGGGTTGATGCAACATTTTAATTAAACCATTTATGTACCTGGATAATTGGTATAATAAGATGGGGAATACTAATGTGTGAGGAGCAGGCCATGATTCTGTCCGTCATGTCATGGTCCGAAGCGAGAGTGTAAGGGTATGTATTCAATTTGCGAGGAAGTGGTGTATACTTAACAGACCGCGGAAAGAGTACGGTACCACTCCCGTTGCGCAGAATACTCGTGAGGTACCGGCGAGCTCAGAACAATCTTCGACGTACATGAACGCTGGCCTAGAGGTAACAGATGGGGTTGTCTGTTACCATAGCTAGCAGAAGCGTCTCTCAGGAGGAAGTGAAGGGGCAAGCGACCCCGTGCTCCACGGTCCAAAGGCTACGGAGGTTCCCTGAGGATTCTTAGGGTATACCTGAGACCCTTGCAAAAGGCCCATGACCTCACTGTTGGCTCCGGCAATGTGATGACCCACGGACCCAAGTTAATATTCTATATATCTTTCTCCTTTCGTTTGTTTAATTTTTGTAAAGTTTTTTTAAGCTTAAACTTAACGAGTTAAAAAAAACTAAGTGACTTGTTAAATTTATGAGGATCTACTTTCATAAAACAAGGCCCCGTAGAAGATACGCAAGATAGTTCGGTTCAAGGTCGAGGCAGTACAGGTGGATTGAAATGGAAATAAAAAAGATTTTCACATTTATTTGTTAAATTTAGAATGATCCTTATTTTACAAGGTGCTATTATTGATTTTTAAAATCAATTAATTTTGTTTATATTCTCTTAACTGAATGCTTTTCTTCCAATTTCTGTTTTTCAAATATAAATGTCATCCTCGTGTCAATATATTTCTTTATAACACTTTTCGTTAATTCAATAACATCATTAGTTTCTTCGGGGAATAATTTTTCTTCTGCAAAGCTAATAAGAGCTTTATGGGTCAACCGTTCAGCGGCAATTTTTCCTTAACGAGTCACTATTGATAAAATCTTGACTGAATACGAGACCATTTGTGAGGGATAAATTAATCTTCCATTATCTTTGTAGAATATGACTCTTTATTTTCTTCTAATAATAGCCTTTATACATGTATTGCATCTGATAAATTAATGCACTACTAACGTAGCCAGCAATATATTCTATCACATGTTCCAAAAACTGTGTGAGCTCGACAGACTCGAGGGCTTTCTCAATGTCTTCTTGACTTTCGGTAACTTCAAAATCAACGGCATTATTTTCTGCCTGATATATTACATATTGGAGTAGACCTATTTTTTTTAGATATCGCAGATGAGCAGTTTAAGATGGATTTTTTTCTAATGGTATACAATTAGCGTGGATGAACATTTTTTTTTATATATCGCCTCCAACAAACGGGCAGTCGGGTTGTCATTTGAACCACCGTGTGATCCTATTCTGGCAAAGAGAAGCTCAATATGGTCCTGCGATACTCTGTGCATGGGCAAAAAGGTAATAGGACTGTTTGCGTTGCATATCAAATCTTAAAACATTCCTTTTGTGCGTGTGTGCGTGTCCTATTGAAATCGTATCGTGTCCTACCGATAAATCTGGTAAAACGCGGAGAATCGATCAATTTAACCGTTTTGATTTTGTTTCATGATAGGATATTTGTACTTTCTATTACAGAAAAAACGTTTACATTCGTCTAATTTTTCAAATAATATGACATGGTTGTTGACATGATCGAGATAATCTTAGGTCGTATAATATATTGTTGCTAACCGTTCTCGGCAAGAAAAGTGTCGGTACTGCAATCCTCGTTAATCGCCGCTTGTTGTTTGTCTTCAAAAAATAATCCTCAGTAAAATGTTTTGAGCACATGACGCTATATTTTGATGGAAACCAATTTTCTCTTTTTATAACATTTAGTCATTTGTTTTTGATATCACCGTCTTTTGGAAATCTATAGGAACAAAATCATACAGTTTAAATAAAATAACATTGTAGGTGGACAGTAATAGGGTAGGATGTTAATAATTATCCAATAATCATACACAAAAAGAATAAATTAATATCGTATTTTTATACAAATAGTAGTAAATCACAACCACAAAATAAATCTGATATCTTTTTACAAAATAATTATTCAGATGATAATTATCGACAGTACAAAAAAAAATCACTGCACGAATCAAAAATCAACTAGCCATTGTCGTTACGAGGCTAATCACGATAATGAGACGTGACCCATCCAGGTCGGACCGGTCGGTCACGTCTAAGCTCGTTGCATAATCATTTTTTTTTTAATATTTGGGTAAAATAAAGAAATACACTTACCGATGAAAAGTAATATTGTTTGTTGTTACACTACGGGTTTTACAGTTGTTTCCACACCATTTAATGGCACAACAGGACATGATGCCGTAAAAAGGTGATTTATGTTTAAATTTAAGCCGTCTCTTCGGTTCTAGTTTTTGGTCGTAACTGACGGAAAACAAAGGTGTAACAAATATATCAGTGACTAGTCACTGAGGAGTTGACAGGATCGGGTTGCCTTATATTAAGTCTCAATAGGGGTAGGTGCTCGTAGCTTTTATGCTTAGCGAATGTTAATTTTTTTTCAGTCTCTTCTCTGCCCCCCCCAGCCTGTCCAGATTTTGCTAACTGTATATTCCATAGCCATATCAGCGTCACATTTATATGGTTCATTTCCTTTTCTTTCCATATGTTGTTTACTCCAATGTTACTAATTTGTTGAATTTCTATTCTCCTCTAATTACATGGCCGGCCCGTTTTTATTTTAATGATCTTAATTTGAGCACCACATATTGGATCTTTTTGGCTTTCTAATTGTTATGGTGATGATGATTTTAGCTACTTTTCTCGTCTCAATTATGATATCTCAATCTCAACAAAACTAAGTTTGAAACTTCATTGAAAAGTTTGAAACTTAGTTTTGTTGAGATTTTGTAATCTTCAATAATTCTATAATCTAATAATTATTCTCTGTTAGAATAGGGAGTAGGTTATTAAATAACGTTACTATAACAAATGGGCAAAACAATATACCCATCTACTACCTACTATTCCTAGCGAAGTAGTTTATTTGAATAATAAGCAAAAAGCAATAAAATATTTCTTTGATAATATTGTAGACACCCCTACAGGGCTATGTCCTCCACGCATCCCTAATCGTTGCATCGTCGCGGCGTCGTAGTAACTAGGTAAACGTTATTTTATGCTATGCACCAACAACCCATTATTAAATCTTAAAGATGCTAGATATTATTTCTAATTTAATGTATCGTGGGTGTTCCGACTTGAGTAGATAAGTTTCTGTTCACTTCGGTTTCTGAAGTGACATTATAGAGCCCCTCTTCTTATTCCGGGAAAAATAATACATGGCAGCACCAATATAAATAATTTATGCTGGTAGTACTGAAGATAGTAATTTAGTAAAGTAGTGAATAGGTGGGCGTCCATCTTGAAATTTTACTGGGTTTGAGCCGGTTTAGTTCTAATAAAAGTGTATTTTGTAGCTTGGAGTTCATATTAATCGTTAGTTTTCAAGAAGTTTTATGTATGCTGAAAGTATTTATTGATTAAAATAGGATTAACTACAGTTATGTTTTAGGTATGAACGTTTGCTAAAACATAATCGTTTGACGAGTAATGGCGTGCGTTTTTCTCTCGGAAGACACTTTCATATTTTATTTCGTGTCATCAGATCCTATGAATAGTAACACAGATGCATGTGGTGTATAACCGTGTAAAAGTATTCTTAATTGTCGAATGTACATTTGTAATTATGTTAGTTGTAACAGTAATCTTGACTGGATGTCGTTTTTAGGTTATACTTCACAATACTATAATTGAATAGTGACTTGTAATCATAACCGCCTATAATTCGATTCGTCTGATCGAATCACAATGCTTCATATTGCAATTGTTTAGTGAAGTTCTTTTACGTATATAAGTGACGTATAATACTTTATTCACAGTAACGTTACTCAAGACATACGCGATTTCCGGAAAGACTATCGCTAATCAAAGCCTAAATTGGCGGAGTCTTAGAACGATGGCAGTGCCTAGTAGAGCGCGGGTATATGCCGATGTCAATTCACAGCGTCCCCGAGAATATTGGGATTATGAAAGTTACGTCGTGGACTGGGGTAACCAAGAAGACTACCAGTTGGTGCGTAAGCTTGGGCGTGGAAAGTATAGTGAAGTATTTGAGGCAATAAATATCACAAATAATGAGAAGTGTGTAGTTAAAATATTGAAGGTGAGTCACATTACTTGTAAATCTTTTAGATAATGATGAACATGTAAACCACTTTGTTTACATAGTAGTGTGTACTGTAATTGATACAGCTAATATGATATAGGGTTTTTTTATATATTTCAGCCTGTTAAAAAGAAGAAGATTAAAAGAGAAATAAAGATATTAGAAAATTTAAGAGGAGGCACAAATATAATTACTTTACAAGCTGTAGTCAAAGACCCTGTTTCACGTACTCCAGCACTTATTTTTGAACATGTGAACAATACTGATTTTAAACAACTGTACCAGACTTTGTCAGATTATGATATAAGGTAATTTTCACATTAATTGAATTATATTTGGCTTTCAAATATGATCAAAATCTATACATAACTATTTGATCTGTTTTCAGATATTATTTGTATGAACTGCTGAAGGCATTAGATTACTGCCACAGTATGGGCATTATGCATAGGGATGTGAAACCTCACAATGTGATGATTGATCATGATCACAGAAAGTTACGTCTTATTGACTGGGGGCTAGCTGAGTTCTACCATCCAGGACAAGATTATAATGTTCGTGTTGCTTCTAGATATTTTAAGGTAAGATTGATAGACTAAAATATTGACCGGTTAACACATGTACAACACATCCAGAAAAGTATTGCTTACTTTTAAGTCAATTTTTGATTGTTATTTATATGCGGAGGCTTTGGGGGGCTCCATACAGCTGTGGGTGGTATGGAGTATTACAGGTACTTATATTTCTGGGTTTTCCAGCAGTCCCAAATTATAGTATTGTACCTGATATATTGCAAATCTATTGCCCCATTATATGTTGTCCATAATGTAAGCTGGTAAATAACGGGTGTCATACCCCCTCAGCCTGAGATAAAAGGTGTGATGCTTATGTACGTCTTGTTTATGTTGATAGTATAATTAAAATGCTATTATGTTTGTCATATATTACTTAAATAATACAAATCTCAACTCAAAACAATTACTTTTACACTTATTTGACGTTTCAGGGTCCAGAGCTCTTGGTGGATTACCAAATGTATGATTATTCATTGGATATGTGGTCGTTAGGGTGTATGTTAGCATCCATGATCTTCCGTAAAGAACCATTTTTCCATGGTCATGACAATTATGATCAACTTGTCCGTATTGCTAAAGTGCTGGGCACTGAAGAGCTGTTTGAATATTTGGATAAATATCATATAGAATTGGATCCCCGATTTAATGATATTCTTGGAAGGTATGTTTTCAGTTTTGTTTTATAGGAAATCTCATTTTTTTATAAATAATGTAATAATTATATTTTTTTTTTCAAAGGCATTCTCGTAAACGGTGGGAGCGGTTCGTGCATTCTGAAAATCAACATTTGGTATCACCTGAAGCATTAGATTTCTTAGATCGTCTTCTACGTTATGACCACTACGAGAGATATACCGCTCGTGAAGCAATGGATCATCCATACTTCTGTAAGTTACCAAACATGTTCTATTCTACAACTCTAGACATGTGATGTTCAACAAATATTCAATTAAGGGAATTTGTTATTACACTTTTCAAGCAGTAGATACATTTTATCATACATATTTAATAGACAAACAAATGTAAATAACAATTTTGTAATAATAACCAAAAGCATCGATCTTGCCTGTTGTGTTAAAAATTGTAACAGTTTCTGTAAACAATTAATTGAAATACTATAAATAGTAATCTAACAACATTATTTTAATTTTGCTCTAGTTAGTTAAATTCATACAGTATAATGTATGAATTTGACTAACTAGAGCAAAATATTTTTTTTACAACACATCCATCCATATATCCGTCCATATTTGCCTGGTACCAAAAAAAGGAGCAATAGACAACAAGCACACAAACAAGTTTTGTGAATATCATTGAACAACAAATGCAATTATATTTTATAACATGAAGTAGTGAGCTATTTAGTAAGAAACAAAAAAATTACTAAGATACTTTTCGACATATTGTTAGTATTTTTATCAAAATATTAAAATTACTAACATTACACAGTTTACATGACTGGAATGCCTTTCAGAATACTTTGTTTTTGAATATGGTTTATATAACAAATCAATTGTAATTACATTTTTATTATTTTTATTTTTTAACATCACATTTTTAGAGAAGTAATAATATTTTACATTAACTTAGACTACAAAATTATTAAATCTTTAGTCTTTTCCTTATAGTCACTGTAATTAATGTTCATAAAATACAGCTTCATTAAAACTTTCAGATCCTATTGTGAAGGAGCAGGGACGAATGGTTTCCTCCAGTTCTCCAACTCCAAATGCATTGCAAGGACCAATAAATACTCCAGAATAATTGTAAAAAGAGATGCTATTGCTCTTTATGTATTGATATGATATACTTGTACAAGATTCCGGAGGAGAGACACTGTAAAATAACACCAAAAAGAGGCCACTGATGGTGTAAATACATACACAAGGGCAGTGAAAGACCCATCAATTCTGTTCAATGAATATGCATCTAATTCCAATGCTTGATAATGGAATAATTTGGAAAGACAATATAATTTAGTGTTTAATAATTAGTAAATCTGGTTTATTAATTGTTTTTAAAGTGTTTTATCTCTGGTATAAACTGCTGACATACATTTGTGAAAGTGTTCGTGTACTCAAACTGAGTAGGTATTTCATGGTGGAAGAAGGATTCAAATTTTTTAAGTAAATTCTGAAACACCCATTTTTTTTATATGAAATTCAATAGTTCATTAATGAGATAAAGAAAAATGCATCGATTTTCATTGCACTTGATCTTCTGCATTTATTAACCTATGGTATTTTGTAATTACTTGTATAATATATTGGTAACACCTGCATACCATTTGCAAATACTGGTTAGCAGCTTTTCGTTGGTATTTTACCTATTAAAATTTTGTATTTATGTAATAGAAGTAAAATGTAGATATGTGTGATATAAATACAAAATTTTAACATTATTAATTAATCGTTTTCTTTTATTACGTATTTTATAAAAGAAACCAACTAATTCTAACATAATTAAATATTGTCGGATTTAAACATTGTTTTCTATTAGTATATTTTAATAAATTATGTTAGCTGTCCTCGTGCATATTATCATAGCTAAAATCAAATCATATCTTCAATTGGAAGGTGAGCCTCGTGGAGTATAATTTATTTTTAGTGTGATAACTTAAAGTTGTTGCATAAAATTTTCTGAATAAACAATACTAACTTTGCCTGGAAATGTTTTGAATTATTTATACTTAAAAGTAATAAGTATGTACTAAAATTGCCACATAGTTTCAGATAATGGATTCCTGGAAGGATCTCATTTATAAACTATTGTTTTTTACGCTTGACAATTGTCATGTTACAACAAATATATTAATTTTTCTGTACTAATTTGAGCTACTCTAAAATCTGTATTTGAGAACACTGGCTATTGTTATAAAACCAAAATTCTAATTGTTTCTTACCAAATTATGTTTTCAGGTTCAGGCTTACCTTAACTTAGCTCGTAGTTTAATTTCTATAATCTCGTTTTTATGCTAGGCCTGAGATTTCATCATTTCAAAGCATTAAGAGTTCTTTCTGTACTTTCTAAATTGATTTTGGATAGTAAAGTAGCCGAGGTTAATACATACAATGCCGAATTTAATTTCATATAATTATTTATCGGTATTTTATTCGGTTTTGCTTCGTCTTGTTTAGTGGCGTGACGGAACTTTTGGTCTCTTGAATTGTTAAGAGGTTGGTGATTTCGTATTTGAGTCGCATAGATGGCGGTGTACATGTTATTTCATGAAGACAATGCCACGCCCTTATTCTGGCAGAGGATTTATAACATTCTTTGTTATATTTTCTTATTTATTTCTATGTGTAGATAGAGATTGGGAAATTATGAAGATAAACATTAGACGCGTCAATGTATATACGACCATCAGTATAATAAAAGTATACACAGTACAAGCATTATTTATTTTTATTCAGCACATGACAGTATGTTTTATTTACAAAATTCGTAAATGTGGTGGTAAAGTAGATTGTTTCATTTCTGAATGGATCCTACTGCAGCCGTAACAAAGGTACCTGTGAACTAATGGAAACACTGCGGTGTGCGTGTCATTCTCAAATATATTAGATAATTCAGTATTTGAACTACTATTTCCAGAGGAAACAGTTCTTGATACGCTGGTCGCTTCTAGAGCAGAAAGTTTTGGATTAACGTCGTTAAAATCGCTCTGAAACAAAAAATTATATCAGAAGTCATATTATAAAGAACCAGTAACAAAATCACTGATTAGTCCTAATGAAGACTTAGTCATTGATATCAATTGAGCCTATTAAAGTGAGTGATATGAGTTTACATAGAATTGCTAAAATACACTCACAGGCACAATTAACCGCCCCCCACCTTGTATTTCTTTTAATTTTCAGTAGTCTGAAAATTTTGACCACATTTGATGGAAGTTATGTTAAAAGCAGCCATTAAGGATAAATAAAATCACAAAAGTCTTTAAACAAAACCGTTAAATAAAAAAAAATATGCCAAAAATCGATTTTGCAAAAAATTTGCATGAAAATGTGATGACTTGAATTTTGAAAAAAATCGTCAGCTTTCTTTTTATTTAAATTTTAATAATGAGTATTACTACCTCGGGCTCTGATGACTTCTTGCAGTCGGTTTGGCAATCCATCTACGAGGTCTTGAATATCCGACTGAAGGATATTATGCCACTCCTCTATCGCAGCCGTCTTGAGCTCTTGTAAGGTCGCAGGGGCTGATATTCTTGCTCGAATAAGTCTTTTTAGGTTTTCCCAAATGTGATTAATTGGGTTAAGATCGGGACTGCGTGACAGCCATGGCAAAACTTGAATCCCGACCTCATCGAGGTATCGAGTGACTGATCTTGCGGTATGGCATCGAGCATTGTCGTGCATTAATTTAAAGTTTTCACCAATAAATGATGCGAAAGGTATGACGTGGTCTTGTAAGACTTCCTCCACGTATCTTTGAGCAGTCACACTGCCTCTATCAAAAACCACTAGATCGGTACGAGCCTCGTAAGAGATACCTCCCCAAACCATTATGGATCCTCCCTGATAACCCACGGTTTCGATTATTGCACATGGAGCAAACCGTTCATTTTGGCGCCTATAAACATGCAAAAGCGATTTCTTAGCACGTTACTGACAACAAAGCGGTCATCCAGAGCCGAGGTGCACCGATGTCGGCCTTGACCTGGCCTTCTCGTGTATGAACCAGTCTCCCGAAAGCGTCTGATGGCATCCCGCACTGTAGTTCGAAGTACACCAAGCGTACGAGCGATGCGACGTTGGCTATACCCAGCGTCAGCTAAAGTCACTGCCCTAGCAGCACCAGTTGCATCCAGTGGCATTTTTTCAGTCACAAACAAAAATCGTACACTAAAAACTCAAATTAAACAATGTTCGTATACGATAGCAGACAAGAACAAGAAATGTAATCAATGTAACGTTACTGCAACAATGTCAAACAGAGACTAAATTCTAAAAACGCTTCGGCGATACAAGTTTAAGGGTCGAAATAAGGGTTTTTAAGTGTTTAGTTTATTGCTAAAGTACCCACTTAACTAAAAACAAAACAGTAGATAAGCAACAGTTAACATAAACAAACAGGGTGACGAAAAATATAGGTGGGCGGTTAATTGTGCCTGTGAGTGTATATTAAAATTTGCCAAGTGTTTTTATATATTTTTTATAGCTCGTGTGCACTACTTTAAGTGATAGCAGCTATGCTGTTCCAGAATATTATTGTAAATAAATTAATGAATCAATAACATGGTTAGTACTGTAATAAGAAAGTGTACTTTCATACTACAGTACACCCAGTGTAATATGAAAGTTAACTTGCATATTACAGTCTTATGTTATTGTATAGTAAAAACAATATTAATGATATCCTGATTTACCTCACAAATTAAGCATTTTCCTGGGGTTCTATCTGCACACACACCAATTTTGTCTGCTGTTTTACAGACCGTTGATATTGTAGATTGAAAATTTTCTTGAAGATCACAAACAAAAGAAGCAATTACCGATTGTAGACTATTGGTATTATTTACACCACTGTCAAAAATGGAATGTAACTGCTTTATTTTAACATAGTAATCTAATTCTTCTTTACTGATGTCTCTCATGGGCCTTATTATTTTCACTTTTTCATCACGATTATCGGAGAGACCCTGTAAACAAACCAGAATAGCATTGTTATAAAGTTACAGTTCTATTTCGTTCATGTGATTATAAACTGACACCAGGAGGTACCATTTGTACCTCCTCAGGGATATAAAGGGCATACTGAAACACATAGGTACATTAAAAATACATTTTCTCTTTGTGTTATAGCAAGGTCTGATCATCAACACTAATTTGAATTTCCTGTGTATTTTGTACGGGTAGGCAGAGGCGTATTTGAGGACCGCATTTTGTTGATTATAATTTAGTCGCATTTACGTAATAGGGGACGAGCTTACTGCCGTTAACTGTGCGCTTTTGGGAATTAGTTGAAAAAATGTATTGTAAAATGAGTATTTTGACAGGAAAAAAATTTGGATCATATCCACAAAAATATTTGTAATATATTTTATTATGTACAATTTAATTTTATTTTACAAAACTTTTTTTTAATTTTATAACAGGCAAATAACCATAATATTCGTAGTAGTTTATATCCTTGTTGGCAAGGGTTAACCTTCATGTGGCACAAGTGACAACATTTGTGATGTATATCAGTCATATGCTTGTTTGCAAACTTAGTTGAATAAAAAAGTAATATACTATTTACTACCTACTTTATAATCAAAGTACCTGTTTTTTAACTATATTTAAACTTCCTCATACAGTAGAATACAATGAACTTCAATCAATTAGAATTACATGCTTGGCTTAAAATTAAATTGGACCCACAGTCCGCCTCATTATTCATGTATTCTCAAAAAGAGAACTTTTTAACTGACCACTTCTGTGTTCAATTGTTATTTCTTACTGTTCAAGTTCAAATAAATTAACTTTTTAAAAAGGTATAAAACCAAGTTCCATGTGTCACTGTATTCTTTATTCTTTTATTTTCATCTCCAACAGGTGGAATATTGTCTTCAAATTTAAATGTGTACACCCCTGAGTACAAAAATTTATTAAAAAAGAACACATTTACTGTTACCACTTCAATGTGGAAGATATTATACATAAATACATATATTGACTCTAATTGGAAACATAATGAAGTATGTTATGAAATAATGGGTAAATAGTTATATATTAAGACAAAATCTTTACTTTTGCTTTATGATGATCCTACCTACAGAATTAATTACTAGACAAGAGCAACTGAAGTTTATTGAATTGGTTGGTTCATTTCTGTAATGTAAATATAAGTGTTTGTCTTAAGCAAATAGATCTTACAATATCATTTTGAACTTGTGATCCTCTACCAACCGCAAGATTGCACAACAGCTTTATTGCCAAAGTATTTGAAGTCTCTGCTGTAAAAACAGCACTACATTGCAATAATTTTGCATATTTAAGGAACAAGCTTCGTTTTACTTTCAAAAGAAAATCATTTATTGCTGTGGGTGGCATGTTATTAAGCATGCTCTGGAATTTATTTGCCATTTCATAATTAACATCTGGTACCAAGTTTTTTTCTGGCAACTGACAACTTTTGTTTAGATACTGTGAATGGTGTACCATGTATACATCAAAGTTGTTTTTTTTACATTGATCTAATACAAAATCTGTTGTAACTTGACTTTCAACATCTGAAAATAAAAAGTTTGGATTATTCATTAGACACTTAATAACATGTTCATTGATCATATAGTTCATGATTCAGTAAGCTTTAAGGAATTCATAAATAATGCAAAATTTAAACTTTACTAATAAAGGCTAAGGAATGCCATAAACTTGATATCAATATTGAAAGAGAATTTAAATAAATACATTTTTAGGAGGATAAGAAGGAAGGAAAAACCAATAGTATCATTGGCAATAAAATTAATTCAGACGACTTACCAAATATATGTAAGAAAAAAGGCACTATCCGCAGTTTCTTAGTACTGTCTAAAGATACACCACTTTGTACTAAATCTAATAAAACTGAGGAGCTTACACCTCCTGACAAACAGATCAAAACATTTTCATTTGGTGACAGTATTTTGTGTTTACCTAAACATGCACGAAATTTATGATTGGTACTGGTCATAAAGCAATCATCACAGTAAAAATCTTTCTGTCTTAATACTACAGTTTTAGGGGAATCACACTTTTTGCACCTCATACTAATGAAATTACTGATCGAATTTCAATTTGTTCAAATATCGTTTCTAAGAAATTTAATTGATGTATATGGAAGCACAATATTATATTAAACCTGAACCAATTCAATGCACAGAATCTTCAATGAGTCCAAAATACAGATAATACACTATGTTCTAAAATAACCTATATTATCTTACGGTATTACTTAAATGAAGTTAGAGTTCGATAGTTGACTAGAAAATACAGTAAGTACACATTTATGCATACTCCTAGTATAGCACAGAACACTTAGGTATATGGAGTGCCAGTAAGAGAAACCAAAGAGATATCACTACGTTTTACTACAAACGAATGAACAGAGCTGTCAGTACCGCCAAACTTATTTTATACCGCCATCTATCTGAAATTGTACAAAATCGAATGTCATCATTACATAAACCAACATAATTTTAAAAAAATAGTGTATTACAAATATTATTATTACTTTTTTATCATTTTGACGTACCTTTTATAGAAAATAACTATTATTATATTTATTGATTATATAACTTACAAACGATCAACCTTAAGGAAAAGTGTTTTAATTTTGGCGGCAAAATTTGACTCTGAAAAAACATAAATCATGCCGATTTTAATAAAAACTAAATTCTTAGCTACATTAGATTTTGCAAAAAAAAAAATTTTCAACATATTTTTTATTGTAAATATGTTAGCGTCCCTCATTTTTCAGTTTTAAATTTCTATACGCATAGGTCTTAGTTTTATTCATTTGCCTCTAAAACACTCGGAAATAAATTTTTATTTTATTTCCACTACGATAACCCATGCCGACTTGCATCAAATCATGTTCATACAGTAGTGGTGCGTATTCGTGGTATTTGTCATTTGTTCTCAATTATATTCGCGATTAAAACGTATTGTTTTACATTTAAAAGATGGCAGTGGAATTAAGAAGCAATAAAAAAACTAGTAGTAATTTTTTTAATATAGGTCAAGACATAGAAAATTAACTGACGAGAAAAAGATATTAGCAAATGTGTTTCGGAGGTTTATCGTCATCTCTTACTACGCAAGATGCTACAACCGCAAGGACATCCCGATCAAATACCAGCAAAAAGAGGAAGGAAATACTTTATCACGCCTAAGTTGGTTGCAGCTTTAGATAGATGTCAATTAAGCATAAGGGATTCTGTCTATATACTTCAGGCTGTAGTAGAAGTACTAGATCTCAGCTGTGATGATTTTCCGATAAACAAATCGTCCAATCAACGCATTCGCACACAGTCGGAAAGATAGTGGGGAATCAATAAAATAAAATAAAATTTTCAGAATAATATGCCTGGAATGGTGAACGTTCACTGGGATGGGAAATTATTACCTGAACTTGACGTGAGAAGTTCTAAAGAAGAATGCCTGCCAATTCTAATTACATGGAGAACGAACTGGAGAGCAGGGTCAAGCTAAAGCTGTGTTGAACGCACTTTCTGACTGGAACCTCGATGACAAATGTGCTATATATAAATAATGTGCTGTGACACAACTGCGTCTAATACAGAGCGATTGAAAGGAGCTTGTGTACTTTTGGAACAAAAACTAGACAGGAATTACTACTCTTTGCTTGCCGCCATTTCTTTTACGAGCTGGCTTAAAAAGTTTAGAGACAATTGGAAAACTTTGAATCCTGCTGCCATTGAAACACACCGATATCGTCACATGATATTTTTGTAATACAACATAAGAAGATTTGTTGACATTTTATAAACAAGAACTGCAAAAAACCATTGTACGTGACGATTATCGAGAAGTGATTGAACTATCTTTTATTTTCTTAGGAGGAGACAGTGAAAAAAATAATTAAAATTAGACCTCCTGGAGCGATGCATCAAGCAAGGTGGATGTCCAAAGTTATTTACTCTTTAAAGATATGGTTGTTGCAATCCCAGTTAAAAATTAGCGCCAAGGATAAACGAGCACTTCAAGACGTCTGTTTATTCATTACGGTTATATATGTATGTGAAACCATGGCTTGGATGTAGTGTGGCGGTAAAGGCACCAAATCAAGATTTGTGCTTTTTGAAGAGGCTTAAAGAACATAAAACTGTTGACAAATTGATCTCCAAAGCAGCCCTGAGGAACTTTAGTCAACATCTTTAGTACTTATCAGAAGAAATTGGCGCTGAACAAACCAAGACGAACTTTGTAGTAACCTTACTAAGAGGGAGTTTGTATGATTCTGGGAAGAGATATGTTTGATTATTTGTATGGTAAGTAGGAATACAATACATAGTACTATTTTATACTGTTTTCAAAAAATTGATAATAATACTTCATTATTTTTGGCTTGCACAACCAGTCTGTTGAACAAATTGACGCTTGCCGTATTTCCGGAACTTTAAACCTTCAACAAAAGAGCGTACTCTTAAAAGACCGTCTACGCACTTGTGACTCTTGAATTGCGGGTGTCCATGGGCGGCGGTAGTCACTTACCATCAGGTGTCCCGTCTGCTCGTTTGCCCTCATCACATAAAAAAACAAAGAATGACAATAAATAATTATAAACAATTCTAAGTGTCTATTCTGTGTAATTAACACAATTCACAATAGTCTATTCTACATTTTTGTAACGTTTAAAAATTATTGTATAGATTCAATAGTCAACTGGTATTTTTATTTCCACAAAAGCAGAAACATAGAAACTTCAAAATTAAATGTGCGCTGCATAGTGACTGACCTTAATGACCAATGTTTTTTGATATCAGCATGTCTAATCGGCGCTTGCGTACACGTACTTACATAATTTGGCTCATCGCTCTCGCGGTTTCGATATAAATTTAACGGTTTTTTTTATAGTGGATCACTAAAAGGGTTAACAAATATTGTATTGTATGTGTACCAACTCCAGTGAAAAAAACCCCCTTTTTTTTTTCATTTAACTTTATTATTTTATCATGGGAGAGCCATGCTTAGGCACGAAATGGCCGGCTCGACCAGTGTACTACGGCCTCACAGAAAACCGTTGTGAAGCAACGATTGCGTTGCATTTCCCCAAAATTAGGTTTCCGGAGATCCTCTCCCCCTTTCCACTTTCTTCTCCCCTCACCCCCCCCTCTTCTCTTTTTTATCTCCTCATCCTCCGTCTTCTAATTCCATCTCCTCGTCCCACCTCCCCTATTTTGAATTCATTATTAAACACCGAAGTTATGACTACTAATGTAAAGTAATTATGAAAGTTTACAGTTGTGAGCGCCGGCAGGCAAAAAATTATTCGACTAATATATACCAAATCTATTGTTCCAGACTAGCTTGAAATCAAATAGCAAAAAAGGCAAAAATAAGGATTTTTTAAAATGTTTATCTTAAAGATAAAAAATAATAATATGCGTTTCCACCATTGACACGAATCACATAATTACTGCGATTGGTATGCTTAAGTTCATCAAAGTCACTAAGGAAAGGTCACCCACGATCTTTCTAACAAATCAAAAAGTTGTCTTGCGGTATGCATGGCAACCATACTTGGCAGTGCTCTTCTTTGGACCATATCCCATGCGTGCTCAATTGGCTTTAGGTCTGGCAATTGACGCAGGCCACGGCAGAACGTTGATGTGAGCATCGCCAAGAGTGCGTGTATGACTCTAGCCGTGTGTGGACACGTGCACTGTGTGCATTAGTCGAAACGAATCACCCATACGGCTTCGTAAAGGGATGATTACGTCTGAAACAATCCTCTCCGCTTAAATATTATCATTAATATTTAATCAGTGTGTGGAAAGTGGTGTATTTCCTGATCTTATGAAATGTAGTAAAATCATTGAATTGTATAAATCTGGTACTACCTCAGACCAATTTCAGTACTATAAAGTAAAATTAATATATATATATATAATTATATATAATGCACAGGTTATGATCAAATGCAGTTTCTTTCGTAATAATAATTTATTACATAAAAATCAATTCGGTTTACAAGGGGTCGCTCCACAACTGATGCCTGGGAGGATTCTAACGATTCCCTTTTGTGTTGTTCATGAAACTCTAATTAGAAAATTATATCACTACGGTATGTATTAGAAACACGCCGCTTTCTTACTTCTTATCTAAGTAATAGGATTCAGAAAATCGATAGTAAATGTAAACTACCTCATTATCTTTTAGCAAAACGATACAAGTGTTTTATTGTGAATAGTATATGTTATACACGAAATACTGTAATATCTATCTGGTAATTTAAAAGACTGGCCATGAGTTTGTTCGCCCGATTTCTTCTCATAAGACTCAACCATTTGGAAACGGACGGTTATAGATGACGGCGGCTGAAGCCGAAGCTTTAATGACCCTAATTTTTTTTTATATTTACTTAACGAAATTATTAAAATTGACTGTAACTGCTTAAAAATAATATAATTTTCTAATAATAACAATAATATTACTATTATTTATATTTATTTAGCTGACTGGCAGGAAAAATGTGTGATGAGCACGATCATGTTGTGTCTGGGTGCAATTTAACTATTATATGTATGTATTTAGAAATACATACAAATAATAGCAGTCTGGTTACCGTAGTAAGTAGTAAGCTCTGCTTAGTTTTGGATCAGACGGCCGTATGTGAGATGTGTGGAGTATTTATTAAAATCAGTCTCAGCTTTTACAATTAGCGTAAAACTAGACTAGCTACTCTTTAATGTTTTTTAAACTTTGGTAAATTAAATGTACCTACATGTTTCATAATTTGAGGGGAGCATACTGCGATTGGAAGAAGATAGCATAACTTCCATAAATAAAAAACACGTGCTTTACCTACTGCGTGGCAGTCTGACGGTCTCCCAACTGCCCGCCTTCGAGGGTGATGAGGGATGAGGATATGCGCGGATGGGAAAGAGAGGGAGATGAGGAGGGGGGAGAAGGGGTGGGAGGTCAGGGGACAGGAATAAGGAAAAGGGGAAGTTGGGCCTCCAACTCCAACACTAAACACAATAAGCACTGCAGTAGATGTGCGAGATCGTGTACAAGTTTTTTTATTTGATTTTGTTATGGGGCATGCGCCGGCAAAACGCTCTGCCCCTCGTGCATCACCACTGCCATCGCGCTCGTCGTACAATTTCAGTGTCAGCTAGAAACCTTCGGATTCGGCCGGACACTAATAATACTCTCCTCATCACTAATTTATTTACATCGATATGCGATGGTTGCTTAGGTTTGCAAGTATTCCGTTTTAAGTGCGAGCAGGGTAAGTGATAATAAACCGCTGGAATATCATGGACCAACTATGTATGCATTACTAGTTGTGTCATAAGGGATATTTTTTTAAATCATTTCCATAGGCACAACCCAACATTTTTTAATTAATATTAGTTCGTAGATACATAATTAATTAAAATCAAACTCACTATGCGTAGAATTCGGTTCTGGCACTCGCCGTACTGTACTAAACGAGTAAAAATATTCTTATGCCAAGGTACCAAATTTCTTAATTGACTAAAATATCCTGGACACTTAAGACAAGCCTTTTTCACACCTGCACTTTTCTTTTAAAAGAATACTAGCAACATGGGTGACACATTACTAGTATCCTTGTAACCCATTCAGATCAGCTAAATGCTAATGTTAATAGTGGGTTTACGACGGTAGTACACTGAGATGGGTTCGAACCAGCAACTGCTTGGCCACGAGTCTGACGCCTTAGCCATTACACTACAACCGATTAAATTATGTATTTACACTCTAACTAATGACCCTTAGTACCAAGCACTGTTTGTTAGGCCATAAAGGTTAGCGTTTCTGAGCATGCATTAGTCGCTATGTGTTTAATTAGCATTTCTTTATTTATATCATATATTATAAGCAAGGTGCAAAATATAGTATATATTTTAAATATATACTGAGTAAACTAGTGTGATAGATATAGTGTAGTGTGATAAATATAAATATAAACACAACTCCAAAAAAGGCACATTTATTGCTATCTTCTATTGTTATATTATTGAAGTCTCATTACACTTTGTTAAAAGCGGCAATATCCACACTTTGTACCTGAAAAATAATAACTTTATCACATATCTGAGTCGTTATTTTATTATAATATTAGATAAATAAAAATAAGTATGTTCATTTTTTAAATAAAAAGGATATTAATACATTTGGATCCAAAACTTCAACATATTGACAAAGAAAAATAATGATGTAATGAAAACTTATAAAACTAAAACGGAGAGCGATTTAGAGAATTGTAATAATAATAATTCTCGGACACTTGCGCTACTTCGCCCGTAGGTGTTTCGAGTGAGTGCACTATACACACAATACAAATTTTTCAAGTTAAAATTAGATTCAATAACAAACAATCCATTTCTTACCTTAATAACCTATACTTAATAGATTTTACCAAATTATAATTAAATAAATTATCTCTGGAAAATAATGGAATTCATATAATTCAACTGAATATTCGAACGCTCCGAAAGCATTTTAAATAATAAGAAGTCCTATTGCTAGAAGCTAATAAATATGGAATAGCTATTATTATATTGAGTTAAATAAAGATTTAAAAAATCTCATAATAAATATATTGGGAAACGAAACACCCATAGTCATTAAATAAAATAAAAGAGGAGGAGGAATTTTGGACCACGCATGGGTATAGCACGGAGTATCAGTGGCACGGCCTATGTGCTAGAGTCGTATATACAGGATCGTCACGCGGTTGGCTTGTTGGTGGATTTTGAACGGCACAAATGTAAACAAAACCAGCAACAACATTGTGCGGGAAGTTCTAAAGTCCTTAAACAAAAAACTTTATAACTATTATATGTTACAGTTATCGATAAAGACAAGTGTCCTCTGCTGTTAGGTTTATCAATATATATAATATAATAGTCACTGTTTTCAATGCAATATATTATGACAATATTATGGTGCCGAAACATAATAAACGTGATTCGAAATTCGTTTTTTTGGTAAATCGTGTAAAAGAAACTATAGAAAAAAAAAACATTTGGACTCGGACTCGGACATCTGGGGTCTTCTGGTTCATGGACCGTCTTTTTTTAAACCTAGCCTAATCGATTTATTGCCCCCGAAACCGTTTCCGAGATTCAGATTATATATTTGTACAATAAATGATCGTTTAAAGGTATTAGATATAATATGTTAAATGCAGAGATTATTTATTTAGAATGTGGAAACAGTCGCCTAAAGATATGAATAAACGACTAGAGTACCTAGTGTACTCTAGTCGTTTATTCGGTTAGGGAGGGGGGCTTGTTTAGGAATAAAGTAAATAGATTATGAATGAATGAGAATCAAAAATTAAAGTTAACCGGTGATTGACTACAAAAAGTAGGGGTAAATATAACTTCGTGTCTGGGAGGTAAAACAAATCTATATGATGTAAGATTACGATATCTGGGTAAGCAAGAAGATACGCATACTATTTGCACCAATTTCGCCAAAACATTTACAAGGGAAAGAAAATCCTTAAACATTTTTACGTTAACCGTAACGTAGTAGAACTATGCTTAGGCACGAAGTGGTCGGCGCGATACCACGGCCTTACAGAAAACAGGTTGTGAAGCTTGCGTTGCATTTCCTCGAAATTAGTGAGGTTTCCGGAGGCAAAACTCCCCCTCTCCTTTTTCCTCTGCCCTGACCCCCCTTCACTTGTCCATCTCCTCATCTCCATCTCTTTCCCCTCTCCGCATACCCTCATGCCTCTCAAAGGTGCGCAGCGCACTTACGACTCTCGAGTTACTAGTGTCAATGGACGGCGCTTGTCACTTACCATCAGGTGACCCGTCTGTTCGTCTGTCCCCTTATAATATAAAAAAAAACATAACTGTAATGTCAGTACAGTCAGTCATTAGTATTTCGTTAACATGTCTATATAACTGTGTATCCGGAGAAGTTGAAGTATTCAATTATAAGACCTATATACGTAACGTACGTACGTCTGGAAGCCCCCAGCCACATATGTGAGCTATAGACCTATTGCAATATTCCCAGTGATAGGATAAATTGTTGGTCAAGTAAATATATATATATATATAGCTATAAATATAGCAATAATTAAATATATATAGCTACGTAGTGGCAGTACATAGTTAATTTGGTGGTTGTGATTATTTCACTTTATTTCAATGACTATCTAGAACTAGGTTATGGCCTGTATATATGCATGTGTGTATGTGTCTAATATAATTGTTTAGTTTTGTTGTACAATATTGTACTTATTACATAATACTGCCTCCTTGCGGATGTCATGTTGTGTAAGACGTTATGACAGATTGCTTTTTGTTTACGTTTTATAGCGTCCAGTTGAGAAACTGATTTATATTTCTTAAGAAAAGCTTCTAGTACAAAAACCATGAGTATAATTAATTAGTCAAATATCTCAATGGTTTTAAGTTATTACTTTAAGTATAGCTATAAGTATGTTTATCAGCTGTCTGGTTAGCTCTGTTTAGTTAAGGACATATCTGCCATGTTGGAGATGTCTGAAGGTATTTTTATTATTCAGAGAAGCATAATATGCACACTTCTATGTAGAAAGAGTCATGGAGAAAAGGTGCTTTTAAACATCTGTATATAAAACTAACTCATGAATTTTATTATAAACATTACTAATTCAGTTTCATGAGGTGTAAACTTACAAAAGATGGTAAGTTTTCAGATTTAATAAACTTATAAACCTTTGTATTAACTCTTATGAACTTGCTCCAGCTCTTAGACCCTCTTAATCCAATCCTCATGTTAACTGACAAAAGATGACCCATTTATAAACTGCCTCCCTTCTAAATTTCAGGCCTCTTGTACAAAAAGCCAAAAAGTTTTAATTTGTGGAAGCCCTCAAATCCCTAAAATCAAACACTGTCACAAAATCTATTCCAAACTTACCTGTCTCACTACAAGGACTTTATTTCTAGATGCCTTAGTACCCTAAATCTGCCTTGTCACATCTGTTCTTAGCTGATGTCTTTTACTCATAAATTGGTAGGTAGTTTTAAAGATTTCGTAATAAGTAGATAATGGAGTGACTATCTTTTTATACTTACAAAGTCTTCAAGTTTCTCAAGTTCTTCAGTTAACCAATCTACTGAAACTTTGTCATCCTCAACAACGCAAGAAATCTGTAGTTTGTGGATTCCATAGGCTAATGGTACAAGTTTAGCAGCACCCCAGAGAAGACCTTCAGTATTTATTTCTCTGACTGCTTTTTCCATAGCTACCATATCAGTTTCGTCATCCCATGGTTTTACATCCAATATAATATTTGATTTGGCAATCAGAACAGGTTCTGGAAACAAAACAGGATGATATTAATCGACTTTGTTGCTTTATAAAATAAAATGAATTGAATACTTTTGTACATAATTATAGTATATGTATATCAATATTACAGAAAAAACTTTTTAACTTTTATGAGGTCAATAAGAAAATAAAATTTAAATATACTGACTTCTTTAAAATTTGTTTATAACTCACTTTTAGCTTTTTTGGCATTATATGCAGCAAGACGTTCTTCTCTAATTCTTGCCGCTTCCGCACTCTCCTCTTCATCATCAGAACCAAAGAGGTCTACACCATCATCATCATCATCATCTTGGGGTTTAGCAGGTGCCAAATTAGATGTAGCCTAAAAAACAAACATAACAATGAAGTTGTATTTAAAACATAAACTTTGAATATGATGTAAGCATTACTTACCTGAGGAGTTACAGTTTTGCCACCACTACCTGTAGATTCTAATGTCTCTACTCTTGCTTGAAGGCTTATAACCAAGTTGCGGAGATCATCTATAGCTTTCTTAAGATCGTTTTTCTCTTTTTCCAAACTTTTGATTTTAGTGGTAAGCTCTGTGTTAGGTACTCCTGCTAGCGTAGCAACACTATCCATCTGTAATGTAGGTATGAATGAATGAAGTTTAAAGAAAAAGATTATGCTAATTAATAAATTGTATTTCATATTAAGAAGCAGGAATTGTAAATATTACTAATGAGTAAATGATTGATTTAAAAAACAACACAATTCATTTAAAAAACAACCATAAAGTAGTCTCCCAGCAACTTTTTGTGTGAACAATAATTAATCTAGGATACAATTTACTCACACATTCTAAAGAATCTTTGATATGTTGTCTAGCCTTAGCAACTTCACTGGCCAAAGAAGTGCGAGCTACTGAAAGTGGAGTACCATGAACCTACAAAGTTTTAACATAGTAATCACTTGTACAAACTTTATCAAAGTTGGAAGGATATGTATAATCATAATTATTTATATTTATATCATAAAAGTGTTATTCCAACCTTGGACAATGATTCATAGTGATTCCGTTCTGCATCATTATAAATGTTCTTGTCCAACCATATTTTCTCATGTACTAGGGCAGACATTCTGAAATGTTAATGATTGAATTAATTTTAATGGAACTGAATGAATGGTGAAGTTTACAAGTTATAAGTTATCATAAACAATTGCAGTTATAATAATTATCAGCGTTGTTTGAACAAAAAGGAGGAAAACTGTTTGAATTAGACTGTGATTTATTACAAAAGCGAATGGGAGACAAGGCGGCAGATTAAACTTTCAAATTTAGATTAGGTTTGAGGTTATAATTCGAATAACGTCATGTAATATTATTCAACGTCTAAGAACTTACGCTTCAGTACAAAATATATTAAAGAAAAGTGTAACAAATTAATTTTATGATAAAATAAATAATTACTTGAAATCCAAACTTATCAACAGAATAGTAAACTGCACTCGTCGGCTTTATAGTGGGTAAGAACAGTAAAAGACAAAAGTAAGCGGGACAGCCGCTTCCATTCCTACCAATCAGAGATTAGCGTTCAGTTCCACGACGACATTTCTCACATTTCTATATTTCTGACCACGTTGATGTATGAATTTATTTTTCGCTATGGTAAGTAAGTATGTATTTTGTTTTACTACCTCAAACCTTCTACCATGAGAAAAATCGTGGGGGGAATACAAAATCTGGAAGACGCGGTGTTTTTAAAATTTATTTTTCATTGTATATCAAAATAAATTTGGATCGGAGAGTGATCGTAGTTCGTATATATTATAGTTCTAATAATAATTTTCTAAATATTTTTTTTTTTCAGTTTTATATAATGACTAATCTGGCATGGAAACAGATGTATCTTCTAGTTTGGGCTCCAACAGTCTTAAGCTACGAACTCCTCCGTGGGATTTGCAGGCGGAAGTGCTCGCCGAAGTTTAACGGCGGACGGCTGAGTTCTGGGTGGGTAGTGGTAGTCGACCCCCGCCTGAAGCGGTACGCGAGTGGCGTGAGGCTGCCCGCCGAGCCATAATGGCTCTTTGGGCGTCCTGGCTGGAGGCTCCACGTGCTGGCTTTGCCACCTTGGAGGCGCTCCAGCCAGTCATCATCGAGTGGGCAGGGAGGCAGCACAGGACCCATTCCTTCCGGCTGACGCAGGTGCTTTTCTGCCATGGTTGCTTTTGCAAGTACCTGCACTCGATTGCCAGGAGGGAATTGATTCCAGCCTGCCACCACTGCGACTGCAGTGAGGACTCGGCCCAGCACACGCCTGCAGTTTGCCCAGCTTGGGTAACGCAGCGCCGGGACCTTACTGCAATCATCGGGGAGGATCTGTCACTGCCAGCCGTTATACGCTTCATGGCCGTCAGTGACAGATATTTTAACGCGGTCGCATCCTTGCGAGTCATGTCGTAGAAGGAGGCGGTGTAATGGACCCGGGAAGAAAGCCTACACTCGGACCCAATTCACCGCTGGCTGGATTCACGAACTGGGTGGAGGAGGACGGCGCCTCAAACCGCCCTGAGTGTGCCCACGGGTGGATGAAATCCAAAGTGAAAGCATTTGATTCTCTTCTCTTCTCCTACTAGGAACGGTAGCTCTCCTCGTATTTTCTTTTCATTTTAACTATATTAACGCGAAAGACAAAGATAATAAACATTTTCAGGGATTTTCCCTTAAAATAATTTAAGGGTTAATACTGTAAGTAAAATTAGTGTACAATTTAAAAAAATGAACGATAATCTAAACATTCCTCGCACAACTACTTAACAGGAACTCATATAATTTGTAAATGGTTAATTAAGCTAATTTTCTGCTGAGATGTTATTAGATTCTACCAACTACTGCAATCTTTTCAAATCTGCGATACAGTCTACTAAGCCCTTAATTGGGGATCTAATTGTGTTGCAGAATATTTGTAGATTTAGATCTGCCTTTATAATACTTCTTCCATTTTCTTACCTACTTTCTTAACTAATATTTTTTTGGATAAATTAGCTCCTCCTTCAGTTCTTGAAAGGATATTTCTTCATAAAGTACCATGTAATTTGTCTGGTCTCAATCATCCTTTTTCACTTTCTTATTTAAAGGGAGTGTTGTCTTATTGTTCGTGATTCGGCGCCAGGTTATGACGGAGGTCCCTATTCCTTCTTAGCTCATCTTAGTGATGAGTCGTTATTGTATTTTTTGGAATTAATAAATTAGATTATGATTTCTGGATCTATTCCGTTACCTTGGAAAACATAAGACATCATCCCGATTCTTAAACCTAATAAAAAGACTTCTGAAGCTTCATCATATCATTAACAGTGGTAGAGCCATGCTTAGGCACGAATGGGCCGGCTCGACCGGTGCGACACAGAAAATCGGTTGTGAAGTAACCCTTGCGTTGCATTTCCCCGAAATGAGTGAGGTTTCCGGAGGCCCAATTCCCCCTCTCCCCTTTCCACTCCCCTCACCCCCCTCTACTCTTTCCCATCTCCTCACCTCCTACTCTTTTTTTCCATCCCCGCATCCCCCCATCCTTCATCACCCTCAAAGGCGGGCAGCGCACCTACGACTCTTGAGTTGCAGGTGTCCATGGGCGGCGGTTGTCACTTGCCATCAGGTGACCCGTCTGTTCGTCTGTCCCCCTATAGTATAAAAAAAAAAATCATATTGCCTTATCCTCAGTTTTATTGAAAATAGTTTGATAAAAAACATTTGATAAAAATTCAAATAGTGAGTCCTTATCACTTTGGGTTTAGTCGTGGTAAAAGCACTATAGACAGTATTGCCATTTTCACCATCACTTCATTTTCACTTTCAATTGCATTTTCTGATAACGATGTAGTTGCTAGCTTCCTAGATGTAAAATCTGCTTATGATAATGTCTTTCGAAGCAGCAAAAAAATTAAAGAATTAAATTAAAGAATTTAATTCTTTAAATGTTCCTTTTATGTTAACTAATCCGATTATAACATACTGTCAGAACGGAAAATTAAGGTGTCGCTGGGGGACTGTAGTTCAGTATTTAGGATATTGTGGAAAGGCCTGCCTCAGGGACCAGTGTTAAGCCTCATTTTATATAATTATATATACGACTTATCGACTGAGGTAGTTCACGGTAGCTGATGTCTGGCCGGGTGATTTTAGCTAAGTACAATAAGCTCCCTATCGCTTCGCGATAGTTGTTGTTCGCGGGAAGTGCCTTGTCGTTCTTGAAGTCTGTCATCTTCGTGATCATTCCTTGCTCAATGGGTGTGGAGGCTGGGTTGCACTACTCGAGATTCATCTTTCTCAAGATCTTCTCCGTGTAACGAGGCTGATTCAGGAAGATACCATATTTGTCGATCTTGATTTCCATGCCCAAGTACGTAAACTTGTCCTGTGGATTCTTGCTGAATGTGATCTTAAATTCTTTGCTTATCTCACCTAAGAGTCTGTATATTTCCTTTTCATCTTTCCCAGCTATCAATCCATCATCCACAAAGATCATCATTCATAGTGGTAGAGCCATGCTCATAGTGGTAGAGCCATGCTTTCATAGTGGTAGAGCCATGCTTAAGCATGAATGGGCCGGCTCGACCGGTGCGATACCACGGCCTCACAGAAAACCGGTTGTGAAGTAACGCTTGCGTTGCATTTCCCCGAAATGAGTGAGGTCTCCGGAGGCCCAAAATCCCCCACCCCCCCTAATGATAGCGCTGTTAACAAAAAGGATACCCCAGGGGGGTACCAGCGCTAGCGTTGGAGAATCCCCCCCTGTACGTCCACCCTCAGTACTGATTATACCTGAGCGTGGACGCCCAGGCTCTCAAAATCTGCTCGGGGCAAGAGAAGGCATACCATGGCACCCCCTGTCACGTTTACCGTGGATTTTTGTAACATCACGGGCTTACATTCGAACCTCGACACTGTCCACCACCACCTTGAGACAGCAAAGCCGGCCTTGCTCTTTTTAACCGAGACACAGATATCATCTCCAGCGGACACATCCTACCTCTGCTACCCTGTGTACGGACTGGAACACTCCTTTGTTCCTAAGGCTGGTGTATGCGTGTACGTTAGAGATGATATCACTTCTCGCCGCCTCGGCAATCTTGAAGGTAGGGACCTCTCCATCTTATGGCTACGTGTAGACTGCGACGACCATCCCCGCATCTACCTATGCCTCTACAGGTCCCATAGCGGTGATGCCGAAACGGACCGACTCATCGACCACGTCCAAATGGCTACAGACTCAGTGCTCCAGCAGGTCCCATCCGCAGAGGTTGTGATTCTTGGCGACTTTAACGCCCATCACGCCGAATGGCTTGGTTCGCGCAAAACCGATCATGCGGGAAGATCTGTTCACGATTTCGCCTTGGCATATGGCTTGACGCAGCTGGTAGCAACGCCTACGCGAATCCCAGATGCAGAAAGCCACGTGCCTTCACTGTTGGATCTTCTGCTGACCTCACATCCTGACGGCTACAAAATATCCGTTGAGGCCCCTCTTGGCTCTTCGGACCATTGTCTGATTAGGAGTATGGTGCCACTCGCTCACTCGCTGCGGCCGCGAGTTACAGGCAGTCGCCGCGTATGGCACTATAGGTCAGCAGACTGGGATGGAATGAGAACATTCTTTGCATCCTACCCATGGATCTGGTCTGGCACAAAGCGCTCCTTGCGAAGCTTCCTTCCTATGGGCTTCCCGAGAAACTGTGCAATTGGCTCACCAGTTTTCTTACAGACAGAAGCATCAAGGTCGTTGTTGACGGTGCATGCTTCGACTCAAAGTCTGTTAATTCTGGTGTCCCACAAGGCTGTGTGCTATCACCCACGCTGTTTTTTCTGCATATCAACGACATGCTGCAGATTAGCAGCATCCATTGCTATGCGGACGATAGCACGAGTGATGCCCTTTACACCGGCCGCGCTAACATTTCTCGGGTAAACGTCATCGAAAGCCGATCCAAACTTGTGTCTGAAATCGAAACTTCTTTATCAAAAGTTTCAGATTGGGGTCGACTTAACCTAGTCCAGTTTGGAGGCAGGTTTGCTTCTCGCTGGATGATCCCAATGTCTTTGCTGACTCTGTCGCGGATGTTGTTCTTCAGGGTATGGAACTTTTCATTCCATTCTCCCTGATTCCCACAGGTGGCAAGTCCCAGCCTTGGTTTGGTCGAACCTGCAAAGCGGCGTCCCGCCGAAAGCAGGAATGTTACCAAGCATGGGCTAATGCAGCGACAGCACGGGATGTAAAGACCAGCACATTAAAGAAGCAATTTAACTTTGCCTCTAGGTCCCTCAAAAGAGTAATTGCTGGGGCGAAGTCGGCTCACATCGGCAGAATTGGCGAGAGACTAGTGAGTCTCCCCTCCGGAACTCGCGCATTCTGGTCTCTTGCCAAAGCTGTCCAGGGGAACTTTTGTAAGCCATCCCTTCCACCTCTGCGCATAGGAGATAATTCGTTGGCCCACGACGCTAAAGAAAAAGCCGATCTTCTGGGCAAACTCTTTGCGTCCAACTCGACCCTGGACGACGGGGGAAACGCACCGCCGGCCATACCGCAGTGCGAGACCCGCATGCCGGAAGTGCGGTTTACACAAAGGGCAGTGCGTAAAGCGCTTCTTTCCCTCGACGTTCATAAGTCGAGTGGGCCCGATAGAATCTCTCCCATCGTGCTGAAGACGTGTGCTCCAGAGTTGGCACCGGTTTTAACGCGCCTTTATCGGCTTTCCTACTCTCTTGGCGTCCCGAACTCATGGAAGACAGCTCTAGTGCACCCAATCCCTAAAAAAGGAGATCGCTCGGATCCGTCCAACTACAGACCCATAGCCATCACCTCCTTGTTCTCCAAGATAATGGAATCCATTGTTAACTGCAGGCTCCTCCGGTACTTAGAAGACCACCAGCTCCTCAATGATCGACAATACGGCTTCCGTCGGGGTCGTTCAGCTGGTGATCTTCTCGTATACTTGACTCACCGGTGGGCACAGGCGATCGAGACCAAGGGGGAAGCGTTGGCCGTTAGTTTGGACGTGGCGAAGGCCTTCGATCTGGTCTGGCACAAAGCGCTCCTTGCGAAGCTTCCTTCCTATGGGCTTCCCGAGAAACTGTGCAATTGGCTCACCAGTTTTATTACAGACAGAAGCATCAAGGTCGTTGTTGACGGTGCATGCTTCGACTCAAAGTCTGTTAATTCTGGTGTCCCACAAGGCTGTGTGCTATCACCCACGCTGTTTTTTCTGCATATCAACGACATGCTGCAGATTAGCAGCATCCATTGCTATGCGGACGATAGCACGAGTGATGCCCTTTACACCGGCCGCGCTAACATTTCTCGGGTAAACGTCATCGAAAGCCGATCCAAACTTGTGTCTGAAATCGAAACTTCTTTATCAAAAGTTTCAGATTGGGGTCGACTTAACCTAGTCCAGTTTAACCCCAAAAAGACACAGGTTTGCGCGTTCACCGCTAAAAAGTTGCCATTGGTCGTATCACCTCAATTTGAGAGTACTTTCCTAACTGCATCAGCCACTATCAGAATCCTTGGCGTCGATGTATCAAGCGAAGTCCAGTTTCGCGGTCACTTAGAGAGTAAGGCCATATTAGCCTCGAAGAAGCTTGGTGTGCTAAACAGATCGAGACAGTATTTTACTCCTGCCCACCGCCTGCAATTTTATAAGGCGCAGGTTCGGCCGCTCATGGAATACTGTTCTCATCTCTATGCAGGTGCACCCCAGTACCAACTTCTCCCTCTTGACCGCATTCAACGGAGAGCGACTCGCATCATTGACTGCCAAGATATTTCTGATCGACTTGACACCTTGGCGTTGCGTGGAGATGTAGCTTCACTCTGCATCCTCTATCGCTTGTATCATGGGGAGTGTTCAGAGGAATTGTTCGGACTTATACCGGCTGCTGGTTTCCGCCATCGTCCTACGCGACAAAATATCCATCCCCATTACCTGGACGATTGGCACTCCACCACTGTGCGCTTCTCCAGAAGCTTTTTGCCTCGCACAACCAGCTTATGGAACAAATTGTCGCCTGCCGTATTTCCGAACCGATACGACCTTCAAACCTTCAAGAAGAGAGCGTACCTCTACCTAAAAGGCCGGCAACGCACTTGTGACTCTTGAGTTGCGGTGTCCATGGGCGGCGGTAGTCACTTACCATCAGGTGACCCGTCTGCTCGTTTGCCCCCTATCGCATAAAAAAAAAAGAGTGAGAGCATAATGCTCTTGTCTTTGTTGTAGTAAATACACGGGTCGTCATCAGTGTTGATCAGGCCTATTTTCTTTTCAAAGTGTATGGTGACCCTCTCGTTTCACATCCTTGGAGCTTGTTTGAGCCCGTAAAGACTCTTATTCAACTTGCAAACTTTCCCTGATCCATCGCCGAACCCTTCAGGCTGGTTCATATAAATGACTTGATACAAGAATGCCGTTTTCGCATCGAACGATACTAACTTCATTTTCTCTGACGCTGCGTGACTCAAAAGTAGTCGAATCGGTGCATGGCGGGCTACTGGGCTGAATGTTTCCGCGTAGTCCACTTCTTCCTTCTGTTCAAATCCTCTTGCTACGAGTCCGGCCTTGTATCTTTCGTCTGCTTTCTCTCGAAGTACCCACCGACAAGTGATCGGCTTCACTCCTTTAGGACAGTCCACCAGCTCCCAAGTTTTCATTTCCATTAGCGAGTCGTACTCCTCCTGCTTCGATTGTCTCCACTTCTCATCTTTTAGTGCCTCACTCACCGGGATGTCTTCTGTTTCACCAATCATGGCTACTTTTGCGCTCTTTTCTCCACGTCTGGAGTCAATTACGCAGTCTCTCAGTCTCGGTGGTGGTTGCAGAGTTCGGCGATCTCGCAAGATTCTCCTTCCTGGCTCTTCTTCTGGCGGTTGTATCCCATTTTAATTGTTGAGTGCCTTGCGTCGTCTGACTCACTGCTGCTTAATTTTTGCTTCTCAGCTGTGCCCTCTGTTGCCGATGTCTCAAGTTCAGTGCCTTGCCTCTGTCTTATCTTTTCCTCGTCGAAGATTACATTGTCTGAAGTGACTACTTCTCTCTTTTCTTTTTTTTTATAATTTTCTATTTATCTTGCTTCTCTTCTGTGCTTGTGTCAGTACATAACGTTCACATCCAAAAGGTCACAGCTCCTCAATCTTCATTTTCCTTCCAAACCACAACCCTGGTACGTTGCTGATTCCTGTCTGGTTGATCGTGAAGATCGCATGGTTCATTGCCTCTGCCCAAAGTCTCTCGTCTACACCATCTGCTTTTATTGCTGCCCTGGCTGCCTCGACAATCGTTCTCATCTCTCTTTAAATCCTTCCATTTTGCTGGCGAATGTACATTCGTAAAGGTGTGAAAAATTCCCAACTTGTCCATCAGCTCTTTCGTTTTTGCATTCTTCAGTTCTGTGCCGTTGTCAGATCTCAGACTCTTCACTATTCTCCCTAGTTGATTTTCCACAACTCTCAGGTAGCTTTCAATCTTCTCTGGGGCCTCAGTTTTCGTCTTCAGAAAATAACAGCTTCGGTAGTGAGTGAAGTCATCTTTCAATATGAGCCAATACTTGGTTCCTCCTAGAGATGGGATGTTCATCTCGCCGGTGTGAACATGCACAAGATCTAATGGCTGCTGGGCTGTCTTGGGGTTGTTTGGGTGTGAGGATCGATGTTGCTTGCATTATGAGTCCCTGTGCACACATAGTTATTCCAGTCATCAATGTAGTTGATCCCTTTCTTTTCAGTATGTCCCTGACATACTTTACATTTTGATGAGCGAGTCTTTCATGCCATACTTTGATCGACTGGACCATCAAACTTCTCTCTTCTTCTCTCCAGACCATCATTTTGATTGATTCCTTGCGCCTTGCTATGCCACAATTTCCCTGCCATCCAGACTGTAAAATGTCGACTCTTTTCCATTTGCCTTCGGTACATATCCCTTGTCAAGCATCTGACTTACTGAGAAAAGATTAAAGTTGAGATTTGGTACGTAGATCACATCTTCAGGTACCACTGGATACCACTTTTGACCATCAAAAGCCTCCATCTCGATGTTCCCGACTGCAACGCCATCTAGCCTGGTTGCGTCTCCAATCACAATTGAGACGCAACCTGTGTTTACTGATACCATGAAGTTGCCCTGTCCTCGGAGATGTCGTTGTCCACCGTCGAGAGTGCGGTGGTCAAAAATGCACGCTTGATTGGTTTTCCGTTTGCTGACTTATTTCCTTCTTCTCGGGATGGGCACTCCTTTGCGAAGTGTCCTTTCTGCTTACAATTGTTGCATGAGTATTTCTTCTTGCAGTAGTTGAGATATTTCTGACATGCCTTTCCTCTGCACTCCTTGATCACGTGACCTTTCTTCCCACATTTGTAACATGCAAGCTGTGACTTGTCCTGCTTGCTGACGACTGTCCTTGTGTCTTACGTCATGCCATGAGAGCGTTGCTTGTGCTGCCCTCTGCATTTGTCGTTGATTCCTTAAGTTGCTCGTCCTCAAGTCTTAGACGTTAGATGAGAGTCTCAACATTCTTTGTTGCTCCGGTCACGTTGTTCCAAGATGTTGAAATGCACCAATTTTGGGCGGTAAGACACTCAATATTCTCGTAATGACCCAACTTTCCTTCATTGGATCATTTTCAGTTGACACTTCTTCAGCCAAATCCAAAATCTCCATACATTTTTCTACTGCTGACTTGCTTTCATCATACTCAAAAGCGAAAAATTTGATTCGGGACGTTTCTAAAGTTATATCAGTCTTTGTGCCATATAAACTAACTAATTTGACTATCATGATTTTGGCAGTTTTACAATTTGCAATTTTGTTTACAATCTTACTGTTTACATTAAGCCTATCAATGTTTGAGCATCAACATCTTTCTTTATCCAAGCTGAAACGCTTCCTTCTGACGCAGAACGCGCTGGTCTGACTTTAGCACCTGATACAATGTCGTACAGGTCTTTATTTTTAAATGCTAAGTTTAGTTTAAATCGCCATGAAATGAAATTGACATTTCTCTGACTGTAAGTAAGTAAGTACTCTTTATTGTACACCAAATATACATATAAAATATATCTGATATTTTTACATAAAATGTACAATAGGCGGCCTTATCACAATAAGCAAAATCTTACAGGCAACCTTTGGCTGGACAGGATTTTAATGATCTCGTATGGGTGGCTGTGGTGTACAGTCATGCAATATATGCTAGTTTAAACGCAAATATATATAAATACCCAATATAGGTACATAGATATTGTAACGCCATGCCTACGTCACCGCACAGACAAACAATGCATAGAAGTTCAAGCCCCGGCGGAATCTATGGGTTTTTGTTTATGATTTCGGTGTTTTATAAAAATTCTAGTAAATGGAGATGATTTTTACAAAATTCGAATATAATGGAAAGTACTAGATTAAGTTGTAGAAGACAATCGAAAAGAATAACGAAATGACAGTCGAAATTCAACAAATTACGATCGAAATTTTGGGTATATAAAGAGCTCCAGACGCGCCTACAGGGCAGTTCAGTGGAAAGTGCTCTTAAGTGAAGAATAAGAAGAAGTGAAAAAGTAGTAGGACAGTGAAGTGAAGTGAACAGTGAAAGTGAATAGTGAGTGGTGCAGTGCTTCCGTTGCACTTAAGTGTAGTCCGCGGGGACAGTGTAGAACAGTGCTACGCGGTTCGTGCAGTGAGTGCAGTGAGTGTTACGCGTTCGGAATATTGTGAAACGCAAATAAATTGTTACTCTCGTCAGTGTCATTAGTTTCCTTCCAATACCTGTACCCACTTCCGTAACAATATAAATACATACATATATATAGAAACATACATACATATGCCTACACATACAAGTAAATATATGCCTGTAGTTATCTTAGACATTACCTTGCAAATAGTAGTCTTAACATTTTTTTGAAGGATCCTAATGATTGAGCATGTCTGATAGATAAAGGTAGGGCATTCCAGAGCCGTGCTGCTTCAACTGTGTATGATTTGTCAGCAAACTTTGTCGAATGCATGAATGTGTCACATAGGAAATTAAAACGTTGCTTGAGATAAGGTGGAGTAAGGGGATTGAATAATATGTTATAAAGTAGGCGAATCGGGAGCCACTTGAGCAAATTGCGGTATTCGGATACGTGGTCATATTTGCGTAGGCCAAATATAGACCTTATACAAAAATATTGAAGGCGCTCAAGCTTATCGAGTTGCTCCTCAGTGAGACCGAGATAGCTGGCATCGGCATAGTCCAGTATTGGGAGCAGGAGCGTCTGTGCAAGCGAAATTTTGTAGCATTCGAAAGAAAGTTACGCAATCTTCGTAAGGAGCCTGCAGATGCGAACAATTTGCGACTTACCTCTTTGAGTTGTGGGCCCCATGACAAAGTTTTATCTATTAGTACCCCCAAATTTTTGACGCTATCGCTGATCGGTACCGGCATGCCGTTAAAATTAATTTGTGGCATTTGTGTCAGTTTAATACGAGACATCATCCCGGGACTTTCCACCATAATAACTTGAGTTTTTGAATGGTTCACCTGAAGACCATAGTTGGTACTCCACTGACAGATACGTTCCAAATCACCATTGATAACTAGAAAAGCTTCGTGAATTGTATTTAATGGAGCTTGTGTGTAGATTTGGAGATCGTCTGCATAAAGGTGGTAGGATATAACTAATTCTATGGAAATGGTATTAATAAATATTGCGGAAAGTAAAGGGGATAAAACGCCACCTTGCGGTACACCGAGTGAGATATCACACCAAGAGGAAAACGAATCCTCAATGCGGATACGTTGGCGGCGACCAGACAGATAATTACTGTCTTCACTTAACATCTCCAACTGAGATTTTAAAGTATCCGTTTTGCTTTAAATTTTACAATTTGACTGACTTCTGACAATTTTTAAATGAACAAAATGAATTTACAATCTTTCGTGGCGATTTTCTGACTTAAAGCTACTTGCGTGTACGTTGCTTAACGTTGACTTGCTGAGCCGGTTCTGACTTTTTGGACTGCTTTCCTCGACTTCAACGTCACTTTACCTCCTTGTCCTTACTTCCAACAAAACCCTTTCACAGCTGCTCTGGGCTCATAACCTGTTGTTTATTTCAGTGGGTTTGGGTTTGTTGTTGCAAATAAACTGAGTCCAAAGTTGACAGTTTGTTAAACTTTAATACAGTCTTTCAAAAAGTACCTTTTGAATATTCTGACACTACTCGTTTTATTAAACAATCGACGGATTGTTGCTCAATACTTTTAAACAAACGAGATTACAAATCGGAGCACGTTTGCTTTTCGCCTTTCAGTTTCGCTTTGGCGCTGCCACATGAAGTTATCAGAAGGTGCTTATTGCCTGTCAACTTGACAATTGAAAATAGATTTGAATACATGGTCAAGGTTGGGTTGGGTTTAAGTCAGCTGTCAATTGATCAATTACTCAACATAATCCAACGAAAAAAAAAAAATTGCCAGGGGAATAAACCGAATACGCGATATTTCAAGATTCACCCTTACATTATCCTTGAACACATATTATTCATTAGGTATTAGAAATGACGATCCCAAGGCAAAAATATTACATTCAACTGTGTTAGAAGGTTATGGAAAAAATATATTTGGATATTTACCGCCGCATCATCTTACTACGGGTCACATGACCGAGCTCTGTTCGTTTTTTTTTGGTAAATTGTGTAAAAGAATTAACTTAAAAAAAAAGGGAAAAGAATAATCATCTTGATTCAATCCGGGGTCTTTTGGTTTCGGGTCCGCTATATTTCTCTACTGAACTATTATAACCTTGAATGGTCGCGAAATTTATCTTCGTATTCTAATGATATTGTACCAGTTTTTAACTGCCTGAAAACACGAAATAAATGGCAGTTTCTAAACATAAAAAATAGCTACATCGATTTATCACCCCCGAAAGCCCTGCATACTATATTTCACGAAAACCGTTGAGCCGTTTCCGAGATTCACATTATATATATGTATGTACATTTATACAAGAATTTCTCCTTTAAAGGTATTAGATTAAAAATTAAGTGATTGTTATATTGTTATTTATATTGTTATCGTTGATATTAGAAATTTGTTACTAAAGTGTTCCAGTTTAAACTTAATTGTTCATTTAGCATGGATACGAAGTCATTGTGGAATCGTAGGAAACATGATTTCATACCGCTTAGATAATTAGACTGTTCAAGACGGAGTTACATTTCCGTATGTAAATGACTACCATGACAAGGCTTGTTTAGCATCAGTTTACTTAAAAGAGTGTTGGGAGAAACTTTGGGCCCAGTCCAGTCGTTGTAAAGGTCAACATTGTGCTAGAATCCAGACAAGGGTTCTTCCAAAGCCAAGGTTTAGCAGTCTTTTACAATAAGCGTACTACTAGTTCACTCATTAAAATGACACTTAGACATGCTCCAACCCACCTTGCTTGATTCCAAATTGTTGACAGAGATTTATGTGAATGCGGTGAAGTAGTTGACGTGAATATTTTTTTTCTTTTCTTGCCCTATGTATAATAATTAACATTTCATTATTTATTAATTTATAGATGCATTCCACTTCCTTCATCTATTTTTGTACTTTTGTCTTCCAATAATCCTGATGTATATGATTTACCCTAGCCTATTTCATAATATCCCATGAGATCTTAAACATTTATGTTTTTTTTTTACGGGATATGGGGCAAACGAGAATACGGGTCTTTTTCTGGAAAGTGACTACCGCTGCCCGTGGACACCCGTAAATCAAGGGTTACAAGAGCGTTGCCGGCCTTTTAGGTATGAGTACGGTCTTTTCATAAAGGTTTGTGTATATTTAAATTAATTGATGTTTCTCCAATCTCCTTTTCATCCAGATCTTTTAATTTGTTAGTGGGTATACTAACAGTAAGTCATGGAAAATAATAGTATCTTGTATCATAGTCGTGTTACAACGGTGCCTTGAATCAGGAGGCCCAACTCCTCCTCTCCTTTTCCCTCTCCTGTCCCCCCTACCCTTATCCTATCTCCTGATCCCTGTCTCTTCTTTCCCCTCCCTGATTTTCATCATCCCTCATTACTCTCAAAGGCAGGCAGCGTACGTACGACTCTCAAGTTGCAGGTGTCCATGGACGGTGGTTTTCACTTGCCATTAGGAGACCCGTCCTTTTGTGTTCCCCTATAAAAAAAGTAAAAATTCTTTTTACAGCATATCAGGGAAAAATTCTAATTTTTTTATTAAATTTACTCATCAGACTGATAGCCAAAGATGTATCATATCAGATCTACTTATTTGTGATAAATAATGAAGGCTATCGATTGCCTCTTGGGAAGGAATATCACCTGATGTTTCTGAACTGTTTATATCCCAATCTAAGACTTTTTCTAGTGGACTATCTCAGGCTTACACTTTGACACAGTAAAGCATTTTATGATCTTTTCAATATATGCTTTTTGATCCACATATATTTTACCATTTACTTAGTTTTTTGGTTATATGCGTGCCTAGACACCGTTTGCATAAATAGCTACAACAAGGATCCACTGTCCACAATTTCAAGGGTATAAGTACAAGGAACAAGTCCGAGATTGAAAATTATTTTGTTTAACATTGCATTCAAGTATCTTCTACTTTGTTTCAGTCCATACACTGCCTTACTTTGACCTCCATAATTTCCTCCATAGCTTTTTTTTTTAAATTAACTGAGTTTGTTCCAGATAAAGCTTCTTCTACAGTAGCAGGTTCATCATCACAAACGACTTCATTATTCATCAAGGAAGTAACATAGTCTTTAAACTTTATATTTCTTCCAGATCTTGTAGATTGCGTTGCGCGTCATTTTCTCCTTGATTAGTATTATCAAAAATATATTCTTCTTTGTCACCTTCCTCTATTTTTGATTCCACTTTTGCCTCTCTTTCTTTATTCACATTTTTGTCTTTTCCTGAAGTCTGATGGGTATCTTCATAATCGGATTCTATTTCCAGAAGCTGTTTTTTCTCCCTGTTGTGTCAAAATGTTTTTCTTTTTTACTTCGTGGTCTCAATATTTTTATTCTTATGATGTTCTATTCCTCCTATTTTATTCTTCATAAATTTCACGTCTCTACTAAAGATGATGTAATATAATTTACTTATATCTTAATAATACATAAATTCATAAATAACATTACTGTTCTATAGCAAATGTGAGATTTATATAATCTGTGATTAGCACCTACATTTAGATTTACATACTCTGTGGTTACAAATCAATAACCTAGGCAAGACGCGTGCTATGTGTGAATTAAACCGTTTTCATCTAATTTCATGTAAAATGTGATTAATAATAATAAAACAACATATTATAAATTTAACAAAGTTTCCTTCATTAAAATACATAACAGATGATGTTTTTAGTCTTGAGATTTATTAATCTGTATGCTTTTCTTTTTTCTGAATATTCCCTTATAAGTAGTTTTTGCTACTTAAGATCCCCAATCTTATTTTTTCTCAGCCCTTCGGGTACACAACTTAAATTCGGGTTTACAATCCAATATTAGTAAATAAGATAAATTTGGTTGTTCATTTCTAAATGCTTTATATGGCGTCATGTTACATAAGCGCCGCGTAGGCGATCTATTAAATAAATATGTTGCTGTTATTACATCCTCTGTTCAATATTCTTTATCTAAGTTTGCATCCGCCAACAAAGCTCTTGCTTTTATTTTTTTTAATGCGATAGGGGGCAAACGAGCAGACGGGTCACCTGATGGTAAGTGACTACCGCCGCCCATGGACACCCGCAACTCAAGGGTCACAAGTGCGCTGCCGGCCTTTTAGGTAGGTGTACGCTCTCTTCTTGAAGGTTTGAAGGTCGTATCGGTTCGGAAATACGGCAGGTGACAATTTGTTCCATAAGCTGGTTGTGCGAGGCAAAAAGCTTCTGGAGAAGCGCACAGTGGTGGAGTGCCAATCATCCAGGTGATGGGGATGGATATTTTGTCGCGTAGGACGATGGCGGAAACCAGCAGCCGGTATAAGTCCGAACAATTCCTCTGAACACTCCCCATGATACAAGCGATAGAGGATGCAGAGTGAAGCTACATCTCTACGAAACGCCAAGGTGTCAAGTCGATCAGAAATATCTTGGCAGTCGATGATGCGAGTCGCTCTCCGTTGAATGCGGTCAAGAGAGAGAAGTTGGTACTGGGGTGCACCTGCATAGAGATGAGAACAGTATTCCATGTGCGGCCGAACCTGCGCCTTATAAAGTTGCAGGCCGGGCCGGGGCCTTAAGCCGGCCGTTAGCCGGGGGTTAGTGGGCCGGGGTAAAATACTGTCTCGATCTGTTTAGCACACCAAGCTTCTTCGAGGCTAATATGGCCTTACTCTCTAAGTGACCGCGAAACTGGACTTCGCTTGATATATCGACGCCAAGGATTCTGATACTGGCTGATGCAGTTAGGGAAGTGTTCTCAAATTGAGGTGATACGACCAATGGCATCTTTTTAGCGGTGAACGCGCAAACCTGTGTTTCGTGGGGTTAAACTGGACTAGGTTAAGTCGACCCCAATCTGAAACTTTTGATAAAGAAGTTTCGATTTCAGACACAAGTTTGGATCGGCTTTCTATGATCATTATATTTTTGATTTACAAATTTATTTTAAAATTAAAATTTGCTCGTAAATTAAAAAAATCAGGAGAAAGTTCACTAACTAACACAGCATGTAGAAAAAGGAGGAAAACAAAACTGTACTAGTACAGTAACACTTCTAGAATAAGCACTTGAAAACTAAAACTAAAATAATGAATGGTACATACTTTTTTTACTACGGTTATTAATGTAAAAAAAGTTTTTTTTCGTACGTCGTCAACATGTAAGGATTACAAAGATACCTTAAACATTAAAATCTGTTCAGGTACTTAGAAATTAAGGTGGAATAAAGAAAGTCACGAACTGACATGCATGAAACCTGAAGACATTACACTCCTTTCTTGTATATTCGCGTTTAATATACGAATCTCTGATATTACAACTACCTACATATATATAATACATATCAATTCTCAAGCTTCCAATGTTTTTTGTTTTTGTTCACTTTTAATAGGCAGGTACAGTATAATTATAGTACCGAGTTAAAAACCACTATTATAATAATTACTACAACATAGAAACAAATTTTATAGGAAGAAGTATGTATGTAATATATTATTTTGTTAATTTCAGTATTCATATTGTGTTTATATTTATCTAACCAAATACATACAATATTGTGTGTGTTGTTATTGACTTGGCTAACCCAGGTTTCCTGGCCACGAAAGGCCAGCGCCTTTTTAGAGTCAACAATACGCTAAGCTACTAACAATACGCTTCTGCCTACCCCTTCGGGGATATGGGTGTAAGTGTATGTATGTCAAAAAAAGTAAAGACATTGTTTACATGCGCATTAAGGTTCGCGCTGTGTACATTTTTTTTGTACTATATTCGCTCTGAGAGAATTTAGAAAGCCAAAACACTTTTTTATTGGATATCAGCGGGGCCAAAAGATGACCCGTCTCCATAGGACGGTAGACGGGTCACCTGATGGTAAGTGACTACCGCCGCCCATGGACAACCGCAACTCAAGAGTCACAGGTTTGTTTCCGGCCTTTTTGGTAGTAGTACGCTCTTTTCTTGAAAGTTTGATGGTCGTATCGGTCCGGAAATACGGTATGCGATACTTTGTTCCACAGACTGGTTGTGCGAGGCAAAAAGCTTCTGGAGAAGTGGTGGAGTGCCAACCATCCAGGTGATGGGGATGGAAGTTTTGTCACGTAGGACGATGGTGGATAACTGCGGTTGGTATACTCGTAAGTCCGAACAAGCGATAGCCTAGCCTGATAGAGGATGATGCGAGTCGCTTTTCATTGAATGCGGTCAAGATAGAGAAGTTGGCACCGGGGTGCCCCTGCATAGAGGTGAGAACAGTATTCCATGTGCGGCCGAACCTGCGCCTTATAAAGCTATAGGGGGTGGGCTGGAGTGAAATACTGTCTCTATCGTTTGGCACACCAAGCTTCTTCGAGGCTAATTGGACTTTACTAAAATTAGTGGCACCATACTCCTAATCAGGAAATGGTCGTAAGAGCCAAGAGGGGACAACGGAGACTTTGTGGCCGTCAGGATGGAAAGTAAGCAGATGGTCCAACAGTAAGGGCACGTGGCTTAACGCATCTGGAACTAGCGTAGGCGTTGATAACAGTTGCGTCAAACTATATGCCAAGGTGAAATCGTGAACAGATCTCCCCACATGATCGGTTTTCCTTGAACCAAACAATTTAGCGTAATGGTCGTTAAAATCACGATCTGTGCAGATGGGACCTGCTAAAGCATGGAGTCGGTAGCCATTTAAACGTAGTCGATAAGTCGTTCGTTCGTTATTTTGGCACCAACGCTATAGACCTGTAGAGGCATGCATAAATGCGGGGATAGTCGTCGCTGTCTACATGGAGCCACAAGATGGAAAGATTCCTGCATTCAAGAGGTGCATCATTCAGGTGCATTGTGTGCTGAGCGTGGATTTCCAGGGAGGGATTCTCCAACGCTAGCGCAGCTGGTACCTACTCGGGTATCATATTTGTTAACAGCGCTATCAAAAGGGGGGTAGGAGGATTTTGGGTCTACTACGTCAAAAATACTTTTTGGAGCAGACCATTTTTCGTCTATACGACTAGACGATTTCTACTCTAATGCTATAGAAATACACAGCAGGTGACAATTTTCATCTAGGCATAAAGTAATCTTAATAGTAACATGCAATGCCGGGATTTACATCCCATTGTTTGTCGGGAGAGATGACTAAGGCGTCTAACTTGCGATCAATTGGTAGGGCTTTGAACCCCTCCAAGTGCACTACTGTTGTGAACGCACTCCTAACACAATGTTCAAATCAAATCAAATCAAATCAGTTTAATGCACTCCATATGTTAAAACATTCTTAATAATATATTGGAATGTGTTCATTCCCACGGGTTCATCCCCTCACCGACGCTAACGGTAAGGTGGTATGTCGGAATCGAATCTACTAAAACCACACGGTGTTCTGTCACGAATAGGTCTATTGCAAGGAACCCGGGAATACCCTAAGAAGGAAGCCTCCGGGAACCCCTTGACCTTGGCCACCTCTACAGGTAGCCACAGCTAGCCACCCTGTAGTTTAGAGAGGCACGCGCGGAATTTGCGGGACCGGAAATACTCGTCCGAGATGGGCACGCTGCTGCACCGTCGCAGAGCAGTCCGTCAGAGAGTGGGTTCAGTATCCTCTCGTCATTTGTTAATTTATTATTTAATTTTATTGTTATTTATTTAATTATATAACAGATATATGTATGTTTTTTTATGTAAACATATGTATATTTATTTTCAGGACCAGTTTTTATGTCCAAGTATCTATTATTTAGTTCTATTGGTTTTATTATAGATTAATATTATTATTTTAGGTTAGATTGGAATATTCTTTATTGTACACTATAGGAATTACAATAGATCTTAGTTAAACATTAACGTACAGTGGGCGGTCTTATCCCTAAAAGCGATCTCTACCTTTTCCAAGAGAGAGTGGGTAGCTGAGGTGTACAATATTGTAAATTTTATAAAACTAAATGAATATACATGTTTAAATGAATGCGAATACACATGTAGTATATACAATAATACATACGCACATATATATATATATAAAACGATTATTTTGGTTTTTTATTATCCATGTATTCTTCGATATTGTAAAATGGTTTATTAATTAGCGTTTGTTTTGTTTTTATATAGAAATGCTTTATCACTGTTTTCTGTCTTTATAGATTCAGGAGGCCTTTTAATGTGGATATTTGAACGTAGGGTCATATTAGTGGTAAATCAAAATCGTTTATTTCAACTGAACCAATCATAGGTATTTTTGAATTGTCAAGAGAGAAAGTCGGTCAGACCAAGACAGTCGTGAATCTAGTTGCCAGTTCCAATACGTAGATCCTATGGAGAAGAACAACCAAGAAATTCCAAGGACACTGTTTTTCAAATATTTTATAAAACTTTCTTGTAACAGTTCATAAGTGCACATAAAATAAAATAAGATATGTTATCATTCTGAAATAACGTTTATGGTAATTACTATTCTGTATTTGGTAATAGCAGTCCGGAGATATCTATGAACGATTCATAGATATCTCCGGAATACACCTATTTATAAGAGAACACCATGTGGTTTTAGTAGGTTCGATTCCGACATACCAGCTCACCGTTAGCTCCGGTGAGGTGATGAACCCGTGGGGGTTTCCACACGAAAAAAAAAGCATACACATATATTTATAAAAACACATTCCAATATATTAATACGAAAATTAGACAAAATAATAACAAGTTCATTAATATACATTAATATATTACTATACAGCAGAATGATCAGGATCCTGATCAACGCCACTCGTTCATGAGCATGGCGCATTCGCAAGCCATCATCCATCTCAACCATATCAAAGGGAACCGAACGACCCGAAACATAAGTCACCATTGGCAGGACTTCTAGGCGAGCATGATATACTCATACTTGCCAGGAGATACAAAATATAAACCTAAATAATTGGCTACACAGTTCTCCCATGTACAACTCAAAAATGTATACTAGTCATAAAATACCTACAATGTAATTTACTTATGTCCATATCGTATAAGTAGTATATATGTAAGTAATAATAATTGAAAATATCAACAAATATCAACATGTCAAATAATAAAACCAATATAATAAAAATAAAAAACTATTACACAATGGTTTTTTTTATGAACAGTGTGGGTGTGGAGCAGCACTAGCAATTGGCCAAGCGTTTTTGTCAGCCAAATAATCATCTACTTTGTAATATGCATGTCTATAAAGAGTGCGTATGCAATTTTTAAATTTCTTTTTATTAAGTTGAAGAATATCCTTTATATATATACTATATATATTTGATAATATATTTTAACACAGTACCCCATCAAAGATGTTTGTACTTTTGCTAATGTAAATTTTGGTTGATCTTATTTCTTTCGTTCTTTAGTAATATAATTGTCTTTTAGATCGTTTTGTAAATATATGTAGATTTTTCTCACGTACATAATGTTTTCATAAATATACTGACAGGGCACCGTCAGGATGTTAATCTCCTTAACATTCCTTAAGGGTCGCGAATATCTTAGTAGATTATAAATGGCTCTAATAGCTCTCTTTTGCAGAATTAAAATTGATTCTATGTCTACTGCCTTCCCCCTCCACAATATATATATATATATATATACCATAATTCTAGTATTGCAGTATCCATATCTGTTAATTATATTCTTTACGGCATATGCTGCAGAACCTCTAAAAGAGCCTCTATGAAAGAGATATTAAGTAAGGGCTCCATTGTAATCTAGAAACTAGCGTTCTCCCTAAGACAACAGTTAAACAGGAAAACAGTCGTCGACGTCAGTAAAGTACATAATAGGTACTTGCACTTGCACTACAAAAGAAACTATATATTTTTTAAATAAACTTAGTTGCGGCAAAATGAAATTCCAAATATAGCTGACGTCGACGACTGTTTTCCTGTTTAACTGTTGTCTTAGGGAGAACGCTAGTTTCTAGATTACAATGGAGCCCTTACTTAATAATCAACAAAAGACGGCGACAATATACATATTACAAAAAAATATAAAAAATAAAAAGAACTTTCATTTGAGGCATATAGAAATTATATTATCAAATACTTATGTCTGCAGCCTCTTGAACTTGTGAAAAATTAAGCTTCTAAGTCGCTGCAACAAAAGACGGCCATTTAAGCCAAAACTTAAATTTTAACATTTAATAGGTAAATCAAAACGTATAGGGTACTTTTTATTCTAGAATCATGAAAGGTTTCAAGAAGTAAGGTCACATAGCACAAGTAATATATAAAATCTGAAAGATGAAAAAAAAATATGTTATTATATCACATAAAATAACGTTCCGTGAGTAAACTTACTCCTACTTTTCTCAATAATTCGTATATCGTAGCGACTGATTCTGGATTTATGCCCATGTTATGCGAAAGACAAACTTAAGTTTACAGTTCTTTGGTATGAGAAAGAACTGCAAACTTAAGTTTGTCATTCTACTGCAGATTACTGAATAGTTACTTAACATTTGCCGCGTGTTTCTCGTCGGAGTAATACTGTCGTAGTAAAAAGCTACTGTTACTGCTTACTTTATTTTTCATTTAAATGTTTGAAATACTATAAATCCTTCAAGATAAGTAATAAAAAATCTATATACATATATCTAAAATAAATAAATTAATGTAAACCACGTAAATTTTCAAACTGAATATTACAGATTTAAAAAAATATATGCATACATACCCTCGTACCTACATCTCCGAAAGGGTAGGCAGAGGTATAATCAACATCCACATTTAATATGTATTATATATTATCATAACATTATATTGTAATAATTTATTAAATTACTTTCAAGTTTTAAACTTAAACAGTAGAAGTTACACTATATTAAAATACTGAATATACGAGTATATATACTTATCTAATACAATAAAAAATAATACAGGAATATTTACATTTGACTAAAGCTAAAAAATTCCTCCGCATCGTCGCGTACTGGTAGCGTTCCCAGGAGGCTGGCAGCATTACCAGGTTGAATGGCAATGCTTATCCACTGTGCAAGGAAAAGGCTAGGCTTCTGGTCACGAAAAGTGTCGATCAGTCGTTTAGCTAGTTCCTTGTGAATGGAATAAAATTGCTGTGTTTACGCCGTTTCAGCAGCAGCGCCAGCGCACCCAGCTGAATTTGGAAGAGGTGAGAGCTCAAGGGTGTCGACGCAAGTTGTGTCCCACACTAAAGGTCTACCCATCTTCATTGGCAGTAATGCCATACCATCTGGTCTCTTCCCATCGTTTCGTACCAAACCATTTGGCTCACATACTGCCGGAACGCCGGCGGTGACAAGAGCACGACGGATTATGTCATTTATGTTAGCACATCTAGATATGCGGCCATAACATAAAATATATAAGTACGGAATAAAAAAAATCGTGAGTTACATTCATATTTATTTAAATATTCGGTTTTACTCACGTGTGTATTTCGGGGATGCCCGTCTAGTTTCGGTCCCGACTTACTCCTTGCGAAAGGTTTTTTTTATTATTTTTAAATTATTTTTTCTAATTCATATAAGAATAAAGATTCGTTACTGACTAGATGACCTAGGTTTACAAAATAATTACATTACATTTTTTGCTAAACATCACTTTCTGTAGTGCCAAAATTATTTGGAGATATTAAAAGTCACAATATACGATTACAAAATTGCATAAAAATGGGTAAAACGGCAAGTCATTATATCGAAGTTTCGTAAACTGGTAATCCATCTACCCCGTTCACAATGTGTACACACCTGTTTTGTGTAGCTTTCACCGCTCAGTTTAACAATTCTTGGAACTTAAATAAGCATCTGTGGTCTTATGCTCACCACTGGTATCACTGGATGGTCATGGTGACTCTGTCATTCAAGTCAATGGCTGATTTTAATGAAACAGCGCAGTGTTTCAGATATCCTTGTTTTTTTCAGTTGCATGTATCAGCCTTAATTTATTCTGGAAATGAATATATGTACATAAAAAGTTGTTCAACTAGTCAACAAACTTGGGTTCACTTATTTTATACAGACTGATACTTTTTTAGTCACATAGTAGACGATGTCAACAACGTAACCCGCTAACGATTTAAGGTTAAACTCACTAGTAATTTTATCTTAATTTAAAATTGGTAAAACGAACTTTACAGAGAAAGTTTGAATGAAACTATGGGTATTTAATACCAAGGAAATGTATGTTTTTTTTCCTGCCACCTATTAGGCAGCCACAGTCTGCAGGGGTTCCTGGGCGCTTCCTTCTTAGGGTTTATTCAGGTCCTGCACAGGACCCATTTGTGTCGGAACACCCTGTGGCTTTAATCTCTTCGATTGCTACTTACTACTTTACCGTTAACTCCGATGTGCTATTGACCCGTGTATGTGACCTCCATGGAGACCCCCATATGAAAAAATAAAAAAGGAGGAAATTTTGTGAGTTCCGAAACTTAAACATAAATATTTTGCAACTGATAAGTTCAACTTAAAAATTGTAAACCTAAAAATACATACATATTTCGTAAGAAAAAGATATTAATAAAATTATAAGTACTTGTCAAGAATGTTGATTTAATGACTCGATTTTTTGAGTATAAATTTATTTGAAAACCATTGAAATTAGGGTTGCCAAGTATGATGAGGGCCTTAGAAATAAATAGAAATGAAAATATGTTTCCAGAACAATTTTACTAGGATACTGAAGGTGGGGCCTTAGTGGAGAATACGCATGTAGAAATGAATGGTATTAGAAAAGCGACTGTGATTCAAAGTGAATATTACTACTTTATTTTAACAAACAATTTAATTTATATATTTAAATATTAACACAGCCTAACCCAAAGGTGGAAAGGCTTTATTACGCACATACATATTTCACGCTGCAGCTTTTGCCATATTCTTTTTTGCTTTCCATCCGCTCCATCATTCTTATTCTTATTTTGTTATGCCTTCTCAGTTGCATTTTATACCTTTTACACTCTGCTCTCAGTCCGTCCTCAGTTACACCCCTTTTAACTTCACTTAACACAAAGATCCATGCTACTTCATTAACATTATCACTTACATGTTAAACATGCATGCAAAAGAATTCGCGAGTTCGCTATGTAATAATATAAAACAGCAATAAAATACATTCTCTAACAGAGCACATTTTTAACGGCCCATCTATTCATGATGTCTGTTAAGCGGGAGAACTTCTTCTTTTAACCGGGAGCCCTTAAATGACATCATATAACTTCTTAACTACACATATTTTGACCTTAGTAATGTCCAATCTCCTTTTTAACAAGACGTGTATAAGAAACTGAGGATTCCCCTTTGAATTAGAATCAAACTGAGTTCTCCTGATAGCAACCATATCATCCAGTTCAAAAGTTCAACATGGTTTCTTTCCTTCATTATAGGTTTTCCTATTTTTGTATTATTTTCTGTATTTGCTGCTTGGCTCTCAGCCTCAAGTTCTTTAATTTTTCATCATAAAATAACTACTTCTTGTTGTAAAATATTAAGTACTTGAATAACCTTCTTTTCATCTTTTGTTTCAGTAAATAAGTAGTATTTATATATCTCTAAAAATTAAGGCATTGTTGTATTCTAGTCACATTTTTTATGAGATATGGTAAACGAGCAGACGGGTCACTTGATGGAAAGTGACCACCACCGCCAATGGACACCCGCAACTCAAGTCAATTTTTAAACCACAGTGACTTGTCTTCTCTAGACATAACTCTATTATCATTGGAATTGAGGGCTGCGCAAGTCGCTTAACATCAGGTGATCCCTCTGCTTGTTTGTCCCCTATTACAAAAACAAATCTCTGCAAATATCATAAATCACAGTTTAACCTGTCCTCAACCCCGTGGTTCCCCCGTTCCCCGTGGGGGCGTGGTTACAATTTCCAACCACTTCTAATAATTATTATCTTCTGTGTCTGCGTGTCATTTATACAAGTATAATGTGCATGTATTTAAATAATATATATTTTAGTATGTATATAAGCTGTCTGGTTACTAAAGTACAAGCTTTACTTAATTTAGAACAAGACGGCCGTGTGTCAGGTTTTGGAAGTTATTGGTATTATGTATAACTGGTAAGGTAATTGGAATCATAAGCTTTAAATTAGAACAAAAGAGTATGTCTTCTCTTAAGAATTTACTTTCCCTTAAATGAGAACATTAATCAAACTTAAACCATCAATATATTTATATATTCAATATTCACATAGTACAAGGCATTACATAATAGTTAATTTCACATAAAACAGTCCAGTAGTTAACCGATATGTCGTTGTGTTAAACTTAAATAAGGGAAGTTGCGTAAAGTTGAGTAATTCCATCGTCCCAGGTCGCAAATTTTGTAATGGCTGTAACCGACGTTGCTGCGTCGTCAGCTCGCAGACCGTTGAGACGCGACGGCGTTCCCCGCCTTAGGCGCAGCGGCCTCAGCGCTGCGCGCCGCGCCTTGCTTTGCCGCGTCCGTACGATCGCCTTAATATCGAACTTTCGACGTAGACAAAAAGAGCAAAATGTTCACTAGTAAACAAAGGACTCAATCAATTATTTTTGTACTTAAGTCACAAAGGCTAAACTTTTCAAACACTTGTCAAAGAGTTTTAACATGCATGTTATTCATCCTCATATATTTCATAGGATACTCTGGGCAACGTCCTCGAGTAGGAGGGCCAGCAGGCACGGAAGATAAATTCGTCGTTTTGGTGCGTGCGAGAGAAGGCGCGGGCGGTGCGGGGAGGTGAGGAGGGTGGCGGCGCCGGCGCGCGGAGGCTGCTGCGCTCAGAGCACCTGCGCCCGCGCTCCGTAGCGCCGCTCGCCGCGTGCTCGTATACCCGCGCCCGCGCACCGGCCCGTGCCCGTGCTCAGCGTCGTGACGCCGCCCACGGTATGTGAAACGCCAGTGGCGCGTCGGGGTCGGCCGGCAGCGCGTCCGCCACTGCGTTGCGCCGCTTGCTGGCGCAGTCGGTTGTGCCGCCCGGCCGGTTTTGTAATTTCACCCGACGGGCCGTGACGTCACTATACTAGTTTGACGCGCGTGCGTGACGGCCTGCGCCAGGACGCCCGCATCGCCGCCGCCGCCCCCGACCTTAGGACCAGTGCAATGACGTGCTCGCTTGTCTTTTCTGCCATAGTTAGAAGTGATACGATAGTGCATCTGCACCTATCCCTATTATACCAATATACATATCGGCAATTTTAAGTTTTCTTTTGGTGACTTTTTACTTACAGAGAGTATAAGTTGTTAAGTTCATATTGTGATTATTTAAAAATATATCTGTAGTTGGGTTACGAAGTTACATAGGTGTGCTGTTTGTATAGAAAATACGCTAGTGTATGAGCACTTCTGTGTGTGAGTAAATTATGTTCGCTTATATCTCGTAACGACGTTCTCGACGAGCTTCATCTTTGTATGTGTGCGCTCGCACACTTTGACAACTCGGCTCCGCGGCAGAGCCTTTTTGTACTTTTATTTTTCCTTCTTCAGCTCACCGATGTAATCGACTTGCAAATTTTTCGATTCACTTCTATTTTGTTATATAATGTTACTATATTTCATATAGGACTTATTAACTAACCTACGTGTTTCTATTTCAATACAAAGTTATTGAACAATTAAATCTGATTATTAGTAGTGCGCTGGATAGGAAGTATCTGTATTTAGCGACAATTGTGCAGTTTTGTTTCGTACCCACTTAATCTATGAGTTTAACTATTTATGAGACTTGTTTATTACTTTGTTTCTTATATAAATTAGATTAAAAAAATCAAATGAGTTTTGATATATGTTTTCTCACATTTAAAAGTAAAATTTTGCGTAACCAACTTGATGTTCAGAAAAACAATAGATTAAGCCTATATGAGTTTATCATATAATTACGTTATAAAACTTGTATAAGACATAGTTGACAAATACTAAAATTTTATGTCCAGAAAAGAACTTAAAACAAAAGAACTATGTATAGAAAAACAGATGGTTACTTTCGTGCTCACGACTGGGTTGTATTTTTGTCCCTGTCACACGTTCGAGTCTCGCCACTGTAGCAATGCAGTTTTCTCGAACTCCGTATCCCTCTCGGTACAGCTTCCGAACCAATACTATTCGTTTTGCCTTTTTATTAAAGGAGGACAATGGTTAGGTTCGTAGTAATCGTAAGGACTTGAGGATACATACGGATACGGATTATTGAGGCACATATTATTTTTATCGTTGTTTCTTAATTCTACTATTAGAAAAAATATTTAACTTTGACTGAATGAATATTATTGACAAATACGTTACACTAAGGATAGTGTAACTTATTTGTTTGTAAATATTTGTTAAGTGACGAGTTTGACAACCACGTGGATACAATAGTTACCTGTTTGTACCGTTCGGTGGTGAGTCTTGTTTCGTACGCCAGCCGCACCGGAGCAGGGCGGCTGCTGAACAAGTTCGGGCGCTTCTCGACGATCAGGTGCCACTTGATACTCGTTCTTTTCTAACTGGATTTGAATCAGCTGTTAGCGTGGTGCCCTTGCCATCTTATATGCGTACTGTTTGCTGTATTTCGTTGTGGGCTAGTGAGTCAAGCTATATATATGAAACTTTCGCAATGCGCCTGCAATATGTATATTGGATACGTTAATATTAAATATGTTTACACCAGTACTTATACATAATAAAGGGGCAACCAATACTCAGCAAGCGAGCATGTCATTTCTTAAATTCTAAAAAGTCAGATTATTATATAGTTATGTCGAAAATCCTAGACAGATATTTCTTTTTCAGAAATTGTTGTTAAGGCAGTCGAGTGTAGAGCGGGGTGCTCCTATTGGGAGCCTCCGCCCTCACGAAGACGTCGCCAATCGTGCAGAGGTACGGCGGTATGTCCGCGTCGCCATCGCCGGTGCCTGCGTGCGAAGAGCGCGCTCGGACTCCGAGGGCAAGCGCGTCACCCGCCTCAGGTCCGCGCTCACCCGCACCCGCGCACGCCGTCCTCGCGACCATGACCCCTGTGCAGCCGGCACATGATTATTATCCTCACAAAGTTGAGATGGACTCCGACGACGGCTACCCCCCTGAGGCGCACTCCTATCGCCACTCACCGCACGAACTGGCAGCGTACGCCACCGACAGCAAAGTGCCCGTGCAGCCCGATGTTTACGATCAAGGAATGGAGTCGATTGATGAGAAAACTCCAATAGATTTAATCTACGAGGATGAGAAACAGACCGTCATCTACACTACTACACCTGATCAAAAACGGGTGGAAATGATCAGTGGACAGTTGGACGATGGCCAGTTAGTTAGCAGCGGCGGGCAGCTGGTGGACGGTGGAGTGTCCGTAGTGGTCGGCGCGCCTGGACAGCCTCCAACAGTGCTCGTACTAGCAGAACATGTCGTCGACGAACTTGGACAAGTCATCACAATACCCAGGTAATGTATCCCATTCCATTGTCACTAATTACATAATTTTCTTCTTGTAATGTTATTGTAAACTATTTATCACATTTTGACCAACAGATATTTCCATACACAACGCTATATCATATCTTTTTTTTAACTTTAAATTTATGAGGTAATATGGAAATATTGCGTTGCCTCTGTTGCCAGGTGTCTTTGATAGTGGGAAATTCCATTATCGAATTGAGAAATTCCAAAACACCGGTATAAAATATATTCTTTCTTTTATATAAAATATTATCTTTATAATTTTATGTTATTAGATATATTAATCCCTTAGTAATACAATATAGTGTATTGTATATGGATAATACAGAAAGGTATTTAATACAGGGCAAATAGTGAGGCATTTTTAGAATAGCATTTAAATAATTAATTAGCTCGTGGAAGTTTGGGTAGTTAGAAACAATTGATTGTTTGTGCAACTGAGTGTTGTGTAGTTGAGAACATGAGGTGTTTGTGTCGGAGGTCCATTGTAACGGTTGTGCGCGTTAGGAGCGGCGGGTGTGGGCGGAGCGACGCGCTCACCTTGAACTTGCCGCGAGAGCTGTGTCCGAGCGCTGCGAGCTCTGCCGCGCGCCGGTCACTCGGCCCCGCACTGATGCTGTACCCTACCGCTTTGCCTTTGTATTAAGTCTAGACAGCTACATTCTACAGTAACGACCGACCTCCACGTCAATGTGATATTGATTATATTATTTTTTAAATCACCTTGCTCAGATAAAATTACAGGCGTAATTTAATTTCCTTCTGGTCTCTGGTTTATTCTCGTTGTAAACTTAATTTACAAAGAAATTATCTACTTTATATGGTGTGGTTAAAAAACATATACCTACTTACGTGCTCAATGCTGCCAGATAATGTGAATTTCTTTCAAATAGTTGAATTTTAGTGAAGAACTATGAAAGAACAATGCAGAACTAGTAGACTTGACGTATTCTATGATCATGTTAACACGGAGCAATTAAGTTTAGTCTATTACTTCAAGTATTCGCAGTGTGATTTGCTGAAACGTAAGTCGTGTCATTAAACACGGCAGTTATTGAGTTGAACGTAACCGTCACAAAAAGCCGCGGCCATGTGCTTTTGCATGTCATTCATATCGCATGACGTTAGAGGCTTACATCTACGCGCCGCATGTAGTAAAATTAGTTACGTCTGTTTGATGTCTCAGACGAGTTTTATAAGCAGCACTTGTGTATTTAATATGAAAATAATATAGGATCATACCGCTGACGCGACTCTATACAATCAATACAACTCTATGCTAAATTTCCCACCATGAGTCCTGGCTGGGATCTTCCAAAACTGACCACGCTGGTCGAACTGCCCACGCATTTGCTCTCACGCATGACCTTACCCAACTGGTACTCCAGCCCACCAGGATACCAGACATAACGGGTCAAGCGCCCTCTTTGCTGGACCTACTGCTGACGAATCACCCAGCGCAGTACAGCGTATCGGTTCTCGCCCCTCTGGGATCCTCCGACCACTGCCTGGTGTCGACCTCAGTGCCTCTAGTTACGCCTCCACGACCTGTGGTAACAAGGCGGCGGTTATGGCACTACTCGTCAGCAGACTGGGATGGAATGCGGGAATATTTTGCATCCATCCCGTGGGCTCAACGCTGCTTTAAAGATAGGGATCTGTCGCAAAGTGTGTCTGCCGTGACTGACGAAATCACTGTCGGTATGGAGTATTATATCCCCTACAGTGAAGTCGCCAGCACGAAGACCCGTCCCTGGTTCAATCGCGAGTGCATCCGGGCCGTTGCTCAAAAGCAGTCGGCCTACCGCGCATGGATCAGGGCCCGCGCACATTGTGACCCAGACATTGATCGCCTAAAAGCAGCACTAAACAGAGCCACTAGGGAATGCAAGAGGGCTTACATCAGAGCAGATGCCCAGCGCATTGCACGGTTTGGTCAAGAACTCGTCGCGTACCCTACGGGTAGCCGTAAGTTTTGGCGATTGGCCAAAGCCGTGCAGTCCAACTATTGCCAACCTTCGCTGCCGCCGTTGAACTACCCTGACGGATCACTGGCCCACGAGCTGCAAGAGAAAGCGAATCTACTAGCTGACCTCTTTGCGGCTAACTCCCGAATCGATGACCGTTGCGCGCACACGCCCACCATTGCGTCCTGCGACTCCGCAATGCGGGATATTCGCATCCGGCAGAGGGATGTCCGTGCGGAGCTTCGGTCACTCGATGTCCGGAAAGCCAGTGGACCCGATGGTATTCCGGCGGTGGTTCTTAAGAACTGTGCACCTGAGTTGTCTCCCGTACTAACGCGCTTGTATCGCCTGTCCTATTCCTCAGGAATTGTTCCGGAGGCCTGGAGAGAAGCGAATGTTCAACCCATTCCCAAAAAAGGCGACCGCTCCGATCCAGCCAATTACCGACCTATAGCCGTCACTTCCATACTCTGTAAGGTGTTCGAGCGGATCATCAACACCCAACTAATCCGCCACCTAGAGGATCACTCCTTGTTAAATGATCGGCAATATGGTTTTCGGCCGAACCGATCCACGGGTGATCTTCTAGCGTACGTCACACACCTTTGGGGTGAGGCTATGGATAGGCATGGGGAGTCCTTGGCCATCAGCCTCGACATTGCCAAGGCCTTCGATAGGGTGTGGCACCGCTCGCTTCTCTCCAAACTTCCTGCATTTGGTCTGCCACCTAAACTCTGCAACTGGGTTGCTGCCTTCCTCGAAAAGCGCCGCATTAGGGTTCTCTGCGACGGCGCGGCCTCAGACTTCCACGAGGTAAGCGCTGGTGTACCTCAGGGCTCCGTCCTATCGCCTACGCTGTTTCTTCTGCATATCAATGACATGTTGGCCCTTGGCAATATACATTGTTATGCAGACGACAGTACAGTGCACGGGCGATATTTCGGGCATCCTACTGCCAAGCTGGCAGACGTTGAGGAAAAACGACAGGAGCTTGTCGCTGAGCTCGACCGGGTCTTGAGCCGCATTTCCCAATGGGGCTGTGAGAATCTGGTCGAGTTCAGCGCCAAGAAAACACAAGCGTGTGTGTTCTCTAACAAAAAGTCTCCATTCCTTCCCCTTCCTACTCTTCAGAGCACTCAACTGCCACTGCAGGATAGGCTTAGTATTCTGGGTATGGATATTTGCCGGGATCTCAATCCGCGCGATTACATCGAGAGTGTCACTAAGGCGGCCTCGCGTAAGCTCGGCGTTTTGAACAAGGTGAGACGGTTCTTCTCGCCCGAGCAACTGTGTCTTTTGTACAAGACCCAGGTTCGCTCCTGCGTGGAGTACTGCTCTCATCTCTGGGACGGCTATGCGCAGTATTTGCTTGACGCTCTCGATCGGTTGCAGCGGCGCGCAGTCCGCATTATCGACTGTCCTGAGATCACCCAGTCTCTTGAGCCTCTGCAGTTGCGAAGAGATGTCGCCTCTATGGCAGTCCTCTATCGCCTACATCACGGGGAGTGTTCTGATGAGCTCTTCCAATTGGTCCCACCTTCTCCCTTCCTCTACAGGACTACACGTGCTGGCCTGAGGAGTCACCGTTTGTGCGTCGAAAATATACGTACCCGAACTAAACGGTTTGGCTCTTCTTTCTTGTGCCGATCGGTAAAAGCCTGGAATTCTCTACCAGCGCACGTGTTTCCTTCCCACTATGATCCCGGGTCTTTTAAGCGGGGCGTGAAAAAGCATCTCACCAGGCCGCCATAGTGTGGGTCACCATGCTGCATTGACTACACATGCAATGAGGATGGTGACCACCACTCTTTGACTCCACCTATTGCTTTCCATCAGGCAAAGTGGAGTCACTATGGTAGGCTAATATAAAAAAAAAAAAAAAAAAAAAAAAAAAAAAAAAAAATTCAAAATACAAAAGGTTAACCAAAAATCTTTATTAAGTTTTATTTAAGCGACAAAATATTGTAACAAAACTTGTGTACGTAGTTAACTTTCATATACAATTGTTTCTATGATACTAAGCTGTCTGGAGGGATTACACATGATTCCTGATAAAACTTGCTGTCATACCCCGTAAGTAATTGTAACACTAGAGTCAACGTCAACGTTGTACGATACCAAATGATTAACTTATACTTAAAAGAAAAACATATTTTCAAAGCGCTTGGTAACAAACTCCTTCAAGGTTGGAATTTTTATAAGGATATATTTCGTTCAAAAAGACAACTTTACACACATTACTAATTCCTTTCTTGAGTAGAACTTTACAAACATTGAAATAACCACCACTAATAACACATAGCCTTATGACAACTACTCGTAGTTCACACACATTTTTCTTCCCTAGTGGGAATCTAACCCTCTGGCTCAACAGTCGGGATCTCTAACCACTAGACCAACAGGCCATATTAGTTTATCTTATTCATTTGCACGTTATTGTATTCGTCAACAAATGCGTCCTACCTTAAAGCTTCAAATGTTAAAATTAGGAACATATCCGTCATCTCTTAATTTTAATAGCAACTTAAACTAATTCGATTCAACAGTTTAATATGTACTCAAAAGTAATAGGTATAATGTATTAGCTCTATCTCTATATAGAGTACAATGTTACGTAAGTATACATATGTGTATTATACTGAGCGTTTACGGAACGGACACAGAGTCACTATTTCAACATTGTAAGGCATTCGAACGGCCGTCCGTAACTGTCTCCCAAGTAAAATCACTTACCATAATCAACTCTTCTACTAGTTAATCTGTAAATTATAGATATGTTATCTCTTTCTACAACCAGTTTTTGGAATACATTAAGAGAATCTACTTAAAAATGAGACAGAATCTATTTCATTTGAAATCTTACGTGTGAATAGTTTTCGTACTATCTTAACTGAACTTAATTAAAGTTTTAATTTTAAATTATATATGTAAGTATTTGCTGCTTGTGCTAGTACTTTATAAATACTACTGATTTATGCTTTGAATATATCAGTAAGGTCCGTTATTAAAGAATCGTTGTTAAATGTTATTAAGTAGTATGTGGACGCACAGGTATAATATTGATAAGGGAATTCAAAGGTGAAATCTCTAAATAAAATATATAAATAAGCTCAATATGGAATGGTGAGTGATAAAAACTCGGCTGGATCGTTTAGGACGGAGCGAGAGGCTGTGGAGCCTCACCCGCCGCGCCTCCAACACTTTAATGATGACTTTTTGTTGCACCACGGTACATGATAAAAGCGACTCGCGGTTTCTTCTCTCGTGCCATATATGAAGTGTACCTCACATGTAATATGCATTTTTGTTAAGACAATTTATGGCAGTCAACGATGGACGACGTACGTCCATTGGTATCCAGTAAAAGAAATTGTATTGGTATTGTTTTGAAAATACTTGGTATGTTTTTCAATACACTTATATATCATTAATACTCAATGTTTCGATTAGTTGTAAACAAAATGTGTTTCTATTAATTATAGTAAAGTTTTACTTTACTGATTTCTTTTAAATTTGGTTTCAACTACATCACTTACGGTCACAAACTCATATTCCTTAAACTTAACCGACAAATCAACAAATCTGTTTCAATCTTCGGAATCGCTTCAGCGTGTAACTTGAGGACGGTGGAAGGCGACATGCCTCGTACCCCGCGGCCCTCGCCCGCTCCGTCACAGCCTTATTTTATTGCCTCGCTTGCGTTCGCTGTGGCAAGCCCTCGAGATGAGCTTACCATCGTTCGGGCTCTCTCCCCAATCATTATTTAATGTAATTATTTGGCTGGTGAACTGCATTTTTTGTAAATCATAACAGTTATGTACACTTTTTATTGAGCGCCTCCGACTTTAGCGCTTTCATGCAACTTGCTATATCGTATTCATCAATTAATAGTGATTTTATATTTTGTGTTCTATATAATTTAAATACTTTATTCTTATAGTTTTCCTAATGTGTTAACAGTGACGAGTTTGAAATCACAAAATTGCCTCGTACAACTACGTTACCTAACGACTTAGGCCCTTAAATTCGATTAAACCTGATAGCAGTATTCCTAGAGGCTTCAGTGCAATGTAGGGTTCTTCGACATGTTCAATATGGTTGCCAATGCGCTACACAGTATGATACTTGTACATAAGCTACGCCGCTTGCATTCAAGAAGGCCATATGCAAGCTGGCTATCTTATTCGTAGAAAAAACTTATTCTAAATAATATTTATCCTTAAATAAAGTATAATAGATGCAAATGGTGTATAAATGTAAGCGATCCCATAAGCAGATGCAGAGTTACTAAGAGGGGGAAGTCAATAAACTCGTGAAAGCGCGAGATATTAAAGCTCTTAGCAAAAGACATCAACGGGTTCTCGCATTACTCCCAGCGCACGATCGGGGAGTTGACTCATTGGTGACGACATTACTTTGAATATTTTTCGAACTTTTATGGTTATGATTATAATTGTAATACAATTTATTATAAATGTAGAAATTTGTACGTTTTTTTATTATTCAACTTAATCGTTGTTGTTGTTGTTTTTTCTAGCTATGTCCAAAATATATAATCTTAATACTAAAGATGTATTAATTTTTTCTTCATAATAAGATAAAATCTTTAATATACTGCCCACAATATTGAATAGTCACTGTTTAAACCCAAAGTTCAGTGTGTCCTTTAAAAATTAACGATCATCCTTTCTACCTGATGCCGCTGTCCGAGTGCAAATAAAAAACGGTTTCCCGCGTAAAGGGTTTACTTCTCATCACACGGAGGTTGAAGGTACTATACTCACACACACATGCACCATCACACACACGTCGCTATATAACTTTAGGCATCGATGAACCAGCGTCCGACAGAAATCTCAACGGGGGATAAAATTTCTTCACAACGAAAGTATATTGTGGACCTTCTTAAAAATTATTTAGTTTGTTTTTAGTCAGAATTGGAAAAAAAAATAGTTTCAAATGGTCAAAGTTGTAAATCTTCAGTTTGTTATCTATGTAATATGTTTTGAGATAAGCCATGAGGAAGACCCTCTGGAGCAATTAAAGTTACATATCGTATATTGTACGTTTTTATCGATACAGATACATATATATTTTGACTAGCCTTTTTCTAATGGTTAGTTTGTTAACGTGACTACTGAGCCAGAGTTATACAATTTCTAGCCGGTCGAAAACTTGTGTAACCGCAGCCGCTGTTACAATGTTTATAATATCCCCTGCGAGACAGGAATCATTCCCAATGCAGGAGTTGTTGTTCGAGTTCTAATCATTTTTAGGAAGTATCATTTTAAATACCTAATTAATATGTTTATAACTATAGGCAAAGAATGCTATAACATTTTTATTGTTTTTATTATCAATACATCAAGTATTTATTTTTTTACTAGTGAATATTTAATTCGATTCTATACGACATAGTATCTACGTTGCAGTTATAGAGTTTCTAATATAGAACCATATCTATACCGAGCTGTACATAAATATCATTTTTACGAAACCGCGGCTGCATTATAAGTTTTTATTATCTTATATCAAGGTTCCAAATCGAAAATCAACAACAGCTTTCAACTTGACAGCGGCCAACTCAAAAAAACTCCTATTGTGTCATACCATAAGACTGAAAATGGATTCATAGTAAACAGGGGAAGTAAAATATTCACAGAGATACGAAACTTTTTGTGAAGTTCGTGGGGATTCGTTTGTGGTTAGCCTTACACTCATGTTGGCCAGATTCAGTCCCGTTGTTTATCCTTTGTATATTCTGATTGCGTTGATAATTACAAGCGGCTTTTTAAAGGCTATCCAATTAATAAGAAAATGTTTTTGAAGTACATTTTATATAAAGGTCTGTTATCTGTTATGTAAGCAATTTAAAGCGGTTTATATGTGACATTTTTACTTTTAACATGTTTGCGTAATTTAATCGAAAGCTTTATAAGTTAATAATATGTATATTTGTGGAACTGTTTGTAAGACCGATCAATTTATTCTTCGTGTAAACTCTTTTATTTTAACCTAGCAGAAATAGAGCGGTTATATCTTACAAAGGAAGTCTTCTATCATTTAGCCTTCAAGTTTTGCGTATTCATAATGCGATGGTCGTTATTTCGCTTAGTCATGATTTAGGTACACTAAGGTTGTATGGGGCCTCCTGGAGCGCTAACAAAACGCGTATTTGGCTTTGAGGTCGATCGATCAATGTATTACAATTTTATTATACACCGCCTTTCTCGGAAAGTTGGAGGAGCGGCTGCTGTTAATTAGCATGTTTCTGTAAATTGCCACGTCTCTTTAGGCTTTGATTGGTATTGTAAAACAACATGTTGAAAGGATATTGGATATCATTTGTTAATTTTCGATATTTACGCAATAATTCAATAACAAACCTTTTGTTGGACGCATTGACAGTTTATAATAGAAGCTATTATGTTTGTGTGCAGAGATAAGGCTGACAATAGCAATCGTCTAATTATTGCGTCAATGCGTCTGTTTTTATTTTTATTTTTTCCCAAGACCACTTAACTATTTCAAAATCATTAAGCAACTTTGCATAGATAGGTATCTAATCATTGAATCGTAAAATGAGAGAAACTGTTTATTCATCACATTGACATCGTGTACGCACACACTGAGCACACATCGTGGATCAGTGTGTTGAGCTTGCGCATGTGTTGTAGCTTATTAGTGTGACAAGGACAGAAAGCATTATTGATCCGCGTGACAGAGAGAAACGGACATTAACGAGGCTAGCTTTACCTTATAAGTATATGAATGTACGTTTTTATTAACTCGATTCGTTATACAGCTTGCCATTATAATAATATACGGGTACGTACAATTCAGTCCACTGTTAAGATATTATACCAAATTTTAATAAATACATAATATACGTGTAGGTATCGTATAAGCTTATTAACATTTTTTTCGATATTAACAAAATATTTATAAACGTTTGAGGAAAATCTTGACATTTTTAAAACAAATTTTAATGAATAATATTCCGATATACAAGGTATGTTGACATTAGGCGTGATATTTTGTACTTGTGTCGTTATTTTGAGTTCGGACAGTTAGTTTGAATTAAATATTTATTATATGTGATCAAGCACAGATCGACGTATAAATGTATAATATAGAAACACTTGGAATTATACTCTTTAGTTATAATTAAAGTAATAGTAATACACAGATTAGAAGGGAGTCACATAATTTATCACAAATGGTCAAAGCATTTAGAAATCGATTAGTATATTTACAAGCCGAGGTTAATTTAATATTGATTGGCTACACTTATTTGTGAAAAGAATTTCATTTGTTCCACACGTTCACTCCTCCACTTGTGTAGAAGACGCAAATGAAAATATTGGTGTGTTTTAATTCATGCATATAGCTATATATAAAAAAATGATTATTTGGTGTGTGAGTACCATTTGAAAAAGTCAAAAGTAATAGTGAATAGCATTATTTAATGATAGTTAAAGATAAGGATAATTATTTGATTGTGGTGTTTAATTATACAGCTATATAATTAAATTAGATACAGACATTCGGTTTATTTATAAAATTTCAAGTTACAATATTATGTACAAATATCTAAATAATTATTACAGCAGCAAATTAATTCTAATTAGCTAGTTAGTAGTAGTCCTTTTTTTAGTGATTTTTTCTTATGTTTTTGTTCGAACATGCTCAAAACAATATTTTACTAGTGTCGCTCACGGATTTGCCTGTAAAATTATATGTCGATGAAATGTAGACTATGTCCTTTCCCAGGGCTAGAAGTGTCAGTATATGTAATAGTAACAGACAGATAGACTATCGCATTTATAATATTATTGTAGATATTATATCTTACATCTACCTAAAGACTATACGTATCTAATTATGTTAAGTTCGGTAGGTAGGCTTTTAATTAAAGTATGATAGATACTATTTACATTTTATTGAATCTAGTCAATGAGTCATGTTTTCTCAAATCTGAGAATACTATCAAAATTTAAAAACCCGTAATATGTTCACATTAAGATAAATGAGACAGCGCGCAGACTGTTAATTAGCAAAGTGTCGTATAAAACTATTAAACTATTGATTGAAGAAATGCTTTGAAGGAACAATTGTACGTATATGTATGTATTTACAGAACTTGTACATCCGCATCGTAAAAACATTGTGCGGACAATGTATGACAGTGTGACCTTTCACACATTTGTATTGTATGGATTAAAATCTAAAAGCCATTTCTCACCTGGGTTACCTTTCCAGAGGCGAGTTTTTGTGACTTTTTTCATTAGTGCTGAAGTAATGGCTATTCGTCTCTTCATATTTGTAATCTTATAAATCTAGGTAGGTACCTGTTTTTTAAGTAGTAGTGATTTTATTTTTTTTTAAACATTTCTCAAGAGTAAGGCTATCTAGTGAAAAAAATATTTATCAAGTTTAACTGAATATGTCGTCCGACGATAGAAATGATCAGTGATTTTAGTTTGGTCAACTCAAGATATAATCTCTTATAAATTTCTTAGCGGAGGAGCCTTCGATAAGTATCACTTCATTACATTTCATAGCGTTTACAAGGGGTGGATATTTTATAAAATTTTTTACTAACTAAATTGTATCAGCTATATAAATACTTACAGACAGTATGTGCGCTTATCGTTCAGTTGAATGATACAATTGCAATCGCAATAAAAAGTATGTATATATCCCATGAAAGACATAAATGTGAAAATGGGAGATAAGTTCAATATGAAGCATATGCATGCTTGTCGCCTTCCCCTACTAAAGAATTGAGATTTAAATGTTTTGCCAAGTTTTGTAGATATATATGCTCTATTATTTTATTCTTTAGATAATTATGAAATTTAACACACACCATTTGAAATTGAATTTAAAATACAATTTTCGTTGTTTTTTTCCTACCACAACAGTGTTTGCTGTTTAAGAATATAACTTCTTAAATATGAACAGTCCCATAATGTACACAAAATAAATAATTAAGAATAAATCGAATGTCAAGATTTGACGGGGAGAGTTTTTGTAAAGTAAGATGTGTTGACCTTATCTGCTTTGTGTAAAAAAATGTATTCGACTTGTTACAAGAAACCTAATGAGCCCAAACTTGTAGGCTTTAGCCATTGAAGAGTTCCATTTTCCATTACCCACCTCCTCCATCATCATCAAGATGCTAAATTATTGTGTTAACGTCTGAATTAAATACATGTAAAATATGTACATACAACGTTTCATTTCAATACGCCAGTTGGAAGTAGGTTTAAATAAACTTCCAGATTTTCAAGAATTATTTATTTTTATGCGACAGGGGGCAAACGAGCAGACGGGTCACCTGATGGTAAGTGACTACCGCCGCCCATGGACACCCGCAACTCAAGAGTCACAAGTGCATTGCCGGCCGTTTTGGTGGGAGTACGCTTTTTACTAGAAGGTTTGAAAGTCGTATCGGTCCGGAAATACGGCAGGTGACAATTTGTTCCACAGGCTGATAATGATAGGCATCATCTGCATATATAATAAATCTGAAGAGCCGCTAATATAGTTTACGTGTCACTTAATTAGCGAGGTTTCTTAGCTTAATTTGCTCTGCGAAACTTTTTATGTAGGAATATTGTGTAACATTTAGGCTTAGTTTAACCGCGATATACTCACTCTATCCTGAGAAAACCGAAATATTTTTTTCATCGTTATATTCTATTTTTGTAACACGTAGAACACTGTTGGTCAATTAGCTATTACTTCTAAACTCCACTAAGAGTTGGTATTATATATAAAACTAACTAACACTAAAAGATACACAAATTTACACCAAGTTCATTTTTCAGAATAAATAATTCGTTGATGGCAATGTGAAATAATGTTAGTTCGATAATTTTACTCGATTATGTTTATACACAGCTTTGGAGATCATTAAAAAAATATTCCAATCTTGACACAATGCTTTAGCCACTTTTATAGATAAACCAAATATAGATAAACTTTATTAAACAAGAGTTTTTAAAGTTTAAGCCTATATTTCGCGTTATTAATATTTTACAAAATAATTATATGAGTCTTAAATTAAAAAAGAAAGGTTTTTCTGTATTCCATCCGTATTTAGGTATCTTTGTATGTCCAGGATTCTTTACTAGCGTGCTAGCACGCTAGTAAAATCGAATGCTTAGAAAATATTTAAAATCTTAATAATTCACTGTTAATTTTATTGTCTGTATCTGCTGGATCTCTGGACCTATATATGTTTATCCTTAAAGTGACCAAACTGGACAGAAAGATTTACAGATTTTAGTGTTGTAGGTCCTCTGGAAGAGAGATAGGTTTTTTATCTATAATATGTTAGTCAGTCAGTTATAAAAATGCCTAGTTTTATACTTCTATATCTCCATAGCTGTTTGAGATGTTTTTATAAAATTTAGGATAGTTGCTATTCTGTAAGGGTTTTAATAAATATAGTAATTTTTATCTTTTATTTAATTGTATATATTCGTATATACAATTGAATAACAGTTTTTCGCTTGAACTTGGCTGAGACGCTGCCGCGTGTCTTGATTTCTGGTAAAGTTTCTATTAATATGCAAAAAAAAAAAGCAATTGACCTTTTGACTATTGACCATTATGATATTCACGAATATTTAATGATATGTTAAACAAAGTCATTATAAGGACAATATGTCTCACCAAAATAAGAATCGAGTTTAGTTAATTTTAATGTTATGAAAATGTTTTTGTGTTACATGTTTCGTTTAGTAGACATTATGTTATGTAGACATTATAACAACGCAATGAACTATTTTCATTTCCTGTCACTAGTTTATGTTGAATTAAAGCTGTAAATACATGGTAACATAATGCATATCTCATACCCATTCATAATTATTGCGTTTATATCTATTTTACAATCCTTGTGGACAGCCAGTATAAAGTATTCCTTATCTGTGTAATTGGAACTCGATAAAGGCGGCAAAAATATATGTAAATTGTTAGCGAAGCTAAAATATTACTTTAAACGAATTCATGCATTAAATAACCATTTTGTATTAGAATTTCATCATCGATGAATAGTTTAACTTGTCTACTCATTACAATGGACGCTTTATTTTTGTAGCACTTTATTTTCTTGCCTGCATCATGTTGAATAATTGTCAATTCCTTATTCTCATCTCTCATCTCACTTTCTCGGACGAGATCGTCGTTAATAAACTTGATAATTTAACGTAAAATAAATTAAAAAATAAAGTAATCAATTCACATGTCGAGTATACACATACAATATAAACATACTTAATTCTTATTCACGAGGTAGAATCTTATTTTGTTTGTAAACAGTTGTAAACAGTTTTTTATTGGATTTATTTGGACACATTACAAGGTAACACAGTGAACCTTATCTAAAAGTAAACGTTGGCGTCTATGTACGTAATTATATCTAAATGCGGACTAATGATAGTGTGGTCAATCTAACAGTTCATAGATTACATACTTAATGTTTTACCAGTGTTTTGGTCATAATTTTTTATCTTTATTGTGTAATATAACATTTTGAGATTTCCTAGATGATTGTAGGTGGTGTCAGTTTCAAACACATAAATTAAAAATATTAATTATCTGATGACAAGTATAAGTTAAAAAATACAGCAAGTACATAACTACTTGCGCCGTATTCAGTTACTTGGTAAGTTTAAGTGTGTTTTACACAGTACGTTATCCTATAAACAGTTAGTGACCTAGCAAAATCAATGCTATCATCATTAAAGCGATCTGTTCTGTCTCCTGTAGGCTATGACTAGTACCTGTAATGTCTATACCTTGACAAATATAAAAGTAAATGAACTGTTAATTGTTACTTTACAGTAGTAGTTAATCATTTCTAAAAATTCTACCCCTTTTCACTCAACTGCTTGTTTTCTTTGTGTTTCATTTGAACCTTTATCGCATTTTTATTGTTATTTTTGATATCTTATATTTAGCATTCTCGTAACTTGTTACTTATAGGAACCTTACAAAATAGTTTAAAACTTATAACTTATAAATACCAAACGTTTTTTTTTACCAAATGAAGTGAAGTTGATGAGTTTACCAAATAATAATCCTATATTATAAATTCGAATGCTAGTTTGTTACAGTACAGAATGTGTGGTTACACGCCTTAACCGATATCGAATAAATTTTGCAAACACGTCAGGAATAGGACAGCAATTGGGGTATAGAAAAGAACATATACTGAAGGGACTGTTTATACAGCAAAAACTAATTTTCCTGAAGGATACATGAATTGATAGACAAAATCCGCCAAAGAAGCTGCGGTCTGCAATGTAATATTTTAATAATTATTTTGTTTATGTTTCGGTGCTCTTTAAGGTTATACATTCTCTCAGATAGCTCGACCTCGAGAACAGGGTGTTTGGTCGGGGTCCGAACTTGCGACGACATTGCGGCAAGGACCGGCTCGCAAGGGCGCGCCTCTCACTCACGCACACACGTCATATTCTTAAGTGCGTTACGCATGCCTGTATAATTATTGTAGTAATCAATACTATTAAACCTGACTGAACAGTGTGTCAATAGTCATTCTTTTTCTAACATTTACATACTTACATTATCATAAATTAATCTGGTTCTCACAAGAAAAATGTTAATATATTGTTAATACTAGTGAGTTCGCATAACATTCAAAGCTATGCAAAACAATTATACGCCTAATATTAAACTTAGTTGAACATGGAATTTTTATTTAAAGTTTTGTAGATATCGCCCCCCCCCCCTTTCTGTGGGTGTCGTGAACGACTAAGGGTTTGATGTGTACTGTTATCTCTCCGATATGATGTATACAGTTTATACAGTGCCCCATAGACGGCAATGGACTTGACCTTTATTATGTAAGATGGACTATATTATACTATGGTTATATATAGGCAGAGCATATGTATGTTTGTATATTAAAGTTATGTGAGCCGGAATAGGAATTAAGATTAACACGGAACCAATAAGTAAATTTAACAAAAACATGTGATTTATAATTATGATTATGTCTGGTTTCTTTCTTATGGCGGGTAAAAAAGACTTGGTTTCTTACCCGTATGTAAATTATGTATATGAATATTGTAGAATTTCAGAAACATTCCCCTATATAAACAATATTAAGAATATCGTGTGTAGGTACTTTTCGGTACAAGAAGTAAGATTTTTTCCTTAATCGGACATCTTATAATTACGGTGTGGGTCCTTGAACTAAATAATTTGTGTTTTTATGTGGTGTAATTATATTTTTTGTCAAAATTGTATGTACGTATAAAAAAACCTTCATAGTAACATGAAAGGAAATTATAATGTGATTTTTCTCGAAATGTTATGTTATGTTTAAATTAAAATTCAATTTTAGTTTCCTTAGTAACTTGTTGACTTGTATTGTTATTGCATAAACAAAGTGACAGCGTTATAGAATTTCCTTCTTTTAATGGCTACTACTATTGAAATATTATATACGTGTGTAGCTTTGCAATAATTGTGGTACTTGACCATTTTACATTTTTGTTTAAGATTTGTAATGCCATATAACGTAATGAGTATTAGTTTTACGTTTTGAGAATTCAAACAAACTTTATTTCAAAGTATAATAAGTAACATCAGTAATCATGTTTTTAGTAGTTCAAATTCTTGATAAATGCCCTGATAATGCCCTGCTAATAGTGAAAAACTAGAATATGGTATGACGAGAAAGAACCTTTTTTTTTACCCTAGAAAGGAAATCCCTGTGAACCCCGACAGACTTGGCCGCCTGGTGGAGGCGACTCCGCTATTGAATACGTCGCGCCACCATCTCGGGCCTCGTTCTGCTAGGACGACGGATAGCCCTGTCCATCGCCCCCAGGCTAGCGCTAAATAAAATACAAATTTTGACAGAGTAAACCCACGTACACACAATACTTTATAATTAAACAACTTGGTAAAAATACACTAAAGTAAGAAAGAAAAGGTGTTGACACATTTTAAGAGCGTTATATGTAGCCCAGAAATTGTAGATTTAACTTGAAACAAGGATTTTTTTTTCGTAAAATACTTTTCCAGGTGTAAGTACACATTTTTAAAGAGCATACTACACGTATTTAATTCTCAGACCCAGACTCAAGACAACAATTCGAGGATTACTCAAAGCGTAGTCCCGTGCGGGGATCGAACCCACCACACTCGGCTAGGCGACAGCCATCCGTCCAATCACTCCAACATAGACAGTGATTTTACATTAGCAGAGTCGCGAAGGAAAATTTCTATGCAAGTATATATTTGAACTGCAATCGAAATTCAGACCTTGTTTTATCTGATGTTGCTAAGACTACGAATCATGAGTTCATGTCATTAAGTACTTCATAACTTATTAATTAAAGTGCCCTTGGCTTGATATTCAAACTTTCAAACATCAATACAACGCGACGGCATTTTTCTACTTTTTGCCGTCCTTCTACTCGGTTAAGATAAAGTTTATCTTTAAAATTCAATGTAATCTATGGATGGACGTTGTGTTGGATCATTATGCGAATGCTTCAACATTAAAAAAGAAATCCTCAAGGAGCAATATGGAAGGTTTTTTGTGTGGCGCAGTGGGTTCCGTACGTGCCACCGACGCACGTACAAGGAGTTGCGATCCGCCACGTCCGCCGCACTGCGATGTAAATGATCCCCTTGAATAATGTATCCCTTTCTCGGCCATCTCTATTCTACCACCAGCGTATAAGGCACACGACAATCCACCGTTATTACAAACTACTCTCCTACCATGTTCCCTTATAATGAAACAAGCGACTGCTATAACTACCTGATTACTGTAAGCTCACAACGGAGAGGTTTAATTTAATTTTATTTACAGCTTGTCTATACATGCCATTAACGAGCCAGTGGTTGTGGGTTTGATTTCAACCAAAGAAACATCTTTGTATGATGAACACAATCATTTGTTCTGTATCTGAATGTCCAATATCAGAATGATCAATAATATGTATATATTTAACTAATTAACACACATAGATACATACTCATGCCACATCTATATTGTTTTTGAATAGTGTTGTGATTTGCTCGTCTTGCCTCTTTCTAACTCTGCGATAGTTCCGTCTATTCCACTTTGCCATTTGTCATTAACTAAAATACACCACCGCACGGTAAACACTTGCAAAGTTATAATATCAGTTTTAAAGAAAAGCACGTACCAAAATGTTGATAGACTTTTTAATCCTAATTAGTCTATTAAATTTATTGAATGCATTATTATACTGACCACATCAATTCACTACTTTTTGCGTCTGGGTGAGTGGAGAACAGAAATTGGACTGGGTTAAGAATAATAAATTTATTAATCAGTTGGAATGAGTTCGGAAAAAGTATTTGGGTTAAAGTGATGATACTTTATTAGGATGATTACGGAGCCGGAGAAAGTTAAGGTTGCCTCGAAGAAATTACATTTAGCAATAAGACCGCCCTTTGTACTTTATCTGTCTGACAAATGTATGGGTTATACGTTTACTGGAACAATGGTCTACAAATCAAGAGTTATCTATCTATCTATCGAAAATCTTCTATTTAAACTGGTGTATTTTATTTTCGTTTCTGTGGTTTAGTTTTTTTTTTCAGATTCATGTTTATTAAGTGCGTGGTAATAAACCTTTAATTCATTTTAAGATCCAAGCAGTATCATAGCCACGCCAGTACCCGGTTAATACCTATACCCATTTTTATAATACATTATATACAATTCATATTATTGAGTACAGTTAAATAGTTAAAGTTGGTAGTAAAACTTGGTGGTAGTTAAACTAGGGTATGTGTTTCAAGTGGTACTTATAGGTGCAAATAGTAAAATGATACATGAATGGTAAATGTCAGAGAAATCATTAAATGACAATATTACACATATATATACTAGCGCTCTCATAATTTTTCTATGGTCAAATTTTTTTTTCTTTTTTTTTTCCAATTCTCTTGAGTTTTACCTAAATAACATGCGTAGAGGTACAGGGTTTGCAATTCGTATGTCTATAGCAGGGAAATAGCGAATATTCATTCGATTTTTATTTATATATTGGTTGATCTACAATGACACCACCGACACAATGTGAGATTTGTACTTATTTGAAACCAGATAAACATGACCAGGATAAGGCTAATTGAAAAAAATGCAATAAAACCTATTCTCGTCAAAGCCGTACTACAAAAATCAGAAAATTGTAGCGTTGAGGCTGTACTCGAGAAGAAGAAGAATAAAAACCGGGTGGATTTAAATGAAAATCCACTCCACTTTAATTGTGTAGTGTTCGTCGCGAAGATTTAAAAATATAATCGACAGTAGTAAGCATATTTTTATAGCCACCACCAGCCAATGTTCTCAGTGAAAATTTATTTAGAAGCGCACGTTTGATATCTGAACATCTGCGAAACAGACTAGAACCTGAAAAGGCGGCGTTTTTACTGTTCATTATTTATTAATAATATTTTTTTAATTTTTCAATAAAAACATTAAAGGTTATTTTTTGTCTTATTTCAGCACCCATGCGATGTTTCTTAAAAAAAAGCTGAACATCTGCATCCTCATCCGCATCCGCAGATGTGAGACTTCAAAAATATGCATTCGCAATATCCCTGGTTTAGAGGTCTCTTCATTGTCTGTCCTATAGTTTTTAGTGACAAGGGATCGCCAATAATAAGTCCTTATCTCTCAACATTTTATTTTAAATCTTTGAAAAGTATAACTTAGAACGCCATTGATAGGTAGGTCAACATACTTACTGTAAATTTCTGTAGTCATTTTTAAATAATTAAATAGAAAAAAAAACTGATTCAATTTTTTATTGTTGTTACTAAAACTCGTCAGTAACTAATAAACATAGAAATAATAAAAACAATAGATTGATCAATATATATATAAATATATTTAATTGTTTTGTTTTATCTGTTTACATATAAATATTGTTCCCTCTTCAAACTCAACCGCTTATTTTGATTAAAGAACTGTGTTTCATTGAAATGAACGCTTCGCAGGGAAATAAATTTAAAAATAAATGCAGTTAGAGTTACATTAATTGTTTATTTAAGCATTAAAGGAATGTAAGTAAACTGTAAAGTTAGTTTATTTTTATTGTATTTAATACCTGGTGCACAACAAGGAGTATTATTATTAATAATACTCTTTTATTAAATACAATAAAAAACTTAAAAGTATATACAGTTTAAATAAGTACAAAATGAAACAAGTGCTAATCGTAAGGTATTATTATGTCGGCACAACAATTTGCGTTACATCGAGGTCTCTATGATGTAACAGAGTTCATGGCCTCTAGAGACGTTCCACGTTCGAGCAGTGAGTACATCCGCGCTTCGTATCTACGTGCTATAGTTCCGTTTCAATTTGTTCCGTTTCACACCTCGCTAATATATACAAAAAACGACATTTACTTACCTTAATATGTATATACATATGTATATGTTGAAATAGCATATATGATGTCTCCAAAACTGTTTCATTTTATTTTTTACCTGTTACGTTGATATATTGGTTTTATAATGAATTTGGTTTATGAACCGGTTAAATTCGTGATTGGTTAAGTGTCGCAAGACATTTTTTATTATTATTCTTATAAAGCAGAGAAACGATACATCTGTGCTTAACTTATCACATTTAGTCAACATTAAAAATATTTTGTAACATTTTATTCATTAATTTATTTTTTATTACAAACATACACTAGGCTTCTCTTGAGTACCTAACCTTATGGCCATTAAGTTATATTCGTTATTTTGTCTCGACCAAAAATAACTTAAATTTCTCGAACGTTCTTTGTGGTCAAAAATCCAACGAACTTTTATATATGCAACAGTATCTGCCTACGATTTTGCTTTTGCTCATTTGTTTACCACAATTAAACAATCATAGTTTGACGTAGTACGACGTACTTTCTAATTAAATATGACATGATACATACACTCACGCCTATATCCCCGAAGGGGTACGTAGAGGCGTTTCAACCGCCTACTGTTGGCAACCATAACTTAGTCCTATGTCCGTCATCCGGGCACTGTATCACTGTATCACTGTATATACCTTCATATGCTGTCTTATAGGTGACACCTACGGGAAGAGATTGAGTGGCTATCCTACTACATTGAGCATCACACGGTTTAGTACCTGTAACTAAAAACCTACCTAAAGACTTAAAGCTGTTTTTTACCAGCAAAACAAACTTTTAAAGGCGTAGTTTTTAAACTATGTCTGGACAATAAGGTTAACCTGAAATTAAAGCCAAAGTGCTAAGTGAAAAATCAACTAAGTGGCATTTCATTAGATAGTTGCTGTTAATACCTATCTGCGCAAAGGGTCATTACTCTAACTGTAAATAAGTAAACAGGCTTGTTTCGGTTGACAAAGAACCTCTTACTTATCTTATAACTTGCCAATATTTTATACTAGAAGGCTAAAATGGTATTGTTTGAAAATTGGATTTATTATTGAAACTCATGTTTAGCCCGAGCAGAATAATTAAATGCAAAAGTATTTCTAGCAGTATAATAAGTCAGATTAGAGATTAATACTACTTATAAATAATAGCAATATAGACAGTTTTGTAAATAAAATATAAGCGTCTATGATCTCAGCAGATCGCTATTTAGTGTAGGTTCTGACTGACTCATTTTTCTATGCGGAAAATTAAATCAAAATCTTGCAACAACACATCATCCCGCTCTTCGTAACGCCGATATGTAATAGCTTCTAGTTATACTTAATTTCTGAGGCACGTACTTGGATTACATAAAACATGATAAAACTGTTAGATGATCACTTCGTATTTAAATGTATACAATAGAATTAATTACAAGTACGCTTGGTATTTTGAGATCTTAGACATACTTTGATTAACATGTCTTTCTTACTTGTCATTAAAGAGTCGGAACTTATACAATGTTAACGATGCCTGCAACGTAGTAAAGTATATGGCTCTCAGTTTTTGTCTAGAATCAAGAATTAATAATGCATGGCCTAGACAAGGGCTAGAATACCGCCAGTGTTGTATTAGATACAGCCGAGACATTGTACTGCGACTTTGAGTACACATGATTGTCTACCTTAAAATCTCTGTGTTTGATGTTAAAATAGTATATGTCGTGTTGGATGAGGCGCACGAACGGGTCACGACAGACGCGCACGCGCGTTCTTGACCTTGCCACTTGCGCCTCCCAGAGGTCACACTCTAGTGCTGAAGCGGTTGTGTTCCACACCACGCTTTCCACAATTTGTAGCTCAGCCAAGATAACCTGTAAATAATCTTTAGGACGCCATCTTTGAGACTCCTTATAATTTTTATTTAAGTAAGCAATATTAAACAGTGTCTAATTACGTAACATTATCTAAGTTTAAAATTTTTTTCAATATTTTATATTTTTAGTACATAATATGCTTCTATACGTTTACTCTTAATTACATACGTATTAAAAGCAGACGAAAGGAACTATTGCTATTTATTTCGTATTATAAGAATTTATAACATCGGTTCCCTTACCTGAGTGACATATTTACGCGAATAATAGGAGAAAATGCTTTAGCTGAGGAATGAGAAATGCCGCCATAACAGGGCTTTGCGCACTTTCTCCAGTTGTGGCTCTCACTTGGTGGGTCTGTGCACCCTTCAATTGTATAAGTTAGCGTAAGAGATCTTCGCTAATGACAATTAATTGCTTGTACCGATCGTTAAATTAAAATATTGATTTGGATAATATCCGCTTTAGAATATCAGCAAAAATACTTACAGTGCAAAAGAAAGAATTTATAATCACTAATTAAATAGTATTGAATTTAATAAAAGGAATTGTTAGCATTGATGGTGACGTGTATAAAATGAATAGGTAATTGAACATTTTATTAAAACAATTTTCTTGTTCCTTTGTTGTTACAATGAATCATTTTCATGAGTAGGTACGATTAGATAACATTCATCTTTTAAGCGATACTCAAAACGCTGTAGTTGTGATCATTGTCCGTTGGAACATTTACTTTGTTAATCATATTGTTACAATATTAATGACGGAATAAACTTAAGACAGAAATAATATTTAGAAGGAATAATATTTTATTAAGTAGCTTTACTGAATGGAGGTACAATTTTGAAATAAAAGATTTGTTGTGATAGGTTTTTTAAATAAAGTACAAGTAAAAGTTCATTTTTAATACATGTTAAGTAAAACATCGAAAAGTAATACAAATATTGACATCAACTTTTTTTTATACAAGTGTCTTCAGGTAAAAACATCAATAAGGAAACAAGAAAAAAAATAAGGCTTCGACATTCATAAAAAAGCAGTATGAGTCACAACTATGCGAGGCAGGGTTTAGCTAGTATTGGGTATAATCATCTTATTACATATAAGATTTTTAAATGATATCTATAAATACCTAACATTAGATTGGTTGAACTTTATAGCTACTGTTCAACTTCCACAAAAAATTGTTTATACGAGTTTTAAAAATCAATTTGATCGTTTCTGATTATTTCTGAGAATAATGCTTATAAACATGCATATAAAACATACAAAATATACGACAAGTTCAGTAACACGTGATGACAGAGATACACTTTTGTGTCGTTGTCAGAAAATACAACCATCCACATTGGCAGTGTTGAGCCAGTTTTTTTTTTTTTTTTTATGCGATAGGGGGCAAACGAGCAGACGGGTCACCTGATGGTAAGTGACTACCGCCGCTCATGGACACCCGCAACTCAAGAGTCACAAGTGCGTTGCCGGCCTTTTAGGTAGAGGTACGCTCTCTTCTTGAAGGTTTGAAGGTCGTATCGGTTCGGAAATACGGCAGGCGACAATTTGTTCCATAAGCTGGTTGTGCGAGGCAAAAAGCTTCTCGAGAAGCGCACAGTGGTGGAGTGCCAATCGTCCAGGTGATGGGGATGGATATTTTGTCGCGTAGGACAATGGCGGAAACCAGCAGCCGGTATAAGTCCGAACAATTCCTCTGAACACTCCCCATGATACAAGCGATAGAGGATGCAGAGTGAAGCTACATCTCTACGCAACGCCAAGGTGTCAAGTCGATCAGAAATATCTTGGCAGTCGATGATGCGAGTCGCTCTCCGTTGAATGCGGTCAAGGAAGAAGTTGGTACTGGGGTGCACCTGCATAGAGATGAGAACAGTATTCCATGTGCGGCCGAACCTGCGCCTTATAAAGTTGCAGGCGGTGGGCCGGAGTAAAATACTGTCTCGATCTGTTTAGCACACCAAGCTTCTTCGAGGCTAATATGGCCTTACTCTCTAAGTGACCGCGAAACTGAACTTCGCTTGATATATCGACGCCAAGGATTCCGATACTGGCTGATGCAGTTAGGGAAGTGCTCTCAAATTGAGGTGATACGACCAATGGCATCTTTTTAGCGGTGAACGCGCAAACCTGTGTCTTCGTGGGGTTAAATTGGACTAGGTTAAGTCGACCCCAATCTGAAACTTTTGATAGAGAAGTTTCGATTTCAGACACAAGTTTGGATCGGCTTTCGATGACGTTTACCCGAGAAATGTTAGCGCGGCCGGTGTAAAGGGCATCACTCGTGCTATCGTCTGCATAGCAATGGATGCTGCTAATCTGCAGCATGTCGTTGATATGCAGAAGAAACAGCGTGGGTGATAGCACACAGCCTTGTGGGACACCAGAATTAACAGACTTGGAGTCGGAGCATGCACCGTCAACAACGACCTTGATGCTTCTGTCTGTAAGAAAACTGGTGAGCCAATTGCACAGTTTCTCGGGAAGCCCATAGGAAGGAAGCTTCGCAAGGAGCGTTTTGTGCCAGATCCGATCGAAGGCCTTCGCCACGTCCAAACTAACGGCCAACGCTTCCCCCTTGGTCTCGATCGCCTGTGCCCACCGGTGAGTCAAGTATACGAGAAGATCACCAGCTGAACGACCCTGACGGAAGCCGTATTGTCGATCATTGAGGAGCTGGTGGTCTTCTAAGTACCGGAGGAGCTTGCAGTTAATAATGGATTCCATTATCTTGGAGAACAAGGAGGTGATGGCTATGGGTCTGTAGTTGGACGGATCCGAGCGATCTCCTTTTTTAGGGATTGGGTGCACTAGAGCTGTCTTCCATGAGTTCGGGACTACGCCAAGAGAGTAGGAAAGCCGATAAAGGCGCGTTAAAACCGGTGCTAACTCTGGAGCACACGACTTCAGCACGATAGGAGAGATTCTATCGGGCCCACTCGACTTATGAACTTCGAGGGAAAGAAGCGCTTTACGCACTGCCCTTTGTGTAAACCGGACTTCCGGCATGCGGGTCTCGCACTGCGGTATGGTCGGCGGTGCGTTTCCCCCGTCGTCCAGGGTCGAGTTGGACGCAAAGAGTTTGCCAGAAGATCGACTTTTTCTTTAGCGTCGTGGGCCAACGAATTATCTCCTATGCGCAGAGGTGGAAGGGATGGCTTACAAAAGTTCCCCTGGACAGCTTTGGCAAGAGAGAATGCACGAGTTCCGGAAGGCAGACTAACTAGTCTCTCGCCAATTCTGCCGATGTGAGCCGACTTCGCCTCAGCAATTACTCTTTTGAGGGACCTGGAGGCAAAGTTAAATTGCTTCTTTAATGTGCTGGTCTTTACATCCCGTGCTGTCGCTGCATTAGCCCATGCTTGGTAACATTCCTGCTTTCGGCGGGACGCCGCTTTGCAGGTTCGACCAAACCAAGGCTGGGACTTGCCACCTGTGGGAATCAGGGAGAATGGAATGAAAAGTTCCATACCCTGAAGCACAACATCCGCGACACAGTCAGCAACGACATTGGGATCATCCGGCGAGAAGCAAACCTGCCTCCATGGGTAGGATGCAAAGAATGTTCTCATTCCATCCCAGTCTGCTGACCTATAGTGCCATACGCGGCGACTGCCTGTAACTCGCGGCCGCAGCGAGTGAACGAGTGGCACCATACTCCTAATCAGGCAATGGTCCGAAGAGCCAAGAGGGGCCTCAACGGATACTTTGTAGCCGTCAGGATGTGAGGTCAGCAGAAGATCCAACAGTGAAGGCACGTGGCTTTCTGCATCTGGGATTCGCGTAGGCGTTGCTACCAGCTGCGTCAAGTCATATGCCAAGGCGAAATCGTGAACAGATCTTCCCGCATGATCGGTTTTGCGCGAACCAAGCCTTTCGGCGTGATGGGCGTTAAAGTCGCCAAGAATCACGATCTCTGCGGATGGGACCTGCTGGAGCACTGAGTCTGTAGCCATTTGGACGTGGTCGATGAGTCGGTCTGTTTCGGCATCACCGCTATGGGACCTGTAGAGGCATAGGTAGATGCGGGGATGGTCGTCGCAGTCTACACGTAGCCATAAGATGGAGAGGTCCCTACCTTCAAGATTGCCGAGGCGGCGAGAAGTGATATCATCTCTAACGTACACGCATACACCAGCCTTAGGAACAAAGGAGTGTTCCAGTCCGTACCCAGGGTAGCACAGGTAGGGTGTGTCCGATGGAGATGATATCTGCGTCTCGGTTAAAAAGAGCAAGGCCGGCTTTGCTGTCTCAAGGTGGTGGTGGACAGTGTCGAGGTTCGAATGTAAGCCCCTGATGTTAGAAAAATCCACGGTAAACGTGACAGGGGGTGCCATGGTATGCCTTCTCTTGCCCCGAGCAGATTTTGAGAGCGCAGTTGAGCCCCCCCCAGAGTACGAGGGGCAGCCTGGGCGTCCACGCTCAGGCATAATCCGTACTGAGGGTGGACGTCCAGGGGGGGATTCTCCAACGCTAGCGCTGGTACCCCCCTGGGGTATCCTTTTCGTTAACAGGGCTATCATTAGGGGGGTGGGGAATTTTGGGCCTCCGGAGACCTCACTCATTTCGGGGAAATGCAACGCAAGCGTTACTTCACAACCGGTTTTCTGTGAGGCCGTGGTATCGCACCGGTCGAGCCGGCCCATTCGTGCTTAAGCAAGCATGGCTCTATCACTACTTATGTATATTTTTGATGTATAGTATTAAATAATATTATTCAAGAAAAACGTAGTCTTAAAAACCTTCAGTAATAGAATATCTAGTATAGTTCATTAAGTATAGATTCACTTTCAGATTTATAATTATTCGCCTAGGGAAGTACAATCAGCAAAAGAAGTCGCTGGATATAAACCAATTCTAAAAACTTTGCATTCATTCTAATCTATATTTTTTGACCCCAATGGGTACGTTACAAGATGATAATTGAAGGATGATCACATGCAAAAAGTAATTGTCCACTTATGATATATTGAGTCTATTGAAATAATAAAAGAACTTAGTGCTGATCGAAGTTTTTATCTTTATAGGACAAAATTAATAAAGTCTATTTGCTCGGTGGCCTGTATCATAACTATGATGAATATGTTAATCACGTAATGACCGAGTGCTCCCTGTTGACTATAATCCAATGGTAGAAGCATCCAAATTATTCGTAGTAAACCATTACAAAAAAAAAAAAACTTCTTGAAGCCAAACAATTGTGGAACTAACTCATCTGCCAAATAATTTATCGTCGTTTGTATGGTTGTTTGTAGCAACGTGAGTTTTTAAAATACTTTCTGTTTCTATTAATTTTACCTAAATTTCAATTATGTGGTTTGGGACACGACTCCAGGATTATTATACAGACCGACTTGTAAAAAATGTTAGGGAGAATACTTTAAGGAACATTGAATTCGAAATAAATATTAAAATACTTTTATTTTTCCACAATATATAAACTTATAATAGAAACAAAATAATCTCGAATAAAAAAAAATCGATTACAAATTAATTTTTGTTATGGACTTTTGTAAGTCAAAAGAAAAGCGATCACCGTTACCGCCCTACTTGGTCAAAAGTTGTAATGATCGCCGCAAACGGTATGGGTACGAAGCACGTCCACAGTTTGCACACGCTAATGTTCCTCATTAAATACTGGAACTTCAATTTGTACTTGCACCACACGGAGGATACGGAGGCTATCGATTTTTACTGCACAATGTCATGTTGAGTATTCTCATCATCATTGAAAATCATTGCTTATCTGATGCTGCACCATAAAGATTTATGCAAATCTAACCATTACAATTCTTGATTAATGAACAACTACATGGCTGTTGAAAATTTAACAGGTTCAAGGGCGTAAATGTCAAGAATTCCTGTTCTGCGGTTCTAATATTCTTAGTTTCTGTAGAAGCTTAAAAAAAACAAAATGATTTATGTAATATTTGATGTATAGATTTAAGTTCATACAGGATTGGATTTTTTATTTCAAAAATTATATATTATTACTTACTTATATATATATTACTTTTTATTTCAGATAGCCTCTAACTTTTAAATTATATTGCTTAACAGTGTTAGTTAAAAAAAAACATTTAATGAAATCAGCAAACTTTAAAATATGGGGATCATTTTTATATTTAAAGTATTGGACGATATTTAAAGTATTGCATGACAACCGTATGTTATTTTATTAGTGCAACTTAGCTAACTTATTTATATAATATTTAGTTGATTTGATTAAGATTCAACAAAAGTTTAAATGTTATCAAGTGTATTATTGTATTGTCAAATTAATTTAACTGAAGTTGAGTACAAATGTTAGAAAATTGATAAAACTTGACAAGGGTTAAGGCATATTGCAAGGTTTTGTCCCATTTTACATTTAAGATTTGTAGTAATTAATAGATTGACTACTGACTATTTGTAATAAACCTTATTGTAATACATATAAACAGAAAATAACAAATTAAGCTGGCGCTCTAGGAGGTAATTTATGTTTCTGTGGATATTATGCTGTTTTACACAAACAATATATTGAATTTATAATATTTGTAATTTGAATGTTAAAGCTATTATTGCATGCGAACATTGTTTGATGTTAAATTAGTAAGCACACGAACGCTGCACCGCTTCCAAGATATCATATGTCGGTCTTGATCTTGGTCGTTACTCAGGTAAAGTTTTTCTATTGTTGTTTTTTTCTGTTTGTTTTTGTTTATCAGCGACTTTAGGTAGTAAACGATCATAAGATATACAGAATATACACTTAATATAGTGCTGGTATGTTAACATAGCGCTGCTATTATAGAAATAAATGAACATAACATGAATGTAGATATTATATTATCTAAAAATAACGTAGTTTCATATATTAATAACTTTATTAATTTATGCTAAACCTCTTTCATGCATTTTAATAAGTATTCAGTTGTTGTTACAATTTATATTACCTTAATTTGCACGTTAATGCGGTTAAATTTTAGTGATGTACAAATGTACATGTATTTAATGTATAATTGACTTACATATGTATGTATTTTTTTGCCAATGTATTTTAGCATAATAACGCCGTTGTGGAATATTTTTCAAATGTGACCTTTACCAGTTATTGAAGTGTTTTGCAACCAACAAATAAACTTCTCTGATATTTCCATCGCTCAATAACAATTTTAGATCCATGGAATATGCAATAGCAGTAGTTGATGAAGATTAGAGATACAGTAGTCGCCTCGAATGATGTCCTGCCTCGTTTAACTGCACCCTTTTAAGTGGAGCTTACTCAGTAGCCACTCAAAGTATGAAGATAAAGGTTATTTTTAAACCTGATATAAGACATTAACACAACAGGTTCTGTTTATATATATGTATATACCGTGAGGAAACCTATACAATTCGCTACATTAGATTATGAGACTTAATTCAACGTTAATAAAATAATCAATTATTGGGTAAGTGAAAATGACGTGTATGAACTCTCGATAAACAGAATTATGCTATCGTTGAACGATGCCTTTTGAACGATTATGTCTAACAATCTGATGTTTCAAAATGCTAATGTCATATAAAATGTTGAATTACAAGCGTTATTGTCTGACCTAAGTTTGATCGATCACCTCTTGTTAATTTAATGAAGTTCTAAAGATAGCGGAAAAAACGTAGGTAAATATTTTAATAAATTCAAGTCATCATTTTAATCTTTACTGGTTTTAATACCTGTTTTTATAGAATACTTTAAAATACCATTAATATATAAGTTTCAACTCCAAGTAATATAATTACGAGGTTGAAATGTTCGTTCTCTTATGACAAAGATTCTTTCTAAGCCATGAACAAATATTGTTATTTTGTTAAACTTTAAGGTAAGTTATGAAGTTTATACTCGTACATTATCTAATATATCACAAAAAAGTTATCTGTTGTCGAAATAGTATTCATTTTATTGTTTATTTTTAGAGAGAAATAGCGATTCAAAGTCATTTAATGATGCAATGTTACACCAAACGGGACATTTAAATAAAATAACATATGATGATATTAAAATAACACCCTTATTTATTGTAGTTGTCCACTCAGTCTAGAGTCCAGTCAATTTCTATTTAGAATTAGGTACGTGTAATTAAAATAAGTCATTGAAATACAAATACAGATTTGTTGTTTGTATTCCGATTGCCTGCTATAACTGTAATTTGGAATCGGTATTTCAAATAAGTTAAAGGCGCTAAGGTGAAGGCACTACAGTATTTTGTAGTTTGTATTTGAAATACTTTTGGCTTCAAATACATTTTAACATAAATACTTTCATAATGGATGCGTTCTGCAGAAATCAGCGTTTGGTAATGTTTCGTGTTGACAACCTAAGTATTTTTTTAGTTATCGCTGTGTTATTGTAAAAAAACCTTTCATTATTAGCATAGGCACTTCCGTTTCATTAATAGCATCGATATGGTTTTGATACATATATTATGAGAGTGCCTCAAAGCAGCCACCAACTAGCCCGCCATCTTGGGCGGTCCGTCATTTGGATTTTGAATAATCATGCGTTGCCATCCAAACTGAACGTGTATGCAAATATCATCTATGTTAGTTGAGGAAAACCACTTTAAAAATCTGTTGCAAGATTTGACCCGAATATACGAGCAGATACTCACATACAAACATTGCAAGATAAATAAAAGCTTGTAATAAAAATAGTCTGTATTTTATTATTTGTATTTTATTTGAAAATAGTTTAAATACTGTATTTTTTTATTTTATATTTCAAATACACTACTTAAATTTTTTTGTATTTTAAATACATGCGAGATAGTATTTTGTAATTTGTTTCTTAATTGAGGACACGAGTGGGTTAGGATGACAGCTACCAGCTAACTATTATCACGATAGCCACGACCACTCTGACAAGAGTGATGCGACTGAGTACGGCAACGCCTGTATGTACTATTTTTGAGAATACAATAAGAAATGTAACGTAACTATGCCAAAAGTCACTATTTTAACATAGTGATTCCTATAGCGGGTTGTAAATGGTTGTTGGATAAAATATACTTTCATAGTTCGTAGTATATAGCACGCATATTTGATGACATCTCCTCTTCTATGTCCATATACGAGATAAGAGTACAGTTCTTGTGTCTTCTGTAAGAAAAGGCAAATTTGATCTACAAGATAAGAAAAGTTAAACTATTTTTAATGACATATGAAAAATAAACGCTTGATGATTATTCTTGAGAATGATTCTATAAGAATGCTTCGTAATGTATTAAAAATTACGAAGCATACTTTTCATATTAAATATGATATTAATAATTTTATTAGTAGACAATTCGAGAATAAAAACTTTGTTGAGTGGAAATTATTTTTACGAAATTAAGTTTCTAGTATATCTAGTATATATATATAATACCAAGTTTATGCTTCAATTTGTTAAAGTTCCCGCGTCGGATTTAAACTAGTCGAGACTTCCTGATATACAGAGATGACAAAACTAAAGTGTATTATATATTTCTCTATCTCAAGCAAGCGAGTAGCTTTATAATAAATACACTGTGTACTATATAGATACTCAATATTTTATTGCAATAAATAAATAAATTTAGCGCAAAGATACCGAGTGCTTATATTGGTTGTAAATTGATATAAAAATATATAATAAAAGTGACTTGGAACTGAAATTTTATTTAAAAAAAAATATGCACTAAATATGCAATGCAATATTTTAAAAAAAGTCGCTCTCTTGTATAGTGTATATCATTAGAATAACAGCTTTGGGATCTTTAAAGATATATATTATATTCAATTTGAAGTGTTCTGTTGTTATTTTTTTTGAACCTGTTTTGATGTCTATACAACAATATCAGTATTTTAATATATATAAGAAGAATAAGAACAGTTTTTTATAAGGTATTTTAAAAAAGTCTTTGAAGTCCTTTTTATAATGTAACTGCTTACATTCAAGTAGAATAGATAATTATTTAAGAGATATAAACGCTCTTCCTTCCTTTTTAAGTCTTTGATATAGGTATGTTCTTCTTCAGAGTAAAGTTAGGTGAACACTTACTGCAAGAGGTGATTATTCTCAAAAAAGCTAAGTTGCTCTAACAACTACCGGTGCACCTACATTGAGATGCAAAAATACATAAAAATATTAGCCAACAAATCAAATTGTTAAAAATAAAATAAAATTCCTTTCTTTTTTTGATGACCTTATCTCGAAATGCTTTATACTCTATATAACTTCTAAAATTAAAATGATTTAAATGATACGTACCTCACACGTAAAAAGCCAGTAAACCATCAGCCTCCGGGGCGTCATACATAAATACCATACGTACTCGTACGTATGGTATTTATGTATGACGCCCCGTATGTACATACACTCGAAAAACGTTATCTTCCTTCTTACGCAGTAGGGTAAAAACCAAAATAAAACTGTGGTTCTGGGTATAATAAAATGGGACTGTAGTTGTAGGTAAAAGTAGGCTTGGTGTATATCTTCCCATGGGTGCCGTAAATTGCGAATAAAGGATTAGAATGTTTACTAGCAAACAGTACATAGACGGTGCCCGGGTGACGGTAATTCAGTCATTTCATACGCCTCTGCCTGTCCCTTCTGGAATATAGGTATAAGTGCATATATGTATGTATGTATGTATAAAAATGTAATGATTGATGTATCCTCAGACAGTTGCCATATACAATTTTTAAATTTTGTCTGTACTCGAAACTCTATAGTCTGGAAATTGCCTTTTTGGACGGTAATTAGCTCGCACCTCTGTACCGGTTATATGTGTGTATGTGTGTATTGTACAATCAAGGTATGAATGAATTATTACTACCAGACACTGCCCGGTTGTTGCATAAATGACTATCGCGCATACATACATTACGTATTAATTTGAAAGCATCCTTAAAGGTAAATAATCAACGAGTAAGGACAACCGGTAAGCAAATTTAATTGCGTTTACCGAAAAACATAAAACGTTTGATTGATTATTTTCTATAAAGGAAGTATCTCTTTCCGTATAGTAAGTTGGTATTTTATGTTTGTATATTGATTTCTAGAACACTGGTAATGAAGATTCATTCTCTAAATTGTGTTATTCAAGATCCTGAGCTGGTCCCATATGTGGGATGGGATATCCATCTAAGCGAGCTCAACTGCATTCAACAAATTAACATGTCTACTTCAAATAGTATATTGTAGCTTTTGTGTACTACAAAAAATACCTATACTATAATATAATATTACAATAAATTATTATCAATCGAGAGTTATAATAAGCTTAGTAAGAAAAGTAAATAGAAAAGTATTATAACTCCTTGGTTTATTTATTAACTTCTAAATAGTACAATAACTAACTGACTGTAATAACCTATTAAGAAAAAAAATTATAAACTGTATTTCTATCCCTTAATTTTTCACCTTAGAAATGAAATATTTTCTAGAAAATTTTAAATTGAACTTATCTTATGGAATTATTTAAATCGTTATTACAAATGACAAAGATTAAGAAAGCCAAAGTTACGAAACCTTACCAAGAGTTGCGGGCCTACGCCCCATTTTAACAGAGAGTTACTAGAGCTACCACTATGAGGCACTAAGTTTTATAAAAGTGTTATTTATAATTAGAATCATCAGGGGTTGATCATGTCTAACCTGCTATTTCATACATTAGTATGTATCCAGTCGTTGACTCAACAAGCGATTATAAAGTAACACTTGAGTGTTACACCTCTATCTATCAACCTGTTTTTTTAGTTTGTAATAAAATGGCTGTTAAGTAGATAATCTGGAACAAAAATCAATTTAAATATATCTCGTGGGGGCTATATGTAAGAGTACATGGCTTTATAAGCATTCCAATTATACTATTATTAACATTCGATCATTATAGTTATTAATGGGATCTGGATGAATTAAATAATTTAAATCGAATCAACTAATAAATAGCTCTTTTTGCATTAGTGCGCTAAGCTGCTTTGTTCTAAACATAAAAACTACCTATATAAATTCATCTTTACTTTCTCGGTATAACGTTGAGATTACGGATTTGTTCTAACAAGAGCCTAAGTGTACTGTATGTTCTATCAGTTCGATTTGCAGAACACAAGTTCGAAAAGCTTTCTACCATGGAAAATAGTTTCTAGCAAAATCTTGTCATTTCCTTTACATAATGAACAATATTAAGAGACCTGCTAAGTGTAATTGGGGCTTGAACAGCAAAGTGCTCGGTTTATGCGGCTGGCATAATTACGTATAATAGGCGACTTTTGCAACGCACGCGCATTCAGAATGTTTAACTCCCCTGAGACAGAAATTTTGAAACAGAGTAATTATTAATAGTTATTATGCGATTACCTTAATGTTGCCATTGTATTTACTGTTCTTTTCTTATAATTTTTTAACTTTTTAGTTTTCGATAGAGTCGTACCATTTTTAGTTGTCTCTTTGACTGAAAGGTTCTAATAACCAAGTCATAAAGAAAAGTCTCTTTCTTATGGTAACAATACAGGAAACACACGGTGGAACTATTTCTATTCATGTTCCCGTATTTGAGCCTTAAAGCTTTTTGACTAAGTATTTTAGTCTAGTTTCGGTCATGAGAAAATGACTCCTTGTGAGCTCCTCAGGTTAAAGTTGAGTTAAGATTAAATAAAATGTCTGCATACTTTAGATTGAGTAATCGTATATAGAATCTTTTTTAAGAATTAATACTTTTATTCTTCAGTTCAGTTCAGTTACGTATTGCTTTCTCATTAATCTTAAAGTTCCAATATATTACCAAATTAGTATTGTAAATTATGTTTTGTCCTTTAAATGCCTTTATATCGGATTTCACGGAAACACATAAATAATGATTGTAATGTTGTCTGCATATTTCTTGTAGGTATATTTCTTCGTCCATGCAGTCAAGTATGTAAGCTTACAAAGTAATATGTGAGTTGCTTTGCTGTAGCCATTTGTAAGTGTACAACTGCGATTTAAAAAGAATGAAGGTGAAGTTTAATATATAAATACATTAGTTTATAATAATTTACAAATATATTTTAAATCACATTCACATTTTTGCAAAACGTAGGTCTTAATGTCTATTAAAATTAAATCAGTGGTAGAGCCATGCTTAGGCACGAATGGGCCGGCTCGACCGGTGCGATAACACGGTCTCACAGAAACCGGTTGTGAAGCAAGGCTTGCGTTGCATATCCCCGACATTACTAAGGTTTCCGGAGGCCCAACTTCCCCTCTCTTTCCTCCCCCCTTATCCCTCCTCTCCTTACTCTTTCCTATCACCCCTTCTCTTCTTTCACCTCCACGCATCCTCCTTCCATCATCACCCTCAAAGGTGGGCAGCGCACTTACGACGGACGGCAGTTGTTACTTACCATCGGGTGACCAGTCTGTTCGTCTATCCCCCTATAACATATAAATAAAAATATGTTCCATACAATCCATAGAATCACTAAAGGAGTAATGTAGAATGCTGAGGGTAACAATTAGGCTGATCGGGTAATGCGTATAGGTAGGTCAGCTATCTAATCATTAAGATTGTGTTTTAGTAAATTACATAGTATTTGTGAATTCTTGTCTACGATTCATGACACCTGGCCATCCTTGGTGAAGTGACTTGTGTAAAAAACACAAAAATGTGATGATGCATAAATAGAATAAGACCACCAAATCTAAAAGAATTACTGAAATAATCGAGATTTACTTATCTACATCTCTAAAAAAAAAACACAAATGTAAACAAACGGTTATGCTATCAAAGAAAATTAATTGAATAGATTAATTGAGAAGGCGGACTAGCTTGTTGATAAGGTCTGCATTGAGGTCGAAATAACATACGTCACCTCAGTCAATTATAGGAATAATTAATGACCTCACTAGGCGTAGTTTTAAATTTAGTGTCACCACTCAGTTTAAATAATGTTTAGTGCATTCAGTAAGGTAATTAAGTATAGATAACAACTAGGGTTTACTTCACGTGGTATTCTCTATCGCTTGTATCATGGGAAGTGCTCAGAGGAATTGTCGGACTTATACCGGTCGCAGTTTCCGCCATCGTCCAACGTAACAAAACTTCCATACCCGTCACCTGGATGATGGCACTCTACCACTGTTCGTTTTTCCAGATTCTTTTTGCCTCGCACCATGTGGTACAAATTGTCGCCTGCCGTATTTTCGGACCGATATGACATATAAAAATTCAAGAAAAGAGCTTAGTCCTGCCTAAAAGGTCGGTAACGCACTTGCGACTCTTAAGTTGCAGGTGTCTAGGGGCCGCGGTAGTCGCAATCAGGTCTGCAAGTTTTATTTGATGTAAACATGTGACTAATATAATCTAAAAAAATATTTATAGCTATTTAGAAAATTCAACAAAAGTCCAATTAATTGACTTTTTCTAGGAGAAAATTGAGTGCTTAATAATAAACGTTCACTATTGAAACTATCTCTGGCTGGCGTTAAGGTATTAAAGGTCTTTATTCTACACAATAAAGGTTGTCGTGATATGATAAAAAATAGTTATTAATATCCCACGGGATAAAATCCGATCCATTTATTTTCAGTCTGATTCTTTTAAATTTAAATATTTGTATCACGCAGTAATCGATAATTAATCAGACAACTCATAAACATATACATATTACAGATCAGTTACACCCAGATACAAAACAAATGATCGTGCCCATCACACAAAAAAAACTCCTGGGTGGATATCGTATCCAGGTCCTCTGTCTTAGCTGTCAGGATCACAAACCACCTTACCAAAAGACCAGTCAGGCGGCCTGTCTACTATGTTTGCATATTCTATTTTTTTGCTTAAGCTTCTATAACGATTCTGATTTCAAAACTTTTAACACATTTATACATAAGTAAAAAAAATTGACTTCTATTTTTTTTTTATTTTTTACTCTTTTTGTTAACATTATATATATTCATTCCAAAAAGTTATTTTTGGAATAGAACTGTACTTAATGAGTGCATTAAGTCATTACGAATAAATAATAATACATGTTGTTAAGTACGGGGAGGCTTATTCAAACATACCAAAGATTGTGCTATTGACTGATTGTAAGATTAGCAAAAAATAATCCACTGTAAAGAATGAAGACACCTGTTCTGTACTGTACTTACCGACGGGCTTTGCTCTACGGATAATTAATTTCGTCGCCTTTTTCGGATCATTGTTTTTACTCACATATTGCGTAGGCTACAGTACTAATCGGGACACAATTACGCAGAATACATTTCGTTAAGTTCCAGTAACAAAAATCCAGCTATGCGTCTCTAGAATTAATAGGGACATGTATTCTTCGAAATATTCATAGTAGGTACTTGAGTAGCATCGCCCTTCCTATTATAGATACCTACTGCTTATATGGTACGTAGAAAAAACAGAATATCAATGTGTTTTAAACTGAGAACCGATCGTAGATTTCTCGTGGGCTTACCTAGATAACATAGTATACGACCAATAAGTACCGAAGTATTTTCATAATATTACTGTAAGGTTCCATAACGTTCAAAATTTAGTTTTGTTTCCATTTTATAAAGCAGAAATTATACTCATCTTTGCAGATGGCACGTTAAAATAATTTAGATTAAACGCAAGCAGTCAGTTGATGTATGTATGTTAACTGGCCTGTTGGTCTAGTAGTGGTATGTAGACACGCTGACAGTTGAGTCGCAGTTCATGGAGTCGATTGCTTGTATGTTTGAAAAACTTCTGCGATAGTCATAATTCCAAGCGCGCTAGTTGTCTTTCGAAAAAAATCGATGTGGTGAGCTCCATCTACAGCAGAAACATATATTGATTCTATCTAGAGAAGACAAGCTGAATTACATAGTAACTAGTCTAACAATGTCGTGAGATCCTGAGTCGCGATATGAGAGTTCTAGGGCCGATTAGTATATGTATATAAAAGTTTCAAACATCAACAATGTTGCCACGGTCCCCCAGTTCGGACGATGCTATCGTTGTGTTGGAGGGACATGACGACCGTTCCTTTCTTCTCGTCAACGTGGATGGAATCTGTGCTATAGAAAAAGCTATTAGATCAAGTTACTAAGTAAAACTGCATAGCGATTAATAATATGACTGTGTATTTTTGATTACAAGAACAATGATTGGGTTTATGTTCATAATATTATTAACGATTTCCAGTTTTATTTAATTAAACTGCTTCAGATATTCTGAAAATGTTAATATATAGATGGGAACTATTATATATGTTAATACTCAAACTCGGAATCCCCTCACTCTTACAGTAGTTCAGCCAGTTAAAATACTGCGTTTACCCTTAATTAATGGCCCAGTGTAATGTTTCTGCTGGTGAGTACCAACCTTAGTCTGTGCGCCTAGCTTTAGGAATAGGGCTAGGAACATGCATCTGACATTATTAGTTTTGTGGGTGTCTATAAACATTCACTATCAAACGAGAAAATATGATCGAAACACCATTACTTTAACTGTACACCTTCACTGATTCTCAATGTAATAATTCTCAGTCGCGTATCAAAATATTTTAACAAAATCGTTCTTCTTATCTATACCACAATTAATCTTTTGTGTCGTAAGTGCCGCAAATGAACTTACATACTTACGTTGTGACGTTTTGAATTTCGGTACTCGTGTTGATTCTTTGTACTTTCATATTACTTGGTCACTTAGATGGTTTTTAGGTATAGTTGAAGGCTTTGTATGGGGCGGTTCCCGTGATTTAGATCACACATCTTATTAATTTTAAATGCTTTGCAATTTAATAAATACCTATGTTAAAACAACATCACTTTTTATGGCAATTGTTACTTACTTAATATTCTGACAAATAAAATGTCTAAACAAACATTTTAACAGCGGTCAATAGTAGAATATTTACTAATGTAATAAGGCTGAAGAATGTTTTGTTTGTTAGGATGTTCTGCCCTCTTATCTCTGGAACTATTAGCCAAATTTGATCCTTCAAATCTCGGTTTTGTATTGGAAAGAGTATTTATTGACGAATAAAATAGTGTACACGATGCGACCCTTTCGAGCGACTTAGTGACCATAGGCGCAATTAAAACTGCAAGGAACGCCCATGTATGATGCTTAATAGGTATAAATTTATTCTTGCAAATATATTTAGTTTTTTTTATAGTGCCAGTAGTGTGATCGCAGATACATAGTTATTGCTGTTAACTGTTTCAGATAAAGATTCAGTAGTTTTCAAAAAGAAGGTTTATGTTTTTCGAGTGTGTGTATGTAGCCTATATATGTAGGTATGATCTTTTTTTGTGACGCCCGCGTTTTAGGGCTTAGAAGGATTTATGGGTTTCGACATGTGAATCGTCTTAATGATAAGAGAATAAGATTTCTTAATAATATCAGCAAAAAAAAGAGGCAGCTATCAATGTAGTCGGGCTTTATAATGCTTTATTTCTAAATTATTAAACTATGAGATGCGAAAAATGAAAAGCTTAACAAAAACTTAAATAAGAAAGTCTGCCGTAAAGATTATTAGTCCTGTCAACTCCCGTCCAATGGTGAATGAAGCCACGATAGGTAACTACGACAAAGAGGTATAACGAGATGGTTTACATGTAATGTCATGCTTTTGTTTTCGTACCCATGGGTAGTATTTTATTTAAAACAATAGCAGACGTGGTCAGCATATTTTACAGTGGGACAGCTGCGACAGACTTGTCTTACTCTGCCAATCAATGGTCAGCTTAACAATACTTGTGGATTTTATCGTTAAATACATATGTATTTACTAGAAGTATATGAGTTTTTGTAGGTATTTGACATATTTCACCCTCTTTATTTCATTGTTAAGTCTGCAGTTTTTTTAACAGTCTAGAATCCATATACCTAGAACTAAGAATAGTAGTGTGAGTCATCTATAAAAAATTAAAAAAATATTATCATCTACATCGCAGGCTAGTTTCCCTCGTACCTCAACTCGAACTAAAATTTTGAGTTGAGGGACGTTCAAATTGGCAAACAACTCTTGCAGAATTTGAGCGTCCCTAAAAGATTTTTTCTAACAACGGCACACTACATAACCTTTGTGGTTTTAACATATGAAGGTGAATCCTTTGACGGTTAAGACTTTTGCAATAGTAGGTAAAAGTAATAAAAGTAGCTTCTGGTTCTACAGTCTTTAGAACGTACTTTGGTTGGTAAAAGTTGGTACATTTTAAAAGAAAGTATCTCTAGTGTGCAATTAATGTTTCGAATGATACTTACATATTATTTTCTTAAAGTCTGGCTCTTCTTTGTTAAGTCCAATAATGTTGCTTGAATGTTCTCTTATTGTCTTTGTATTTACTGCTTAACGTACTTACTATTTTTAGCATTTAACTAAGTTGCGAAAAAATTACAGCCCACCTGATTATTAGCGATTACTAAACAAAAATGTTATACTAACTTGTTAAAGGAAAGCAAACAGTGCTTTCAGTTGTATGTATGTGTGTCTTTCCACATCTAAATAATATTTATGAAAGAGTATTAGCACAAAATAAATAAATATACGTAGTTTTTACGTTCCTCATAAGAAAACAGTAGTTTGAAAAAACTTTTAACAGATGTCTCTGTGGAGAGTGCCAACGATCAACATCTCAATAATTTCCATCTTTACTAACAGATGGCGCTATCAGAACTATTTAAGAAATGAAAATGTTAATTTTGCAGTTAACCTGTTTTACTATTATTTAAAATTTAAAATTTTATTTGGTAATAGAAATCTTTGATTTCCGTATTTAAATGTTGTTTTGTAATCATTATTTTTTGTATAAAGACATATTTAGAGTACAAAACACGTTATTAGTTAAATATTTATGAACAATACATACATATGTATGTATTACAAACGGATATTATTATTATATTAAAATTAATTATCTCTTGTCTCTGTTATTTACTGCTTTTAGTTATCTCGTATGAATTATAAATGGTCTGTATTAAAAATTTATATTTTTGCCACGCTCAATCTGCCTGTGGAACAAATATTCACCTGCTGTATTTTTGGACCAATACGACCTTCAGACATTCAAGAAAAGAGCGTACTCCCACCTAAAAGGCCGGCAACGCACTAGCGACTCTTGAGTTATGGGTGTCCATGGGCTTACTATCAGGTGACCCTTAGCATGAGATTTAACAGTTTACTTCTTGTACTTGTTGTCTACGAATACAACTCCTAAGAGTCCCTTTCGAAAATAGATTCGATAGGATTTGTCATTTTGATAAGTTCAGTAGCGGTAAAGTTAAAGTTAACTGTGATTATATACATACATCGTTCCTTCAAATCGAATCAGGTACCCACCTGGCACATTCTTATTTACTAGATAAATTAAGTTTAACCTAAGCTAAACCTGAGTTTGTATTTTATTACTTAAACAAGTTTAGATACCTATTGCTTACAACTAACATTGACTATTAATAGATTGAATTGAACAGGAAACCCTATATGTCTATTATAATTTTATAAGCTAAAGCGAAGTTGTAGGTATGTAGGTCTGTCTTATAAGAATGAGTTCGAAACGCTTTAATTCCGTTATAATATGACTATAGATTAAGTAATGATATAAATTATATTTGTCGTATAAAATTGCGAAGTACCTAACTAGCAAATTTAACGTACCTGCATACAGAATATGCGTAAGAATATGCGTAAATATTTAGTTTTAAGAGATAAAAGTACTTTATTACTAAAAAGGGTGCGAACTAACTTTAATAACTATAAGTAGTAGATAAGACTCACTTAACAAGTTCATTAACGTTTAAGTTAAATAAGTGACTCAGTTTGTTAACGTTTAAGTTAAATAGGTGACTCAACAAAATTTGTATTTGTTTGTAATATTGTTTTAAGTAATAAAGGGCTCGCGGGTTGAGTTGTAATAATTCTAAGGCATACCTTGACTCCCGACTATTATCTAATATGACGTAAGGCCTGCGGTTTTAGTTGGTTCAAGTCCGACATAGTTACGTCATCGTTCAATCGACGAAGTGGCACCCCTAAAAAAGTTATATAGGGTTTTTCAGGAAAGCTTGGTCATATTTTAGGGTTGCATAGTTAAACACGAGAAATCCTATTTCAAAACTTAAAATTGAACTTTAAAATTAATGGAAAAGCTTTTGATCTCGTCAAGTTTCAATTTAATAGTTTCGAGTTTGTTTTTATATCATGAGCTTTTCTTTAAATACCGTGAAAAAGATAAGATTTTATAACTATCTCTGTATTTGTAGGGATATCAATGTATGCTTATTGTAGTATATATGATATTTTTATACTGTGTTGTTATTTATGTTATTATTTTTAGGTACAACTATTCATGTTCTTGCTGTAAAAGTGTGCGTTTTAAGCGTGCGTTATAGTTATTTACTCAAATGACCTATAATGTATGGTGACATTTGATAACACGTCTACGTAATCGGAACTCGTAATAATTCACATTGTTTGCACTTGCTGGTCTCTTATAAGATAATCCAATAAAAAAACTGAGTTTGGTTCCTATGGTAACCATCTCTTAGTTATTTTAAATTGTAACATTTGCTTGTAAGCTTTTACAGTATTGTATGTATATATGGTTTTTTTAAAGACAACTCCCGCTTTAGGAATAATACGTGTGTCGGTGAGGACTTTACAAACATTCAATTAACGAACATAAAAACACCCAGACTCGGAAGTACTACACAATTTTTTGTCCTGTATAGAAATCGAACCCATATCAGGGTCACTAGCCACTAGACCAACAGGCCCGTCAATTGTACTTATAGTAATGTAAACTGTATACTAAAACTAAACTAGAAGTAGTGTTAGTCTTTTTCTGTATTCCTAATCTAAAGTTCCATCCAGTGTTGTATTGATTGCACATACAGATAAAGGTAATGGTACGTAATTTTTATTACACTACACTTTGTACAGGTAGTTCAAGAGGGCGCGAAAATCAATCACTTTTAATATCGTTAAGACTTTTAAGCAAGTTTAAAATGCACAAGTGTTTATGGAGATTGAACTACACCGCACTTTATGTTTTCTCAGCAGTTATCATCATATTCATCGCGATATTGACCTTAATCTTAACAATTTATGGTCATTTAGTACAAACTACCATAAACGTTTTATTGACAGTCGTTGTTTAATCCCTGGATTGGATGGTTTTATGCGATTGCTGTTTGTATTTTATTCGTGCTGGTCACACTGGACTGTGCATTATCGGTTTAGTATAAGAGATATCTACGACCACCTTACACTACCTAAAGACCGACAACCGTCATAGTATTATATCTTGACAATAATCCCTTCAATTTTTTAGCGATATCGCCAAAGGTCACCTTTATACATACATATATGTAGCTTTCACGGTATGTACAATGCGGAATTAAATCTTACGGTTCTTTCATAAACACACGGCCGAACTTTTGAAACTGAGTGAATTATATAACAAAACAATTTAATTTAAGAACTTTAAAGATTGTAAATATTTCTTATTGACGTAAGTAATAATAAAAAGGCCAATGTGCAGTTCTGCAAGCTTCAGAAGCGAAATGGCGAAACAGGCTTGAAGGACACTGTGCATATACTATATGACCGTGTAAACAAAGAACAAAATTGGTAATCAGTTATCTTTGCCTACAATGATTGTTATTGCTAAAGAAATAATAATATACTGTGAGCAGATGATGAAATATTTTTTTGGCATTTTGACGATCGACTTTATAGTAAATGCAGTAAAAAAGTAATTCGACGGTTGTTTTGGTGTTTGGCTTTTTTGCCTTATTGCCAATATTTTAAATTCCAAAAGAGAATATCATGTTTTAAGTGCTCTGTTTAATAGTTATTTATGGGTCTGACATTTCCTTATCGTATAAAGAGAATGTTACGTGTGTTATATTGTTGAGACAATGTGGTTACTGTTTACAGCGAATGCAATAAATGGATTGGTATGTGGCTGTGAATCTCTCAGGCAGTGGTCGTTGTAGGGGACGCAACAGTAATAATATATCGGTGAGATTGCCAGTACAGTCACGTTTCCATTGTTCGTGGGCGGCAGATAAAAAGTTCACTGAGAACTAATAATTAGTTGCAGGATCGAGAGTGAGCTCGAAACAAGAAGCTTAATTAGTACTCACAAAATAACTGTAAAGGGCAGATCGAATTATAGGTCCCTCCAAAACATTCTTCAACTACTCAAATATAATATTATACAAGACGACATTGGTTGCTAGCTTTTTTTTTCATTTGGTTAGTAAGTTTTATAAAAGGATTGAATTGTTTATTTCCAAAAATAATGCTTTAACATTTTACGGTGTCTTAATTTTTTTATAAATCCTTGTCAGCCTCATACTGGTAAACAATTAACAGTGTTTCGATGAACGTTTTAATATATACTATATGATATTTTTATCACACAAAACCGCTTTCAGACGACGAACGAAACGAAACGAACTTTAGATGTGCGTGTAGCGTCTAAAGGGTGGAGAAACCTTTACAATAACTTGAGCAGATATTTGTACATACCTATGTATGTACATAGCTTCTTACGTAGCTTACTAATTATGTAGAGCGGTATATGCATGTATAACCCAGAAATTAAATACCGACATTTTTATTATTCAAATGACAACTCTCATTTATGTGCCGCAGATATTTAAACGAATACATAGTAAGGGAGCATGTTATACCTTTAATGTGTTTTTTGTTTTTAACATTTATTTCAAAAACTACTGCCGCATGATATATTTTAAATATTACATGTTTCTTTATTATCATCCACCCAAAGTAAAGTAGAATTTTAAAATATAAGCAATGTACCTTAAAAAAGGTGAATACGACTATGGTTCAACATCCGTGGTGTACCATGGACCTAGATATGTGGTAACATGGACCCATTGTTAAGATTCTCAGGAAATGATAGTTTGGTTCAGAAAAATGTAATAAATATTTTTTCAAAATTGAACCAAACTATATAATGAATTATTACAGAAAATTTTCTTCATTAACATTAATTTAAGTTATGAAATGTTTTATCAAAATATATGGCATATTATTTTTTTGGAATAATGTTATACATTTAATATCCCGATACTACGTTATACTTGGTGCTAATAAAATTTCATAAAGGGCGTATGAATCAGTGTTATTGTTTAAAAACACGAGTCATGATTTTTTTAAATTAGGACCACTTTAGAACTGGTTCCAAGAAACAATACTTTACAATGAATAATTTAAATCCAATAAACAAATGTGATGTTTTTTTTATACTATAGGGGGACAGACGAACAGACGGGTCACCTGATGGTAAGTGACAAACGCCGTCCATGGACATCTGCAACTCAAGAAGAATGGGGTTGCGGGGAGGAAAAAAAAAAGAGGGGAGAGATGAGGAGATGGGAAAGAGGCTCTCCTCTCGATAAGGGGAGAGGAAAGATAAGAGGAGGAGTTGGGCCTCCGGAAACCACACTCATTTCGGTGAAATGCAACACAAGCGTTGCTTCACAACCGGTTTTCTGTGAGGAAGTGGTATCGCACAGGTCGAGCCTGCCCATTCGTGCCTAAGCATGGCTCTGCAACTGTTAAAGATGTGCTTATTTACCTGCAACAGAAAAAAATATCATGATAAACAAATTTTTCAAATACGTATTTTATCCGTATGTTTATAATAAATAACAGTAAATTTAAACGTATCATACTCATTCATATATTTCAATGAAGAAGTAAGGTGTTTTGTTACTCAGGCTCAAGACAATAAAATCAATCAAATGAACTAACTTAAAATCATTTATTTCAATTGACCCAATAATATGTATTTTGGAATAGTCAAATAAAGAAGGGAAGAAGTCAGTGAGACTAAGTCGAGATAGTTGCCTGTTCCAATACTTAGATGTTATGTAGAGAACAGGTTTTATTTAGGCAGCACTGGCGAGCGTGAGCCTGAGTGAGCTATAAGTTTTTGTGACTAGTTGTTGATATGTTGTCAATGTAGGAAAAATAATAGAAGACTAAAGTCTATGATGTCCTAAGTATGTGGTGTATAAATGAATCTTTCTGAAACTATTCTTCGATAAGCATAACCCCATTTCATACAAGACACTTTAAGCAGTTATTAGCATTAAGATCACATTATATTTAAGATACCCTATGTAAAATATACAAATTAAAAAAGATTGTAGTAATGTGTACAATAAGTTGGATATACAGTTTATATGATATGTTTATGGATATGTATATAATTCCTAACACACAATGAGGACATACATGCAATGGGAGCCTAACTCTTATGTAGAATTACATAAGCGTTAGGCTCCCATTGTATGTCATTTTGGGAGGTGCTATTTGTAACGTTGAGCAAAGTGCATGCGCATGTCGCGTACCGAGCATAGGTCACGCAAGTGTCGCTCGTGTAAGGCGCGTTAAATCGCGTTCCGCCCTTCACACTAATTTTCACTGAGCATAAATCTTCGAAGATCGAGTGGTGCGTCTTGTTGCCATTCGTCACTGTTGTCAATCCACTGACTGAAAAACGAACGTGATTTGCTTATTACAAAATACTAAACTAACCACTTAGATAGCTCATTAAATTAATTCATTCCATTCTATAGAGATTCGATACGATTGCAAGTCAGAGGTTGAATGCTGTTTGATTAATGTGCTTCCTTAAGGAGTTTTGGGTGGAAATGTTTAGTCTGTTTTAATATCTTTTGCAACTGTCGGCTAAAGCTATATTTATTGTACCTATAATAGAAATATTAGATTTCAGTGATCAGCACAGTACAGTGCGACCAGAATTATTGCGTGACTAAATTCCAAGACGTAGGTTTTGTATCAAGCTCGCAATTCATTCGCGTCGACGCCGGTCTGTAATTAATGAGACAATATATTATAAACGAATTCGTTTTGGATGCATTAGTAATTTGTAATATATGTTAAAGTTTTCTAAAGATTGTATGCAATGAGTGAATTAAACGACACCATTGCTTTGTTGGCAGACCACATTTCCGGCAACAATTTATGTTTGGTCTGTAGGTAGTATACTCATTATTAAATAAAATCTGCTATTTTGGTAGATAATTAATGTAGATACTGATTGGGTTTAATAAAATAAAAGTTTATTCGTCATCTTTTTGTCAGTTATTGACAGTTATGAATCTTGTTTGCTTGTTGGCAAATCGGTCTAACAAATTTATTATGTAAATTTTCTACAAAACAATTTGGTCGCTGACTAAAAAACCATAAAATATCCACAGAACCATCATCCGCAATTTATGACAGTATTTTAAGAGCTAAATCATTAGTTGTATTACCTATTATTTAATAAATTCCTACAATATTTTATTATAATTAGATCCTAATGAATTCGATTTTTACCGTTTTGACAATAATTTCATTTATGACACTAAAGGATCAAGAACCATGTTGGATTCATAATGAATAAACAGTACTAAACGACTGAGCCGAGGTGTGGTGGTTCATGATAAGCGGCTTGGCGGTGTGGCTTGGGGTTACTATAAATATTTCTGAGTCGAGTCCATATTAATTGGACACAATTCAAATGTGTAATGTTAACGTGCTATATACAGATATCCGATATACTCTACAATATTCACTAAAATCTAGCATAATTCCTCAAATTAATTACAAATACAATAAATTTAAATAATAATGAACTAAGAATTGTGAGTTACAGTAATATCGATGCTAATTATCATGCTGTATAATACCTACTATTTAAATTACTCCTCCAGACGTTTTATCACTCTCTCACGATCAGATTTTCTAACGGCCATCACATTTTTTTTTAATTAGCTTCCAAAATAGAGCCCTCATAAATTTTATAGCAACATGAAGGTGTAATGTGGCAGGCCCGCTGAATGTGCCGGTGCCGACTCGCCGTCGGCGTTCATTTGGGTATCACAGTTTTACGATAGCATTTATGATTGATTAATCAGTGAGCCCAAAGTTGATCGCTTCCGCACTTATTCTTCTGATTGCAAAACCATTTTATATTTCGTCTACGAGTGACTGTAATATGGCTATTTATGATCAGTATCGATATGATATAGACGACAATGAACGTAATCGTGTCAGTAGAGGGCGGGAGCTTTGTGTTTATACTTGTTAACTCAAATTAGGCCGTGCGCTATTGTTCTCCTATTAAGTCTTATAAACGGCAAATCAAGTTTAGTGCTATGCAAGATTAATGGTTTGCATAAAGGTGTTATTTGTTACAATAACCTTGCAATAATTACACAAACAACATACTCTTAAATGTTTTAGACTGATTGTACTTAGTTTTTCTGTCATAACGTAACTGTCATGTCATGCGTGGTGGTCGTAAATAATTGAGTTCAAACATAGCTTCTGTGATAAACATCAGCTCCATCCAGCATCCATACTATATCTACGAGTACATATCAATACTTACTAGTACACCGTGGTCGCTTTCGAATGAGTGACAGATACTGAAGAATATTCGAAGGAAAGATAACGATGGCTAGCCGGCTTAGCTCGAATAGATAGGATCCACAGATTTTAAAATTGTAAAATGATGTCGAGATTGGGAGTAGTAGAATGCTAACGGCACCTTTGGCTATCGTAGGATTAACTTAACGATAAACACTAAAAGTTTTTAAAACGACAGTATCGTCGGTATAATATTCTTCCGTCAGGGTCGTTCAGCTGGTGATCTTCTCGTATACTTGACTCACCGGTGGGCACAGGCGATCGAGACCAAGGGGGAAGCGTTGGCCGTTAGTTTGGACGTGGCGAAGGCCTTCGATCGGGTCTGGCACAAAGCGCTCCTTGCGAAGCTTCCTTCCTATGGGCTTCCCGAGAAACTGTGCAATTGGCTCACCAGTTTTCTTACAGACAGAAGCATCAAGGTCGTTGTTGACGGTGCATGCTCCGACTCGAAGTCTGTTAATTCTGGTGTCCCACAAGGCTGTGTGCTATCACCCACGCTGTTTCTTCTGCATATCAACGACATGCTGCAGATTAGCAGCATCCATTGCTATGCAGACGATAGCACGAGTGATGCCCTTTACACCGGCCGCGCTAACATTTCTCGGGTAAACGTCATCGAAAGCCGATCCAAACTTGTGTCTGAAATCGAAACTTCTTTATCAAAAGTTTCAGATTGGGGTCGACTTAACCTAGTTCAGTTTAACCCCACGAAGACACAGGTTTGCGCGTTCACCGCTAAAAAGATGCCATTGGTCGTATCACCTCAATTTGAGAGCACTTCCCTAACTGCATCAGCCAGTATCGGAATCCTTGGCGTCGATATATCAAGCGAAGTCCAGTTTCGCGGTCACTTAGAGAGTAAGGCCATATTAGCCTCGAAGAAGCTTGGTGTGCTAAACAGATCGAGACAGTATTTTACTCCGGCCCACCGCCTGCAACTTTATAAGGCGCAGGTTCGGCCGCACATGGAATACTGTTCTCATCTCTATGCAGGTGCACCCCAGTACCAACTTCTGCCTCTTGACCGCATTCAACGGAGAGCGACTCGCATCATCGACTGCCAAGATATTTCTGATCGACTTGACACCTTGGCGTTGCGTAGAGATGTAGCTTCACTCTGCATCCTCTATCGCTTGTATCATGGGGAGTGTTCAGAGGAATTGTTCGGACTTATACCGGCTGCTGGTTTCCGCCATCGTCCTACGCGACAAAATATCCATCCCCATCACCTGGACGATTGGCACTCCACCACTGTGCGCTTCTCCAGAAGCTTTTTGCCTCGCACAACCAGCTTATGGAACAAATTGTCGCCTGCCGTATTTCCGAACCGATACGACCTTCAAACCTTCAAGAAGAGAGCGTACCTCTACCTAAAAGGCCGGCAACGCACTTGTGACTCTTGAGTTGCGGGTGTCCATGGGCGGCGGTAGTCACTTACCATCAGGTGACCCGTCTGCTCGTTTGCCCCCTATCGCATAAAAAAAAAAAAAAAAAAAAAAAAAAAAAAATATAATGACCGCGTTTTCTTAGAAAACTAAGATGTGTGATATGCAGTAAATGTTAGGCATCATAAGATGTACCCTCAACAATTTTATTTGACCTGTGTATGGTATCTTCCGACGACAAAAGTGATACAGTAGAGAATACGTTGATATCACGCGGGCATCTGACAATATAATATTGCAATAGCCATTACGGACACACCGTAGCATCTTCAAAGTGCTCGTAAACGTGCTACACGGCTACTAGAAATGTAATTTAGCGGTACTGAGAAAGAAACGATAGCTATCTTCAGATGAATGAAGCAGTGTTAGTGCACCGTCACACTTTTTTTTACTGGTTAAGGTGTTCTGGAAACTTATCTCTCAATCACATGCCGTAACTTGTAGGTCATAAACTTATTTTTCAGATCTGCCCGCCTTGTTCTCGCTCCATAAAACTTTCGCAACTTGTAACACATACGACTCCTGCGCAATGCCCAACCTGCGCACCACTAATAGGTGTTAAAGTGAATAACTTATCATTATTACCTTGTTTTAAGTTACACGATCGTGGCGTCACTTTCTGATAATCGTTTTTTATCTGTCACTTATCCTTTTATTATAAACGTATATATTTGTATTTTTTTACAACAATATTCAATGAAAATAATGTTGTGAGTTCAATTCACAGAACTCCTGCATTGTTTCAGTTGTTGTTAAATTTGCATAATGATTTATTAAATTTAGTTTTAGTCTCTTACAATTGAAAAGAATGTTGAGCGAGGCACGCTCGTATAAACAATAGAATTTATCTGTGAAACAAATATTTTGAGCCAAGCAACAACGCGACAAAAACTAGCGATACTTTATTTTATTTTAATTGGTACGGGCGAGAGTGACATTCGAGGCTGTCAGATTTAAGTCGTGTTCAAGGTGATAGTCTCTCTCGTGTTGAACTAAAATGGCGACCGAGTTGGCATTTAAATGCCATGGATTTTTAAATTCATTCGACGTACGCAATTAACAATTCGACTTCGATTACTTTGTCATAAACGTGCGCGTGTTTAACGACGTCGCCCGTTAGGAAGCTGTTTAAGAATTCATGGCAATATTAGTGTGGAAATTAACTTTATGCTTTCTGTGCATATCGAAAACATTAGCAGCAAAGTTTACGAGAAAGATCTTAGTCTTTTACATTCTTCGGGCATAGCTAAGCCTGCATAATAGTGTAGGTATTTATATCCGACGACAGTCGTGCATAACAAAATAGGATCAATATAACATTCAAGCAAAATTGAAGTAGGTACGAGACTGTAATAACTTTAGTTCACACTTTATTAATCTTGGTTCATGGTACATGCGGTGAACTCCCGTTAATTACAATTATCGCAATTGATTTACAGACTTATACTAAAGTAAATAAGTATGAGTGTTTGATTTAAATATTTTAAGCATTCGTTTTAAGGCTCTAGTCACGAAATCATGTTTCATATAGACCTCCCTTGCGTATTTTATATTCGCCTTAATATTTTACTTATTTGTCCTTCATTGTCATTCGATGATATATAATATAAGCAATCAATTGTGCGATAGTAAATAATGAAAGAAACGTTGGACCGCGGTAGTGTCTGTGATAGTGACCATTTGTAACACCGCAGATAAATATGTAATTCGATTTTAATGTTTCTTCACTACTAATTACACATTTACAGCGGCAATTACCAGTCCAGTATTAAGTTTAATTCTTAAATGACTATCACTTCCATACATAAGTGTTCTCGTCCTTTTGTACATAATTATCAAAGCTGCTACCAAGAGTTTGAGAAGCTAAACTCCTTCTATTTATTAGCATAATCATTTACAATAATATATCTTAACACACGCATTTACAAAGTCTTACGTTTAACTCACACAATAACAACCAATGTTATATGAGATATATTTTTGGTATTTAGTTACGTTACGCTTTACTTACGTTTGAAGTTCGATGTTGTTATCATAATTTGCAACACCGTATTGCTTTTAATTACTATCAAATTGGAATCAGTTATATATATAGCTTTAATAATCGAAGCTTTTAGTCCTTGGTGAGGCGATAAAAGGCTCTGAACACCGTTTAAGATTGCTTTCAGCGATAAAATATTTATTTTATGTAATAAGTATGTCTTATAATAAATATTTAAATACATGAACTCTTCTGTACACTGAACTTCATTAAAAAAAACAGTTATGTGCACAAGCGTCGTTTTTGCAATATGGATATAAAATATTTATTTCTATAATATGTGCAATAATTATGACTGAAAAAGAAGTAATAAATAACAACCTTATTAAATTTAATGGCAGTTTACATATATCTAAGTTGTGTCAAGATAGCGGTGCGCGTACGTATAAAAGCATTTGGCAGTGCTGTCTCTTTCTTTTAGTTTGATGTTAAAGAGCAATGATAAGAAGCTCTTTTCACTTAATGGTTAGCAGTTTCTATGCATAAATATGCATTTTGTGCAATCATTAATATTCAATACCTTCTCTTATGAAGGTAAGGTCCTTTCATTCAATATTTGTCAGTAGGTATATTTATTGATATTGCAATAAACTATTGTTTGATTAAAAAAAACTACAATCTTATGTCAATTTCGTAGTGTTGTTCTATCTCTAGCATTTTATATTCCTTGTTTTGGTGACATATCAGGTACATATGGTATTGTATTCATTTTAATAGTAGTTATAGTACCTAAGTAAAGATGTAGTTTTTTGGTATCCAAATGTTTTTGACTATTTCTTAAATCAGTGACATTTAAGAAATAATAAAAACATTTGAATTCATTCCATTTTACTAAATAAGAATTGTTACCACAATATTATTAAAATACTTTTTTTTAACTTCTATCGCATAAAAGTAAATGATTAAAAACGTATACCTACAAAGTTGTATAAAAGGCAACGTGTTTTGCAAATGCATTCTTATTACTGTGATAATAATACTAAGTCTGTTTATCATCCATGTCTGACTCACTGCTTCGTGTCCTTTTATAGGCATCGCTATTTATTTAGTATTTTATAAATTCGAATTGCGCCGAACAGGCGCTGTCAGTACATCTAATATATTACATTGCCGTAGTTCATTTATTAGTAACAGCGCTTCCATACAGTTATAAGAAGGCAGTCAACACAACTTAACACCGCGGAAGGATAGCAGCGACACATCCCAACCCTCTGGACAATCAATTATCCACAATCCATAATCATGAACAATTATTTTTTTCTGGACGCAGTTAATAGGATTGTGCTTTCGTCGGTTGTTTTCTCGATAAGGGTCAAATTGATCGGCCCGCGGCTTATGTGAACAAAATAAGCAATTTACGGCACTCGATACATTACGGTTTTTATTATTATTCTACTCTGTTGCTTTCTTGTTACAGCAGGTTTCTCTCAGTAATAACAGTGCGTCTCCTACACTGTCTGGTTAACACCGGCTGGATTGGTAAGTTGCACTTCATCTGATCGAGCTTACAAGTGTTAATGTTATGTTAGATTCTACTTTCTCATATAATTTTGTTCCAAAGTTATCCGAACAAAATGTAAATCGTGACTCATCGTTTACGGCTTTGTCAATGAGACATAGAAAGTCATGTTGTGTACGTACATACATAAAAGGAGCTTTTTTGATAAATCGTTGAAAAGAAACAAAGGGCGCATAAATTTAGTGTCGGCCGGTGGCTTATCATGATCACGTCGACTTTCTCCGAATGTCGATATACCGACGTATAGCAGCATCTTACACGCGCGCCCCGCCCTACGCTGCCGTGGCGTCGCATCGTCGCTACGGATCCCGAGTGCATCGGGCCACAGAAAGTCACATTGATCACAGGTTGTTTCGTGTTTGCAAAACTCTCAAGTTGACGTAGACGTTGATGAGACATTAAAACGTGAATATTGTAAAAACCTCTTTAATAATTTATGTTACGATTAGCATTTACAGGTGCCATGAAACAAACGACATTTTGTTCTATATGTTACTTTAATTTTCTTAGATACTTATAATACAATAGTATCGTAATAATATTATAATTGATGTTTATCTTAAACTGAGGTTAATAAGTCAAATTAATAAGTATTCTACATTTATAGGCTGACTGAATTGAAGATCTCAATATTTAAAAGCGAATGGAAGTTTTATACACACAATTACAAAGGACTTCCATAAATGTTTTATCAGTTTTATACACATGCCAAACATAAATGAAAGCTCCTTAAATTATGTGGCAATTTTGAGTTAAATTATGAAAGACTATATGTGCATTTATATAGCTTTTGTACTTCAAGAACTGGTTCAAATTCTAATTTAATAGGTCAAGTATCAGAATTAAAATGTTAAATGAATCAAATTACGGTATCACATAATATCTCTAAACCCATTGAGCTTATAACGACCGTTTGTAAAATTGAAAGGGTTATTTCTGACAAACACTGTCTTTCAAACACAATATATTCAAAGGGTTGTTTTTTTTTATAGTGCGGAGACAAAGTCAAAACAAAACATTCGATGACCACCGATGACCGGTACCCACGAATGACCGGTGTGGGAAGGAACATTTATTACTCTGTGAAAGCTTGACCCTTCCTTTGTATCGTCTATTATAGACAAAGTTCTACTGTGCAAAAGCGAAGGGTCAGTTTAAAGAAAGGCTATTGAGCGCCTACTGAGATTGTTATATTTTTTTGCACAGTTTAAGACGGTTAGTTGAATTAATAAGAGAGATAAAAAACAGTTCTCGTACGAACTTCTCATGCATATTTTTCCACCTATAATTACGTGAACGCGGCATGGACTCCTCGAGATATTTTCGTGCGCACGACGTCGATGTGAAGGGCTTGTACAAGAACTGTTCAGGCATTTCGGAGAACACCAATGTGATAAATCGGACCCTCCAATTATTATTGCATTCGGTGCTCTAAGGTACTCACTACACTTATTTTGATTATTGACCAAAATCAGTACCTGTTCTCGTTATGGCAATCACATGTTTGATATGTTACGTTACTTACCTTTTTAAGAATACACGTAATCGCTTATAGTGATTTATTTCTTAACACCTAAAACATATTTTTTTTATGTAAAAGTGTATATTATCTTTGGGATGACTGTAGATTCGGTTAATTTAATATAGCAACACTGTACATTGGCCTATGCTGCAACAGGGTGTACTGAATGATTAGTTTAAAATTAGTTGAAACGTAGAAGTCATGACATTAGTTTGTATGATTTCTTTGGACTGCTTTTAGCAGTTGGCATTATATGCGTTGATTAAATTAGAAAATTACGTACGATCAAAACATACACAATGTTTTATTTATGACTCAGATGAACGATTTACAGGGTTTTTTTTTTAATATTTAATTACCATAATTTACGTTATTATAAGAAATACTATTATGTAAAATTAATAACTTTAATTAGTCCTGAATTTATCCGATTTACTGATGCTTTTAGCGGTATTATTAGTATTAAAAATAGTGACATAGATAATATACATATATTTACTTTTAAACTTTAATGCTTCCGTTAAATTGAAAAACATGAAAAGGAAATAAACCTGACTTATGCGAGGTGGTCATCCTTCTGGGTAAACTGTATTGAATAGAAAATAAAAGCATAGGTGTGTATTAGGAAGTGGTTTTGTAATATGATGACACATAGATACACTTACATACACTTTATTATATATGTATATTTATTCCTCAAGGTATACATGCACGAAAATTTACTAAGCACACTTTTACATGATCATCGGCCAAAATTGTTATGGACTGTTACTGATTACGATTATGTCTATATTGCAAGTCTTGTACAGTCATTAGTTTTAACACGTTATACACGTACCCCGAATCCTAACTCACTTTTTCATACATTAAGCGAATGAGATTGGCAAATTCTAATTAAAAGCATTCATTACGTTAAATACCTCATTTGTCTTCGTTCAAATGAATACACACGCTTGTTACTTACCGAATATATGGACATGCATATATCTATTTAAAACTGTTCGCACATAATAACGATTATTGTATTGTAAACACTCATACATATCATTACGAAAGAAAAAGCTTATCACCAAATGATCAGAATCGATATGAAATTTATAAAGAATCATTGGCCATTAGCGATCTTCATGACTAGTTTGTGTTATTTGGCTACTTAAAAACGAATATGACACATTATCTGTGGTAATACATCTCGATCAAGTGTGCTTCTCTAATTCTGTTAATCGCCGCTTGTGAGTGGGCGCGACTCTGCCGGCTGCTGTGACCGGTATATCGTACGGTCTCATAAATATAAGGCATAATTTTGTAATTATGTAAAACGGTAAAAAAAAAACAAGTCTGAATCGTTTGCTATCTATAACGCAATATAAATTACCGGCCATTATAATAAAATCGTAGACGGCAAATGTTTAAAGTATATTAGATCGATGCAAGTGTTCTACTTTTATCATTTAATTAAAATATTACTGTACGTATATGTCGTGGCCAGATCATAGAATTGATTTCATCATCACGTGGCCAACCATTTCATGAAATGGCCGTATGTCATGAAATTGTCGATCACATCATGATGTTGTCAGACACGATCATTGAATAATCTGGGTTTAACGATATGAACAGCTGAACGCAAGACCATTTTATGATATGGTCCAACGTTAATGATCTTATTATTAAATAGTTCCTTTATCAACTGTTAGAGGTGCTGATATAATTTTATTTTTGTGATGGATTGCGGCGGCTGCTAATTATTAGGTTGGCAACTAATAAACCCGCCATCTTTGTACACAAATTTATTTAATTATACAAAAAAGTTAAAGTATAAAAAATCAAATTATTTCTCAACTATATAAGCACTGTCGTTTTCTATCACCTGTCCTATCACCTGTCGCCAACGCGCTGGCAGATACATAATGCCTTCCTCGTAGAAGTTTTTAGGCTTTTGATCAAAAAAGGTGGTAAGGTCACTTTTAAGCTGGTCTTCATTTTTAATTTTTTTATTTGCTAAGTAGAGAATGAAATAGATGATAATCTGAGGGCATAATGTTTGGAGAGTACGGTGGGTGAGGAAGGACAGCCCAGCCAAGCAAAATTAATTTTTCGCGAGTAGCTTTTGCTACATGTGGTCGAGCATTATCGTGCAAAAAGTATACTTTATTTCGATTTTTCGGTAATCTCGCTGATGCTTTATCCAGTTGGTCATAATAAATATTGGCCGTGATTGTAGTGTTAGATGGCAACAGCTCCCAGTATATAATTCCGTTTATTCCCCACCACACACTTAAAACAACTTTTTTACTCGTGTCAGATTTTTTTTTTTTTTTACTCCTGCTTCTCCAGGTCCAAGCCACTGGCGCTTACGTGAAAAATTTATTTACATTTTATCCTTCGTATATAAATCAGCCACTCATTGGTACGATGATAACTAAGTAGTTCCATGCACACGTTAGCTATCTTCTGAAGTTGAAACGGCGTCAACTCATGTGGCAACCAAACTGAATATTTTCAAGTCTTCTCTAAAGCGTGGAGTTGTTTTTGTACTGTAGTATGAGAACATTGAAGCTGCTCTGTCAGACTACGTGAAGTGAACCTGGGATCCATTTCTATGAGTCTTTTTAACTCATAGGAGGTTGGAGGTCGTCCTGGATGAGGTTTATCAGATAGGTCATAATTTCCATCCTTAAATCTTCTAAACCAATGTTTGGTGGTATCATAAGAGAGCACGCCTTCGTCCATTGTTGCACATATATTGCGCACTGCTTCAGTCGCTTTTTTTCGACGTAAGCGAAATTCGTGAAGTAAAAGAAGCCGAAGTTCTCTACTAGAAATATCCATAATTTACTGTACTTTTACTATTCGATATCCAGTTGTCAACTGATCTGACATACAACTCTTGCTTTATTTATATACTACTCCTAGAAATTCGAGATAGTGTATAACGTTTTAGAAACTGATCGAAAAAAGTGGCGGTTATTAGTTGCCAACCTAATATTTTGTTTTGTAAGCGAATAATAATTTGCAAAAACAAAATAAAAGAGCTGTAAAATATCCAGACAACATCTTGGACAGACAATTTAGACATTTAGAATTGTATTACGATATTGTAAATTTTATCTGACCTCTTCTTAAAATACGACAAGTTCATGAAATGGTTGACCACACCATGACGTGGCCAATTGTATGATCTGGCCACGACATGTATGTACATGATTCGTTATGGGAGAAAATATCTTCAGTATTCAATATTCAGTTTTATATAGACAATAATCACGTAGAATTTGGTTCTAAGTATACACGTAAAATATTATGTAATGAAATTATCCATCATTCATATTTTATTATAAATTGAAAAGTATATTTACTGGTTTGAACACGAAGTAATGCTTATATTTTACTGCACTTTTACTGTTTATATTAATGATAAGTAAAACACGAGGTTTTATAAGAAATCGCTAAAATGGAATCCATGCGAGTGAATCCGGAAGGAGACATTCAAAATGATCAAGGACTGGCGGCTTGTAAACATCGGATAAGAAGTGTAGATCTTTTATTGTTTTGTTATGATAATATCCGAGTGGTGGTACAGTTGCTATGGCGGAGAACGTAAGTTAGCTGTTTCAATTTTGCAGATCTACGACCCAGTGGCGCTGCACTGTAATTAAATAACTGTAAGTTCTCTTCGGCAGCTAGGAAATTCCGCATCGAGACCCTCAAAATCTCTGCTCCACTCAAAATTGACTTCTAATTACTTGACCACTACGGACATTTTATGTTTCCTTAGGCCATAACTTTAATTAATTCTTACACCGTATGAGCTTTTCTCACGGTGTATTATCGTAATTAAATTGTAGTGTTAAGGTTCCTTCTATTCAATTATTTCTTGTAATTATAATTTGTTTTGGTACGTTAATCTTCACTGGCCTTGTGTTTTTTTTAAGAGAACATTTTCCAAAATTTAGGACATCACGTGTTATGCGGTTTTGCATTAACGATATAAATAATACGTAATATGTACCCATGTATGTTTATTCATACACTGAAATGGCAAATGGGTATTACGGTAGTGGTCGGTGGAAGTTGGTAATACATACTAATAACTATTAGGTAGCTATTTTCTACTAGCTATCTATTTGAATTACATTTTGTGGAATTAAAAAGCAAAATTAAATGTTATCTTACAATTCTTTACAAACCATAGTTAAAGTTTATGAGAGTAAAAAAACACATAATTTAATCAAATTTTTCTTAATAAAATACATCTCCCGCACTAGAAATAATTCATATGTTGTGGGGGAGTTTAAAAACATTCAAACAACGGACACAAGGAACACCCAGACCCAGAACAACAATTTGAGGACTACACAAAGTGTTGTCCCGAGCGACCCACAATACTTGGCGCGGCCACGTGGTGGCGAGGTGACCACTTAAACCGTTACGCCATCCGTGCAGTCGTGCATTGTTTTTGATAACTTAAACTAACAATAAAAATATAAGGAAGTTAACAATTACAAAATACAAAACTAAGAATGATGTAATCTAATTCGTAGTGAGAAAACCTCCGCCACCTACGATGTCTTATTTGAATTTACAGTACAACAACTAGCAGTAGCAAGTTATTGGGTATTTCTTCCTTTAAAAGATAAGATGTGTTTCATCAGTACTCCTAGGTGTTCTTTTCGAAATTACTCTTCGAATTTACTGTAAAATTAAAATTTCTCATAAAATTTATTTTTTAAATCCTTTAGGAAAACTTCTTTTTTCTGGACAAGAGATGCCCCATGCGTTTTTCTGTACCTCTGGCAGTGTATATGCTGGGTTTCATAATGATAATTTTAATAGTTAAAACGGGAAAGTATTACAGACAACCAAACATACTCACTTTTACAAAGTAGTGTTTTTTTATTGGCTTATTATTAGTTAGGATTACCTATTAAGAAACCTGTGTCAGTCGTAAGTCGTAAGTGTTGGTCAGTGTCGACTTTTATGGATACACAAAAGCCTTAAGACTATGTATTTTTTTATAGTCTCAGTATCAGTTCTTTCTACGAGATGATATGTTGTGTGTAGTTTAATTTTTTTTGTGTAACTCAAAGTAATCGAAGGAAATCAAGGAATATTATATGTCTAGCTATCGTAGTAGAGATATGATTAGGCGCGAATGGGTCGGCTCGACCGTAGCGATACCACAGTCTCACAGAAAACGGGTTGTGAAGCAACGCATGCATCGCATTTCCTGAAATTGGTGAGGTCTCCAGAGGCTCACCTTCCCTTTCATCGTCCCCCTTCTCCTCTTCCCCATCTCCTCATCCAGCCTCTCCTCTTTCCCCTACCCACATTCCCCCAGGGCTCATCACGCTCGTAGGCGGGCAGTGCACTTACGACTTTTGATTTGCAGGTGTCTATGGACCGCGTTTGTTACTTACCATCATGTGACCCGTCGTTGACATTGGTGACGCTTCTTTTAAAAATAAATGTTATTGATATGTATATATTATACGTAAGGTGCACGAGTTATCGCCAATTGGTAGAAATTTTTATTGTAATCACATTCTCTGCTAACATGAACGTCATAAACATGATAATATTATGTGCTATAAATAAGTCCTACATATTCTTCTTTTGAAATAACCGACAAAGATCTTGAAATGAAATGAATGAAATCGGCCTCAAACTGCTCTCGTTACTTATTACGATTACGCTTATGCATATTCTTGGCTAAGCTATGCTAGTCCATATATGGGGAAACAGTACGGAAGGCCATACTATTCTCACAATATAAAATTAGTAAAGATCCTAGTTGCTCAATATTTTAACTTTACTTCCCAAACCCAGCCGAATTCTTCTGTTCACCTCGTTCTCAAAGTTTTTCTACCTAACTGCAATGTCTGCCCGAGGTACATATATGCGTACAGAAGAGTCAGCTAGGTCATTCAGCATCTGCTGTAGGTCCTGCAGCGTCTCTGCCATGATGACGATATCGTCTGCAAATCGCAAATGAGTAATGAATTCGCCGTTGATGTTGATGCCACGCCCTTTCCAGTGCAGCGTCTTGAACATGTCCTCTATTGCATTTGTGAACAATTTCGGGGAGATAACATCCCCTTGTCTCACTCCTCGATGCAATGGTATTGGCCTTGTTTGCTGGCGCTGTACTTGGACGGACATGGTGGCGGCTTCGTAGAGACATCTCATCCCTTGGATATATCGCCAATCTACTTGGCAACGCTGCAGGAACTCCATAACAGCCCAGATCTCGATCGAGTCAAAGGCCTCCTCATAGTCCACGAATGCTAGACACAGGGGCTGATTATATTCTTCGGTCTTCTGTATAATCTGCCGCACTGTGTGGATGTGGTCTATGGTGCCACATCCTCTCCGAAACCCAGCCTGCTCTGGTGGTTGGAATTCTTCGAGTGTTCGCGCAAGACGGTTCGTGATGATTCTTGAAAACAGCTTGTAGACGTGGCTTAAAAGGGAAATTGGTCGATAGTTTCTCAACATTGTCTTGTCACCCATTTTAAAGAACAAGACGACCACACTCCTACTCCACGCCTCCGGATCTCCTTCAAACAGGACAGCGTTGAAGAGCTTTTGCAGCTCCCTTAATACAGATTTACCTCCAGCCTTTAGCAGCTCTGTTGTAACACCCTCCTCTCCAGGGGCTTTTCCATTTTTCAGCTGTCTAAGATCCAGCTCAATTTCGTCGGTATTGACTTCTGGCAGATCTACGGTGTAGTGGCGTGTTAATGCGGCTCTGGGGTCCTCATTTACGGGATCCGGTCGAGATGCATGCGAAGCGTATAACCGGCCATAGAAGCTTTCTACTTCCGAAAGGACTGCCGGCTTCGAAGCAACGACTTCTCCGGTTGCTGTGGTCAACTTCGTCAGGTGGCTTCTTCTAAGAGATTGTACGAACACTTTTGACCACCGATTCTGCTCAATCGCCCTTTCAATCGAGAGAGCGTTAAAGCACCGGAGGTCGTGTCGTACGAGCTAACTAATCTCTCGGTTTAGAGTCCGCTTTGCCAACGAAGTGACTGGTGGGTTTAAACGTCGTTCCTTCATTAACCCTAGGGTCCCTTCCGAAAACTTCGACTTCCTGCCCTTACGCTGTAATTCCCCAAATCTCGTACCTTCCTACCTGAGAACCTGAACCACGTTTTCGAGGTTCTGGTTTACGTCTTATGTGGGTTCCATGGCAACGAATCGGTTTTCGGCTTCGCCTGGAACGTTTCAGATCCTATCATGGCTTGAAACAGAGTTGGTCGGAGCCTGGACTTCATCAAACGAACACGTTCAGCCTTAAAGTCGATATTCAGAGAGCCTCGGACAAGTCGGTGGTCACTACCGGTATTAAACCTATTGATCACTGAGACGTCTCTGAATATGTGCTTCCTGTCCGTCATGATAAAGTCGATCTCATGTTTGGTCATAGCGTCGGGGCTTTGCCACGTCCGCTTTCTCTGGGGCTGTTTCTTGAAAAATGAATTCATCAAGGAGAGCCCCTCCCGTTCGAGGAAGTTAACGAGCATTTGCCCCCTATGATTCCTGCTTCCAAATCCATGGGATCCTACTAACGATTCGCTACAATCCTGTACTCCCACTTTAGCGTTGAAATCACCCATAACAACGTTGTAGTGGGTCTTGGTGGTATAGTGGAGGGTCCTCGATATGTCATCAAACATATCCTCCACCTCGTCATCCAAGTGTGCCGAGGTTGGTGCGTACACTTGCACAACCTTGAGGCTATACCTCTCGGTAAGCTGGACAGTGAGGTACGCTACCCTGCTCGACACACTGGATATTTCCCCAACGTTGTCAGAAAGGGACTTATTTACCAGAAACCCAACGCCACCTTGGGATTGTTGGTCCTCCTCGCGGAAGTACATCAGGTGGCCTGACTCGAGGGTTATGGTGTCCACCCCCTCTCTTCGGACTTCACATAGCCCTAGGATATGCCACCTAATTTTCTCAAGTTCAACCTAAAGTTGCGCCAGATGCGAGTCTAGCCGTAACGTGCGTCCGTTATACGTAGCCAGGGTCAGTGGGTTTTGTGGGCTCTCGTAAGCCGGAGATTCTTAGCACCCCCCGCCCCGCCGTAACCGTGGTTGCCACCATGACCAGGAATAGCGGGGCTACCGGGAACTGGGGGCCGTGGCTTATGTTGCGTCTGCATTGGGAGGAGATTTGCCCATAATCGCCACGCTGGGCAGGCGGGTTGGCGATCACAGGGCGTAGCTTCTCGCACCGGTGACGCTGCTGCCCGTCACCGGCCTGTCGAATTTAGCTACGCCTATTCGGATGGATATACCGCTATCGGTCGGTCGCAGAGCCTCGTTCGTCATTTAGCGGGATGCATTACACGTGTAAGTGAGGTTGGCTTGGGGCAAAAAATGGTGGTTCACCCCTCTCACCGTTCCACCTACTCAGGAATTAGATGGAAAACTTGGTAAGTTGAAGGGAATCTTTGGCGTCGATATATCTAGCGAAGTCCAGTTTCGCGTTCACTTAGAGGGTAAGGCCTAATTAGCCTCGAAGAAGCTTGGTGTGCTAAACAGATCGAGACAGTATTTCACTCCGGCCCATCGCCTGCAACTTTATAAGGCGCAGGTTCGGCCGCACTGGAATACTGTTCTCATCCCTCTTGACCGCATTCAACATCATCGACTGCCAAGATATTTCTGATCGGCTTGTCACCTTGTCGTTGCATAGAGATGTAGCTTCACTCTGCATTCTCTATCGCTTGTATCATGGGGAGTGTTCAGAGGAATTGTTCGGACTTATACCGGCTGCAGGTTTTAACCATCGTCCTACGCGAGAAAACATCCATCCCCATCACCTGGACAATTGGCACTCCACCACTGTGCGCTTCTCCAGAAGCTTTTTGCCTCGCACTACCAGCCTATGGAACAAATTGTCACCTGTAGTATTTCCAGACCGATACGACCTTCAAACCTTCAAGAAAAGAGCGTACTCCTACCTAAAAGGCCGGCAACGCACTTGTGACTCTTGAGTTGCGGGTGTCCATGGGCGGCGGTACTCACTTACCATCTGTCTGCTCGATTGAACCCTATCGCATAAAAAAAAAATGGGAAACTCTTAATATGTATAACATAAATATGACTAAACCTATCGATATCTAATCTAATCTATCTAATCTTTCATTCTATAAACTAAACTCTAAAGGCAAGTGTTTAAAATATGGTAAAATATATTTCACAATATTAAAATAAATAATATACTTACTAAAGAACAATAATAAAAGCACAGAACAAACAAATATGAATCAAGAAATATTATTATCTAGATAACAGTGCAATACTAAATAAGAGATTTAAAATAAAACTGAAATAAAATTAAATAAAATAACATATTATAATTTTCAATAAATATGAATTATTATCATAAAACATGTAATTTTAAGGATAACGGATCTATCTGTCCATTAAACAAAAACTCTCTTCCTCTCTTCTAATAACCTAAGGCTGTACCCGACAGGGTCCACGATGACACATATTTTTAGTTTACCATCTGTATCATTCATCATTCAAATATTGCGTATTGAGAGTTGAGATAAATATTATATTTTATTTGTATATTTTTACTTTTCTTTGTTTAAATATACTAATACAGTCACTTCATTGGATGCTATTTGCTCTCGTTGGATGTTGGCGATTTACTTCAACACTTAGTATTCACTTAACGAATAGTTTAAATATTACATTATACGATTATTACATTAAAATTTATATGTAACCTGCTTTTCAACCGACTTCCTAAATGAGGAGGTTCTCAATTCAACTGTTTTTTTTAATGTTTGTTACCTCAGAACTTTCGACTGCGTGAACCGATTTCGACGATATTTTTTTAATTTGATAGCTGGTGCTGCCCGTTTAGTCTCATTCTAATTTGGTAAAGTTCTGACAATAGCATACAAGAGAAAACCATATAAGTCTTAAATTTGCATTAAGCATGTGCGCGACAAATGGACGAATAACTTAATATCACGCCACCCAATTTCGATCATTTTTTTATTGGAAAGGATGTACTTCAAAGGTAGTTAGATGAATGTTTGGTCCAGTTGTGACAATGTCATCCATGAGAAAACCATATTAGTCTTAAATTTTATGATAGACGCATTGAAGTCGGTTGTCTACTTCAACAAAGGTATCATTAACAATAATACCTTCATTAAAAATATAGCTAGGCAGAACTGCATTATCTTACTTTGCTGCAGACAATGACATTTTACAAAAAAACATGTCAAGCTGCAGAAACAGACTGCCTCAGTCTCAGCTCACGTATACGTACATACATTTCATTTAATAAGAATAAAAATACTTAAGTTCGTAAACACCTCCAAATACTTAATTTGAATTAATGAAAATGTTTAATGTTAGTGTTTTGTCAAAGTTGGCTTGTATATTTTTAAATTGTGTTAATTATTACAACGACGAAGAGCTAAACTTTGACATATCTTGACTTTAAAAATTGTATATTTTAATATATTATAACCATCTCATTAAAATGTATTATTCTCGAAGAGATTTTTAACTTAACCTATTAACAGGTCAATGACCTGGTTATTACAGAAACAAATGCTAAAGGGATGGACTTTCTGACCTGTAGAAAAGTACGTCCTGTTGATAGTTTAAATTACGAAAATATTTCTGACCTAAACCAGAACATAATATTTGGATTATTATACAGAATTAAGCTAAACATAGACATTTAGTTTTAGAACTAAGTGTTTAGTGTAGTAGATAGTTTAGCCAGTCTGCCGAAACCAAAGATTGTTCGAGACATTTTGACTTGCAAAATATTTTTTATTCGATTTATGGGTTTATATAGTCAGGATACTCATTTGTAAACAATCAAGAAGGGTTGTAGTAAAATACTACGCGTCATTTTATTAAAACGTTAAACTGCTTTAAGACATAAGAAGTAAAACGTGTCACAAAAGCTATGTGTATTTAACAATCACCAACCCTTTTTGAACGAACAAAGAGGAAGAGTTGCGGTGTCACCCTTCTCCGAGTGGGTCGAGTGAGCGTTCGACGGGCCGTGTGGGGCGAGCGGCCGGCAACACAGCAGTAGCGAGCGGCGCCGCACCCGGACCGCACCATCGTCGACCGTGCACTGAGCTATCCGCGACGTCCACTCCGCGATACATTGCGAACCTGTTCCTAAATCGAACCCCAAACAACGTGCCTGGGGTAGGGTGGACCGGACACTGTATTGTGCACAAGTGACCCCTATTGGACGACTGTGACAACTGACCGGTACCTGACCGCGTCATGCCAAACGCCCTCGGATGTTAATGCAGGGTTGCCCAACTGCCCCCTCTGCGACCAGTTTTCGACTTGTTCCACAGGTATTTTCGATTATTGCTGTGACCTGTTCTTCTCAACCGTTGCACAAACAACTTATTGTATCATATGATAACATCGTTAGGCGTGCATACTTACTCATTGATGTCTTTTATGAAAGATATTTTATTATAATTTATTTTACGTTATCAAATTATTCCTAGATCTATACAAACACGTTAAATTCAGCTATTAATAGAGTAATTTCATTGTGTTGAAAAAGATTTTTCTAATAATAATGTCTAATAATTTTTTATATTGTTAAACTTGTATTCAACTTGTGTAATCAATTCTACGCAATTATTACATGACAATATCACATTAATCAAACATACCAGCATGAAGTAAAGTCGGCTATTCTTTGTTTTCCATAAAAGTTTAAACATTTTACAGTATGTTTAGTACATTTATGGTTCAATTAATTTACTGTCATAGCAATATATGTAAAAAAAAATATTTCTGATAAGTGTTGTTAACTGATATTTTTATAGAATATGATAATTTTTAGAAGATAGTACATAAATCTTGGCATATATTTAATTGGAACTTACTTATTTGTATTGATTTTCTCCTAAACCATAAATATTTATAATCAAATAGCTCTGAGAAAATTCAGTTATATGTATACTAAACCTGCGGATATTGTTGTCGATTTAACAACAATATCCGTATGTTAATTATAAATAACATATTCAATAAGCAGTAGCACCGTGTATTGTTTAATCTAAGATTATTTCTCTAAAATGTCTAAAAAGTTTTATTGAAGTTTCACTAAAATACAAAGATTGAGCTATTAATTGGGCTATTAATATATTGAAGCATTATATCAACAAATTGATAAGATTCTACATATTTATAAATGATACAGTTATTTACTCGTTATTTTGATGCAAAAAAATCACTCAGGTATCAAATTATTTGTATATTAGTAGGCATTGTTTGAAATATATTCAGATTCTTGAATAAAGTGGATAATTAGGTGGTAATATCTCAGCAACGCTTCCGCGTCGGCCGCTCGGCGCGGGCGCAGGAGCGGAGGTAGCCACGCTCGTCAACAGATTTATAGCGAGTTTGACCGTGAGAGCTCAAGCGTGGCCGTTTTTTGCCTAATGCGTTATTTATTAAAATTTTCTTATAAAACAACCGAAGTTAATTTTATAACTTGGTGTAGTGTCAAAAGTTGGAATATAAAACATAAAATGCCGTCAACTGTTCAATATTTAATGAATATGTATGTATATGCAATGTTTATATATTTGTTTATTCATAACGAGAGACCTCAATATAGCTAATTACGATATCAGATGTGAATAAGGATGAATGTTGAACGAAACTATAATTACTTTACGATGTAGCAATCCAATATTTTATGTCATTTGTAAAATCGATTACGTGTTGTTCTTAAAAGTTGCTCTTAATTGATATCCTTAAATGTAGGTGTGACAACATTTGGAGGCTGCGCAAAAGTATTGCGCGGCCATTGCCGTAAAAACTATGTTCAGTCGTCACGTGATATGTATAGAGACCAAAAGAGCCGCTAAAGAGCCTGATGCCACGAGTGGTATTCGTGTACCAAGACATACATTAGAATAGTATTTTCGAATATCCAATATTGATTTTGGCGGCGGTCGTTATGCAAACAATTAATGTTTATTTCTCTAAAACATCGGAGCGAGCGCTCACATTTTTGTTTAGATAATAATTGATTTTTTATTTACTCCTTGTGTGTTGCCGCACAAAGACAACTACAAATAGCGCTAGTCACATTTTCTCACGGAACGCGGATCATCGTCCAAGTCCGTTATACTTTTCTTGCGAAAAGCTCTCGAGGCGGGTATTGCATGCAGCAAGCATTGACCGAGTGCGGTCGCTCGTGTATCACACGTCAGATCAAATATACGAGATAAAACTAAAACTAATGTACATTCAACTTAAAGCTTTTCACAATCTCCGGAGAGGGCAATAAATAAAGCTTCGACGAAGAACGGGAGCAATTAATATGGGCGCGCCCGGCGCGCGTGAAAGTAGCAGACGCGGACCGCGTGTGTAGACCGCGGCGAGACGTGTCCCCCTATTTATATTATGAATATTACATATATGTGCACTTGCGTCAAAGATAATTACAACATTACTTGTATTGGACCTTTATCCTCTACATCCTGATGTAATATTCTGACCATTTAGGTTCCGCAAGAACATGATTTTTTTTAGAAATTCAATGTTGCAGTAGTTTTTTTTTTTTTAGGTTTTCATAGTTTAATTTTTCTTTAAGGCACTGATTGAAAACGTCAGTGAGTTACTTCGTACAAATATATATTCCATTTTTATTCCTCATAGAACTGACTTTCCTAAATATGGTCAATTATATTTTTCTATCCACCGGCTCTAACCTTGACATTCTTTCCGTGAACACTCTCATATTAACTTATAGTGACTACTTTAAATTGTTGAGCAGCAGAGAGCTATCTAAAAATTACACCATACATATGTTATATAATAAGGCACCAACAAAATACAGACGCTTTGAGAATAGGTACATAGAAAACGTCAAATTTTAAAGTACTATTGAATTTAAATGAATATTTGATATATATGAATCTCAACTTTATATTAGCATTTTGATAACGGAGATGTAGTTAGATTAGATCTAATGTGAAAAATTAAATTGCAAGCCAAAGCTATAAACGCATAATGGACGTTGAAGTATCTGACTTACATGGAAATCATTTATCTTTCTAAATTGCGACTAATAAAGAATAAATCATGAACTTGTATCGTAATAATAGGCTACGATACAGTAAAATATAAACGGCTCATAGGTGTACAATTACTTCCATATACAATTACTAATTTGTTAAGCTGATATTCAGTTGACCCACATTTAAAAACATTTTGCGATACTACCTCCTACACATACGAACGACATGCCGATATTGGTATATCGGTGATTTTAATTTATACTCTCCCAACCGAGTGTATGCTAATACGTGCCGCGGGCGTCGAGCGCGGCAGGGCGCGTCGCACCTATGTATGTAACAGAGTGTACACATGGTATGCAATTACCATTTTATTAGTTGCTTAGCCACCTCGACTACACTGAATGGAATTTCACCTAAATATATATGGGTGTACAAAGCATCTTCAACTTTTTAATCTTAACTTTTTATCATATATCTTCAACTATTTTGGCGACCATGCACACGTTTTAATATGTTTCGGTGTTTTGTAAAACAAAGTTGAAGTTTTAAAATTAATAATGATCATTTTAATGGATTAACTTGAGTTGCATATACACACACATATATATACACACATACCAACATACACGGACGCCTATATCCTCGAAGTGTAAGGCAGAGGCGGTTCAAACGCCCACTTTGTGTCAACCATAAGTTAGTCTCACCGTCTCACCGGAATACGGAGAGAGATAATGTGGCTCTATTCTACTCCACCGAGACCGACACGGCTATTCCTGGAGTTACTCAGTGACTGATTCAAGTTCTTAAGTGTTTTACGTTTTAAACTTTAAACCTTACAATTATAATAACAATACATTATATTATTTGTTTATTACATTATATTATAATAAAGGAAAGAATATATGTTCAATAATGTCTACAATAATCAAGACGTATTCATCGGTATTTAATGTGTCTGTTATATTATTTCGTGTCTGTTTAGCCAGTTCCCGAGAATCCCACGCGCGCAATGTTTTTCTAGGTATGATGCGTGCACGCAGAGCGGAATGCGGGGCACATGACTGCGCTCTCTCGGTCGCATTCAAGGGTAGACATGCTTCAAAACGTTCTTTATTGGCCTATAGAAAATGTTCATTGCAAAAAAGAAGCCTAATCTTTATGTCTTTCTATATTAGTTATGTAGCTGCCACCGAATAAGAGTAATGCTAAAGGTTAACTGATATTGCTTACATTCGGAACAGAGAATAATTGTAGTCAACAGGAACATGGTTATAAATATCCAAATACACATAAGTTTATTAGCTATATTAACTTAATTTGTAGTTTAATTGATAGACCATGCTCAGTGCTAACTGTAATAGTATCGTCAGTGACCTGAGTTTTGTCTTATAGTCGGAACCCAAAGTCAGTTAAATGAAAGATTTTAAAATACTTTACAAGCTTTAAGGTGTTGGACTGAATAAAGTAAATATTAACATTACTGGAATATATACATGTTTGTTTAAACTTATACGTTCCTTGCCGGTATCTGTCATGCAACATTTACATGTGCACTAATAGTTGTGGTGCCATTAGTTTACTTTAGCCTTACAAGAAGTATGTCGTTTACTAGTCCTCACCTCAGAAACTCTTTATTTCATTATACTTATGTATCATTTAAATATACAATTTAACGGTAAACAAAATCTAAAGGAAATACACAGTGCCTATACACATGACATATTACATAGCATCTGTGTACGATGTGGCTACGGGCTACGCTCCGTAGATCATAATCGGACGAGTATTTATTGGTGTGCGCTTTCTAAAGCCCAGCGCCCGCGTCGCTAAAGTTGTATACTCAAGAATTTCATGTGACACGCGATATTACAACCAAGTACTTTATTGCAAGTTCCAATCATCAACATTATCTTCGTATTCTAAATGGGAGTAAGCCTGAGTGGCAGGTGTACGTTGGGATTTATTACTAACTTCCTTTTTATTTTAACATTCGGTGGCAGTTATATTTCGATATTATTCATTTATGGTACATAATTAGAAATAATCGGTTATCATGAATTATGTTTGAAGTTAATTTTTACGACTTCCGCGTTTAACTATGAACATGCGGGTAAGTTTTTACTTGTATTTAAATCAGACAAAGTTGTCCTTGGTTCTGAACTTGAAACCTTAATACTGTAAACACTGCCATGCTGGGGCAAATACGCTTTGTATAGCTTAAAGCTGAGTTTATTTTTGTTTAATTATACAATTTACATTTATATTTTTCATAGGTTATTTAAATATCTATGTGGATGTATGTACATAGTTAAATGTTTAAGAACGATGTTACTAGTCTCATTTAAGGATGAATTGCACAATGTGTGAAATACGTGGAAAGAGATAAAAATGCTACAAATACGTTGTTCCGACTAAAAGAGTTTATCCTCTTAGAGAGAAGAAAGAGTTTCTCTTATATTTTATTGTTTTTGAACTAAAAACTTGTTTAGGCACGTTGAACACTTTTTGGGTGAACAAAAATTATGGAACTCATGTCATCGTCACCGAACGTTTTCCACGAGCTATATGTATACTGAGTATAATCTAATAGCTCGACGATACAAATCACAAGTTACTTAGTTTTCACTTCTATCGGCAGTCCCCAAAGACTGCCCGTATATTATTTTAAGGCCTACCCATATATCTAATGTTCCTGTGTCACCGGGGCTTCACAACATTCAAACAATTGACACAAAGAACACCCAGACTCAGTACAACTATTTATGGATAACACAATATTTTGCCCCGTGGTGGAATCAAACCCACGACTCAGGATTCATGATCACTAAACACTAGACCAACAGGCCAGTCGATATATATCAATACCAGTTAAATACCTATTGTCACAATCTATAATATTAGGTGATATTTATTGTATTGAAATCAAATCCAGTCTGAGATTTCTCCATACACTATGCATGTAAAGTTAAATAAATGCCAGTTTTAAATCCAGATAGCGTTGACGACAACATCAGAGCTCAACCAAACCGTGTTGATAGAATCATTTCGAATTGTGGTATTCGGACCGCATTAATATGATCGCTTAAGATATTGTTAACTTTTGACAAAAGCAATATTAACTTTTAAAACATGGTAAGTATTACTTTAACTGTTCACTTGTACGGTTTGAGATGCTAAATTAAGATGCTTGTGAAAAGTTCGAGAGATTGCTAAGTTATAAATTTTTGAATCGCTATCATCACCACAAACATAACTGTAGTTATTCACACATACAAAACGTCGTGCAAACAATTATTTTTTAAGTCGAACATTTTTTAATCTGCCCTGTATAAGTATGATAGACTCTATAACGGAACGTAGAATTTATAGCTTTATTTAACTTAACGACTTTCAATCGTTTAGCGTTTGACATATTACAAAGAAGAAAACTTGACTCCTCTCTTATTTTCCACGTTCTTAATTTCTTTATTATGATTATCCTAAATAAATCATTCTGATCAAAGTTGCATGGTAGGGCTGCCGAAAGGCCTATGATCAACAACAAGGATACCTAGCTGAGATGATGATGACAAAAAAATATTAGGTACTTACATATTATTGCTATATATATATAAATAAATTGATTTATTTTATTATTTATTTATTATGGACAAAGAATGTTCATAAAATATCGAATACAGATTTCACAAAGTGATTTGTTATGTGTACTCTTTTTATAAGTTATAGGAGACCACAGCATGCACATATTGCACATATTATAGAAGGGCAGTTAGCGGGACAGTGTCTTGCTTTAACAGTAAACCTTGCCTAGTACTGGTACAGCAACTTTATTTCATTTTCACACAAAGATAATCACAAGCTGTTTCGTACTGGTATCTATAATTTATTTTAATATCTACTGCTCTGTATAATTCGATCACAATCGATAGGCATGTTGTGAAATTATCTTACTAACTCTGCTATTTATGAAAATCAAAGCAATTTGTATGTAACGACACAATATTAGTGCATCACTAATAATAATCATATTATTAGCAATCACGGTCTACGAACAATGTTAGAGCGAGTCCATCAAAATAGCGAGCCTAACTACTCTTGACACTTGAAACTTGAGACAAATATAAATTAAGCATATATCATTTAACGCATTGTTAAATATTAATGACTTTTTTTTTATTTAATTAAAAAAGAATATAATATTGAATTACGTATAAATTTAAATGAATGAATAGTTAAATCCATACCAACTAAAATTATTTGCATACTTATGTAATTGGGTACATTTAGTTATGCTGCATGTATTATAATAATTTCAAGGATTACTTTGGTGATTTCATTGTTATTTTCCTTATTACGCAAAAATTTTAAAACGTGTTTTCCATAGACAAAACATTAGCATTTAATCATGAAACATCCTTTCTGTGTATCGAACGATTGTAAATTGATAAACCAGGTAATAATTAATCATGATTGATAGCATTCTATAACTATATATGTTTTTACTATATTTTATTTGCTTTATTAATGTTCTAATAATTATATTCATGTTTATGGTAGATTTATAAAAAAAGGCTAGAGGCTGTCTGACGAATATGTGAATTTCATAAATATGCTTTTGTTGACCTCAATTCTAAAATTGGTTTGGGAGTTTCCTCTCAAGTCTAGTTATCGGAATGTGGACACCATCTTGTTTAACCAAAATTAATGGATGTGTATAAGCACTGGTAAAGATCTTTTGAGTTTTTTAATTTACTTGTTGTTTTATATATACCTAAAAAGTAAAAAAAAAAATGTATAGTTTCGTGTGCCAAAACGTGTAGATCGTAGTATTTCAGCAGTTTGTGCACAAGGCGGGCCGGGGGTCTTAGTACGGTACCTGCCGTGAGCGTGTGAAGTCCAGCGCAGGCAGGGTGTACACGCTACAATGGAATATTCAAATGCGCTCCTGGACTTGGCTCGCATGAATGCGTATTACCCTATGACCATATTATTTTTAACATACGAAGATAATGGCTCATCGGGGTGATTCTTAATTTTTTGTCGCTTTCTTATGCGCGACCCTTTGTTAAGGCCCGCAACGCTTTAGGGTTTTTGTGCAACCGGCGTATGTTGTCATTAAAGCGAAAAATAATTATTTGCTCGTTTTTAATACCGTTACAAGGGTAAATTTTAAAATAATAAAATAATTAGAAATAAGAATAATTAAACTTTAACCTAAGTTAGGAAGCACGATTCAGTAGTTTACTGTTATTCAATATCTTTTGTTAGAAGTTAGTGTTTGGTAGAAAATTCTCTTAGACCATCAAATGTTCTAAGAGAATTTTCTATCAAATTTTACAATATACTATTATTTACTGCTAACCGTAATAGAAAATTATTATAAATAACCCATATTATTCATTAAAACAAAAAACGTTAAAATGATTATTACACATCTGCAACGCTAATTGATTATCACAGTTTGCGGCCTTTAATTTCATTCCCTAGCGTTAGATACGGCTCAAGTGCGGTAAACAACAATAATAAATAATCTGTAGTTAACGTCTATAACCGGTATTTATGACACTTTACCCTGTAATTTGGCAAACAGTTGTGCTGCACGGCGCGCACTATTGTAAGTTTCGCTAGCGCGCAGCACGTTAGCAACAGGAGCCTGTAATTTTGCGGTCGCAGGTGTTTATTACACTAGAGTAGAGACGTGAGCTTAAGTGAAACACATAAACTACAGGGTATGACATGATAAACATTAATTACTTAAGTCATAAATATATTATATGTTAGAAAAAGTGTAAAAGTAAAAAAATTGAAGCAATGTTCCCGCATATGCTAAAGAAGATATTTTATGTAGCAACATACTTTCTATCAAACTCTGCCAATCAAATCATCAGAATATTACGTGATAACAATTGCTATTGGTCGAACACCATCATTACCCCCACTATCCTTAAATATTTAAATTCGAAATAAAAACTCAGACTTGCCTTCGTTAACTTTACACTTGTACAATGAAAGCCGATGTCCCAGAAATTATAAAAGATCTACTTTGGTACACAGGCTACTACTAAGTTACATAAAGTTTCAAGTACCAACTGTCTAATTCGGTACAAGCAATATTATCAAACAAGCTTTCAACATGGTTCCCACCTGTTATGTTTTTGGAGTCATGTTTATTCTGTAAAAGTGTTTTTATACTATATCATTGTAATTCTTTCTTTATTTTTTGTGTGGAAAACATAGTAATCCTAAAGAATTGCTTGAATTCATAATTTTGTCATTAAATTAACATTTCTGTGTGTCTACATTAATTTAATTAATCTACATTTATCCAAATTTTACCATATTAAATGGTCACCCAGGCACTCGTGAATACACATGTATATGATATCTTCCACATGTATATAATATTAGTAAGAATAATTATGAGGATTTATAATTATTCCTTATCATAATAAATAAATATTATAATTATTCCGTATACAAACGGAACTTAACCCTGTGGTCGCGTCGTCGACAAGTCTATAAGTATTTATATTTTGTTTCCTCATACATATGCCTAATTTTGCTCAATTATAAGTGGTCATCATTTTAAATCAACATTTTCATAATACCATTATAAATTGTATAATTTTAACAATTAATCAACTTTATTGTACATGACCGGGACATAGCTCACAGGAGCTTATCTGCTATAAAAACATATTAATTTATTCCGTTACTTTATAGGGCCATCTCCCGTATGAATTGTCTTCGTTGATTTCACACGCTGAGCATAGCACTGACCATTGTCTCCCTATCATTAAAAAGAAAATTGCGAACCCGACCATTGTTGTATCTTCAACCCTTTGCCCTCTGTCCAAGAGCGTTATGGCCGCCGGAATTTATATCTCACAGTTATGACAATCAGCCGATGGGGAGACACTCATTGTTTCGCAGCATCCGAGGGTCCCGCGGTGAATTTATGCTCGCCTGTCAAAACAGAATGAATTTACGCATTGTGAACCAATACAGCGATTTCATCAATAGAAACTCTTTGTTTCTGGGTGTCGAGCTTACGTAATGAATTAAGATATGTCAGCAAACAGCTATATGTAAGTGGATACTTTTGATTGAAACAATAGCCTCTCATTTGTATTGTGCCAATATTTGATTAGAATGAAATCCGGTTTGATATCAGCTCAAGGCGGGCCGAGACGGCTAGATACATAGCATAGACGAAACGCATAGTTACATGCTATTGATATCACTTAATATTTATAACATTACATTTCTTAACATTTAAAATACTGAATTCATCACATATGTACAAAATATCACTTTACGATATAGTTACATATACCTACTTCTACTGCCTCTTTAATGTGAATAACAACTAAAGCGCGGGACAGTCCTAATAATAATAACTTAATAAACGTTGTGGTTGAAGTAAAAAACTGACAATAATATTAAAAAAATTAAGGTTATGATGTTAGAATGTTGTTACGTATGTTAGGTTACCCCTTTACAATTCGACAAACGCATTCGAATGAGATTCAAAAGCATTTCACATAAAACAAAGATGAACAACGTAAAAGTGTCTTATGTTGTTGTTCACTTCCTAGAGTTCTAGGAAGTGAAGAACAACATAATGTCAATTTACACGCACACGACAACGCTCTGTCGACTACTGGAGTACTCGTCATCAGTAGCAAAACAGTAATGCGCTAGTAGGGCTTTTTAATGTAATCTTCTGCAAAATGTTGGACTTTAAAATGAGAAATTGAGAATATATGTGCCGCGTCACACCCTTTTGAAGATGGTATACGTGGGCTATATTTATGAAAATTCTGTCACATACTCTAATTTGTATATAGATCTATATGCATCCTACATATGAGTAGCGAAAGGAACAATATAAACCATTAGGCCGGCAACGTAAGAAACCAACTTAAAGACTTCCTATATTCAATCGGACAAGTAGGTCAAACATGTTTTTCTATTAACGTGCTTATTTAACTCTGCTTAAATTTATTATAATATGTACATTAATATAAAAAAATAATAAGACACGGATTGAATCCAGTTTTATTCCTTTTAAGCATTCGAATAAAATCACTAGAATAACTCCTAATCGCATAATTTAGACATTAATGACAAAACACGTCAGATGATTCTTTTTATTTGAAACTAAACCTGTGTTGCTAACGCGTCTAACAAAAGTCATCAATGATTAGGAAATAGTTGTATAATATTATATGCTATTAATTAATATCTTTTTATGATAACATATACACACTTCAAGAATACTCACCAGCGGAATTTATAAATGTATTCTTACGCATTTATTATTTCCTCTTTTTTGAGAATTGATTACCTTATCTATTAGGTACTGACTAAAGTAAAATTATATCACACACACATACAATCATAGAGGCAGGTGTAACATGTTTTTTTTTTGTTTTGAATGTAAGCTACCTTCTTTAGGCCCTTTCTGTCTTTGAAAGTTCTATGTTAGGCTTTTGAATTACCATGATGATTTGTTAGTTTTTATAAGATCGCCATTGCTGCTAGCCATCGTTAATAGATGACCATTCATATGATATATGCAGTAAAATATGCCATATATTTTATGTTGCGTGTGTACGCAATGTTCCTCCATCCTCTCCATGTTTCTTGTTTACACTCAATACTGTAATTTCATAATTCAAGCGTTTAAATGCATAGCTTTTCGTGAGCGTACGCAAAAAAGCACAGAGGCTCGCTGGAACGGCGATTACGGTCCTTAAAATAACATCGTATATTTAAGTTAATGACAGACACACCGACAAAATGCACTTATAATTGCTTATACAAAGAGTTTTGGTTAAAAATTATCATGTATACGGAATTACGTGTAGCTCTCCCACGGGCTAAAGTGAAAAAGTCCAATCTTGTGTCACAGAATTAAAAGGTATTATTCTTTAATACAATAATCATGTAGTTAGATTGAAACGGCACAGCTATTTTAAGACATTTTAATAATATATTATATATGCAAATTGTAACCATATACACCTATTAATAATATATTACTTATAAATAAATAATTTACTCTCACATTATCAAAACTCTTGGCACATGGTGGGTTTTAAATACTGAATAGAGCGACAACAACAAACTATTCTTTTATTTTTGGAATATTTTTACTTTAAAGAAAGTGTTTTAAGAAATTATAATTCAAAAGTATTTCTAATTAGATTAAGACTAACTACAGATAGAAGTGTAGTAATGGAAAATAGAATGTCGACTGAGCATTTTACGTTTAAAAGATTGCATAAGCAATTAGCAGCTCTTAGTTGTGGACATACATCAGTAAAAGTAGTTGTAGGCAGCAGGTATAGCGATAAATTCCCGCAACTAGTCGGTGGTTACTAGGCAATAATCGACGTTGCATATTTGCATAATTGTGCCCGCTAAGTGTCAGTATCTACATAAAATTGCGTGTTTTTATGTGTCCTCTGTATTTAACCATGATGAAAATCGATTCGATCAAAACATTTCCTCGGCACAAGCCGTAGCTCTTAATTAATATTTATTTTGTATAATTTTCGACAGTTATGTTTTGATCGAATGTTGTGATTTAATATTATGATTAGTAATTTTACATACTATTATGTTTAACACGTATCATAAAGTTAACTTTTTATTGAGTACCTATTTATATTAATATCAAATGACAAATATATCACATTTAGTAAATAATTACATTTTTGTAATGTTTACGTTAAGTTGTATACACTATTGTAGCACCTTATTGGTCTCAATGAGCTGTGAATCAAAATCTAGTTGGACAGGCGGATGATAGTAATAACACTAAAATGTTGAACTCTAATAATGTTCCAATACTAAATAATGAACTCCAATAATAAATCAAGACAAGATTTTTCGGAATCATTCCATTTCATTACTACTACTTAGAAGTATGAATGCATATAACTTATTAAATTGAGACGTGAATAAGCGCATAATCGGTACAATCACAATGACCACTTTGCATAATAAGTATATATTACATACATACGTACAACACGATATTGATGTCTTAAAAATTCTTTGAAATGAAATCTCTTTTCAGACCAAAAAGTTTCTTTATTGATAACCACAAATTAGTGCTGGTACTTGCATGTATATACAATTAAGATCGAATGTGCTACGCGTAATTACAAAGCCCTATAAACTATATAATATTATGTGTTCAATGACATCACAAATATGACATGCGGTAAACGAGAACGGAAGATAAAAAAAAGATCACAGAAAACAATTTTATTACATACACGTTTCCGTTCGGTTCAATTTGAGATAATTTTTAATCTTGAGACCTGAACACAGCTAATCTAATTAGATTCCAAGTAGTCGAACCAGTCGATAAAAACGGTTATGAAGTTGGATTGGACGCCGCTATTGAGCGAAAATTATGTGTAAATAAATGTCTGGGCGAGTGAACAGAGCTGTTATGATTTCATAGCAAAACAACGACACAAAAATATTGCTTATTACGCCTAGTTATAAACCATTGGTTTCATAAAATACAGACATTTTAGTTGTCTGCTGTTTTGTAACATCACGCTTCATGATACATACGAGTATGACTGTGGTTCGTAATAATACAAATACATTCCTTTGAAACAACCTTTTCTTTTTTCGATTCCTGTGATTATGTTAACCCAAATAAAATAAAAATAAACATTGTAAGTTAAGAATAGACATGAATTGGGTATAAAACAGAAGTGATGAATAGTATGTAGAGTCATTGCGGTGTTTGTTGTATTGTATATAGTTAGTCATTTGTTTAAAGTTTATGCAGCCTCACTAAAGTATACAGTGACTGTGTGTGACAGTACTAGAACTAGTGTCCGTTTGAGCTTATACTACACTATTGATATTTTATTCCAGGAATTGTGTTTTCTTAAGTACCTTTTGCAATTTGATTTCAAGGCTTTTAGCGTAAACTTAATTTCTTGTTAGAATTAATCTTAACTAATAATTATTTCTTACGATATATTTGCATATTGGTTGTTTTTTTTTTTAAGAATACACTATTTTTGATAGCAATAAGGTAAACCTGCACGTATACAGTTATACGAAGATGAAAGAAATTAATGAGCCACAATACAAGCATGACAATTTTAGAAGTTGGATAGCAAATAGCTTAAATATTAATGAAAAGATGTTTGACGTGAGTTCGTAAAGTTTACATTAAGTTCTTATTATTCAGATATATCACATCGCAATCATTTTAACGACGCTAAAATTGGGTTGTTATATTTCAATTTATTTGATACAATTTGACCACTTAGATATACAATTATTGTTGGCATAATTGCATTATGAATTGCTACGATAAGGTAGAGTAGTGCGTCGCATAGTCGCGCCGGAGGGCGACGCTTACGGTTAGCGGAGCTCAGGCCGTGAGGTTGATTTATCTTGGACATCCACCGAACCTATCCGATTTGCATTTAGATAGCACTGCGGTGCGGGCGGGGCAGGCAAGGCACCCGGATCGCTTGCGAACGACCGAGCCGTTTTACACTATTATACGTGAATTAACTATAAAATTATCTTACAGCAAAAAAGGCCTGCTCATCCCACTAATAATATTTAAACGTATGATAGTCTATCATTAAGTAACGTGCCTATAATGGTTCACCTAATGATATTACGATTTCCTGAGAAAGTTTGAGAAAAGTTGATCAACATGTTGATATAGACAAGGTATTTCCGTGTTACTTGGAATAATTATAAATCTGCCATCTAAATGGTTCACGAAAGCTCGTTTTGATTTGTTGTTATTACATCTTTGGTACTGATTCCAAACGATTTGTATTAATTGATGACACCTGGTATTTCCTAATCTCGCTCTGGTTTTATTTATTTAACTGTACACCGCTGAGTTATTGATTTAGATACTCATTGCAGTTCAACTTGCATTTTAGTACAACATATTTTTAGTATATCATAAACTTGAAGACAGATTAGAATCAGTACAAAGTGTCTAGTTGTATGTTACTGAGTACTTGTACCCACTTACTACTACCTACTTTCTACTCTTGTTGATTTGGGAAATAATATCCATCCATCTTAATTACCAACAACGCAGAAAATAAAAAAAAAGCTAGTATCAAATATTACATTTAAGTTCCTGATAAATAGTAATAGGGTTTTAAACCCTACTTTCATTTGACATTCTGAAATTGGAACCAGCTATCTGATCCAATTTTGTCCTTAACGAAGAACGCGGTTAGACAACACACTTGAAATAATGCTTTTCTTTTATTGACTGTGAAGTCGGTAAGGATCACTAGAGCTCTGTAGAAAGGGGTAAAAGGGACACTTGCATTACTGGTGTTAAGGTAAGTATCAAAAATTGCTTACGATCATTTAGTTTAGCTTTTACCATACTTTTGCTTTTTTTAGTTATTTGATATGTTTGTTCACCTTTAAAGTACAGTTGTATTTATGTACTTTATTTTTGTAATAACAAGTAATAGGTTGTGTACTGTGCAGTTATTTATATAGAAACTATATATAGATAGATTCATTGGATAATATACACATGTTTTTTTATTCTTAACAGTCATGTACTTATCCGCAATATCCTGTAGGCGAGATAAGTTAGTAAATTCCTATAGAGCTCTTACGCAGCGCTAGCGGAAGGCTGACGATGACGGCGCTTGGTTATTCAGACTGCTCGTAAATTATCTACCTCCGCAATTAGAAGGCGCCGTTTTGGCGCATTATCTTGTACAGTCTTAGAGCAGTAAGAAAATATACACTTATACAGACCGTCTCAGACCTTCTAGCATTATATATTAAAAAGTATTTTCAAGTGCACGTTACAAAACTTTTGCGACAAACTATACTTAACTATTATTATTTCTGAGATCTACTATCAATATAGTTACATAGACAAACCCTAATGTTACAAGACTGTGTATTTAAAAAACAAGAGTCTAACCGTTTGTTAGTAAGTTGGTATTTAAGGTATTTAAGTAGTAGTAAATGTTTCAATAAACAAATTTGATTCAGACAATAGTTGTCTGATATGTTTAAAATCTCTGTATACAATTTATCAAATGTCATTTGATTATACTAACAGTTTCACAATAATTAATGATAATTATACGACAAACTATTTAAATACAAACTTACCAATTTGTTTATTAAAGGTCCCTTTTAACTTAACATAGCCGTTATATATATATATATATATATATATATAATATATATATTATATATATATTATTATATTATATAATATAATAATAAGCTTTAGATGAACTTAGATCTAGATCTAGATAGAAATTTAGATCTTCTCTTAGAAATTTACCTGTACTTCATGTTTTCAGTCGGCTTGCACGTGGGTTTATGTGACGTGTAAATTTAACATCGAAGAAATTTTTATCTTTCCGTCAAATCAATGACATACAAAGTCACGAATCCAAACACTCCTAGACTTAAATGGAAGAGTTATACGATCCTAATTGCAATATGTAAATAGGCATACGTGGTAATTAAAAGCTTATCGCGCACCCTGCCATCTCGGAGCCGCTGATTGCTTCGTAAAATGATTGACGTGCTATTTTAACAGTGTACCGATAATGAAAGCGTTCTTGTAAAGTTCAATTTGTGGTTTATTTATTGTTGACAATTACTATTTGCCCTGGATAATTGATTGCGTTCTCACAATTGTCAGGATGTTGACGAGTTGTTTGCGATTTTTTAAAAGGCTGTATTGCCGTGAGGCGCCGCCGCCTGTCCTCACACCGGCACTTACGAGTTGTACTTTTTTTTTACGATTTGTGTGACTTTTTCACATAGGGTTCTCTATAAATGATCTTGATAAGACAAATATTAACATTCGTTTATCAAAGCATATTGACTTGTCTTTCAAAGGTATTTCTTAATCGATAATAATATTATTTATAGGCTAAGTTGGAACGGTTATGCGAATGAACTTCTAAACAGTGGTGTTGACGTAGCGGTACGAGACAATACTTTAATATAGTATTGAGAATGGAATTAGTAAAACAACTATTGAGTTTAATTCTAATAGTAGTATTGCCGGCTCATCTGAGTTAAACAATGGGATAACAAATCTCAAGGCATTAAATCAACATTGCCAGTTTTCTGTAGGCAGTGTCGCACAACTTGTAGATCTTTGGGGAATAATGGCTTTGCAGTTTAATTATAGTTGCAGGAGTATAACATAATCGGGTATAAATCACATTATATAGATACCTGCCAGACACAACCTGTTTCAATTCGCAAGCCACAATACGCGACGCGACCGCACGGCCGCGTACCGCTTTGTGCGCCTGCGCAGATCACGTCGCGTCGCGTCTAATTTATATCTTCATGCTGATTTAACGACAGCAGCCAAATCTATCCAAGAATACGTATCAAAGTTTTTACTATTGTTGCTTTATGGAATAAAATTCATTTGTAGTGTCATTCATAGGTTTTTTATACGGATAGTCCGCGTCATGAAATTTATAGATATGGTCTCTTTGTTCAGTTGACCGTTCGGTGAGTACCGCGTTTAGCACACAATCGAGAACATTAACATTTCCATTGAAACGTGCAGGTTATAATCAGCCGATGCGGGTCGCTCAGCCCAAACATGACTAACTGACAGAATTCTATGGTAAAATGGGCTTACTGCAGGTTTTTATTTAATCGCTATAATGGCACGAAACGGTGCCTCAGCGACTCCAATTTATTATTTGACGGGCCCATTAAGTTATAAGTTTACACTATTTATGTTGTTTACAGATTTATAATAGCAGTGGGTCTGATTTATAAGAAAGTTCGTACGAGCTATTAAGTAACGCCTTCTCAACGAACATGGACCACACGCGGCATTCAAATTAGAAAAGTCAGACAAAACGGAAACGAAGCATTTATTTTGTATTTAGAGAAGAGTGAGCGCCGCGGGCGTTCCTTCTTTCAAAGCCGTAACTCTTAAAATAAGACACTTTACGCGAGCTTAACTAGAGCTTAATGCGTGCAACTTTGATTTGTAGTGAAACCTAAACATTTGTGCGATCCGAGGCTCGACAACGATTAGAATAATATTTTTATGTCTTCTATTCGACCATAAATGGTCACAGATGTAGTAACGTGCGTGATCTTAATATTTTAGTTTAACGTAATTTGCTTTAAGATGATCGATGATAAGTTGCTGTAAGTTGTTTATTCTGTTTTCAGTAGACAGAATAATAGGGAGCGTATTCCTTTGCGCACAGGCGGCCTTTAATTCCGTCTCTATTTCCGCACTTCCCCTTGGGCCTTATTCCTAAAGGGCAAAATTGTACATATCTTTGTAGTCACCCATACATGGGTAATATTACAATAATATACAGATTCTACTTTTTTATATATGTACGTTATGGGTAAACTATATAAATCCACGACAAAGTTGAAATCATTCAGTAACGGCGTTAAAACCGTCAATGAAAAACATGTTGAGATGACAAACACATAAAGTAAGTATTGATCCCATCTTTATTGAACAGGACCCATGTTACGGCGTGTCGTTCGACCAAGCTCACACAATACAAAGAACACTTCTTATAATCGCGGGTTACTGTCGGCATTCATCCATCCCGCGCTGTCCGTCAACCTAGAACAGCGTTGTCACTCAACGGTCACTCGACGGTTTTCAAAAGAATTATGAATGCGTATTTTATTGGCTTTCAATCAAATTTTATTCCTACCGAATGTCATTTTTTAAATAAAGTCATTTTGTGTAACGTGATTACGATCTACCACCACATTTTCTAAGTATTTCAGTTGTTATTATTATCAAATGAAACGGTTCCAAATTTTATATAATGTAGAATCTTGTCTTACATATTACGTTACAAGTAATAACTTTAAGAGAATGGTGTATAGTATATCTCTTGGAAGGTAATTTATTATTGTAGATGTATCATTCTCACCCTTTTTTTATAAGCTTACGGTTAAAGAGCATTTGTTACTGCAATAGACAACAATAAAATTCAAACAAAATTTACGTATCAGTCTTTTTGTGTGTTACATAAAATCAGATTGTAAAATATAATATTTCAGAACATTTCTTTGCTGATCAGGTCCATTATCTCAGTGCTAATAATTGTAATTATAGAGTGAAGTGAATTTTCAGAAATAAATGCTACTAGTTTCGCAGACAGGAGACATGACTTATTTAGTGCCCATGTTGCGTTTCCATCTTTAATCTGCGTGGGCGCATATTTCTGAGAAAACATTTCTTGTTGACTGTACATAATGCTGCCGAGAAAACAGAAGTAATAATGCTGGCCATACTTGTACGGCGAAGAACTCCGTAAATGAATCATCGCATATGCGTTCCTCGTCAGGGTATAAAAAGAGGTTTGTCGAAAATGTTCCTCGTTTAGTTTTACTCCGCGTGGCTGCGCGGTGTGTGCTCACTGCTCCCTGTACTCATCCCTTATTTATTTATACTGGTATGAAGAATGCACAATTTTTTGTGCTGCCATAACAGTTCGCCTTTAGCGCTGCCACAATCCAACGAGCGAATTCTTTGATTGACAAAATGCAGCGAAGCCACATTCCAACTTGAATCATTGTAATGTGGGAATACCAAATAGGGTATACATATTTTCACTTTTGAAAATTATTCTCAAATAAAGTGTTTCTTTAAGTTAATTAACAGATAAATTGATTAAAGATCTTAAAAATAGTTTGATTGCAAAGACCTAAGATACTGCCGCATATAGGCTTGCCCCCATTACGTTGGTCCCAAATTTAATTGATAAAATATGAGTATGTGATATACCTCTTCCTACTCCTTAGGGAATATAGGCGTGAGCGTATGTATGTTTTTTTTCGTTTTTTTTTAAAAAGACAACTCCCGCATTAGGATTAATTACTGTGTCGCGGAGGACTTTACAAACATTCAAACAACGGACACAAAAAACACCCAGACCCAGAACAACAATTTGAGGATTACACAAAGTGTTGTCCCGAGCGGGGATCGAACCCACAACACTAGGCGTAGCAGTCTAGGCGCGGCAGCTTGGTGGCGAGGTGCGCCACCAAGCTGCCGCGCCTAGACTGCTACGCCATCCGTGCAGTATATATGTAACTACTATATGTTATTATATTGAAGAACAATCAATTAAAGTAATTATTTATTACAATTGTGATTGCTGCATTTGGCGATACAGTAATAAAAAATACAAATAAATAAAACGTCAGAATCTTCTGTAACGGTACTCACTGTTAATATGTTAAATGTATAAGGTACTATCGTAAAGAGTTCATTGAATTCTATTAAAGTTTAATAGTTTTTTGAAGAAAATGAGCGTTGAGAAGCAGGTTTCATATAATATATGTCGGCAACGTAATTTATGACACAATAAAAAATAATCGTGTATGCTATCAGTTTCTATCTCGTCAAAGTTAGCACTGACTTGGAGCGGGTAATGAGTCGTTAGTCGCGATAGATACTAGTTTCTCTTATCATCAATGATAAAACATGCGTAGATAGAAGCCGCACCCTGCACTTTCCCTTGAAGTACGTAGGGCACGGCGCACTGCACCTGCCGGGTGAGCGAGGTGAGACTGTGCGGACTATTCGACCACGATTTAATATATCTGCAAACGAGACTCTAACCTTTATGGCTGGTATCTACGTGAGGTTACTGCATATGAGGCAGGTTAAACATGAAATGGGTATTCCCGAAAGATTGTTATGCAAGATAAACCAGTGACCAGGTTTGGGGAGAGAGAAATAGTCATGTGGTTCTGAACCTTCACACCAATCTGCTTTTTACCATAGAATGACCGTACAAAAATCTTGAATATTTTTAATAGTTGTACACAACTGTTTGGCCTCACTGTATCATAACTGTATGTTCATAAATTCTCTGAGTACACTCTAAGAATGGTTGTGCATTTCACAATACTACACGATTTGATTTGAGTTTAAGAAGAAATTAACTCTAGTATAATAGGTAATTATAGAGTAATTCCTTTATCATGCGACTTCCCAGGTTTTAATTAAGAGATTAATAACTAAGCAAGAGCGTGAGAGGCAACGACCGGAGAGGATAAGCACGGCAGGCGGGCGCACGCAACCCTACGAGACATGCGTGCTGCTCCGTTACGACACCTACACCAAATTTTTCCACATGCCCGAGCAGCAGATAAGCGGCGAGAGACGCCAACGTGTTATTTATTAACGAACCGAATGATCGATAGTTGGACGCGTCACCGGACGTGGACGAGCGCCGCCTTTCGAAACTCATCGACTGCCGACTGATCGTTTCACTATACATATACCATGCACCTCTGATAAATTCGTCCCGTGATGTCTCTGATCCGCCCGAGTACGGCATGGAGAGTTAGGTCGTATTTGAGCTTTCACTCTAACCGGCTTATGGTTTTTCTCTTCAATTATTATTACATTTGATTTGATCTTATAATCAAATACTAACGTTATAAAGATTACCTATAGAAATAAGCATAAGTCATTTAGCCGTGGAAGAAAACGTGAACGTATACCAAATGGCCGTATCGAATGATTTGTTTGCGTTGCAAAGGCATCTTCAACCCTTTCCTCAATATGATCCGTTCCGCTCCAACATACGTCACGTCTCCGTGACAGCTGTGCGCGATACTTTCTAATCGTTCTATTCAATTCTCAACAGCAAACAAATACACAAGGAGTATGAACTTGCGAAACATTAAATGGCTCGAACAATTGACAGCTACGAAAAGTTACCAATTAATTATTTATAAACGTACCAGTCAAGAGGCGCACGTTTGTCAAATCTGTTGTGTAACATCTTGCGGTGAATACCTCTAGAAACTGAGGCAGAGACTATGAGACCAAGACTTTGAATAAGTTATTAATGTAATAAACAAGCTCGTATGTTTACGTGTATTCGAAGTAAACATGATAGGAAAAGTTCGGAAATTCGAGGTTCAGCTGCACATGGCAGGTTAGACCAGTCCCGGTGGCCTCGCAAGGACCCCAGCAAACCTGTTAGATTTGTTGCACGATTTTTACGTGCGCACCTACCGGAATCTCATTCACGTGGTGCAGCCGCGCCGCCCGGCCCCCTGCGCCACCGCCTGCCAGTTAACTCGTCAAATGACTCACGCTTCGGCTGGTTAAATGCCTGAAGCTGGCTTTTCCAGTTCTCTGATCCAATTCGCACATACTATTCTTGCTTGAAACTAACACGACATTCTGTAGGCTAGTTTTTCATTGATTGCATTGTATCATTACGTAACAACGAAAAGTACAATTTTTAAGGAAAATAAGAAATATATAGAAAAGCTTTGAGCATATGCGAAGACATTATACTTAAAGAAATCCAGCTTTTGAAACAAATAATAATCTTTGAGTAAAGAAGAAATTAAATTAGTGCCCAAACAAAGCCTGTGGGCTTTATTTGGGCACTAATTGTTGTTTGGGCTATAGTCAGGATCATTTGGTATATGTCCCATTTCGAGCATCATACCAAGATATATTAACACACCAGGAACAGGAATCAGGTAGAACTACGATCCGGTCAAACCCGTCCGACGCGTGCTTCCAACATTTTTTATTTATTTGTCTGCATCGTCGGATACCGCTGAGCGTGACGTCAGACGACCTAAACTGGTTAGCGAGGGAGCAGGGATTTGCCTCGTATCCTTCCGGTTCTGCGAGTGGTTCGGACCTGTTCTACATCAGGTTCCGCGGCAGCAGGCATCCGGCTGCGTGACGTATGAGTACTACTGCGAACTTTATGCAAGTTCAACTTACCCAAATTAGACAACGCTCCTCGTTCGTTACGAGCTGGTTCCGATAACTAGTCACTTAACTCTTGTACCGGTCACCAGCTCTGATGACTCACGGTCTGTATGCGCAACAATTAGCAAACGTAACGTCACCTCAAAAGATGACCGCCGGTACCCACCATCAGAGGTCAGTATCCGTACCAAAATGGTCACGCCTAATAACTGGTTCGTAAGTTGTAGTCGAATCGTTTGTAAAACTACAGCGGTTTTGTATACTTGTATTTTACGCTATGTTTACTCTAGGAACTGAATGAACTATTAAGCGTTGTAAATATTGTCTGTATTGTAGTGAGATTAAACACATATGAAATATTAATTTAATGTCTTGTTTTGTTGTCAGGCGACGCAAAGAGGTGATGGAGGTGAGCGGAGAGTCTTGGCGGGCATATTACTCGAGCGCTGGAGAACACCCACTGAGTGCGGCCACATCTGCTGTACTTGGCTCCGTGGATGATTCGCAGCAGCAGCCCATCGAGTACTACAAGTTGCCGGCGCTTTCACAAGACACGCATCTCACCTTACATAAAGATGCCAAGCTTGTAGACGTCTGGCCGTGAGTCCCAATTAATTGTTTTTACACGGCTTATCTATAAGAATACGCCAAAATTCATACTATTATCAAAGCTCTTCTATGTTTACAGATAGGCATATGGTAATTTTAAAAATGTAAGTTTACGTCTCTAGAATTAAGCTAAATAAAACACATCAGTACATGCACAATATATGTATGAATGTACCTATATATTAACGTCATAACAAATGTACATATTTAATTATGATAGTTGTATACGTAAAACTAATTTTAAAATTCGATATCTAACAATTAAGGAGAATCAGAAAATGATCGCGGAAAATCAATCGTCGATTCTCACGGCCGTAGATCAAATTGAATATTCGTGTATCGGAGCAATTATTATTATAATCGCCAAATTTCGTGGCGCGGTGAATACGGAATGAATTTGCGTAAAATTTATATGTAAACTATGATAATATGCAGGCTTTTTGTAAAGGAGTTTTTATGCGTATTGAGAAGCAGGCGGGGCTGTATGTGTTGCTCAAGTCTCACGGACGAGTACGCTGAGACAAGACGCCGCGTGGCTTCCGGCCCCAGCGAAAGGTGTAAGAATAACAAATAATAAAAATGTTAATGTTCCACTCAATAAATCACAGGAGCTCATTTGAATACCTATGACGGGATTAACAGAATTGCAGTTCTCAACTCTAGCGAAACCCAACACCCCTTTTACCTGCTCCTGTAATACAACGTATATCATTCTTGGATTTACATATTTTTGCTGTTTTGACTTGATGCGAAAATACACGCATATATAGTAGTAAACATTGGTGATTAATACCTTAGATTAACAGCATAAGAGCTGACTAACATATAATATATAGTTAGGTATGACTAATAAAAAAAAAAGTTTTAAAAGATTAACTTTTGTAATGCCGAAAAATATTAATGGCTTTTACAATAGGCATAATGGACATGATAAGTATAAAGAAAAATGGTTATGCAACAGAATCTTTCTGAATGTAAGTAATTATAAATGCAGTCGGTGTATTCAACGGATTCCCATAGAAATGCGACCCCGATCAAATTATACTCGCTCTTTCAAAGAGGTTGTTAACAGCATCCTTTGAATGGCGACGCAAAAATGAGCAAACGCCGTGTCACATTCCTAATACAAGGAGCGCATAATGTTAACTTGACCCTATACAGTCCATTTAAACTTTTATGAATGTTTTATTATATTTCATAAACACTACTTATGAAGGAAACTAGTTTTGTATCCGTAAAAATGTTAATTTTATGAATAACTTTACAGAATTAAATAAAAAAAACGTGTGGTTCACGGTGGAGTAGAATAGGGCCACCCAATCTATTCCCGGCGCTGTCGTTAAAGCAGCTAAAGTAAAGTCGTTTATCTATCAGACAGTATGTATACTACTGCTATTAGCTTGCCCCCTTTACTTTAGTAGGACCAAATTCTAATTTTCAGAATGTGGTTTAAACAGCATGTTTGATGCACCTCTGCCTACCCTGTCTCTGCCTAATATATCTACATTAATCCTTTGAGCCTCTGCTGTTGCGAAGACATGTCATGCCTCTGCGGCAGCCCTGTATCACGGAGAATGTTCTGACGAGCTCTTCCAATTGGTCAAACCTTCTCCAGAGCGGAGTCATCATGGTATGCTTACAATGCTTACATAAAAAAAAATCAATGCAGAGCTCGCATACCTATGTATAAAAATTGTCTTTGTAACATGTAGGTTGTTCACTTAAGAATAAACGATTGTCCCAGTGGTAAAAGCCTCCCACGTGTCACCACACACGTCGTTGCGACCGAGAGGGTCTGTTGGTAGCCCGTTTTGGTCCCGTTGCATTGCCTTCCACCGTGGCTACGTTCTAGAATGTGACACATGGCGTATACCATTTTGTCTGTCATGCCCATCACTGTTTACAGGAGTACATTATACAAATAATGACAATAGACGGATGTGGCTGGAAGCGGCTCACATTGACAAGGACGCCCGGGACTTGTCTCGAGTCATTGTCAGCACGCGTCCCACGCGCTTAATTTAACGCGCACAGCCTTTGCTCATTCATACATTCAAAATCATAACGAATGTTCCAACTCGCCCGCACCCATCCGTGCGTTCTGTGCCTCCAAATGCGTTTGTATGCTAATAATTCAGCGCTAGTGCATCGTCAGGTTTGAAGCACACTGTTTGTTGTCTAAATCGCTCGTATTATTTGAATTGAATGCTCGATAGATGTAGAAACCAACTAGCTCCGTCTCTCTTCGAGATAGGTCGACGTAGGCGTAAAAGTTTTATAAACGCATTGCGTATTGCGCAGACGCGGGCGCACTTTGCACTGGACTACACGGATTTTACGGATACTAAATGGAAACGGCGACTATAACCATTAATAGTTGTCAGAGGCTGTCGAATACTAACGCTTAGATTAGCATAGAAACGCGCGGCGGGATGCCTTCGGGGAGGGCCTCGCCCTCTTGACCCTGTCACTGTTCGCACTCGCCGTACGTACTAACGGGAAGTTGGTTTCTCCACACTTATGTATCTAACTTATTTTATGAGCTTACTGATGATAGAAATAATTTGCGTATTTAATTACTATGTAAATAAGCTGGTAATATTTCATTTTAGTTAATGCTGTTTCATTTGGTGACACGTATCTAATTTTAATGTGTAACTAAAAAAAATATTTTGCAATAAAAATGTAATAAATATGTGTATTTGCTAGTGAAGTGAATTGTTTTATTCAGCGAGCGGGTTCAGTACATGTGCCGTTAATCTTGCGGTGATTTAACAAAAACTCAGGGAGTTGGAACCGTGTGACCCATTTAGGATTAGAACCGGTTTTCTCTTTAAGATATCGTTATTGTTAGAGAGACAGTAGTTAATACCATACAATTCACTTGGATATAGCCGACCCCTTATAGGGATAATGAATAAAAAGATGGTAACATCGTTATGTCCCTGTCGTGGTTATCACAGCAAAGTCGGGGCTTGACCATTCATTCTTGACCATTCATTATCATGCGAATATTTCCCATTGAAACAGCTGCGCCAAAAACTTCAACTGTCGTCGTTATAAAAGTCGTACGCAAATCGACGTCCAGCTGTGGCTCTTTTTTTTTAAAGCATTCAATTCAAGTCATTCAAGCTTTTATTTTATGGAATAGATTGTTCATCAGAAAATTAATGAACAAGAGACAGTTATGTGTAATGTAACGCCCATTTAAATGACTAAGACAAATGGCGAAATCGTTTTCAATTAAAAGTTTTTGATAATGTATTAGTTCCGTGAGAAAAGTAGCAATAAACCTACATTTAGACGAACGAAATATTCAAATAGAATGAAATTACGTCGCTCGCATCCGCTGCAAGCGCCTCTTTCATCTCGTTTATCGTTCGGTAGATTCTAATCAATTCGTCAAATGATGGATAAACTGTCGCCGCTTCAGATGTTTATACATACATATGTATATGTAGATAGCTGCTGATGCACTCATGTTAGCTTATTATCTCAAACGTTCAGTTCTATAATCATGATATAAAATTGTACATATGAGGTGTTTAAACTTTGAATTTAATAATAAAAAAGTAGTAAATCAAAATTTTTGTGATTAGTGAATATGATTCGTATAACGTTATATCAGAAATGCAGAAGAAATAAAAAGAATGAATGGTCCTTTTGTAATTCGTAAGAGGTATTGCGATAAATTCATTGAATGCGAATATGAGCATCATGCAAGGGTATATGCACCCTTAGCAACATCGCATTGTTGAAATCTCATCATGTGTGAAAGGGTGTTAAGTAAACATTGCAAATAATTATAATGGCAATTGCATCCGAGCGACGAAATGATTCAGCTTTGATAAGAAATTTTATATTTGCATGTAAAACGTTCGTAGAGACGTTCATCCTTGCTTTTTATTATGTTTACTGTTATGTTAATCGGAAGCAACATGACACTGATATCAGATTAACAGTTTCGGAAATTTATTCCGTTACATATAGAGGTTTGAGAATATTTTACAATTTGAGATACATGATGTCTATCTGGGACCTATTGTTATATTAAACATACCGTTATGACAATAATATAAAGATTTTGTATATATTTATGAACTTGTACTGTGTAACCTTAAAACTGAATTCGTAGAACGTAAATATCTAGTACACATTCTAAGAATGCTAGTAAAAGAACCAGAAAGCAATAAAGACGTTGAAAAACAATCAGTCTAAATACCATTGAAGTACGTACGTAAGGACGTGAAAAGATCTATATAATCCGTGGAGTAAAGCTAAAGACCGTATTACCGTCTCTATGTTCCTCGTCCTCAATCCGCAAGTTTCGGCACATGAAAAAAAATATTTTAAGTAATGAAGAAATAATAAAAAAATATATTAATTTAGTAATCAAGGAATAGAAACAATCTAAATGTATTTTTTTTTGTTTAGATATGTTACTCATTAATTAACAAATACCAAATTGATTAAGTATTATTTAAATTTAGAACGTACTCATACCACCATAGTACCTATCAAAAGGGATCGGAGCGTCTCAGCTGTCATCGAAACGCGCTTTGTCGTCTCGTTCTTACAGGCGTCAACAATGAACGACAAGTAAACAGTGTATTGTGTTCAATGGTTATGAATAACGATCCTTAAGTTCCGCCGCCGGCATACCGACCTTGGATTAATACAAATAATTAAATTTGCATGTAACCTACAAAAAGAGTTCTTTAAACGACAACGGAGATTTTGAAGTCAGTTTTACAACTTTTTAACAGACATAATATACATTAGTATTGATGTATTTGAATACTAATTAATGATATATCAGCAACACCTTTATTTGTTCATATGCTATATATGAGTAAAACATACTTCTGCCATACTTGAACTGCTCAACTTACAACAAGAATTACTATTATAGAAACTTGCGGTTTTTATAGGAACAATTAAAACATGCGTTTGTCTTGTTTATACCAAAAGACTGTAAACACATTCATAACCATTTGAAACATTCCATTATTATATGTATTATGAAAATTATCTCCTTTCCAAAAATGGATTTTATATATGTCAAGCATGAAAGTAACTTTTTTGCATTTTCCACGTATTTATACACTAAAAATTTAGCGTTACATTAAGAAATATTTAATCCACTAAAGCTTTATCTTATCAAATGAGCGATTTCACACTCGTCGCGTTTCTCTTACAAATCGCGTGCATAAATCGTGAAGAATGAGCAAAGCGAGAATTGCAATCGGACACGGGCGGCGAACCGCGTCCAGCTCGCGGGAGGTCGCGCGTCCTGACCAATTCGGACACATGAAATAGTGCCGCGAGACTCTCTTATCTAAAATAAACATCTGAGCGCCGGTGAAACATGTCTTCAATTATCATAAATCGACGCGCACTGACAACGGCCGACGAAACCGCGCCCCGCACCGCACACAACAAAAGCTACCTGCACTTCACTTCATACAAACAAATACAAAGCTTCCGTGTAAATCAACTCCAATATGCTATTAGATGTAAGTCAATCCACTTCTGACGTACCATTTAAGTAAATGTTTCTTAACATTCATTTCTTCATGTTCACTGCTAGATTTTAAACTACAACATATACTGTAGAGACAAAAGTACAAAGAAAAATGGACTTTATTCCAACTAGATAAAGTACAGAGACACAAAAAAAATAAGCGAATTTGGAGGATATATATATTCTCAAGATTATATCTTGATGTTTGGTCAGAAGTCATAAAAAATACTTTGTTTCATAGCAGACGGAACAACGAACAACGGCATTAAAATTTAAGAATTTAACAAAATATTACATAAACAAGTTCAGTGTTTCAAGTGAACCATTAAAATATATAACATTATTGGTCACAATGCGTGCTACGAAGCTCTACGAAAATACCGTAGAACCTCGTAGATAATGTTATTGTTATACTTTTTACTACGAAACAGTTTGGTAATACATACTATATTTATTAAGGTATTATAATGTTATTTTGTTACCGCCGAGCGCATTTCGTTGCTGTATGGATCTTATATGACTGGTGGGTGGTACAGAATGGTTATCTCTTTGCATTACGTGGGTGTCACATTAAGTTCAGCATAATAACTGTATTGTATTTGAATAGTGTGGTTCCCGGTGGAGTAGAACAAGGCCACCCCATCGACTCAGGTGTCGGACTGTTATCTATCAGATAGTAATAGGGCCCCTATTACGTCAGTGGGACCAACTTCTAATTAGCAAAATATGGGTATTTAATACACTTCTGCCTACCACTTAGGGGATACAGGCGTGAGCGTATGTATGTATGTATTTGAATACAGCCTTGGCTCCAAAGAGCTTTATGTCGACAATCAATTGTACTGATGATAGTTTTTGTTGTATTTTCAGTGCTTAGGCAGGTCTTCGTATAATGATAAAGGTACACTCTATTACTATCTTGTCTCACGCATCGTGAGATTTTAAATTTAATCGTCAGAAGTGCTGATTGAGAATAGAGGTATAAGGGTCACTTCACAAGAGTTTAAGCAACGCAAAAAGATCTACCGATAAATAGATACTCACTGAAATATGTGCCTTTTTATGTAGTATAATAAATTTTATATTGAGAATAAGTACCCTACAGACACCTGGTAGCTTATATGGCTTAATGGCTTGTTCAGCTAATTTAGTTTTCATTGTATTTTAAAATATTTATGACAAATCGAAACAATACAAAACCCAAATACAAGTCACTTGTGTAGAAATGTATGGATAAAATACAAACTCCTCAGGGTTTTTGGTATCAGTAAGAACACATCCAATAACATACAATAGTGTATCCAACATAGACGTTAGTAAAATAGTTACCAATAAAATGAAACTGTGCACTTTATACTGTCTCTACTAGTTCATATAATCATTAAGTAGTGCAAAACTAATAACTAAGTTACTTGATTCATATGAAGAAATAATACACTAGAAACTGTGCAACTAGTGCCCCTATTACGTGAAGGCGCCCAAAATATACTTGGCAGAATATCGGCGTTTAATACGTTTCAGAGTACTTCATCAACCTTTATCCATCCCAAGTTTTACGAAAAAGGACGTACTTTTCTTTATATTTTTTTATACGTAAGCAACAAGTGCTCGTACATTAAAGAATTAGTAAAGTAGAAAGTACTAAAGAGCTAACTTTATTTTACAGTTAAAGCAAAAGCTGTCCACTGTACAGAGCGACCTATGCTCTAACTGCATACCTACGTATGCTCTGCTATAGGTTTGTAATAGAAAACAAATAATAATAATTGAGTACAAATTATTTCCAGATTACTTAAAAATTGAAACACCGTAATTTTTATTGTTACATACATTGTATAACTTATATGTTATGATTTTTTTTAATATATTATAGGGGGACAGACGAACAAACGGGTTACTTAATGGTAAGTGACAACTGCAGTCTATGGACACCTGCAACTCGACAGTCGTAAGTGCGCGTCGGGTTGAGGAGAGGGGAAAGAAGAAAGGGGGATGAAGAAATCGAAAAATGGAAAGGGTGACAGGTGAGAAGAAAAAGGAGAGGAAGAGTTGGGAATCCAGAAACCTCACTAACTTCTGAGGCTGTGGTTATCTCACCGGTCGAGCTGGCCTATTCGTGCTTAAGCATGGTTTTTAAGTCAGCGGGTAGGTACCTGGTTGTTTACGGAACCATATCTAGGTTCTAGCTAGGTATTATTGTTAAACCCTTCAGCTAAGTACATTGAGTACATCACATATATACACACACACGTATATCCTCGAAGGGGTAGACAGAGGCGTATATTAAACTCCCACATATTGCCAAAGATAATTTAGTGGGTTTACATAACTGTTGTGTACTGAATTCGTCAGTTTCGTTTCCATTCATTTTATCGCAATTCTTCAGTCTTGTCATTAAATGGATACTTAACTATCTCAAAGAACGTTTCAAGTTCCTTCATGACACACATAAAAAATGTCTAAGGTCATCTGAAGATTTGAGACTGGTGGCCACATTCCACAAAATGTTACGATCTATCGTTTATGCTGGAAGTTGTACGCTTGTGGCTTGTGGTTGTACCTTGCCACTCAACATTAGACTAGCGAAAACAAACTGCACAAATGGTGTAGCTGTTTAAGGGGTCACCTTGCCACCACGCTGCCGCGAGTGTTGTGGGTTCGATCCCCGCACGGGACAACACTTTGTGTAGTCCTCAAATTGTTGTTGTTTGAAGGTTTGTAAAGTCCCCCTCGACACAGGAATTAATCCTAATGCGGGACTTGTCTTTTTTAATAAAAAAGATACCAATTTTAAGAAAGAGGTTCATGATTATTTTTTATCATATTAGTTTGATACCTTCCGTATACCGTATGTATATATGTATGTATATAGTTGTATGTATGTGTATATATGTACATACATATTTTATATTGTTAATGTGTGTTTTGTACTATGCTACTGTATATTTAAGTATACTAAAGGAATGAATGAAGGAATATCCGTATATTTTTATATTTATTAGGTAACCCTAGATTTTCTTTGAAATGTGCTTCAAACTACCAACGTCTCTCCGAATCATTTTGTTCCATCCTAAGGTTGCCTGAAAGAGATTGCATATAGCAGTAAGGCCGCCGTTTGTACAATATGTGTGTTTAACTTCTATGTATAATTCTAATTCTACCTACTATGTTGTACAAATAAAGTTGTTGTCTATCTAACTATCCTATCCCTTCAAGAGATTTTTTTACCGCAGTTCAAACTTTCACTCTGTATACGATATAAATGTCAGCATACAAACTTTCTCATTTCATATATGTATTAGCAAGAATATTTTAAATGAAGTTTTAAGGTACAGAAGGTAGGGGGGTAGGGAAGGAAGGGCTAGAGGTACAGAATCTTGCTCCAGAAACAACTACCGCTACTGAAGTATAGACTAAATAGTTTCTAAGCAAAGAGAGCAACGGCTGAAATCTAGTTTTATATAATCCGAGCCCCTGTAAATTGTAGGTGTAACCTTATAGCAAACGTATAAAACAGAGTTCCACTGCTTAATAAATTCATAAATATGACTATTAATAGCAGGGGTATATTTGATTACTTATGAAGAATGTAACTGGTTGGTTCCAATTACTGCTATGAAACATATTCCTTTGTAAGCGTTTCAAGTAAACCGTCTACTGTAAAAGTTCTCTTTATGTTTAACAGATGGCAGTTATCTTACTCGACTTCATGAATATAAAGTAAAACGAACACGCACAGGCTGTTGTTTTATAAACAAAATTAGTTATAAAAAAAATCTATGAGTTTTATGGTAGTTTTTAAGCGCTCGGAGTTTACAACGGGGTGAATGTAAATTTTGAAATATTATGACCCTTTCTATGTTGATTTGACATGTTTTATACTTTAAGTATAATATAGATATATGTATTATATAAAATAAATATGGATTAGTATAAAATAAATATGTTAGCGCTTAATGTCAACTTAAATTGTATAAATAAATAAGTTTCAAATATATTTTTTTTATAAAATATGGACCATAAAGCTTGTACGTTAAATATATCTAAAGTTACTTCAGTACTCAATATTACTACTTGGAAGTTGAACCTTGGATTAATGTAAATAGCATTGCAATATGCAACAAGTATGATAATTTTATATGTATTTTGATTGCTAGGAAAATACCATATGACAATTTGACAGTGTGTAACACCTAGAGCGAGAATGATAGTGTGACGAGTTGGCGCGCGCATGGCGAGGTCGGGCTAGAAGTAGCGGCGCGCGCGCAACCTCGCCAATCACGTGTGTCTCCCCTCCGCAGGGCCGGCGGAGCGTTGAAGGCGGCCAATGGCGCGCACGGGGCGGAGCTGGCCGAGCTCTCGGGCCTGCTCCACGCGGGGCTCGTGAAGCGCGAGCCCGAGGACCTCAGCCGCAAGGTGGTCGACGAGCCCGAGCCGCACGCGCTCAAGCCGCTTCGACACAAGGTGCGTCACACGTCCGTACGCCGCCGTCGCGCGCGCACGCACTCACACACTTACTTACCGGTCACTCATGTATTATTTATCACGGTTTTCGTACGATGCGCCGAGCACCGCGCTCGCGACGCACTAGCCGCGCCCGCCCGCGCCCTAGTCCGGCCGGCCTGTGCTGCCTGCCTAGTACACGCCGACCACGAAGGACCATTCATATTCTTCGGGATTACACTCTCTGATAATCGTGAACGTGATACGATTGAGCGACATTAGTGTACGTGATATTGTGAACTGTGCTTGTACGACGCGGCATGTACGCGTCGACGTTGCGAAGCGGACAATTGTCGTGGGAGAGCGCGTGTAACAGACGCGTGTGTCCGCAGGTGGCGGTCGGCGAGCCTGGTGAAGCGGCTTCGCCCTCTCCGGTGCCATCGCGGGCTTCTTCGGCTGGCTCTCTGCTGCCAGACGCGGCTATGTACGCCGCCCAAATGTTTGCGCCACCAGGCACCCCAAGTCCCACCCCGTATGGCGACCAGTACTCTAGGCAGCCATCCACTTTTGCCGGCGAGCCTTACTACAGAGAGTACTTCGTCGGGGACAGTTACCAGCAGAGGGCGGCACCTCCCTATGCAGATGCAGAACCTGCCTCAGCTTCCGCCTTTAGTGATCGTTACGGGACACCTCGCTATCACAGCAAGAGCGTGATCGCGGCCGCTGGACTCACGGTGGACCTGCCCTCACCAGATAGCGGCATTGGAGCAGATGCAGTCACTCCCCGAGACCACACATCCACTGTTCAGCAGGTCGGTGCTACGTCTTGGGCGCGGGCGGGCAGGCTTCTACACAACACAAACATTGCTTATGCCATACATTATTATGTTTCAATTATAATCATTACAGATATTTACGAGAGCACTGCCATAGGGCTCATTAATTCATACATGTAATCACATTTTCATAGTACGATTTTCATTGGTTGACTAAACGCTACACGACGTAACTAGATACGTCACACATTCATAGTAGAAATTATAGTAGGTACATATATACAATTGCATAAATTTTTAATATTTGTAATATTGAAGAGCCATTTCTTTGGAGTGGTTATTTGCCAAACGCCGAAGCCCACCCGCGCTTTAGATAATTCAAAGATAATATCAACGTGTGTAAACATAACTATAAACAAAACTATATCTTGTACTTCAATACACGTACTAATATTGTATATGTATCACGCATCTATTGCCCTCATAGACAGAAATTAATACTTTGGTTGACAAATAAACGCAAACTATAATCCAGTATACTACTATAAACCTGACTTAAGTGTAACTGATAAGTCTTATTAGGAAATTCAGTAAGTACTTTGCCATCAGTTAAGTATAATTAGCTGAGTCAGTAATTTTTAATACGTCGATGTAAAACAATAGGGCGATGCCACGCAAGGCCTTCACATAACATAATTGTGAACACTTCGCATTTGACTTGAAATTTATGAGTTAACATATTAAAATAACAAATTGACATGGATCTGGTCGAGAACTAAGTGGTTTTGAAGGACTTTGTAGATTCCAGGGCGTGGCGATCACGATTACTATACATAACCACATATTTACCCGCTTGACTGATTACTAGATTGCTTATTATTTATTATTTCTCCTTTCGTTGTTACAATATAAAAGATATACTAGAATGACGATGAACATTTATTAGACTTGACATCAAAACTGACTAATACCCTTGTTCCAAACTGACTAGACCCTCTACTTATTAGAAATTAAATGTTCCTATTGCGCGACATGATTTCGTTAATTACTTTCCATATTCAGGCCATCGAAAGCTCAATATTTCATGGAATAACTGTAATTAGTTAAAATATTTTGAGGCAGGTAGCGATGACGTAATTACAATGATATTTTAATGTGTAACCATTATCATAAATTAGTTGGCAATTAAATTTAATTTGAAGGAGATTGCGACATGAAATATATCTATTTGCCCAAGTTTCAATAGCTGTTTTGGTACTGAACATGAAATCTCCTCACGATTAGTGACACATATTATGGCTACGCAAATATGTAAACAAACACTACTAGTATGCACAGGAATTTTCTAAATAAGATCTAAGCTTCTCTTGCCTCATCCACGTTTCACCTCAACCTAAGATACACTTTTTCTTGTTAGATTGCTGCTCCCTATAATTATATTAATTTGTACCTGTCTGAGTACATATGTATATACATGTATTAACAGTACGATATTGTATGTGCAGTCTTTCGACTACACGGTGATATGCCAGCAACCTGGTGTTGGTGAAGATGGGCGAGGGACGCCGTCGGCCCACCACTCGCCCGCGCAGGCTCCCCGCACTCGCCCCTGGCACGACTTCGGTAGACAAAATGATGCAGACAAGATACAAATCGCCAAATTGTAAGTACTCATGGCTGGTCCTTATGCGCATAACATTTGTATTAAAATAAATGAAAAATCCTCAATCATTCAATTTAGATTTAGTTTGATCTTATTTCTGTAGACTAACAGTACGAAATCGGCAAATATCGATATGAGAATCTTTAAATACTAATAAGTTGCATTGCAGTACCCAAATAATTCTCATATATAGAAATACAACATTCATTATCCACATTGTCAGTTTTTATAAAGTAGAACTGGCTGTATTAGGAATGAATAGACTGAAACAACTTTATTCTATTATTTTAAAATATGTGTTCAGATAAATTCTTACTTAAATCATTAATTTGTATATAAATGTATTTTACATAAAAAAACGTACACAGATTCCACATCCAAGTATTTGCGAAACAGATATTTTTGACAACAACAACTACAAATAGGAAATACTTTTAATTCGATTAATGTATGCTTATAATGAGATTTAAAACAATATAAAATATTTACAATTCAATGCCATATAAAATTAATGTCTTCACATGTTTTTCCGCAAAAACTTAAAAGGCCTATGAATCATTTATTATAATATTTAAATAATTCATAATATGAAATCTGTCGTCTTTATTTAATGTGCCCCAAAATGTATAACTTATTAAACGTAATCATATTCACACTGGGTCTTTATATCGTAACAAATAGGTATCATGTCCAATTACTTAATTTAGAACTTTAATAATGTTTTATAATGTAACTTAATCATCTTTCATTGCTGCCTCTACAAAGTGCCGCTGTTTAGTACTAAACAAAACAACAAACAAGGCACACACTCAATTCATTTTGATCTAACCTTTTTAACTTATATGTAAGTAATTTTCTGGCGTGAGTGGCTCGAGTGACAATATTGACCGAGCACTTCGCACCTTCCCTCAAGACTGTTATAGTATAGCCCTTTCTAGGAAGCGTAGGTATTTTGTGGCCACTTTGGACACACACATTGTATTTGAGACAAGGATGTAGCTCCTAGAATTGTAGTCAGTTCCTAACTGTTTAAATGTATTTACTTTTGTATCGTTACTTTGAATATAATCGTCATGAACTTAATTTAATAACAAACTCACATACAACAATTTATAATAGGTATTACATAACAGATAGTACCACACTCTGTAGGTATATAGTTCATAATATTATCTTAATATTATAATTCAGATCCACAATAAGTATACCGAGGAAGCGGCTGTAATAGTATACGATAACTCTCGTTCGCTGTTAACTTAAGTTGTTGCCGGGACTGTTTTCTAAGTGGTGCTAACTTCCATTTCGTGATCTTTGAATACAATGACTAAAAGCATGTGTAAATTGGTAATTTCCTAATAGACAAACTAACTTTCATAACAGGCTAACGTCTTAATTACCTCTTGGTTCTGATCGTAACAATTTTAGGTGGCTTAGTAACTAATGGACGATATACAATGTATATTCATTCAAGTCGGTGACAGCACTATATGTATAGTATTTTATAAATCCTAGATAGCGCCCGACAATATATTGTGGTCAGTTGGTTGATACTGGGTCATATATTTGAAAAGGGGATCGCCTTATCAACGAAACTTGCCCTGGGACACGAGCCATGCTTGACACGAATGGGCTGACTAAACCGGGTTAAGACCACTGCGTCACAGAAAAGTGGTAGACAAACAATGCTTACGACTCGAGTTGCAGGTGTCCTTGGGCGGCGGTAGTTATCAGGTGACCCGTCATCTTCGACCGCGACCGTTCGCCAGTCCCATCGAAACATTGATTTGGCTTTGTGTTAGTAGTTTTCGCGACAACTTCAGTAAAGGACATTTCCTTTACTGAAGTTGTCGCGAAAACCATTTTACCTGTTTATTTGTGGATCCATAATTAAATCAATATATGATGCAAGTAATGATACTTTAACATGTTTAGGTACATAGAGAAACACATTGGTTACAAATAATTACACATGAACGTTTTAACATTGTAACTAATGCAAACAATGCATTTTTAAAACGTCTTGTTAAAGGAGTTTCCTGTCCTGCTGACGAGAACTTCTTTGCGGGTTTTTGTCGTTGCCGTCTGCATTTGCCTGATGACCGATACAAACAGACCTCTTTAGGTATCTATAATGTAGAGCAATGTCTATGTACATATGTGTGTCCTGCACATAGCTCTAATTGTAAACACCAATTCACGTGCTACTCGGTCAAGTTCATGGAATTTTTGTTATAACCTAGTAGTAATATAATTATAATATGTGATGCTGATATATTAATTTGGTTTGCAAATAAAACAAGTCAAACTTGTATGAGTGTTCAAGGAAGTCTAATAACGTGTTTAAAAATTGTTTCTGATTTTGTTCAAATTAGTCGTCAATAAGGTAGAATGCAACAAATGTCACATTATTAAAAAAAAACATCACAATGTTGTATACGTGGTTGGAATATATACACTATTAGAGAATATAAACATGAATGATAGCTTAACTTAAAACTTGAAGAGATTATTAAAACTCAATTAAGGTTTTTTACCATCCAAATGTTCAATCAATAGAATTTAATTTTACTTTAATATGTATGTGGTACGAACTTATCAAAGGAAGTACCTATCAACAAGTGGTATTCGTACAAGTATAAAATTGTAATTTGCGCAGTGACTCATTGACTAAAAATTTATACATTTCATTACTTTTACAACCGACTGAAAATAACAGTAGTGCACTAATTCGCATAGGTATAGTATAGTATACTTACTATGGGTTCTTACCGTCTTGTTTATGATGAGAACTGTCGAATATTTGAAAATATACTAATTTAGTTAGTTATACTTCCCCTAGGGCCGCTAGCAGTAAGTCGTTGCAAGTCAATATTGCTCAAAAATGCGTACCTACTAAGACTATACAAAAATATAATAGATATAGATTTTTTTCTCTACAATAGACGACGAACTTGGACAGTATTTAGTTTTCTTGAGTTTTTAATCAAATGTTGCTATTTTTTATTTACATAAAGTGACTAACATAATAAAATTTATGTACGTTTTTGTAATTCTGTAAAAACCATTTTACTATACATAACTTAAAACCAAGAAGTAACATCTCGTAGATTAAAAATGAATAATTATTTTATTTGAATATTCTATTAGAATGTATGTACTCATTTGCTTGAAACTTGTTGTTTTTCCTATATAGACATAGTTTATTGGATTGTGAATATGTAAAAAAGTTATTTAAGTAACATTATAATATATTATAATACGGTTTTATTTCTATTAAAAAAAAAACACTACTAGACATATTTGTCAATTGCGGAAATACTTTTAATCCATTTTTTTATAAAGTTTAATATTATTGTATTTTAATGTTTATTTATTATAGTACAATAGAATATATAAATTAAGGATTTGCGTTGACGTCATATTATAGCCGGTCGGGTGAGTAACTTGAGGACATGAATATATTTTTGTTTTGATGAAATGGATCTAAAAACAAACATCGTAACTCTCGCGCATCATCTGGATTCTACGAGGTACCTTTGATTTAAAAACCTTACTTTAGGAAAATTAAATAAAATGACTAAGTTCCTTTGTTTAAGATGAGACATAGGTACATAAATAAAAAGAATAATCATGAACAGGGTATTCCCTACTTTGTCATGTATATTTCTGAAACAATGATTACAAAGGTAATAGAACGGTTTTACCCAATACTCATACTAGTTACAGTAACATCTTACAATATCTTGTTAATATATTACTCCCTTAAAAGTGATTGAGTGCACTTTAAATTCACGTTTATTTTTCTAATTAAAAATGTAATATAATGACTGGAAAAACTAATCAATATTTGTAAGTAGTTAACATAAGTACATTAATTTCCATTTTACACGCTATCATTATTTGGGAACAAGAAAAGGAACGGACGTAAGTATATTTCTTTATAAATTTATTTATTCATTAGCAATTGCTCTAAGAACACACGTGGAACCCGTTATCTATAACTTTCTATAAAAGTCTGTAAAGCTTTTACTATAAAAAAAAACATAACATTAAATTTAAATTTACAATCTGTCATTCTTATATGAATAGTCATCATCATAATATTTTTGGGATAATAAAATGGAGTGGGGTGATAAAAAGAACCAAATTGCACTGATAGCATTACACAAAGTATCCACCCCCTTGGTATTAGTCAGTAGGTACAATGAAATACCTCTGTTTGTGACAGAAAAGATCTGGACGTCCCCACATGTTCACGCGAAATAGGCGATCAAAGAATTGAAGAAAAGAATACGAAGAAATCCTGTACGGAAGGAAAAGATTTATCTCAGTTAATAAGTATAGCACCTAGAATCATATCGCGTATTTTAAAAGATGACTTAGGACTTGCAGCCTGTAAGAGACTCGACATTATTTAACACATAATTTAAAAATGAATAGGGTGGTGAAATCAAACATCTTCTTAAGCGTTACGCAAAGGGAGGTCATAGAAAAAAAAAATTACTGTTGAGTTTTTTTTTTTACTATTGAGCAATATTTAAAGCAGATTGGCAGAGCTTATGCTTAAAGCTCTATAGAAGCTTCCCAATTAGGCAGCAGAGAATCACGTGGTCCTATTATCAAGTGGGGTGTTAGCTATTAATGAGTGACTGTGTCATATTTTTATGAAAAAGGTGTCAAACATCGGCACAGGTGTTCAACACAACACACAACCAGGAATAAGATAAGATAAAGATTTATTTTCATTAATTTGGCACAAAAGTACATCAACAGCGTCACAAACACGATATATAGTATTTACGATAAACTCTGGCATCCACAATAAGATTCAACTTGTGTTTAGGGTACCAGCGTTCTCGCGCACACTGTAAACATATAACGTCAGCAGTACTCGAAGACAAAAACAGTGTGAAATTAAGAAACATACTACAAAAATAATAGTGATACGAAAAACATAAAATCAAATTAACAACTACTACTTAGTTGCTAACATTTTAATTTTAGTACTGTAGCCTCTTATTATATGGTCCTTTCTGCAAGACTCAGTACCGGGTCATAAAGCGTGATCCCCCAAGCGTGGTTGTAAACGAACGTTTCTGACTTCATCAGTCTCCAGACTGCCCGTCATCTAGTCCCGATTTTAATTCGCTGGATTATGATTTATGGTCAGTCAATAATTTGGATCCCTAACACAATCTATAAAATTATATCTCGCCTGTAAAGCCAATAGAGACCATTTTGAATGAGCCTCATATATTTTAATGCTATTATATTAATGTCTAAACTAACACTCATTGCAGTAATTTTTTTTTTTACGAAATAGCACAAAACCCTTTAAGCAATATTTATGGGGCAAGACTAGGTACATTAGCTGTACATTATTTTTTCATTTCCTTGTAGTTTTAAATTTATCTAAATTACTTATAACGTAACAGTCAATAATACGGACAAAGTATCTCTCACAGAGCTTTAGACAAATGAGTAAACTTACGTAAATAATGTACATACACTCACGGTACAATACAAAGTTTTAGAAACTACTGACGTTATGATTGTTTTAATCCAACCACCCGCATTTCTTAGTTTTTTATTTTAAGTTGTTGGTTTCTCTCTCCAGTAGTAATCTAGCCTTGACAAACCACTGAAAATATTAAGAAAAATTCTCAGGGTCATAATGTTTTTTGTTGACCTCAACTGCTAATTTATTTTTACATATATTTTTTAAATTAACTTGAACATCAACTGAGAACTGAGAGAACACGCTTCAAATGAAATCGTTTAAAAACGGTGCGACGTCGGCGGAAGCACTCGTCGACATGATAAGTGCATTAGCATTATTATCTGGATAATTACTTGCTTGCATTTGCCCCAAATAGCGGTTGCCTCTACTGTCTTAAATTACCTCTGATGGCGATACGAGCTTCGTTCGCTGTCCGATTACCAACCCTCAACAATAATCAACATATCACCGAGTTATTCCAACGCCCTCACAAATGTTTGGTCTATTACTTACTGGGTACTTAAGCACTCAACCATTACCCAACTCCCGATATATCAATCGACCCTTTTCGTTTACTTGACTAATTTTCAACATAGGAATGAGTTTTTAAGAGGAATAGTAACTTAATCAACTAATATGTGTGTATTTGATTATAATTTCTAAAAGGCACTAGTGTGCGTGCTTTCCGTATCAGAATAACAATTAAGTTTTAGTTTATCTTACTGGGTTTAATTATATCTGATATGTAAGTTTGATACATTGATAGCTTTTATGTATACCTAGGTCTCTTTCATTTAGTTATTTAGTGTATAAAACGATTTTATTTATATTTATTGCAATATAAAAAAACAACATACAATATTAACAGCAGCGCATTCGAAAAGATTTACAATACACCATTTTGTTAAATCTTATATACCTCTTTTCTCTATATTCTCTATATTCTTTTCTATTTTTTATATATTTATATATCTTATAAGGTATAATAATATATTAGGGTAAACAAGAATAAAATATTCAAAATGATAATTATATCAATCTCAGTGCATGTCCATCGGTCTCAGAGTCATCAGTTTTTTTTCATATGGAATGAAAATCTTAAAAAAAACACTAATTCGAATCTAACTTGATTTAAAACTGTTTTATATTAGACGATTTTGGTAGCTTCATGAAATGTTTCCCTGAATCATTTACAATAAATAATAATGATTATGATAATACGGTTGCGACGCTGCGTGTCTGTTGTCAGACGCAGCCGGCAATCAGTTCACTGCTATTATCCTAGTAAGCGTTCTCATTAACAATCCGCTTGCTGGGATGCGCGGCTACCATCCTTTTCTATGTGTTGTTTAGGATATTGTAGCATGCGCTCCACTTTTTCTAAGATTATAGCTTTTAATTCGAACGTTTTACCTTCCCTTGCAGGGCAATCCGCTGTAAAGGAATTACATAGAAATAGAACGCGAATTAAACATGCTAAAGTAGTTATTACTTACAAATAGATATCATATTAATGAGAAAAACTCACATTGGACCTTATTAAAGCCTTGCTTCTTAACTCTGTGTTCAGAGGAAGACAAGTGTGCCAGTGTCCAATACAATGGTGGATCGATTTCATTAAAGTCAGGTACGAGTTCGTTAAGCGACTACAGAAAGGCGCCCATGCTGCATAAAATACTATAGTCATGGACTAGCTTTCTGTAATTTGGTCTTTTTAGGATTCCGTAGCCAAAGGGTAATACGGGACCCTATTACTAAGACTCCGCTGTCCATCTGTCCGTATGTCACCAGGCTATATCTCATGAACTGTGATAGTTAGTTGAAATTTTCACAGAAGATGTATTTATGTTTACTGTAACAACAAATACTAAAAAACAGACGCAGACAACAAATATTTAAGGGGGCTCCCATACAACAAATGTGATTTTTTTGCCTTTTTTATAGATAATGGTACGGAACCCTCGCACTAGTACTTGTCCGGTTTTTTTTTACCGATAACACATTGACATTATACTCAGATATAACATCAAACCAATAAGTACAAAAACCCTTGTCTTGTTATAATTTTCAATAACTAGTTTGAGTTAGTAGTAAGGTGTCAAATTTACAACTGGTGACTGATGATATTCTCTGTATAGGGAGATAGCCACTTAAATTCGTTAGTGTTAATTAAAATATATTTATTTTTTTATTTGTTAAAAGACATTTTGAGGATTACACAAAGTGTGCATCCTTGCGAGATCGAACCTACAACACTCTGCGCGGCAGTGTGGTGGCAAAGAGACCACTTAAACCGGCATGCCACCTGTGCAGTCAGTCTATCATTCTAGCTTAATTATCACTCAATTATGTACGAAATAGCTGAACTTTCAATTTTAATTCATGAATTGGTACAAGTTTTTTTATCCACAGTTCACTAAAGTTTGACAAAAAATGAATAACAAATGATCTTTTAATAAAAAATGACATTATACTAACTATACTTACATTAATCATTTAAGTACTAACGTTCAACTAATAATTCGTCAAACATTTCGCAAACTACTACTTACGTACTTTATAAGTAATTATTTGACAAAATACAGATTTCGCTAATGTTTTACTTTGCAAATATTTCAAATTTTAAAATATTACTTCGTTTGTCAAATTTGCTAGTTTTCAAAAATTGCATTTTTGCAATTCTCATCTGGATCATTTATAAAAAAGTATCTACTAATTTCATACAAATACTGATACCATTTAGTTGATAGTCAATTTAAAAAAAATACACGCTGGCTTAACAAGTAAAATAAGTTGAATTTGGTTCTGGTCGGCGTCGCGGCGTTGTCGTAGTTCTAACCTAACCTAAAGCTAAGCCATTTCTGTTCAATTGACCTACACTGCTAATGACCAGTTTTGGTAAACAATGCATTTTGTCAAACGTTATTTATGCTTTGCACCAATTAACATGATTATATTAAGATTAGTTTTTCAAATGATGTTTTGATGTACTGAAATTGTTGTCTTTCAATTATTTGTCAAATGACTTATTTAGAGAAAGAATAGTCGTAAAGTGATAACATTATAAAGTATAAATTAAACTAACGTTATTTTTTAAATAAAAATTTGTAATTGATTTTTTGTCAAATGCTAAATCATATAAATATGCACAATAAATGAATAGAAAGAATTTCGTATTTATGCGCATCTAATTTGGCGAAGGAGCGCTCTGTCTCTCTGCGGGACGTTGGTTCCTCCGTCTGATAGCGCGGCATACGTTTTTATTGCGAGCACTTTGTTGTCGCTACGTTCCAAGACTTTTTGCGCACTCATCAATTTCCGCGCCTCGCCGATTGATTTATTCATGAAAGGCTCATGTTTCTACTCAGGAAGTGCTTTTTAGCCTGCTCCTTGACTGAATTTTGTAATGAAGCTCATTTGAACACAATGTGTTATATATTATAGGATACAGTGAATATATGTACTGACGCAGCCTGAACAATGAAAATATCAATATACCAGGAAGCCTTGTATATTTTTAGCGATGCATATAACTTTTATTGATAGGGAAGTATTGTAAAATTGATGGGCTGTTCGTCCTACATGCTTTATTACAAAATATAGCATGTAAGACGAACAGGCCATCAAATGTAAGTAAACAAAGGACTAGGGTAGTTTAAATGACAATACAAAGCAACATTGCAAATGTAAATTGTGTTCGGAATCACTTAGAGAGCATCAGATAGGCGAGTGCCGCCGCGACCGATCCGTCAATGTCGGCCAGCGTTTGCATTACACAGCTTTTATCTTCACAAGCTCGGTTCAAATCGCAAACATCAGCGGGACTGTTTACCAAATTGTTTTCAATAAGCTTAAGTAATGGTGCAACCGCACAACTAAATCGACACGAATCCGCATTCCTTAGACAGATTTAAAGGATTAGACGTTTCATAACGATTAATTACTTTTTATCATGTTACATAAGGCGCGTTGCAAGCACAATGGGTCGAGTCGATAATGACTTGTTGGTTCTGTACTGCAGTTTTCTCTTTGTGCGAGTGGCAAGCGTGGGCCGAGATCAACTCGGTGACAAGCGTGGAGGAGTCGCGCGCGGTTGGCGTTCGGCTCACGCGCTGTGCTCAGTGTCGCTAACGAGTCGAGGCACGCGATCACTTCTAAATTAGCGGGGTTTTCCTTCCGTCGGTCCAACACTCAGGAAATCACGAGAAAACTTAGTTTTTCATTACTCACTACGAACTGGATCTCCACGCTTTTATGTAACGACGCGGTTGACAAGGTGTACCGACGCAATTAAGATTTCCACTTTTTGCACATTTTTATTGCTTTACTTCATGGAAACTTTATTGCTGAGAACGTGTATCTGTAGATAAGTATCTCAAAGAAGAAATCGCAGTTTTTCTAAATGCTACAGAAACCAGCTCTTATTGTGCATTTTATGTTCTTACAAACATTTACGACAAGTTGCCTACTGCGCTACTCTGTAATGCGCAAGTTTTTGTGGGTTTATCTTAAATCTCGCCGTCGCAGGTGTCGTACAAGTCATAGCGAGTTCACTGTTTCACGATGACAACATAAACACATATTCTTGTTTGTGCAGGTTTTCCCCGTACGGCTTCAAGTACCACCTCGAGACCGCAAGCAGCAGTTCGCAAAGACGCGAAGATGACCGGATCACATATATCAACAAAGGCCAGTTTTACGGGATCACGCTTGAATACATACACGATCCTGATAAGCCTCTTAAGAATCAAACCGTTAAGGTAAGTTTTAAAATAAATAGCAAGATGGCAAATGAATTAATAAAAATTAAAAGTCAATAAAATTATAGAAGAACATTTAAGTGGCCGGATGTTTACTTCTTACGGACCATAGAAAGCTGCGTTGCTAAACGTATAAAGGAATCGTAAAACATGGCCGCACATCGCCGCCTTTCGATGAACGTCTCAATTTATAGCTCTACTGCACTACTACTTAAATAAAATGTATAAAATTATAGCATCCATGAGGATTCGTAATTGATGCACCTTATATTATACTCGTACCTACTAGTGCAATGTTTTAGGTAGCCTACGCACGCCCACTTCTTTTGTAATTCATATATATCACTGCAATATAATCTAATATTAGTTGAACGACAGTCACTCCTCGTTTAATTTTTGAAAATGTACACTTTTATTAATTTCTTCCTCATTTGTATATCAGCTACATATTTCATTGTTAAATTTGTCGATAAGCGAAAATAATTGTCGGCATTAAAAGCATATTATCTGTAGAATTTTGTTAAGATTACGATCATTACAGTACAGATGTTGTAGATTACCCAGAATGTAATTTATCTAATGTCATTAATGAGTTAAATAAAAATATGTAATAGTCGGTAATGTGTTGTGCGATTACTTGAACAAGGGCTACTGAGGGCACTAACAGGGTGGTGGTAAGTAGATAAGTGGGAGGTTCGCGTCGCCACACGCGCGGGCTGCGGACTTGCGCCTCGGGAGACGGGAACTGGGACTGCCAACCGCAAGCATATTGGTATCAGTTTCACCCGGTTCCTTGGCTTCTGGCTCACATATTCACTTTTATCGTATGTCTTTGTGCATCAGCTACTGGAGTTACCCAACATGCCAATTGCTATGTTTCTTACTTGCGAGTTCTCGACTGTTTTAAATTTAATGTCTTTGCTTTTAGGAATATACTTCATATATTAAAATAAACATTGTCTTCATATCAATCAGTGAAATTACAGAATGTTTTAACATTTTTACCGACTTCGGGTAGTGTGAGCCATTAGAACAAATGAAATGTATTTACGTTTAATGTAAGTAATTCACAATATTATAAAATATAAAAATAAATATAATAATATAAATTAGATATTCTAATTGATAGCAATTCTTGTGTATCGCTCGAAAATTCTAAGCATAAATAATGGACAAACACGAAAACACATTTAATACCTGTGGGTGGTGACGTCATGGTAGATTGAGTCTGTACGTGTAATGCTATAATAAACTACGACCAAAATATTTGCAATTAAGGATATTAATGTAATACTCCCAGGTCTTCTTATTTATTTCAATACGTATGAAGTATTTGTCGACCATGTTTATTCATATCTTACACAAATACAGGACTAAAATTGTATACTGTTACTTAAAAAACTTGCCAAAATCTTTTCAACCTTTGCCATTTCTAAAAATATAGTACTTATCGCAAGTGCTTATAATACTGTAAACTACAAATGATAAAATAAATGTAGTTTTTCGTTCGTTGTCGGTTCAGTAATGATACAATGCTGTCACTAAGTAACCACTTAACTCATGGGAAAATCAACTAGAACAAAAGCAAATCCCATCGATTACCAATGTGCGTAATATAACGGCGTGGAAATCGGAAATCCCGTCATTATTGTTACTTCCCTGAAAAACACCTGATAAATTATATTTACTGATAGAAGGTAGCACAATAAAATTGCACCACATTATCATAACTGTGTAAACACGACAAACCAGAAATTCCACATTTGGTAATCTGGTTAATCTGGTTTAGATAATTGAGACGATTTTTTTCATTGTTTTGATTCTAATGTTGGTGTTTGTATTCGCTGCAGAAGTGCAGAACTTTACAACATAATCTAGCATACGCAACAGTATTGTATTTTATATCTATGAATTCAGTTTTTTTTACAACGCGTTGGGTACACAGTCAAACACGTTTTATCTCGATTCAATAGGCTTAGATCGGAATAATCAGAAATACAATGCGACATACGTTTGAAGTTATTATTAAGGCAGTAAGTGGGCCGCGAGTCCGGCCGGAGCCCGACCGTATCTCATTCAATACGGACTCAGATAGGTGTACAGAGCTTATCTCGCCGCAATCGAGTCCGTATTGTATAGCCGCGCCCGATAATTAAGACGACGCTTTTGACATTCGCCATATAGGAATACAATGACCGCCCCGGGAGTCCCTGCCTCCGTTCGGATAATATCGCTCCCTTTAAACAATAACCTTACTGCATTATGATAAAACAATTTCGGTACGGCAAACATCGAGTTTTCTTAATGAGAATTCTTTTATGTTTCCAAAAAGAAAAAAGAAGCTGAGGAATCTCATACCGTAGATTGTTATATTCTACAATACAGCTTAAACAATTTAGACATAGCGGTATTATTCACGATTTTAATACGATTTTCTGGTCATGGAGTCCACTATCTATGCAAATATTCCTTAATGGCGTTATTAATATCCACACGAGCACAAAATTGATAACGATGCCTACATTACATCTACGAAGCAATGTTATCGTCTTATCAACCATAACTAAAAGAGTTTAATCCACACGCTATGAGAATCGAATACGTTTTGCGTGCCAAAAAGCGGTTAAGAGATTGTAAAAATTTTTAGTAAACAGAGAGATTTGCCCTGGGAGCGCTGTGTGCGTGGCGGGATTGTAATTACGGCTGGCACGCCCTTGTTTCGGCACAGCTTTGCTTTCGTCCGCGATACCATCGACCTGTAGCTTTCTTGCAACAAACACGACACAACACGAATTTAAGATCCTGCACCTAATTAAACACCGTACAGAAATCACGGCTCACTTAATTTCTGTTAATATTGCAAGTGTTCACACGCCACGGCTGTCCTATTTACATATCTAAAGACAAATATCATTTTAAAATGTTGCCTTGAAAGAGTGAATAGATTGAAATATAAAAAATACTTTCTGTGCAAAAACCATGAAAGAACCTCAATCAATCACAGCGTGTCGTGGCAATTAATCATCTTTCTAGTAAAATAGATTGGTTGTATGATATTCTGCATCAAAGGGTTGTACATCGCCCTATTGCAAATATAAAATAATAAATGACGCACTTTTTAATAACATCTACAGTCATTAATAACAATAGATTCAAGTTAAGTCCTAAAAGCCCCTATTTTTATGTTTTCTAACAATGTTATATATGCTATAAGGCCTTTCTTTTGTCAAATAAATAATATTAATGTGACTGGTGCATACCATTCATTCCAAGATTTATTCACTTCCGCCCACGCAGATAGTGTTTTATTTAAAAAAACATGACGACAAACTATTAATTTATAGATATGATTAGAGTTGTAAGGCCAGTACAGAGACCTAGGACGTTGCCTTTTCTAATGCATATATAAGGATTTATTTAACATACGGATATATTTACATAGCAATTATCATTCATTGGCTTAAGAAGTTGTTAATAAACTTCCGCTGGATCTATCTACACATTGTGAAGTACGGCTAAGCCTTTTATTGCGTGTCCAAAGCGCGTCTACTCATTCAGAGTATTTTTTATTCCGCTTTTTATCGGCGCACTGACATCATTGTGTTCACTTTCGTAGCAACGGAAACTCGCGTAACGAGACACGTTGTTGTTTTTTTCTTTTCATAATATTTTGCGACTTTAATGATTGCTCCCGTTTGCCTTTTTAAGGCAATCGTTAATGATGCCTTTTACACAGAACATATTACGCTTGATGAGGGATTATAACGGTTTACATTCTGACGGTACAGTTCCTACTGGCCGACTGCTTCGACACAGACGAGTGAAGGGCTGTCATACGAGACAGACATGATATTTCTCACAGGGGGCAATCGGGTGTAATTAAATTTTCGTACTCAACCTCGCAAGAAAGGTTTCTGAACATGGTACAAAAAACGTATTAAAAAATTTGCATGCGCTCCGTTGATAGTTGCAAGTTGCCAATCATGGACGTAATCAATCACGTGTTGAGATGTCTCAATTTAGCTTGCACCCTTGTCGTTTCGGCGACAGAGAGCGAGCACCCCGCTCTCAGTCCTGTCGAATCAGAAAAACTTTAATGATTATAAATTGCAAAATTATACAAAATAAAGATCTTAGTAACGGTATTTTTAAGTAATTATTTACTTGCTATAGATGTTATTTACCAAATCAGAAGCATCGTTATTACAAATAAAGAAATGTTTCCCATTACATGAGGAGTTGTGTATCTAAGTTTTTGCAACACTTTCGTAATTACATACGTATATGAACTCAGAATATATGTATGTATATTTACATGATTATTTATCAGGCAGCAGTCTTCGTAACATAATGTACTTTTTATGCATTTCATTTTATTTTTTAAGAATAAAATATGGGATTTTAATGTACCTAATTGCTTTTTCCACTTTTCTGTTTCACATGTTAATAAAGATTTCGGCAATTGCATTTCGAAAGAAAAACTGCAATTTCGTAAATGAATGATCCCGTTAACACCAAAAATTCCAATTATCTTTAACATATATTATATATAGTTCATTACTTGTATACACTTATTCTGAGTAAATCAATTAAAAATAATACCTACTTAACAATGTATTTTATGATTCAAGGTCTATAATTATAGCTGCAGTGTTGATCAACTAAGATAATTACTTTCTGTTTGTCTTGTTATACTGATACGATGTATTAATAGACGCTTAATTATCATTAAGCAAATAAATAACTACATGACAGTTATGGTTTATATTTGTATCGGATCTAAAAATAATGCGATGCAGACCAGCCAAGAAGCAGCGGGTGCGCACGACCCGCTTGACCGAGCGTGAATTTTCCACGTTAGGTTTTAAATTCGCATAACGCCACTCGATAACTATTACACTTTCAAAATGTTACGTATTATTCGGTAATATGCTAACACGTAACTACTGAAACTACATAACCAGTTGTAATAAGTCCTGTAACACGTTTATGCGTATATGAAGGAACTATGTACATAGTGCAGCGACTTAACGAAAGCCGTTGTAAACGAAATAGAATGAGATAAGTTACAATTAATGTTCACTGTAACTTATTGCATTCTATATATTCATATTTCATTATTTTTTTACTATAATTCCTAATAATTATTACGACCTTTTCGGTTAAAACTGATTTCATAGTATTTACTCTACTACTTAAACGATGTTGATGTCACTTTACTAATATGTAGTAGTTTAGTGGCTTAAAAGTTGACATGTGGTTTTTAACAAATAACTTCAAACACAACAAACACTTAGAGACACATTAATTGAACGTTGTATTTTAGTGGTAGAAGAATGCATATTTTATTGGGAAAATAGAGAATTATCATCTCTAACTTATTTATTTCCTTTTTGTTTTTTTTTATTATAGTATTCTAAATAATTTACGTCTAAAATACTTAATATATTTCGTGTATTTAATAGCGCCAAATAATATTATCATTTTTTTTATTTCAACTTAGCAAAACAACAAGCTACTAACTACCTAAACTAGTAAGGGTTCTGGTAACCCTACTCATCTTCATCGTCATCTCAGCTTTATTTACTTTTAAAATGTACTCAGCTCGTTGATGTCTTTAAGTTTCGTAAAATGTATGTTTTGTAAGTTACCCAAATGTTACATCCAGAACAAAGTTGGAAACAATTCAACATTTCTCGTGTTTGCAATAAAATTTAAAAAAAGGAACCATTGTTTTGCAAATAGCTAATATATGTAGCGTGATTTAAACAAATTGAAGTCCGTTATATTATTTAATAATAATTAAAAAAAGCATATTTATTCATGCAACTCGCACCAAGTGACACTTAACGGTAAGTAATGTTACATAACCCAGTCCGTCATTGTTTCGATATTAGTGCTGTCACATCGCGAGCGTATTTAGCGTCAATCCTTGATACCATCGGCGGCCGACAACCGCCAGTAATCAACGTTAGGGTGATATAAGACACGATTATGCAACATCGAACTGACTCAAGGCTTAACCCGGCCCAGCCAGCTGTTGTCAGCTAACCTACCTTTGTTACAGTTTTAAATGAATACAATTACTATGAAGTCATTGTATTTCAAAAGCAAAACTGAGAAACTTTACCAAATGTTGAGAAAGAACTAAACTCTTTTTGAAACCGTTTTTTTTTAAATAGTCTTTTAAAGCTTACAATTAAGGTGTCAAAATAGCAGACGTACATATACTTGTTGTGAGTGGGACTTCCTAACTTCAATATTATAAATGACAATTCTCATTCTCGACCTCATGCAATGCCCACAACGGTAGTACATTTTTTTAAATAGGCTATAATTAGGGTTATATGAATATCGAACCTGATTACCTAAATCTACATTAACGAAAGCAAATCCGCAGGATGTTATTATAGTTATAATAATCATCAATTAAACTCTAATCTGTAGGTATTTCATTAAGTTCTTGATGTCATAGGATGAATTACAGTATTTACGTACAGAGAACTCCCTCGTTTAATGCACTGAAAGAAATAGCACCTTTCGGACCTACAGCATTATAAGCACGCTAGCAGGTGACTTGAATATATCGTTGGGCGTAGGTAATATGTAGATATACAATCTTTTATCTATTGACACCGTAATTAAATACCTGTATTTTTTATAAACAATGGTAATAATTGTATAGTATAATATTGTAAAGGCACTGTACCGGTAAACTCACATTCGCATTTATCATATTAGTCAAGATTTAATTTTATTTCATTGATGCTCTTTTTATTCATAATATAATCATTGAAATTTGTTAAAAAATACTGGAAATTAAAGGGTTATCAACACAAATTTCGAATATATCATCTCAAAATTTTCTTTGTATTGTAAACTTTAGTGTTACAGTAGGTTTTTTCGAAGTTCTATACATATATGCATACATATATACGTTCACGCCTATATCCCCTGAGGTGTAGGCAGAGGTGTTATGAACACTAACATTTTGCCAATTATAATTTGGTCCCACTAACGTTATAGGGGACAAGCCTATTGCCGGCAACCGGACACTATATTTTCTAAGTTATACACATGTGTGTTTGTATATCCGTAATATAGATACATTAAAGTCATTAAAAAATGAATAAGGTATTTTAACTACTATTAATTCCGGTAACAAAATAAATAGCTGCGATAAGGAAGCTTTTAACCAATTTATAAATTTTACGCTCATATGAATATACTAATGGAAAACATAAACGTGCCTATTCCCATTTTTAACTAGTTTGGAATAAAGTACATCTTAGTCACAAACCCTAGGCAGCCGCTGAAAAGTTGGAACAGAATACTGAGATCAAGGTATTGGGTATTTATTTTAGTTTTCTTTGCATTTTTGTAAGTTATTCCGATGCGATTCGAAACTGTAATTAATACTAAGAGTCATGCTTGTTATTCAAATCAAGACATTTAATAAACATTATTATGATTGGCGGAAACAATTATTAAAAGTAATAACTTCAAAATTTATATAATGATCTCATCATTTTGTATGAATATTATGACAAACGATTTATAAAATCGTTTAAATACAGTACATATATGTGCTAAATAGTCGTGGTACTGTCCATTCATATACATATACAAATGAATAACTGTAATGGTGATGTTAACTTTAGTTATAAAACGCTCGTTGGAAACTGAAAAGTATGCTGTTTGCTCTCTTTTTTGATCCTCCTTCCATATATGACAGACCAAGGGTTTTCACTTTGTAAGCATGTGCTTTTTTGTAGCGTTATAGTCATTAGTGTGTAACCTTCATGATCGAATGCTATGCGGTATATGCTCGGCGGTAGGTAGTGCAAGTTAATCCACATCACGTTTCGTCTGGAGCCCTGCACATTACAATCTGACATTTCCTTTAGGCATTTAAGCAGATTAATGTTACACCGAGGTTTCGAATGTTAATCCGACGCTCGATAGGTAGCGGGAATTGCTCTGATTTAATCGAGATTTAGCAGTCAGCTATACTACGCAATGTTATTTTTTTAATATACAAAAAAGAACAGACGAGCAGACGGGTCATCTGATGGTAAGTGACAACTGCCGTCCATGACATTCGATAATCACTACTATTAATATATTCTGAAACATGTTGCACTATTATTATATCATAATACAATATCTAACTATATACTCATTTATACGTTTATCTATGAACTTCGGTTAAGAAAAAGTTACAGTAGACATTAATGTGCTTTAAATCTGCTACTGATTTCATTTGTAGTCGAGTTTCACTCAAGGCTGGTAGTACGTTATCACGGCATTCATTTACATTCAAATATTACAGCTGACATAGGGAGTATTACGTGTTTAATATTCAATTATAGTCAGCGGGTGTGGCAGCGGATGCACAGGAACACTGGGCAATTTGTCCGCCGGCGGAAGCACATCTCTGGCAATCTCCCGTAGCTCGCGGCGCACTGCGGACGGCCACTGTCTGTTGCTCACATGCAGTAGATACACGCAAGGCATAATTCGCTCTTTATATTATACTCTGCCGAGACTTAAAGTATGATCACTACATGGTATCGCACTTCATTTGAATATTGTTGAGCTTTTCTCTACAATTTCACTACATCTTAGCAAATTCTAAGCTTATCTCTTCATCTTAGATTTAAATCGGAAAGCTAGGTATAAAGTCACCTATGAATAGTCTGTTAGCAAGACTTCGCCTGAATCAAAGTCAAAGAAAAGAAAATACGAGTCGTGTTATCGTTTTGTTTATGGGACAAAAATGGTCATTGATATATTTCACCTGATGTGAAATAAATACTGACACGTAGGCAACAGCGCCGCAGTTACACCCACAGTTTCGCTCAGAATTTATGTCGAAACCGACATTCACTGCAGAGAACATTCACAGCAAATAACCTAGGCGTTAAAACAACTAGCACAGACAACTAGCGCACTTAACAAACAGACGTATCCGTATCAGATATAGCGTATCGAGACGACAGGACATTACTTCTGCGCTATCGATAAAGCTCAACGGTGAGCGAAATAGTTTTGCCACGCAGTGAACATAAATAATTGTCATAAAACAGATAGGAACTGATGGATGGGCAGTACACCAGGAACGTTGACTAACGAGGAAACGCTTGCGACTAGCAAAAAGTTACCAACTTCATAAGCTGCAACTACGCACCCACTCATAATTTGAAGCATACAATACAAGCCTGCTTTAGACATAAACTGATGATGCATGATGATGACTCGTAAACAACGTTCCGCTGGTTACTGCCACGCACCACTTATGTGTTTATATACAAAACGTAACTCAAGATTGCATCTAAAATGATTGTAATGTTACCAACAGTATGAACTCATAACTTATAGGTTACACATACGACAGGTGTTTAGTTACGCTGAGAGCGGCTCTTGTAGTTTTGCCGACAACACCAACAACATCAATGAAAAATAGGCATCGATTTAGAAATAAAGTGAATACTTGTTCAAGCAATATATTTAATTACATCATTTATCTACGAAACGACGCAAGTGCGCACTTCCCTTACTTTATTTTAGGACTTAATAGAGAGGATTTTAGCATATATCTACCATATTTAGTTTATTACATTATCATTGGAAGATATTGCAGTACATAATAATATAGAAAACTTTCCGAAATACTTTTTTATAAACCAGATTTCAAAGTAAAAATGCAATCGAAATAAATTATTTAAGGTAATGTTTTTCAAGAACCACTATTTACGATAAGATTAATGCGTTTAAAAAATGCCATGTATAAATTTTAAATACATTTCATCTGATTGCGTAGTGATATGTGATATAAATATGCTATCGGTTATTTATTCAAATAGAGTGACGAAATTAATGCAGAGTGCTTGTCGGAGCGTAATCGCATCGGCGAGCGACACATGGGCACAACAGTCCCCGGGCGTGTGTCACACACGCCGCGAGAGAAAGCGTGCTTAATCAGATAAATCAGATTGTCAACCGAACTCCTGAAATCGGGTCGAATGTCGATACACTCGATTAATTAATTGACGGTCCGAAAAGTTCTTGTGAAACTGGTGCAATGTTTAAATGAGAATGGAACGGTAATACTACATAATTATATATTTAATGCAATACGTACCTACATGGTACAATTTGGGCACCGTTATTTATTCTCAACTACCAGAAGACACCCACAACGAACCATGCGTTTATCCCATAGACCTCTAAGCTATACAATGATTACTGATTTATCACTGTTTAGGTATGTTTTATCTCCTAACGGGTTTAATTGTGTAATCTGATACTTTTTTAACTAACTACAAATAACTGTTATCATTTAACATTAGATCAGTAGAATGAACGTGGAGTAGAACTCTATCGGGCAACTTAACTAGCAATGGTATTAATATACATTTATATTAATAACTTCTTCGGTATCTTATAAGAGTATTCCGGAGTAAATCATCAATCAATTACTATAAATGAACGCCGGTAGCTTTTGCCACTTTTCACCCTATTTGATGGAATTAACACGATTATAATTTGTTATCGCAGAATTATAAGTGCTGCATGATTCTGCGATATAAAACAAAGCAGAATGTTTTTAGAAGAATGTCTTTTACAACGCATGTGTAATGTGTAAATTGTATGAGTGGATCGATCGAAAATATCACATACCTGTTATAAACTTATAACATTTAGTATCTTAGTTATAAACATTGAGCTAATAGAAATGGTTATCAAGGACATCAAATTAAATGTACGTATGTACGTTTTTATATATTTCTATGTGCTATTTCACATTTATGACGATTAATAGTTTCATTCATATAATAATAAAATTATAAGTTACAGTAATAAGTAAAAAGCGATTTAAGTTAGTCTTAAAGGAACGCATAATTCTGTCATTTCGGATTAAAAATCCAATTAACACGCGGGACAAGCGCGGTCTGTTCGCCCACGCCCGCGCCTGCGGCTGATCTACAACACGTAAAATAGTCAACATTATCATATCACGTCCGCTAGATCACTCTCCTAACTGTCCAAATAAATTCGACTTTTTAATAATTATAAACTTATTTCTCATTGATAATATAAATATCTTATTTATTCATTAGCAGTAGCTATTGACTCTTGTATTTATATTGTAAGCTTAACGAAGTTTTGAGGAAAGATAATCAAAATAGGACCTCGTATTTACAATGTTGAATATTTATGGCTCAGACGTTCATAAAATTGGTTATCATAATAATTAATTACTACTAATATTTTATTTATGTCTAAATGAATAGAAATATTTTAATATTCCAAATAGTAATAATTTTGTTAGCTCAGGGTAGTTCAGAATTGGTGTAGGTTATTTGCGGGACTTCTCTATTTTAAGTCTGAAATAGATTACAGTTCTTAATCGGGGTCGAGCCACAAAAATAGGGTTGTAACATTCATATGTGTTTTACATTCATCTATGTATATTTCTGGCAGCAAGTAAATATTTGTATATGAATCTATGTTCAGTGTAGAAGATTGTTAATAGTTTTAAAAGTGTCGATGCTAATAACTAAGTTTTTTGCACTTCACAATACTTATTACTGGCTTAAGAAACGTCACGGACATACACGCAGTGATTTCCTAGAAGCACTTTTTTTTTTTTCACTCAATACACATTTTATTAGGTTTTATTAAGACACCAAAATATATTCGTATATTTTTGTGTATGATGTCTTTTATATACTATATGTAGGTATACAGACATAAAACGTGTTATGCAGACTTCTAAGCATACCTGCTTATATGAAGCAAATTAACATACAAATAGTGATTAATTAAATTCTAGGCAATTATTACTACACCCTACATTAATAATTTTGCAACGAGCTCAGTAACTTGTACATGATGTCAAATTAAAGTCATTAATGAAATCAAAATAAGGCCTGTCTCTGATAAATTGCGCGGTAAGTCAAACAATTATGATTGCCAGTTATTACAATGTATCTTTGTCATGCAACAATAGCGAACATTGCTCACTACCAATTGTAACCAGAAAATAGCTACTAAATTACGTAAACCTTTACCATTCGGTCTTTCAAATAGTCATTAAGTGTTTATGAATCATTAGTTCCAATACGATACACAAAACTGGGTTGTTAAATCACCGATAATAAAACAAATCAATAAAAAGTAAACATTATGAACAATATAAGTTATATGCATAACTATCACTCGGATTTGAATTATTCAACTTCACCTACAGAATACACAGGGTATTCGAGATATACAGTTAGACATTATGTATTTCATCAAACGCTTACGAGCTCAAAGAATTCTGATAAAGTAGTTAATGTTTATGTTTATTTATTATATGCGATGAGACGGTTAGTAGAGGCGGTTAGTTAGACCGTTACAATTTTATACATGGGCTATCTATTAGCATGCACAGTTCCGTTGGGTTTACGCGTCGCGCGCCGATCTCTGGAGAAAGCCCGTGTCCCGCTTATGCACTGGTCGAACTATTCGCCGACACGGATTACTCGTAAATTCAAAGATTTACTGTAAAATTGTTTTTTTATAACCTCGGTTAACACTGTAGCCGAGAGTCCTTGCTGTATTTAATTGCAATACCAGACGTAATTGCCGCATGCGGACGCCGAATACTTCATCTTATTTAGCTTATCTTTCGCTATGCATATTCATGAATTGATAATAACATCTAAGTTACTGTTAAGTTGCAAATAGCTATTTAAGCTGGGGACAGTTATAGAGAACTGCTTTAGGAACTGCAATTAAACGAGGGAAAGGGCGCGTCAATGTTGTTCATATTATACGATACAGTAGTAACGAGTTACCAAAATTGAACTGAATTTCATATTTAATAAATTTGACTAAGCGACGTATGTTAAGTCGTTTTAATTTGGAAACAACCGTGTAAGCAGGAATGAAGGAGCGGGCGCGGTCAGCCATCATGTCTTGCGACTCTCGTCGCATCGATCTATCAATCTGAGGCGACGAACGTCGGTGCTTTCTCATCGTTAGCCCTATAAGGCACGATCGGTGCCACGCCTTGCACCGGCTACTTCTTTTCCACTTCATTTTCTAACGCGTCAATAGAAATCGTCCTAACAGCATATTTCACTTTTTCATCTCAACGGAAACGAACGAAAGGTTTCACGTTACTTTTTAAGAGCATTTAAATGTGTATGAAATTAAGATGCCCGCCGTAACGACGTAATCGCACTCGTTTAACGTAATAGCTGAGAAATGCACAGACCGGTAATCGCGTTTTGCGTATTCGCGAAATGCCCAAGGCCCTTCGTCTGTACTATCGACATTAAAAGTTGTTAATAAATAATGTGCAGGCATAACTGTTCCATGTCAGGTGCTTCTAATGGCCCCCCTCCGAGTTTATTTATTTACATTCTTATTAACGCCGGATATGCAGATTTAATTATTTATAGTCTACACCATTTTTAAAATGCTTTTATTCATTTAAAATAATGTTTGTTTCAGAGTGTCGTAATGTTAATGTTTAGAGAAGAAAAATCTCCTGAGGATGAAATCAAAGCGTGGCAGTTTTGGCATGGTAGACAACATTCTGTCAAACAAAGGATATTAGACGCAGGTAAGTTAATTTTAATACAATAAAAATCCCCGATTTTATACGATTAATTTTAAATTATTAACGTAATTACTACACGAACATAGATACTGTTTATAAATAATGACTTGTAGGTTATTGCTAAAAATATAGTAGCTTGACCAAGAGTTTTAAACACAGATAGGTGAACAAAAACAGAGTCGTGCTCGAGGCGACACAGAAACATGGTCGAGAGGTTGCGTGCGGCGCGCGGTGAAGGCGGCTAGCGGTGGCGCGGCGCCCGCGCGGCACGCACCTCCTAATTACCGTGCTGCGGGCAGATAGTCGCGGAGACGCACCGCGCTCTCCTCCCGCACCCTCACCTCTATGTCCGACACACCACCATTATATCTCGTTAGGACATTTGCATAAATAACGCGCAAGACGGCCGCGGCCCACACCGGCCAGCAAACCTATCAATCGCTGTAACTAAAAATAAACACCTCCGGCTCCTCCATCGCCTAGCTCCACATCACCTGCACCCAATACTACGAACTTTATATCATGCTACTAGTAAAGACGCATTCCAACATTAACCAGATTAAAGATATAAAACTAAATGTAGTTTTCCCGACGAGCAATCAAATGTAACTATGTAATAAAGATATCTGTCACGATGAGTTGTACGAGAATGAGTAACAGGAAATCGTTAAAATTCGTGAGAAATCTCTTTTCAAGTTAGCAAGTCCACCTGCTTACAATATGTGGTCACATCTTGCATATCGTGTCAACATTTTTGATGGGCGTAGGTAAACAAATGAACATACATATACATATCTATCGAAGACAAGTTAGACCCCTCACGAGCTACCATTACTGTGGAGAGCTATGCTTAGGCAGTAATACCACGGTCTCTCAGAAAACCGGTAGACAAACAATACTTGCATTGTATTACCGAGTAAGTGAGGGTACTGGGTTCCTCTCTCCCCTCCTCCCGCATCACCCTCAATGGCAGGCAGCGCACTTACAACTCTCGGTTGTTACCTACCATCAAGCGACCTGTTTGTTAAAAAGATAAAGCGAATCCAATGTGTATAAAAAGGATGTGGCAAATAAGCAAGTATACAATATAGTCACGCGTGGACGTAATTACAGCGATGATATCTCGGAGAGCGCTCATTAGCATGTTAATTGTACGATGGAGCTCGTCGCGAATCCACTCGTCCATTGCCCGAAATGCTACAGCAGTCCTACGAAGCTCTTATCATCACTAGTTACTAACCTACAGACTATCTTTGACTACCATAAAAAAATGATTTTGTCAACTTCCCAGTTACCTTTGAAGTTACCCAAAGTAAAAAAAAAACAATGATCAGTTTCCGTTAGTTAGTATTACGACTAGAATTTATTGAAATCGTTAGTATCAATTTAATAACTAAAAGTTATTAGTTACGATGTGACGTCATGAACGGACGCATACTTTTTAAACGGTGGAGTCGAAGTAAACAGCGCTGATATATGATATTTCACACATTCTAACATTACGTCAGTGCCTATAGCATTTGAGTGACGCCACGGCTACAAGCACTGTCTATAAATTAAATCTCAAGGAAAATAAAAACATGGAAACCATTAATTCGCGCTCTCGGGCCAAGTTTAATGTCAAGGTTTTTTAACTTATCTCGACGTTAGTTAAGTTTTATTTTTTCATTTCTTGACGTTATTACATAGAATGAATTAATGTGTAAAGACACAGGAATTTTGTACTTTATTTCTCAAGTGACCACATTTATGTGTTTGTTTTTCATTTTATAGTATCTGTAAGCGATTTATGGCTCGGATTACTTGTTCTATTTGTAAGACGTCTGTATCTGTAAGTAAGTTGCAAGTAAAATACTTGTTTTAAATATAGGTCTTATGTTTGAACATATGTTCATATAGGTTTTTAGATAGATCAATATCATTGCAGCTATTGGAGGATATCTGGTCAAAATCTTTGAAAATGTACGTCTTGATAGTCTTATTTTACTGGATTTCACTTGATAAACCCCTATTGTCCAAATTTCATAAGATTATTACTTAATAGAAACAGTTTCTAAAAAGTTGACATTCTAATAAGTTTAATTATTCGTTACAATATGGGCCTTTATGATAATTGTCTCTGTTGAGTGTTGATAGTGGAGCCGATTGATAGTGATAGTGCACCGTGAGTATACGCAACGAACTTGGGGGCAGCGTCAAGGGCGACACCGGACACCTGTGCGCAGGCGTGTGAAAGCGCGGCGGGGTCGGGGGTGGAGGGACGGGGAGGAGTGGAGCAGGCGGGGGTCGCAACGCACTGCGCGTCCGCACAATGCCTTCTCCGATTACCTGCACGTCTTCTTGTATCGCGTGTCCACGTCATTGCAACGCAGCTTCTTTACTTCCACACTTATTTCATTTGACAGTTTTCTTTTGAACCATGCTTCACTGGTTCGACAGATTACTTTAAAGTGAGTCTTTGTTTTGACGATATTATGAAATATTAATTTGTAATTTTATACATCGATGGCTGTAAGTCGCAGCTCTTTTTACTGTGCATTCCTTATGTGTTGTCGCTGAGTGTTGTTTTTCTTGTTTTTTTTCTTTTTAATAGTTTACACAAAGTATAAAATGATGTTTTTATTTCAATGTAACATCGTTTTGTTTTGGTAGGTTCGATTTCAACATATCACGTCAACATTAGCTCCGGTAAGGTGATGAATGAAGTTGTCGATGTATTAGTTTGAATATTTTTCAACTGTTGATTTAGTGAGGTACACACTGTATTGTCAGTAAATTATTATTAATATTAAAGTATTACAAGACCGAGTCCTTAGAAACTACGTTTAAATTTGCGTAAGGGGATTTATTGACACAACAGGATATTGTATACTTGTAAATTTGTTAGAGACTCTTAAAACATTAAGGTTGCGTGTAAGTAAGCATTAAGTGCGGCTGCTCATAAACACGTCAGCGACGCCTTCGACCGCACAGATCACCCGAGACAGACTGATATCCCCCACCCACACATCCAACACACTCAGCACCAATATTACTTACAAACAAACACCTTCACAATCACGTTATTTCACTCCTAGTAGTTTCTAGACTATGCAGAGTTCCATTAGATAATTATTTACTCACCAGACCAATATTTCCCAAACCATAAATAGCGAAAACTGCCTGTGGGCCCAACAATTATGTAGCCGGCGTTAAATAATGGCTATGGAAATACCATAATGTAACTACTACGAAAATACGTCCAGTAATTGAAAACATATAACACAATTGTTATCTATTAATGTAACATTCCCGGTACTTGGACTATGAAGTAATCAATTTACATACGTAGGTACATTCATTTATAACCCGACTATCGCGATAAACAGTGAACAGCGTGCATTCATATTATGCATCATTATTGTTTTACAAGCTTTGTAAACATACAAACTAAATAGATACAGATTTACATAGAAATTAGTATACGACACAGAACTCTTTAATGCATAAAGCGAGGGGACTTGAACCGGGCTCAACTGAGCCGCTTGCAATTAGTACGGAATGCAAATGTGCTAATTACTAATCATAAACCTTAATCTAGGAAGGGCAGAAACGGAAACATTGTAGTCGTCAATAAATTGATCCTATCATGTTATTATTCACGCCCAGTAAATAAATTTCCGTCCTCGATGACGTATTGTGCGTTGATATCTTAATCGAAATCTGCGCCGCCATTACTGCACAGTTACCAGAAGACAAGATTAATGACAATTCGTTGTTTTGTTTCAGACACGAAAAATAGCATCGGTCTGGCAGGCTGCATCGAAGAAGTGGCGCATAACGCCATCGCCGTCTACTGGAATCCGCTCGAGAGCGCCGCCAAGGTATGTTCATTTCTATTTACATAACTTTGCTACGAATAATGATAGTGAACAACACACAAGTCTGAATACATATAATTTCTTTTCTGTTTCAACATAACTCATTAAAAATTAAATTTTCTTTGTAATATGGGTATAAACGTTAATGGGCTTATATGTCTTTGTCAGTGTGACTACGCGTCGAATGACGTTTCAGTTCAGCGATGCAAAAATATGTGCATATTTAAAGCACACATATATATGTACATGGCTCTAAAAGCAACGTGCCCTTTACGTACAAAATTAAAACGCAGATCATGATTTTATTGCACTTATTAAAGAGTAATTAAATAGAATCCTGTGACCTTATTTGGCGGAATGGCTCTGACTTTAGCACATGAAACAAAAAATTAAGACTGTAGGTCCGTTGCAAATTACGCGCGGCCGCTATGCGTCCTCCATGAAGGCTCATTAGGTATATTATTGAATAATAAACAACACTCTTTAATTGCTTACATAAAATTATACTCTATCTATTTCTAGCAGCATAAAAACTTATACCTACTTCATTGATAATATTATATATGTACATAGCCTTTTAAATATTTATCAAACAATTAAAAGTCGACGTAAAATAGCCTCAATACTATGACAGTTTGCTAATACCACTCAAGGGAGCAAATACCGTTTAATACCTTCTGCATTGAAACACAACTTCGATAATGATTATTTAGTTGATAGCCAAAAATTAACCTACACTGTATTAAAACAGTTTCGAATGCAGTTGAACATACTTGTTTCTTGGTTGACTTATTTGATTGCTGTGAGTCTGACTTGCGGCTACTGGTCAGTTATCAATATCAGTAATTATTTATTGTAAGATAGCGAAACCGTAGCGGATGCGAGTTGTTTGCGACACTTAATATGCGTACGGACAGCGATCGGCGACGGTCTCGGCGCAGAGTAAAAACGCGAGAGCGTCATTTGCATAGACCGCGGTAATGAGCGGCCGTCCAGCAGCCGGTACCGCCCTTTCTTAGGTGGCCGCTTGCCGAGCCAAAAGCGCCCATGTCTCTGAACACACTCATCAGTGTATACACTGCAATCTCAATTTATTGAAACGCCTATACTTAGACCGCCTTATACGCGTATGGCGCATAATTTTATTTTTACTCTCCTTATTCTTGTTGTGGCTTGTTCCTCGCAGTTTTTGAGCGTAGATTAGAGAAACATGTTGTAATATAGCTATTATATTAAAACCTATTTAAAAAGAAATATGAAATAAAAATATTATATAAATAATAAATTGTCATTTACAGATCAACATCGCAGTGCAATGTCTCAGTACAGACTTCAGCAGTCAAAAAGGAGTGAAGGTTAGTTAATATGATGGAGATTATTTTTACCTACGTATACTATGCCGTATTATAAGTCTTAAGAAAAAGCATCAAATACCTACCTCGGTAAAAAGTCAATAAGCCGTTATAAATTATGTTTCATTATTATTCATTGCGATGAAATTGCATAAGATATTTGTGTTTCATTGTAAACTAGGCTTGCGGTCAGCTTTAATTTTAACAGGCGTGGGAAATCGAAGACGAGTAAGTAACACCCGCCTTAAATTGTCGTTAAATTTATTTTGTATTGCAAATTTTAATGAAGTTTACTTCATTGGATACGTGTAAATGATACGTCGACTTCAAGACTGAGGTCGGTAACCGTGTTGTCGCCGGAGACGCATCGATAACCATGGAAGCGATGCATGGGCATGGGCTGCGTACGCGCCGCAAGCGATAGTCGCTCGCGGCGCGTCTCACTGATGTGTGCACTTTTCAGACATTTATCACTATTTACACTCTCTTGTTTTGTAAGCACAAAACGGGCTTGTAAGTACAATTCGACAATGAAATGTTCACTTCAGTTTGCGTTAATTAGTCCTAAGTGAGTAATGACACAGTGCGAGCGACCCGCTGCCGGCGACGCGGGCGCCGGAAGATATGGAACCAGTCCGCTATCAGGCTCTCAATTACCTACGAGTATCCAATGTGCAGTGACGCCGCCGTAACATCGACCTCGAACGAACGCAATTAAGACGTTTTAACGCGATTCGATTCAGACACGTGCATATTTTTTCCTTATTCTTAAATTCATCGCAATTATCCCTTATGAACGTTTATTAAAACTGTATTTTTTTGTTATCATTCTAAGATAAGCGTTAGACTTCAAGCGTGAAATTGCTTGGCTCTAAAAAAATAGTCGATTTGAGTTTGTGTGGGATAACACGGATACCAAAATAGCGTGAGAGCTGTCTTTGAGTAATTGATCAATTACCTATCCTTCTTTCCATCTCAAAATTCAACTAAAATTGACATACATGGAGAAGAGTAATTTTGCAATTAGAAATCAGACATTCGAAAGTCATGCTATGCAACTAAACTTAATTGTATTGTTTTTGGTTGCAGGGATTACCACTACACATACAGATTGACACATTTGAAGATCCGAGAGACACGCAGGTCTATCACAGAGGCTACTGTCAAATTAAAGTATTCTGTGATAAGGTACGAAAGATCATTTTATAATTTAAAATATAATGAATTTTTTGACAGCTTAACAACCTAACAATTAATTATTTTTTTAAATTTTAGGGAGCTGAAAGAAAAACAAGAGATGAAGAGAGAAGAGCTGCGAAAAGAAAAATGTCAGCAACAAATAGAAAGAAGCTTGACGAAATCTATCATCCCGTGACGGAGCGCAGTGAATTCTACACAATGGCTGACCTGGCGAAACCTCCCGTGCTGTTCAGTCCTGCCGAGGACATTGACAAGCTTGCTGGTATGGACATACAAGGCTTTTATGGACACGACGAGTCAGCACTGGCAGAAGCGCATCTCAAAGGCGCGTCACCATTCCTTTTACATGCGGCGAAGCCTCAAGCGCCAGCACTGAAATTTCACAACCACTTCCCCCCAGATGCACCCGGGTAAATATATAATATTTTGCTATGTACGAAGTTTAATAATTAGCTATATAGGTGACTAAACCTCTATCTACAACGCTAAAGCATTTCGTAATGGATTCTCGAATATATTATACGATTATAAGCTAATAAAATGAACATTAAAATGAACGACTATTTATAAATGACTATACTACATTGTACAACATTTTTAAACTTTTAATCGTAGGTATTAGAAACATTTGTAAATAAGATGACGTTAATATATGGATAGAAGATCGTAGAATAGTTAATAAGAATATAGATGACTGTTAATGAATGGCATACATATTACTTTGGTACAAGGATTACCAACGCTTACAACGGCCTGTATTCAACCCCTTAAATCAATAATTGGTTGGTTAGATGCTTTTACGAGCTGCATTTCTAACTTTTCTGCTATTTTATAATTAGTAAAGGTTCTAAGTCGTTACAAAATATAAATAAAAAGTTACCCGATTTGAGTTTACCTAAAATTGTTTTGAACAATCGGCAGGTACAGAGAAGTGGGCGGATTATCTCCGTATAGCGACCGCAAGGACTCACTGGAGCTCGAGCTGGGGAAGCGTGCGCGCATGAGCACGCCGCCACTCAGCGAGCGCGTGATGCTGTACGTGCGCCAGGATACCGAGGACGTGTACACCGCGCTGCACGTCGTGCCACCGACCACGCAGGGACTCCTGCACGCGGTGAGTGCGTCTGCCGCCTCGACACCTCGAGAGGCATGCATAACCTTGGTGATGTAACCTAACCATAGAACACGAGCGAGCGAGACGGTCTTCGTCGCTTTCTCGGTTTCTCGTCGTTCGGCAGTAGATGTGTTCTTTGTTGTGAAGTAAACGCAAGAAATCGAGACGCTTCGTCCGGCGGCGGGCGGCGGGCCGCTGGGCGCGGTCCGCCGCTCGCTGTTGTTGTAACCGATTGACGCTTCATAACCCCGTCTAATAAACACACGAACATCATAACAGCATGTTGTAATTAACATTCGCACGGCCGTGCACCGGACCCCGGCGAGTCCTCGCGAGTTGTCCCTAAGAAACCACTAGACCGGTTAATGAACTTTCGGTTCCGTTAGACGAGACGTCTCGGTTAAAAAGGCGTAATGCCCATTTGTAACTCTTTTGTTTTTTGCTTATTTTCAGATTGAGAATAAGTACAAAATTTCAAGTTCGGCAATTAATAATCTTTATCGAAAGAACAAGAAAGGGTAAGTGGTTTTCATTGGCCTCAAACAAATTTGTTAGAGTAAACTCACCGGCCGCCTCGCGTTAATGGAACATCGCTTTTCCTGAGGGCGCGCCACTAACTACACAAAGCTTTATGATACAAATATCCCCTAGGAATGTCTAATGAGCTTCGTAATAGGTGCCTCCATTAATCCAATACACTTTAATCAAAAAGCCCAAGCCTAGTCGCAGTGCTGGCAGACACTTGCACCGAATTAATATAACCGTGCATTTAATTACGATGTTAATATATAATTAAAATTATTGTGATTTTATTAACAATTTGTTTTTTTTATGGTTCAGTATTGCACGTGTTTGTTTAGTACTCTACAACGTATCAGACTATATACATATAATTCGTCAGTGTTCTGCATAAGCTAACTAAAACTTTATTTCAGGATTACGGCCAAAATTGACGATGAAATGTTGGCGTATTATTGCAACGAGGATATGTTCCTGCTGGAAGTGAGGCCGGCGGGGGCCACCGACGAAGAACGGCTGTACGACATCACCTTTGTGGAGCTGCCGCTTGACCCCTAGCGTCCCCCGCCGGCGTCGTCTCTCCTACCCTACAACATGACCAACTCTACGCCGGGGCTGCGCCTACTGGCCAACAATTAAACTCTAAGCATTCCCGATTTACACTCATAACGTGAAGAATCAGTAAGGGATAAGGTTGTATCAAAAATGTCGATCTCAGGTTGAAATTTACTTATAAGCGATCCTTTCTCTACATTGAAATAGAATGTCACAAAATGTTTCGGTTATAATTGTAAGCTAAGCGATCGTATCGAGACGTGTAAATATCTACTTTAGTGCCTTATGAAATTACATCGTGATCCGATTGCCGGTGATGGCTAAATTAAATTAATGTTTGGTATATATAAGAAACCACATTAAATTGTTTCGTTTCGTTTTATTTAATGTAATTTCGATTTTATATGACGATGATCTATTGCTGAATATAAACGCGTGTGCCATTCACTCGGTTATAGGTATGTAGTTAACGTTTCAACAGGTACCTTTTATTCTTGCCATGATGATTAAGTAATCAATTCTTGTCACAAACTTATACGTAGGTATAATATATCTACACTGAGAAAAGCATGATGTGCCTTCGTCATAATAATTAATATTATCATAGAATAATGTAAGAGAGTTAAGTCAAATTAAATGCCATCCACTTTGTTAAGTTTTGTAAGCCTAAGTTTGCTTTATAAGCTCGCTCAATTCTTACAATTAGTAAAGTTGATATTAGGTTTAGGTACAATCATACGTACATTGCTTCCACCGTATGAGGAAACATTGATCTTGATACCTACATAATACATTATTTATTATTTATATAATCAAATCATAATATAGTAATCCACATTTCTATCAATTTCAAACTTGATAATTTTACCTTTAGCACGCTATAATAAATTATGTCCATTCACAATGGAAGCAATGACGACGTATATTACAAGTTTATTATATAGAGCCGAAGTATTTGCATAATGTTGGATGTATAATAGTCATATAAACATAGTCACAAAAGTCGTCCATTCGAACAACATTAACATTATCATCGATGGGAGTGGTTTGTGTATAATTTTAAGATTTTAATAATGATACATTCGTTCTAATAAACGAATTTCGATACTTAGGTTATCGGGCCATGACAACAATTTAGTGTACGAAGTATTTTATGTCCAAGACTTATTTATATTATAAGATTTCGCGACGAATAGGACCATATCTCCTAACCTCTCTACAACTGAAAAGACGAAATTTTAATAGTATATACTTGATCATTATAAAATTTTCAGAACTGTTTATAGATATTTAAAAATATTAAAATTATTATTAAGTTATCTCCACCGATTATTCAAAATCTAGAACTTGGTTCTGTCAGTGTATTGTGTCCAATGTGTCGTCTCGCGTCGAACCGACGTATCTACCGTGGATCGTATTGGGTAGAAGCCATGACACCAATAAGTTACGGGGTGAGCCTAGTGCAGACGGTTTGATTAACTGCCATATTATGACATAATTTAGAGTACTTAATGTTCTTAGACATAGATTCTTTAACATAACGTTAGTTCTTTTTACTGTGTCTCATGTGACTTGCAGGTAGGCATCGAATTTTAATTAAGTTATAGTACATATTATATGTAACGTGTTGTTTTTGTTTCATTCAGCACTTAGCTGCGGTTGCGTTGTGACTTGTTCCGTCCCTCGCGTTTACTTTATCTTTCATTCTTTGGCTTTCGTACACTTGTTATATCTCTTCACATCTTATATTGATATTTTAATTTACTTAAAATGTTACGTTTTGGTTACGAATCCGTTGCTCAAAGACTGCACCTGCGGTCTCTAACAGCATTGTTTTATACTCATACTTATACAAGTAATTACATATATTTATTTATATACTTATTACTATAAATTATGCAGCTTTAATATTTACTTACAATGATGTTAGCTCGTGATTCAGAATCTCGTCATAAGTCACAAACGTCAGTAGCAATAATACAGTCTAGTAGTTAAATGGGCGTGTCCGCGAGTGTCGCCAGAGGCGGTCGTGCGGTTTTGTAGGCGCGTGGTCGAGCGATCACGCGGCTTAGCGGTGCGCAGTTGAGCGGGACCTCCACCGATCAAGTTTGTGCAATCAGAGTTTTACTATAAAAGTTTTGTAATTATGTTAAAGTGGTGAATTATAACGTCAATTCGATTGATAAGTAATTATTATATATAATATAGAGTGTTGTGTGACGGTGGGGGCGATCCGCGTGGCGACTCGCGGGGATGTTAGTCACACTAGTTAAAACACAACCCGAAAGTGGTCACATTTTCGTTATTAAACTGTACTGTACTTAAGATTTAAATTGAATAGATGTTACGTTATTCTTTTATATGAATATTTGTAAGTTGTCATAAAAATATTATTAATATAATTATTTTTATCAAAGTTTATAATCTAAATAAAAATGTTTTTCTTGAAAACATTCCTTTGTTTTAATTATACCTGGAAAGTATAGAAAAAAAAATTTGTAACAAAAGTGGGATAGGTACATATCACCATTTTCAGGGTATTCAAACTATTAAATCGGCTGTTACAGTTTTCTTATTTACAGAGGATGTCTCAATTCAAAACGATTTTTAAAGGAAAAGTCAATTTCAAATCAGAATAAAGTAAAAAAGGCTTCTATAACCAATACAAATCAAGTTTTTTTTATGTATAAGCCTACCATAGTGACTCAGCTTTGCCTGATGGAAAGCAATAAGGTAAGTCCAAGAGTATTAGTAGTACTTACCAACAGGTGACCCGTCTGCTCGTTTCCCCCTATCCTATAAAATAGTTAAACCAAGTCAATAGAACTAAATAACATTTTATTCTGGACGTGCCCAGAATAAGACATGTAGAAGATTTGGAAAATACAAAATTTTACTTTGTATAAACGTGCCTTCAGATTCATTAAAAAAATATTATTATTATTTTGCTCATTTTTCCTACTAATAAATTGTTATTTGAAACTATAACTTTACATACTAGTATTCAAAGTTACAAAAGCAATACTGGTAAGTATAAAAAAAAATGATACATAAAATAGTTATTAATATTTTTATAAATAAAGTAGGTATCTAAACAACAACTTTGTAAATTAAGGAAAAGGTAATTATATTTTTGTTTCATATTTTATCATTTTCTTGTATTTTATTAAAGGAAATCTTAACAGAACTAATAATTTGCATTATGATAAAATTATTTTGAATAATAGTTTTTAAAATATTTAATGGGAAACCGGTATTTAAACCTCGTCAGACTAATATACACATGTATCTACATAATTATGTAAGTATTATAAGTACATATCTAAATCATCTAAATAATGTGTTTATAATTATCGCAATTCTTTCTGGATTCTACATTATATTTCTTTTATAGTATATTATATTATGTATCTACTACTATAGTATATTTTATTTGTAGTGTATTATATTTTATTATGTATCTACTGCCAGCTAACTTTGTTACGGCCTAGAATCCATTTTATTAAAACACAAATTGTATTTTGTCGATTATTGTATCTGTTTATCTAAACTTGAGTTAAAAACGATGTAACTAATTCAACTTTATTTAACATATAGAGATACAGTATCAAGTAGGAAGGAGCATTCCATATTGAATTTAAAGGTTTTTATTACGAATTAAATTGTTTTCAATGAAATATAAAGTTAAGTATTATTAAGGCGAAAATCTACAATAACAAAACGCTACCAAGATGTTTCACAGCAATTAAGACGTTTTGGACTTCAAAAGCTTTGATCGTTTTGCTCATCTTTCAGTTGAGTCCGTCAACGACCTGATCTTAAAGCCTATTGTCAAATATACAGGTTGTCAAGACATCATTTTTTCAATCCACGCATCTAGACTTTACAAATTTATTTAAACTTTGTTGTAACTTCAAAAAGGAAGTAAAGCCGTATTTATTGCCCTTAAACAATACTTTTAAATAATATAATTTGCCCATGTACAATGTTATTATGGTTAGATAGGAACCTAACACTCCATAACCGAATTTTAGTTATCTCGCCTTAATTTAATAACTCAAAAGTTGCTTGCTGGGTAATGTGTAAACTGTGTGTAAAAAACTGATACATAACTTACTTTTTTAGAAGTACATCACTAGTGATTTGCTATAGACATTTTTCTCACTCTTTTTTCACTGAATTGATATTGCATATAATAACAAAGTATATACAATAAATGTTATATATCTAATTATTTAATATCTTTGTTTAACCACAAACTATCACAACTACCATAAACTATGGAGACGTGGATACATAATACATGAAGTACACCCAGTAATTCATCTCGACTCGTGCTAGAGCTGGTAAGAATTGAGTACAAAGTTCAAGGAATACAGCTAATAAAGAAACAGTTGCAACTTTCATAGTCACTTTATTGAACTTTAATGTTTTAAGATAACAATTTTAGTTTTCATACTCTGTACACTTAGAAGCTTCCAAGAACACGAAAGCGTCAAGACGAAGTGTTAGTTAGTAGAAAGACTAAGAAGATATCTAGCTATAATCTTACGAGTCACGGACTCTCACATACAATCACAACGATTTTCTAAGACATCGTTTCTAACTTTCCATTTAAAAGTTGTTGTTACCGTATTGAACTTTAATTATTCAACAGAAACCAGGAAACACAATATCGTAAATACTTTATGCACACGTTTTTTTATTGTAATGTTTCGAACAAATAAATGATTTTACTGTAATAATATATGGCGTCATCTCATTTTGTATGTATTTTAAATATATATTTAAAAAAAAACCTGCATATTTTGGTACTTAAATGGTTTAATTTTTTTTTTATTTTTCACAGTATTTCTTGAAACATTTTGAATTCATTGTAGGTGTACTTGATTATAAATACTAAACTTTTTTTATATTCATTTGGAAGTGAGAAACGGTCCCATCAGATATATTTTAGACATGGAAAGCAAGCTAGATAAAATATTACAGAAATGTCTAATCTAAAGATCAGTCAAATATTCTTAAATGTAGGGGCAAAGTTATGTTATGACGAATAGTCAAAATTCTTCAAATATTCTTTAGCTTCAAGCGACGTTTCAGGAATTATACAGAATAAAAACGTAGATAAAGCATCTCCCGACGTTTCAACAGGCACTTAGTGTAAAAACAGAACCAAATGGTTAATAAGCTAATTGAATAAATTACTAAGTCTACTTGTAACGCTGAGTATATATTATTATCATTAAATATGTAGTTAATAAAAATACTACACAAATCGTCTTATCAATAAGCCAAGTCCATAAAAACGTAAAGATAATTTTAAAGAATTAATGTAGATATAGAAACGCCAATAAAATTATTTACAAAAGGTTAATTACAAGTGACTGTCATTTTAGTAGTAATTCGAAAAAAAAACTACATTCTCTCAACCCGTACTTATAAAATAAAATCATCAATGCATTTAAGCCACTAATACGTTTACAAAAATATGATATAAATATGTATTATTGACATAGTATTTCTGAAAAAGCAAAATAGATTATACTAACTACTCTAAAGACAATACAAATGATTAAATATTCCTCAACAGAACACATTTCTCTATTGTAATTTTGCACTAAAATACGTGACACTACATTATTGACTACGGCTATAATCATAAATTAACGTAAGTACGTATTTTTGACTCACGAGGTCACAATTTAATGACTACGTTATTGATAGTTTCCTAGCTCCTACGCGATTATTATGCTTAAGCATAAACTGTGGTTTATTGAAGTTTATCTGTAATTACTAACACTTTCACATTCCGAACTAATATACTTACCTACTTTATTACTTTCTATTTATGGCACATTTAATTAGATTCAGTTTGCGTTAAACTCAAGCAGTCTACGATTTGAATAAAACAATCGCAATATGATAAAAGAAATAATATACAAAAAAATAAATAAAGCCAAACTAAATTAAAAGAAATCAGGCTAACACTAAGTACTACGAAGTAATTCACAAACGTCAGAATAATTTATATAGAATATTAGGAGTATTATAGTAGTAATATACCAAAACACTTCGATCTTTCCATACAAATTAATGAGACACTTGTAAATTCTAATGAGAAGCGCTTTACATATCTTTGCAGAATCTGTCTTTGATTTCATTAGATCTGTATTTTGAACCGTTCCCCTTCGGAACAGTTCGGGAATGATTGCTATTGAATGAGGGGGGAGCTCTGGCTGTCGCTGAAGTCGAGAGTATAGTACATATCAGTCGTATCAAGGCCGGCAGACGGTGGAGGAAACGGTGCAGCCAGGGGCGCAGTGCGTTTGTCCTGTAGCCAGTGGTGTGGAGGTCCTGGTTCCGTAACTCGTGACAAACGGGACAGAAGGCGAGAATATGTCTTGTTTACTCGGCAATGACAAGCGGTCACCTGAAAAGGTATGATATACAACTTTAATATTTGAGCATTACTGAAGTAACCTAATTCTGTTTTTTCGTCATAAAAATCTCAGGACGCACATTGACTGTTGGCACTTTCTTTCTTATTCTCATTTACTGAATAAACTTTAATTTTTTTTATAACTTTAAATTTCGTAACCGTTAACTATAGAAAAAAAAATGTGGTCTAAAACAAAAATAATAAAAATGAAAAGAAAAAAGCGAATGAAAGAAAATGCCAATTAAAACAGGAACACGTACATATATACCTATGTACATTTTTACCCAACTAACGGTGAATGGTGTACTTTTAAATTATCCTATATTTTAATTAATTAGCGTTGATTTTGTGTTATAGTTTTTCGTTTCGTAATGTTTCATTATAAGAATGGCGTAAGTAAACTCACCACAACTCCAACAATAGCAATTGCGGCACCAAGTGTTCCAGCAGCGATATACACGTTATGAAGTCGATCGTGGTAAAGGCCGAGTGGCATACGTACTTCACGCACAGAACCTCCACCCATGTTCTCACTTCTTTCTCTACTGCGAGATCCAAGATCCATTCCACCCTCGGTCTCCACTACAGGTTCCAAAATGAAATCCTCTGGAAAAACATATATGTTGAAAAGGTCATTCTAAAAGGGTTTTTTATGGGATAGTAAACGAGCAGACGGGTCACCTGGTGGTAAGTGACTACCGCCGCCCATGTACACCCGCAACTCAAAAGTCACAAGTGCATTGCCAGCCTTTTAGGTAGGATTACGCTCTTTTCTTGAAGGTTTGAAGGTCGTATCGGTCCGGAAATGCGGCAGGTTTTTTTCAATTGGTGTAACTTGATACTTAATGTGATGAGAAAAAGTTGAAGTCACAAATCTGACCATGATCTACTATACCGAGTCTGTATATATATTTACAGAATCTAAGTACATATAAGTATATATATAATATAATAAAGATAAACAAACAGTCATATAACAAAAACAACTTAATGTTGTTTATCTCACGGAGATACATATTTACATAGGTATATAATATTTTCACAAATGTCTGTTTGGTAACATAATTTACTAATCTTTATTTTTAAATAACTTTTTTTAAATAGAGGTTTTGAATGTTGTAACTACTCCATATAAGGCCGGTTTTAAGAAAGGGTAAAAAATCTTGATGCCGTAGCTACCACGAACATAGTATATACAATATCTTACTGTATAATGAGCGTGCAAGTTTTTAATATTACGTCACCGCGTCGTGAATATATAAGACTTGATGACTAATTAAAAATAAAGTTAATGTACTCACCTTCACACAGTTTGCCTGTGAAACCAGGTCGGCATGAACAGGAGAAGGACTCTATTACAGTCCAGCACGTCCCGCCGTGGGCGCATGGATTGTTATCGCAAGGCTAAAATAATAAACACACTAAAGTGATAATTTATTGATAAAATCAATAGTAAAACATTTAAGCATTTTTGTAACTACCGAGTTAATTGTCAATAAAGGATACTGCTTCAAAGTGCCGAGAGCAAGAAGTAATAAGAACAGTAGTGTATTAATTGTGTGTTGTAAACCCTAAAACGTGTTTCTGTAGCGACTCTATCCGACATAGACACATAGGTAGCAGGTACATATTTCGCTCTCTTCAAAACCAAAATCAAAATCAAAGTCGTAGGTTAAACGGTAATTAGGTTCATGGTATGTAAGTGGCCAAAGAATGAAATTTGTTTAAATATGTACTGTCTGCCTTTCAGTGGCTCTCTAACTAAAATCACTAATTATCATTGAACATTAATTATGGTCGAACGTTGGCTAACAGGTGATCTCTTGTGGACGGAGAAATTATCAATCCTCATTCTGCAGTATATATTTATGGATAAGTGTAATAGCGCTCTTCAACTGACGAACAATTTTCGTTATATTAATTTTAGATGATATGATATGCATTTTAGTAAGTTGATACTCATTTACATAAGTTACCTGTAATGATGGAAGTCAAGCAACCATTATTACAACATAATTAGGTATTTAAATTGATACTGCGTATAGGATCTACTCTAGAAACTCATCTTTACTGTATTACTTTGTAATGCAGTACTGTGTGTATACGATTTTTATAAAATACTTTGTAATTACCGATTGAGCTGGCAAATGACATTCCTCGCCGACGTATCCCTGTGGACACTCGCACGCGTGCGTGTTTCCGTGATCTCTGCAGAATTTGTGCGCTGGACAGGGATTCGGAGAACACAAATCCACCTAAAAATTTAGTTAGTTATGTAAGAAATAATAAAAACTGTTAATAATTAGCTAGAGCTTACCTTTAGAGGAATTAAGATGTATTTAACAAAAAGGAGTTGTAACCAGAGTCACTCTCACAATTCACTGTAATTAAAATATTTGATCAGAAGAGTTACGTGATGCATCAGTTTCTATTTTAGGCTTCTTAGAGTTCTTAGCTATCCTTTGTATGAAGAAGTTTAGATATTTAACGCTTTACGAATACATATGAACATACACACACTCACGCCTGTACGTCCGAAGGAGAAACATTTTATGGATACATAAACTTATGTAATAACGATAGAAATTTAATAATAACCTTACTGTGTTTGCCATTATGTAATAATTTTAAAATTCATATGATCTTACAACTGACGGTTTCTTGGCCGATAGCAGTCATTAGTATTACGTACAAACATCTAATTTGTATGATATGTGATATGTGACCTTGAGCTGGCAAGTGTTGCCGGTGTAGCCGCGGTCGCACGAACACACGAAGCCTCCCACGCGATCTGTGCAGGTACCGCCGTGAGCACATGGTGAAGATTCACACTCGTTGTACTCCATGTGACAACGAGTACCTGTATAACCTGGATATCAAACATAGGATGATGAATATACAACAACAGCTACACTGTCCAAGAGTAAAATAATATAACGTGTATACTACATATTTGATGCAAAATATTTGTAGAGTACATTTGAGACTTGTACTTGACTTGTATGAAAATTGCTTAAAAGTACTTACAGAACAACATAAATTAAAAAAAAATCAACAAATTGGATATCTAAAAATTCTTATTTGTATTTGACATTTTAAATTAAGAACGTAAAGTACCGTACCTTACAAATTATATTATGTTAAACGGCAATATGACGGTTTGATAGTAATCTTATTTCAACGCATAGATAATTTATTAAATGGATTCTAAATTCTGATAATAAATAAAGAATAAATTCTGATTGAACCTTTAGGTATCTGTATATCGGTCCTCAAAATACACATTATCAGGCATCGTTAGCTACAAGAATGTTTGTATTGTTTTTTAGTATAAAAATAATAGGGAGGCATAGCGTCTAAACGCTTACTTTTTGCCAACCGTAATTGAGTCCCACTTAGGTATAGGGTCAAGCCTATTGCCGTCATCCGGTCATTAAGACTGTTTATATACCGTCTGATAGATAACTGTCCGATCCCTTAGTCGCCTTTTTCGACACCCACGGTATGAGATTGGGTATCCCTATTCTGTTCCACCGTGAAGGACACGGCTTTTTATTAACATCGAGTGGTTATGTGGTTATACCTAGACATATTGGTTATGTTTGGTTATGTACTTTTTAAAACAATATTTCACATTATACAAAGAAAAAACAGTAAACTTTAATAACAGGACCGGACAGTAGCAAAGAAAAGTAAGCTATAGCGAGATGAGACGTTCATGTAATAAAACCCGATATATCCAGAGGGTTGTTTACGTGCATACGCCATACGCTATAATATTATTCGCTGTGAAGAAAAACATCTTTAATTTATTCGAAACAATTTATTTCCGGGATGTAAACAATATTTATGTATTCCGACATATATAGATACACATATGTAGTCTCCTTATTGAAGAGGATCAATTGATTTCATTTGAATAGATTACAAAACCACCTGATTTATTCTGTATTTTGTCTTCATGTTTTTCGTTCATGGAAATAATGAGGAACATGAATTCTAAAATAGGTAATGTTGATTTGAATCAATTACAATAGCAAATGTAATGTAAATTTATAAGCAAATTTTGATCATTAGTTAAATAAAACAGTGATTAATAATAATAATTCATATCCTTGTTTTGACATTTAAGGATGAGGCAGTTATTTACTATGGCACCTAGTACAAAAACAAATACACTGCGTAAAATGAAGTCAAAAGGTTAATATTAATCATTGATGCAATAGCCATAATTAACTTTTAAGAGTACAAGCGACTACAATGCGTCTATTTGTAATCGATTGTCCAAAGCTGTATATTTATAACCGACTTCGAAAAAGGAGAAGGCTTTCAATTCAACAGATTTTTTTTATATGTTAACAAACATAAAAAAAAGAATTCTTAAGAACTTTCGATTTTTATGTTTTTTTTATTTATTTGAAAGCTGGTGCTTCCCGTGTGGTCTTATTCGAATCCACGCTCCCGTTCTGACAATGTCATCCATGAGAAAACCATATAAGTCTTAAATTTTATGATGGACGCATTGAAATCGGTTGTCTACTTTTTGAAAGTGAATTATTCAGCTCTTAATTTTTAACCTAAAAAATATTTTGACCAACCTTGCGTAGAATCAGTTCAGTTAAAAAAAAAAAAAATAGCTTTATAAATGGCGAAGTCGATACAAAAGTTACATCAAAGCAAAGACCAATTATATGCAATACTCCTATGCTACTAACTAAAATCAATTTATTATATATTTACTTTTGATATTTAAAGTATCAAAGATGCTAATAATCAACTTATCCATAATCAACTTAGTTCATTCCTTACTAAAAATAACCTTCTTAATCCCCATCAATCTGGTTTCCGTTCCTGTCACAGTACTGTTACAGCCCTGGTAAATGTTACGGATGACATAAGAATTGGAATGGAAAATGAAATCTTTCTTTACTTGCTCTCCTTGACTTTTCCAATGCTTTCAACACGGTAGATTTCGATATTCTGATCGGTATCGTCAGCTCCCTTAACATATCTCCAACGGTAATTGATTGGCTTCGTAGTTACCTGTGTGGTCGCCGACAGCGTATACGCATTGAAAATACTCATTCAACTTGGTGCAACATATCTGCTGGCGTTCCCCAGGGTGGCGTTCTATCTCCTCTTCTTTTCGCAATTTTTATAAATTCAATCTCACATCAACTTCTCTCTCATTACCACCTTTATGCAGATGACCTACAAATATACTCCCAAGCACCCCTAGAAAGATTATCGGAGGCTTTTGACAATATTAACAAGGACCTGACTAGAATCAGCGATTGGAGTTTGTCACATGGGCTATCGGTGAATCCAGCTAAGACCCAGATGATTATTGTCGGCAGTCCCAGGAAGATTTCAAAGATCAACTGGTCACAGCTTCCACCTATTATTTTCGAAGGCACATTGATTGCAATTAGTAAAAAAGTTAGAAATCTGGGAATGTATATCGACTCAGAATTATCTTGGAGCTCACAATTGCAGGAAGTAAGCCGCAAATTGTTTGCATCTGCGGGATCATTGAGACGGTTACGAAACTTTCTTCCTACTGCCACCAAAATCGCCCTTGCAAAGTCGTTACTACTCCCTATCCTTGATTACGCCGACGTCAGCTATCCAGATCTCACCGAGGCCCAACTAGACAAACTCGAGCGTCTTCAAAATGTTTGCATAAGATTCATATTTGGTTTGCGCAAGTATGATCACGTTTCAGAATTTCGCAAAAAACTCGAGTGGCTACCAATACGTCTTCGCCGGAATGCTCACGTCCTTTCTTTATTATATAATATATTGTTTAACCCTTCAGCACCTTCCTATCTTAAGGGACGCTTTGAGTTCCTTCATGATTCACATACTAGATTCTTAAGATCGTCAGAAAACCTAGACTTAAAAATGCCCTTGCATTCCACAACATTTGTTGATAAATCTTTTACCGTCGTTGCAACACGACTGTGGAATGCACTGCCTCTTGACATAAGAAAAGCCCAAACCATAATAACCTTTAGGACAATGGTTAAGAGCCACTTTTTAAATTCAGAATAATGTGAATAATGTAGTAAACTAGCTGTCACACGTTTTTCATTTTATTTTAGTGTATACTTGGTAAATTCTATTTGTATCACATCATGTAATTAATATTATATTATTATTATTCATATATATATATGTGCGTATGTATTATTGTATATACTATATGTGTATTTGCATTCATTCAAATATGTATATTTATTTAGTTATATAAAATCTACAATATTGTACACCTCAGCTACCCACTCTCTCTTGACACTAAATCCATCCTAAGGTTGTCTGGTAGAGATCGCTTTTAGCGATAAGACCGCCCATTGTACGTTAATGTTTGTAACTAAGATCTATTGTAATTCCTAAAGTGTACAATAAAGAATATTCTAATCTAATCTAATCTAATCTAATTTACTCGTACATATGTACACATTATTTAAGGCTCTATTATAGTTGTTGTTACCAGGGAAATACAGACAGGAGGAAGGACGATGACACACAGATGATGAAAGAATTTAGAAACAAATATTTTAGTTTAAGATGGGAATTATCTTTAATGCTATATTTTAAGTTACTTATGATGTCATAATTTTAAGTTACTTAGTCTATAGCTAACAATAAGTAATTTTTTGATGCCAATTCTTGTCATAGGCATAATAGAAGTGCAAGTGTGATAATAAGATAATTCTAAAAAATAGGCTCATAAAACTTATGTTATTAATAATCTATGGAAGTTTTCAGTAACAATTGAGTAATATTTTAACGTGGGAGAGCAATGCTTCGGCATGTATGGGCCGGCTCAACCGGTATATTACCACGGCCTCACAGAAAACCGGCTGTTAAACAATGCTTCTGTGACCGAGTGAATGATGATACCGGAGGACCAACCCCCTTTCCATTCCCCTCTTTTAAATGCTCCCTTTTTCTTTCCCTCTTTTCCCTCCTCCCTTCTCCCAAACCTAAAATGCGGACTTGTGACTCTTTGAGTTGCAAGTGTTCCTGATGGAGGAAGACACTTAAAAGTCCAAGAAGACACAGGTTTGCGCGTTCACCGCTAAAAAGTTGCCATTGGTCGTATCACCTCAATTTGAGAGCACTTCCCTAACTGAATCAGCCAGTATCGGAATCCTTGGCGTCGATATATCAAGCGAAGTCCATTTTCGCGGTCACTTAGATAGTAAGGCCATATTAGCCTCGAAGAAGCTTGGTGTGCTAAACAGATCGAGACAGTATTTTACTCCGGCCCACCGCCTGCAACTTTATAAGGCGCAGGTTCGGCCGCGCATGAAATACTGTTCTCATCTCTATGCAGGTGCACCCCAGTACCAACTTCTCCCTCTTGACCGCATTCAACGGAGAGCGACTCGCATCATCGACTGCCAAGATATTTCTGATCGACTTGACACCTTGGCGTTACGTAGAGATGTAGCTTCACTCAGCATCCTCTATCGCTTGTATCATGGGGAGTGTTCAGAGGAATTGTTCGGACTTATAGCGGCTGCTGGTTTCCGCCATCGTCCTACGCGACAAAATATCCATCCCCATCACCTGGACGATTGGCACTCCACCACTGTGCGCTTCTCTAGAAGATTTTTGCCTCGCACAACCAGCTTATGGAACATATTGTCGCCTGCCGTATTTCCGAACCGATACGACCTTCAAACCTTCAAGAAGAGAGCGTACCTCTACCTAAAAGGCCGGCAACGTACTTGTGACTCTTGAGTTGCGGGTGTTCATGGGCGGCGGTAGTCACTTACTATCAGGTGACCCGTCTGCTCGTTTGCCCCTATCGCATAAAAAAAAAAAAGTCACAAGTGTTTCTCTACATGTATGTATATTCATAAAATCTTCTTTTTTTTCTTCCACGCAAAAAGATACACCGAGTGGAATGCTTGAAACTCAAATAAAAAAACATCATCGGTAAACATTCCCATATTCTATTGCATCGGCCGCGTTGGTGTTTCAGATTACATTATTCTTATCTTGATAACATATTTAATTTCATGCCCTTTTGTTAGTATGTAAAACTTAATTATTCGTTATATAAAAATAAATACTTCATCTATATTCAAATAAATAGCTTGCTGAAATAAAACTGTTTTGTGAGGGTACGCCTCGAGGTTTTGAAATTAACAGCGGACGAAACCGCAGCACGGCTAACGCAGTGGGCAGCTTTCCAACTTCGACTCAGATAAATCACCAACAAAACTTCGCTCTATACAAGTTTTAGCCATTGTTAAATTGACAAAGCTTAAACATTCATTTGACCTGTACACTTAGTAAGGTTATGCTATAATTTAGTGATCATAGAGTAATGACGCCAACAATGAAAATTAAGAAGCAACAACCACACCTATAGGGAAAGGTAGTAACCTCACAAACTATATCTTAAGGAAATAGACCAAATATAAAACTCAAGAACGATATGATTGGACGAATGAAATTTCCTGATAGCATCCGTGATATTCATTCCACCCGATAGAAAAAACATCGTTGTTACAGAAATCAAAAGAAAACACTTTATTTCAGGAAATAATCTGCTTTTAGATGTTGTTTGGGATTTACTACGGTAATATAGCATCGTCTCTCAGTATTGCAACGATCTAAAATAATTGCAATGTCTCATTGAGACTAAAACTTGTTAGTTTAATATCTCTTTACAATCGGACTATCACTGCTTGCAAATTTTAAGTTTGTTAAGCTAACACTATTCAGATGAAGTATCAGGTAGTTACTTTAGAGGTTCAAGTGCACAATCTATCGCCAGTTTGACGTCGAGATAACCATTTCGCTATCGATACTAGTAGTATCTAACTTGTTAAAAAAGTCTTAAGTAGATTTCAGAAACACATTCACAAGATAACACACACAAGGTCTAAATTTCTAAAAAGTGTGAAATTGATCACAGGTCTCAAGGATTAAATAATTACAATTTCCAAATCGTTTTTATTTATTAATTTATCCATATTTATGAGATACAAAAGGAAGAGGCTATGCTTAAGAATCCTTAATGAAAGTAGTCAAAAATGATTTGACAAGACAAGTAATACAAACATAATATTCAACTCAGCCGGTATACCGGAGACTAGCACCTCTTAGTATGGAATCCGGACTTATTTACGCTATGGCTCATTACTAATTTTAATTTCAAGTTATTGTAAAACACTCACCCGGTTGACAAAAACAGCGATATTCTTCACCAGATTCGTCACTATCTATCTGTTCAATACAGATCCCCTTGATGCAAGGATTGGAAGCACAGGCTCCTCCTGTTACAGCAAGTTTACAGCGCGGACCCGTATACCCATCGGCGCATGCGCAGTGGAATGTCGTAGATCCGTTCGTGGATGCCATGCTCATACAAGATCCCCCATTCATACAAGGAGATGAGTAACAAGGATCTCTTTCACATTTTCTACCTGTAAAACCTAAAAAAAAGTCCCTACAATACATAAATTGAAACGTCTTGATTGAATCCAAATCGTTACTTAACAATATAAATGCGAATGTGACTCTTTGTATGTTTTTGTGGGTGCAAGGTGGGTGAAATCTCAACTAAAAGTCATCTGTAGACACTATATTCATGTTAAATAAATAGGAATATTTTATTAATACATAAAGAAGTTTAGAGCTAAAGTGCCTACAGAACCTTCCGGGTAAATGATGACTTCATGTAACTACTTTGGCTACCTTCCATATCTCATACAAGTTTATCGTTTATATAATAGATACTTCTCAGGCTCTTTGTTAAGGCTGATTTATATTATCCATTCAGCAGAGTTCAAATTAGGGTACCAGCTTATTATACATGATATAAGTAAAAATAGTCCTACCTTCGGTTATTTATAAAACTATTATCGTTTAAAATGTTTTAAAACAGGCTTTATCACATACTAACTACTGAAATATGTCTCTGACTTTCAGGTTTTTATGAGTATTTAGTTATATATTGTGACGTATTTTGGAATGGTGTAAAGTGAATAGAAATAATACCATACATGTTATACAGCGCGTAAAGAAACACCTAAGTGAAGCAATTTTAAACTACTAACAATGAAAGGTAGTATATATAATAATAATAATATTAAGAGTAAGTAAATTCAAGAATGTGTTGCAACGAAATTTTATATACATATGTAGTCGTTTCAAGTTTCCATATATTGATAGTATAGTATTAAATGTTACTTCATAGACGTTCAGGTTAGTAAAGAACTTACTTACGCAATAAAGCATGAGTTAACATTTTATTATTTTCAATATTTTTGTTAGCCAGTAAAGAAACCCAAATTAAACTGATTAACGATGTAATTATTAAAAATAAACATTCGAGAATAAATAAAGCAGTAGATGTGAGACAGTTACATGGTTACGTAACACCGGCAGTCGATGCGGTCACAAGATTTTGCCACTTTCGCGTTTAATTTGCCGAAAGCACATTTATTTTCAGGGTACGAACAAAGTCACTTTTGATTTATTTTAAGCAAATGAGTCAGTGCAATATATCTGCCCTGGGGCACTAGTCTTTTCTTTCACTGATTTATTTTTGAGGTCACAAGCAGATAATATGCTTATCGTAAATAAAAGTTATACGTAACTAAGTTAGGAAGTATTGATATAATCGCTTCTACACGATCTATCAAAGTATTTAAGTCGTTAATCAGAAAAAGTCATGTAATGTCTTTGACGGACAATGTTTTATTGTAGATTTCATAATATATTGCCAATTACTCGTTAGCGTGGTTTTTATGTTTTATTTTCTTCCATTTTGTATATATTTGTATTTACATAATATAAAAAATTAAGGATTTTTAGGATCTCAATTCTAAAAAAAAGTTAGTATTCTACTTCTACATTTATTACGTAGTAAGAAGTACAAATCTAGCATAACGTATATCGATACCAAACAAGTTATTAGGATAAGAAATAATAAATGTTGTTTATCAAGCAAGTATTTTTGTACAGGTCAAAAGGTAGCTGTAAGCGCTTCTCATTAGAAAGCATATCTTTTCTAAAAATGTTACTTCTTTTTATACTATGTATACATTCATCTCTTGAGAAATGAATATTTACAGTTACCAAACAGATCACTACCACTCTATTGAGTCTATCACGCCTTCGATACAAGGGCCAAATGACATAATTAATTAAACAACCCAACTTCCATCATCTGCTGTAATTTAATATTGATTAAGTTCGCACAAAATCTAGCATCAGAGTTAGTTTGCGGATGCTAATGACAGTTGATATAATAAAATGGAGTTGACCTGAATTGAAATTTAAAACGACGTTGATTTTCATTTCTTACACTTTTGCACTGAATCTGATATGCTGTGGCCTCAATAGCTTAAAACTGAGAAGTCTCTGTGATGATTTTTGTTGACAGAACTATTTTTGTGTATATATTTTATTATCAGAATAGTTTAATCTATGTAATTTTATAAAAAAGGGTGTGGGTAGAGTAGGGAGGGTTATTGTATAAGACAAAGTCCTACACATACATACAGTTATACAAGATGGTAATTTAATTATAAATTATATTTTGTGTTTGTCACACTGAACCACTTCACTTTCATTTCTGTCAGCGAATTATGTGATAACAAATACACAAGAATATAGTATGACATCATGCAATCTTGTTTTATGCAAATTAATAATAACTTGTAGTTCGACTAATAGTTCCTTCTAATAGCACGATTAAAATTATAAAACTATTTTGTTATTCTTCAACAATATAAAACTTACTATGACGATATTAAATGTTTTACGTACCATAAGGGCAGAGACATCGGTAGTTGGCGCCGTTCAGAGGTTGCGTGAGATCTACACATATACCGTTATTCAAACACGGCGATGGATTGCAGGTGTCCCTCTCCTCACAGTGCGGTCCCACGTAGCCGGGGCAACATTGGCACTCGTACCCTTCCTACAAATGTATTATGTCAATAACACTCATTTATGCATATAGCTCTGTGCTACAGAAAAACAAATTGCTTACCATTGAAACGTTAGTGTAACACACGCCTTTGCCAGAACAATCCTGGGAATCACCACAGTTATCGGCTTTCACTGTTACTTTTAGCCGGACACATTGAGACTTCCAATTCTCTGAAACAACTGAATAGAACATAATTTTATAAATAAACGTTATATAACTTCAAAATAAATCATTTGCAAGCGCCTAAAGAGACATGCAATAAACCGCACGAGTGAGTTTTCATAGCTACGGTCTACGGCACGCAATGCATTATACAGCGGGAATTCCAAACATATCCATTATGTGATCAAAGAATGAAACCGACGTCTTCTACGAGTATTCCGTTTTTACTTCATAGGTTTTTCTTTTTTCCTGTCCATACATATTATTCGTTACATTACCCATAGTTCTAATGACACGAAATAGTTTTCACGCAATATTTTAACAGTTCACTACCAATGTTTGTCTAAATAGTTTGATATTAATATATACATATGTACATGTGTACATTCAATACCTATGAGCAAATTGATGCCCTCCGTTAGATCTTTTTCATAAAGGGTGAAGATCTTAGCGCCGTGTTCGTCAAGCGGGGTGATGTCCAGTAACATTCCGTCAGATACATCACAATGCTCGTGTCCCTGGCGCGTCACCTGATATACTGCCGGCTGCAACAGCGTGCGGTGTACTCTGGAAAATCAATTTGTGTGAAGATAGACCGTGTTGGGACGGGTCAGTGCCCATAGCTGGCAAGAACGAAATAGGTACACTTTTGTAACTAACCTCTCCCCATCGACGTGTGTCACATTCGGTTTTAGAGTGCTGTTTCCTTCGATCTGGATAAACGTATCCAGTAGCAAAGAGTCGGCGATGCGAACTATAAGAATATCTCCACTCTGAATATCTGCGGAACCCTCCCATGACACTATGACCGGGGGGCACTCCTCTTCGACCGCACCCTGCGTACCACCCCCGCCACTGCCACCTCCCCCTGCGCACTCCTCCGCCATCCATACCGCAAAGCCACACACATACATTAATTAATTAATTAACAACAACTACTAGTAGCCTGTAAATAATAATTCGAATAGTTAATGTTATACCTATTAGTACATCTTCTATATCCCATAAGTATCAAAGCTTATGAATGGAAGGAAAAATATGAAAGTATACAAAAGGGGATTTTTGTGTTCGATTCGCAGGTATTATCTTTATACTCAGTGTTAGTCCTAGAGTTTACTATTGGGACTGCTATTGTAACAGTGGCCTGAGACACCGCTGATTTAAAACAATTATATATAACCGTCTTACTGAAAATTGTAGAAACGCACCTTTACGCAAGATTACCTACTCATGTCAGCGACGTTATAATAATGGACAAAGGTCAATTACTGACATATATGTTTATGTTTGACAATTCATTCAATTTTCATTTTATTTACTGAGGTATATATATATATTATTCCGAAGTTCACGATTAACTGAAACATTTGATAAAGACACTAGTCTCCGATCGTACATAATGAAATTAATAATAATTATGGATTACACGTTCCTCGTAATAAAAGTAATGAATAGAGTTCAACCACTAGAACAAATAAAACTGCTTTTCCTTATTTCTCCTTGAACAACACGATTTATGGTTTATATGTTTGACCTCGCTATACTCGTTGATGTCACGATCAAAGTTGCTCGAACAACAATATTATACTCTGAAATAATAGAGCGGAAAAAAAGACATTGTATAAATTGACTATGAACATTAAGCTTAGTAGGTATAGTACATTCAGGCGTCGGTTCTTATTTATGGCAGAAGCTTGTGCTTTTGAAACTCTACTGAGAAATTATAAGAATACGTTTCATTGCGTTTCTTTTAACTTTATTGTAATACATTCACTAAAACTGAGGTAGCCTTTGCTCTCTATTCCCCTTAAAGAACATTCTCTGCCATTGTGCTTCTATTATTTTTTAATATGCATGTTTATTTGATGAATAACTTCTAACACAGAATTTAATTAAGAAATTCTATGATATAACTTCAAGTTAAAAGAGAACAAACCCCTTCAGCATAGCATATCATTCGTAGTTTTCATATATGAAGCCGTTTCTAATGAAACGCGACCTTTCTAAATATATTAAAAAAAAAAAAAAAGTTGTTTATTAAAGTGTTGTTTATTTCATTATCATTTTACACAAGGTGAGTTGAAGTATAAACGCCTTTTTAGAATAAACAATAAAAAATCGTGCACGATTGAGTCACTAACTGTTGTAAATGTCATTAGGTAATTTCAATAGATCAAGGTACAGACAAACAGATATCTGATTCTAATTTATATATCTTTGAAATCTTATGTTTGTAACTAAAAAAAAAAATGAAACATCACTTTTTTGTTATCTATTACTTCGACCTCTTAGACAAATTTTATATATAAATTGCCTTTATATCGTTTCCACTAACATACATATCTCTTTGTTATTCAATGCAAATTGAAGCACAGGAACTGTCCTTGACACGTACGTATTGAATTATTCCAGACAGAAAAAAAGAAAAAGCGTTAGAACGTGAAAGATTCAAAAGCTAAGTAGTTGGTTTTTTTATGCTAAATTGTTAAATTAGGGTAACATTATAAAGATCAGCCTTCTCCTTTATATTTTTTAATAAAAAATGCATATGACTTTTCTGACAGCAAACAATTGACTGGGCCTATAACATTATCTGTAAAACGCTCTTAAAATGTTACAAACGCTAGTCAAATCTAGGAATTTTTTTGTTATGTAACTAAGACATAGGTTTTTAAGACAAAAAAGGGACTGAATTCTTTACTGACAAAAATGTTCTAGCGTATTGATATACATTGCTAGTATAGCGATTTTGAAATTGTGTGTTATCAAAGGATCGGATTCCAACTCCAATCCTTTGGTAACAATTTCTAAAATGAAATGGTTTTCCCGAAAGATTGCAGTTCAGTTTTCTTGAGGGGATAAACAGATTTCTAGAGGGTGGACGACATATGTATAAGTGACATCGCTGATATTGGAAATGCCCTGAAACCAGTTATTTTTATTATACAATAAAATACAAAAAAGGCTATTTCTGTTCATACAGTTAAATTTAAATAAATATAATAAGGCATACCAATAAACTATGTTGTTGTGTGTAAAACACACACACAAATAGCGTAGTGGTTTATATGCCTCGCCACTACGCTGCCGCATTGAGGGTTGTGGGTTCGATCCTCACACTTGACAACACTTTGTGTAATTCACAAATGGTTGTTCTAAGTCTGGGCATTCTTTGTGTCTGTTATTTAAATGTTTGTAAAGTTTACAGGAATGAATCCTAGTGCATGATTTCTTTTTAAATAAAAACTTTTCAAACAAATATTAACATAGGTTTGTGATTTTAACAAGAATGCTTATAATACGAATTCTATTTAATACTAGTCTAGAGAGAATGACTTCAGAATGCCTTTAATGTTTTCCTTACAGGAGAAAATACAATAATTCTTAGGTAGTCAGTAATATTCTTATTAATTTAGTAAAAAGTGGATGGCCTCACCTTCTTCGTTAGTCAACCTCGTACCATATACATTTTTATACGGTGCAAAAATACTTACGTTGGCAATAATTACAGAATGTTTTAAAATTACGTGTTAGTATATTTAAAGACTTGTTTCTGGGACACCATTAAATTCCAACACTTTTTGTTACATTAGGAGGTCAGGTCAAAGATTACCGATCTATAAAATAAACGTTCATTACTTTTAAAAAGTAAACTCCCAACGAAACCCCTTGATGAAAAAAATAAGCTAAGAGCTTCTCTAACGACTATATAGATACAATGATAAACCACGTATAAGGAGGTAAAATCTCTTCTAAAGCGTATTTAAGTGAAAGCCCGTGTTCGTGTGTGGTGTATTGGATACATACGTATTTCATTGACTTGACAGAAGATATTGAAATAGATGTATTAGAAATTTGAAGGTATAACCCTTTTATAACACTTCCACAAGAATGGAAAAATGGGAATGCGAAGAATAAAATCATACAAAAACGTCTAATTAATGAAAAAAATGCAAGGGACTCATGAACTCACAGGATCATTTAAGTGAAAAATAGCACTGACGTGTATCGATTCGTCTAGTAGGGTAATTTACTGTACTAATAAATAACATAAATAATAGGATTTCTAATTCTTGTTGTATGAGGTTGTTTGTGCTTTGGGAGAGGAAATATTATACAGCAGTGAAAAACGAAGCCCGTTAATGTTAGCGGACTAATAAAGTCCACAAAGCACATTCTACGAGTACTACAAGCCAGTATAATCAAGCAAAGCTTTGACACACCTCGTTTATAATAAATACAATAGAAACAAATGAGGTACTATTGTTTGAAACGTGTTACATTACTCGGTTTTCTGCTTTACAATAGCTGCAACAGCAACTTTATGTGGTATTGTTGTGAAAGATATAAAAAAAATGGAAACAAAAATGGAAACAGTCGTTCGGAATAAAAGCTCTTTAGACTAACTTTGCAATATAGATGGGGGACACAGTCTTCGTGCTCATGACTGTTCAGAAGTGTATTAAATTCTTTGATGTGTGTCTTGTAAAATGTTTTTTTTTTTTCTCAAATTCCTAAGTACAAAGTTTTTCTTAATACATTTCATAGCATGCGTTTTATGAAGATAAACTTGGAAGAACATCCACTGAAGATGAACACCGAGGAGGACGTCCATCCACATACACCGAAGACATTGTGAAAAAAAGTCGAAGATGTCGTGTTGGCAAATCGAAAAGTGACCATCAGGCATGTAGCTGAGGTTACAGGCATCTCGTATGGAAGTATCCACGAATCAAATATGATGAAGATCTCTGCGAGCTACGTGCCGAGAATGTTGTTCTATGAGCAGCAGAAGAAACGAGTCTAATTTCGAGGGTCACGCTAGATAAATACCAGGCAGAACAGCAAAAACTCACAAATCTATTCACCATTTTGATCCAGAGATAAAACAATAATCAATGACCTGGAAGAGATCCTCGTTACCGACATCGAAGAAATTCAAAGTGTAGAGTTAGGCAGAGACGGTTGTGACATCAGTTTTTTTGGATAATATAGGAATATGTAAGGTACAATATTTGAAAAAGGGGACCGCTATATCAGGTTCCTAGAATGCAGAACAAGTAAGAAGACTACGGGAGGCTATTAGGGCAAAGAGGCGCGTCAAATTGCTATTCAGAGCCGGAGTACTGTTCACGACATTGACATCACGACAACGCATTCTCTCCGTTCCGCAGTAGTCATGTACATACATACTAAATAATATAGATATACATATATTCTCTATACGTTAAACAAAAACAAATGAATGGAGAGAAAAATATGTCATATATCATAATCATCACAATATATTTAAGCTTACACCAAAGAAAAACACAGCGTAATTTTATCCCTATTCAAAATACTAAAATAAAATGTATCATGATAAATTATAAAATAAACTTACGGTGACAGGTAGGTTCAGTTCATGAGTTTCGTTACCGCGCCACAAGCGGGATTCGCTCGGTAGCACGGGCAGCTCGCAATCAATAGCAGCTAGTCGTTCATGTAGTCGAGTCGGCGAGTGCGCCGCCGCTCCGAGGGCACTAGATCTGGACTTTAACTTTTGCCGTCTTGCACTTTTCACTAAACCCATTGTACTTGTATACACTTTAGTGGTTGAATGACTCGCTGTGACAGGGCTCTCAGTCGTTGTATAAGCTTTTGTTGTTTTTAAGCTTTTCTTTGTAGTTGAAGTTGTAGTCGTATGGGGCGTGGTTGACTCTAATGGTTTTGAGTAAAGCTTTGTAAGTGGGGAAGTTGGTGGAGCTTGGGAACTTGAAACTGCTTTAATCTCGGCTTTAGAAGGCAAAGTCAGCTCAGAGTAACACGCGCCGGCTAACAACAAGATTAGCGCTGTCGTCGTTAACAGTAAGTCCCTCATGGTGCGCACGTTATTGTGTTGTTTCATGTTTATTCGTAAGTGTTCTTGTTTTAGAGTAAGTTCTAATCTATGTTTGGCACAACGACAAGGTTTGTTGTCTGTAAATATTCAGTATACCTGGTAAAACAAAACAGAATAATGACAATCTAATCAAAGGAAAGAGTGCCCAAATAAGAAAGAAAGTGTTGACTGACTTTTACTTATCATCACTCTTTCTTACGCGTATTGTAATTTTGACAAGATAAAAGACATCTTCTACATATGTATACGACACTCATATTATCCATCCTATATATTTTCTTTGTATGATACAAGAATAACACGATATAATGAAGGTAATTATTCATTTTATCTTTTGTACTATTATTCATTGTGTATTTTTGTAAATTTGAGTATTCTTAAAACAGTACCTTGATAGACTTGGTCACTTGTATTAAGTAAAATGGATGCATTTAAATGTTTCGTATTTTGAAGTTTACTTACGACCCTTGTTATAAAAATATTGAAAATGTCTCTAGGGAATTAAATGGAGACGCATAATAACACGTAGCTCAACACTAACTTCTAAGTAACTACACAATCAATTTATATATTTTAATTGAACACAACACATAAATTAAGAGTCATAAAATCATAAATAAATATATCTATATAAGAATTCTACACCTGCATAGTCCTAAGCTTATACCTACGTTCCCAAGAGCGCGCTAAGATAGCTCTTAGTAAAAACATCTATAATTGGACAAGGACTGTAAAGTACTCGTGTCGAGGGGCGACCCTCTTCAAAAAAGAGTGCTGCACTTGGAATGAACTTAAGGTAGCTTATTTCTATTTGAAATCTGAAAGGTATAACTATCGCAGATTTAAACGTAACTTTGAAAATTGCGTCGAATAGAGATCAAGCGTAACAAATGTTGGCTTAGGTAAATAGTTTTCTTACAGTTTTGTTAATACAACAGGATACTTTGTATGGGATACTCAAATATATAAAATACACATAACATGTTTTTTAAAGAGACAAGAAATTTATCAATTTAAGAAATTTAATCAATGCTTCAAAAATATCAATAGAAAAGGCATACACCCTCTTTAAATACGAGTTTTACTTCTAGTTTATTATAGTTACATAAGTAATGTATCCAATCATTGATTTTTAATAGACAGTATTCTACATTAAATTATATACCTAAACATATACGCTATACATGTACAATCTCCTATATGTGTAAGCTTACTATATGTGTAGAAAAAATGTGCCAGTATTGACGAACCATTTATACTTACGTAAGAATGCAGAAATAATTTTGATTTTATCGGCAGTCCTTGTTCAACATATTCACCAAATATATAAACAGTTTAATCTCACAGTACGTAACCACTCAATTATAACAAAAATTTTAACTTATATTATTATAAGTTGAAAATGAAACATCCATTCAATAAATAGTCCATTGGAAGGAATTTAGAAATTCGCATAAATTTTGTTGAGCAAATGTCAAAACAAAATCAAGACGTGATTAATTTATATGCTTTGAAGTAATGTTTTGACAGGGCGGCAGGTAGCGCAGGGCGGGCGGCGCTCCGTCCGCAGCCTCCGCGACACTGAGGGCATTCGGGGTGCCCCCTGCCGCCGCACCCCACATGCCCCGCACACACCCTTACACGCCTGTATCTTTACTTAATTTTGCTCTATGCCTGTATTGCCAACGATTTCATAGCGTAATACGTTGTTTTACAGTATTCCTTTACTTACATTTTACTCCAGGAACTGTTTTTTAAATACTTGTAATCAGCACATTTGTACGTATTTATTTTTTGCTCGAAATCGTATTTTACACGAACTATATAACTACCGCACTACGACAACTAAACTCTGGCGCTTCTTCTGATAAAGGGTATCGAGACGGTCCCGAGGGCACCAAGGCTCCCGGGCGAAGTGGACTGACTGTAAATATCTAAGTAAAAGCCGTCGTTTTCTACCTACTCTCAATGTTTATTGCATTCCATTTCATTAGATTACTTCAATAATTTACAGTACTATCATATGTGTCATATTATGTTCAGAAATAATTTTAAACCATATATATACGAAATCATATAATTTTATGAAGTAGTATTTTCAAGGGGCTTTGAAAGAGTCAAACATACCTCAATAATATTTTTATTGTTTACTTGTATATCTCAAAGACTTTAGCAATTATGTTCCTGAACATGTAAACAAGTATTACAACAGAATGAACGACCTCCTTACTCTTAAGTTATTTATTCGTTGAATATTGATAAATTGTACGATGTGACGCAACGCTTCGATATATAACTTGCCGCATCAGAAATGTAAATGTCTACATCAAACATCCTAGGGTTGATCCATATCCATGAAGTTAATTAATCATTAAATTGATTGCTATGCAAATCAATACAGGATATTGCGTCCATTCCTGATATACGGCCCTCCAGTGATAGAGTGAAGTACATTTAAGCACAGCTAAGTTTAATAGCAAATATTATTTGTATTTACAATTAACATCTAGTTACAAGGAAGAATCGTTTAAGAAAGTTGTAATTGATACTAATATTATAAAAGAGAATGAGATTGGTCGTTTCGCTTTCACCCCTTATCTACCGATCATGATTTGGTATACTCGTACATGTCCTCTAGGGTACAGAAAAGGGCATACATTCCCGAAGGAAAATCCAATCGATTGCAAAATTGACACAAATTAATATAATATAATTAAATTTCAATTTACACACTTTTCCCTTAACTTATTAGTAATCCGATACTTTGTTAGATAAATAGCCTTTAGTTTTAAATAAAGAGCTACATTCTATGATTAGGAGAATAAATTGCCGTAATCACACCGCGCGCCCGATTCCTGATCCTCCAGGGTTGATTATACAATAAGACATTAATTAGACGTTAAGTAAACAAGCTCACGCTCCTGAGACTAAAATAAACCCCAGGATGAGCAGGTAGGTAGGCAGGAAGATATTTATTTAAATGTAGGGTCATATTAAGATATGTGTTAATCTTTTCCATTTTAGTAAAATTTGCTTTCCTCTAGCAACAATATGCGAGACACGATAGCCAAAAGCTTTGAGTATTATTTTTATCATAGAAAATGTATACTAACATAAAATAACCGGAATGGCTAGTCACAGGGCAGATAAAATATAGCCTGGCTAGTTGAAACACTTCAGAAACAAAATAATATGCATATTCATAATATTTGTAATAAAATATTTGATGGGCCTGTTGTTCTAGTAGTTGGTTAGTGATCCTGATTGCTAGGCTAGAAGACGTTGGGGTGCTGGGCTAGAAAACCTCCTCGTGGTGTACCCTGGGCAACGTTGACGAAGACGCTTCTTTATTCCGGAGTGAGCGTCGTCGCCAACGGCTAATATTCTAGCAAGTGGGACCTTGCTTGTAGGGTCACTCTGTGTTTCTCCCACTATCCTCTGATCCGAGCAGAGGTCATTGCGGGTAGAAACAACATGGCGTGACGAGTAAACTTTCATTGGATCCTCCCAGTGATATGCTTCTTCGTCCCAGCCGTAACCCTGCCCGGCATCGAGCCGGCACGGTGGCTCTTAGGGGCTGTGAGGAAGACAACCTCTTTAAAAAATTACAACACGGGGCAGACGGGCTCACTGTCTTAGACAATTGAGCATGGTCTGACACAGACCACCGTCTGGCCAAACCGCAACCCTGAATTGACAGGAGCGGTGGCTCTTCGGAACCGTGAGGAAGAAAACCTCTATAAAAAATTACCCTAATCTCACGCTCTGACACCCGGCAATGAGATGAATGGCTGAGAGGAACTCAGTCCCAAGGGGGTCTCCGTCGGAAGACGTTAAATCTCAATTTAAAACATGGCAGAGGTAATTACAAGTGTAGCTACCCAGGTGGGTCCCGGACGCTCTTCGTCTGGGGAATCCCACTCAGCGCCAGTCGGCGCTGACAGCCCCCATTCGTATTCTGGGGGGGGCAACCAATGCCTTACGAGCCCTGTAGCCAGCTCTAAATCGGCTACCAACACAAACGCGGAGGTCGCGATAAGAGATGCAGCGGAACACATGTCTGACAGTAAATCGGACTGTAGCAACAGTAGAAGCCAAGTAGCTAAAAGAGGCGGAAAGCGTCCACATCCCAGCAAACCTAAGTGTGGACGGAGCAGAAGTAACTCAGGAATTGGTTCGGACACTTCATCATGTGACGAGATACAACCAGCCGCAAAGATGCCGACGCCACGTCGCGGCAGAGGCCGACCGCCCACGACTGGTGCCTACATTGGAGTGGGGAAGGCTCGCAAAGAGGCTGCAGCTCTCCGAAAAGCCGATAAAGTCGCTCAGGAAGAAGACGAAAAGCGCCTTAAAAACCTGTTCCTAGACCTAGCATCAAAAAGAGCTCAGAGAGCTGAAGCTAGGAACCGGAACCCCGAAAGAGAAAGCGATCGTTCAAATAATGTTGAGAATAATTCTCCACTACCAGTAAAGTTGAATGAAGCGCTAACACGCATAGGGGAGACAATGGAGGCACTGCAGAACAGCTCACCATCTCAGGAAACTACCAAACTTCGGCAGTATGTCACTCAACTGGAGTCCCGACTAGCCGACTCTGAAAAAGTAAATGCAGAGCTTCGAAGAGAGCTGCAAGCGCTACGAGAAGATTTTTATAGTCATCGAAGTGCAAGAAGTGAAACTATATCTGTGCAGCAAAAAGAGCCGACTATGACCAGGCTTATATCGGAGTTAGAGGAGCGCCTCATGAAACGGATTTCCGCTTTAGAGGGCATTAAGCTCCGCCCGTCCTTAGCATCTAGGCCGACTACATATGCAGATGTGACCAGACCTGTTAAACCTGCAGCTCCTGCGAATAAAGTTACTACTACGGCTTCAGAAATATCAACAGGCACAGCGAATAGGGCTACTAAAAACAGCAGGAAAAGCCAGCCTAAAAAGAAAGTGGAACGTCTTGCATCTACCGCTCCTACAACACAGCCCTCGAAAGAGGCAGTCTGGGAGGTTGCTGGAGCTCGGAAAAAACACAAAACGGCAACCAAGAAAGCAGCCAAGGCTGTTGCAGCGAAAACACCACAACTCCGTGCACCGCGCTCCACAGCCGTCGTGCTAACGCTGACAGCGGAAGCTACGGAGAAGGGAATAACGTATGCCGAGGTCCAAAGTCAAAAGTCAAAAGGCGAAAGCCAACGTGGACCTCAAGGCTCTCGAGATTCCCGGAGTCCGATGCAAGTTAACTCGGACAGGAGCTCGTCTTCTCGAGATTCCTGGGGCCACCAGTGGTGTCAAAGCGGACACACTTGCAGCCAAACTAAGAGAGGTACTGGATGAGGCTGACGTCCGGGTATCGAGGCCTACCAAGTGCGCAGATATGCGTATCCTGGGATTGGATGACGCAGTCACAACGGCTGAAATTAAGGCTGCTGTAGCGGAGGCTGGGGGATGCTCTCTTAATGAAGTTAAAGTCGGAATTATTCGCTTCAGCCGCAATGGTTTGGGGACTGTGATTATCAGCTGCCTCGTTGCATCTGCCCAAAAGATTGCAGATTGTCGGACTCTTCTACTAGGTGGCTTTTCAAAAGCACAGGTGCGTCTACTGAAGCCTCGAATAACGAGGTGTTATCGATGCCTGTCTATAGGACACGTCGGAGTCCAATGCACGGCGGAGATAACAGCATGCGATCGGTGCTTTCAATGTGGTCAGCCTGGTCACAAGGCCGTTTCCTGTAATGCTCTACCGAACTGTTTCAAATGTGCAGCTGAAGGTAAGCCGACCGGACACCGCCCAGGAACCAAAGCGTGCACCGCAGCGAAGCCTAATTCAAAAGGCAGAGAGGTCAATGAGGCTTCTAGTTCGCAGAGGAGTGTAGTGATGGACGTCCAATAATGGATCCATATCTGCGCATACTCCAGGGAAATATAAACCACTGCGCAACGGCTCAGGACCTTCTACTCCAGAGCATGGCACAGTGGTCTGTAAATGTCGCCGCCATTGCCGAGCCGTATTTTGTTCCCCCCGGAGACGTCTGGATAGGGGACCTCGACGGTTTGGCAGCCATCGTATGCGGTAGTGCTGCAGGTACTCCTTCGATCATAGCAAGGGCAAGGGGATGGGTTGCGGCGACGATTAACGACATTGCGGTCGTGGCAGTATACTTTTCGCCAAATCGTGTCCTGGCTGAGTTCGAAGACTGGCTTACTCAGCTGGCTGTCGTCGTCGAAGGATGCCGCCCTCGACCCACATTGGTCCTGGGGGATTTTAATGCCAAATCAGTGGCCTGGGGTTCCCCAGCCACTAATGTCAGAGGCGCGGCACTGGAGGAATGGGCCGTATCATCTGGTCTAGTCCTCCTAAACAGGGGCTCCGTCCCCACGTGCGTGCGTCAGCAGGGTTTTTTTTTTTTTATTTTTTTTATACTATAGGGGGACAGACGAACAGACGGGTCACCTGATGGTAAGTGACACCGCCGTCCATGGAGACTTGCAACTCAAGAGTCGCAAGTGCGCTGCCCGCCTTTGAGGGTGATGAGGGATAGGGGATGCAGGGAGCGGAAAGAAGAGAGGAGGGATGAGGAGATGGAAAAAGGAGAAAGGAGATGAGGGGAGAGAAAAGGGGGGCGGGGGAATTGGGCCTCCGGAAACCTCACTCAATTCGGGGAAATGCAACGCAAGCGTTACTTCACAACCGGTTTTCTGTGAGGTCGTGGTATCGCACCGGTCGAGCCGGCCCATTCGTGCCTAAGCATGGCTCTACCACTGAAAGTAGTGGTAGTTCGATTGTGGACATTTCGTTTTCAAGCCCTGCCCTAGCACGCCGTGTTACTGACTGGCGCGTCTTAGAGGAGGTGGAGACATTATCCGATCACCGATATATTCGATTCGAAGTCTCCACCCTGACCTCTGATGCGTCAACTGGGACGGTTCCACATAGTCGGCGTTGGGCGCTTAAGCGTTTAGATCGAGAGCTTCTCCTGGAAGCCTCCATCGTACAGGCCTGGGTCTCTGCACCGGACAGGCCTGTTGATGTTGATGTAGAGGCAAATTGGTTCCGGGAGGCTATGTCGCACATATGTGACGCGGCGATGCCTAGGGTTCAGGCCAGGCCTCCCAGACGCCAAGTGTACTGGTGGACACCAGAGATCGCGCGTCTGCGGGAAACTTGCGTGATCGCGCGCCGCCAGTACTCAAGGTTTCGCAGAAGGCGTCGCCACCTACAGGATGCGGCAGGTCAGGAGGCAAATTTGCTTTCAGAATACAGGGTTGCCAAGAGGACCCTTCAGGTAGCGATAAAGCGGGCAAAATCAGAGGCCCGCCGCGAGTTATTGGAGACTCTGGAAAGTAATCCATGGGGCCGCCCATACCTTATGGTAAGGGGTAAACTACGTCCCTGGGCTCCCCCACTGACTCAGAGTCTCCGACCTGAACTGCTTGAAGGAGTTGTTGGCTCCCTGTTTCCAAGGCCAGCGGATCATATACCTCTACCGATGGCTACACCTCATGCGTCCTACGCCGAAGACGACGACACACCCGAAATTACTTGGGTAGAACTGAGGGTGGCGGTGCAACGGCTCCAAGCCAAAAACACCGCTCCAGGACCCGACGGCATTCCAGGCCGTGCGTGGGTTCTGGCCCTCAAGGCTCTCGGGCCTCGACTAAGAGGGCTCTTTAACGCATGCTTAGAGCGAGGCCAGTTTCCAAAACTGTGGAAGACGGGGAAACTGGTTCTTATCCAGAAGATGGGACGTCCGGAAGACTCGCCATCTGCCTACCGGCCCATTGTGTTGCTCGACTAGGTCTGTAAGCTCTTTGAGCGAGTCATTGCAGAACGCCTCGTCGAACATCTTTCAAGAGTGGGGCCGGATCTGGCCGACAACCAGTTCGGTTTTCGCCAAGGGCGTTCCACTGTGGATGCCATCATGCGTGTAAGGGGCTTGGCGGAGGAAGCAGTGTGACGGGGTGAGGTGTTGATGGCGGTGTCGCTTGACATCGCCAACGCCTTCAACGCCTTACCCTGGAATAGCATCAGGGAGGCACTCATTTATCACAGAGTGCCTCATTACCTCCGCCACATTGTCGGGGCCTATCTGTCGGATAGAGCCGTAATCTACCCAACACGGGCAGGATACGGAAGGCAAGAGATGTCGTGCGGTGTCCCACAGGGTTCGGTGCTAGGTCCGCTTCTGTGGAACATCGGCTACGTCTGGGTGCTGCGCGGTGTGCTCTTGGGAGGTGTCACCTTGACCTGCTATGCGGATGACACTCTCGTGACGGCGCGATGCAAGACACACCGTGAGGCAACCATAAAGGCCACGGCCGGGGTTGCTCAAGTCGTCGGGAGGATTCGGCGGCTGGGTCTTGAGGTGGCTTTACATAAATCGGAGGCCCTCTGTTTCCATGGGCCTCGAAAAAGACCACCTTCGGGATCCAGCATAACTGTGGGAGGTGTTTGCATCGGCATCAAGCCCTCGATTAAGTATCTAGGGCTTGTCCTAGATAGTCGATGGGACTTCTCATACCACTTTCGGAGTCTGGCCCCCAAACTCATAGGAACTGCCGCTGCTCTATCGCGGCTGCTCCCTAACTTAAGAGGGCCCGACACCTCCTGTAGGAGACTCTATGTCGGAATCGTGCGGTCAATGGCCCTTTACGGGGCCCCAATATGGGCGGAGAACCTGACGGCCCTTAATGCCGGGATTTTACGGCGCCCGCAGCGGGTGATGGCCGTCAGGATTATAAGAGGATACCGCACGATATCATTCGAGGCGGCGAGTCTCCTAGCCGGATCTGCACCATGGGACCTGGAAGCCAAAGTCCTTGCGTCACTTTACAATTGGCGCAAGGGGGCGCTGGAAAGGGGGTTGCGACCCATGCCTTGTGAAATCGAGGCAAAACGGTCCCAGCTCCGCCAGGTCTTATTAGTAGAGTGGAAAGAACGACTCGAGCGACCGAGCGCAGGGCACGCCACAATTTCGGCGTTAAGGCCCATCATGAAGGATTGGCTAGAGAGGCGACATGGCAGCCTCTCCTACCGGTTGACGCAGATACTCACCGGACATGGCTGCTTCGGTAAGTATCTGTGTCGTATAGGCCGGGAGCCAACGTCTGCGTGCCATCACTGCGGAGGCTGTCGCGAGGACACTGCACAACACACACTTGTAGAGTGCACAGCGTGGGTGCACCAGCGCCAAAACCTCGTGACGGCTCTAGGTGTGGGAAGCCTCTCCCTGGCGACCATGGTTCTGTCCATGGTCCGAAGCGAGAGCGAGTGGGATTCCGCCGCCTCATTCTGCGAGGAAGTCATGTTGGCTAAAGAGGCGGTGGAGAGGATACGGGAGAGGACAAATACTCACCCGTCCCGCAGAAGACGCACCAGGCGCCGGAGAGCACACAACGATCTCCGGGCTCCATGAGCGCTGGCCTGGGGGTAACGGGTAGGGCTGCCCGTGCCCTAGCAGAAGCAGAGACCTGAGACGGTGGCGTGACGTGTTCCACGCACGCCTCTCAAACTTGAGGGGGGGTTATGCCCCACATATTGCCATGGTGTGGCCGCCCTGGAAAAGAGGCGGCCAAGGTCTGCAGGGGTTCCTGGAAGCATCCCTTCTTGGGTATACCCAGGTCCCTTGCAATAGATCCACTTATGACGGAACACCGTGTGGTTTTAGTCGGTTCGAGTCCGACATACCACTTCACCGTCAGCTCCGGTGAGTGAAGACCCGTGGGGGTTTCCACACGTAAAAAAAAAAAAAAAAGGCTAGAGGACGTTGTTTCGATTCTCGCTACAAACAATTTTCAATTTTGAAGCATTAAAGGTCAGTAAAGAAAGATTTGAAGGTCGTATCGGTCTTGAATTACAGCAGGCAGTCGAGCTGATCTGAAATATCTTGACAATGGTCCTCAATGATGTTTTCCAGAAATGTTAACGCTACCAGTATAAAAGGCATCACCCGTGGTATCATCGGCATAGCAATGAGTGCTGGTAATTTACAGCACATCATTGATATGCAGAAGAAACAGTGTAGGTTGGCACACAGTCTTGTGGGACACCAACAATGACAGATTTTGGGCTTGGTCTTAGTCGCCTATGCCCACCGGTGAGTCAGATATACGCGAAGATCACCAACTGTACCACCTCGGCGGTAGTCATATTGTGGTTCTAAGTACCGAAGGAGCTGGCAGTGTATAATTGCTTCCATTATCTTTGAGTACTAGGAACTTTTCGCTGTGGGTCCGAGAGGATAGTTAGATAGATCACCTTTTTAAGGTGCACTAAAGCTGCCTTTAATGAGTTCGGATACGACGGCGACGCCAAGAGGGTAGAAAAGACGAAAAGAACGTTTTAAAACCGGTTCCAAATAATGTAATATTTCTTTCGTTTTATAATACAATAATTTAGAATTTCTTGGATATGAGGATATTAAGAATAAGATCAAGTTTAAATAATGTCATTCAATATTACCAGCATATGCAACCATATATTCTACAACAATATGTAACACGTACTGAGATATATATACAGTCGTGGTCAACTAATTAGGGACACTCTCTAGTTAATCCAAATTGTGAATTTATTTTTTATTTTCCAACGAGTCTAAACAATATTCCACATCTTTTACATGTAAGTATAATTAGTCATTTATGTGCCTAATTATACAAACAATAACAACTTCTTAAACATTAAACCTCTTTACAGTATAGCTGATAGATGATCACAGTGCTATTTGTTCAAAGAATGCTGGCTGGCCATTTAATTAGGGACACTGAGATATTGCGTTCTAGTTTCAAAATCTGAATCTCAATTATTATTTTCTTTCTTCTCCTATTCTTTGTGGTAGTTTTGGCGGCAATCTAGATTTGTAATTTCAAGTTTTGAGAGTTATTTTGAAGAACAATGGGCAAAAATAAAAGTTGCGATGCAACACTACGAAAAATTATCATGAAGTTTGTCGAGCGTGGTTGGTCATACCGAAGGATAGCAGGATATTTAAATTGTTCAAAAACTATGGTATGCAATGCAGTGCAACATTTCAGGCGCAATAACACAACTTTAAATGTGCCCAGAAAAAAAAGATCGAGAAAAACAACTCCGCAAGAAGATAGAATGATAACCAGGTTAGCTAAGAAAGATCCGTTTCTAGGCTCTATTTTAATTAAACATGAAGTGTTTGGGGCAGACGAAAGAGTCAGTGTATCAGCGAGGACAGTTCGACGACGTCTGGTAGAAGCAGGGTTGTTCGGAAGAGTGGCTCGCAAAGTACCGTTGTTAAAGAAAGAGCATAGAAATGCACGTTTGGCGTTTGCACGTAAATATGGACATTGGACCTACGACCAATGGCAACATGTATTATTCTCTGACGAGACCAAGGTTAATTTGATTTCTTCAGATGGAAGGCAATACGTACGGCGTCCTGTAAAAGCGGAAATGAATCCAAGATTCACAAAAAAGCAGGTGAAACATGGCGGAGGAAACATTAAAATGTGGGGATCATTTTCTGGACGTGGAGTGGGACCTGTGAGGAAAGTTCAGGGTAACTTAGACCAACATCAATACAAGGCAATATTAGAAGAAACTATGCTTCCCTATGCTGAGGAACATCTTCCTATTATATGGACTTTTCAGCATGATAACGACCAAAAACATACAGCCCGTTCAGTCAAGTCGTTTCTTAACAGACAGTCGGTATCAGTGCTAGATTGGCCAGCAAATAGCCCCGACCTCAACCCAATCGAGCACCTTTGGCACGAAATTAAGAAAAAAGTTGCCATTTATCGTACCACAACTTTAGATGAACTTAATGAAGCTTTTTGTGAGGCATGGGCAAACATTCCTGTTGAAATATGTCAGAAACTGATAATGTCTATGCCACATCGGTGTCAAGCGGTAATTACTAACAAAGGTTTTGCTACTGGGTACTGATTTTACCCGTAATAAAATGAAGTTGTTAAAGAAATTAAAATACTGCAGATTATTAGTTCTGTTTAACTCTATTTTTCATTTTACTTTACTGTTCTTAATTCAATGTCCAGCTACAGAATTGTACCTTAAATTGAATACATGGTTAACCTTTGATATTAAACACTTTTTTATATTTATTTAATCTTTTATTTACAGCCATTTATAGTATAATAATCGGATCAAATTATGCAAATAATAGTTACTGAGAAATCAACAGGGTTTTATATTTATATGTACATAGCCGGTTATTGCTGTCCACTATCTTGAATGTCCTTAATTAGTTGACCACGACTGTACATATATCACCTAACAAAGGAAACGACGTAATATTACTATATTCTATTACATACATATCACATATTTCTTACGTGTTAGAGCCATGCTTAGGCACAAATGGGCCGGCTCGACCGGTGCGATACCACGGCCTCACAGAAAACCGGTTGTGAAGTAACGGTTGCGTTGCATTTCCCCGAAATGAATGAGGTCTCCGGATGCCCAAAATCCCCCCCCCCCCCCTAATGATAGCGCTGTTAACAAAAAGGATACGACAGGGGGGTACCAGCGCTAGCGTTGCAGAATCCCCCCCTGGACGTCCACCCTCAGTACGGAATATACCTGAGCGTGGACGCCCAGGCTGCTTCTCGTACTCTGGGGGGAGCTCAACTGCGCTCTCAAAATCTGCTCGGGGCAAGGGAAGGCATACCATGGCACCCCCTGTCACGTTTACGATGGATTTTTGTAACATCAGGGGCTTACATTCTAACCTCGGCACTGACCACCATCACCTTGAGACAGCAAAGCCAGCCTTGCTCTTTTTAACCGAGACGCAGATATCATCTCCAGCGGACACATCCTACCTCTGCTACCCTGGGTACGGACTGGAACACTCCTTTCTCCTAAGGCTGGTGTATGCGTGTACGTTAGAGATGATATCACTTCTCGCCGCCTCGGCAATCTTGAAGGTAGGGACCTCTCCATCTTATGGCTACGTGTAGACTGCGACGACCATCCCCGCATCTACGTATGACTCTACAGGTCCCATAGCGGTGATGCCGAAACGGACCGACTCATCGACCACGTCCAAATGACTACAGACTCAGTGCTCCAGCAGGTCCCATCCGCAGAGATCGTGATTCTTGGCGACTTTAACGCCCATCACGCCGAATGGCTTGGTTCGCGCTAAACCGATCATGCGGGAAGATCTATTCACGATTTCGCCTTGGCATATGGCCTGACGCAGCTGGTAGCAACGCCTACGCGAATCCCAGATGCAGAAAGCCACTGCCTTCACTGTTGGATCTTCTGCTGACCTCACATCCTGACAGGTACAAAGTATCCGTTGAGGCCCCTCTTGGCTCTTCGGACCACTGCCTGATTAGGAGCATAGTGCCACTCGTTCACTCGCTGCGGCTGCGAGTTACAGGCAGTCGCCGCGTATGGCACTATAGGTCAGCAGATTGGGATAGATTGCGAATATTCTTTGCATCCTACCCATGGAGGCAGATTTGCTTCTCGCCGGACGCCAATGTCGTTGCCGACTCTGTCGCGGATGTTGTGCTTCGAGGTATGGAACTTTTCATTCCATTCTCCCTGATTCCCACAGGTGGCAAGGCCCAGCCCTGGTTTGGTCGAACCTGCAAAGCGGCGTCCCGCCGAAAGCAGAAATGTTACCAAGCATGGGCTTATGCAGCGACAGCACGGGATGTAAAGACCAGCACATTAAAGAAGCAATTTAACTTTGCCTCCAGGTCCCTCAAAAGAGTAATTGCTGGGGCGAAGTCGGCTCACATCGGCAGAATTGGCGAGAGACTAGTGAGTCTCCCTTCCGGAACTCGTGCATTCTGGTCTCTTGCCAAAGCTGTCCAGGGGAACTTTTGTAAGCCATCCCTTCTACCTCTGCACATAGGAGATAATTCGTTAGCCCACGACGCTCAAGAAAAAGCCGATGTTCTGGGCAAACTCTTTGCGTCCAACTCGACCCTGGACGACGGGGGAAACGCAACGCCGACCATACCGCAGTGCAAGAGCCGCATGCCGGAAGTCCGGTTTACACAAAGAGCAGTGCGCTTCTTTCCCACGACGTTCTTAAGTCGAGTGGGCCCGATAGAATCTCTCGTATCGTGCTGAAGACGTGTGCTCCAGAGTTGGCACCGGTTTTAACGCGCCTTTATCGGCTTTCCTATTCTCTTGGCGTAGTCCCGAACTCATGGAAGACAGCTCTAGTGCACCCAATCCCTAAAAAGGAGATCACTCGGATCCGTCCAACTACAGACCCATAGCCATCACCTCCTTGTTCTCCAAGATAATGGAATCCATTATTAACTGCCAGCTCCTCCGGTACTTAGAAGACCACCAGCTCCTCAATGATCGACAATACGGCTTCCGTCGGGGTCGTTCAGCTGGTGATCTTCTTGTTTACTTGACTCACCGGTGGGCACCGGCGATCGAGACCAAGGGGGAAGCGTTGGCTGTTAGTTTGGACGTGGCGAAGGCCTTCGATCGGGTCTGGCACTAAGCGCTCCTTGCGAAGCTTCCTTCCTATGGGCTTCCCGAGAAACTGTGCAATTGGCTCACCAGTTTCCTTACAGACAGAAATATCAAGGTCGTTGTTGACGGTGCATGCTCCGACTCCAAGTTTGTTAATTCTGGTGTCCCACGCTGTTTCTTCTGCATATCAATGACACGCTGCAGATTAGCGGCATCCATTGCTATGCAGACGATAGCACGAGTGATGCCCTTTACACCGGCCGCGCTAACATTTTTCGGGTAAACGTCATCGAAAGCCGATCCAAACTTGTGTCTCAAATCGAAACTTCTTTATCAATAGTTTCAGATTGGGGTCGACTTAACCTAGTCCAGTTTAACCCCACAAAGACACAGGTTTGCGCGTTCACCGCTAAAAAGATGCCATTGGTCGTATCACCTCAATTTGAGAGCACTTCCCTAACTGCATCAGCCAGTATCGGAATCCTTGGCGTCGATATATCAAGCGAAGTCCAGTTTCGCGGTCACTTAGAGAGTAAAGCCATATTAGCCTCGAAGAAGCTTGGTGTGCTAAACAGATCGAGACAGTATTTTACTTCGGCCCACCGTCTGCAACTTTATAAGGCGCAGGTTCAGCCGCACCTGGAGTACTGTTCTCATCTCTTTGCAGGTGCACCCCAGTACCAGCTTCTCTCTCCTGTCCGCATTCAACGGAGAGCGACTCGCATCATCGACTGCCAAGATATTTATGATCGACTTGACACCTTGGCGTTGCGTAGAGATGTAGCTTCACTCTGCATCCTCTATCGCTTGTATAATAGGAAGTGTTCAGAGGAATTGTTCGGACTTATACCGGCTGCAGGTTTCCGCCATCGTCCTACGCAACAAAATATCCATCCCCATCACCTGGACGATTGGCACTCCACCACTGTGCTCTTCTCTAGAAGCTTTTTGCCTCGCACAACCAGCTTATGGAACAAATTGTCGCCTGCCGTATTTCCGAACCGATACGACCTTCAAACCTTCAAGAAAAGAGCGTACTCCTACCTAAAAGGCCGGCAACGCACTTGTGACTCTTGAGTTGCGGGTGTCCATGGGCGGCGGTAGTCACTTACCATCAGGTGACCCGTCTGCTCGTTTGCTATTGTATAAAAAAAATACATAATTGAGATACCTATCTTTTATTTATTATGCTCAAATACAGTAGCTAATGGTATTTAGCGAAAACCATATAGTAACATGTTAATTTTCTGACCTAATTATCCTTTTCCCTCTTTCCATTCAATGAAGGACTACAGTTATAAATAAAAAATCAGAAGCATTCAACATGAAATTTTACAAATACGTTGTTAAAGGTACAGAAGGAGACAAGTTGAAGTAGACAAACGTATGACCATTCAATAGCCCAATACTACAGATAACAAATCAAGGTGAAAACCTGAGGCCCAGAGTAATTAACTACAATCTTTAATAACCTTAAACGAGTAATTCGTGTACTTATGTATATAACTTTATTTTGCGTATCTCGAAAATGGCTCATTCGATGTTAATTAAAATTTGTAGTCAGATGAGGTATATAGGTGTCTTTCTAGAGAAAACTTTGTTTGTTTGAAAGTACTTCTTAACCATTATTACATTGACCATGGTGGCAGACCCCAAGTTCTCAGGTTATATTACGGTAGTAAGGTACGGTTAAAATTTTACAAGGTTAATAGTTGTAATTAGAAGACTCAGACTTCTCGGCACCAGCCGGCTCGAGTTATAGGTTTGCGATGCGACCCTGACTTGTATGAGGTGAGCTGCTTATACTCCCCAATCTATCCATATACGTAATATCCCTTCTCTTCCCTTTTTATCCTCCTTTTCCTGTCAATATACTCCAAATTTTTTCATCCAATTCCCAAAAGTGCCCAGATGACGGCAATAGGCTTGCCCCCTATTAAGTAAACTATATTTTAATGTAGCTATTAATGACGCCTCTGCCGACCCCTTTAGGGATGCAGGCGTGAGTGTACGTATGGTGTATGTATGGTATTTATATGGTATATATGTATGTGTCTATAGTTGAGCGACTGTACCAACTGTACCAAAATGTGATAGCTCAATAAATCTTGTCCTTCAGTATTTTAAGTTTAGCGAGTTAATAACACACTTAATTACATAGGAGGAGAAAAGGTTACAGCGATAGGCCTTTTTTTTTTTTTTTTTTTTTTTTTTTTTTCGTGTGGAAACCCCCTCGGGCCGTCATCCCACCGGGGTTTTCGGTGGAACGGTGTGTCGGAATCGAACCGACTAAAACCACACGATGTGCCAGTCTGCGCTTAAAATAGAAGGAATCCGGGAACAGCTTTATTAGGACATCCGGACCCCTCCTAGCGCCTGCCCGCACTATGCGAACACCACCTGCTGGAAACCTATCAAAAGGTGGCGTCCAGACACACGCGGACGTCACTCCCTCGCGGCTGGCCACTAAAGCGAGTGGAAGGGAAAACCCGTCCCGACCACCCGCGGCCACACTCAGGGCGGCATGAGGCGCTGGTAGGCGCGCCTCCTCCGCCCGGTTCGCCGGCGGCGACTTGGGTCCGAGTAGAGGTCATCCTCCCGGGCCCGTTCCGCCGCCTCCTTCTGCGAGATGACCTCCTCACAGAAGTTTGCGACCGCGGTAAAATTCCTGTCACTACCGGCCATGGAGCGTATGACGGCTGGTAGTGACAGATCCTCTCCAATTACTGCAGTGAGGGCCCGACGCTGCGCCGCCCAAGATGGGCAATCCGCGAGCGTATGCTGGGCCGAGTCCTCACTGCAGTCGCAGTGGTGGCAGGCGGGACTCAATTCCCTCCTTGCGACCGAGTGCAGATACTTTCCGAAGCAGCCGTGCCCGGAAAGAACCTGCGTCAGTCGGAAAGAAAGGGTCCCGTGCTGCCGCCCTGCCCACTCGACGATGACCGGCTGGAGCGCCTCCACGGTGGATAAGCCAGCACGTGGAGCCTCCAGCCGGGACGACCAATGAGCCATCGTGGCTCGGCGAGCGGCCTCACGCCACTCGCGTACCTCTTCGGGCGGGGGCCGATCGCCGCTATCCGCCCGGAAATCAGTCGTCCGCCGATAAACTTCGGCGAGCACTTCAGCCTCCAAATCCCACGGGGGAGTTCCGGCCAACGCACACGCCGCCTCAGTCGACACGGTGCGGTAACCACGTATGGCTCTAACCGCCATTACCCTCTGAGGGCGCCAGAGGCGTGCCTTATTCTGGGCGGTCAGAGCCTCCGCCCACACCGGTGCACCATATAGTGCCATTGACCTGACTACCCCCGTGTACAGCCGTCTTGTGGCGACGCTGGGCCCACCCAGGTTGGGCAAGAGTCGCCCAAGGGCGGACGCAGCGCCGACCAACTTTGGAGCCAGCTGCAGAAAGTGCTCGTCAAAGCGCCATCTTCCGTCCAGGATCAGGCCCAGATAGCGTATGTGGGCCCGAACCGGTACGAGGATCGAGTTGACCAATATGGAGGCGCCAGGGGGTGGACCCCGACGGGGCCCATGGAATAGAAGGGCCTCCGTCTTATCCAGGGCCACCTGCAAGCCTAGCGCCTCGATCCGCCTGACCACCAGTGAGGCTCCTCTGGTGGCCAAGCGTGCCGCCTCTTGAAAGTTCGCCCCCCGGGCTGTGACCAGAGTGTCATCGGCGTAACATATTACGCCCAGCCCAGGGGGGAAGTCACCTCGAAGGGCCCAGTCGTACCCCATGTTCCACAGGAGTGGTCCAAGGACAGAACCCTGCGGAACACCGCACGACATGGGCCGACGACTTAGATTTCGTACTCGGTCCTCGTACATGACGGTACGCTCCTCTAAATAGTCTGCCACTAGTCGCATCAGGTACTGTGGCACTCCATGATAGCGGAGCGCTTCCCTTATGCAACTGAATGGCAGACTATTGAATGCGTTGGCGATGTCCAATGACACCGCCAACAGTACGCCGCCACAGCTCACCGCCTCTTCGGTCACGGCTCTCAGACGCAATACAGCTCCGATCGTCGAACGACCCGCTCGAAAACCGAATTGGGCGTCCGACAAATCGGGGCCAACCTCATTCAGGTGCCGGACGATGCGGGCAGAGAGTACCCTCTCAAACAGTTTACCCGCCTCGTCCAGCAGCACAATGGGTCTGTAGGCCGCGACCGAGTCGGCAGGCCGTCCCGGCTTCCTTAAAAGCACCAGCTTCCCGCTTTTCCAGCAATCAGGGAAGCGCCCGGACACTAGACTAGCGTCGAACACCTCCCTGAGGTGGTCTGCCATGTGGTCAAGGGCCAGGGCCAACACTCGGGCAGGAATCCCGTCTGGCCCAGGGGCGGTGTTCTTGGAGCGGATCCGTAGAACCGCCGCCCCTATCTCCGCCTCCGTGACGGGTGGAACATCCTCCACTTCCAACTCCCCGTCGTCTCTAGCCAAGGGGACAGCGATAGGCCTAAATCAGACTTTTTAACAAAACGGAATTTTACTTCCTGGTGAGTACGAAAGTAAAAGCACTTACAATGTTCTATTTAGTTTGCTCCACTTATGGACACAGGCTACATGAGGACAGATGAGCCGAGCTCCAAGACCTTCTCGCAAATTGCTAAGGATGTCTATCCCATGATATCTGCAAGGTTAATAACAAGCAAGTTGGCACTTGTGGTTGTGACTTACAGGTGCAGCAGAAGTCAAGCACAGAATAGAAATAACTACCATTTGAACAGTAAGTAAAAAAATCTATACCCTGTGTTTAACGGGGGGCTTCTCTACTGTAACCTTGAGGTTTGGCTGTACTTTAATTAAATATATTTATAAATAAAATCACATACTGTTTCGTTATTTTTTTTTAACTAATATGAGCTACAATGATACTGCGCCTATCATCACAAAAAAACACCATTTGATTTATAAATAATAAATTCGTGGTTCTCAGTTAATATTCTGTAAGTATATTTTAATATAAACAAAGCTTCTATACAGTTTTATAATTTTGATAGAATACCTACCAAAGCATTATGAAATACTAAGAGTTTCGTTTTTTTAGTCTTACGTAAGTTGCTAAGAGCGGGGGGACTATAAGCGGCTACGGGGTGGTTGGCGGTCTGCCAGCCTTCTGACGTGTGTGACTACCCTTATCTCAACTTGGACCTACCTCCGACATGGTTTGCTTTACTCTCAGCTAGTGGTGTGTTTATCAATGTAATTATCTATATGAACACTGTAGACATCGTAAATATTAATCAAAGCCTTTTCAAGATATACGATGTTTAATTAAGAATTACTTACAGAGCGATCGTCGCGCACACTAAATTCATTCAATGTACATATGTATATCTAACTAATTAAATAAATGCTTTTAGAAGCAAAATACAAGTTGTATTCTAAAATATTTAGAATACAACTTGTATTTTGCATCACATCTTTTTTGTTCGAAAGTTCTGATAGTTACATGGGAGCAAAACCAATAATACCGACTCAGAGAGAAGGCGATTTGCTCGGTATACTTACTTAAAAGCGTGTCGAAGTTTAACTACTATGTTTTTCTATAAAAAATATTGCCCTGGACATTAGATTAATGATATAATTTAAAATAATATTTATGCTTAAAAAGTATTTTAGTTCAAAAAGGTTTTTTATACAATACATACGCTACATAAAAAAGTATAATCATGTAAAATTTTATTTAGCGAAGTTCAGGCAATTTGCAAGTGACTGCAGCAAGTAGCCTACGACATGCCTCTGCATTAGCGAGTGGCATTAGAGAACTATTAAAGAAGCGAGGTAACTATAAAGGTTGACTTAAGTTTCTAGGAATTAGTTAGCATCTATGTTGAAAACCTAAATGACCTAGGGAGAATGCAGTAGGGAATATGAATATTATTTAAATTTGGCTGTTTTTTTTTTAACTTATATTACGTACGTTATGTCTAAACACAACACAAGCGCGGAACATTCAAATTTCTGTAAAGAATTGTCACGTAACAAGTCTTGTCGCCCTTTGATTATTTATCTACATGTCTAGGTGACACATTCCGTCATATAGAACAGCCGTATATATTTTCTTTTTCAAATGAAAAACTGAAAAGTTGGCACCTCCTTTTCAACGTTTCTTAAAACTATACCAACTTTGATTCGAAACAAATAGTAAGTAATAATATTTTACCAACTAAGATTATAGTACTAATGCCATCTGTCGAAAATTACGAAATTAATTTGGTATTTGGTAATGATGCTTACTGATTGTTGATTTTCAATGACTCATTGTAAGTCTCCAGTTTATACCAACAGTATACGAGGGTTTGCCAAAAATACAAAGTCACAAAGGAAAACGAGTGATAGTCTAGCCCAGGGGTGCTCAAACTTGAACTGCTGGCGATCTACCTCAATATTTTTAGACTACTTACGATCGACTTGAGAGGCTGCAAATATGTGTGATGCAGGGTTGTCGTACATACACGATACACACTACCTACCTAGGTAGGGTGTACCGTAGCATATATAGATATTAGCTTTCCGCACAATTTACATTATCTTAGTCAAGGTTTGGGTTAGGTTTACTTAAGTTCTTCTCTACAATATCAATGAAAAAACTCCTAGTTATTCAAAATTGCGAGTTTATTCGTTGTTACAAAACAAAAGAGTTACATATGGTGTTAAACTCAACTAAGGAGTGACTGTGGATCTTGAAGCGTGGCACTGCATGTCCTCAGCATACTTTTCATAAGATGGTGCGTAACCACTGAGTGCCAATCGCAAGCATGATGACATATGATCGTCAGTTAGTCGATTGCGATATTTTGACTTAATTATCTTCATTTCAGAAAATGCAGACTCGCACAAGTAAGTTGACCCAAACATTGCCGTCAGTTGAAGGGCGATTTGCCTTAGATTCGGATATTTATCTTCAGATATAAAACACCAGAAATTTGTATCAGATGCTGTAGCTTTGAGATGTATATCTGATATAATCTGCACCAACTCATTTTCAACAGAACATGAGTTCATATTAAACTGACTTGCTACTTCAGTGGTTAATTCCTCAATGTTTTTACATGAAAAAGGATAACTCATAAATGATGCTATATTTGCCAATTTACTGCAATCATAAAAACGCATTTCGAATTGTCCCAAAATATTTGATAATTCAGCCTCATACGTATCATAATTCAACTGAGGAATCCTTGCTTTCAAAGACGGAAAATGTTTCAGATCCTTTCTTTTCAGTTGATCTATCATAAGTTGCAATTTACTTTTGAATGCGTTTACTGCGCTAATCATCTCAATAATAGTTTTTCCTTTACCTTGAAGCTCCAAGTTAATGGTGTTTAAGTGCATTGTGATGTCAGTCAAAAATGCCAAATCAGTCAGCCATTTTTCGTTTTTCAACATCTCAGTGTCATCACCTCTTTCGTCTAGAAAAGCTGTTATTTCGGGCAATAATTCTTGAAACCTTTCTAGGAATTTTCCGCGACTCAACCACCTGACGTCCGTGTGAAGAACTAAATCAGTGTGTTCAGCTGACTCCCTATCTTCCAACTGCAACTTAAAGAGCCGCCGTTGCAAGCTACGTGCACGGATGGAATTCACAATTTTTGTTGCAATGCCCATAATTTCCTCCGTGTTTAAAACTTTTGAACACAAAACTTGTTGATGTATAATGCAATGGAATGAAAAAATGAAGGGAATTCTTCATTAGCTCGACACAATTGTTAAGAAATGCGATAAACAAAAACAAAGTATCTATGGCAACATTATTGTTAGTCTGTGGAAATGTATGGTCTTTGGTAAAAAAATGAAAAATGGACGATATCAAAGAGTAAAGTAATATACGGGTAAAGAGAGCCCTCTTGCAGGTAAAAAATGCAAACCCATTTGACAAGCTGTCATTTTAGGCGCCATCTGAACATTGGCTCGGGAACTAATTGTATACATAACCATAACTATAGCCAATTATACTCAGTGATACTCGTATATCATGTTCATTTAGATGTTTTACAAACCGTAACCTAAACTATTTTGTTCCGTCCTATTTTTGTGTAACTTGTTAGAAGTCTGCTAAAAATAGAACGAAACAAGTAAGTCCTGATTACATTTTGTAAAACATCTATTCAAAATAGAAATATAAAATAAAATATAAGGGTATGAAATAAAAAAAACAATTATTGATCACTTTTTATTCCTATATTTATGTTTTTTATAGTACATTTTCGCAGCATTTTTAGTTTCATCATCTCCATCGTATGTTATTTTGCCAGCTAAAATTTTATTGACGAATCTGCACCAACTACATACTAACAAATTAATTGTAACATTACAAAAATATTGTTTTAATTCATCCTTATGTATTGGACATTGAAATGGAAATTCCACTAATAAGTCTGACAGTGCCACAATACTTTTTTTAATGTTGTCTTTGGAAATTTCTTATTTTAAAAACGATGTTGTTAAATTTTGAATATCATTGAAGCATTTTTCAATTTCTTTATTTGGATAGCACAACCATTTCTTATTCTTATATTCTTTTGCTTTTATATAAGCATTATTAATATTCTCATCGTCTTTCCCTATTAGGTTTTGTCTACATATTTGACAAGATTTGACAACATTTTTTAAACATTTCATCAAAACCCAGCCACACACATAGTTTCTTTGCCCAGCATCAGCTTCATTCCTTTCTACAAATAACTCTTCATTACAATTTATTTGAAATTCTTTGGTAATATCAGAAGAATCTTTATGTTTCTCTGTTATGAAAAAATCTAAAGTGTGAAGACATTTATTTAGGTCCTCTTCACAGTTAGCTCGGCTTGAGTGGGGCGAGTTATAATTATTTAAAAGAAGAGCTTTAAATGCACCCTCAAACCCTAAAGTGTTAGGGGCAATATTTCTCGCTCCATAGCTTCTGATATTACCAAAAAAATTTTCCACTGGGTCCTGATTTAAATTTCTCGTCAAAAATGTATCAAAACCATATTTGACACTTAAAGTTTTCCAAATTGCTTCAATGCCTTCTATTGTTTTAATTAAATTTTGCACAGATGGTACAGTTGTTTCCGTCAACATTACTTTACTGCCAATTTTTTTTACATATTTGAATTTAATAGTTTTAATTTAATTAAAATAATATTTTTATTTATTTAGGACAACTTACAAAAGAAAGTTTACAAACATGTTTTAGAATTGTGTGCCGAGTGTTGTTTTACTTACAAGTTGACACGGCATGGTAAGTGACAGTTCCATCAAATTTTTTTTTGCTGCCCGAAAAATAACAGGAAAACATTTTAATTTGTATACCTTCTGATTCTTGTGCAGTAGCATCATCTCGCAAATGTTGTTTTGCAGGTTGCTATGTCACTTTTGGAGTGGCATCAGATTCGGAAATAATAAAATATAAAAAGAAGTATGCAAGACATTATGTTTTAAAGGCAATGGATATTGCTTATAAAAAAAAGTGTTTTACAGTGGCATTTTGTAATTTAATTTTCAAACTAATACAGTCTGGCATAATTTTATACATTCATCTATAGCTATACAAATAAATAAAATTGGAGTGTCTGTTTGTAATCTTAAAAAAAACACTTTTTACTAAATGCATATGTATGTATACACGGTACATATTCCAAAACAGCATTTTTTACAATTTTTGTCTGTCTGTCTGTCTGTTTGTTCCGGGTAATCTCTGGAACGGCTGGACCGATTTTGACGGGACTTTCACTGATAAGTAGCTAATGATATGGGGCGTAACTTAGGCTACTTTTTTCAAACTAGCTTCGCCCCGCGGCTTTACTCACGGTACGACTATAACCGCGGGAAACACCGCGGGGTTCAGCTAGTTATCTATACAAATAAATAAAATTGAAGTGTCTGTTTGTAATCTTAAAATAACCACTTTTTACTAAATGCATATGTATGTATACTAGGTACATATACCAAAAATGTACTTTGAAAATTTTTTGTCTGTCTGTCTGTCTGTTTGTTCCGGGTAATCTCTGGAACGGCATGACCGATTTTGACGGGACTTTCACTGATAGGTAGCTAATGATACGGGGCGTAACTTAGGCTACTTTGTTTAGACTAGCTTCGCCCCGCGGCGTCACCCGCAGTACGACGTTAACCGCGGGTAACACCGCGGGACTCAGCTAGTTTGATTTTATAATTGGTACAAAAAGAGGTATAAAGTTTGTTTACCTTCTGCCAGTTGTGATGTAGCAATATGTTGTATAGCTGATATCCCGGATACATTTGGACTCGCTGTAGACCCTGCAATTTGTAAATAATTGTTTTTGTAAAGTCTAACTTTGATTTCAATTAAGTGAGCTAAGCTAATTAGACTTTTAATTTTGAATAGAAATTGAGATTGCTTTTATACACTATAAGATAACTAGGTGTATATTTCAAATTAAAAAGAAAATCACATTATTAACATAAAAAAATACATACAGAAGGCAATACATACATCCAGAATATTGAAACAAAATATTATCACTACAATATTTATATACATATATTAAAACTCTGTATCTTTATGCATGAAAACATAACTTTATTTCAAGTTATAATGATGTTGCAATAAAAAAACTAAACAAATCAGTTTTAAATGAAAAATTTGATTTAAACTTTAAATTAGACAACAACTTGCCTTTATATTCCTAAAATAATTGAATCTTATTTAATATATATGACATTGTATTGAATAATTCTTTATTACTACACAAACAACTATATATACTATTAAATAATTAGTCAAAACTAAAACTGGTATTAATGCAAAAGTAACACTGACCCGGTAAGTAAAGGGACGGAATGGCTTCTATATTTAACCATTTATTGCGGTTTTTGTCCTTATCAGTGAAATGAATATCACAAGCCCTCTTGTTTTCATAATATTCATAGTCTGAGATAGACTCCAATTTGCCACCTGCAAGAGTAACCCAACTCCTGAACCGGTCTGGAAATTTTGATGAGTTTGGAAATCTATGCATTGGAACATCTGAAACAAGTCACAATAAAGTTATGGACGTGGAAATATATCTTAAGCATAATATCTTAATTTGATGTCATGCTAGTTGAAACTGACAACTGATCAGATAATTTAATATAATGATAAATAAATTTTATTTATTATTAAAATTCAGTCCTTGTGAATATATTAACACAACTGTCCAAAAAAGGACTGTAAGGGTTTAAGGGTTCATATGTGTATCAACTGTTTGAAACTTTTATATGACTGAGCAGATTTTAATGAATAGGCTATCATTAGAATCCTTACATCATTCGGAGTGACACTGGTTATACTTTTTTTTAAATCAACCTGCGGCTTTTTGCCCTATATAGCAGGTAATAAGATTTTTAGGAAGGGTGGTTGTTTAATTTTTTTAACCACAGTCTTTTTCTAATTAATTGTTTTAAACTGAATAGAAGATTGCAGTTTTTTACATAGGTGTAACAAAGATAATGGGCGGTATGGATGGAATTAGGCTATTGTAGTCCAATGCTGGACATAGGCTTTAATATAAGTGCGCCATAGCACCCGGTCCTCCGCCTTCCGCTTCCAGCATATCCCAGCTACCTTGTAATGAACAAGTATTGTTATATACTAGTTAAAAGCCCCGAAAAGAAACTCAACAATATGATCTTCAACTAAACAAGTTGGCAGTAGAAAGCCGAACCTAATAACTGAAAGTCGAATATTATACGTGCTATGATATAAACTTTACTTACCGCTGGGGTCGCAACCGTATGCACAACGTCTAGGCATTTTACAACAATTATCACTAAAAAATAACTAAAAATAAAAGAGTCTATCACACAGTTCTTCAATAGTCTATATCGCACAACAAAATCCAAGTATTTCGAAGAAAACACAATAGCAAGGCGGAGAAGCTCAGGGCTCAACTCGACGCACTAGCTTGAAGTAATTTCAACGAAATATTACAATATGAAACGGAAACTGCAAATATGCGTGTACGCAAGATACAAAATAGCCGCCATATTAATAAAAATAAGGAACGCCTGACAACTGTCACTTTATCGATTTAGTACCTGGATCTGGAAGTATGGCACTAGCTTTTTATTATAATTTAATCTTAATTTTTAAAAAGTACGTAAATAAATGAACTTATTTTTTTAATATTGTATTATATGTTTTGTATTTTATTAATATTCATATTAAATATCGATGTCACTATAAAACGCCATCTTTTGACATTTCAAATTAACTGGTAACTATTTTAGTACGGGGCCATTTGCTAGATGGCGAGTCATCAATATTACAACTGTCAAAGTCTTAGCACTGTCCCCGCCCTGGACGATATGGTAGAAATGTAAATGTGATATTGTGAAAATAAGAAATAAAAGTATTCATGATAAAAGTGTACTTTGTTATTGAAGAAAAGAAATAAAGATGCTTCCAGCAAATTTAAGATGGTAGCAGAACAGTGGTTGTGTCATTTGTAAATTTGATAAAGTTTAAATACACGATGTCCAACGAAAGCTTTGTACCTGTGCCAAAGTTTGATGGCTCGGTAAATTATGATGAATGGCGGTTGCAGTTTATGTATTTGATGAAGTATAAGAATTGCTCCGATGTTATCGAGCATGCAGACCGGCCAGAAAATGTCAAGGAAGAAGACTGGAAGCAGAAAAGTAATAAGGCTATGTACTTTCTATCATTAGCCGTTAAACCGGATAAAATGGTAAATTGCGACACACCAATACAAGTAATTGAAAAATTAGATAAATTGTACTTGTGTAAATCTGAGTCTAAGCAGTTATTAATTGAAAAACAGTTAAGCGGACTGAAATATGCAGATGGTGAAGATCCTGAACAATTCTTTGAAAAATTTGAAAGAAAAGTTATTGAATTGCATCATGCTGGTGGTGACACCAGTAGAAGAAGAAAATTAAGTTATTTAATGATGTGTTTACCTGATAGTTGTCGTCATATTATTGAAACTATTGATATATTACCCGAAAAAGAGAGAACTGTTGACTATATTCGACAGAAATTGATAGAAAGAAAGCAGCTTGGTACGTTCACAGAATCGGTTCAAACATCTCCAGCAGGAACCAGTAATCATCAGGCATTAAAAGCACAAGTTGGTGTTAGAAACCCAAGGAAACCAGAGAGGGAATTTTTGTGTTATCGATGTAATAAACCAGGACATTTGCAAATAGATTGTCACTCTAATTTCAATGGTAATCAATATGGAAATTATTCTCGAAATTCTGGTGGTAACTTCAGAGGAAACTGGCAAGGAACATACCGTGGTAATGGCAACAGAGGTTATCGTGGATCAAATCATAATAGAGGTAATTTTTATAGAAATAATAGAAGTTTTACTGCTAATACTGAAATATGTAATAATTCTCAAAATCTTGATTCATTTTCTATTTGCATTAATAATTGTAACTCTTGTGAAACAACTAAAAGTGAAAAGAAATGTATTGAATGGCTCTTAGATAGTGGATGTACTGACCATGTAGTAACATCAGATGAATATTTTTATGAGTATGTTAATCTGTCAACACCCGCTAATGTAAAACTAGGTGATAATACAGTAATTATAGCAACAAAAGTTGGTAATATTATGTGTAAATTTTATTCTGAAACTGGTGAGCGCACAATTAGGATTGAAAATGTATTCTATGTGCCTGAATTAAGAAAAAATCTTTTAAGTGTATCTGCCATAACAAAAAGTAATAAGAGTGTTGTTTTTTCAAAAGGTTATTGTGAAATATTCAGTGGCAATGATTTAATGATTTTAATTAAAGAGAAAAACAAGTTGTATCCTTTGAAAGGAGAAATAAGTTTTGTAATTTCAGCGAATTATGTTAGAAATAATATGTTAGAAAAAGAACGTTTGCATAGAATTCTGGGACATGTAAATTTTAAAGATTTAAATATTATGTGCAAAGATAATTATTTAGAAGGTTTGCCAAATTCAGTTGAAAAAGTTTATATGGATTGTGAAATTTGTATTGAGTCAAAATTGTCTAATTTAAAGTATCAAAATAATCGAACCCGAGCTAAATACTGTGGTCAAATAGTTCACACTGATGTAAAATTTTTGGATGTTGAAAGTTATAATGGGGAAAAATATTTTGTAAGTTTCATAGATGATTATTCTCGTGCTGCTCGTGTGTATTGTTTGAAAAATAAGTCAGAAGTATTCGATAAATTTTTGGAATATTATAACTTTATTAACAATTTAACTGATCGACCCATGCAACAATTAAGATGTGATAATGGTACTGAATATTTGAATAATCACTTTTATGAGTTTGCTAAGGTGAAAGGATTTAAGATATTACCATGTACAGCCTACAACCATGAGTTGAATGGAGTAGCGGAGCGATATAATCGTACAATTATGGACAGAGTTAGGTGTTTGAGAAAAGAGTCTAATTTAGAAAAGAAGTATTGGCCTGAACTTGTGTATGCAGCTTGTTATATAGGTAATCGAGTATTGAATAGTTCTACACTTGAGAGGAAGACTCCATATGAGATTTTTATGGGTAAGAAACCAACTGTAAATAATTTGAAGATGTATGGAAGTAATGTTTTTGTAAGAGTACCAGATGTTAAGAGAACTACTCAAGATGATAAAGCAGTGAAAGGAAAGTTAGTTGGATATTTTGAGTTAGGTTATCGTGTGCTGATTGATGGTAAGATTGTTTTAGCCAGAAATGTAAAAGTTGTTGAACCAGGAACAGGTTATGTGATAGTAAGTGAAGAAAATGATGAAAGAATAAATGAAAATAGTAAGAAGGATGAAGAAGTGAGTAATGATGAATCTATGACAGGTGTAAATGATGAAACGACGAAAGAGAGAAAGCCTAGACGTGAGAGGAGAGTTCCAAGTAAGTTTGATGATTATGTATTGTATGCGAATTATGTGAAAGCTTGTACTCCAGAAACATATGAAGAAGCAGTTATGAGTGAGGAATGTGAAGATTGGAGGAAAGCCATGAAAAAGGAATTTGATGCATTGAATGATACAGATACATGGGAGCTAGTTGAAAGACCAGAGGATAAGGAAGTTATTAGTGTAAAGTGGTTGTATACTTTGAAGAGTGGAAACCGTCACAAGGCACGTTTAGTTGCGCGAGGTTTCGAACAACAAGAGGAACTTGAAGGTATTTATGCTCCTGTTGCAAAAATGAGTACATTAAGATCAATGTTAGCTATTAGTTGTAGTCGTAGCTACAATATACAGCAAATGGATGTGGAAACTGCATTCCTTAATAGTGAAGTAAAATCAGAAGTGTATGTTGAACAACCTCTAGGTTGTGTAAAAGATCCTAATAAAGTTTATCGTTTAAAGAAATCATTATATGGCCTAAGAGAATCACCGCGTAATTGGTATAATTGTTTTGATAATTTTATAAAGAGTTTGAACTTTGAGCGTAGCAAACATGATAGTTGTCTATATTTTGATCATAGTAGGAAGGTGTATTGTATAATATTTGTTGATGACATTTTAATATGTGGAAAGGAATTTAAGGTAATAAAAGCAATAAAAGAAAAATTTAAGGAAAATTTTAAAATGACTGACATTGGTGAAGTAAAATCTTATTTGGGAATCGAAATTAATTACAATAAAAAAAGAAAAGAAAATGACCTTAAGTCAAGCTCAGTATATAGAAACTATTGAAAAAAAAAAGTTTAATGTTAGTGAGTCAAAAGTTAAATATTTATTAGATTTTTGTTAATCGCAAGAGAGGGTGTTAAGAAATGCGATAAACAAAAACAAAGTATCTATGGCAACATTATTGTTAGTCTGTGGAAATGTATGGTCTTTGGTAAAAAAATGAAAAATGGACGATATGGTAGAAATGTAAATGTGATATTGTGAAAATAAGAAATAAAAGTATTCATGATAAAAGTGTACTTTGTTATTGAAGAAAAGAAATAAAGATGCTTCCAGCAAATTTAAGAACAATGCCACAAAACCGTTCTTGTTTCCAGTCATTGCTAGTGCTCCATCGGTTGTAATGCACACTAATTTATATAATGGTAGCTTGTAGTTTTTTACAAAATTGATGAAAACGTCATATATATCTTCGCCACGGGTCTTCCCCTTCAGAGGAATGATTGTCAAAAATTCTTCCTTAGCCAACATGTCATTGAATACCATCCGAATAAAAATACACAGCTGGGCAGTGTCTGTCATATCGGTGGATTCGTCGAACTGTAAAGAAAAGTATGTACATTCCATGATATCATGTTTTAGTTTATCTGCGATGTCCTGACTCATGACTTCAATACGCCTTGTGACAGTCAGACGAGATAACTGAAGTTCTCTAATAGCAGACATGATTTCTGTTTTATTTTTAAAATCTCCAAATAAAGTCTCACCCGCTTCAATAAATGCTTCCTTCACAACCGATCCATCTTCGAATGGTTTCTTGTGTTTCGCCAATATATGAGATATTTTAAATGACGCGATCGTAGCAGCTTTTGATTGTTTGGCTGGTCTTGTGAACATGGTTTGTTCTTTTTTCAAACAAGATATCAAATTACTTACTTTTCGTTTTCTTAATTCACTCTGTGGCTGAAAATCCTTTTCATAGTTTTTATGAACCGTTTTATGATGCCTCTCTAAGTTACCACGCTTAGGTATTGCAACTGACGCACGACAAATAACACAAATGCACTTATCCTTCACCATACAAAAGAAAAATTACTTCCTCCCAATCGTTATTAAAATAATACGTTTTAGATTTCTTCACTGCACTCATTTCGCACTATTTAATAATAAACTTTGTATCGACGTAGTATCGCCTTCAAGTTACAATTCAGAATGACTCCTATTCTATCTGGTATCATCTCACCCCTGTTGAGGGGGGTGGGGAGACTATTTGAAGCACTGGGCTCCTTATAGTGATTTTCCTCGCAGCTCACCACTGTGAGCCGGTCATTGGAGTTAGCTCACCGGCCTCGAGGTTTGCTCGCCGATCGCTCCTCTGAAGAGGGGTCCAGCGAGCCGCCTGCGAGAGGTCGGTGGTTGGCTATCTGCATCCGATGGCAAAGCCAATGCCCCGCTCGAAGGAACTGATATGAGCTCCCGAGCGGGGCGTTTGAGTCGCCTCCGGATGAGTGTTGTGTCGTCTGGATGTGGGAGCGGAGCAATACCTACCAGGTGGGGAAGTTTCGAGCGGTCAGCCCGCTCAAACATCCCCGTGGCGAGTCTGCTCACAAACTCCTTTATTGGTTCCCACTTCAGGTCTCGGTGGATTGTTGCATTCCTGAGGTACCTGGGGGCGTCGACCACCATGCGAAGGCAGCTGTTCTCTACAGCCTGCAAACGTTGGCGCGATGTCCCTGCTATCAAGTTGTACCAGGCCGGCCCACCGTAGGTGAGGCGCGACCTGATATATGTTTTGTAAATGCCTAGTTTGGCACTTACTGGTAGTCTGGAGGATAGCAGGGGACGCAGCTTCGTCCGCGCAGCTCTGGCCTTCGCTGTGATGGTCTCGACGTGGTGGTTCATCGACAGTGATCTGTCGATGGTGATTCCCAGGTACTTGACCTTTGGGGACCATGGGATGTCCTCTTCCATCAGACGTAGGTTTGGCGGGTAGTGTGCCATACCGGTTATCATCGCCTGGGTCTTCGACACGTTGCACTTGAGCCTCCATCGCTTCAGCCAGCCCGGAAGGGCTTCGAGTGTGGGGCGCAATTTCCGTGCAGCGTGTGCGGCGTTGCGTGAACTTGACAAGTACGCGGCATCGTCTGCAAACAGTGCCAGCTTGACGTCTCCGACTACAGGGATGTCATCCGTGTAGTGGGCGTACAAGGCCGGTGACAGACAGCTCCCTTGCGGGACTCCGGCACTGATGGTTTTGATTTCCGATGTGGTATCCTCTATAGCCACACGGAAGGTTCTCTGGGTCAGGAACGATGCGATGATCGCGACTACTTTTCGTGGTAGAGACGATGTCGACAGCTTGTGGATGAGACCTTCATGCCACACTCTGTCGAACGCCTTCTCCATGTCGAGCATCACGGTCACCGTGCTCCCGCCCTTGTTCAACCACGTAGCCATCTCGTCTAGGACACGAGTCAGCTGGAGCGTGGTGGAGTGCTCCTGACGAAATCCAAATTGCTCGGGCCTCAGCCGGATGTGGGGTTGAGCCCTTACTAGCAGTAAGCGCTCGAACACCTTGGACGTCGTCGAGAGGAGTGTGATGGGCCGGTAGTTCTCCGGTTTTCTGAGGTCCTTGCCGGGCTTCGGAAGTACGATAACCCGACCCCGCTTCCAGATGTTAGGGAAGTGGCCGGTCCTCAGGATACCGTTGAACAGTTGTGTCAACGCTATGAGTGATTTCAGTGGAAGTCGCTGCAGTGCAGTGTTCGGTATTCCGTCTTCACCAGGTGCTTTCCGTGGGTTGGTTTTCCTGATCATCGTAGCAACCTCGCTCGGTGTTACGAGCAGTTCACCCTCAGACTGGGCGAGGGGCCTCGAGAGGTAGAGATGGGTTTCCGCCTCTATCTCCCGAGTGTGGTCCTCGTCTTGATTGTCGTGAGGTGTGAACTGTTTTTCGAGGCTGTTCGCGATGATCTCGGCACGGTCTTGCGCTTTGTAGCGTATTTGCCCGTCCTCAGCGAACAGGGGGCGCGTGGGGTTTGGTTCTGCAGTCAGTTGCCTGCAGAGTCGGTGTACCGAGGGCTGTTCGTCCTCGATATCTATAAGGAAGTTCTCCCATGCGTCACCTCTGTGCTCCCAAAGAGCAGCCTTGAACGAGTTGGTAAGGCGGTTGTATCGGGTCTTGTCTCGGGGGTGCCGAGTTCTCTGCCAGAGCTTCTTAGCCTCTCGCTTCTCCTCGAGCATTTTACGGAGCCGAGCGGGCAGAGGGTTCTGTCGCTCGCTGCTCGGTCTAGTGCTCGAGGAGACTCGAAGTGCGGCTTGGATAGCTCCGGTGATTTCTTCGGCGGCTTCATCGACTTCCACTGGCGTTTTTACAACCGTAGGGCGGCTGTAACCCGCTAGGGTTTCTTGGTAAGCCCTCCAGTCTGTGTGGACTGTGGGCTTCGGTGGGCCGACCGTAGCCGCGGGCTCCCTGAACACGAGTAGCACCGGCCTGTGGTCCGATGGTAGGTCCTCGAGCACTTCCTGTACTGGAGGTGCTCTTAGTCCTTTGAACACTATGATGTCCAGTACGCTATCACTATAGCCCGCTGGGTCCAATCTAGTGGGTTCTCTGGGGCCAGCGATTTCATAGTTATGCATATCGGAGTCTTGCATAAGGAGATTTCCCATTGCGTTGTTGGTGGTGTTGTGCCATGCTTGGTGCTTTGCGTTCAGGTCTCCCGCGATTATGGTCGGCGTCGTATGTTGGAGAAGGCTCCGGAGTTCATCGACGCGGGCTCTCTGATTCGGAGCTCGATAGGCCGCGTAGAGGCGCATCTCCCGCCTGCCGATTTGGACGTCGATACCAAGCGCATACATGGTATCGAGTCTCTTCGGTTCGACGGGTTGATGCACTACTGTCCTCTTCACTAGGACAGCGAGTCCACGATATGCTTCGCCTCTTGGCGAGACCTCATCTTGGCGGTACACAATGTACCCTGGGATCTTGAGTGGCCTGTTGGCCTTCAGGTGGGTCTCGCTTATCAGCATGATATCGACCCGCTGTTCCTTGAGAAATAGGCGTAGTAGGCCTATCTTGGATTTCAGCGTCTCCGCGTTCCAATGAACCACCCTGAGCGGCTTATCCATTGGTGGAGAGTGTTTGCAGCAGTCCTGTTGTGTTTATCTCGCCTGCCTTAACACGCTGTGCGAACAGCATGAGCAAGGCAGCGAGTTGGTCCCTCTCCGGATCCTTGGCTGCTGGGCTGCAGTTTTTGGGTGCCGCCGCAGGTGTGGTTGGCTTTTCCTGGGCCGCCTTCTTTCTTCGGTGCCTTCTCCTCTTTTTGGTGGAGCTTGACCCCGGGTTTGCTTCGGCCATCAGCGTGGTGGGTGCCGAGTCGACGACCACGTTTGGTTGGTCGATGACCTTGGGCGGGCCAGTCCTCGGCGTGAGTCCCGCCTTCTTGTTGCGGGCTTCCCGCTTGTAGATGGGGCACGCCGCACTGCAGGCTGGATGCGGGCCTTGGCAGTTGGCGCACGTGGGTGGCTCCTCCTTTGGTCGAGGGCAGTTGTGCGCCTGGTGCTCGCCACCGCATCGCACACAGGCTAGGCGCCTGTGACAGTTCTGGGAACTGTGGCGGAAGCCTTGGCAGCGGTGGCATTGAGAGGGTCCTTTCTTGCCCCTCCAGGCCTCTATGACGACGCCTGGCATGAGCAAGACCTCATCAATGTTGTAGGCCTTGGCTGCGGTCGGGCTCTTCTCCACTTCTGCGAAGAAGATGCATCCGGGTCTGCTGGTGCGAGCACGGATATGCTTCGCAAACTTGACTGGCACTCCCTTGCTAGTCAAGTCCTCCACAATTTCTTCCGTGGGAGTATCCGCAGGTAAGCCCCGGATAGCCATTTTCAGGGGCTTCTGGTGCGGTGGGGCGATAGCGTAATAAGGCGCCTTGTCCTGACCGAGGTCGTCCAGGTGAGCCTGAATGACTCGGAATTCGGCGTCTTCTTTGGGAGTGAATTTGAATCCCTTCCCAAAGGGCCTCACGCTGGGTGGGTGGCCGATTTTGGCGGTCAACTCCTTCATTTGGGACGTCCAGTTCTCCAGACGGTCCACTACAAGGATTGGTTGTCTCCTTGTGGACGTCTGGGTAGTGGGCGCCTTGGAAGGGCCTGGTGTTGTTATGGGCCTCGTTTTTGTTGTTATGGGCCTCTGAGTTGTTGTCATGGGTTTCTGGGGTGGTGGTGCGGCAAGTACAGCTGCTGCTGTCCTTGGCCTAGGTGTAGGCGTAGGGGCCCGTTCGACTTCCAGTATTACTGGAGTCGGTTCAGGCGAGGTGGAGAGGACTTGGACGTCCATCTCCTCGCTATCCCCTTCCTCGGAGTCCGAGGTTAGGGCAGCCTCTATGGTCGTCCGCTTTGCCGCTTGTGGCTCCGGGTCTTCTTCCCGCCTCCGTTTACCTGGTATAGGCAAGGGGGTAGGCGGCAGTGATGATCCCACCGCTGTCAGGATGTGAACATCCTGCGCAGTGAGGTCCTCCTTCTTCTTCTCTCCGATGTGAACTTCCATCACTCGGAAGTACGCCTCCAACCAGCGCTGCAGACCCTGCGACATTTCTCCCTTCTCTCGAAGGGAGTTGAAAATACTCAGGTCGCCCTGGTATTTTTGTCGCTGGTCCTGCAGCACTGCGTCGGTCGAGACTTTTTCTTCATTGCTGGTGTTCTTTGTGATGCTGGATCCGTCCTCGTGGCGCCTTGGCATGTTTGCCATCACCGTTGAGGTTAGGGTCGGAGACCCCACCCCGCGGCGAAGGTTCACACGCTGGCTTTCTCGGTGAAGGTATTCGCCTCCGAATGTACAAGTACAATTCGGGTGCAAATAATAATATTTAACAAATATTAAATATTAAAATAAGCAGTGTTAGGGGCGCCCGTACGATGGCAGTCGGAGCGCAAGCACGTCCGTTCGCCACGACAGTCCGAAACACTCTGACTCCTATTCCTGCAGGCGCAACATTTATATCGGCGTGAACGAAATTCTCGAATGTTCCCGTCAAACGCGCCGCCCGAAATGGTCTAGTACAGTCTAGTCTAGAAACAACGCGGCTTTGACAAGTACCGCGCGTTCCTTTGATAAAGCCGCCTTTTGCCGCAAGCAGTGTTATTACGTAATAAATTTTTGTAGTTTAGTTACCTACTTATTAAAAAAATTTTTCTTCTCAAGATCTACTCAAAAAGCACTCGCGATCGACTGGTCGATCGCGATCGACTGGTCGATCGCGATCGACCGTTTGAGCACCCCTGGTCTAGCCCAAAACATAAGAACACCGAATACACTAGACGAGCCATTCCAACTATCCAAAACCATGTATAAATATTTTGTACATACACGCTCAGGCCTGTATACCCCAGAGGTAGGCAGAGTTATATTAAACACGCACATTTTGAAAATTAGAATTTCGTCCCACTAACGTTATAGGGGTAAGGCTATTGCCGTCATCCGAGTACTGTATGACTGTATACATTTTTTTTATATTATAGAGAGACAGACGAACACACGGATCATCTGATGGTGATGGTAAGTGACAACCGCCGCCAATGGACACTTTCAACTCGAGAGTCCTAAGAGCGCTGCCCGTCATTGAGGGTGATGATTAGGGATGGGGGTATGCGTAGAGGGGACAAAAAGGTGGATGAAGAGATGGGAAAAGGGGAGGGGAGTCAGGGGAGAGGAAAAAGGAGAGGGGGAGTTGGGAGTCTGGAAACCTTACTAATTTCGGGGAAATACAACGCAAGTGTTGCTTCACAACCAGTTTTCTGAGAGGCCGTGGTATCCGGTCCGGTCGAGCCGGCCCATTTATGCCTAAGCATGACTACCACGTTCTATCTGATCTGAAAATACATACCATCTGATAGATAACAATCGATCTCTTAGTCGCCTTTTACTACAGCACCGGGAAGAGGTGGCCCTGTTCTACTCCACTGTGGACTACACGGCTTATATTTACATATAATTAGTGATCGAGTGATAATTAGTGATCGAGGGATGCATAGTGAATGCTGGCGAGCGTTATCAAAGTAAAAAAGTGTGCACACTGTATTGTTTGTATTATTTTCTGTTTTGTCCTGTTATTTTTGTCTATTTAATGTTATTAAGTGTGTAGAGTACCTGTAATAATTATGGTCTGCAACTGGTTTTATGGATAGCGTCACTTGGGCCCAATTTAAAACCAGCGTCAGGCTTTTTCTAACACAAAGCTGAATTGGGTGCGTTTTTTGGCACTGACGGTAGGAGTAACTGTAAAATTGTTTAATTACCCATATATTTTTTATGTGTTGCCAAATAAACATTTTTTCTATCTTTCTTTCTTCTTACATTAAGAACAACTGACCTTCGGAGTATTTCCTGATCTTATGAAATGTAGTAAAATCATTCTATTATTTCTCATTTTCTATCTTCTTGGATTATATTTTTTTCTTCTTCCTTTTTAACTTCTTTATCACTGCATGTCAGTTACAGTAGTTTTTAATATTTTTTAAATAAGACTCTATTAAATTATTGTTGGGCAATTTTAATAGAAAATTAATTTTAATTTAATTGAATGTTGTCACTGACCTACATGTGCAGAGTAAACATGATGAAAGAATATATTCCTTTTGTCCGTGTTCGAAGTACAACTATCGGGCGCTGAGTAATTAGTGTATTACCAAAAGTTGGTAACTACGCAGTAGACTACTTAAACTATTTAAGATATTTTCATACCGACTTTCGCTGTACGTGTACGTGTACTGTAAGAGTAGTGCTCAGATAAAGCAAACACGTGAAATACATATATGCAGCAAGGACAGTGGCTCTATACTCGTATTATTGCAGGTATATGATTAAGGTGATGACCCGTGGTGGTTTCCACACAAAAATTAATATTAATATGTGTAATTATAAGTACATACCTTTGTGTATTTAACTTATAATTAATAAGCATAAACATAATTTATTTTTAATATATATCTAATAATAATCTTTTTGGCATATTTTTTATAATACGTCTACCGATAACACCTATAAAAAACCGGGCCAAGTGCGAGTCGGACTCGCGCACCGAGGATTCCGTACAAACCTGTAGGTATGTGAGTAAAGGTTATGGTATTTAAAGGTTATGATATTTTTATTGCTAAATGAAATCCATAATTTTATTTTAATACCTCTACGCGTTCATGAGGAAAGGGGTAGTAAGTTTAAAATTGTATATGTATGCTTTTCACAATTTTTCCTTTATCTGAGCTATAAGACACTGTTTCGTACCAAATTTCAAGATTCTGAGTTTACGGAAGTACCCTGTAGGTTTTGATTCCATTGCGAATGTCAAAAATTTGCAGCATAAACGGCTGTATTTTTTGATTGCATTCGATTTTTTCACAGCTCCAAGGAACAGTAGGCCTGAGTATTTGATATGAATTTCAGCTTGATACCTCTACGCGTGCCTGAGAAAAAGGGTCTTGACGGACAGACAGACGGAAAACAAAGTGATCCTATAAGTGTTCCGTTTTTTCCTCTAGAGGGACGGAACCCTAAAAATCATGACACCATAGAGATATAACATAAACTTTACAAAAAAGAATATAGCCTTTTAAAAAACCAATGTTTTAAATATGTTTCTTGGATCTATATGTGACTGCCAATGATCAACTTTAAATTTCACATGCCGGTAAATTTAATTTATCGAAAAATCATTATTACCCGCTTCTTTTAATAAAAACAACAACAAAATAATATAGAAGACATTTTATTATAATAATAATAAATATGCATACAATATTGCCATAGGTTAAATTATGCAAATTCTGAAACATATGCCAAGTCATTAACATCAATCAATTACAAAATACTTTAATCTCGAATTTATTTTATGTAGGCACTATTACTTTGGGCCACTATTATTCTAAGAAGTAAGTACTCCCTAGCTCGTAAATTTAGCTGCTGATAAATCATTAAAGTTGGTTCAGGTGTCGAAAACTTAGGCTGCCTTCGAATTCTAACAATACGGTTTGAATTAAGTATATGATATACATATTGACATTTTTATTTATTATCACTAGTATATTATGCTACACATCTACGTTATAATATTGTGATTCCAACGGAAAATAATAAAACATTGAAACTATATAAATATTTAACGTTTCTACAGTAGAGAATCGCGTACAAATACAAACAACTCGAAATATAATAGCACATAACAGTTAATCCTAATTATTACATAGCCTCAACTTCGTTTTTTGCTACAGGTACACTTACAGCTGCTAAATCGTTCTTAATATAATCCTGAAAAGAAATATACATGTTATATAAATATAGATGATAGTATCTTATCGTATACGCATTATCGTGAGAAATGTATTGATATTATTTTTATCGGATAGGGGCAAACGAGCAGACGGGTCATCCGATGGTAAGTGACTACTGCCGCTCATGGACACATTTTATTTGAGTTTCAATAATATATCAAGCAAATAAAAGATTATTCTGTCATGTTTTACTGGTTACCGCAACTTAATTTATCATTGCAGGACTTCATCAAAATAAATATTTAATGACCACAAATGATTTATAATTCCTCTAATCAAAGAGTAAAAATATAAAAAGAAGCGGTGATGGCTGAGCTGGCTGAGCCGTCGGACTTGCGATCAAGTGGTTGCGGGTTCAAACCGCCCAGTAAAAAAAAAAAAAAAAAAAAAAAAAAAAAAAAAAAAAAAACATACTTCTGCCTCATTACAGGTGTTATATGCCGTTTTTGTTAAAGACAAAGTAATGAAAAATTGTCTTACCTCCTGTGACATTGCAACATGGTTGTAAGACGTGTAGGTATCATGTGCCTGCGCCATCTTGTCCGGGTGGCAACGCAACCGGTGCGAGCGAAGTGTCGAAGCGTACGAGAAGCGCTCGTCACACCATTTACACGTTAGCGGCTTGTCTCCCGTGTGCGTGTACATGTGCACCTGGACAATATCACAAATATAAATCTACGAAAGAACTTCTGAACATTAAAATAAAACAAGAGCAGAATATAAAAATACGAGTGAAATAATAGAAACCATAATTACAAAGAATTTTACACAAAGGTGTGGTCAAGTTTTTGGGGGCTTTATTAGTCTTCTACAAATAGTTGATTTAGCTTGAATATATTTATTTATCTATATTTTGAATATACTTTTCCTGGTCTGTGCATTTCTAAACAACTTGTGATGTTTATGTAAATTTCGGAAAATTTCGCAAAAATCCGGCTTGCACACTGACTTTCTTGGTATTAAATACTTATATTTTCACCCATGTCCGCTCTCTCTCGTATCTCGTATCAAATATTAGCTATTTTAGGGTGGTGGTAAATCGTCAATTTTAAAGTAAGATTTCTATATTAAAAACGTTAAAGCTGTACTTTTTCCTGGGACCAGTTTACTACACGACCCTACAATATGACAACACCTTTCTGAACCACCCAGTATAAATAGTCAAAGGTTTAACAGTTAAGGATCATATTAGTAGATACTGACTAAGCAGTATAATATATAAAGTAAGCTTTTTATCTTTTACGCTTATTGTACAAATATTTTAATGAATTTCAGTCGAAATTTGACTTCTGGGCGATTACTAATCATTTTCATTATCACATTATATGAGCGATAGAAAAATATGGACCAGCATTCAATTTTTTAGTTAGTTAACATATCCCTACTTTTAAGATAATTTACTTGTTTCTTTATATATTTATTTTAAATTAACATGAAAGTTTACCTTTAATGTTTGTCTCCTCTTAAAAGCCTTATTGCAGTAGGAGCAAACATGCCTGCACTTATCTTCGTGTACCAGGAGATGCTTGCGGAGCGTTCGACGACTGTTCAACACACGTCTGCAAATGTAGCACTCATACGATGTCTCTTCATGAGTATCCATATGTGTCTTGAGATTCGAGTAAGTTTTGAAGCTACAAAAATGTAAGAAATTCAATTAATAGATTAAAGAAATAAATATTACGAATAATTGAAAACGTATGTCTCTGAGGTCTTTACGAAATTAATTACTGAACCAGGATTTTATATACTATGGAATAAACGAAAAACACAGCAATTTGTACAGTTAATACTGTACAAATTGCTGTGTTTTTCGTATAGATAAATAGATAGATAACTCTTTATTGTACAAAAAAAAACATAATATTGGTACAGTTTGTACACATTGGTATAAGTCTTATGATCTAAAGTTAGAAAAGTGAAATAAATAAAATATAAAAGTTGTACAATATCTTCCAGGCAACCACTGGACGAGAGATTAATAATAAGATGGAAAGTTGCAATTTGAACATCGAAGTTCCCTGAGTGTGATGTAATGAGGACTATTGTTATATACAAACACATATATATAAACACACTAAACACATGCATAAGTGATAACATGTATACACATTATATACAATATAATAATGAGAGATAGGTAAACACAAAATTCCGTGACAAAGGTGGACTAAATGCCGTAGGCTTTTTCTACCAGCCGACCTTAGGGCGAGGCAGAGACAAAACAAGGTAGATGCACAGAGGTCAAGAAGTTTTCAATCAATTCAATTTGATAAATTAGGTTTACATGCCTTAACCTAAGGTAGAACGCAGAAAATTGAAGAACCCTTTGGGGGTAACTTGGTTGAATTGGGAGAGTTTGGAAACCATCAATAATCAATCATGATATTTACTATAAAATTAGGGCATAGATTGGAGACAGGGAAGCTAAAGTAGCTGGAAGTTTCACCAGAGCTCTATGGTAGAAAAGAATAAGCAACTCACATATTTTGTTATAACTAAAAAAATACTTCTGAACAAGAAAAAAGATGTGCGCTCTTTCGAAGCCACAATTATACACTTCTCTATTTAGGCGCCACTTAAATAAAAAAGAGGACTGATATCATTAAAAAATACGCCAATCAATAGCTGGCAGTTTGTGGTCATGGAGATGGTCACCAATGGAGCAAAGTTCTCTTCTCTGATGAGAGGAAGATCATGCTGTATGCATGCCGTATAACATTCTTTCTTCCGTCGTTACTATGGTAACGGAAGATGGTGTATCGAAGAGAAGGAGAGCGTTTTGCAAGTTACTGCATTGAAGAAAGAGTCAGTTACGGTGGCGGTTCATGGATGGTTTCTGGGTAGCATAAGCGCCGGTGGAAAAACCGAACTTGCTTTTGTATCTGGACCTCGCTTATCGTCATTAAATGGGGCACGTTACATCGAAGAGTGTCTGGAGCCGCATGTGGTACCCTACTTCATTTTTTTGCAGGACAATGCCAGGGCTGATATCGCAGGCATTGTAAATGAATACCTGAGCCAAGTCGACATTACGGTTGTGGGCTGGTAAACAAGAAGCCCGGATATTAATCCCACAGAACACCTATGAATAGGAGGAGTTGAAAAGAGAAGTCAGAGTGAGATATTAAAACAGTTATTCAAGATGATGATTACATTCCACAACACAAGATTGTGACTCTCATCCGTTCCATGAGGAACCGCATGGAAGCAGTCATTAGGGCCCGTGAAGGAAATACGAGATACTGAATAAACTTTTTACTAATTCTTCTAAAAGGGTAAAAACTTGCCTGTAGAACAAAACACTATAATAATACGATTATATCCGCACTTAACTGGCATTATTACATTTTTTGTTAAATGTAAAAAAAAACTTATACAAAACCAAACATAAGTGTAATAAGTGCAAAAAAATGTTTGGAGACATGTACCGCTTAGAGCATTTCCTGCACACGAAAGGTTTCTCATCGCTGTGTATGGCGCGGTGTTGTCGTAGCTCACCGTTAGTACCACAAGCGTACCCGCACAGGTCACACACGTATCCCTTTATCTTGTCGTGCACCACCCGCTTGTGAGATGCCGCCGATGATCGTGTTGTAAATCTGGTCAGTTAAAACATGATTAGTGTAGGTCAGCTGACGTGTAAACTGTAATAATATTGTAATTGTGTGCTGATATGAAGATTATGTATTAATCTGAACTAATATTAGGCGGGCGGGCTAATAACGGGCTAATCTATGACACTATCAGTAGGATTCGAATTCTTTTTGTATTTGCTTTCTTTTATTATGTATTGAGCAATAATGTAGGCTGAAAAACGTGTCAATTGGTTTTAATACAGTTCTTTAAACATTAAGGCCAGTTATCAATAGAAACGCGCACTCTCTCCATATGAAAATTTATCACTGCGAATCTTATGGATTGTTTTAGTGCCAAATTATCATGGCATTTAGAGCATGCCATACTCTCTAAAACTGACCATAAATCATAATCCAGCGGATTAAGATCCGGACTAGATGACGGCAAATCTTCAGCGCTGATGAAATCAGAAACGTTTGTTTCCCCCCAAGCTTAGGTGGATCGAGCTTTATGACCCGGTGCTGAGTCTTGTTGCAAGGACCAGTCTTGGTTATGGAACAGGTGTCATAAAGAGGCTTTACCACCTTCTCAAGAATCCTATCTTGATACACTTGTGCTAGTGTTGTGACACCATTTCACAAAAATATCATCAGGCTCAGTCACTTCTTGATAGCTAACACACAACCACACCATGACTGAAGCCGGATAATGCCCACGTCGTATTCTGCTAACTAATGCGGAGTTTTAAGCATAAACTCGGTTATACTGCTTGTTAAAATATTACTCAATGGTAAAAAAATCTCGTCAGTAATTTTTTTCGGTGACCTCCCTTTGCGTACCACTTAAGTGTTTTTTTTTTTTTGTATGCGATCGGGGGGAAACGAGCAGACGGGTCACCTGATGGTAAGTGACTACCGCCGCCCATGGACACCCGCAACACAAGAGTCACAAGTGCATTGCCGGCCTTTTAGGTAGGAGTACGCTCTTTTCTTGAAGGTCGTATCGGTTCGGAAATACGGCAGGTGACAATTAGTTTCATAGGCTGGTTGTGCGAGGCAAAAAGCTTCTGGAGAATCGCACAGTGGTGGAGTGCCAATCGTCCAGGTAATGGGGATGGATATTTTGTCGCGTAGGACGATGGCGGAAACCTGTAGCCGGTCCTAAACCTGTAGCCCGAACAATTCCTCTGAACACTCCCCATGATACACGCGATGGAGGCGGTGGGCCGGAGTAAAATACTGTTTTGATCTGTTTTGCACACCAAGCTTCTTCGAGGCTAATATTTCCTTGCCCTATAAGTGATCGTGAAACTGGACTTCGCTTGATATATCGACGCCAAGGATTCCGATACTGGCTGATGCAGTTAGGGAAGTGCTCTCAAATTGAGGTGATACGACCAATGGCATCTTTTTAGCGGTGAACGAGCAAACCTGTGTCTTCGTGGGGTTAAACTGGAATAGGTTAAGTCGACCCCAATCGGAAACTTTTGATAAAGAAGTTTCGATTTCAGACACAAGTTTGGATCGGCTTTCAATGACGTTTACAATAGATATGTTAGCGCGGCCGGTGTAAAGGGCATCACTCGTGCTATCGTCTGCATAGCAATGGATGCTGCTAATCTTCAGCATGTCATTGATATGCAGAAGAAACAGCGTGGGACAACAGAATTAACAGACTTGGAGTCGGAGCATGCACCGTCTACAACGACCTTGATGCTTCTGTCTGTAAGAAAACTGGTGAGCCAATTGCACAGTTTCTCGGGAAGCCCATAGGAAGGAAGCTTCGCAAGGAGCGCTTAGTGCCAGACCCGATCGCAGGCCTTCGCCACTTCCAAACTAACGGCCAACGCTTCCCCCTTGGTCTCGATCGCCTGTGCCCACCGGTGAGTCAAGTAAACGAGAAGATCACCAGCTGAAAGACCCCGACGGAAGCCGTACAGTCGATCATTGAGGAGCTGGTGGTCTTCTAAGTAAAGGAGGAGCTGGCAGTTAACAATGGATTCCATTATCTTGGAGAACAAGGAGGTGATGGCTATGGGTTTGTAGTTGGACGGATCCGAGCGATCTCCTTTTTTAAGGATTGGGTGCACTAGAGCTGTCTTCCATGAGTTCGGGACTACGCCAAGAGAGTAGGAAAGCCGATAAAGGCGCGTTAAAACCGGTGCCAACTCTGGAGCACACGTCTTCAGCACGATGGGAGAGATTCTATCGGGCCCACTCGACTTAAGAACGTCGAGGGAAAGAAGCGCGTTACGCACTGCCCTTTGTGTAAGCCGGACTTCCGGCATACGGCTCTCGCACTGCGGTATGGTCGGCGGTGCGTTCCCCCGTCGTCCAGGGTCGAATTGGACGCAAAGAGTTTGCCTAGAAGATCGGCTTTTTCTTTAGCGTCGTGGACCAACGAATTATCTCCTATGTGCAGAGGTGGAAGGGATGGTTTACAAAAGTTCCCCTGGACAGCTTTGGCAAGAGACCATAATGCACGAGTTCCGGAAGGGAGACCGACTAGTCTCTCGCCAATTCTGCCGATGTGAGCCGACTTCGCCTCATCAATTACTCTTTTGAGGGACCTGGAGGCAAAGTTAAATTGTTGTTTCGATATTACCACCCTATTCATTTTTAAATATAGGCTATAAGTACAGATAGTCTCTTATAGGCTTCAAGTCCTAAGACGTCTTTTAAAATACGTGACATGCTTCTAAGTGCTATATTCTTTATCCAAGATAAAATGTTTTGCTTTCGGACAGGACTCCTTTAAATTCTTTCCTTCACTGCTTTGATTGCCTTTTTCGTACGAATACTATGTGGACGGCCGAATCTTTTTCTGTCACAAATGAAGGAAGTTTCATTGTACCTATCAATAGCCCGGCACACAAAAATTCAAACAAGCGGTTGGAGAGTTTGAAAAATTGCATTGGGCTCCATGCCTACTTTGTGTAATGCTATCACAGCAATTCGGTTCCCTTTATCACCCCACACCATTTTAATATCCCAAAAATATTTAACGCCGATTGGCGCGAAAATAAGAAAACAATGAATATTCATATAAGAATGACAGGTTATAAATAAAAATGCAATAATATGATTTTTCTTAATTGTAACAGTATTTTTGGGCAGGCTAAGTATATAGCTTATAAAACTTTAAGCTACGACAATTTGCAGCGGACTAAAACGAAATTGAAGATGAGGAGGACAGCTAGCGATACTAAAACTACTGAATAACTGTATGTCATACAGTGGATCGTATCTTTTCTTATCGAAAAAATATCAGTACCAAAATAAAACTTACTTAGGATTATTTGATTGATTTTTAGGTTCAACAAATGCATGGAAAATTTTAAAAGTGTAGTAGTAGTTATCAACCGTTTTCATTTCAATGTAGAACAACACGGATATCGAATTGATTTTGAATTGACTACTCCTACTATAAATAAAAAAGTAAGTTCAAAAACTAAAACGACTACTAAAAAATCACGCTCTAAAGAGTATGAAACAAGAAAATATTCTCATCTGAAATTGTTATATACAAACAATATATGCGCTTTACGCAAATAGTGGTAGTAGTGGTAGGTACTTTACTAAACTTATTTTAGAAATTATTCTAAACTATCGGATGCGTGCAAGAAAAGCTCCACGCAACAGTTTACTATATATATATATATTTATAATGTGCTAATTAAGCTCTTCCAATTCACACTAAATAGGGCACCATTATAAAAAATAAAAATTATTTTATGACTTTAAGTCCTCTAGAGGGCACCATATACAATTTTTAAATCGTGTAGTCTTAATGACACTGCATAATGACTACAACATTCAATAGAAATTATTGAAATATTTAGCATAACAGGACGTGTCATAAAATAACCTCTCACATGACTTACTTCATATTGCACGCCTCACAATGATAAATCTTACGTTCCTCTATCGGTATATGAGATCTTTCGTGTGATTTTAATGCATCCTTAGAAGTAAAAATTTTCTCACATGAGCCACAACAGAATTTTCTTTCAGATTTTGGTATGTGTCTCATCTTATGTTTGTTTAAGGCAGCTAAAGTTTTTGTTATGCGTGGACACTTGTCACAGCTGCAAAAAAGATTAAACAGAAGATTAGAGTAACTTATAACAATATTATTATATTTAACAAAAGTAAAGACAAAGCTCAAAGATTTTCTTACTTTGTACCTTAAAGGGTGTATGTCATTGTAAGTAGCAAATTTTAATTGATTACAGGTCTACAACTTTTATAAGAAATATGGCCTATATTTATTTGCACTGAAAAGCGCTACCAACTGTCGACCATAACCAAATGTAAACATGAAGTAAATACAGAGCTAATTGCTTTGTGTTAAAATTTTAAATACCATAACAACTGAGACTCTCGCTAACTCGCTCTTGTACTTACACTTGATATTATATATTTGTGATATGTTTCTTTTTTGTACTAGACAACCAATGGTGAAGGGACACGTCTATGATTGGTAGACCGGTACTATTCTTTCCATTTTCTATTGTTTTATTGAGAAAACTGACTGAACAAGATCTTGATTCTAACAGTACGACAGTAGTTATGCAACAGTCTATTTAGTTAATTAATTAAGAGGTTGAGGCTCACACAAACTATATAATATAAATAAAATCAATACAATACTTACGCCAACACATTGGGATTCCTATGGTCCTGAACATGTTTATACATGACTGACTTTGATTTAAGTGTAATGCCACAACTACAAGACACTACGGGCAGTATCTTATGAGCTGAGTCACAGTGAGATTTTAAACTGTACCAACTTGAACACTCCTTTTCACATTTGGGACAGAGGAATCTGTAAATGGTATTTAAATATTTAGGTATGTAATAATGAAGTAGAAATTAGTGTTTCGAAATTAATTATTAAATTCATCATGATAAAGGAATAAGCAATAAATATACATTAGATCTATATAGATACCTTATAAAATCTTTGACATTCAAATTTGAATATTTAACATCTTGCTTTTCATCATCGGTTTCAGAGTTTATTTTTAATTTTCTACTTTCCAGCTTATGGTCTGATACATGCTTATAAAGAACACTTTTAGATCTTACAACAAAACCACACAGACAAAATACATAAGGTTCACTTTTGTGCTCTCTTGCATAATGTGCATGTAAACCACTCCAAGTCTTCAGTTTTTCTTCACAAAAAGTGCACTGTAATCTAGAAATATAGAATTGTTATACATTTTATCCTGTATGTGACCTGTGATTACAAATTTAACCTATTACAAGTACACAAATGACAAAAAAAAATAACTTACTTCACAAAATCTTTGACTTTTAAATTCGATTTCTTAAGAACTTGGTTAAATTCCTCAGCTTCTTCTTCTGTTATTTCTTTTCTTTTAATTCTCTTTCTTTTAACTGGTTTCAAGGCTGTCATAGCTATTTTGTCAAGATATTCATCATCAGTATCCTCTTCATCATCATCATCATCATCATTATTATCAATATCACCAACATCATTGTGAATGTCAAGATCATTGTTCTCACTACTATCTGGATAAGCATCTATTACTGACAGTGAAGCATCATCATTATTCAATGCACCTGCAATAAATCATTTTAAGGTGAATAATAATTGGTTTAATTATTTTAGTACCACTATCCATTCACTACACTTTGGACTAATGTAATGAGAAATAAATAATCTCGAACCTTCATCACATCACCAATTGGATAGTCAAATGCGATTTTTTTTCTCATTAAGATATAACTAGTGGTTCAAAGTGTTAGTGTATTCAAACAAAAAACTACCTTAGTAGACTGTTTAATGAGTTATGAGTGTTTAGAACAGGTACTTACTAACAATATCTTCAGCAGTGACCTCATCTTTAACCTGAAATAAAGTATAAGTACAAAATAATAAAATTTATGAAAGGTAAAAGGACAAAAGCCTGTGTAGAATAGTAGCTACAAGTACAAACTTGTAGCCACTATCCTACTTAATGGGATTTGAATGTGGGTTTACAAAATACCAGTATGTAAATAAATACTTCCATCCTTTTGATGACAAAATTAATAGAATGGTCCTATATGTGAAAAGCCTTTGAAATTGTGATTTGATTTACACTCAGTTACAGACTTGTACACATATTGTTTCTTGGACATGTCTATGGCTTTTCACATAGTGTCTTACGACATGTGATGGTCTAAATTATGTAAGACGAATATTCCCTCCCAGTTGATATGTATTTTTAAATATTGATACACTCGTCAAGTTAACTGTATAAAATGGATAAATGTACTGTCAGGTGAGTATGTAACGGAATGTAGTGTTAGACAGGGTGGTTAAGTTCCCCTTCTCTGTTTAACATCTACATAAATGGTCTGATTGTCAAGCTCAGTAGCCTGTATTCTGGCCGCCATATAGATGATGTAGCCTTTAAATCACACACAGACGATATGGCGGTGCTCAGCCCGTCAGTAGTGGCGCTCATTAAGTTATTAAACAAATGCGAGTGTCAGAGACACGGTTAAAGATACAACACGAAGAAAAATCATTTACTCCTTTTTATGGCGACTATTAAGAGCACTAAGAAATTACACCTTAAGCTTTAACAGTGGTAACTTAAACCGTGTCTATCGCTTCAAATATCTATGGCATATTGTATGGAAGAACTAAAAGACGATATGGATGGAAAAGGAGAAGCCAGAGCGTTGGCGGCCAGATCTAACATGCTTATCCAAACGTACTCTCGCTGCACGTGTGCGGTGCGTGTGTAGACTTTGGACTTCTTGTTCAATACAACAATGCGATCAGGATGTTGTTGGGGCTATCAAGCTTTTGTAGTGCGTGAGGCATGTTCGCGGACGGGTACACTCACTGCTTTGCAGCGATCAGACGCAAACAAGTCGTGTCCCTATTACACAGAGTGCGTGCCGGTACCAACAGTCTACCGAACACCATTGGTAACAAACAGGACTGCCCTATATTGCAGTACTTAAGCCAACTACATGTACTAACCTAGTTATTATATATAAGTCAAAATTCCACTAACTTTATTAATAAAATTGTTAAATAAATGATTAATTATTATTATTCTCCTTATAGGGCTCCAAAGACAGGACAGGACACAATACGGGCCGTGTCAAGGAGAACTGCCTACTGCATTAGTCCCTTAATCCAGCTATCTAATGAGAACCTCTTAAGGTGTTGATTGAGGCTTTTGGCTATCCGTTAGCAGATATGATTATCGGAACAATGATCGCCGATCTACATTCCACATGCCGACAATCTCCTCAGACCAATCTAAATAATTTATTTGTTTATCTTATTCAACTTTCAGGATCACGATCATCAAGTCACGTCATGAGGAACAGCAATATCGAGAAAAATTTCGCAGTGTCCTATTTGACGGTTTATCACCACCATATCAGGTTTATTGACCACAATAGTTCTTTCAGTGATGATAGATTGATCCCCATAAAATTTTCGCAGGTAGTAGAGCCACGCTGATTTATTCAGCAGGAATGGGCCGGCTCGACCGGGGCAGTACTACCCTCTCACAGAATACCAGCCTAAAGTGACAACATTCGTGGTGTCGCCTTTCGCTGGTGAGTGAGAGACCGGAGGCCCACATCGATGCAGGGGTGACAGTTATCGTGGTATGTGTGTGAGCAGTGGAGTGCTGTAGAGTCATTGTGAGGGTGGCGTGGATCGAACCGTCGGCCAGGGAGACCCGTAGAAACGGTGGTGCCGCTGGCCGCCCGCGGCATAGAGAGGGGCCAAACCACGGCTAACCACCCTGGGAGGCTGCCCCGTCAGGTCGCGCATAATCCACGGAGTGGCTCGTCGTGCCGGTTGGTGACCGGATGGTGGGACCCGGCGACCACTTCCGGGAGGGTACGGGGGCCCTTCCGTCCGGCGGTTCGGTCACCGTCATGCTTCACCGATACATGATGACACAGCATTTTTAGTCTCAGTTTACATTGCCACGATGACTGTCATGCCTTTTACGCCCCCTTCCTCTTCTATCATGGCAGCACAAAAAAAGAAAAGTGGTCCTACAGCGGCATCCTCCTCTCCCACCAACCCGCTTTTTGAGGTGGAGTTCACTAACATACGTGGACTCCATGCAAACCTCAGCGCCGTACACCAACACCTCGAGACGGCTCGGCCGGCCATGCTCTTTCTCACGGAGACACAAATACGCCGCCCTGCCGACACGGCATATCTCCACTATCCCGGCTACGTGCTTGAGGAGTGCTTCCTCGCAAGGGCTGGAGTGTGCCTTTTCATCAGGGCGGATGTTTGTTGTCGCCGTCTGCACTGCCTAGAAGACACATCCTTCTCCATCCTTTGGCTCCACGTGGATTTTGGCTCTACGAGCCGGATTTACGTGTGCCTCTATCGCTCCCATTCCGGAGACTCCGAGACAACTCGACTCTTTGACCACCTGAGTCAAGCAGCGGATAAAGCGCAGGAGCAGTTTCCGACCGCCGAACTGGTGTTTTTGGGAGATTTTAACGCCCACCATGAGTCCTGGCTGGGATCTTCCAAAACTGACCACGCTGGTCGAACTGCCCACGCATTTGCTCTCACGCATGACCTTACCCAACTGGTACTCCAGCCCACCAGGATACCAGACATAACGGGTCAAGCGCCCTCTTTGCTGGACCTACTGCTGACGAATCACCCAGCGCAGTACAGCGTATCGGTTCTCGCCCCTCTGGGATCCTCCGACCACTGCCTGGTGTCGACCTCAGTGCCTCTAGTTACGCCTCCACGACCTGTGGTAACAAGGCGGCGGTTATGGCACTACTCGTCAGCAGACTGGGATGGAATGCGGGAATATTTTGCATCCATCCCGTGGGCTCAACGCTGCTTTAAAGATAGGGATCTGTCGCAAAGTGTGTCTGCCGTGACTGACGAAATCACTGTCGGTATGGAGTATTATATCCCCTACAGTGAAGTCGCCAGCACGAAGACCCGTCCCTGGTTCAATCGCGAGTGCATCCGGGCCGTTGCTCAAAAGCAGTCGGCCTACCGCGCATGGATCAGGGCCCGCGCACATTGTGACCCAGACATTGATCGCCTAAAAGCAGCACTAAACAGAGCCACTAGGGAATGCAAGAGGGCTTACATCAGAGCAGATGCCCAGCGCATTGCACGGTTTGGTCAAGAACTCGTCGCGTACCCTACGGGTAGCCGTAAGTTTTGGCGATTGGCCAAAGCCGTGCAGTCCAACTATTGCCAACCTTCGCTGCCGCCGTTGAACTACCCTGACGGATCACTGGCCCACGAGCCGCAAGAGAAAGCGAATCTACTAGCTGACCTCTTTGCGGCTAACTCCCGAATCGATGACCGTTGCGCGCACACGCCCACCATTGCGTCCTGCGACTCCGCAATGCGGGATATTCGCATCCGGCAGAGGGATGTCCGTGCGGAGCTTCGGTCACTCGATGTCCGGAAAGCCAGTGGACCCGATAGTATTCCGGCGGTGGTTCTTAAGAACTGTGCACCTGAGTTGTCTCCCGTACTAACGCGCTTGTATCGCCTGTCCTATTCCTCAGGAATTGTTCCGGAGGCCTGGAGAGAAGCGAATGTTCAACCCATTCCCAAAAAAGGCGACCGCTCCGATCCAGCCAATTACCGACCTATAGCCGTCACTTCCATACTCTGTAAGGTGTTCGAGCGGATCATCAACACCCAACTAATCCGCCACCTAGAGGATCACTCCTTGTTAAATGATCGGCAATATGGTTTTCGGCCGAACCGATCCACGGGTGATCTTCTAGCGTACGTCACACACCTTTGGGGTGAGGCTATGGATAGGCATGGGGAGTCCTTGGCCATCAGCCTCGACATTGCCAAGGCCTTCGATAGGGTGTGGCACCGCTCGCTTCTCTCCAAACTTCCTGCATTTGGTCTGCCACCTAAACTCTGCAACTGGGTTGCTGCCTTCCTCGAAAAGCGCCGCATTAGGGTTCTCTGCGACGGCGCGGCCTCAGACTTCCACGAGGTAAGCGCTGGTGTACCTCAGGGCTCCGTCCTATCGCCTACGCTGTTTCTTCTGCATATCAATGACATGTTGGCCCTTGGCAATATACATTGTTATGCAGACGACAGTACAGTGCACGGGCGATATTTCGGGCATCCTACTGCCAAGCTGGCAGACGTTGAGGAAAAACGACAGGAGCTTGTCGCTGAGCTCGACCGGGTCTTGAGCCGCATTTCCCAATGGGGCTGTGAGAATCTGGTCGAGTTCAGCGCCAAGAAAACACAAGCGTGTGTGTTCTCTAACAAAAAGTCTCCATTCCTTCCCCTTCCTACTCTTCAGAGCATTCAACTGCCACTGCAGGATAGGCTTAGTATTCTGGGTATGGATATTTGCCGGGATCTCAATCCGCGCGATTACATCGAGAGTGTCACTAAGGCGGCCTCGCGTAAGCTCGGCGTTTTGAACAAGGTGAGACGGTTCTTCTCGCCCGAGCAACTGTGTCTTTTGTACAAGACCCAGGTTCGCTCCTGCGTGGAGTACTGCTCTCATCTCTGGGACGGCTATGCGCAGTATTTGCTTGACGCTCTCGATCGGTTGCAGCGGCGCGCAGTCCGCATTATCGACTGTCCTGAGATCACCCAGTCTCTTGAGCCTCTGCAGTTGCGAAGAGATGTCGCCTCTATGGCAGTCCTCTATCGCCTACATCACGGGGAGTGTTCTGATGAGCTCTTCCAATTGGTCCCACCTTCTCCCTTCCTCTACAGGACTACACGTGCTGGCCTGAGGAGTCACCGTTTGTGCGTCGAAAATATACGTACCCGAACTAAACGGTTTGGCTCTTCTTTCTTGTGCCGATCGGTAAAAGCCTGGAATTCTCTACCAGCGCACGTGTTTCCTTCCCACTATGATCCCGGGTCTTTTAAGCGGGGCGTGAAAAAGCATCTCACCAGGCCGCCATAGTGTGGGTCACCATGCTGCATTGACTACACATGCAATGAGGATGGTGACCACCACTCTTAGACTCCACCTATTGCTTTCCATCAGGCAAAGTGGAGTCACTATGGTAGGCTAATATAAAAAAAAAAAAAAAAAAAAAAAAAAAAAAAATGTGGCTCAACCATTTTCGAGAACTGGATCGGGAACATACATGTAATGTGGCACCTCTAAATTCACAAGATTGTATTTAAGCACAAATTGTTGATGTAGCATCCCGACCACTTGGTCGTGCCCATGCCAATACTTTCCATTGGCATAAAGGAGAACAACTAGATATAATATGCCTGATAGATTCACCGGGACTGTGACATGCCGAACAAATATCGACCCTACCACCCTTAAAGATATATTTCCAATAGTTATTCATTATTTCAACTTCATCCATAATTGTAAAGTTTGGTGGTTTCTGCAAAGAGATCACCACAACCACACCCAGGATGCAGAAGCTTTAAAGTCTACATCAGGGCCATTTAGGGCCCAATAGAATCAACCGTAGAGCTCTTTGCCTTTCCATATCTCCCTGTGATCATTAGTACTAAGTATTACATGTTTGCACCAACTCTCTTCAGATAGAGCAAGTAGAGTAAGTCCCTTGTCCACTGCTACTGCATTACAATGCACTCAGTGTGAAGAAAATATTTTCTAAGGTTGTTTATCTAGTGGCTGTGTAGGTTCTTAATGTTTGAAAAATATTGTTATCCCTGTACTATTCACTGAATATAAAGCAAAATGCTAACCTTTTTCTTTTTTAGTATTTAATTTATCCAACTATAGTTTACATACAAGTAGATACTCATAAATAACAAAGCTAAACAGTGAGATGTGAGTTAAAAATACACCCAGTATTTTACTCTAATATTTATTATTATTGTAAATAAGACACAATTTCCTTACCTCAGATTTGATAGAAACTCCATAATCAATAGCTATTTTTTCAAGTTTTATTCCAACAGAATCAAAACTATCTTCATACATTTTTTTGAGAGTTTCTTGAACTTTAAAGCACTCAAGTACAAATAGTTGAAACGAAACCATTTTTTCCTCACAATCCAAACAAATTCTAGTAGGTAAGGTATCGTTATCATACACCTAAAATAATTAACAAATAAGTTATATGCTAAAATCATTAACTAACCATTTTTTTAAATAAATAGTAACAAAACTGAAAGTTATTACACTTATATAAATTTTTGTTGTTTATAATCAAATTAAACAAAGATTATACTTACGATAATTTGTATGAAATCTTGTATTAATTTTAGCATATTTCTATTACTTTCATCCAATAAATCTTTAGAAAAATCGTGTTTCTTAGCACATAAACGACAAAGTTCTTTTATGCCCATAGCCATTTTGATACTGATATAATTTAAGATAAATAAAGCCGGATTCTTAAGTTACATGATAACTAATTAATATTCCTTAAAAATAAATAAAGCAATATTTTTATTATAATAATTTAATCAACACCACAGTTCCACAGAGCAAACAAGAAATCATCATTCATCACCACCCATCAATGTTGCCACTTAATACCACAATTATAACATTTCACAGATTACCTACATTATTATATACTCGTATACTATATTCAAGATTGCTCTAAAACTTATCTGCTGGATAAGCGCATTGAAATAGTATTTGGACTTATGATAATTTTAATTTTATGTTATTCTAATAATTGTTTAGTGTATAAAACTAACTAAAAGTAAAATACTTTTTTTTATAGAACGAAGTTCCTTGGAACGATGGGCGTTGTAGCCGGCAAAAAAGTCCGTAACGTTAAAAAAAAAGCGTGAGATTTTTTTATGATGACTATACTGTGTCTAATGTATATTCTACGGGTGTTGTCTGAATGTTATTATTATTGCAGTTTGCTATTATTATTCATGTAAATAGCTGTTTCTTTGCATATTATTATTATATAATTTTATAAATCATTGTAAATAAAATAAAGGTGTTAAGATAATTTTGTAAAGTAGTTTTTTTGATTTTTATTCTAGAAACTTCGTTCACGTAAAAACAACGTAACCAATACTGAAATGTTGGATTCAGAGTTGAATACTGCTAAATGTGTTTTTTTGATTAATACTTCTTTGGTCACAAGTAATATCATAATTATAGAATAGCAAATTTTACCAGAAAAATAGCAATAAATATTATGAACATCTCAAAACTGTATTGTCATGAACCAAAAAACATTTAAACATTTTTATATTTTCCATCTTGACCGCATTCAGCGGAGAGCGACTCGCATCATCGACTGCCAGTATATTTCTGATCAGCTTGACACCTTGGCAACATAAAAAAATATACGGTGAGTTTTAGGGGACTGCCAATAGAAGTGAAAACTAAGTAACTCGTGAATAGTATCGTCGAGCTATCAAATTACACAGTACACAGTATACATATAGCTCATGGAAAGCGTTCGGTGACGATGACGAGAGTTCCATGATTTTTAATTTAACTTCACTTCGTTTTCACTTCAAAATTATACAAAAAATGACATGAATAATAAAATAAGTTTATTTAATGAAAAAGTTATGGGCCTTTGAATGCGATCTTTCAAGTTTTCTTTTTGCACCATTGAGTAATGTTACTTGACGTAGGTTGAATGATGCATGAGGCGGCGTGCGCGTTTTCCGGAACTCCCCCGTGGGACTTGGAGGCGAAAGTGCTCGCCGAAGTATATCGGCGGACGACTGATTTCCGGGCGGGTAGTGGCAATCGACCCCCGCCCGAAGAGGTACGCGAGTGGCGTGAAGCCGCTCGCCGAGTCACTATGGCTCGTTGGTCGTCCCGGCTGGAGGCTCCACGTGCTGGCTTAGCCACCGTGGAGGCGCTCCAGCCGGTCATCGTTGAGTGGGCAGGGCGGCAGCACGGGACCCTTTCTTTCCGACTAACGCAGGTTCTTTCCGGGCACGGTTTGCTTCGGAAAGTACCTGCACTCGGTCGCTAGGAGAGAATTGAGTCCCGTCTGTCACCACTGCGACTGTAGTGAGGACTCGGCCCAGCATACGCTCGCGGATTGCCTCGCTTGGGCGACGCGGCGTCGGGCCCTCACTGCAATCATTGGAGAGGATCTGTCACTGCCGGCCATCATACGCTCCATGGTCGGCAGTGACAGGAATTTTACCGCGGTCGCAGCCTTCTGTGAGGAGGTCATCTCACAGAAGGAGGTTTTGGAGCGGGCCCGGGAGGATAATCTCCACTCGGACCCAATTCGCCGGCGGCGAACCGGGCGGCGGAGACGCGCTTACCAGCGCCTCATGCCGCCCTGAGTGTGGCTGCGGGTGGTCGGGACGGGTTTTCCCCTCCATCCGCCATATAGCTAGCCACGAGGGGGTGACGTCCGCGTGTGTCTGGACGCCGCCTTATTGGTAGGTTACCCGCAGGTGGTGCCCGCATAGTGTGGGCAGGCGCTAGGAGGGGTCCGGATGTCTTAATAAAGCTGTTCCCGGATTCCTCCTATTTTAAGCGCAATATGGCACACCGTGTGGTTTTAGTCGGTTCGATTCCGACACACCGTTCCACCGAAAACCCGGGGGGAATGACGGCCCGAGGGGGTTTCCACACGAAAAAAAAAAAAAGGTTGAATGTTGCATCTTGGTATCGCTTAATATTTATTAGCTGCCGCTGCTCTCACCGTTTATGATGAATTTTAGATATTATTCAGATAGAAACGACTTACAACCATTTCGCACTTAAGTACGAGTGTATTAAATTTCCCTAATGTTAGTCAGTTATGGGTTTAGATTTTTTGCATTATTAATTTTTGATCTACATTTGAATTATGTTAAGTGAAATATACTAACAACACGAACGACATAACCATTAGATAAATACAATTTTAACGTAGACAGTAAAGTTTCCTTAACGTACCTATGTCAAAGTTATGGACAACCAAAAATACATTTGAAGGAAAACTTTTTTAAGCGAAATGTGTAACTACACCTCTGAGCAGGACAATAATAACTTTTGGTTTTTTTTTAATATTAACTTTAAAGTTGTCTATCTATATGTGTGTCTATGTTATATGTGTTGGTGTTTGAATAGTGTTGACACTGACTGCGGTTTTTACAACTTGACATTTTGTAACGGAACGATCGCGATGGTCGCATACTGGCAGCCCATAAAAAAAGTAAGAGCTCAAGTTCGTTGTGTTATGCTTCCTGTGCTGTGACATTGTTTGATTTAGGTAATATTTAATGTGGATTTTGGGATTGTGAGTTATGTGATTATGATTAAAAGAAAATGTGAAGTATCGAACAATGCTACAGAAAAGTGTGAACGACGTTGTGTTTATAGTTAAATCTGCTAATACTCTATACTAGAATACATATTGACGTTCATCATGGGTCAACAGTAGGAGCGTTATTTAGTTGAGATAGCTATGGATGTCCGTTCGGAACTTGTTTCATCTGCTAAGTCGGCGCTGTCTTTTGATAATATCAAATACTACAAGGCAGAAGACAGTGGCTATCACACATCGTTTACTCCAGGGTCTTTAGAACGATCGGATCTATCTAGCGATTTGGATGAATCTTTGCCTCCAAGAACGACATATGAAGTTACACCAAACTTTCGTTTGTCTAGGTTTGGGCCGCTAAAAGTTCATAATGACATATCAACGGATTCAAGGCGTGGTATCAAACGCCCTCATTCAAGTAACGAAGTCGTTAAACATGGCACCATACCAACACCAACGACATTGCTATCAGGTAAAATAGAAAGCCTAGACGTAAATGAGGATAAAGAGAATTCGACAGCCTCCATCCCAACTGAAAGTCCTTGTTCTTCAAATAGCAGTAAGAGATACCTTTATAGAATTCAAGTACCTGAACAAATACTGCCATATCCACTTACTCCAATAAAACGGAACTGTAGACTAGGTCCCTGTAGATCTGCTAAGAAACTTGAATTTTCAACACATTCTCTGCTATGTAGAAAAAGTGAGCTGCAACATGTGCCTGAGGAATCAACAAAAATTCCATTTCTACCTTTTCTAGCCAGACCCAACCAAAAAATAGATATACTTAGATTGTTGTGTGAGACACATGCCACACCTGCTTTAGAAAACATTTTACAGCATCTTAATAATGAGGATACTCACAATTTTTGTCTTGTGAGTAAGTCTTGGTGTCAAATATGGAAATTGTATAGTAGCAAAAAGAAAAAACGGAGTTTCAAGGAATACTTAAAAACAGCTCAAGAAAACCAAGAAAATAGTGCAAGAGAGAGTATATATACATCAAAATTCAGGAAAATTCATGGTTGTCTTAGAGATTTCAACAATGAAATAATTGATAATCCAGCAAATAAAGCAGTTACAAGTCCACCAAATTCACCAAGATCAAATAAATTCAGGAAGTTTACTAAGGTACTGTTTGTTATTTATTATTTCATTTATACTGTATATTGCATTTTTTAACCTTTCACCTTCATCCTTTTTAGGCATACTGGTTATTGATTTGTTGTGCTCAGATTTTAAAGGACATCCAGGCCCATATATATAATGAGAAATTGAGCCTTGAAAATTATGATGTTCTTATCACAATTAACCAGAGGATTCATACTAGATTTTTACTAGACCTTATGATTCAGTACAAAATTACCTTGCTGATGTCAATAAACCGAAAAGGTTGGGGTTTCTGAAGTTATTACTAATTACTGATAATGTTTATTGCCAATAGATAAAAAAAAAGGCAACACTAAAATTTTTATCTTAAGATTTTAATTATTATTGAGTAGCTGGTAATTTTTCCATTACTGGCCTACTATAATACCATGCATCCCGGTCTTGTGCCATACTCTTGAGTTGCGGGTGTCCATGGGCGGTGGTAGTCACTTACCATCAGATGACCCGTCTGCTCGTTTGCCCTTATATCGCATTAAAAAAAAAAAACTGAATATAATACATATATAATATAAACTCATAACAGCATATATTTCCTACAACATTGCGAATATACAGTGGTAAATTGTTGTTTACCAGTGTATATTTTATGTTATAATATTACTAACATAAAATATATTTGCTTTCGCACATGTGAAAAATAATAATTTGCTGATTTTAATATGGTATTAAAATCACCAAATCGCTGCCTCAGCCTTTGTAAATTTTAAGTTACATTATAGATTAATATTTGGTTGATTAGCCTAATATATTTACTTTCCACTCCTTGATTTTTCGATTTGATTGTCAAACGCTTTATTATAGTTTAAAATGCAAGTAGTAAAGGCGATTGTATTCATTGCACTTCTCAATAATTTGTTTGGCAGTGTGTATGTCATCAACCGTCGAAAAATCGGAGCGGAATCACGCCTGTTCAATAGTTTGAATGCTATCAAGCTTTTTTGTTAAACATTCCAATAATATCTTTACAAACTAAACTTTATTCATGATATTTTGCTCAATAAATTGCTGCTTAAATGGATGCTTGCGGCATTAAAGGCAACATACTAAATTAAAGAAATGACTAAAGTATCTTATAAATCTAAAATAGAAAAAAAAAGATTAATAAATAAATAGTTAAATATGGTGTCCCACAGGAAGTGTATTAGGCCCACTGCTATTAATAATATAATAAATTATTTACCTAGAATGGATGGTATAAACTCCATGAAAGTGATACATATGAAAACGATAGCAATAAAGCTATTGATGTAATAATTAATTGGTTAAATAAATATATCTTAAATTGAATCTAATAAAGATGCAGTTAAAGTTTGTCTTAGCAGCATCAATCATCTATTTTATCGAGTATTACACAGTATACACAGAGCATGTTTTGTTTGTTTGTTTGTTTAGCACCCATCATTTATAATAAAATGCCTTGAACAATTATGCAATTGTCTACTTTCTAAAACTTCAGTTTCATTTAAAAAAGCTCCTTATAATATAGAATTATTATAGCTTATCTAATTTCTGAATCATTGATTAACTTTATTTATTAAATTACAAAAAGTAATAGACATTGCTCAAAAATACATAACAAGTCAACAAATTTGTGTATGCTTGGCTATTAAGCTATTTTCAAATTAGGTGTTTTGCACTTAAAAAAAGGAATTTTTGTACTCCATAACTGGGAAAACATGTAGATCTTACAGTTTCACTAAAAAAGTATTTGTTATTTCAGTCTGCATCATTGGACTCCAGGTTGCAGCTGTCATGTGTAAAATGTTCACACCCTGCTAAAGTAACAGAAGAACCATCTGGAGAAGAATGGGTTGAATGTACCAATGTAACATGCACATATCAATTTTGTAGATCATGTAATTGCACTAGACATCCAGGTAAGAGTTGTTTTCAATATGATCTGAATGCGCCAAGCCCATCAAAGAGAAAAAAATGTGAATATGCTGTAGGAACAAGAAAAAGTAAAAAGAATTTGCGTAGATTATTGTGAGTTTATGAAACATTCCATGCCTTTAGACACAGTGTAAGTTAAAATTTAGGAATAGTAATATGAGTGCCAGTTTTCTGAAATAATGGACAAACTATTACAATGATTTCTGAGATTAAGGGTTAAATAGAGCCCATGTCTGATGATGTGCCATTTTTTTTGTCATTTTGGCTTCACAAATTTTATTTTTAATTAGCAATTGTGTCAAATATGTAACACTCACTATTAAGTGACACTATTCAATCAATGTGTGATATTATAAAGTGATAATATAATATAATTATATTTGACGTTAATAGTAAAGTAACAAAGGGACAGTGAAATCAATGAAAGTAAAGGCCGACAACAGTGACAAATGCTCTAGCACTTGATTTTTTTGGAGTAGAGTTGAAAATCTTATGCAACTAGTGAAATCGAAGGTCCTCCCCGAAACTTTGCGATCGCTTGCTTAGTCGCGCAAACTTTGATCACACGCGTGACTAGAAGAATATAGATCTTGTAAAAGCGCAATACTGCGCCGTGCATTCTTTCGCTCTATACTACTTGAATTTACGATAGACGAATCAAAGGTCGTTTTTCTCGCTTCGAATACTTACTACAATTTTTTGACTTTTCCTTTTTTATTATAAATTTATGGAACCATTGAAGTACTGAGCTGCAGGATTTATTTAATACTAGAATTATTTATAGCAGAAGCCATGCTTTTATTCCATCTAATCAATTATGTACATGTGCCTACTGAAGACACCCATAAAATGTGCCATATTTTGTAAACAAAATAAGTGTTGTTATTCAGTAGTACATTTTGTCTTTATAGCCAATATCAGTCAATATAAAACTAATCCAATCTATCGTTTCCATGGCGCTATAGATTTTAGTGTTAAAATTCTATCATGTTTGATCATTATGCACTTTTAAAACTAAATTAATACGAGATTACGATTGACTTAGTTAAAATATATATTGACCATTGATTGAATAGAGATGTTTAAATTTATAGTATAATCAATAAAGTAGGTTAACATTCCGCCTCCAGGTTTTAATTTTAGGTATTTAGTCACAAATTTCTATCGCTTTGCATAGAGATAGGATTTATTCTTCTTTCAAAAACATCATCACATAATATTTTTATTAATATATATGTGAACAACGAAAATTGCCAACATATTAATTGCTCTCTTTAACATGAAATCTGATACTTACTTTATATTAAATACTCCTTTAGGCGTCGTTATTTTTATTGTTACAGTAATGTAGTTTTATTGTTTATCTGGATTTTATTACTGCCTTTTGCCTGCCCTACACTTCAATATCAACCGCTATAATTGCGGTCAAGAAATATAATTTTAATTTAAGTTTTACTGCGTTCTTATTTAAAATTCTGCATTACTTTAGACTGCAATAACAAAATACCTGGGCCTGACTGCCCGCCAGACAACTGTTACAATAACTATTTTAAAATTGCTTGATGCATATTTATTTCTATGAGATGTTGAGCTAATGTTGTAATCTTTAATACATTAAGCTGTCTGCTGCTGACTGTCAAGTTTAGTACACTTTTATATATAGTCGTGACGTCTCTGGTAATTATTTTCAAATCATTTAACTGTTAAATAGATGAGTAAAAAATAAAAACGTTACAGTAAAACAGAACGACAATTGTAAACTATTTTTAGTTATCTTATTGCCCGATATAGTCATCTATCAAATTGTAATAGGTTTTTCATGTTTTCTTAGAAACCCTGATTTAGAAACTTTTTATTTTTAAATAGCCTGTCAGTTTGTTCAACTAGTTTAATTATTTCGGCCTTATGCTCTGTTGGATATTTTTAAAGCGTGCCGTCGGAATATTGTTATAGTCTGTAAGTAAAGGGTTTATACGAGGCATGCCTTTTAAGTTTTGTCGTTTGAAGAAACAAACACAACTAAAACCATATAGTACTTTTTATTGTTTTTCAAAGTATTCACCACGCAGCTTAATACACTTTTCCATTCGCTCAAACCAGTTATTATAACATTTATTCCACTCTAAAGTGGGAGTATTCAAAAAGGCTGACTTGAATGCGTCGACTGCTTCTTCACCGGACTGGAACCTTTGACCACGATGACTTTTCTTAATTTTAGGAAATGTAAAGAAATCGTTAGGGCTTAGGTTAAGGGCTGTATAGAGGATGGTCAAGAATTTCTACTTTTTCCTGCTTCAAATACTCAATCGTTTGACGAGCGCTGTGTGAGCTTGCGTTGTCGTGGTGCAGAATGATGCGTCGCTTTGAGTTAGATTTCGAAGTTCGGCCATGACTTGTGGTAAACAAACTGTGGTATACCACTCTGCGTTAACGGTTCTACGACTATCAAGTGCAGTAGTCGCAACCTGGCCGGTTTTCCCAATGAACGTGGTCACCATCTTTGAAGTGCTTCGAGAACGAATAACTTTAGTCGGCTTTGGCTCGTCTTGAAAGACCCAGATTGTAGATTGTTGTTTGGAATCAGGATCGTACGCATAGATCCAAGATTCATCACCACTGATGATGTCGTAGACGTGATTTGACTCTCCTCGGTTGAACCTTTGCAGAGTTTTCTTACACCATCTGACGCGGGCCGCCTTGTGATCGTCAGAAAGCAGATGCGGTATCCAACGGCAAACTAGCTTTCTCACACCAAGCGCTTCATGAATGAAGATAATTTTGAATGGTTGTCCCTGAGATGCCTAATAAAGCCTCTATCTCTCGATATATCACATGACGATCTTCGAGAATTAGTTGTCTCACAGCAATTATGTTATCTTCAGTGAAGGCGGATTTTGGGCGTCCTTCGCGAGATTTGTCACTAACACTAGTATGTCCACGCTGGAATTCTAAATACCAGCGTTCGACAGTCCGGAGACTTTATCACTGAACACAGATTTAAGCTCTTCAAAACACTGAAGCCGTGTCAGGCCTCTTCTGAAGTTGTAGAAAATTATTGCACGAGCATTTTCCTTAGAAAGATTCATTTTCGTACGTAACCTGACAGATTCCAATAACAATAGCATTAATCCTAATACTTTCAACTGTTTTGAGATTCAAAATTTAAACACATTCGAATATAGAACATTTCCAAATTCAAAATTTCCGGGAAATATGGAAACGACAGAACTTAAAAGACATGCCGCGTAGTAACACGAAAACTAGCAAGATTTGCAATTATTACACCCAACAGTTTTCACAATCATCATCAGCCTGTTGCTATTATGTGTAATAGATCAGGACAGACAGCTACCATTTTTTTGAAAAGCTCCTGCGAACTAAAAAGACATAAAATAAATTCAAATGCTGTATAAATTACTAAACACAAAAGGGAAAACTAGAACTCGTTGGTCAAGGTGCTGTGGAATGGCGCGAAAGGACAGCTGCAACTTTCTGTTTCGCTGCCCACTGTTCCCTTTTTACCGCATTTTTTAATTTATAGGAATAATATTGTATATTACGTTGCTACATACATAATAACACGTAGTTGTTCAAACCGTGTTTCCAAAATTTATGAACTGTTCATCAAAATATATTTAAACAAATCAACAAATCTGTATAGTTATATCCGAATTTACCAGTTATAAACTGTCTTTTATTTTTATACGCTTTTATAACAGATAGTATTATATAAAATTCTAAAATAACACAAACAATGTCGATGGTCATTATTTTTCAACTTGCCACGATATATGACAATTAATAAGTTTTTTTAATGTCAGTAAAATGTTGTTCAGTAATTTAATAGTATACCTACTTAAGTAATCAGTTAAAAAACCGCACGCTGACTAAACTGAAAAACGGATTACGTTTGTTATGTCCGGAAAGAGTTCTTTTTATTTAGTCAATAACATCTTATACAATTTACACAACGGTACAACTGATGTTTCTCCCTTGCTGGGTTTCGAATTTCGTCATATGTCGGTTCGTTGATCTTTAACAGAGCTGTTAAGTTAATTTTAAAAATGGATTCGATAAGGGTTTTCCCTAAAGTGTTGTATAAAATGTCTTACTAAATAGTTTTATTTTAATTTTAAAATTACATATCAGAGAAACGGTTTTAATAGAAATGTTAATTTGATACTGTAAAAGAAATATGTTTTACTACTGCTAACACTCGGTAAAAATAAAGCAATAGGAAATGCCAAAATGCCTATTTTATACATTGAACGATATCACCAAAAAACGTCAACCAGTAAATGTTGCTGGTTTCCATATAACTGAAACGAGAGACCGCTACTGTGCACGTCCTCTTGTTTTTTTTTTACTATAGTTGCAACATCCTAAGCAAGAATAGATTAAAATAAAGCCTTATTCGTATAATATAAAAAATAAATTAACAATATAATGCTACACAATGTTTACGGTGTCAAAAATACTTTTGTATATAACAAGTGACATTGTTTTTTATTGTTTTATATCTACTGATTTTATTTTAAATATTGTATAGTTTTAGTTTAATAATTTGCCTCATTTGAAATAAGTTACACTTACTACTATTTTAATTGTGAAGGTATGTAAAAAATAAACATTCCTAGTCGATTTAATTTAGATTATACTAAACTGTCTCGTCTAATTTATATTGCAGCCCTGTTAGTCTAGTGGGTAGGACTCTTGACTACTGAGGTTGTGGGTTAAATTCCATCACGGGACAAAATTTTGTGTGTTACATAAATAGTTGCCCCGAGGATGGGTGTTCTTTGAGTCCGTCATATGTATGTTTGTGAAGGCTAGGCTTCTCTCAATGCTACGCACTCATTTGAAAGCGACACTGACAAGAATTAATAATCTTTAAGATACTTTCCTTTAATGGCGTTTGAGTATAGGTTATGTTAAATCATTTCCCAGTGATCCAGTGAATTACAATTGTTTTAATGTTCTGACTCTATTAAAGGGAGAGAATATTTGTAATGTGAGGATTGTATTTTGTAAATAAATAACTAGGACTTTAAAATACTTGGTACTGTTTATAAATAGTCTGAATGACGGATGTCATAGGAAAAAATGAGCTATAGACTGTCTTAAGGGGCCAAGTATGATCAGTCATTTTTGTAATACTCGAAATTATATTCTTATGTAACTGTCTGTACCGCGAAACGCGGACACCTTTTGTTTAACTTTATTTTCGTTGCGGATACTGAAGAACAAGTAAGGCTAAGGTTTGTCGTGTTCTACCGGTGTAACATAGTTCTGAATGTTGACTATGTAACTATATATAATTGCCGAAATTCATGACAATACATTTATTATTAGTATTCATTTATGATGTAAATATTGCTATTTTAATTATACTGTAATTGATAATAAAAATGTTTTGATAACACTATCTGTTTTCATTACACCCACATTCGACAAATACAGTAGGTAGGTACTAAAATAAAGAGGAAACAAGTAAATAATAATAGGATTTTATTATACAATTATAATTAATATTTACAATAGTAATCAATATGGAGAAAAAGATTTGACCTAACCAGTACTTACAAAATATTTGATTTATGTTTTCATGAAAGGCGAAATAAATAAAAGCTGAGGGCACGTCAACTGAGTTTATAAATAAATATTTATGAATATGTCAAGGCGATGATATTTGCAGTTTCAGGGCACCTTGCCATGACGTAAGTCCGGTGGTCTAATGATTTGTGCACATTATTATATAAAATAATTTCAGCCAAGTCCCATCACGAACTTTGGTATTTGATATGCCACTTGAGGTAATTGCATTATCATGGACATCCTGAAAACACAAATAATAATGTTATTCAAGTTTTATTATTATAATATTTATTTTATTCTTCTTTAGTTTGCTTCCTTTTACGTGGATGGGGAGAGAGGTAGAGAAGTAAATTCACACAAACAGACTAGATTCACTGCTTTTATGAGGGAATCTCATTTTGAACTTCTCGTAAATATTTACCTCTTAGTTTTTAGTTTACCGGTGCCAAGAATGATATAGGCAACAGTAATGGCTACCTATGAAAAAGAAGCCTTTCTTATCTTAAAGTAATAAAGCTATCTTGATTTGTATTTTTTAGCGCGACAGTGAGTTTAACATAAAACATTGTCGACTTACTGTCATTCTGACTAATATGTCGATGATATCTTCATAAATCAATAACTTCTTACAAAAAATATTTACATATTGGTAAAGGAGTATCAAAGTAAATACATTTATTTCATATAATGCCATGAAATAGCAAAAACATACCATGACCATCACCATGCTACTGCTGTAAGTAGATATCTATCAAAACGTTTTGCGTCTTGTTCTGTACCTACTACAGTGGTATAAGAGCGGGAATAATATAGTGTTCCTATAGCTGTGTACAAATAACGAGTCATTTATGTAGATATTCATCACAGTCGATCCCGCCCCGCTACCACTGTAGAGGAGGACGCGGCCTTAGGTGTAGGTTTACTAACCTTAACATGTGCACGTAACTTAATAATACCGTCACCATCTAATAGACTTGCTGTACAGAAGGAGGAGGCTCGCTGTAGGTATATAAAAAAGATTTACTATACAATAATGTTATTAAAATAGATTTAAAAAGACAACAGGTGGACCTGCTACGTATGATTAAACATGGACTAATTTATGACAGGTTAAGAAAAAGGTGTTATTAAATCTGCATGCAATTACTTTTTGGGTACAAACCTTCAGTATTCGTAATATATGCAACAGTCTGGCTAAATTGTTATTGTTTTAGGGGTTCCTAATAGTGAGAACCTACGCAGGTTTCAGTTATGCATATGGTCTTGAATCATCCGCACAGAGCGGCGGTAGTTGTGGTGTTCTAAAACTTACTTTCAAGGAGCCCACTATGCTAGAATGTCAACTCCACTTTCGCTTCTAAGCATTTCAGGCACTAGCTAGAAGGCGACTCACCACCAGATAATCGATTTTACTATTACAACTATAGCTTGCTTATATGTAGTATATATATACATATATACTATAAGTATCTGACCTTGTTTGGCAATTACGTAGTTCTTTTGAGAAAAAATATGTACAAGTTTAATAGTAGGGCACGTGCCTACCTAATAAATACAATAAGTCGTAGGAATGAATAATCTGCCAAGCAAAACCAAGAGTTAATTCATATTTACAACTTAACCTAGGTTTTATTTTGGTGCAATATGTAGGTACTTATGACTGAGTAGTTATGGATTCGGTGCAATATTGTGTGGAATAGAGTTCTAGAGTTGTCAAAAAGCACTGGATGACATTTGGTAGCAACCCTAAATGAGGTATAATGCGTATCTTTTTATAAGAACTGTATATTTATTTTATTTAAATTTAACATATTTTTATAAACCGTTTTTTTCTCGAAATACTTGACATTGGCGGAATCTCTGCGTTGAATTTACACGAGAGAAAGAGAGTCCAGAAACAATTTACAATAAAAACAACCCTTATAAGTATCGAATAAGAATAAATTTATATATTACGTTAATGTTATAAAATTGTGTTGAAATTTTCACCAATCTGATTCTTCTAGGATAGGTTATGCAGTTTTACCAGGCCATAGATATGAAAACACGATGTGGTAAAACCCAACGTATCTGATGGGTTTGTCGCGTGAATGATAGTTAATTTATATGCCGTAGTTTAGTGTCTTTAGGAAGAGACCACTGCTGCATAGGTACCTGTACCCATGTGGTGTTGCATCAAGTGATAAAATTAAAGCGTAATGTACAAAGCAGTTGATGAATGATGGTCGAGCGTGCTATAACAACTCACGAGACAGACAGGCCATTGTATAACCAGGCACGCCACGTCTGGGGAGTTGGCGCTGCGCCGTCGATGCGCGCCTCTATGAGGCCACAGAGCGCACGTCGGTCGTGCGAGCGCCCTGAGCGTGCGTCACACACCAACCGCTTGCGGCATTCGCCATCACACGTCCCGCGACGAGGACTATTCTTCCAGTAGTGTCTGAAAAATGTATATTATCACTTAAGTCGATATATGTAGGTACTTATGTACTAGGTAGACTTCAATATTTATGTTGTAGTCAAACTGGGTTAGTATAATTATGCAACGGTCGTGGTTTGGACTTGGACTTTGTTTATCGTAGCGTAATTTTCGGTCACCAAGGTACAGTAGACCAATTTTCACAGACAACGGTACAAAAACCGCGGGAACCAACATTACTAACGAAATGTATTTCTCTCGTTGAATAGAATTCCATTATAGTAGGTGTTGGAGAACCTGCTGGTATTTTAAGTGAAAAGTGTCAGTAACCATCAGGCTAGCCGTGTTTTGTAACAACTTAGTAGTATAATAGAATAATAAAACTTACTTGTAATATAAATTAAAAACATCCTCTTTAGTTGTCATGTCGTCGATAAATTTGTCCCAGTCTTGAGGCCGCAATGCCGGCATCAAGTATGCAGATCTAGCTGAGTACAACTTGTACCAGATTGGATAACCGAATAGATTTGCCTCTTTCAAATTCATAATCCAAGTTTCGTGGTCCACTACTTGCTGAAATTTATATTTATTTGTTTCATCACTTTTATTTCTATAATGTATGACTACCTTGACATCCTTTCGGTTGCTTATCTAGACAAACTATATTTTCCCCCACAATAACAACTATTTACAACCCCACTCACCCAAATTATATGTCATTTAAGAAGCGTTACGTGGTAGGCGTACTTAACGTGGGGCGTGAACAGGTCCGAAACTAGTCTGGCTTTCGCGAAATACATGTTTTTTAAATTAATATTATACTAACCCGAGTAGTGGCCTCATGGTCACCGTCCACATAGTATATTCTATAGCCTAAATTCAAATCGTAGTAAGGAGTAACTGAGGGTCCTACATAAGCAATACTAGTTGCTCTGCCTGAAAAGAAATAGCATAGCAGTTAATCATAAAAAAAACGTGTTCTCGATTATCATTCTCTGATATTCACGAGGTTCACTTACCAAGGTCGTTTGGATCATAAAAAACTTCGAATTCGTCAAAATGAGTGTGTCCAAAAAATTGTGCCGTTATCGTAGCTTCATATCGATTGACTATGGCATAGTAATTACGGCTCCATACTTTCAAACAATCCGAATGGCCCGGCGGTATGTGGCCGATTATGTGAACCTTTTCCCCACTGAATTCTGCTGACTGCAATTCGTATATTAGCCATTGAAGTTCCGTCGCAGGATCAGTACTGTTCATTAACAACCACCTGAAATAATAATATTAAAACTGTTATTAATTTGTCTTTCACAATTAGAATAAATTTTATCTCTTATTGCATAAATTCAATTATTTGTAGTAATCACCAGTTTTTGTTATTGCAGAAGTTCATGTTGAGTGATATAATTCGGAAACCGGGCCTGACAAGCACAGAGTAGAAGGCTCCACGGCGAATCGTATGTGACACTCCCGCAGGAAGCCAGCGACGCCAATGCGCGTCCAGTGCATCGTACAACCAAGCAATATTCAGCTCAGAAGAAGAAATGTATGGCGGGGGAAAACTGTAAGTAAAGAAGGTGGCATTTATATTGAATTGGGCTGTAAATAAGTTTTTTTTAAATAATTGGGTAAACAAACAATATCACAATTACAAATGGTTATAGTAGTGTTAAGCTAAGTATTACACATCTGTAAATTTTCACTATCGTGTGTACGTGTAGTGTCATGCACTTCCTTAATTACTAGGTTTCTGTAAACGCGTAGAGTTGAATCAGAACTCCGCTGAATGACTTATAATTATCAGTCATTTTTTACGTAGCATACTCGATCCGTACAGGTATGGGATTAGCATTGAAAAATGTATTCTTTTATTCTTCGTAAATATATTGCATTTATAAAGAATAAAATAATACATTATTCTGATTGTATTGCAGTCCATATAAGCTATTTTTCACTATAGATTATTTAACAGCTCAGAATAAATGGTAATATTATATTGTTTCATGTAATTGTAATAAATTTAACTGTTGCCGTGACCGTATAATTAAACAAATAATATAATTATACACCCACATTGAGTTGAGTCATCAACACGAACATACTATTAATTATTTCTTATTATCAAGCGCACAAAATAACTTGCGACATTCGATTTAAGCTGATTACTCCAGGTCCATTTTTAGTTCGAGCAATTGATTATTATTGGATTCTATCTGTAAATTCATTAATATAATCTTATCAGAACAAACGACGACTTGTAAGACGAGCCTATATTCCTATACAACATACCTACAGCTAACTGAAGCAACAACTCGAAATACGGATTGGAATATTTAACCTTGCAGAATAAGAATTTATTCATAGTACAAAACACAGGCGGAACACATAAATCTTGAATGCCATTAATTTACTCTTCTGAAACATTTTGAATCTCTATTTAGATAAAGAAAGTATTTAGTCCATTCAAGTTTAGAAATGGAATGGTAAAAGGTTCTCAATGTTTCATTTGAATCTTGAACACTTTAAAAGCAAAAGGTAATAAAAATTACAAGTAGATTCCGGTTTTTGTGGTTTTTGTTATGTTAATTCAGCACACTAGCTATTTGTTAGGAATTTCATCAAAAGAGTAACATACATACAAACAACACTGTACTGTCTCATGCACAGACATAATACGCGTTTGATTTAAAAGTAATGAGCATTATTCAAACCTTGTACTGTATAAGTATATGAGCTACTAATACTAATAAAGTAGTTGATAGACCATGGTCCATAGCAGATCTTCAATGCTCTCTAATGAACATGACTTCGTTAGCCATTTATTGTTACGGTTTAATTTGTGTATGTCTATCGTACCTGTTAACTGGCGAAGCTTCATGGTTCCCAAGTGCGGGAAAAATAGGTACACCCGGGAACATATCCGACATTTGCGCGACGGTCTCTTGGAGTACCTTCAAGTTCTCCTCTTTTGTTTGATTCCATACGTCATGCGGTGGCAAATCACCCGTCCATAAAATGTAGTCAATATCCTGAAATGAAAACGCATACGAATGTTATTCTTGAGAAACGCGCTATAGATTTATATTATTATTTTGCCCATATTTTATTACGTGTATAACTTTATACTTCGATCATTCGTTTGTATAATAATATTGTTTATCCTAAGCAGTGTATCAAAACTGGCACTCCAAAACGATAGAAGTCGAAATAAGAAGTCCAGGAGCGGTACGGTAGTCAACTTAATCAGTAATATTTATAAGAATATATTAAAATACATATTATATAGCTACATTTAGTACATACAGTGTGAGTGTCGGCTATGTGTTTTAACATGTGGTCGATGGTGCGTTTTGGTGTATCACATTTGCGGTAATCACCCCAGCGGCCCGCTCCTCCACCAGGTGTCAAAGCTGGCCCGCTTGAAGCTCGACAGCAAAGAGGTTCGTTGCATTCCGCATTTGCACCTTAAACATTTATTATTTTATTAATGATAACTGATGCCATGTGCCATTATATTGAATATAATGAGAAATAAACATTCAAACCTTCAGCGTAGTAGGGGTCAAAATGGGTGTCAGATATCTGCAGTACTTTGAACGTCGGAGCTTTATCAATCGGTGTATCGAGTACATTGGCAGGTGGTTTAGGAACCGGCGGGAATGCTACTTCCCACTCGTGGTAAGGATTATAAACATCACCACACGCGTCCCCGATTACAAAACTACATATTTCATCAGGACCAATGGTAATTCGTTTTAATACGTAGACTACTTCACTCTGGAAGATTCAACAATGCTGGTTAAAACATATATATTTTGTAGAAAGTTTGACAAGTTTATAATACTCAGAAAGTCTTCTTACCCCAAACAATCTTGTAATTCCTTCACAGACGCGGGCTGATTGGATATTTAGCGAAACGCAGAATTGATAGATCATTTTATTGATTTCATCTTTACTTTTTCCTAATCTAATATAATGCTGTAAAAGACCTGCTCCAGCTTTGCAGGCTGTACATGACACCTTGGACATAACCGAGTGTTCTACTTCATAATATACTTGTTTTAAATTAAGAAGCTTTAAAGCCTTTTCTACAAAAACTGGTAAATTGGTACTCTTATCATTGTCCCACAGGAGTCGGGAATAATTTCGTTTTAAAGCAGCCATGTGGGCAATAAGTTCAGTCTCATTAGCAGATGGCGGTAGTGTATGATTAAAGTTAGATGGGACAAAGAATAGTTCTTCATTACGAGGCTTATCTGTCCAATGCCAGTCGTCTGTCGGTGGCATCCATTTTATCACGGGTCTATTATTTCTGCCTCTTTGTTGTAAAAATATCGGGTTACCTGAAATTTAATTAATTAGTCAATCCTTTTAAACAGGAATAGCAGTTTAGTTTAGATAGTAGAAAATAAGTAAGCAACTTTGTACCTGATGTCAAACTGCTTATTGAAACTGTAAATAGGCATTGTAAAAGCCATCGTATCCTAATGATCATCACTGGAAGTGTAGGAGGAAAATCTGAAAACAAAGAAAATATTATTTTAATAAACGAATATAAAATTTGTTAAAGGATTTAGTGGAAACTTTTCCAAGAATATAACAACGTTAGTATTTAGTCTACAGGCTCCTTACAGGTTGAAATTTCCGTATTTATATATTTTTTTCTGTTTTATGTGGCATATGTATACTTGTTTGTCGATCGTATGTCGTATTGACCTACCGTAGTATTGACATCTTCTAATAGACTTGATAAATTAAGACCTGGTGTTGTAACTTACATGTTTGTCAGTTTTGCAAGACTTTGAAGTCCGACTTTTATAAGTCCCCATCGTGAGAATAAAAAACCCTAAATTAGTCAGATCAGAATAAAGCCTTCTTTAATAAATAAATAAATATGTCTATTATTACTGATTCCTAACATCAATATTCTCTTATAAGCCATTCTCTGAAAGAGGCTTTAACATTGCATATCAAAACATTGGCATAGCAAATTAAGAATAGAAAATAATTAATGATAGGAAAGCTATCTGTAACCTTTATTTGTGATTGAATGGTCAGCAGACATTCATCAAATAACCTCTACATACCAAGTATCCAAAAATACTTCTACAACTACGACACCGGGAATTAAGGTTAAATATATGTAAGTATTATTACATATCAGACTTTTACTGGCGTGTGATTTTCAGTATATACCCCATTTCTTCCCGTGGGTATAGTAATAGCGACTAACGAGACGGACTGTAATCTATAATACCGTATATATACAGACCGACAGTGCCCGGCACGGTAACAGGCTTGCCTTACGTGCCCTTCCACTTACGTGACAGCTTCCTTTGGATTTCCTCATAGTACGTCACCTATCCGGGGCTAAACATAGGGTAATAGTCGTACGGTAACTAAGTCCACCACGCGGTGAGTCAATACTTATTATGGTAATGTGTAATCTCGGAATGAAATCCCAGTGAACCCCAGCAAGCAAAAAAAGATGACATTTCATTTTATTTCCTTACTGTATAAGATCGATACCTACTTGAGGTCTTCAAAGTTTGATGAACTATAATTTTATTATACGGTGCGGCATTTAAATTTTATATCACAAAAGCGCACTCTCTCTTTTTTACTACGTAGTGTCCTCAGTTATTGATGATTTTAAATTCTAACTGGTATGGGCTCATCATACCAAATGCGTCGAGAAAGTTAAGGATTAATAATCTACTTCTGAGCTTAGGGGCTTATAACTCTAATCTGTAAATATGACCTTTCCCTCGTTTACGAATTTGCTTACAATAAATTTTAGATGTCACGCCGTAATTATATAGGATTACTTGAATACTTTCTATTGGGCGCATTAGCATAAAGCGTAAGACTGATGAATTGAAGATTATATTTGTACGTTGTAACCTACTGTTCTAGAAGAAGTTATGTTTTATTAATAGCTAAGGTAAATAAGATAAAGATTTATTTTCATTAATTTGTCACAAAAATGCGTCAACAGCGTCACAACGAACGGCGATATATAGTATTTACGATAAGTATATATCAAACACAAGTTGAATCTTAATCTAGCACCCAGAATAAGATTCAACTTGTGTTTAGACTCGTACAAATATTGTCCACAACAAATTTATTTGGTTGCTGAATTATTAATAGGATTCTCTTCGATGGATCTTCGTCTTCATCATCACTTTCAAACAGGTAATTTAAAAGAAAAACGCCCATTTAACAAGTACTTTCATATAAAGTATACACTTATCAAGCCGATCCAGCCCGAGATGCTTATGCCTTTGATTATTAATTAAATATTTAAATAAATCATAACTACTTCTATCGTTTGTCAGTAGTGTGAACACCTAGTGGATACTTATGTGGATACGAACCCTGGGGAAGAATATATGTAGGTTTAACGACATACAACGAGGGCGAAGCCGCGGGTGGAAGCTAGCACGTAAATACATATATTATGCATGTTGTACTCAGTCGATTTCGTCAAGTGTACAACTTTGGCCACCTGTCGGTGACAAAAATTAAATAAATAAAAACCGAAGAAAATGAAAAGAATAAATAACATTACGCCACAGCAAGTTCTGCCACGTATGATGTGTGAATGTTACATGAGTCAGCGAATTTTACTGACGGCACCAGTACACGGACGTAGAGGTCGGCACTTTCTCCCCGCTTCATTGACTTTGTTGGAAAGTGACGGTGGTATAGCGCACGATGCGTTTGTTCACATATCATAACACGTTGCCAACAATGCAATTGCTTAAAGCGTATTGTTATAGCAATGAGCATTGCACACATTAACGAGTATTACGTGCTTGTATTATCATCCGAATCTTTTCGTGCCTGTGGGGTAGACAGACTATTACTACTTAGTCATTGTAACAAATATCAAAAAAGACAAGTTATGCGTTATAGTCAACTACTGCAAAAAGTGTAGCGATTTCACAAATACATATTGAAACTCTCGCTCGATATGTTAATACGAGTAAATGTGATATACGTCTATCCTCAAGGTTCAGCAAGGTATCAATCCTATTAAGAATAGGTTTCAAACCATTTCTTCAGACAAAAATATTACTACAAACAGGTTTGAAAAAAAATTAACCATAATATTTTGTCGACTTCTCTTTTTAATAACGAAAACGCTTCTACAGTTTTGTCATACTAAAAACTTGTCTAGTCATAACCAGGTAAAGCAATGTTTATAAATAAATAGCACTGGCAATACAATATGACGGAGACCTGTAGCCGATTTGATGACCGATATGAAAGGCAGTTGAAGTTTTTCTTAACAAAATAGAAAACTATGTACATTAGAAGTTTAGATATAGTTTTCAAGTTTATTCTTATATTTTTTACTATTCAGTTAGTTCTTTCTTTTTTAGATAGTTTTTCTTATTTGACTAAATTCACTTTATTTTTCACGATTTTATTTGATTTCATTACTCTCATACAAGTAGGATGTCCTTGTTATTTCAAAGAATATTGTATTGGGATAAATCATATAATGTCAGTTTCTTATCAAACAAATATTAGCTCTAGCTGAACATTTTACTTACTGTAAATAGCAGCAAAACATAACAGGCTACTTGTTAGGGTTTAAAGTGTTTCCAAGTGGTGGTTTTATTCGATGTGGAATCTTAAAAGAAAGCCAGTATACACCTAATTATATACACAAATAATGGTTGTGTGATGATATCACATTTACTATCATTTGTATTTGTACTTGTACAACGACTTGAACAAGCACTCTGTGACACGCAATGTACGCACGGTACGTGCAGGTAAATAACAACTTTGTTGTGAATTGTGATGTGTCGTGGTTCTAGATATAAAGATGTAGGTATTCAAAGTTAATGAGAATTTTAAATATCATTAAATAGCTTTTATCCTTAGCTTCGGTCGCGTTGCCGTAACGGTCGCAACCTTCTGTGAGGAGGTTATCTCGCAGAAGGAGGCGGCGGAGCGGGCCCGGGAGGACGATCTCCACTCAGACCCAACTCGCCGCCGGCGAACCGGGTGGCGTAGGCGCGCTTACCAGCGCCTCATGCCGCCCTGAGTGTGGCCGCGGGTGGTCGGGACGGGTTTTCCCCTCCATCTGCCATATGGCCAGCCGCGAGGAGGCGACGTCCTGGTGTGTCTGGACGTTGCCTAATTGAGAGTTACCAGAAGGTGGTGCCGGTGGCAACAGGCGCTAGGAGTTGTCCGGATGTCTTACCAAAGCTGTTCCCGGATTCCTCCTATTTTAGGCGCAGGATGGCACACCGTGTGGTTTTAGTCGGTCCGATTCCGACACACCGTTCCACCGAAAAACCCCGGTGGGATGACGACCCGAGGGGGTTTCCACAAGTTAAAAAAATAAATAAAAAAGGTTTTGTGAATCAATTGTAGTATCCCTTGTAAAAAGTATTTTTTTCTCTATCGAAGCTACTCAATGTCTTTTGTGTATCCCAGTCAACATGTAGATAATTTCATAATGATTGATTAAATATTTTAAGCAATAACGGATTACAAACAAATTAACAAACTGAAACAAAAAATAATAGTTAATATGAATCACAAGCACATTCGAGAATGAAAGTGGGTATTTTCATATTGCCAGCGGCATTGCGTTGTATTTTAATTAAAACGTATTACTTAAGATTAATTATCTTAATATTAATAATGCCTTATGATTATATTATGACCAATCATGGTACTGAGTAGGTAACTTACATAATAGGAAACTATTGTACAAAGTAATCAATCAATCGTGAACTCTTTTTTCTGGGGTGTAGAATGTGGGTGTTTCATGTAGAATGTGTGTACGTTGTAGTTGTATAACTTATAATTGACCTACATTCCTTTTAATAATTTGTTATTATTATTATTTTTACTACATTAAATTGACGTAGCTGAATTATTGTGATATAATGCCTTAAATAAAAGAAAGTGGTTTCAGTCCAACTTAATTATTGTCACCGAGAAATAAAGCGCTATTACAACTGAAGTGGAACTTTTTATTATTTATTGATTGCTATAAGAATATGTATGATATATATAATAATAATAAATATAATGTCAAAAAAAAACTTGTTATAAATTGAAAACTAAAATCTACCGTAGTTTGCCATCAATCTAACAACTTTGACTGTTACCTGTTGGTCTACTTGTTAGTGACCCTGACTGCTGAGCCGGAGTTCGTGGGTTCGATTCCCACACGGGACAAAAATTTGTGTGATCTACAAAGAGATGTTCTGACTGTGGGTTTTCATTGTGTCCGTTGTTTGAATGTTTGTAAAGGCCCCCCGCGACACAGGAATAATTCCTAATGCGGGAGTTGTCTTTTAACAACAAAAAAATTATCAAAATGTAAAAAAAAATCATAAATAAACTTTAAAACTAATTGTCTGTAAACTAACTATGCCTAAAGTTATTATTAGTTTGGTAAGTGTAGATAAGATGTCACTTAGCTGACTGACACTTAGTTATTTTAATGATTATATACATATATACATCCAGATATACACTTCTCATCAAAAACCGAAACAGTTCTGTAAATACTATTTAGGCGGCATTTAGATAAAAATATCAGTATTTTTTTTTTCAGTAATATCTGATCTCATTAAAACAATACGCCAATATTAGTAAATAGCTGGCAGTTTAGTCCACACAATGGTGTATAGTTTATACAAATAAATGATTGTCAGTGTGTATTCCGTCTGAATTTCTGCATTTAATCAATTTTTTTAGCAAAAAATCTCTCTCTACTTTTAATAGAGTGTATCAACGTTATCGGGAAACTGGTATGTTTACTCGCCGTCAAGGAGTAGTGCTGTATGGAAATGAAGAAAGACGGTGTATCTAAGAGAAGGAGAGGGTTTTGCAAGTTGATGCATTGAAGAAAGAGTCAGTTACGGTGGCGGTTCATGGATAGTTTCTGGGTAGCATAAGCGCCGCTGGAAAAACCGAACTTGCTTTTGTATCTGGACCTCGCTTATCATCATTAAATGGGGCACGTTACATCGAAGAGTGTCTGGAGCCGCATGTGGTACCCTATTTCATTTTTTTGCAGGACAATGCTAGGGCTCATACCGCAGGCATTGTAAATGAATATCTGAGCCAGGTCGGTATTACGGTTGTGGGCTGGTCAACAAGAAGCCCGGATCCTAATCCCATAGAACACTTGGGATGAGTTGAAAAGACAAGTCAGAGTGAGAGATAAAAACAGTTATACAAGATTACATCCCACAACACAAGATTGTGACTCTCATCCGTTCCATGAGGAACCGAATGGAAGCAGTCATTAGGGCCTGGGGAGGAAATACGAGATACTGGATAAACTTTTTGAAGTGAAACCTTCTTTTAGCGAGGTACGCATATTTGTAGATGAGATAAAATCTATGGACTCGCGACATCGTTACGACACGCATATGTCCAATCAATACAATATTAGCACAACGAGATATAAAAGTACAATTGATGCGGTATTCACGAAATAATAAGTTAAGTTCTGTCATTTAATTTTTTCCGGAGTGCATTTAATTTTTTTTTGTTTTACGTCCTTGTTTCTAACATTTTACAAATTCTTCTTAAAACAACTATTAAAACTTAAATTTAGATACTTATTAAAACATACCTGTTGAACAAAACACGGTAGCTTAATAAATTTAATTTTAATATAAAACATTAATATTCGTTGAACGATACCTCATAATATCCTTAATTAACTTGAATTATTATTAATTTTGGTTGAATGTAAAAAAATACATAAAACTCATACAAAACCAAACGTCAGAAGTGTTTCGATTTTGTTGATGAGAAGTGTATATACATAAACATATATACATCCAGGTCACTTTCTTTCAACTTCCACTAAAGAGTCACTTGTGTGTTTACTTTCACTAACACTGAGAGCTATCCAGAGTCGGATAGGTTCTGATGAAAGGATTTTGAAAGCACTTATTACCAGCAAAATAATAAAATAAAAAACAATAGAACGGATTCGAATGTCTCTGAGTAATAACACTTTAAATAATTATTTATTACGATATCAGACGTTTCTTATAATCATATACAATATATATTCATCGAACAAATAATTCACGATAGAAATAATTTCTGCACATGGTTGGTCCTATACACATTTAGTTAGAATATAGATTTTGAAATTAAGTTTTATCTAACTAATAGGCAATATATCACTCATTTTCATTATAATGACATAAATCAATGAGACTGATAATGCAATTTCGCTATTTTGAAATCATTAATGTTTTAGTTATCGTCGTCATTAGACGAAAATAAAATTAGTAATGACGGAATTCGTGGATGTGCATGCAAATGGATATGTCATCGTTAAATAACTTATGTAATATAGTTCAGCTTACGTAGGACCTTTTGATAACTAGGTATTTATTTCTACTGAAGACTTTTTGTTTCTCGTTTTATTGTCAATGCAAAACATTGAAGAGAGATTTCAATGTTTGAATTTATTTTTTCTTATATTTTTTACTAAAAAAGACTTTCCTGGTGTGGGTTCACATTTCTAAACAACTTATTATGAATAGTTCGGTTATTTTTAATATTTTTATATGTATGTGTATACATTTTCGGGAAAATCCGGATAAGCCACCAACTTCCATGGATGTCTAAATACCCATATTTCTATTCGAGTCAACCTAGATATAGATCGATTTTAAGGTTGCATTGTCAGTTTCAAATAGGTTTTCTAAATAAAATCACAAATTTACCTAAAAATATTATTGCTTTACGTTATTCACGAATTTCATTATCGCTTTATGGGGTTCACGTACAGTTGAGTATACCTACCCCAAAATATGACGACTACACCTATCTAAAACACCTGTATATGTCGCCCATGCGACTAGTTATTTACCTTGTATAAAACATCATATTCAAACTAGAGTCATTTTAGACAGTTGATCAGTAACAATATTTTGCAGAGGAGCGCTGGATTTGTTGAAATACCGGGTTTTTATCTCTGATTCAAACACAGATAAATTTTCCATTCAGCATCAGATAGAGCTTCAAATTATTGTTATTATCTACTACCGTCACGGGTCTTGAACACTAATGTCATCTTATAACATTACATAAAGGATGAATATGTATCGGTATGTAATTCTTTTTACAAAAAAAAATATTATACTTAGTGCCATATAATCTGTCACTCATATCTATTTTGATTAAAAATAAAATATATAATATATTTATTTCTTTTGTAACAGTACTTTATAAAAAATAATATCTTTATTTTTTATAATATACTATTTTTTATTACAAGTTTATTTCTTATTTCCGTTTCTTGAACTGGCTAGATTTCTTCTTGGTATAAGGAAAACTTGTATGTGTTGGTAAGGAGTAATATCTGCACCGGTACGGCTTCTATATCATACTGTTTTTCTATCGATATAGGTAGAAGTGCTCCACACTTAAGAAGAAAGTTCTTAGCATAGGCCAGTAAGAAAGGCAGCCAATGGAAAATTTATTTCGAATTAGGAATTCTTTAGGAATCTGTAGATGTGTAATGAAGCCATATGTCATTTGTTTTTTACCAAATTTCATTCATTTTAAAAAGTGTCTGTCGTATATCGAAATGGATATGACTATGAGTTTGATCGTGGTCGAAGCAAACTCACTGATGATTCTCGAGAAGGACGTCCTTCTAAGGTGACTACTGAAGATTACGTGAATGTTGTGAGGCTCATGATAGAAGCTGATAGTAGGGTGACCAAAAGTCAATCTACGCAGTGGATGTTTCCATTCGACGATTTACTGACAAAAGTAATAAAGGGCAGAAGTCAAGGGAATAAGATGATAGCCTTATTCTTTGGACGGACGGGTTATTTCGCAATAATCATTCTAGAAGATAAAAGCACTGTTACTGCAGATTGGTATATCAGTCATTGTTTACCAGCTGTCTTGGAAAATGTCAAGAAGCACGATCCTCCTCCACAGACTCGAATACTTGTCTATCGAAGGTATGGAGCTAGTGAGTCATCCTCTTTACAGTCCCGACCTTGTGACTTTTATTTATTTCCAAAAATAAAAGACTAATTTATAGGAATTCGTTTAATGAACCCTGACGATGCCGTGGCTGCGTTTGAAATAGGCATGGAAGAGATCCCTAAAGAAGAGTGGGTTCAAGGCATGAGTAGCTTCATCGCATGCGACAGTGCTTAGAATAGAACGAAGACTACTTCGAAAATTAATAAAAATATTAACAGGCTTCTATATCATTCCGTTTTTTATTTTCTGGAAAATTTCAGTGTGAAAACCCCGTAAACAATAGAAACGGGAGAGTTTTCCCAAAATAATATTAATTAGAGCTTCTATATATTTGTAAATAGTTTCATCAATCATCAAGAGATTATTAAATCAAGTACTAGAAATAGTAAATAAAGTTGCAAAACGATTTTGGGGTATATTTTGAAAGGCCATTAGGAGGTCAATCAGTGACGTGACATTGCCAAATCTTATAAGCCCCGCAGTTGATATTTATAAACAAATGATTTATTTAGCTTGAATATGTACAGTTACTTGTATGTTATAGTTGTTGAATTTTACCAACTCCCATTGTACATACTTATTGCAGTTTGAGCATTAATGAGTATGTAACTCGTTCATATGCCCTCGAATAGGACGATCTGATGATGGGAAATTGTTTATAAAGACCGCAGAGGGCCACTGAAACTACTTATTAATAAATATTTACAGGATGGAACCAATTTATTCCTGTTACTATGCATATACACGGTAGAGTGGAGCTATTGGTGAAGTACTACCTACCTCACATCAAATTACGTCCCAGCAGTTAACATAAGCTTTGGCTCTGTTGTAACTAGGATACATTACGAGTAATATGGACTAACATATATATATATATATATATATATATATATAAATGACTTCGTAAGTGTTACAAGAAACCAAAAAGGAGCCTTTTAAAACAGCACAAGTTAGAGGTATTCGTCAATCAGGATTGTCAGATTTCTATGTAATATACTTGCTTGCCAGCTTGTATATTTTAGGGGTGTGCCTATTTGTCAAGAATAACTTCCATTTATTTGAAACACTCTCATACCCTTGATAAAATCACAAAAAAAGACTATCTTTAATAATAGTCTTCTAGGCAAGGCCCCAAAAGTATTGCTAAAATAATAACATCTATAATTTTAAGGTCCTTAAGAGCTGTGGTAATATTAAATAGTAAATAAATAGGTAAATTTATACCACTTTACTTATTTAGGCTTATTACACAATCAATAATACTATTATATCTGACACTTGTTAAATAGTTGTGGGTGAGGTTTAGTACGTCTGATTACTTATAACAGTACTATACTTTAAACATTATTTAATCAAAATATTGTTATTAATAAATAAAAATGTATAATTGATATATTTTTTTTTGTTTTATGAAATGATTACTTTTATAAGTGTTCAAATTCAAATTTCAAATTTAATTTCTTATTTCATATAATTGCTCAAGAAAATTTGAAATCGTCTTATTTATAAAAATATTATAGACCAATACACACAGCATCACAGCAACTATAGGTTGCCTTGTCAAGTATTAAATTAATATTAAAAAGATAAAATAATAATGAATATCTGCCTGTTTTGATCTATAACCGCCAGTTTTCCAAATGGTTGAGCCATATGTGAAGAAATTGGACGAACAAACTCATCGCCACTCTTTTAAATCACCAGATAGGTAGGGTACTCGTATTATAAAATTTAGTGTACAACATATACCAGGGGTGCTCAAACGGTCGATCGCGATCGACCAGTCGATCGCGAGTGCTTTTTGAGTAGATCTTGAGAAGAAATAAATTTTTAATAAGTAGGTAACTAAACTACAAAAATGTATTACGTAATAACACTGCTTGCGGCAAAAGGCGGCTTTATCAAAGGAACGCGCGGTACTTGTCAAAGAAAAGCCGCGTTGTTTCTAGACTAGACTGTACTAGACCATTTCGGGCGGCGCGTTTGACGGGAACATTCGAGACTTTCGTTCACGCCGATATAAATGTTGCGCCTGCAGGAATTGGAGTCATTCTGAATTGTAACTTGAAGGCGATACTACGTCGATACAAAGTTTATTATTAAATAGTGCGAAATGAGTGCAGTGAAGAAATCTAAAACGTATTATTTTAATAACGATTGGGAGGAAGAATTTTTCTTTTGTATGGTGAAGGATAAGTGCATTTGTGTTATTTGTCGTGCGTCAGTTGCAATACCTAAGCGTGGTAACTTAGAGAGGCATCATAAAACGGTTCATAAAAACTATGAAAAGGATTTTCCGCCACAGAGTGAATTAAGAAAACGAAAAGTAAGTAATTTGATATCTTGTTTGAAAAAAGAACAAACCATGTTCACAAGACCAGCCAAACAATCAAAAGCTGCTACGATCTCGTCATTTAAAATATCTCATATATTGGCGAAACACAAGAAACCATTCGAAGATGGATCGGTTGTGAAGGAAGCATTTATTGAAGCGGGTGAGACTTTATTTGGAGATTTTAAAAATAAAACAGAAATCATGTCTGCTATTAGAGAACTTCAGTTATCTCGTCCGACTGTCACAAGGCGTATTGAAGTCATGAGTCAGGACATCGCAGATAAACTAAAACATGATATCATGGAATGTACATACTTTTCTTTACAGTTCGACGAATCCACCGATATGACAGACACTGCCCAGCTGTGTATTTTTATTCGGATGGTATTCAATGACATGTTGGCTAAGGAAGAATTTTTGACAATCATTCCTCTGAAGGGGAAGACCCGTGGCGAAGATATATATGACGTTTTCATCAATTTTGTAAAAAACTACAAGCTACCAATATATAAATTAGTGTGCATTACAACCGATGGAGCACTAGCAATGACTGGAAACAAGAACGGTTTTGTGGCATTGTGTCGAGCTAATGAAGAATTCCCTTCATTTTTTTCATTCCATGGCATTATACATCAACAAGTTTTGTGTTCAAAAGTTTTAAACACGGAGGAAATTATGGGCATTGCAACGAAAATTGTGAATTCCATCCGTGCACGTAGCTTGCAACGGCGGCTCTTTAAGTTGCAGTTGGAAGATAGGGAGTCAGCTGAACACACTGATTTAGTTCTTCACACGGACGTCAGATGGTTGAGTCGCGGAAAATTCCTAGAAAGGTTTCAAGAATTATTGCCCGAAATTACAGCTTTTCTAGACGAAAGAGGTGATGACACTGAGATGTTGAAAAACGAAAAATGGCTGACTGATTTGGCATTTTTGACTGACATCACAATGCACTTAAACACCATTAACTTGGAGCTTCAAGGTAAAGGAAAAACTATTATTGAGATGATTAGCGCAGTAAACGCATTCAAAAGTAAATTGCAACTTGTGATAGATCAACTGAAAAGAAAGGATCTGAAACATTTTCCGTCTTTGAAAGCAAGGATTCCTCAGTTGAATTATGATACGTATGAGGCTGAATTATCAAATATTTTGGGACAATTCGAAATGCGTTTTTATGATTGCAGTAAATTGGCAAATATAGCATCATTTATGAGTTATCCTTTTTCATGTAAAAACATTGAGGAATTAACCACTGAAGTAGCAAGTCAGTTTAATATGAACTCATGTTCTGTTGAAAATGAGTTGGTGCAGATTATATCAGATATACATCTCAAAGCTACAGCATCTGATACAAATTTCTGGTGTTTTATATCTGAAGATAAATATACGAATCTAAGGCAAATCGCCCTTCAACTGACGGCAATGTTTTTGTCAACTTACTTGTGCGAGTCTGCATTTTCTGAAATGAAGATAATTAAGTCAAAATATCGCAATCGACTAACTGACGATCATATGTCATCATGCTTGCGATTGGCACTCAGTGTTTACGCACCATCTTATGAAAAGTATGCTGAGGACATGCAGTGCCACGCTTCAAGATCCAAAGTCACTCCTTAGTTGAGTTTAACACCATATGTAACTCTTTTGTTTTGTAACAACGAATAAACTCGCAATTTTGAATAACTAGGAGTTTTTTCATTGATATTGTAGAGAAGAACTTAAGTAAACCTAACCCAAACCTTGACTAAGATAATGTAAATTGTGCGGAAAGCTAATATCTATATACGACGATAGTGTATGTACGACAACCCTGCATCACACATACTTGCAGCCTCTCAAGTCGATCGTAAGTAGTCTAAAAATATTGAGGTAGATCGCCAGCAGTTCAAGTTTGAGCACCCCTGACATATACTATACTAAACTAATAAAACCCTATTTTATCGTGTGCTATATGCTACTTAAAGTAAATAAAATAAAGTTAGTCTATTAAAATAAGGTAACTTATAGGCAGGGAAAAAGAAGTTAAAAGGAAGAAGAAAGAAGAAAATGAAAATCATTTTTTTTACATAGAGACTCCACTTTGAATGATGGAAAGCAATAAGTTGAGTCAAAGAGTGGTGGTCATCATCCTCATTGCATGTGTAGTCAATGCAGCACGGTGACCCACACTATGGCGGCCTGGTGAGATGCTTTTTCTCGCCCCGCTTATAAGACCCGGGATCAAAGTGGGAAGGAAACACGTGCGCTGCTAGGGAATTCCAGGCTTTCACCGATCGGCACATTAAAGAAGAGCCAAACCGTTTAGTTCGGGTACGTATATTTTCAACTCTCAAACGGTGACTCCTCAGGCCAGCACGTGTAGTCCTGAAGAGGAAGGGAGAAGGTGGGACCAATTGGAAGAGCTTCTCAGAACACTCTCCGTGGTGTAGGCGATAGACGACTGCCATAGAGGCGACATCTCTTCGCAACTGCAGAGGCTCAAGAGACTGGGTGACCTCAGGACAATCGATAATGTAGACTGCGCGCCGCTGCAACCGATCGAGAGCATCAAGCAAACACTGCGCATAGCCGTCCCAAAGATGAGAGCAGTACTCCACGCAGGAGCGAACCTGGGTCTTGTATAAAAGACACAGTTGCTCGGGCGAGAAGAACCGTCTCACCTTGTTCAATATGCCGAGCTTCCGCGAGGCCGCCTTAGTGACGCTCTCGATGTAATCCCGCTGATTGAGATCCCGGCAAATATCCAAACCCAGGATACTAAGCCTATCCTTCAGTGACAGTTGAGTGTTCTGAAGAGTAGGAAAGGGAAGGAATGGAGACTTTTTGTTAGAAAACGCGCAGGCCTGTGTTTTCTTGGCTTGGCTGAACTCGACCAGATTCTCAGAACCATTGAGAAATGCGGCTCAAGACCCGGTCGAGCTCAGCCACAAGCTCCTATCGTTTTCCCTCAACGTCTGCCAGCTTGGCAGCAGGATGTCCAAAATATCGCTCGTGTAGTGTGCGATAACAATGTATATTGCCAAGGGCCAACATGTCATTGATATGCAGAAGGAACAGTGTAGGCGATAGGACGGAGCCCTGAGGTACGCCAGCGCTAACCTCCTGAAAGTCAGAGGCTGCGCCGTCGCAGAGAACCCGAATGCGGCGCTTGTGAATGAAGGCAGCAACCCAGTTGCGGAGTTTGGGCGGCAGACCAAATGCAGGAAGTTTGGAGAGAAGCGAGCGATGTCGAATCTATCGAAGGTCTTGGCAAAGTCGAAGCTGATGGCCAAGGACTCCCCATGCCTATCCATAGCCTCACCCCAAAGATGTGAGACGTACGCTAGAAGATCACGGATCACCCGTGTGTCGGTTCGGCCAAAAATATATGAAGGAGTGATCCTCTAGGTGGCGGATTAATTGGGTGTTGATGATCCGCTCGAGCACCTTACAGAGTATGGAAGTGACGTCTATAGGTTGATAATTGGCTGGATCGGAGCGGTCGCCTGTTTTGGGGATGGGTTGAACATTCGCCTCTCTCCAGGCCTCAGGAACAATTCCTGAGGAATAGGACACGCGATAAAAGCGCGTAAGTACGGGTGACAACTCAGGTGCACAGCTCTTAAGGACCACCACCGGAATACCATCGGGTCCACTGGCTTTCCGGACATCGAGCGACTGAAGCTCCGCACGAACATCCCTCTGCTGGGTGCAAAAGAGGTCAGCTAGTAGTTTCGCTTTCTCTTGCGGCTCGTGGGCCAGTGATCCGTCAGGGTACTTCAACGGTGGAAGTGAAGGCTGGCAGTAGTTGGACTGCACGGCTTTGGCCATTCGCCAAAACTTACGGCTACCCGTAGGGTATGCGACGAGTTCTTGATCAATGCGTGCAATGCGCTGGGCATCTGCTCTGGAACAAACATCCGCCCTGAAGAAAGGAGATACCCCAGCCCTCGCGAGGAAGCACTCCTCGAGCACGTAGCCGGGATAGGGGAGATACGCCGTGTCGGCAGGGCGGCGTATTTGTGTTTCCGTAAGAAAAAGCATTGCCGAGCCGTCTCGAGGTGCTGGTGTACGGCGCTGAGGTTTGCATGAAGTCCACGTATGTTAGTGAACTCCACCTGAAAAAGCGGGTTATTGGGAGAGGAGGATGCCGCTGTGAGACCACTTTTCTTTCTTTGTGCTGCCATGATAGACTAACTAACTTTCAAAGCAAAACTTTTGTTTCACAATGGACTTAAATTTAGTTAGAGTTTGCATATCACCAAGGATTTTATTATAAAATCGCAAACATTGAGATTTATGTTTATATGGCAGATACAACAGATTTATGTTTGTTACGTTTGTTACTAGTGTGTATCAGTTTTTTTAATAAACGGACCTTTATTTTTTATGAAAGTATATTAAGTTTTAATAGATATACTGACATTTTTAATGAAAAATAAACGAAATAAATAATAAAAGATAATACAATTGTATTATCTTTATTTTATTGTTTTTTTATTATTTATTTAATTGATATTATGATAATTTTATATACACACGAGAGACAATTTTAATTTGCCTTATTTTAAGTTTGCACGATTGTAGAACGTAGACGGAATCAACCATGTTCTGCAAAGTAAAGAAATTGAAATTGTATGTACCTATTGGGCAATTATTTATTATAATTATTATTATTATGGGCACAGCAAAAACACTACACATGCATCCCATTGTTGTTCTTGTTGGCCAGCAACATTTATTCGTTCGTTACCTCAAAGATAGGTAAGTATACAAATATTTTATTATTGAGAAATAATAGCCTTTAAACCGACGCAAGGCTACCGCTAATTAAAGTGGTTTCTTTGTATATTTAGTTTCCGTAAGAATAAAACTTTCACAATGGTTAATAGGGTCAATGCACTTTGTTGATTGTTAATACTTGCACTTTTTATCTGCTGGGGATCATTCGTTCACACGTGAGTCCCTCCCGGCCTGCATCCAGAGACCCTTTGTAAAAACTTTCCTTTGGTTCATCGAACTAACTTTCACCTATTGTGAGCACATGTTCTCTTCGGAATGCACTTCAATTATATTTGTTAGCACGTCCCACGTATAAGATATACATAATACCTATTGTACGTTATGTATAAGATATTAATGTTTTCCGCTGGAAATGCTAATTAGCTTTCTTTGAAAGTATTTCTATACGCATGCTTTCGGCTCCTTTAGTGTCATACTTGCTTGTTAACTCCGTGTAAGTATTTATATTGGCGTAAATATTACAAACGTTGTTGCACTTAATATGTATACGTATACCAAAAACGACCGAATCTGCTATTATTGGCGAAATTCTCTTAATTCTTGGCCAGCTCTCTGTGATGATATTTTACTTTCATTCTTAAATTCAGTTATGTGAAACAGCGTGGCAATCTTTAGCGCATTAGCAAAGAATATTACAAGCAAATTAAGCCGAGTTTGTGTATTTAGGGGTTATGCGATGGTCAACGCTCGGATTTTTCTCATTTGCGATTCAGTGTTCGAGTAGCGCTGCCCAGGCTCTCTATAGTGAAGTATAAATAGTAGTTAGTTGCCTTAAAACGTGCACGCCGAGCTAGGCAATTGAAATAATATTGATAGGTTCAGTGAATACTCCAAGTAATTTTATCTGTGGCCGATACAATTTTTATTGATGTGAGTAATAGTTTTTTAAAGTTTCTACATAATTAAGGAAGTAAGTTAAGGAAACAGTATAATAGTAGTAAGTTTTAATAGGCAAATAAAAACAAAATTGAAACACTGCCATCGTAAACATTCTTACGAGTGAAATGTAAAAAATATTTTACGAAAATAGGAAAAAAAGCTTTAATTTTTTTTTTCTTATTATTTTTTATATTTTAATAGTAAGTAGTAAGTATACCTACGTCTTTCAGTTTGAATTCACTGGCTGATTTTTGAATTTGAAGCTAGACTAAGAATTTTTTAAGTAGCAAAACTTTTTTAGTAAACTAAATAAAAAATAAAATAATGCGGGAACTCAGTCGTTTCACAATCATAAATAAACGTTATAGGACGATAGCGGCAATATAGCACTTATGTAAATGAGACGACAATTGACCTCAGTACTTGATAAAAAGACTGACCTCTAATAATCGACACATGCGATTACGCACTCGTAGACATTAAATATTTTTAATGACGTTCACGAAAAATCAACGTCCTTAGTTAGACTTATTTAGATGACCTTCTTAGCCTTTTAAAATACGATGTTCTTATTCATAAATTAATAAATACATTTTATTGCATAAACAAGGTAGGTACAAGGTAAATCCGTCATCAACTGTGTAGTTCTATTATAAATTATACGTGTGATGTGTGTAGCTTATTGGTAATCCAGATAACACCATAATCCTAGTTATAATAGGCCTAGTCCAAAGATGACAAAACCATGATTTGAAAAGCATATGATGTTTCATTTTGAAGCTTATGGCGGAATGGGATCGTCACACAGTTTCTATATTTTTCCTAAATTAAACGTAAGTAAAACATCTTTTCTCTTCCTTGCATAAAAACCGGATTATTGAAATTATCTAATAATAATTCAAATAAATTCTAAACATTTCAATATGTAGATTAAACCAAAAAAATATTACATAATCTGTTCACACTTTTCTTACAGATAGAATATTGGGAAAAGAATAAGTCAGAAATTGATGTTTGGATATTTTGTGTTTACTTGTGATCGATCCTAGAAGTAGATCTTTATTTATTTCTAAGATTCTGATTGCAGGAAATTTCTAGAGTTAAAAGTTACTAATAAGTAGTAGAAATATGGACTACTATATACTATACTCTATACTATAGATTCATAAAGCTTTAAATCTACATATTGGAGGGCGTGGATTGTGACACATCATGATTGGGACATCGTTGACGTGTTCTGCGTACAATTTTATTAAATTACCATACCTTTACGCCTTATTTATTGGTTTATAGAAGCGAAAATACATTTGTTGAATAAAAGATGGCTTTTTCTTTGCAGATTTCAACTTACTGAATCGATGCGCTGAGTATGAAAGGAGGTGACTAATTCATCATCTCTTAAGGTTTTGTTTATCAGAAAATACCTGAGACTCAACAAAGTTTTATATACATATATTGAGATTAATTATCAATTTCATTTTTGTGACAATGTCTCTATGTATGTATATATAAATTATAGAGCTCTGCTTCTAATCTTTTTTAAGTATAATGAAAGTACAAGTAAAGTAGTCTGTTTTAAACGTTTTCCATAGTGTTCGCCCAAAACTCGTTGTGTAAATCTTATTCTACAATGGTAAGCGTTACCTTTTAGTATAAATGGTTTAATTTCTGGGAATATGGTCACATATATACGATTTATTTTATAAATATGAAGTTAAATCTAAAATATATTGATAGTCCAATAGGTACTCTTTAAAATAAACCATGAGTAAGAATTTTAATAAGAATGAACATTTTAATGCAGTGGTACAATAGGCGGCCTTATCGCAGTCTGTGATCTCTTACAGGCAACCTCTAATAATAATATCTAACAACGGCCCAAGTTGAACAACTATACAAATATATTTATAAATCAATGTAAATATACACATACTTTATGGACAGAAATTAATGTTCAACATTTTATTCAATACAATTGTAACGAAATGTTAGAATATTCTTCCTTTAACTTTGTATGGTGAACGACAGGTACCCCTATAGCGTCATGTAACAGAATGCATTGTAGGTTAACCGTCGATTTGTTTTGTGAAATACAATGTGTCTCGTTTATAAATTTAATACATGTTTTTTTTCTTAAAGTAATAAAAAATACGAAATATAAATAAAATATAACAAAAAAGCAACTTAAGTTACAGAAAATATGATAGGAAATAAAAAATAAATAAGAACAATGTCACTAATAAAATTTTCATTTTTTTACAAATTGCGTTGTTTAGGTTAATAACACAATCATGAACTGTGGTGTATTAATTACACTATGAACCGTGAAACATACTGATATGTTTAAAATGTGCGAGTTAACTTTGGACAGACAAGAGTGACCTAAATATTGTACCAAATAATAAACTCTGACCGCTCTATAAAATCAATAAAGTGAGTGTCGTCAAAAGGTTATTTTATTTGTCACCTGACGAATTCGTTGGGCTTCCTAAGACTAACCTATCAAAATTCGAGGGGGAAACAACATCGGAAGACGTTTTATGTATGTCTGGGTATGGCTAAGGATAAAAGTTACCTGTGTCTTTTATTATATGTATTAATTGATACAATTCGGATCTCGACTGCGCGTCGTTTAGATTTATAGAAATATAGATTCTATCATTCCCAGTTGCCGAGTTTAAAGATGTGATGATGAGAGGGGTGTAGTGTAATCTAAAAACGTCTACGTTTTTCAAAATTTCAAACAAAGAGCAAAAAACGAACAAAGATCCCACTAAAGTCTTAGAATACCTTTGTATAACGCGTATTTGTCATATGACACCAAACACACAATGTCTTTGTCTTTCCCGCCTTTACCATATATACCAACAAAAATTAAATGATGCTCACAGACACAAAACCATGTATGTATATACCATAGTAGTTTTTTGATAAGCGTATCACTTCAGAATAACTGAACCAATTTGTTTTAGCAAAGAAAAACTGGGAAACCTGTCTTCTAAATTAGGAAACTCGTGGACTACTGAAAGTGCCTTTTTAAACGATTTTATTTTTCAATAAAAAATATAGAATTACAGAACAAAGCTAAACTACAGCGAGTGGCGCGCATTTACTCGTGGGCGCAGCATGCTATAGTGGTTATGCCATTATTTAGGTTTACTATAAAATTGTTGTATTTTCAGTCTCTGAGCCAAGCCGAGTATTGTTTCCCGTTAGTTACATTTTTGTGTTTCATAAGATAACATTTAATGCAAGAATATCGGTATTGATGCAATATGTTCTAACGAGTTTGTAACAAAGGGAACTCAAACCTTTGACTGTGCACACTACTGTGCTACTCATTCTGTGTACATCTATGACTCAGCAATGTAATTAATGACCTGCTAATTACTTAGTATTGATTTTTTCCTTTATTAGTAAGTAATTATACCTTTGTATAGGAATGTGTCGTTGACGTAGTGTTTCGAGAACCTCACGATATAAATCTTCTGATACTACTTACTACAATCACGATATCACGATGTTTTAAATTATACCTAGTATTCAATATGATTTATATATCACTATTACAGGTGTCTTATAAATAACGTACCAATTTTTTACTTGATTTATACTTTGTTGGTTTAACATTTTTCCTAAAGATCACTGAAGTAAAATGCAGATTTGTGGCAGGCTATACTATTACATATATATTAACGTATAAACCGAAACGCAATGTCAAGGCAAGCACGCAATGTTCGATGACGGATTGCAAAGAGTACGCGAAGATAATGGTACCAACTATCACGAACCTTGGGGCAATCATCATAAACATTTAGTATCATTAAATAACCTACAACTACTTTATATTGTGGGTTTAAGACGTTAATCCTGGGGAAAGCGAATTTCTCACAAAACACTTTCAGATCTGTAGTTTACTTAAGCAGTTAGAGATTGAAATGAAATAAATATATTAGTAGTATTGGTAAAATTCCACATCTATTCAGTAACTTAAACACAATCTTAATCATAAAGCTTAAACTGCCTCATATACTAAGACAATGATAAGATAAGATATAAAAGTGATGACACTAATCAGACTGGTATATTTAATTACTATAATTTTTACGAGTAACGTGCACGTGTATTTTAAAAGTATTTAATTAGAATCAATAAATAATAATGAACTCCTATTATTACCTACTATACAAGGAAATCAATCTGGAGCATATGTAGTTAAAAACAATGTGCTGCTATAACTCCTTGGTTGTATACAAAGACAACATATAGGAATAGGAAGAACCTTATAAATCTCAAGATGAGACCTACTTCTATATTGCGTTCATTTAATGGAGTTATAATTCTTAATTCGCACGCAATGAATTGAAGCTCAGTAAATAAACAAAGAGCGTAGCTTAGTATCCTACTCAATTGAGTTGTTAATTTCTAACTGAATTTTGGAATTTTCATTATGCTGTTATAGTAAGTTCGTAAAATATTAACACATTTACTAAGTATGATAATATTGATGATTCTTAGATATTTGTTCGATTTTCATCTATTCAAAAATATGAGAAAAAGCATTCAGTCCTCATAAGAGACATATAGCTACGAGTATATTTGAACTGAATTTTTTTTTAGTATCATACCAACAACCTGGTCTTTATATAAGTATATTTTGTAGTAGAGAATAAAACAATGAACTGTTGTCTGTGACTCACTTTAGTAATATGGACGGGGATCCTTTTCAGTGGATTTTTTGTAGCAATAATATAATATAACTAGCTTCCTACCGCGGGTTCGCCAGCTGTCGGTAACAGGTATCTTTGAAACCTTACCCAGGATCCACATAACAAATTTAATATAATTTGTTCTGTCAAACAAAACAGTAACAGACAAACAAACGTTTAGAGCGAAAACAAAGTAAGAAAGATAGAAAGTAATATACAGTCGGCTCCTAATTTTTTTTTTATAATTTTAATTGTCACGTATTTATTTTTACGTATTTATAATTATACTGACTATCTATTTATTTTATTTTTTTATAGTTTATACACCTTATATTATAATAATAGTTGAATTTCAAATACAATCTCAGCAGACAGGTTTTAACAGCTCTCGCATTACACGTGATTCACGGGTCGCGGGGGACTTCACAAACATACAAACAACGGACACAAAGAACAGATAGACTCGGGACAACTCTTTGTGGATCACATAATCTTTTGTCCCATGCGAGATTTGAACCCACGAACTCTGGCCCAGGAGTCAGGATAACTAACCACTACATACAGGCCAGGTGTTTATATAAGTTTGACTGGCCTGTTAGTTATATTAAGTGATTACTGTCTTGCACGGCTATAGGACTTAGGCCCAGGTCTCACTTAACTATAACTACAGCCTGGCGACGGCGGTATCATATAAAATCTTTCGTCATAACACTAACTAAACTTTGGTTGACCCTTTTCGGAGATAATCCGGACCAAGCGAATTGACAGTCCGACAGACAAACAAAACAAATTAACATTAGCTTTTTAGTATAGGAATCAATAAAAAACGACTATTTAACGATTGTGAAACATGTCAAACACGCATAAACAAACTATTCTTTGTTAAGAAAGCTTATTTTAGAATATCCCCAGTCTTATAACGTGGCACAAACAGCCATGTTTCGTCACCCTATGAAACACCAGAGTTGCAGGTGCTGTGCATACGAGTGTTCTTATTAAGGCTCCACTATTCGAGTCAAGGTGACTTAGTTTTTGTTATATGACACAATTGCGATATACATCTACTACGAAGTCATTATTACATCTTGATTTGCAACTACGCATAATAAGAGTCATTAATGAGTTTATCGCATAACTAATCCTTGGTTCACAAATAGTGACGATATCAGTAGATGTTATTGACACTTATGTATAGAAATAGATTTTATCAAGTTATAACAGTTCTATCTAGTTTATTATATGTTATATAATGTGCCTATTGAGGCTTATTTGGGGACAGAAACACCGTGGGTTGTAAATTTCTTTTCTTCTTATTTTTTTTTAAGATAACTCTCGCACTAGGAGTTATTCCTGTATAGAACGTTGTAAAATCCACGATTTCATATAGTGCGGTCAACGCAAAGTTTACAAAAGCAATCAGGATTAAGTTCTGACTAAATGTTGTCTGCGATTTGTTTGCGTGGAAATTTACGAACCGAACAATTTACCAAAATGCCTATGTACTATTCCAGATTATACTATTCTTGGGAGATCCATGCTTAGGCACGAATGGACTCGACCGGAGTTATTACCACGGCCTCACAGAAAACCGGTAGATAAACAATGCCGATAACCAATTGTATTGCTGAGTGAGTGACGGTACCGGGGGCCCAACTCCATCACTCCACTGTTCCCTCCCCTCATCCCCTCTCCTCCATCCCCAAGATACCTAATGTCCGTTTTTGCAACCCTGACAATGTGTATGCAACATTTCGTAATGATCAGCTCAGTAGTTAAGACATAAAGCCTAACAAATAAAAAAATCATGTACACATTTTAAATATTAGTTATTACCTAGTTACAACTAGGTAAAAACCTTTTTTTTATTGGACTTGAACCGACTACAATCACACAGTGTTCTGTCATCGTGTCTTGTGGCCGAGGTCTCAGGTATACCTAGGAACAAACCTAGTCGTTATCGATTTAAATGTAATTAATCTTTGTCATTTTGTATACAGATTTCTTTCCAATTCACTATCTTTCTTAAAAATTATAACAATTTTTTATACATTTAGTTTCTATACATTTAGTTTATTTTTGCAAGTTTACTATACTAATATTCAATAGGGTAACAAAATATAAATATAAATAACTTATGTCTATAATTACTTTAAGCTACTTAATAGATAGAATAAAGGTCTAGGCCTAAATATATGTCTATATATATTTCAGTATAATTGTCACAGTTATTTATATTCTATGCTGGTATATAAATACTCTATATCACTTTGCAATTCCAATTCCAAGCACATCGAAAATCACCGTTAACCTCTTTAGGCTGCCAGAAAGAAAGTAGTCGCAACACTTTGCCTTCGATTCATCAAGGCATAAATAAATTTACTTGTTTTCTTAAAACAATTCTATTAAATCGGTTTTGTCTTTACTTAAACACTAAATATTATGTCAATAATAAAAATAACTAAAACGAAAGAAATACCGTTTACGTTTGCTATAAGTATTGTTAAATTATTATTGTTTATTATTATTATTAAACAAATCCTTTTACTTAATTTAAGTTGAGCACTGTTTTAATATCAGCGAATGTATGGAGAAGTCAACGACACACATTTTTTTAAAGACACCTCCCGCCCTAGTTTTATTTCCTGTATCGCGGGGGACTTTACAAACATTCAAATCACGAACATAAAGGCCATTAGGTGTTGTCCTGTGTGGGGATCGAACGGCGGAGTAGTGGCGAGGTGGTGATTGTAATATGTAAGTAGTCCTAAACGTAAACGGAGAAACATTATCCATGTTGAAAATGACAATTGCTAGTTATTTAAAAACCTATTTATTCGTCACGTCATGAACCCCAGATTCATTATACCGCGAAGGCTTTAGTAAATGCAATATGTCCATACTGACTGATAAAAACATACACGGTCGTTTTTGATAAAAATATGTCTAAGTTCGCATTTCTGAACCAATGACGCACTTTCGACGATCTCAATTCTCGTTACCTTTATACTCTTTATCAATTCACTGACATATGTAGTCTCATAAGCAAAACTCGTTTCCCTTTTAATTATACATATATATGTATCATATATATGTATCATGTATACCTACATCCTTTACAAGTAACCTACTTCAGAACGTTTTAAATGGAACACTATTTTTATTAAAGGTATTTATTTACCACGGGGATAAATATCTTTAATAAAATGCAGGGATGCCTTACTAGTTTCAAACCCAGAGACCATTTATCAAGGTTGAATCAAACTAGATAGGTACTAGTCTGGTATCCTCGTTCGAAATATGTACAAACATGAATACGATTAATTACACTTTTTAATCTAATATGTTACTTTCTCAATAGATTCGAAAAAAAAACAATAAGTACCTCTAGTTTTAGAAGTATTTTTTATCACATAGTGGGCAAACAAAGCAAATATGTAGTTTTTTTAGTTTTTTCGTTCACCTTTTTCGTGCCGGACACTGTCTAAAAATGTACGGAGAACAACTACGCTCAATTTAAAAATATAAAATCAATACCTACTAATATTAGAGATCCTCTAAAAGGTTAGGCTTAAAAAGAGGTAGGTAGTCACAGTGAAGTAGAAGTATTTCTATTGTCAGCTGTAAAATTTTATCCACAGTAACGATTTGTATACCAAGTAAGTAATAAAACATAATAGTATTTAATATAATTTACAACAGTCGGATAGAAATCAATATAATACTTAACATTTGTCATGTATTTCAAGTTTGAGAAACTTGAACTTAGTACATTCTTGGTGGCGAAGGAGTGATTGTTTGTGGTTTGAGGTTGCCGCATCTTATATAAACACTGTTTTCCTTGAGAAAGTAACATAATAACAAATCACATCGCATCTCTTGCTTACAGCTGAGCACCATTCAGTTACATTGAAGTAAGTGAATTTACTACAACTTCATCATTTGCAAACAAAGTACACCTAATTGTATACGAACATGACTGAGAAATCAGTGGACAATAGATTTCACTTTTCCGATAGTTTAAGATATACTGTTATAGATTAATCACACTTTAGGCTTTAAGAACACGTATTCGCAACTGCTCTCACCTTCGATATTATAATACGTAAGGTTACATAAGGTTTATATGATAAAGCGAAGCCTTTCAATTTGGCGTGACTCTTAATTTAATTTTCTCAATCTTATTTGGAGTGCTGATTTCTCGGTGACATCTCGGCTTGCAGAATACTTTAAACGTAAGGTGTTATACATTTTAACATTATCGTATATTCATAATATATACGTTTAGCTATTTTAACAATACAAACAATACTTTATCAGCAGAGCATTGTTGTATCCCTGGAGTTATTTTTATACAAGGAACAAGTTATCAATAGAAACAGTTTATCCATCACTTACCGGATTGATTCGTTCTTCTCTAATATTATTTTTACATACATATTAAATGTAGCTTTTATAACATCTATTTTTGGTAGTGTTTTACCTAAGTAACATTTTTATATCTAGTCATGCGTTACTGTTTCTAAATTCGTTTAAATTGTATGTTAAATACTTAAATAGCAGATATCAGGCCAAGAAAAAACAGCAGTTAAATAGTGAAACTGAGTTGTAGAATTATGTTAAGTTGATAACATTGCTTAAAGTGCAAATATTAAAACAAGGTATATTTATTTATTTATTTATACATCATATTACATAAAAGTTGACATTAATATGTTCCTTGACCAGATTGTTCATTAAGCGTTGAGTATTTGTCAATATTGAGTATACTAACAACGACCTTTTTGGGTTAAAGGTATTCAGAACTTTAAAACCATTACCGTTTTTAACAGCTATGGCAAATGAGTTCAGTAAAAAAAATTGTAACTAATATGCAGACAAAATAACAGTTTGCCACTTGGTAACTCGATGTCGTTTCGGTGCGAAGTGGGACATCTCACTCTGTGACCTACACACGATATTCTCTATAATAACAACCTAAATAATTTGTACTACAAATTGTAAACAGTAGTTGTAATAATTCCCCAACACCTAACTGTAAATACCTGCAAGTAGCTGTAGTGACACTTGTGAAAGTTGGCAAGAGCTTAGTAAATAAACAGGAACTATAGATAATCTAGTGTCTAACTCACCTTAAACTGAAAAGAAGTGGGCAGTCCTCACATGAAGGCTGTTCAAAGGCGAAGCAATGCGTGCTGATCAGTAATCGAACAACATTTCACTCTTTTTCGTTGAACAAATAAAAACGCCGCATTCACATACTAATTAATTTTCGAGAGAAACTGCGCGGCGTACGGTATAACGCGCATACGGACACCCGTGTGACAGTGTACTGAAGTGTACGTCGGAGCCGCAGCACGTCCGAGTGAACGAGGCTAGGAGGTGGGCGATAGGCGAGTGACCACAACAACACGCGGCGCGCGCAGTGAGAGTTGTGCCTTCCTTTATTGAGTATCGTAGCCACCACATTGAGTACTGAAGGCTGCGAGTGCATCCGCGAGATGCTGCACACTGCACAAGCATCCGACTCACTTCAAGTTTGTGTTTGTAGGACCGACAGTCAACAACGGCAGAGACACTTAAACTCAACTTTACGCAGTCGGACGTACGCTACTCTTAATTCTGAAACGTCAATTTCAGCAATGCGGCAGCATCCGCATAAAATACTATATCTATCATTGTGAGCTCACGCTGCATAATATGATTGTGTACAAGTGAATAATAGAATTATATAATAGTAATAAACAACAAGCGAATGTTATGATCTGTCAGACAATGTACTACAAACACGAGATAAATACTTTCAACTGCCATTTTTACGAAAAAAATACAACCGTTAAACGGGATTCGTATAAAATTATACACCAACAAATTTTTAACTTTACAGTTCTTACCTGACCTGGTGCTTAATTTATGCTAAACCTGACATAATTAATTAATAATAATTAATAATAATAATAATTTTATTTATAAATATACCACCAATTAAAGTTATCTAAAAGATGTAGGTAAACAATTTAAAAGTATTATTGCTGCTTACCCCCAATAAAACAATAGTGGGTAGAATTAAATTATTAACCGTTTAGAAAAACAGATGTTCATTTAGTTGCAATCGTCCCACGTGTCACTGTTGAGTGAGCACGGACCTTGGCCGTTGGTACACCATACGGCACCAACCCCTTCATTTCATCCCTTTCTACCACCGTCATGGTTGTATATGTAATCCTTTTCGCACACTGGTACAATTTACGGGGTGCTGGTGTTGCTGTAAAGTTGTTAGACGTTGTCAGCGGCAACGGTAGTCCGATACAAGGCACGCGGCTGCATAGCGACCTGACGTGTTACGTGGCTTCCACTTGACAATATCTTTAATTAAGTATTGAGTGTACGAAACGAAACTAGTGAACGGAAAGACAACACGTAAGTCAAATTAAATAGTCATTTTAGTATTATATATATTATATATTATATACGCCTGTATACATGTGTCATGAGGACACTACCAGGCACCTTTACGGTTTGAAAATGTTGCTTTGACCTAGAAGGTGTACTTGACCTAGCGCAAATATAAAAATACAAGTTTACGCAATAAATTAAATTTTAAGTAGGTATATTACCTTTTGTTTTTTTAGACAATTGCACCTTAAAACTTTTTTTTTGTTTGTATTGAATGTGATAGATTAACAGTAAGGATCACTTTAATAGCAATAGGTTGCGAAGGCAGAAGATTGTAAAAGCAATAGGTTGTATTTCTAGATATACATTAAGAAAGTCATAATACCTGTAATGTTATTACTATTGGTTGTCATCTGTAATGGAGGCAGCGGTGTTTTGTGCATTAACATCCGATTTTACTATAACTATTCAAATTGCAGAATTAAGTATTTTTAATGTTGGTAATATACGGTCTTAAGTAATCTAATCAGAAATTAAAAATACGTATATACATATATTATCCGCATCAATAGTCTTTTTTTAATATTATATAACGATACTTAAGTACGAAACAGAAATATTGCGTAAGCGTTAATGCAGTTAAGTACCATACCGGGTCCAACTCCGAGGCTGACAATGCTTTATTAGTTTTGATAAAAGGAAATATATACAGACTGTGTCATTTAGAAAATAGTGGATAGTATGTATAAGTGGAACTAAAGTATAAACAAAAAGTTTACTGTTGATAGTACAATATTTAAAAACACGTATATTATTTGTATCTATATAATACAATCTACGGTTGAATATATATATATATATACATTATTTGAGTTTAATTAAATAAACTTATTTAATTGATTTAATTGATTTAATTGCCTCACTAGTGCTACTGTACTTAAAAAACTCCAATCTTCAATGCGCCGCTTGTCACGATAATTTGTAAGAAGCTGTTTTGGTTCCCTTAATTTTACCTTTATAGGTTGTATGGTTTTTTAAATATCCGTGAGTTTCCTTTCAAACTTTCAACTTAGATTAGAGGTATTTATCTGAGCCTTTTTTATAAAAAAAAAAATATTTAATGTAACATATCTGTGTTACTTTTTGTACTGGTGTACAATAAAGTGATATAGATGTAAATAAAAATAAATAAATATTTCCATTGGATCACAAAAGCCGAAGATATCGCGTAACGTCAGCAAAATAAAATCTGTTGAATTGAAAACTTTTTTCTTTTTTAAATAGTTTAACAAAGTAATGCTTTTAGAACGAACATATAATAATTGCTTATTATCGCACTGCTCCAGATAGAATTAACCTTTTTTTTATAAAATTTTATGATCATATGCTAATACTCCTATATATACTTTTGAACAAAAATTATCACTAAGAAAACGTGCTTGAGAAGTAAGTGGGTAGATATATTTATTAAAAAAGTTAATTATTGCTCGTCTGTTATTTTTATTATATTGTATTAATTTTAAGTATCATATCAATATAAGATTCTTAGATAATCCAAATATTAACATTTTGTCTTTGCCGCTTACCTTCCACTTGGCAATTGCAATCATTCAATTAATCAATAAATTTACATACATACCTTCTTTTGCTTATTCTATTTATTGAAAAAAAAGGGAAATGTCATTAAATGATTAGACTTTTTGGAGAATTAACTCTTTAAGTTTAATAGAGGAGTTTTATTCATTTAGTTAAAACTGCTAGTACTATTAAGTGCCAAAAAATAAGCTTAGTAACAAAAGTTAACTCTTTACTTATAATTATACCTAAAAAGGCTTCATAGTAAGTTATAGCATTAATTAAATTGCGTTTAAAACTGTAAACGATATCGTTTACACAGTTCAGTGGCTGGTATTAATTACTGAAAAGTACAAGCTAACGTTTCCCCTATTGCTCACCTATTATAGTCTTCTTTTTGAATTTAATCAAGTTACTTTTACCTGGCATATTATCAACTTTATCAATTTTATAATATAAAAGCATTCCGCCCACGTCCTCACTTGCGTAAGTTTTAAGTGGATTTTCAAGTATCAAGTTTTAGTTTGTAATTCCTTAACATATATATAACATACTTCCTTTAGGTAACATAGTAGTTTAAGTAGAGAAATGAAATTTTCATAATAACTAAAATTTATAGTTAGCTTTAAAAGTCATTTCAGTAAAAACTGTATCCATTAAAAACATAGGGACTTTAATGGATACAGTTATTAAGTGCCTCTCAGTTTTACATTGATTGATTTAACAACTAACGACGACTGGTTTACACGACTTACAAGTGATATAGGTACTTACTTAACTATGAAAATTAACATTTGTCAATATATGTATGTACCTATAACTTACTAACCTATACCTAGGGCTATAGGAGGGATCCTAAATAATGAGCCTGATATAAATATTATAATAAAGCTATATAATATATTATAATATAGTTCATGAATGCTACACTTTCCCATTACTAAAGAAAAAATTATGTAGCTCGATAGCGGGCCTATAGCCGCTGCGCTGTCAGATTAGTCGGATGTCTCGACACTTACTAACAAGGGGATGTCGGTGAATGTCGAGATATGTGTCTGTACCTGTACAGAGATACGTTACCAATGGGAAGACCGTTTCTACACAGTAAAGCAGCGGTTGGGAGTAGGACTGTGCTAAAGCTACGTCATACTGGTCCATAACTCCGTATAAATGATGAAGCTATTGAGTACGAAGTGCTCTTGGAGGTAAAACAGTCCCCGAACGTCGTTAGTCCCGTCATAGTAGGTTGGCTTAATGCTGCGATCAGTATTATCTTCCAATGTGGCGAGGGCGATAGTAAGCCCAATTCGTGAAGGAAAAAGGGCCATTAGTGGTTATCCCATTAGAGTTTCAATTAAACGGTGTAATGGTTACGGTACAGAAATAGATACGACTTTCAAACCTTCTAGACAAGAGTGCACACCCAACTAAAAGTCCGGCAACGCACTAGTGACTCCTGAGTTGCGGGTGTCCATGGGCGGAGGTGGTCACTTACTATCAGGTGAACCGTCTGCTCGATTGTTCCGCGTCCCTTATAAAAAAACCTATGTCAGTACTCACTTTAGACGAATAAAGGAGGACCGCCTTTTGTATTGACCTATCCTATATCGGTTCAAGTTTATTAAACGTTATTTATTTTAAATTAAACTCTAATGGGATTTCATAAAGGAGATTAGATAAAGCGACGGAACTGAGTTCTCACTGTATTAGGCTACAATAGTCCTGTTAGACTTGAGTGGAGTTGTCTTAGGTATTAATAACAATAATAAATATTAATGTTATTTACCACATGTTAAAAATAAAAAACTGCTTAAATACTTAAACTCCTACAATTTTCTGTTTTGCCAAAATAATGTTTGTTTTGAAATATATTAAATAATGCCCAACGCTAAATTTGTTTTTGAAAAACGATAGACAATAAATACAAAAGTTTGGTACAGTAAAAATATTTCGAAAGCGCTGCGTGATAGCTGACTGCATGTCTTTCGTTAGTTTAAGATGTTCATCGACTAATGAAACTCATGCTTAAAATTTTTCCTCTGACTACATAAAACTCTTCTTTCTTTAAAAACAGAAATAAAACTAAACTATTCCGGCGTTACCGTTATTATTTTTTATACATAATTATAGTTTTCTATTTATTTCAGGTTCAAAGCTACACTGCGTCGATGTTATTATGTTTATAATATCATTCAAAAGATTAAGACATAATGACATTGTCGGGCAGCTTCAATGACCCCTTATCTACTTCGGATGTGGGTGATAACTCCATTAACTTAAACTCTTTGTACTGCTCTCATCTTTGGACTAATAGTAATTTTCGAAACGCCATACTGACTGCACCATGTAGAGAGAGGAACATGATAACATATTGCTATACGTGTAAAGGTAAAATAAGAAAATATGAAGTCAAGTCACCAAAAAGTTTTACGCCACATAATCATTCCACTCCTAACAAAGATATAGCAATAGATAAAGAAGAACCGCCTGTGCATGAACTACAATACGCTATTGAAAAAAACAAAAGTAAAGAAGTTTGTACTTTCAATAACAGTACTTCAAAAGACCCCGTATCTACAGCAGGGGAGAGTAGACAAGGAATTGCTTCCATATCACAACAGATTGATTCTAGTTTTAGACAAAAATACATTTCATATGAAATGGAACCTAGATGTGTTAGGCGACAGAGACTGAGAAAAAACCTAAAAGGTTTTGGATGTATAGTTAATTTTGCAATGACAGATAATCCTTTAAAAAAAAGAACTCAAATACAGGCCTGCTCAATAAGTATAATGATTGTAGCCATCGTTATAATAAGCTTTATTTTAGTAAATATTACTCATCCAAATTTTAAAGGTGTGACTAATACAACTAGTACAACTGTAGTGCCAACTAAAATTGTTAATTTCAACGAAACGGTGAAAGCCATTACTAATATTTATTCAGAGTTTGCCTCAGAAGCACAGACTAAAGTAGAAGAAGATTATTTTACCACTACAGCGTCTGCCAACAATATTAGTAATAATGAGAATATAATGCAGGTAAATGTAATATCGAAGATCCGTAAAAATATAAGAACCTATCCAAAAAATTCTAAGAAGGAACTTGCCGAAATGCCTAGAGATATTAATAATAGAGACTTATCTCAACAATTTTGTACGTGCCAAAGAAACGAAATTTGCATGTTAGATGAGAACAGTGGAACTTCAGTATGCAGAAAGCCAATAGACGATGAAGACCCAACAGGTATGGATGCCAGATTTAATATTGATAGTCTTATTTATAGTTAAAACTCTTACTAAACGAAAATTTGTTCATTAATAAATGAAGATGTATACTCGTATGCATAAGCGATTTCGTACAATTTAAGGTAGAAAGTATTTAAAGTTGTATCTTAACGACTACAGAAGACTAACAAAGAAGACTTGTGTTCCTAATTTCCATGCCTTTAAGATGCGTTACAGATTTTAATATTTTTATATACTATGCATATAAAAATATTTAAATCTGTAACTTTATATAGTTCTGTACAAACACGATGATCTTACAAGAGTTAATAAAGTCTTGACAACAGATAGTCATTTGTTACTGTTTTAAAGTTTTTTTTTTTAATTTAGAAATCACCAAATTAAAGACTTAGCTAATGTAGACCCTGACAGAAAATTATGACGTCGATAATCGGAATTAACTACAAGTCTTAACGGAACAGTTACGATGGCTGGTTAGTTATGAAATGACATACGTACATATATGGTACATAGATGCCAACTATTAGTAATTCTCTAAGCAGTTACTTATTTAAATTGAGAGTAAACTATCGTATTAGTTATGAAGTATTTATTATCTTTAAGCCGCTTTTGTGGGCCTATTGGTCTAGTGTTCAGTTACTGATCATGACTGCTAAGTTTTGGTTTAATTCCTACCCGTGCCAACTGATTTTGGGATGAGTATAATCATTTCTTTTGCTCATGGCTGTATTTTATCTATATCTGTTTGTAATTAGCAATATACATATACCATAAAATAACATGTCTGAAGTTTCTTACACTAATAATCATTTGAGAGCTGACCAGGTCAATGGGTTATTAACACAATACAAATTGAAACAACTACTACGCAGTGAAAAAATAAAGCAATAAGACATGTACATATGTAGCATATCGGAATTATTTGTAACATTGATTATATCAGTTATATTGTGTTACTTTAAGAATTAAAATAATATGTATGGTTATGCCGCGGTTAATGTACCCACTTACATTATGGAATTGGTGAACTTTGTTCCTAAATCTTTATATTTTATCTTACTGCAGGATGTGGAGGTCTATGTGCCCTTGAGACAGAGGCTTGTCAATTGGTGGACAAAGCTCGAGGTGTTCGTGTGTGTCGCTTACTGACACTTGTTACATGCTCACCTAAGGAATGGCGTTGCCGTAATGGCCTATGCGTGTCGGCTCAAGCACGCTGCGACGGTTCTATTCAGTGCTATGACCGTTCTGATGAAATGTATTGTGGTAAGGTGTCTTAGGTAGATATATACATAGTATCTAGTCTTCTATTCCATAACATTATTTGCAATTTAAATTTATTTCCACTTTCAGATTGCGATTTAACAAAACAATTTAGGTGCGGCCATTCTATATCCTGTTTCTCACAAAAAAAATTGTGCGACGGTGTTATTGATTGCTGGGATGGTTTTGATGAAGTCAATTGCACTGTTGGTTAGTAATTTATTCCTCACTGTCAACATAGTTCTATTATTAATCATAGTTGCAATATATACAAAGATAATACATACAAACATATATATATATATATCTTACGTGGTAGAGCCATGCTTAGGCACGAATGGGCCGGCTCGACCGGTGCGATACCACGGCCTCTGGCATCGGTTCTTCACAACCGGTTTTCTGTGAGGCACAGAAAACCGGTTGTGAAGTAATGCTTGCGTTGCATTTCCCCGAAATGAGTGAGGTCTCCGGAGCTAATGATAGCGCTGTTAACAAAAAGGATACCCCAGGGGGGTACCAGCGCTAGCGTTGGAGAATCCCCCCCTGGACGTCCACCCTCAGTACGGATTATACCTGAGCGTGGACGCCCAGGCTGCCCCTCGTACTGTTGGGGAGGGCTCAACTGCGCTCTCAAAATCTGCTCGGGGCAAGAGAAGGCATACCATGGCACCCCCTGTCACGTTTACCGTGGATTTTTGTAACATCAGGGGCTTACATTCGAACCTCGACACTGTCCACCACCACCTTGAGACAGCAAAGCCGGCCTTGCTCTTTTTAACCGAGACGCAGATATCATCTCCAGCAGACACATCCTACCTCTGCTACCCTGGGTACGGACTGGAACACTCCTTTGTTCCTAAGGCTGGTGTATGTGTGTACGTTAGAGATGATATCCCTTCTCGCCGCCTCGGCAATCTTGAAGGTAGGGACCTCTCCATCTTATGGCTACGTGTAGACTGCGACGACCATCCCCGCATCTACCTATGCCTCTACAGGTCCCATAGCGGTGATGCCGAAACGGACCGACTCATCGACAACGTCCGAATGGCTACAGAATCAGTGCTCCAGCAGGTCCCATCCGCAGAGATCGTGATTTTTGGCGACTTTAACGCCCATCACGCCTAATGGCTTGGTTCGCGCAAAACCGATCATGCGGGAAGATCTGTTCACGATTTCGCCTTGGCATATGGCTTGACGCAGCTGGTAGCAACGCCTACGCGAATCCCAGATGCAGAAAGCCACGTGCCTTCACTGTTGGATCTTCTGCTGACCTCACATCCTGACGGCTACAAAGTATCCGTTGAGGACCCTCTTGGCTCTTCGGACCATTGCTTGATTAGGAGTATGGTGCCACTCGTTCACTCGCTGCGGCCGCGAGTTACAGGCAGTCGCCGCGTATGGCACTATAGGTCAGCAGACTGGGATGGAATGCGAACATTCTGTGCATCCTACCCATGGAGGCAGGTTTGCTTCTCGCCGGATGATCCCAATGTCGTTGCCGACTCTGTCGCGGATGTTGTGCTTCAGGCTATGGAACTTTTCATTCCATTCTCCCTAATTCCCACAGGTGGCAAGTCCCAACCCTGGTTTGGTCGAACCTGCAAAGCGGCGTCCCGCCGAAAGCAGGAATGTTACGGCATTTGTTTAAGCTAATGCAGCGACAGCACGGGATGTAAAGACCAGCACATTAAAGAAGCAATTTAACTTTGCCTCCAGGTCTCTCAAAAGAGTAATGGCTGGGGTGAAGTCGGCTCACAAGCGCAGACTTGGCGAGAAACTAGTGAGTCTCCCTTCCGGAACTCGTGCATTCTGGTCTCTTGCCAAAGCTGTCCAGGGGAACTTTTGTAAGCCATCCCTTCCACCTCTGCACATAGGAGATAATTCGTTGAACCACGACGCTAAAGAAAAAGCCGATCTTCTGGGCAAACTCTTTGCGTCCAACTCGACTCTGGACGACGGGGGAAACGCACCGCCGACCATACCGCAGTGCGAGAGCCGCATGCCGGAAGTCCGGTTTACACAAAGGGCAGTGCGTAAAGCGCTTCTTTCCCTCGACGTTCTTAAATCGAGTGGGCCCGATAGAATCTCTCCTATCGTGCTGAAGACGTGTGCTCCAGTGTTGGGACCGGTTTTAACGTGCCTTTATCGGCTTTCCTATTCTCTTGGCGTAGTCCCGAACTCATGGAAGATAGCTCTAGTGCACCCAATCACTAAAAAAGGAGATCACTCGGATCCGTCCAACTACAGACCCATAGCCATCACCTCCTTATTCTCCAAGATAATGGAATCCATTATTAACTGCCAGCTCCTCCGGTACTTAGAAGACCACCAGCTCCTCAATGATCCACAATACGGCTTCCGTCGGGGTCGTTCAGCTGGTGATCTTCTTTTTTTACTTGACTCACCGGTGGGCACAGGCGATCAAGACCAAGGGGGAAGCGTTGGCCGTTAGTTTGGACGTGGCGAAGGCCTTCGATCGGATCTGGCACAAAGCGCTCCTTGCGAAGCTTCCTTCCTATGGGCTTCCCGAGAAACTGTGCAATTGGCTCACTAGTTTTCTTACAGACGTTCTTAAGGTCGTTGTTGACGGTGCATGCTCCGACTCTAAGTCTGTTAATTCTGGTGTCCCACAAGGCTGTGTGCTATCACCCACGCTGTTTCTTCTGCATATTAATGACATGCTGCAGATTAGCAGCATCCATTGCTATGCAGCGATAGCACGACCACACACCGGCCGCGCTAACATTTCTCGGATAAACGTCATCGAAAGCCGATCCAAACTTGTGTCTGAAATCGAAACTTCTTTATCCAAAGTTTCAGACTAGGGTCGACTTAACCTAGTCCAGTTTAACCCCACGAAGACACAGGTTTGCGCGTTCACCGCTAAAAAGATGCCATTGGTCGTATCACCTCATTTTGAGAGCACTTCCCTAACTGCATCAGCCAGTATCGGAATCCTTGGCGTCGATATATCAAGGGAAGTCCAGTTTCGCGGTCACTTAGAGAGTAAGGTCATATTAGCCTCGAAGAAGCTCGGTGTGCTAAACAGATCGAGACAGTATTTTACTCCGGCCCACCGCCTGCAACTTTATAAGGCGCAGGTTCGGCCGCACATGGAATACTGTTCTCATCTCTATGCAGGTGCACCCCAGTACCAACTTCTCCCTCTTGACCGCATTCAACGGAGAGCGACTCGCATCATCGACTGCCAAGATATTTCTGATCGACTTGACACCTTGGCGTTGCGTAGAGATGTAGCTTCACTCTGCATCCTCTATCGCTTGTATCATGGGGAGTGTTCAGAGAAATTGTTAGCTTATGGAACACACCACACCAGCTTGACGGACAAGAAAAGAGCGTACTCCTACCTAAAAGGCCGGCAACGCACTTGTGACTCTTGAGTTGCGGGTGTCCATGGGCGGCGGTAGTCATTTACTATCAGGTGACCCGTCTGCTCGTTTGCCCCTATCGCATAAAAAAAAAATGTATATGTGCTTCTGAGACCGTGGGAGAGCCATGCTTGGCCACGAATGAACTGGTTTGACCGGAGTAATACGACGGCCTCATGAAAACCGTTTTGTTATGGTATTGGGGGACAAACAAGCAGACGGGTCATCTGAGGGTAAATGACTTCCTACACCCTTAAACTCTTGAAACTCAAGAGTCACAAGAGTGCTGTCTGCCTATAAGAGTAGCGGAAAGGGAAGAGAGCCAGGGAGAGGGAGGACGGGAAGGGAAAGGGGGTTGGGCCTCCGGTAACCTTATTCACTCGGTAACAATAATAAGGACTTCGAGAGCTATCAACGTTGTACTATATAGTTTAGGTATAGCGCAAATACAAACTATCGTAAGTTACCTAACTAGTTTTTATTTATCTTGCCATCCTTCAGAATGTCCAGATGACCAATTTACGTGCAACAGTGGACAATGCATTACAGCTTCGAGATTTTGTGACGGCTTAGCAGATTGTTTGGACGGTAGTGATGAACCAGACGGATGCGGCGGCAATTGTGGAGCACACGAGATAAAATGCAGGAATCAAAGATGTGTGCCTCGAACTGTCCTCTGCGACGGACGTGACAATTGTGGTGATGCGACTGATGAATTACATTGTTTATAACAATAGGTCCTGCCATTATATGAAAACACTAACACCGGCTTACAAATTCAACACATATAATTTTAGGTTTTCTAATTCTTAACATTTGTCAGTTCCCAGAAGTATTAAATAAAATCAGTTTTATATGATATATATTCTTTTTTTTTTTTTCTAATGAATATGTCAAAAATCAACTATACAATAAAATATGTGACACATTTTTCTAACTACCTAGGTACGGCGAAGTTCGAGTGATGATAATTCATGATAGTCCATAGCTTTCTTCCTTACCTCAGAGTACAGACCCTTAGTCCAACGGTGGTAAAATAACATAAACGGATTTAAACATAATTAAAGCAATGATAGTCTGTAATAAAATTAATAGTTGCAGAAAGATTTTTTTTTTAATATAATAAGTAGATTAGTGGCTAGGCAACCACTTAAACAACTTCGCCATCCGTGAAGTCAAATGGGTAATATAATATAAAGTACGGATGCTCATAGTTGCGTTTTCTTCAGTATGGCAAGGTTTAACATTTTCCCGATTAGGCTAATAATAAATAATAGGTATCTAATGTTTTGAAACATTATTTACCTACAGATTATGTTAACGTGTGTAGTGTTTGAAAAGATGCCGCCTGTGTTCTGAGGCTACTCAAAAGTAAATTGCTACCCTTTAAGTAATGGCAATTAATGATGGAAAATTAACTAGTCTTTTTACCTTGAAAAATATGACGGAAACAGAACAGCTGCGGCGTTCACAGCAAAGTGGAATAAAATTACAGAAGCGAAGACCCTATGCTTCTAGATAGTGAAAGGGTTTCATAATGTAATCAGAATGATGTGGATGGCAATGATGACATTCTTTGGGATCCAACTATTTTTGAATCGTAGAAAGAAAAAAATAATAAATTGACTTTGAATAAAACGAGTTTTTTATACAAGCTTTTAGAAACAGTCTGGTCATGTTTATTATAATATAAATCTAATCTACTAACTACTCACCTCAATCGGACACCCGGAAGTTGGTACATTGTAAGGTTAATAAAATATATATAAAAACAGTGCAAGAATACGAACTTTGTCAGAAACAATAAAAATAAACGACCTAACATGTAAAAAAAAAAATGTTGAATATATTGTCCTAAAAATAAGATTTGTTTTTAATACATACATAATTTAGATTAATTAGCTTTGATGGTTTTATTTATTTATCATATTTGTTTTCAAGATAAGAGTTTTCAAGTTATAGGTGTATAGTCTATGGTGAAGAACAATGAAATGTACTTAAAAATATATCTACAGTTATTTTATCAAGTGCAGTCACGTCAAACAATCTACATCATCTTTATGTGAGTGATTTATCTCTATGGTTCTTTCAAATCTTTCGTTTTGCTTTCTATTTGGCACTAATTGGTACAGCGAGTGCTGCTTTGATGCGTTAGGCTAATATTTCGAATACATTTGGTGTTGATTTTAGTTTTAGCTAGTGACTATGGCTGACAGTGATGATGAATACGATCGGAAGAGACGCGATAAGTTCCGCGGTGAACGCGGAACCGCTGAGGGAAGCAGTTATCGCAGCAGTGACCGACGCGAGGAAAGAAGTCGTGGTCGTGAAGAGTGGTCAGAGAGGTATAATTGGTTTGATACTCTGTTATTAATCTCGTAACAAAGCAATGCAAAACTTTTTCTTTCTCTATTCGTTCCTCTATTTCAGATCCCAACCTCAATCCTTTGAGTCTTCTAAAGTTCCCACCCAAGTTTTAAAACCTACGAAACGTTCTATAGCTTTTGTTGTGAGGTAAATGATGTAGATGTAGGTCACCCTAATACTTAAATTTGTTCTGTAGTTAATCATTACTGTAACTGTATTGTTGTTGTTAATTGTTATACTAGTTTTGGAGTGCAGTTTCATGGGGCGACCCATTTAGTTAGTACGTAGTCCCACTACTGTAGGTATACTAAGGATGTAATTTCTATACATATAAAAAAATGATAAAAGTGTATAATTATGTGATATCCATAGTAATAGTTTAAAGAAACTCATTTCTCAAAGCTTGGTGAGAAAAGTACTATGTTCATACATCATTAATTGTGTCTGCTCGTTATAAAGTAAAATTTTGTATTGGTGTAGGTTACTGGTTAGTTGTGTATTTATAGCATGTTAAAGCTATGAAGAAACCCTATATCAAACATGTTAAGTGCTTTTTATTGCATAGATAATAACTATGGAGAGTCACTATTCAACAAAACTTAGTACTTGATAAATTATTATCATTCAACTACTGCAAATTAGTTGAAGGTGCCCTTAAACAAAAAAAAAACTACACCTACTACTCCTTTGTGGACCCTGATAACTAGGACAAAGAAAATTAACATTCCTGTGTAATTATCAAATATTACATTTTTATGACACAGTTAAATAAACTAAACTGAAAAATGTGTTAGTGATGTATAGCATTAGTAATTTAAATCTCTATTAATCTTAAATTACTTATACTAAACATAACCAAAGTTTTATATAGAATTGTAGAAAATGTATTTTTTCTTGCACCTTAATCTGACCCTAGATCCATTTCATATCTTGTCCAATGTCCAATATGAAAACTTTTCATACCTCTCATTGGGTCATCCCCTAGTAGCCCATCACCCGATACTTTTACTACCTTTACTGTAAGCACAGGCAATGTTTTTTAATTTCTACTTTTGTATATATATTTAACTAATTAAAATACATTTTTTTATGTTACAATGACTGGTTGAAATATCTTCCTCCTTAGGCACATCTTGCACTTAGCATAAGTATTTACATACAGTCGTGGTCAACTAATTAAGGACATTCAAGATAGTGGACAGCAATAACCGGCTATGTACATATAAATGTAAAACCCTGTTGATTTCTCAGTAACTATTATTTGAATAATTTGATCCGATTATTATACTATAAATGGCTGTAAATAAAAGATTAAATAAATATAAAAAAGTGTTTAATATCAAAGGTTAACCATGTATTCAATTTAAGGTACAATTCTGTAGCTGGACATTTAATTAAGAACAGTAAAATAAAATGAAAAATAGAGTTAAACAGAACTAATAATCTGCAGTATTTTAATTTCTTTAACAACTTCATTTTATTACTGGTAAAATCAGTACCCAGTAGCAAAACCTTTGTTAGTAATTACCGCTTGACACAGATGTGGCATAGACATTATCAGTTTCTGACATATTTCAACAGGAATGTTTGCCCATGCCTCACAAAAAGCTTCATTAAGTTCATCTAAAGTTGTGGTACGATAAATGGCAACTTTTTTCTTAATTTCGTGCCAAAGGTGCTCGATTGGGTTGAGGTTGGGGCTATTTGCTGGCCAATCTAGCACTGATACCAACTGTCTGTTAAGAAACGACTTGACTGAACGGGCTGTATGTTTTGGGTCGTTATCATGCTGAAAAGTCCATATAATAGGAAGATGTTCCTCAGCATAGGGAAGCATAGTTTCTTCTAATATTGCCTTGTATTGATGTTGGTCTAAGTTACCCTGAACTTTCCTCACAGGTCCCACTCCACGTCCAGAAAATGATCCCCACATTTTAATGTTTCCTCCGCCATGTTTCACCTGCTTTTTTGTGAATCTTGGATTCATTTCTGCTTTTACAGGACGCCGTACGTATTGCCTTCCATCTGAAGAAATCAAATTAACCTTGGTCTCGTCAGAGAATAATACATGTTGCCATTGGTCGTAGGTCCAATGTCCATATTTACGTGCAAACGCAAAACGTGCATTTCTATGCTCTTTCTTTAACAACGGTACTTTGCGAGCCACTCTTCCGAACAACCCTGCTTCTACCAGACGTCGTCGAACTGTCCTCGCTGATACACTGACTCTTTCGTCTGCCCCAAACACTTCATGTTTAATTAAAATAGAGCCTAGAAACGGATCTTTCTTAGCTAACCTGGTTATCATTCTATCTTCTTGCGGAGTTGTTTTTCTCGATCTTTTTTTTCTGGGCACATTTAAAGTTGTATTATTGCGCCTGAAATGTTGCACTGCATTGCATACCATAGTTTTTGAACAATTTAAATATCCTGCTATCCTTCGGTATGACCAACCACGCTCGACAAACTTCATGATAATTTTTCGTAGTGTTGCATCGCAACTTTTATTTTTGCCCATTGTTCTTCAAAATAACTCAAAACTTGAAATTACAAATCTAGATTGCCGCCAAAACTACCACAAAGAATAGGAGAAGAAAGAAAATAATAATTGAGATTCAGATTTTGAAACTAGAACGCAATATCTCAGTGTCCCTAATTAAATGACCAGCCAGCATTCTTTGAACAAATAGCACTGTGATCATCTATCAGCTATACTGTAAAGAGGTTTAATGTTTAAGAAGTTGTTATTGTTTGTATAATTAGGCACATAAATGACTAATTATACTTACATGTAAAAGATGTGGAATATTGTTTAGACTCGTTGGAAAATAAAAAATAAATTCACAATTTGGATTAACTAGAGAGTGTCCCTAATTAGTTGACCACGACTGTATATGTTTATATAGTCTTCTGATAATTGATTTTGAAGTATATGTTGCTTTTATTCACTAAGGTTTAATTAGTTTCTTAAGAATACATAGTAAGTAGTACATAATCATGAATTAGGTATTAAATATTAGTTCATCTATACTACAACCATATCTAAAAATACTACAGAATCAATTTACAAATTTTAAATAATAACAGAGATTCTTGGGCTTTAAGATCTCGTGGAGGTCGTTCTGGTCCCGACTACAGGGATTATCGTGGTGGAGCAAGTGCCAGTCGTGGATACTCTCCTGTCCGCGGGGAAGGTCCACCTAGTAAGCGTATCAGACCTGAATGGCCTATAGATGACAGAAGATATGGAGGAATGCCCCATGACTCATATGGTTATGGTTGGCCTCATGATCACTTTGGGCCACATCCTGCACATCAAGGCTATGGGCAACCTATGCCCCCAATACCAGCAAGGTTTGTTAAAACTAATAATAATTATGTAACAATGAATGTGTAGAGCTGCATTTTAACAATATGACATGTAATCAATTAATAACAGGGACACTGTGCTGCCAATGGGTGCAACTGATGGACCTCCTACAATGATGTCATTCAAGGCATTCCTGGCTGCTCAAGATGACTCTATAACAGTAGATGATGCAATACAAAAATACAATGAATATAAGCTTGAATTCAGGAGACAGCAACTGAATGAGTTTTTTGTTGCTCATAAAGATGAAGAATGGTATGTTATTGATAGACTTACTTCTACTGCAACTATACAGTCTAGACAAAACTGCACAAAATTTAATATAGTGGGCAAGCTTATATTTAATTGGTTTTCATAGCATTAACCTTAATAACTTGATCTGGGGTTTAATATTTTAATAGTTAATAAATAAATAATCGATCCATTACCCATTGTATAATTTGCTGGTAATCAAGAAATTCTAAGCATACATGTTGATTTGATTTGACTTATATAACCTACTCTATGATACATATGCACAAGCTATGCTTAGAATTTTTCAAAGATGCTATGCAAATCTTAACAGTTACCTTTTTTCCCTACAGTCTACAGTGTATTCGTGTGGATTGCTGGACATCATTAAGAAACTTTAATCAAACTTTATGCAAATGATTAAATGCCGTGTGTAGCTAGTTTATCTCGCGTTGACCAGTAGCGCGCAATGCTACAGGTTTCGTTACTATTAGGGGTAGGGCTGTTATATTCCACATGTGTGGAACAGGTGAGATTATGAAGATTTTTTAAATATATGTATACTAAGCAATTTTAGTTTTCTGTGACATGAAGTACAACCAGTATGTGTAACAAAAGGTGGTTTATTTATTTACATATTTAGTTATGCTAACCGATATTCATACAAAACTATTAAATTGAAGTAATTAGTATGTATATTGAAAAGTCATAAATAACAAACATTGACAATGAGCTAGAAAGGATATTCTATTTCTATAAATTGAATTTTTATCGGTTCTTTTGGTGTGTAAACATTGACTCAATACGTTTTGTATTAAAATTGGTGTTTTTACTTCTTTTAATTATTTATCGTTTTATGGACTTGTTAGGTTATTAAAATTCTGATCCAAATTAATGTAAATATTTTGTTACCTAGGTTCAAGATTAAATATCACCCTGAAGAATCTGTTAAACGGAAAGAAGAACAACTAGCAGCTTTAAAGGTATTACATGTCACAACCAAAAACATACAGATTCATATAGTTTTTTGTATGATTGTCAGCTTAGATAAAATTATTTAATGTATTACAGAATCGACTCAATGTGTTCCTAGAACTGTTGGAAAATGGTGAACTTAATAAAGTATCTGTAGATGTAGATAAGTCTGATAAACTGATTAGGCTTCTTGATACTGTTGTCATAAAACTTGAAGGTGGTACGGAAGAAGATTTGAAAGAGCTTGATGAACCTCCTCCGCAAGAAATTGTTTCTAATGACAAATCAGGTTGATATTTTATAGTAACATTATATTTTTAGTTAGTATACACATTGAACATGTTTATGAAAATAAGATAAATATGATATTTTCAGATAAAAATAATGTTGATAAACCAGTTGTCATTGATGTTGATGCAGTCAAAGTTAAAGACGAGAAAGATGACAGTGAGAAAAAGGTATGTTAAGTCTTTTAGTATGCATTAAGAATAATTTTATATGCTATAAAATTATTCTTAATGCAATAATTATAGCATATAAAATTATTCTTAAATAAATAGAAAGAATAATTTTATAGTATATATTATAGGTACATTATGTATGAATTACATTTTATTAGCAGGAGAAGAAGGCCGAGTCTCCAAAGCCTACAGCACCTCTCGAGATGGAGATAGATCCACATTTGCGTCAGCTACAAGAACAAGCTAAATTATTTTCCCGTTTTAACGCTAATGGAACTGAAGCAGAAGCTGAGCCAGTAGAGAAAGAACCACGTAAGTAAAGACATGGTATAGAGAAGCTTAATCATCATGATGAGTAACTGCAATTTTGTAAAATCTGAGTCCCACATCAACGGACAATAATTTATTGTGAATTGAATACACATAACAAGGAAGGAACGGAAAGAATTTAGTTTTTTTATAATTACCATTACTGCTGCCAAATTTTATGCAAAAATATTGCAAGCATACGCGATAACAGGCCAAATATCTTTAAAAACTAGCAAAAACAGTGAATACATATACTAGTTAGAGGGCTAAATGCCTAATTTAGTAGTTTGAGGGCTCGCTTTGTGGCAGCCAGTTCGAGATGTGCGACTTCTGCGACTTCTGCTACCGTCCATCTGTATAAGCAATATCTCTTTCCTTCGGTTTCTATCCTCCCTTCCTTGTCAATTTACTCCAAATTTTCCAATTCAAAAATGTACCGTGATGACGGCAATAATCTTGCCCCCTATTACGTAAATGGAACTACACTATTTGCTATAATCGGCAAAATTTGGGCCTTAATTACGCCTCTGCCTAACCCCTTCGGGGATACACGCGTGAGTGTATGTATGTATACCTATTTTAATTTGTTAGATTATTTGCTCTATGATCTCGAATCACATTTATTTTGTTAACAGCGCCACCAGGTTCCTCCTCTAGTTCCTCATCCTCCAGTTCATCGTCATCTAGTTCTGATGAGGAAGGAGAAACCACTAGTCGTCGTAAATCAAAGTCCAAATCTAAGACACCTGACAAATCACCTAAACAAAAAGAAAAGTCTAAGTCACCAAGTGTAGAAAAGGTAGTTGACATAACTGAGAATAATAAAGAGAAAGGTGAAGACAAGAGTGGGGATGAAAAAGCAGAGTCGGTTAGCGATGTTGTTGTTGAGAAAAAAGAATGCCGTGCATTGCATAAAACAACTTCTATATTCCTGAGAAATTTAGCACCAACTATCACCAAAGCTGAGGTGGAAGCTGTAAGTACCGAAATATCTGTTTTTCTCTATCTACTTATTGTAGCTTTAAATTAATTTGTGTTCGTATTAATTTACCTCAATTATTTGATAGTATTTATTGTCCAATTATAAATTGGGTCTAAGGAGTCATTTATTGAAAAGCATAGTGTACATAATGGTGGCTATACTTGACCATAGATATTACCTAATAAATATAGTTTAATGTATAGCTGATTTTTTATGTTATAAAATGTTACATTTGCCATCCTAAGGGGACTGCAGTTCCTGACTATTGTTCATCCTAAATGCAGGCTATTTTGTAGCCTAGCTAGGAGAATAGAATGGGCACCTACTTATATTGTAGTGAATTTTATGTTAAGTACTACATTAGCCATTTATTAAATATAAAAAGAAATATGCAACTTAGCAGGTTTTAAAAACCAATATAAAAAATAACAATTTAAGTTCCTTGAAGAAATGTGAATGCATCTGTTACTTTTTTTCAGATGTGCAAACGCTATGGAGGATTCTTACGTGTCGCTCTCGCCGATCCTTTGCCAGAACGTCGGTGGTTCCGTCGTGGTTGGGTCACCTTCCGTCGCGATGTCAACATTAAAGATATATGTTGGAATCTTAACAATATCAGAGTAAGTCTTTATGCTACTAATAATGCTCCAAAAATATGGTAGTACTTCCCCCAGTATATCCCCCACTCCTGTTTCCCCTCCCCTCATCTCCCCACTCTTCTTGCCCATCTTCTCACACCCCCATCCCTCATCACCCTTAAAGGTGAGCAGCGTGTACGTAGTGACATGATCGATTCCCTGTTGAAATAGGTGAAAATGTGAGACTGCAAGGTCTAGACTACTTGTTTCATTACGTTTTAATCCCAATCCAAAATATAGTTTTTTTTTAATAGCCAGAACGTTTTCAAATATGTGTGGTCAGTTCTCAGTTCCTCTGTGTGCAATGTGTCCAATGTCCTATATTTATTGATATTAAAACAAGCCAGCTACAAAAAGTACAGCCAAAGAGATTTTTCTTCAATTCTATACATACAAAATACGAAAAGAGTTTTCCCCGACCTATTATTACTTCTATCTTTAGGTAATGCAAATATGAATACGGCGTTATAAAAAAAAAATATACCTGGGCATGTTTCGTGTATATATTTAAATTGTGTTCTAAGAGATGGGAACCTATACACGTAGAGAGTCAGTAGACTGATTAGTTTTTTTTTACTTCTACCCATAGTAATGTTTAATGTGTATGTGGTTTATAATGGTGATGACAGAATATAAGTAACTACAATTAATTTGAGTAGGCTATTTAATCTATAATTTTATTTTAGCTTCGTGAGTGCGAATTAGGTGCAATAGTGAACCGTGACCTCCAACGTCGTATTCGAGCGGTTTCCGGTATTACTCTGGAAAGAGCTGTGTTGCGATCAGACGCACGATTAGCTGCCCGCCTTGCTCATCTACTCGACACTCGTACTAAACTTTGGAATGACGGTACCGAAGATCAGAATAATGAGAATGATCACGGCAGTGGTGAGGTTCGTATAAAATATATCAACACACTTTTAAACTATACACTGTTAATGTTATAAAATAATGATTAATTTGTTGTACAGTCCTTCAGCTTGAATTCAAAGAATCCAGTTCTACATAAAATCACAGAGCATTTAATTGAGGAAGCATCCACTGAAGAAGAAGAATTGCTCGGTCTTGAGGCATCATCAGAATCTTCGTCTACAGAACAAGTGGATCCAGAATTAATGCGCGTTCTAGATCGTTTGGTACTATACTTGCGCATTGTTCACTCTGTGGATTATTACAACCATTGCGAGTATCCTTATGAAGATGAAATGCCTAACCGTTGCGGTATAATGCATGCCCGATCAGGCCCTCATGCAAATAAGGTATATAAATAGTTATCTTAACCAAATACAGATTTTTTTTTTATATATTTTATGTTATTTGTTTTATTATCCCTTTATCAGTATTATCAAATGTAAAGAACTGTTAGTTTTGCACTATTTCCGTATACTTCTAATGTACACATAGGTATACAAAATTTAATATAAAAGGGATGCATCGATTGTAGTTTGTTATAGCTACGGTTTTAAACTATTTATGTTATTTCAACTACACGATCTCCGCTGTATCATTAGTAGCGTATATATTGTCCATAATAATATTTATGTATTGTTTCAACAGCCAACTCAACAAGAAATACAAGACTATATAAGAACTTTCGAAGGTAAAATGTCTGCATTTTTGCAAGATGTTAAACCACTTTCTGACGAAGAGCTACAAAAGCTTGGAATTAAGGTATATTATACATAAAATACTACTTTCCAGCCTATTTACCCTAGTTCTTATAAACACTGACGGTCAAATGAATAATTTAATTGTTTTTTTATCTAACTAGGTAACTTTATTAGTTTTTCGTCATTTGTATCAAAATCATTATCATAAAATTAGCGTATTAGAAGCATGCATTTATGTAAATTGACCAGAGTTGGTCTTTGGGTGAGTGGGGATTCATATTACCGAGTTTTCTGTATTACCAAATTGAGTAATAATAATATTCATTTTATTTTTAGGACACTGACGCCGAAGTGGAGAAGTTTGTCTTGGCCAATACACAGGAACTTGGGAAAGATAAGTGGTTATGCCCTCTGAGCGGCAAAAAGTTCAAAGGGCCCGATTTCATTAGAAAACATATATTTAACAAACATGCAGAAAAGGTAAATAATAATCTACTACTTTCTTTAAAAAAAATGTATGTCAAGTAAGAGGTACTCAACAGTCTTGTTTCAAAATATACCTCAAATGAACATACATACTTTTTTACATCTTCTTTTGTCTTTTCCTTTGCCATTTTATTTAGGGTAGGCCCTCCGTGTCATGCGTCTCAGGTAGGTCGTCTCTTTGTTGACTTGGGCTTCTTTAAGGTGCTTATTTGCTAGTACATCCATGTGATTGGGGGTCTTCCTCGTCCTCGGTATTTAGTTCCGATGTTTTCCGATGTTAGCTCTCTCTCTCTCTCTCTCTCTCTTCATCCACCGGTAATTATGCGATGGGTGACATCAGTGTCTATTGTCATACCTTTCTGCATCAATATGTAATATTGTAGTAGCTGTGATACAAAATTCTAAAACATTATATAAAATATAACTCTCAACCTAATTTATCATCAAAATTAACTGGGTATCTTGTACTTACCATGTAAGTTATTTACTCTATTGCCGACTGTAACCCTGTTCTCAAAGTATTATTTGAAATACAAATAACAATATGAAACATACGGACATACACTGTTTTGTTAGATCTCAATGTCGGACATTGAGGACACGTATTTAGCCCTCATTAACTGGTAGCGAATGAGTACTCAGTTAACAGTGCGGTGACATTCGCAGGTGGACGAGGTACGTCGCGAGGTGGCATACTTCAACGCGTACGTGCGCGACGTGCGGCGCCCCTCGCAGCCGGAGCCCGGCGCCCGGGCCCCGCCCGTGCCCCAGCACGCACCCCCGCCCGCACCGTCAGTTCCCCCTTACCTAACTCACCTAAATGAGCTCAACAGACACTGTATCAAAATTACTTTGATTTATCGTCAATTTTCACAACATAAATAGCCATGTACAAAATATTTTGCGATTGCATATGTATAATTTTAACAGTGAGAGTAATATAGGGTAATATATATATATATATATATATATATATATAAATGTACCTAAAAAAATAGAGGAAGTGCACAACGCAGTCGGGTTTTATATTTTATATATTGTGTTCATTGTTTGAATTTTTGAAGAACACCACATTATCTGCACCATTAATAATAAATGTGTCATATGGGCACTATTCCCAGTTCAGCAGTTGTTACAATTAAATTAACCATCCCAAATGACATCACTGGATTTCATGAACAAATGACTGGATTTCATGATATAATAATAATGTTACTAGTTTTAACTGATAATAACATCTGGAATAATATCCAGGATAATGCTTCTGGAAACGATTAATGACCGATAAATAATAGGAAAATAAATTTTCATGACAGTATTGGTAAATTTGTGAAGTATTTTGTAATAACAGAAAAATAAAGTAACAAGCTTTAATAATCTTATTTTTTTCACTTCGCTTTTTTTTTAGTTTTAGCTGAAGCTGAAACCAATAAAAGGACCAAATTTTACTTGCAAAATTTGATTACAGACAGATAGACACATGGACAGATGAAACTAAATAAAATCTTGTAAAAAGTACAGCGTACTACAGATCATTCAACAGCTAATTTGCTTAAAAAGATTTAATCTCTATTTACTTCTGATTTTATGTAACTTAGAAAGTAGTAATTTTTAACTCCTGCACTAGGCATTTATGTTGCGTATTCTGTGTGACTTTACCAACATGAAAACGGCGGTTACGAAGGTCATCCGGACTTTTGACAACTATTTGTCGATATCACAAATTTTTATCACGTGTGGTAATTGAGCCCTCGACTTGGCTGGCTCAGCAGACAGGTTCACTGACTAACAGCTCAGTCAAGTATAAGTTAAGTAGTTGGTGTTATTTCAAAATGATGTATTCGACAGCAGGTACGGCGGCGCGGGTGGCGGGCCGGGCGCGCGCGGTTGGGGCTGGGGCGCAGGCGGCGGCGGCGGCGGCGGTGGCTGGGCGCATCCCGCCTCCTACGCGCCCCGCCATCCGCGCTTCTCGCGGCCCAGGTATATACCATATCATACTACATACTAACACTGCATGTCTAGAAAGTTCCACTGTTTAATATCATAGGCAAGCTTTTGGTGTTGTTCCTTAGTGTAGGTAAGAATATATGAAGAAGCTATTTACAAAAACTCTTATTATAAGAGCATTCTTAACGTAATATTTTCATGTAATAGACAACTGTAGAGTAATTATATTTTTTGTATAACTTCAAATGATCAATCAGCGTTTGTTCTTAATTAAACCTCCCATTAAAAATTCTTTACTCATTAGTAAAATGTCGAACAGTGTCCTACAATAATACTTTAGGATGTTATTTCCTAAATCGGATTTATCTTTATTACCCTATATATGCATCCATGTTATTTGCTGCAGTCTCTTTTTATGTTATAAACATTGTTAAACATGTTTATGACATGCTACGTATATTATTGTAAAATTAGTGTTCCCAAACAATAGTATACACACAAGTAAAATTACATACCTACAAATTATATACTATTACTTTTTGAAAATATTCAAAATTTTCAGTTCAGTTAATGTCGCACTTTAGATTTCCTTTAAAAAAAGGAAAGGTAGGTAGGTACTGAGAAAATTAGAAAAAATATTCTTGTTAATAATACAAGAAAAATAGCTATACAATTTATTATTTTTTGACGTAAATCATATTAAGTATGATTTTAAGTTACCCAAATAAATAAAAAGTAAATAATCACTACATATTCAACAGCCTTACTGCAAAATATACTACTTGTTAAACTTCATAAAAAATGGTCATACCTATCCATACATATAAAAATGACATGAATACATGTAAACATACTTTGTAGAAAAAAATAAAATAAAAGACTGATATAGTACTTATATAATTATTTACTTTTTAAAATTCTAGTTCTTGCTTAGACAGTTATAGCTGCTGACTACTCTTATCTGATAGATAGCTTATTCTAGTTTGCCGTAAAGAGCAAATTAAAATTCCATATGTCAGATTACAATGCTTGACCTAGAAGTCTATAGAATGCAGATTTGTATTCAAGTTGCATAGATGCAGTGTAACAATTCACAGAACAGAATAATAATATTACATTAGATCATAGCTAGACAAGATACATAGAACAGAAGTGTTCTACTGTCCTCTATTAAATAACACGTACCTATCCTGATTCCCTTATATTAGTACTTTAGCACCGCCTTAAAGTAAAGCTTTTTTTTGTTGCTTCGCTATGTGACTCTGTGTATGTTGTGAATGGTCGTTTATTGGTGTTTTCTGAATCTCAATATCCTGAACAAGATGTTAAATAAAAAAAAGATGATATTTATTACTAATCAATAAAAGTCGAAAATTAAAGTAATGCATTTTCATATCGCCCGGGTGGATTTTGTAATATTTGTATTAAGTTCTAAATTCGGAATAGCAGACTGCTTCTCTGATATCACTATTGATAATGTGTTCTATTTATAAACATTTTCTGCCTAAAACCAAGACTCAATCATTTTTGATTTATTTTGCGAAAAACCTGTAAAATTTGGCAGTACTGTCGTGTCACTTTCTGGTAGGCAAAGGGTCTTCTTTTTCAAAACTTTATTTTACGTTCTATCTTTATTATGAAATTGATTGATATTATTATACCAATACACTTGACAATGACGAAGTAATTTAGGTTTGATTTTTTGCATGACCATTAACATTTTTATTTATATGATATCAGTGTTTCAAAATATGATTTGCTTTTTATTGATGTGGTTTAATACAGTTTCAAGTTTTTTCGCTTGTCAGTCCTGCAGCATACCCTTCACATATTCCAGAATATGTTTATGAGTCTTAAGTAATAATTTCCAGGGAAAATGTGGACCGGTCCCGGCCTATTATTGCATACAACGATCTTGACTTCCCGGACAATGGTGACATATTCTAAATTTTGACATACATTTATTAATAAATAAGACAGAATAGACTATTGTTTAGAGTACATTATGGCGGAATATAATATTGTCGTAACAAGCATTCCGATTAAGTGTCAAAATATTTTATTAGTCAATAAGAGAATCAAGTAATTAAAACCAAGAAAAATTTATTGCTTTTGCAATAAAACTAATTTCATTTTCATTTTATTTGTGTAGTAAATTTTACTGTTTCATACGAAGTACATCTACATAAAGCATATTAGAGGTAAGAATAACTTTACTGGAAATATACATATACCTAATAGATTATAAAACCGAATTGACTATAATAATATGCTCAAGAATTTGTTTTTTTTTCTAAGATTGATATTGGTATTAACAATTTCATTTTTGTTGTACATTTTAAACGATTTATTTGCCACTGTGAATAAAAATTCTGTTACCTTTTAAAATTATGTTTTTACGCATAGTATTTATTGTACAATTTTTAATAAACTGTCCTAAATTCTAACAAGCCCTGTTTTTCTTCTTAACCTACCCCTTTGGTTAGAAATCCTGTTGAAAGTGTAAGTGATACCTCCCGTGAAGATGACATTATTTAATTTGTAGTTTAAATTTCAGTGTGATATTTAGTAGTTCAAATATTAGTGTTTGTGAGTGTATTTTCGTTTGTCTTGTTGGGTGAGTTGCTGCTAACATAGTTCATATATATGGTTGATTGTTAAAGGGGCGGCGGCGCCGAATACCGTCCGGTGATTCACTACCGCGACTTGGACGCCCCGCGCGAACCCGACGAGTTCATTTAAAGGACCATTGCAACAACAACTTTCCAAAGGATACAGTTATCTAAGCTCTAAAATAAATATTAAATATTTTACTTAATCATATGTAGATAAGAGCTAAATATTTTCTGTAAATAGTTTTATGCTCGTAAGTAACTAGTAGTGTTTAATATCTCATTCTATCATATTCTTTTTATATGAGATTAGATTGGTTAAACCTGTTAAGAAACTATTGCACAATTTACCTAAATGTATTGAACGAATACATTAATCAATTTTTAATTTTGATATTTTATTTGATGGAGAACTCCCAGTAGTTTTAGATGAAATTCCTTTAACTTACCCATACAAACAAATAATATATTCATGACCTACACTAACATCTACATGCCCAACTATAATGTTTTATTCTAGTTCCTGGCCAACGGGTTCATCAAGTCTTTGAACCATTCAGTGATATAGGTAATAAAAACCTATTCTAGCATATAGCTATTTAGATGTAATGTATGTATGTGTAGTAAAAGTTAAAAAGGAGGTGGTTTTCAATGCAACTGATTTCCTTTTGTAACCAATGTTTTTTATTGAATGTAATGGCTCTAGATCAGGGGTTCCCAAACTTATTTTGTCTACTGCCCACTTAGAGAATAAATTATTTTTTAGCGCCCCTATTTTTTAACCTACCTTAAAACCACTACAACTTCAAATTACGTTAATTTTTGTGAGCTATATTAGCGGAGATTAAACATTCACTCTAAACGAGACCTTTGCTATAACCAGCAAGAGTTAACTTGAGACCTGAGCTCAGTAGGTAGTACACAACGGCGCTCAGGTCTCAAGTTAACTTTTACGGGCTACACCTGCCAATGAGAATGATTATTGAAATGCAACTTTATAGTATTCAGACAGAGTATCTTTTATTCAAAATAAAAGAAACATAATCGATTCTAATATAAAAACTAATGTGAAGGATGAATCTGATGCTGTTTAATAAGTTTGTTGATATCAGGTTCCAATTTACTAAAGAACAGCTGCAAATCCCCACGTTCTGTCACATGTAAAATGATTTCTCTTTTTAGTAAACAGCGTTGCCGCAGCACTAAATCCACGTTCACACAAATATGACGATGGGAATGCTATCAAGAATCATTGAACGATTGACCACAATCCAGGGAACAATTGCGGGATCGGTTTTTGTAGCCTTTATTTCCTCGTTCGTTGTCAATTCTATAAGTTCTTCCAGTTGAGGTGATATTGCTGTGTTGACATTTGAAAACGGATCCAACACCCAGTTTGGTATTTCCAAGTTCAAAATGTCCTGGTATCGTTCGTTGAAGTCAATGTTGAGGTTTTCAGAATGTTAGCAGTAGGCAAACAAGTCGTCGTTACTGCAGGATAAATTCCTAAAATTGTGAAAGTAACGTCTGCCCATATTCTTTTTGTGTAGAAGCAGTTTGGCTGCGAAAGCGGCAACGACATTTTTTTGTTTTAATTAAATTGAGTTAATCGCCTTGCAGTTGGAGATTCATGTCGTTGAACACTGTATACAGTTCTGTCATGTAAGCTATGTCATTTTTTGATGTAATGAGCTTGTTGTGCAATTCTGTATCTTTAGTTTCTAAGAACTCTATCACAGAGTCAAACAGGTTGTAATATCGAGTCAGACAATTGCATCTTGATAGCCAACGAACTTTAGTATGAAATAAGAAACGGTTGAAATCTTCGTCATTAGTAACACAAATTCGATGAAATAATACATCATTTAAAGAGCTGTTACGGATTTTATTTTCAGCCATTTCATCAATTCAGCTTTGTACAAAATTATTACTTAAAGGATTTTTTTGGATAATATCTTCGGCCGGTTTATAAGGCACAGTAGTTATTACTTCCTTTATTGCTGTCAAAATTAACTCTTCTCCGATGTTGTGTGGTTTTGCCTTTTTGAGCAAACAGAGATATTGACGAAGCTCGAAGTCCGTCGTCATCTTGCTTAGCAACCGCCGAAAAGAGTTTTGCCACACTTGGCTGTTTTTAGACATAAAAGGCACAAAGGCGACGATGGGTTCGTAGGATTTTCAATGAATTCGAAATTAATATATTTCGCACAGTAGGTATTGCCGTCTCTTCTTTTTTACTTCCGACATTGTTTTGACACGGAGAGAAATATCGAACCGAGTTAGTTTGAGCAATCTGTTAAGTAATAATAGTTGATGTTCACAAGCTGTAGTCGAGAGTCGAGAGCTCAGTCGGTCTCTAAGATTCCTCCTAGATGAAATTACAAATCGCCCCCTAAGCCTCTACACAACGCCCATTTTTTTTTTCTGGGTCTCTTACCGGGGTGGTAAGATGGTAAGATGGCCTGCAGTGCCAACAAGGGGGCGTTATCGCCCACTTTGGGAAAGGCTGCTCTAGATTGTTCCTTTGGTACTTTAAAGTCAATATTCCACTTCTAAGGTGGTAATGGTCAAGGGCTCAGTTTCCGCATTTAGACTCATGATCGGTCCATTATCAGTTCAGTATCAATGCGCAGAAGCCTCCTGGGGCGTTCACAGGCTTCTAGGAGCGTCCTCGCGCCTGCGAGGATTTCTGCCCGTTGTGCAGCCACGCCCTCGCATTCCAGGATGACGTGGGCGGCCGTTTCCTCCACTCTTAGACAACCCCTGCATTGGTGGCTATCGGTCGCGTTAATGACGAATAGGTGTCGGTTCAGAGCCAAATGGCCTGAAATGCTACCGACCACTATTCGGATGTCCGTTCTGTGAAGACTGATGAGTCTACGCGATAAACGTGGTGATAATTCTGTTAATACCAGTTTGCATTGCCTGCAGCCAGGTGTGTTAATCCATCGGCTACTGTGTGCTTCTCGAGTCCTTTGCCTTACCCAGGAGCGATAAAGGTTGAAGGGTAGTGGCAGGAGTGTGGTAGGGCCTGCCACTGATGTTGTGGATCCCTTCCTTGCTAGCTCGTCGGCGGCATCCATTGCAGAATTACCCCGTTCGCCGAGGCTAAGCGTTCTAGCGATTGGTGGCATTCATAGATGAGACCGGAGTTCATGGTGTTGCCCATTAGGGCCCTTAGTACCGCCATACTATCTGACAGTATGCGGATGTTGTACTTCTTGATGCCTCTTGACATAGCTGCGTGGGCTGCGTAAATTAGCGCAACACATTCGCATTGAAAAGTCGAACTGTGTTCGCCCAGTGCCAGCGATATTTTTATGTTTAGATCTAGTGAGTACACCCCGACTTCTAAGGTGGAAAATTAAGGAATGACAAATTTGTACAGCTTACGTCATTTATATAAGAGACAAAACTCGAGACCGATTTTAAAATTTTAAACAACTTTCACTGATTTTATATTGCCAACTAAATAGTCAGTCAGACCTAAAAGAAAATGTACTTGGTGAAGAATAAAAGCATCCTTACTATAACTTTGCAAAGTACTTAATGACTATTCATTCAATGAAAAATATTTTATCAATATAACCAAGGGAACGTTTTCTTATTCTCAAATAAACTTCGATTTTATATTGTCATGATGAATGGTTATGACTAGTGGAGCGTAATCCCATTCAATGACTAAAATTTAGGACCAGCCTCCTAATTCTTCCTCTTAACTACCACCATATAAATATATATTAGTAATCTTCACATATTTACTGCAGAACGGATTTATTAGTTAATTTTGGGGGGTATGAATATCGTTTGCCACGTGCCGCACCAGATTATAACAATCAGATATAAAAAACCTATAGCAGTTTGGCCGCATACGTACTGGCTAACATGACCAACCCTGAAGCCATGCAGTTTTACATGCGTCTAGAATTTGCAGCGGGTCAGAAGTTGCCTCACGATTTTGCTAAGGTAATTCTTAGTAGTAAGTATCGCACTGTTTAATTTCTAAATATGTTTACAGTACAATTTTACATTAATAGGTTTTGTCTGACTGGACCAATTTAGCCATCAGACCGTTTATCTTATAAATAAAATGAAATTTTATTCGTTACGTCTCATTAAAACTCGATACCGTCATGAGCGATTTGATTTTACTTTTTGTAGCATCCGCTTTAATACAGGGCTAGTTTATAGACGAGCCCTGAATAAAAGTAAAAATTAGCAAAAATATTTGATAAAAAGGTACTATACTAGAAAAAGGTAAGTAAAAGTATAAACTTGTATATACTTTTTATTCTAAGATAAAAACTACCTTCAGGTGAGTGAAGCTGCGGCCAAAAGTTAGGATTAATTGAAAATCTAAATATCGTATGTTTGAAGCACATCTGTCTATAAACTCTGTTAATATTGGTAAATCTAGTGATTAGAAATCTTGAATGCAAAGCCAGTGATCGTAGGTTCAATTGCCACCCAGGACAGTAATTATTATGAGCATGATCATGTTCTGTCTACGAAGCATGCCTTTTAAGTTTTGTCGTTTGAAGAAAAAACAACTAAAACCTCATAGTACTTTTTATTGTTTTTCAAAGTATTCACCACGTAGCTTAATACACTTTTCCATTCGCTCAAACCAATTATTATAACATTTATTCCACTCTAAAGTGGGAGTGTTCAAAATGGCTGACTTGAAAGCGTCGACTGCTTCTTCACCGGACTTGAATCTTTGACCACGAAGACTTTTCTAAATTTTAGTAAATGTAAAGAAATCGTTAGGGCTTAGGTCAGGACTGTATGGAGGATGGTCAAGAATTTCTACTTTTTCCTGCTTCAAATACTCAATCGATTGACGAGCGCTGTGTGAGCTTGCGTTGTCGTGGTGCAGGACGATGCGTCGCTTTGAGTTAGATTTTCGAAGTTCGGCGATGACTTGTGGTAAACAAACTGTGGTATACCACTCTGCGTTAACCGTTCTACAATCTTCAAGTGCAATAGTCGCAACATGGCCGGTTTTTCCAACAAACGTGGCCACCATCTTCTTTGAAGTGCTTCGAGAACGAACAACTTTAGTCGGCTTTTGCTCGCCATGAAAGACCCAGATTGTACATTGTTGTTTGGAATCAGGATCGTAGGCATAGATCCAAGATTCGTCACCACTGATGATGTCGTAGACGTGATTTGACTCTCCTCGATTGAACCTTTGCAGAGTTTTCTTACACCATCTGACGTGGGCCGCCTTGTGATCGTCGGAAAGCAGATGCGGTATCCAACGGCAAACTAGCTTTCTCACACCAAGCGCTTCATGAATGAAGATCTTCTGAATGGTTGTCCCTGAGATGCCTAATAGAGCCTCTATCTCTCGATACGTCACATGACGATCTTCGAGAATTAGTTGTCTCACAGCAACGATGTTATTTTCAGTGAAGGCGGATTTTGGGCGTCCTTCGCGTTTTTGTCACTAACACTAGTATGTCCACGCTGGAATTCTAAATACCAGCGTTCGACAGTCCGCAAACATGGATATTAGCTCAGACATGAATAACACTGATTTAGCTCTTCAAAACACTGAACCTTGTCAGGCCTCTTCTAAAGATGTAGAAAATTATTGCACGAACATTTTCCTTAAAAAGATTAATTGTCGTACGTAACCTGACAGATTCCAATCGACGCTTTGATTAAACAATAGCATTAATCCTAATACTTTCAACTGTTTTGAGATTCACAATTTAAACACATTCGAATATAGAACAGTTCCAAATTCTAAATTGCCGGGAAATATGGAAACGACAGAACTTAAAAGGCATGCCTCGTACCTACCATGTATCATTCATCATAGAAGCAGTCTAAAGTTATTAATATATTATTGCTCTGATTCATCAGCCTAAACCGATGGGGGCTACAAACTCGAAATAATGGATATTAATTTTCAAGGGGGTTTATTAAGGGATGAACGAATGTAAGGAAGTCCGTAGGCATTTTCAGAAATACGAAATTACATTTGTGGTTAAAAATACTGGCACTCATATGTAGGACTTTTAAAAATTTGACCACTTAGAGATGGAATTGATATATGCACCTACAAAGTTCGTCAGTTTTGAACCAAAAATGAATAAATACAATATTTATTCATTCTTGCTTCAATTCAATATCACGCTTCTCATAGAATGAAAGTTGAACACACCAAATAGGTAGGTGGGGTCGTTTGCTACTTTCTCATTACCAAAGATTTGACATAGTTCCTAAGATTTTATTTATATGAATTGCTATTGTGTTTCAACATGACGGCCGCCCATCTTATTGGTGCATGTTTTTTCTAATTCATGGTTTCATCGTTCGATCAACCCTATCGAGTTTGTAGTCTGGGCAAGGGCCAAGGAGATGGTTTACACCAATGAAGTTCATAGTCGTGAAAAATTGATAAGTCGTATTGTTGCTGCGTTCGAGACGATGAAAAACGAGATGCTGCAAACAAAAACAGTCGAAATAAGAAACAGATGCAGAGCTTGCGTAGCGAATGAGGGACTTCAATTTGGACAAAACTTAAACCAAATGTGAAAAAAAGTTTTATTTTTCAATTTTTCTAAATGCTTTGCATTTAAAAAATTGAAAGTAGTCGGAGTTGACCTTAAACAAATATTTTTTAACTATTTTTTGAGGGTCCATAACTTGGTTCTAGCAATATCCTGCAACAAATTTTAATTTTAAAAGATCGTACCAACGATTTAGATTTGTTTTAACCCTTTTTTTATGTTTGAGGGTCCATAAATTTGTTTTAGCAATAACCTACAACATATTTTAATTGTAAAACATCCTATCAACCATTAATATTTTTTATTTTTTTTTACGTTTGAGGGTTCATAATTTCTTTCTAGCAATAACTTGCAACATATTTTAATTTTAAAAGATCCTACTAATCGTTAAGATTTTAATTAAAAAAAATACAGATTTGTCCATAAAACAGGAATAGGGGGTTTAAAGGTATGAAAGTGACGAAATTCCGAAAAGTAAAAAAAAAAAATTTTGGTGCCTAGGTCATATCCCTACCTACGTTACCTACCCCATCTTCGTTTGTTCAACGTTCCGCTTAACAACCTGTTTTTTGGTAAAAAATATTAGAAATAAGTTGACATCGATGCTTCATAGATGGCGTTGTGTAGGATTTTTAATAAGCGTTAGTTTCGTTGCTCGGCTTAGCTTACAAGGAAGTGCCAAGTTTTTATTATCTTTAATACGCGAGCGAAGCCGCAGGCGACAACTAGATTAAATATAAACACAAATAATAAACGTATGTTTACTCAAGTACCAAGTCAACCTTTAATCGCATAGGTAGCTTAGTCATGTAGGAAACAGAACGCTTATGCAATAATATTCTTTCTAATAACATTGAAGAGCGTTAGTTACTATATTGACCTTCGCCTTGTAGGTGTTTCTCCGAAATTGAACCAAAGAGGAAAACATCACTTATTGTTTTATATAGTATCACAAACTAACCAAGTAGAAGTTGGAGAGGTTATACCGTAATAACAATGTCAGAGATACACATCCTGTAAGCAGCAGTTAAAGACCTTGACCTCTAAAATTGACTTCGATCGTGTACGACGCTGGCGAATTGTTAACTTATTCTAACAGATGCATATTCTAACGGAGATACTCGTATATTCTCGTTAATGTCGTTCATTTAAATTAAGCCATACAAGTATTGTATTATGTGATTGGTGTTCACTATCTATTTTTGTACATCGCGTAATGCATGTTTGACTTGGTGTAAATATAGGAAGGCATGTGTATAATATGTGGTGAGTATGTACATATGTCTATCATCGGCAGTTCGTCACCCGGATGTAGATCCAGCGCTGCACGCCTGCTTGCGGTCTCACGACTCAACTGGTGCGAAAACCGCCGGATAATTTTGCCGTTACATGTCCCCCTCACCAACTACATATATCACGGACCTCTGTAAAAGAGACATGGACACCCGCAACTCAAATGACAAGTACCTTGCCGGCCCTTTAGGTAGGTGTACGCTCTTTTCTTGAAGGTTTGAAGGTTTGTTACATCTATTTTAATGCACTTACATTGTAATAGACATATAAGTACTCATAAAAAATGTACAACCATTTATGAGTATACTCCGCATGATTTACTACATACTTTTTACATATCTCCTCCATTTATCAACCGAAACAACTGTAAATAACTAAGGATGGTCCAATTTAATTAAAAGAAATATATTACTTCTAAGGGTTTAAAATTAAGGAATGACAAATATAGCTTATTTCAATTTTCTTATTATTTTGGCGCATTGAAATCGTCAGAAATGTAAAAGCTGTTCGTATTTACTTTACAAAATAGTAATACAGTCAGCACATTTTTTATGCTTTTGGCTCAAAGGTCACAGACAACACTTCTATAATGTATGTAGGTATGTACTTATTTCTGGTAGGTTCTGTTCTGAGTTGGTAGGAAGCTACGCTACAAAGAAAGAAAAGTTGTTTATAATCACTTTTAAAAATGATTGCACTAGGTGGACAGCGGATACCTGTCTTTTATTGTATCTAGGATTTAACATAGGTATGTTACCCACCCTTGAATATTGCGTGATGAGATGTAAGCCCGGGCCGTTATAACTTGTAAATACTTAGCTTGACGGTTCGATTACGTTAAAAATAATATTGTTCCGAAGGCATGGTGTCTCTTTGTTGTTGTTCTCGCAATTTAAATTATATTCAATGATTTAATATAAAAATCTTTAATGCAAGTAACATTTATTTAGATATTAAAGATTTAAATGCCATCTCCTCTTCTTCTTGTCTTCCCATCCAGAACCTTGTAGGTAGATACTTTCTTAGGTCTTAGTCGTAAATTTTATTAGAATTAAAGTGCCTAGCTAACATAAGAAATAACATCACGTTCACGAAATCCAAATAACCAATGCGTATCCATCACTAATATTACCACAACAATAAAAATACCTAACCGGAGATAGAACTTATCGTTGTGTCAATGTGTTTTCCAGCGCTATACCTACTATTGAATATCATGTATGATTGGGTGACTAAGAAATTTATAAGAACCTCCTCACCGACACGCAACAATCATCACGGGAAACAATACCTTCTGCCTACGTTAATACAGCGTCTGTTTCGAAGTAAACGCCAACAGGTTTTTTGTTATAATATACATTTGTCTATTTGTATCGCTTTATAAAAGCAAGCGACTGATGAATAAAAACATTGTGACTAAGAAGCTTCACAATGATGGAGCTCACAACTTGTGCTTTTATTGTGACATTTGTAAGCTTAGTGACCGCTACGCCTTATGGATATGGTGTCAAAGGCGGCGCAGGCGCATCTAATACAGGTAGGTATTCCTGTTTTATATATTCTATGAAAGTCAGTTATGATTATTATAGCTCAGTCGTGCACTAAGGAGGAGATGGTTTTGTCTCAGAAGCCGTGATTAGTTTTGAAATAGTCTGATCGCGTGCTCCTAGGCTTTTATTTTTACTTAATTATATACCTACTTAAATACCACTTAAAAAACAATTTTAAAAGTTAAATAGACGAGTGACGATGACGATTTGGAAAAACATTAATTAATTTTAATTATATTATATAATTTACGCTTTTTAATACATTTAAGACACTATATTTATGTTTGCCGTGTGTGAACACGTTGAAGTAAAATACACCCTGTCTGTTCCCGGTGGTGTCGTAAAAGGCGACTAAGGAATCGGACTGCAAAATATGGGTGTTTATTACACGTCTACCTATTAGGGTGTACAGGCGTGAGCGTACGTTTATGTATATTTATTTTTGTTAACAAAAAATATTATGCTATAGTAATGACCTGCTGAATTATTGCAGATAACCTTCAACAGCAAAACTCTACACGTAGATGTAGTAAATTTAAATAATTTGTGTGTGTTTTGATTCAATATTCTTTGATTGATGCTCCTTAAATCACTATTACTACGTACATATATAATATAGTATGTGTAAATATTACTAGGTGTGAATAGATTATTTACTGTCTTATTGTTTACAAAATATTGTAAGAATTTGACTAGACGGTGTGGTTAACTGCGATAGCGATTAAGTGTGAATTACATTTACACATATTACCCCATGCATTAGGTACATTTCCGATGTTACCACCATCCCCTTAGATCAAGAATATTCTTTTGAAGTACTTTTGATTAACGTTACTATTACTTAAAAAAATAACCACGATTTAAGATACTTTAACTAATTTGATTTAAAATTTATCATCAATATTTTGTTTTACATTTCAGCTGAATCGAGCGCTCCAGCACATTCTTTTGAAAATCGGGGCGATATACCGCTAGGTGTACCGTTTGGAAATACCTTCTCAGGAAGTTTTTCAAAATCATCCTCATCAAGTTCATCTTCATCGAGTGCCAGCTCCAGTTCTAACTCTGGCTCGTTTAGCTTCAACTCTGGTAGCGGCAGCTTCTTAAGTCCCGGAACAAACGGAAATGCAGGATGTTCATCTGGAACTTGTCAAAATGCTGGTCATCAGGGGCCAATTAGTGGCTATTCAGACTTTCATGGCCTCAACGCTGCTAATTCTGCTACTGAGGCAGGATCTGGGGGTACATCTGAAGTTAATTGTCAAGGATCTCAATGCGATTTTAATAGTGGCAAGTGTTCATCAGGACTGTGTCAGCCACAACTCCCAACAGAATCTTCCAAAACTGGCTATGATTCAGGCAACAAATGCTTTTCGGGTCAATGTGGCTCGACCTCACCGTCTGGGCCATCTCAATATGACGACTCTGATGACATACATTTTGTGGCTCAGTCATCAAAAGCAGTACATGATTCAAAAGAACACTCATTAAATGACAAAACAAAGGTATATACGGCTGGTTCTGATTGCCAAAATGGCAATTGCGGCCCAACAACACTAAACACCCTGCCTGCAGTTGCTCATGAATCATCAAAACCTTACCCAGTTAACTCAAATTCTGAAGTGACTCCCGGATATAATGTACCAGCAACACATTTGGAAACCCCTAATCTCAATTCGGGTTGTAACTCAGGGATCTGTCAAACAGGTCACGACAATTTGCCTTCAAGTTACAATGTTCCTATTCACGGTATGTATGATAGTCATAAACAAAAACCATTATGTAAAAAAGGGATATGTGATAATGATAACCAACAAAAAGCAGGTTATATTTCTCCTATTAGCAGTTCTATAAGTCTACAAGATTTTAAATTTAAAAAAGCACCCCTTTTTACTCCAAGTTTAAGTTTTACTGGGTCAAACTGATACTTAAAATCTATTCCTATTAACATACCATCTACTTTTGCGGATACAGTTTTACAAACTGTTATGGACATAGCAGCTACTCCGAATCTGACTATAAATTCAAACTCATAATAAAAATATCCCTGTATATGCAAAATAATTGTTATACACCTTTCTTGGGGTCTAATAGTCCTACAAGTCCGTGTGCAACGTATAATAACAAACCTATATTTACAGGCTCTCCAGCAGGATGCAGTGCACCAGGCTGTACCAGCGATTTCTCTTCACCTCCTGTTAACCAACAGTTACAATACGATACATCTGAAAAAAAACAGCCAACTTATACTGGTGGCTTTGGAGGACCTATTGGAATCCTTAAACCTGATGAATTCAATATTCCTATATCTACAACAAGTAATCCAGTTTCTATTACAAATCCAACGCAAAGTACTTCACCGAATTTTGTCCTAGATTGCAAAACTTCGCACTGCATTGGATCGCCGACTATGGTTGGTGCTACATCCACACCAGCACAGTTTGGATCATACGGTGGAAGCGTAACCGCATCTAGTAATAAACCGATATATACAGGTGGCTTTGGAGGACCCTCTAGTATGCTGAAGCCTGATGAATATAATATAAAAGTACCAGTACATTCCTCAAGCCCATCATATAACAATCACTCGCCAACATCATCTGTAGGTTGCACAAAACCAAACTGCAATGGATATGCTACCAAACCAAATACAGGTTCAGAATCTTCTAGTGAGCTTCCACCTTATACCGGTGGCTTTGGAGGTCCTCCTGGAGTTTTAAAGCCAAACGAATTCAATGTTCCCTACAGTGCATCTAATATCCACCCTTCTAATGCCGCTGGCATAACTCCTCAACCGACATTTGGAGTTCCTAAACCTATCACTGTGCCAAGTCGCTCATTTTCTGGATCTACAAGTAATTATAGACCTATTGGAATAATCTATTCTGGTGCTCCAGCTGTAGCACCAATTACTCCAAGTTACACTATAACACAACCACTGCGTCCCACTGACATTTCTTCTGCTGAGTGTAAAACAGGGAATTGCGCCGCGTATCCTGGTAGTGGAACTATTTTTAGTACCCCTTCTGGATCGTATGGGAGTTCTGTAGGGTGTATAACAGGAAATTGCTCTAGTTATCCTCCAACTGTGGCTGACATTAGCACTCCAACTGAACCCTACGGCAATTCTGCGATTTGCAAAACAGGAAACTGTGCTGGTCACCCTAATAGTGGATCTGGTGCTAAAACTGAAACCAATGACAATGCATCGTCAGGATTATATGGACATTCTGCTGAATGTAAAACAGGAAATTGCGGAATTCCCACTAATGTAGTCCCATCTGTACCTCATGGTGCCGCATATCCTAATACTGCTTTGGAACAATTTAGTCCCCAATACACTGGTGGTTCTGGTGGACCTTCCAATACAGTTTTGCCTAGCGGTGTCGGTTCGACCAACTGTAAATCTTCAAATTGCGCTGATTCTGTTCCTGCAAATAGTGGTGCAAATGTTCAATCTGGATCCTACTCGGGATCAAAGGCACAACTTCCAGTTTATACAGGTGGATTTGGGGGACCTGCTGGTTTATTAAAACCTAATGATTATTCAAGGCCTGACATCACCGCATCATCTAATAAACCTTTACCTGGCCCTTTAACTTCTATTACATGCTCCTCTCGAAATTGCAACCCTAAAGAAGCATCGCCATCACCAGGTTGGCATAATGCAGGATTGAATGGAGCACATGTTACAGCTTCAAGCTCAGCAAGTGCAAATGCTGTCGCTTATTCAGGAGGGTTTGGTGGACCACCCGGTTTCCTGATCCCGTACGACAGCGGAAAAGTGGATCTTACAAAAATCGCCGAGGAAGAAAATAAGGGAACACACACTGGTGGAGTGAATACTTTGAGTACTGTAGGGTCTCAAGGTAGTAGTGCTGTTGGTACTACTGCGGTCTCGGGATCAATAGCAAGTGCAAATTCTGGATCATTTGCCTATAACATGCAAGGAAATGGAATAAAGGGGGTCAGTCCATGTAGTGCAGGATGCGGTGGAGGATATCAAAACGGTTTACAAGGCAGTTTAAGCTCAGCAGCAGCAAAAAGTATTTCCAGTTCGGGCGCTCATGGTGGGACCTTTGCCAGTAGTTCAGCCAGTGCACACTCGTCTGCTGGGGCCTACACGAAAGGAGGTAAGATTAATATTTATTTTTGAAAATGATTTTATTTATATATTTACATCACTTTATTGTAGGTACACCAGTTCAGGTAAATATAATACAGATACGTTACACAGGTATAACAATTGGCAGTCTTATCACTCGCGGTGATCTCTTCCAGACTGCCTTTATACGGATACAATTAATATTATGTGTTTCAGACATATAATACGCGTATTAATTGTATGCGTATCCCGCGTTATCTTACATTTATCACAACACAACATTTATTTTTTTATCTTAACCCTATAATTTAACATTATAGATGCGAATTTGGATTAGTTTTTTTATTACGCTTTCACTTAACGCTTAATTTAGCAGGGGCCCATGATTGGATGAAGTAAGTTGAAACGATTAAAGAGTACCTTTTCCAAAGGGATAAAAAATAAAGTAAACTTTCAAATGTATGTTGCTCACTCCAATATAAAAGATAAGGTTTCAGATCTAAATTTTGAAATGAACAAAGTATATTACTAAATCAGTATGCAACATACGACCAACAGAATAGCGACCCACGAAGTCAGATGTAGAATGTTTCATATTCCCTGCCTACTGAACATTAGAAAGGCAAACCGGCAAATGACGGATAGATTACTAATTCCACTAATGTATTGATAGTGCGCTCAAAATTATAGAAAATGTTGGCTTAGTGTGTAATGTAATGTTTCCTTCTGTTCCAGGTTATGGAAAACGATAACATGTCAACGAACAAATTGTATAAAACATAGTGTTAACGAAAACGAAGACTTATTTAATGTAATTTTACACTATAAGTAAGATTTATAGTTATGGTACCTTAAAGACTAGTTGCCTGATATTTCATTAATGAAGAATAAAGTATGAATAAATAACTATATTTTTAAATGCCTCTTTTTTTATAATAGAAAGTTGAACATAAACGTATATAACTCAATATATATAGGTAATTACATATAATAAATATGTGGTTAATATCGTAGCGTTGAAAAAAAAAAATATATATTGCTAATTTGACGCCCATCGTTTATCAGTTAAGGTATAACGTATCTCCATGTAAACGTAAATCGTAATATGAATTCAAGCATTCCGCCTAAGGAACCCTTCAAACCAGGTTTCTACAAAATATATAAAATAAATGTACCTATTTAAAGCTAAATATGTCGATTAAACTTTAAAAAACATTCCCGGACTTTAAAGAACAGTGACCCGTGTCTTACATGGGTTTATCTGTAGCCCGTACTAGTTGGTTCACATGAATTCCAATTTAAAGGAAGGATGTTATGGCCCTGAATGTGACTGTTTTAGCCGTCAGTACATGATCTTGTTCAGCAAATCTTATAAAGTAACTTACTCCGCGCCGCTGTATAATAGATTATCTTTAAACAACAATACGCAAACACCTTTTGGATGCATGAAAAGGAATAGGAAACATCAGAGTTTATACACTTACTTACGACTATAAGTTACTTAAAGGCGCGCACTATACAACTTTTATAACTGTATTCTGCCGAAATTTACAGAAGTTGCTTAAACAAATGTATCTAATGTAGTGTTATTTTAATTAAAAAGATGTTTATCGAAAAATGAAAAACGTTAAAGTTATTTGTAGCTTGGAGAAGCATTGCAGCTTAGAATGATCTGTAAAGGTATTGTAAATGATTAAATAAATAAATAAAATAAGTATTAAAATATACTTACCCATAACTAGTCTATTAGACTAACAGAAAGTAAAAAAGAAAAATGTAAAAGTTAGCATAATACATGCCTAATGTCCTTTCACTGGCACACAAACAATCTATAACATATACCTACATACAAGTATATACATTATTGGTGGAAACGTAATAGCATCTTATTAATGCTAACATCTTTAGAATACATTGTGATTGAGCAACGTATAGGGGTGAAAGATTAATAAGAGGTTTATATTAACACAATCCACACTTACTTTTAAGATGACACTTGAGCTAATTTCAATTTTGATTGCTTTTGATTTTGATTTTGCTAATTTTAATTTAAATTATTCAATATTTTAAAGACCCACACAAGGTCAGGTTAAGGTCAATATTTTTAGGGTTCCGTTCCTTTAAAGCAAATGATGAACATTTATAGGGTCACTTTGCTTACCGTCTGTGACTATTTTCAGAATAATTACATTAGACAAGTAAGAAAAAAAGCCGAAAGTCAATAATTTGTTGATATATTACTCGATACTCGAGTATTACCGTCTGACAACTTTACAGAAAACCGTTGTCAAACAATGCTTGACAACGGTTTTCTGTTTTTACGTTGTATTTACCGAGTGAGTGAAGGTACCTGACGCCTCCCTCACCACCCTTCTTCTTATCACCCTTAAAGGTAACAACCCTCACCCTCAGTATTACAACGGAGGTATCTAGCCGGAGGTGTGTCGTGCGGCGGTTGTACCATCAGGTACAGGTAGCATCAGGTGACCCGTCTGCTCGTGTATACATGTGTCCTATGGTTCGAACTATTTCATATTTTTTTTGCATTAGGGTTTAGTGTGTACGTTACATTGAATTTTTTTTTGTGTAAATTAGCAACTCGCGACCGACAGTACAGTCATGTGTACGTGTTTAAGGGTTGCTGACTGCTTACTGTACTGGATACTGCCAAAAAAACGACTGTCTGGCTATCTTACGATACCACATACATCCAAATCTGTTCTAGCATTAAGAAGTTATGCTAAGCATTCTAATAAAAAAAACTCATATACGTTAGTAGTACCTGCACCCCGAAAAGGTTACGCTCCTATTTTGGCAGTTGTGAAAAATCGTGACTTTACTCATTTAGAGGTACGACATATATCAACTCTGTTCGTATTATCTTTGCAATCCAGGCCACGTTATGAGCTGAACTAGCTCACTGTTAGCATAATTTTTAGGCTTACTCTGAGGGTCGAGTTAACGAACGTATTTAAAGCGTCCAAGTTTTTTATGGTTGTTTCCAAGCTTCATGTATGTTAACCATAGCTATTCTTTATATTTTACCTCCTGTAACAATTGTATATTGTTTACTTCAAGCCTAATGGTAATAATTTGATACAAACATCTTGGTACATATCGTGGAATTCCAAATAAACCATCTATATACGTTCAAATAATTTTGATTCAATTAATAAAATTTGAAACAAATTGAATTTATATACTCAGTTTATACTGCAGGCGGAAAAGGGCAGTCACCGTTCTATTATGCTGAAACGTAACGTTGTATGTGTAACGATAGAGAACAATATCTGTCGCTACCAGTCGCTACACCTACATACTTGTTGTATCAGCAATGTTTAGTACCGCGAATTTTAGTACAGTGGGGCGAGCGATCTTGCGGAGAAAACAAATTGAACAAAACTTTCATTACCCTTTTGATCATCATAAAGAACGTTGTTCGTTTTAGTGCCTGCAATGGAAACGGACTATAGAAGCTTTGAGAAAAGCGTTACAGATAAGTCAACTTTACAGTAAGAGTTGAGTACATCTTTCTTCATTTTCCATGACATAAACTGATACATTAGTACATGGTTAATATTAAAGTATCTTGACATTTAAAATGCAAGCGATAAATGTTTATATCTGTTGTCTATCGTAGATTATCATTATAGTACAAGGGAATAGCAATGATTGTAATCATTACTCGTAGCCTTCTAAGGACGTAAATAGCTCATCCTATTCTGATCATAAATCACTCGAGCCGTGTCATATGTTTGCTGATATAATCATCCACTTCTCTCATCCATTGTTCACGACTAGTTCACGGATGCTGTACAAATAAATTATTCATAAATGTTCGTTGTTCACCTGCCATTTGCACCTCCCACTTGAGTCTCATCAACATTAGATATTTCTGCAGAGGATTTTTTGCATTTAACTATTGCGGTTGCTTCTGGTTAATATACAAGGATTTCTTATTTATTAAAATATTTATGTATTTTGTTTTCTTTTAAAACCTCCTCTTCCTCCCAAGGTGTTACTGCTATATTATTTTAATTAATTTTATTATATTATTCATATTTATTAACGAAAATACGCTTTTACTCCTGTGCGTATACCTTATATTTATTCTATAACAGCCTATGTCTAGTTTATATTTTGCATCTGTGCCTAAACTAGGTTTAACTCCTGCATCTCAGGCAATAGTGCTCTTCATAATATTAGCTATAACATTGACTATGTTGTTTAAAACATCGTTAAAAACAAACAAAGAAAATTTACATATTACTATACTTAACATGTTATAAGTGTACGTGATCTCCTCTCTGTGTGTAGTTGGTGTGAGTGAGTGAGTTGTGTAAGGGTTTTGTATTTGCTGGTATATACTGGGTTTTATATTTTTTTCTGTCTCTTCCTAATTTAATTTTTTCAGCCAATGCATTCAAATCAATTAATTTATAGTAAACGCTGTGTACGCTCACAATCGTAAAGGCTGTAAATTTGTTTTTTTTTATCGTTTAAGGTTAAATAGTTTTTGCGAAGCCAAGTTAAACCGAATTTAATCCATTTTGAGCCCTATTAAAAAACAACCGAGAAAAGTAACACTATATCATCAGCATATGATTGATCTTTTTATTTATTCAGGAATAGGCAAAACAAAAAAAACTTACAAAGTCAAAGAAACATAAGGCTGTTACAAGTCACCCTCTCAAGTTAAACTGAGGCCAGACAGCCGCTAAATGTGTGGCATCAGTGCGGAATATAAATTGAATTAAGTCGATTGAGATTAGATAGTATGAGTCTAGCAACATATTCATGAAGTTGACGACGTTTTTACGTTGTTGTTGTTGTACGCGTGTTATGACGTTTTTTTTGTAACAATATATACATTTGTGAGAACCACACGCAAGAAAGGACAGATACCGAAGGTATCTTTTAAAACATACATTACTTTTTCTTTAAAGAAACCTAGCAATAGGCTTGCTCCCTTTTACGTACCACCTCTGCTTACCCCTCAGGAGATATAGGCGTGAGCGTGTATGTATATATGAAAATGTTATGTTAAAAGGTAACGTCTAAAGTTTATCTATCAAACTGAATAGTCCATGAATGGAGCTCGTCACACGTATTGGCCTAAACTGGAGTGGTTGCACATGAATAATAACGTCTTTTTTAATATAACCGTCCCTTTAATATAATATATTATCAATACAATTACAAAATTGTACATCTAATACCATTAGCAAGAAACTGATATATGTTACTTAGATAATTATGCGCAAACTGTATCTCGAAGATTTCTTTTTTATGCGATATGCAAACGAGCAGACGGGTCTGCTGATGGTAAGTGACTACCGCCGCCCATGGACACCCGCAATTCAAGAGTCACAAGTGCGCTGTTGCCTTCTCAGTTATTTTACTCCACACCCGTTAAGTAAACGGGTTTGCAGTGTATACCTTTAACTCATCTTGGTTTCAATGGGTGTTTTTTTTTCATTTAGGGGATAGATAAATCCAAGTGATGAACGTGATAAGTCAGGTACGACAAAACGACCAGAAACTTTTTTTTTTATGATTTCTGCTTCATGGCAATCTGTTTTCCAGCAATAAGCCACTTCTTTGTTTGATTTCTCAGTTTATGTTTTCCTCAAGAGCCATAATTGTATGAAAATTCCTTTCACACGACTCTCTTGATGTTAAGTGGTAAATCTTTATGTAGGCTCGGTATGTCACTTCTTTTTAACCGGGTATGCTGAAGAGCGCCTTCATACTCACTCACTCATAGCGTGTGTCAGTTTGTTTACATGGACGGTCAGTTTCTCCTGATATTTCAGGCTGTTTTTGCTATTTCCTGAAAAACTGTTTTTAAGCCGAGGTCGAGGTATATGTATCTATTACTTACACAATGAGGGATGCCAAACATTATTCTCAGAGCTTTGGTCTGGAATCTCTCCAGGATATCTATATTACTGTTGCTGGCCGTTCCCCATAGTTGTATTCCGTAAGTCCAGATTGGTTTTAGCATCTAGCATCTTACTGTTAGGATTTAGTTGTGATTGGCGTCCCAATAACTAGTTCAGTGACCGCAGTTTTCCATCTAGTTGTTTGCGCTTTGTCCACATATGTTTTCGCGTTTCGCGTTACCTATGGACATGTTTCTCTTATAAGTGTAAATGTTACATGTACTGATTTGCTCTCATTTATTCTCCAACGCTTCAGCAATATCTCAACTTCTGTCAGGTGGTTCTGCAACTGTGATGATGCCGTTTCTGGGTTGCAATGAACCGACAGTAGCGCCGTATCATCAGCGTATGTCGCAGTCGTGGTATAGTCAGTTGTTGGGTTATCTGCTGTAAAAATGAGGTATAGTATAGGGCCCCAGATACTGCCCTGACTACCTGCAGAAACTAATTATTTTTATGAGCATATATTTTGTTTCTCATGTTTGTTTATTATCATTTTTTTTTACTTTGTGTATTCTTGATAGCCTATCTAAAACACATGTAAATTATTGCAATGTAGTCATGATAACTAAATTTATCTGCGTAGGTGTTAGGATGTACTCACAATAATATATTTGCAAAACTTACATCACGAACATAGTGTACCTTTGATTTCATATATTTATTTTATTTTTGCTTTGTATAACGATTGTCTTATCCGGCTTTAAAAGGTGATTTATGGTCAGTTGAGGATGCACACACACACACAACAATATAAAAATAGTTTTTTGTTTAAAATCAAAATATTTCACGGCTCATTTTTAGATTTTAAATACTTTAGCAGCCATATTTACCGTTCATCTGGCTGAGAAATTAGAAGCCATTTCAAATTATTAGACAATCATACAGATGTTGTGTGTCCGTTGTTAATATTGATGACACATTTTGATCGTTTTACATATGTATAACAATATACATGCCCTAATCCTATCTTCCTAACTACTATTACAAATACGGAAGAAAGTTTGTTTGCTTTTTTTTTCATGTCTTAACTACTGATCGGATCTCCGTGAAATTCCACGTGATTCAGAGAAGGACATAGTGCACCTATTTATAAAATATTTTTTCCTGTACTGTTACTAAATGATAAATTACATAACTAAAACTACTACGCGAGTGACGACACTGAGAAAGGTTAGTAATAAATGGTGATGAAAATATGTTTAACTTTTTTTTAATTTAACTCTAACAATTAGACACGTTATATGATAATACTTAGTCTGGCCATATATACTGTTACATTTGAATTTCTAATCTGTCATTCTTATATCATTTATTTATTTTCGCGCTAATCGGTATCAAATACTATTTATTGTAAATTATTGTGGGTAAAGAGAACCGAATTACTGTGATAGCTTTACACAAAGTAGGTATGCAGCCAATTGCAATTTTTGAAACTCTCATCCGCTTAGTAGTCGAGTGTGTGTGTGTACCGGACTTTTGATAGGTACAATGAAACCTCCTCTATTTGTGACAGGAGAAGATTTGGCCGTCCACGTAGTATGCGTACAAAAAAGGCGATCAAAGCAGTGAAGGAAGGAATTATAAAAAATCTGTTTAAAAGCAAAAGATTTTATTTTGGGAAATGAGAATGACGCGGTACGGAAAGGAAGGTCACAGAAAAAAATTAAGAAAAAAAAGTCGAGAAAATATTACTACTGAGCATATATTTTAACAAGCAGAATGACAGACTTTGTGTTCAAAGTCTAAATTCCCAATTAGTCTGCAGAGTACAGCGTGGGCATTATCCGACTACAGTAATGGTTTGGTAGGGTGTGGATAAGGGTGGTGTATCATGGAGTGAATGAGCCATATTTTTGTGAATAGGAGTCATAACATCAGCACAAGTGTATCACGATTCTTAAGAAGGTGGTTCGCCTCTTGTGGTCCCTTCAGCAAGACTCAGCACCGGGTCATAAAACGCGAACCACCCAGGCTTGACGAACATTTCTGACTTCATTAGAACTTAAGACTTTCCATCATCTAGTCCCCAAACTCAATACGCTATATTATGATTTATGGTCAGGTTTAGAGAGTTGGCATTCTCTCTCTACCATGATAATTAAGAGTCCCAAGAAAAATCCATAAGATTGGCAGTGAAGGATTTTCCCATGGTGAGAGTGCGTGTTTCTTTTAATAACTGGCTAAAATCCAATGGAGATAATTTTAAATGAGCTTTATATATTTTTAATTCTATTATATTAATGTATATACTAACACACATTGCAGTAAGAAATGTTTTGTGAAAAAAGAAAAGTTAAGTAAAAGAAAGATCCTATTCTATTTACCCATATGATTGACTACTTTTTCAAGCAGTCAAAAAGCCAGTATGTCAAAAAGGGGTGTCAAAACAGGTCATAAACATTTTGTTGCCTTTAATCAATTCGTTCGATCCGTTTAATTAACAGGTTTTGCATAAAAGCGTAACAAAATACAAAAAAGAATAGAAGTTAGATGTGGTTTTGTTGGTGAGTGTAAATTTGGTTAGTGATCTTGACTGCTAGAGGTCGTGTTTACAATTGCCACACCGGACAATAATTTATTTGATCCACAAAATGCTGTCCCGAGTCTGGGTGTTCTTTGTGAATCCTTCCTATAAAGTCGCAATTGCCTTTAAAATGTGGTATGATAAATTATAATACGAGTACATTTGATATGTTATAAACTACATATTACTGTAGATATCATTGCGTCATAGAAACAGTTTCTCAATAGTAGTTCCCGTCCATCATTCTACCAACGTAATTTAGATAAAGCCTATTTTTATAAAATATTCTTTTAAAAATAGGATCATGAATGTTCATGAATAATTCCAAGAAATTAAATTATGTACATGACCCAAAAACTCCGGATTAAAATGACTCAACGAAGTTATTTCAGCACTATGTCATCATACACATAATTGGTTCCTTCACCAACATATTTCAATGAAATTGGACTCTTAATCTTTGTCACAGTAGTCTAGTTAGAATAATTCTCGGGATTATTAATAGAGAATAGTCAGTCATTGAGACCACCTGCAACATTCCTTCCAGTTGAATTTATAAGTGAACACTAGAAATGTTGAGTTCTTATAGTTCGTCGCACCGCACCCACGCAATATCGACTAAGGTTGGTCAGGGCCACATCCTGTCACACAACATTATATTCTCTATAAGGAACTGTTGTATCAATGAATAAACATTACGTATTTACTTTTTGTCGTGTATTGTTACATATTCGATTAAGTTCATAATACTACGACATAATCTTTAAGAAAACTGTAATCTTATTTGATGCTTACGTGGCGCTAAATGTGTTTATTATTCTTTATTGCATTTGACAACCCTGATTCGATTGAATACATCATTTATGTATGTTATCCACAAGGCTGTACATAATTGAACACTTAATAAAGTTAAGCTAATTTTATTTACGGTAATAAAAATAATTTACGTAATTTATATGATGGACGGAAATACCAAGATGTAATGTATGACGCCGATAATGTAAACTGCTGTGCTAATTTGATTTCTGTTTACAGGTCGTCTCAACTCAACTCTTGTTTATTTTTTATTATTTCTATTGAGTCTGTCTGGAGACACACATGATTACAAACGATATGTCGCCTACTACCTACCTGAAATTAAAGTATAATTCAGAATCTCTTATTTTGTAAGGATTGTTTGTTTGTGTAGACAGGCAGTCAGTGCCCTTAAGTATTCTAGAACCTAGAGCGGGAATGATATTTTTTTTTAAGGACACACCCAAAATTTGAATGCCTGTGTGGCAGGGGACTTGACAACATTCAAACAACGGATACAAAAAACACCCTAATTCGGGACAATTATTTGTGGATCATATAAATTTTGGTTACGCATGAGAATCGATCCCAAGACCTCTGTCTCAATCAGGGTCACTAGCCACTAGACCAACAGGTAGGTCAAAGTGAATTTTATAGAATTTTTGTTGCTTATTTAGAAAGTGACTGCTATCGTTTGTCCCTTAAATATCTAGGTCTTTTCTTCTCTTTTTTATTAAAATATGAAAGTCGTGGCCAATGCGTTTTGTTTAGTGTACTACATAATTATGGCTGAAGAAACTATTGACTTAGTTGCACATTTTAACTAACATTGTAAGAAGTCAATCAGTGTTCGTCATAGGCTAAATTATTCAAAACTTTGTTAGTAAGTGTTTATGTAAAAGCCGATTTTAGCGTCACTACATATTACGTTATTTGTTTTATAAAAAATAATAGAAAAATGGAATCCATGGCAATGCTTTTAAATTATTGCTATTTCTTTAGTTGTTTCGCAAGTTTCAAATGACAGTGGAAACAAGAATTTGTTTATAAAAAAAAACGTTTTTTTCTGCCACAGACGGACACGTCATCACGCTTTACGGCGTGCTCTATGGTTATTTTAGTCAATAAAAATATTATTCAATCTCATTAACGCACGAGTCACCTTGTGTCACCGTACGATGACCGCCATTTTTTATTCGCACATAGACAATATATTATGTATACCGTGTGTTAGATACACCTAAAACCTTTTTATATTTTGTTTACTATAAATAAAAAAAATACCTACATAGAAGGCTGATGAGTCATCCTAAATAAAAACTCGGTAAAAATCCTTATTTCGTAATCCATCCATGCATACAGTACTAAACATGAAGGTTGTTAAATAAATACAGAGCCTTGTAATGCTACGTTACAAATAAATAATTCAATATAGCGAAAACATTAATAAATTGATTTACAGTTTGATGTGGCCCTCATAAAAAGGATCTTAAGTATGTAAAGAATTGTAAAGTGCAGATGTATAGCGTATTACCCGTTTTAATAATAACCGATACTAACTAATAGGACTGTTTTCTATAGACAATATGTATACATTCACATAGTGCCCGATTGCAATAGGCTTGCTATTGCAATCGGGCATCATCTAAGTTACAGATGTTTATGTATAGTATCTTTTGTCAACTGCTCATTTACAAAATATTACTAACCCCGATGCCAGGACGTCAATTGTTGAGGAGTTCTCTTTTTCTTTCCAATATGCATTGTGACGATGATAAATAACTTAGCATAATGTGTTTAAATAAGCCGTCTTTATATAATCAGACCAGTTCTTTGGTCTGATTATATAAAGACGGCTTATTTTAGAAACTTTTCCTTTATTTGAAGTCAGTTAAGTAATGTGAATATATTTCCTGAAACATATATAAAGTTGGCAAAATAATGTATAAAAAAATAAATAGGTATTAATATAAGCAGTAATAAATAGTAAAAGCAGTTAGCTGACTAATATTTTTTATAGCTTAGAAGTTGCATAAAAAAAACAAAGTATCACTTTTGTGGTAAATCCAACCATCAATATAAAAATCCAAAAGTTGGAACGTATAACATCAACTCGTCAATTGCATGGCAATGTCATATATTTTCAAAAACAATTTAATAAGCTACAAAACTGTTTCAGGTCAGGTCAGGTCTGCAGTCTTTTGTAACCCGTTTACGAGATATTTCGAAAAAACATATGTTATGAACTTTAAATCCGCTTATCGTTTTAAGCGACTTACGGATTGATGTAGAGACTTTTGGGATTTCGTTTAAAACCTCAAAAAGAAGTTTTATGCATAAGAGATGTATATCAAGCTTTCCCCGAAGAAGATTGTTTCTTTTATATTTTTTTAAACTTTTACAAAGTTACTTTTCATGTAGGAAAATTTAAAAATAATACTATTAGTATCAATTTCTCTGAGCAAATCATATTCTATATACATCAAAGCGAAATAATTCCAACGTTCTTGACTCATAGTGTTCCTTAACTCATTTTTTATACGCTTCAATGCCGAAATGAACATTCAGCACTGCAGTTAGTGATTATTAGAGATAAATAAATGCCCAAAGTAATTTCTTAATTTGGGAAACATAATTTTAATGCATTATCTATTAGGAATTTAAAATATTGAATTTTGAGAGCTTCGTCTTTAGTGCTGTTCGCACCAGCCACATTCGTTTTGAGCAGCTCGACAAACTGCACTAATTCGTTGTCTAGATTGTCTTCCAAATCATTTGCATAAGCAGTGACCCTAATTTGAGTGTTTTTCAACAACTCTCAAAAACACTAGTTAATTTTTAATATGCTTTCATGTGTTTATCTAAACAGGTAGTGTGTTTTCAATAATGATAATAAACACCTCAATTGTTTACCAGGTGCTTCTTGTTCAACTGTACTTTGTGTTTCGTTTGCATCGCCTGTTACTGATGTTAATTGATAACACTCAGTATCTGAAAATGTAGAGCGCATTGTTAAGACATATCCATGTAATGATTTATAGAGGGTGTATCCCGTATTACAGTCAATATTAGACGATTTCAGCGATGCATTAGGCGCTTGCACGCGTTCTAGGATACTATTTCATTTAATTATCATTATTCCAATTCCAACGTATTCATCTTTAAAGACAGTCCGCTTGATTACGACGCTCTGATTTTTGATCTATAATATTAGAATTGGCATCCAAAACTTACTATCGGCAAACCTTTTGAAAATCTGAACTTTCGAAGTAAGGGCTTCCGTAAGAAGAGCCCAACGATGTTTAGAAGCCAAAAAAAAAACAAAATCATAAAAAAAATGTTGATTATTCGTTTTAAGAACATCTGCCAATAATTCTACAGTCTCAATTTGGCTTACAACTTCAAAATCAACACACGCACCCTTTTTTTTCGTTTAACAGCGAATTTATAGCTTTTGTATGTTTTTCAACTAATTGGTCGCGTTCTTCCAGTCATTGAACTCATGATTCGTAAACCTCGCTGACTGATGATGATGACTTTAACACTTTCAATAATATATAATTCATTTCAATTCTGCAGATTCTGCTACGTATCCACAATAAGCGTCGAGTAAGGGTGATTGAATACGTCGGATTTTTTGTAGAGCTGATTATCGAGGCGTCTCAAATTCATCACATATATACGAGTGACTTTTCGTATACCTTGTGCGTTTACGATTCCGATAAGGAAGTAATCGGTTACCGATTGTTTGACGTTGGATTGTCTCAGTAAAAGTGTAACGTTTCACGTTTTTGTGACATCAAATAGGTACAATATATATTCAATTTTTTTTGCAGCTCATCTGAGCGGATTTAAATACGCGGGGTCCGTAGCAATTGCTACTCTTGCTACGTGTTAATCCGGCAATGTCATTACTAAGTAGTCTAGTACTAGTAGTCTTCCGCATTTAGATCCTGTAAAGAAGAGGCTAATATAAAATAATATAAAAGATATTTGTCTTTGGACAGAGTAATGCAAGGCTGCAAGAGGGATGGACAACATTTTTCAATTCGTTTGAGCAGAACAACTGCTATGTTACCTACAATAGACAGATTACTTGCCTCGTATTATTTATAGTGTATCACTATGAATATGTATTTTTAAATCAAGGTATCTCTGGCTACGTATAGGCTAAAGTATAGGCCCCCAACCGTGTGAGATTAAGTAATAAGGGCCTCACGGAAAACCGATTGTGAAGCAAGACTTGCGTTGCATTTCCGCGAAATTAGTGAGATTTCTGGAGTCAAAACTCCGCCCCTCCTCTTTCCCCTCCACTTATCCCCTCTCTCCTATATCCCATCTGCTCATCCCCTGTCTTCTTTCCCCTTCCCGCAGCCCCCCACCCCTCATCAATCTAAAAGGCGGTCAGCTTTCTTGCGACTCTTGAGTTGTGGATGTCCATGGACGGGGTTTTAACTTACCATCAGGTGACCCGTCTGTTCGTCTTCTTCCTATCAAAATCAAAACCATTTATTTCAATTAAACCAATCATAGGTATTTTTTAATTGTCAAGAGAAGAAGTCAGTCAGAATAAGTCAGTCAGAATAAGTCAGTCGTGAAGCTAGTTGCCTGTTTCAATACGTAGATCCTATGATCCTATGAAGAACAGGCAAGAAACTCCAAGGACACTCTTTTTCAAATATTTTACACAATTTTATTGTTACAGTTTAAAAGTTTATAATGAAATGTGAGGATAATGCATATAATGTCAAAATACACAAAGTATCTGCGTCAAATGTTTATTTGTGTAATTGATTTAGTAGAGATTTGAATGACTCACATGTAACTTAAACATTGTCTATAAGAAATTATTGAATAACTTTATCTTATTATCTAATGAATTATTTCTTTCTTTCGTCTTTATATCAAAATATGGCTGACGAGGCAAGGCATTAGTGTTTTTATTGTATGCATTATTTTAGATTACGTATTCCTTGTTTAGTGCGTCAAGTAACTAAACAGATGTCAGTGTACCAATGACGTCGTTTGTGGCATGCGGTGTCAAGATTCTATGTGACTAAATGAAATTCCATCATAGAAGTAATTTGTTATCGCTTAATAGGCCGATTGGCTAAGATCAAAGAGTAGTATCTGTTCTTCTCAGCGTAATATTTTGATGTTCCTTCACTGAGGTACTATATTAAACTTATTTCTGAAAAAAGACGGGACGTTCGAGGTTCGCTTCACTTCTGTCGCACGTCGGGCGAGATCGGACCACGTATATTCCGACTATTCCAAAACCATTTCATATTTTAATATTGGAACTGTATCCAAGTAACTTATAAATGTAGTTGTGTAGTTTGTGCTAACGGTGCTGCGATCTACCTTTCCATCTTTCGCCTACTTGATTGCTATTGCTGCAGAAATTATCATTGAATTTGATAAAATAAAGAAAACAAATTTTTCAACGTGTAAACCCTTTTTTTTTCGTGTGGAAACCCCCTCGGGCCGTCATTCCACCCGGGTTTTCGGTTTAACGGTTTGTCGGAATCGAACCGACTAAAACCACACGGTGTGCCCTTTTCTTCCCTGTCTGTCCTCCCTTTTCTATCAACGTACTCTAAATTTTCCCATCTTATTCCCAGCGTCAGGCTTGTCCACTATTAGGTATATGGATCTAAATTATCGTCGGTTCTGCCGACCCCTACCTACCTACCTATGTACATATGTGTAAACCTTGTGTTTGTTTTGGTAATTCTTGTTTTATTTCTTCTGTCTTTTCTTATTAGAAAAAAGTGATAGCTCTTTTTATGGAATTTCGTTTTATTATTTCAATAACTAACAATTACTTAACTACCTAACGCAAATTAATGTCCTTTCTATATTTGCCCTTTTTTATGAAATAAAAATATAATATAAAAAATAAGATACATATCGCTTACTATGACCTAATAATTAACTTTAAAAAGTAGACAACCGACTTTAATGTTTATCATAAAATGTTTTTTTTTTTTTTTCCACCACCACCAGCACAAGGAAATCGGTTCACCCAGTCGAAAGTTCCTCCTTTTTTGAAATAGGTTGAAAATACTCAAAGCTATTACCGTAATGCCCGTAATACATGTAGTAGGTTAATCTATGTCACAGTAACATGACCGCACACGGTGCCACGGTGCGTTGTCGCCGTACCGTCGCCGTCGCCTCGGTCGTGAAGCGCCGGTGAACCGACCACTTTCCATTACCAATTTAAATTGAACTTTAAGCTGGTCAACGTTAAGATAAGATCGATAACCTCCCATAAATCACACAGGCTGATATTGAATACAAATAGAAAATAATTATTATGTTCCCAACAAAATGTCAATTGAAATAGAATTCGTTATTTATCAACAAATTTTGATAAATTTAGTGAAGTTTCTCATACTAATTTCCGGTTGTATATTTATGTAATATTATACAACCACGGTTACATTTTATTATATAAGATCTTATCATTTTTTAATCTCAGATTTATATTACAGATCAAAAAAATAATAATATCCCATATATTAGACATAAACGCGTTATAGCATTAAAATGCATATATAATATGCGCAGGCGCAAGGATTAATTTAATATAAATACGCTTACGCCTGTATCTCTTAAGGGGTAGCCAGTGGTGTATTAAAGAGTGGTATTAACAGCAGGTAAGCTAACCTATTACCGTCAACCGGGCACTGTATGAGACGGCGTATATAATGTCTGTTATGTAATAGATCAATCACTTATCACCTTGTTCGACACCCATGGGAAGATATGAAGTGGCCCTATTCTACAAGTTAAAGTAAGCACTGAGGCTTATGATTTCTAATACAAAGGAAGTAATGAATAATCCCTCACAAATTCCGTGGATAGGACGAATCGAGGTGGGATTTGTAAACATAGTTATCTATTCCATATGAAGTGTATTGAGCAACGTTTCGCAAAACGCTTCTTCGACAACAATACCGTGACGAGCGGTAAAGACAAACACTTCGCTATCTTATGAATAATGCCGATTATATTGAGTAAACACATGCACACGCGACCTAGTGGATTTTTCATAAAGCTTTATCGTATACAGTGTGTAACCACTTTTTACTTTATTATTTAAAAGTTAGGTTAGGTTAGTGTAGTACTAGCCGGGGTGTTCTTTGTGTCCGTTGTTAGCATTTCATTGCTGTAAGTCATTCCTGTAGCAGGAGTTCTAAAACAAGATTATTAATCCAATCTTAATCTTTTTCTATATAGTTCACAGTAGGCAGAGTTTGTTTGTTTGAACGCCTAAATATTATGAAGTACTAAACCGATTTATAAAAGTAATTTCGCATTAGATAGCCCATTTATTGAGGAGGCTAATCATCATGCCACTATAGAATATAAGGCAGCAGTAATCATAATAGTCAATAAATCGACGTGCCATAAATTATTGTATGTATATGTTTAAAATATGTTTAAGTACTAAAGAGAGTTTTAACTGCTCAGAAACTAAACAGGCATATACATATGTATGTATATAATCAAATTAACCGCGAATGATACCACGATGCACAAGTAGTACAATATACATATATATATATGTATATATAGAGAATAGAGAGAGAGCGATATACTATTGACACAAAATATTGTTTATTCAGTTTGTAACATGGAAAAGAAATATATAATTCAAACATGAAATAAAGAAAGAGCCCTCGAGTAAACTCAACTCATCTTACTCCTTCTATAAATCGTGGATTAATGTTTGTTACTCGATAACTCCTTAACGGCTAAAGGGGTCGCGATAAAGTTTAGGAGAGCGATAGATTTATAGTCTATCATAGCACACAGGCTGGGGCTGATAAAAAACTATCGTCCAAAATTTCCACGTTACCAAGTCACGAGCAACACCTAGTAATAACATAGATTGAAAGCTTACAGAACAAGCTACTGGATATTTACAACACATTCACGTACCCTCACTTTCCTTTATTTTGTTTTCCTTATAGACAACATTGTGTAATCACCTATCGGTTCAGCATTTAATTCTCAATATGTCTATATTGCCAACAATTATATTGATTTAGTTACAGCCTGTGCATGTGGTGGGCGGGCTTCGGCGCACGAGCCACCTAGATGTCGCGCCTATTGTCCACACCGTCCAGCACTGGGTGAGCCACCCATACCATTACCTCACACTTTCAATACTGGGTTACAAGAATTTTACTTCAAGGTCCTCGTTTAGGAACAAATAGAAGTGGTATAAATTCAAAGACGATCAGCAACGGCACGCAGTAAGAGTTCAACACTTCGTCCGAAAATGTATGCGTACATTGGTTTTGTAATGTGCTTTTTTGTGGGTACGTGCTGTGAAATTAATTATTAGTGAATGCAATTGTCTATTGTTGCCAAAATATTTAGTTTTGTTTTCTTTGTTTATAGGTAGTACTTTAGGGTATTATCCGCAAAGAGAAGCGCCATACCGTGCAGGAGCAAACGATCCTTTTTCGGTTGAAGTAAGTCCGAACTCATTCCAAGAACCGTCCCAGCGACTGTTCTGGGGAAACCAGGGCAGCAATCAAGTTGGAGGATCTGGATTTTGGGCACATTTGACAAATAAGTTCCCATTCCTGGGAAACATGTTTGGCAGACTTGAGTTGCCTTCAGAATACGGTGTGCCAAATCAAAATAGTATACTTTCTACAGAGTATGGCACACCAGGTATAAATGAAGCTCAGTATTATCCACAGCAGCTGCAACAGCACTTCTACCAGAAGCCACAATTCTACCAGCAGCCACAACAATTTTACCAACAGGGGCCTCAACAGCCCGGACAACGCTTTTTTGTTTCAGGTCGTGATGTAGGCATAACTGATGACGCAATCATAGTGACTCCGCCATTTGTGCCACCGATAGCTCAGCCCGCTCCTGTACCAGCTCCCATACCCTCACCGGCGCCAGCACCGCCGTCACCAACTCCTCAACCTGCTCAAGGATATAGTTACAACAAACCTCAGTACAGGTTGGAGTTACCTCACAAGTAATCAGTAGATGCACTATCGCATTAATAAAGCTGACTGATCGTAGAAATTAGGTAGATATTCATTGCACTGTTCTTACTAACTATATATTTTCAATAAACATACAAAGAGTAGAAAGTATACGTCATTAAGCACTAACGTTGTTAAATGAAAATAATGTACTTATGTTTTTTTTTTATTAGTGTTATGTATTTGGAAATTCGTAGTTAATTAACTACCTGAATTTCGAGTAACCAAAACCGACACAATTTAATTTAACAAAATCTGTTGTTTTGTTTAAGTCAATTTATATCAACTTTGTAATACTACTGGGTTGCTACATTGCCTCATATTTACGGGTTTTGCGTTTTAAGCACAATATAAAGCTCTCTTAAAGATAAAATATTTTGTATTAAACAGGTAAATAAAATAACTTTTTTTTATAAAACTTTATTTATTTATCATTATTTCATCCACCCTTAACCGTGTATTGTCCAGATCCAGAAATATATACTAAATCCGTTACAAGAAATCTACAATGCAAGCATATCTTTTGTTAATTGTTATGCTAATGTTAGACATACAGTACCTGTTTAAAAATAATTCATAATTAATCCAATTTGACAGTGTTTGATCAACAACAGTTAGTTTAAGTGTCTTTTACATTGAAGTGGTGTTAATATTGATTGTGCTGACTGCATCTTCCTATTAATAGGAAGAAGCAGACTGGTCGTAATATCCGTTGCCATTGACATCGAGACCTACGGAGGTGCTGGCGCTCACCGACCGTCCCTGTGTTGATCCGTACATTCTTCGGGTCTCACCCAAGCTGCAGATACAACACACCGTAATCAATACATCAACCCAGCACTCTGCCGATCTAGTGGCACAAAATGTTCAATGGCCTAAACTTACAATTTATTTATTTATTTGGTGGACATTTAACAGTCACTTTAGTTAGAGAACTTGGACTTCGTGACACCAGCCTGTTCGACTCATAGGTATGCGACCCTGACTTGCTTGAGCTATTGCTTATATTCCCAATCCATCTGTATAGTCAATATAGTTTTCTTTCCTTTTTATCTTACCTTTCAGGTCAATATACTCAAAATTTCCCCATCCAATCCCCTATAGCGCCCGGATGACGACAATCGCCTTTTCCAATAAATGGGACTAAATTATAAACGTACTTCCGTCTCGCAAAATATGCACAAAGCGCCGGAGAGAGCAAAACGATCTCTGGCCTCCACAAGCTCTTGCCTGAGGGTGATGGACGGGACTAACCGTCGCCCTAACAGTAGCAGGCCTGAGATGGTGGCACGACGTGATCTGCGCGTGCCTCTTTAAGTGAGAGCTTAGATCACACTATAGTTGGGTCGCCTTCGCCGTTTTTCTTTCTAGGGTATACCTGAAATCCGGTCCACAAGACGCGATAAAGGAACACTGTGTGGTTTTAGTCGGTTCGAGTCGGACATACCATCTTACCGGCCCCGGTAGGTGACGATCCGTGGAGGTTGCCACACAAAAAAAAAGGGCAAAGATGTGGTAATTAAGCCTAGAGATTAGAGGATGCAGAGTGAAGCTACATCTCTACGCAACGCCAAGGTGTCAAGTCGATCAGAAATATCTTGGCAGTCGATGATGCGAGTCGCTCTCCGTTGAAGGTGGTCAAGAGGGAGAAGTTGGTACTGGGATGCACCTGCATAGAGATGAGAACAGTATTCCATGTGCGGCCGAACCTGTGCCTTATAAAGTTGCAGGCGGTAGGCCGGAGTAAAATACAGTCTCGATCTGTTTAGCACACCAAGCTTCTTTGAGGCTAATATGGCCTTACTCTCTAAGTGACCGCGAAACTGGACTTCGCTTGATATATCGACTCCAAGGATTCCGATACTGTCTGATGCAGTTAGGGAAGTGCTCTCAAATTGAGGTGATACGACCAATGGCATCTTTTTAGCGGTGAACGCGCAAACCTGTGTCTTCGTGGGGTTAAACTGAACTAGATTAAGTCGACCCAAATCTGAAACTTTTGATAAAGAAGTTTCGATTTCAGACACAAGTTTGGATCGGCTTTCGATGACGTTTACCCGAGAAATGTTAGCGCGGCCGGTGTAAAGTGCATCACTCGTGCTATCGTCTGCATAGCAATGGATGCTGCTAATCTGCAGCATGTCATTGATATGCAGAAGAAACAGCGTGGGTGATAGCACACAGCCTTGTGGGACACCAGAATTAACAGACTTGGAGTCGGAGCATGCACCGTCAACAACGACCCTGATGCTTCTGTCTGTAAGAAAACTGGTGAGCCAATTGCACAGTTTCTCAGGAAGCCCATAGGAAGGAAGCTTCGCAAGGAGCGCTTTGTGCCAGACCCGATCGAAGGCCTTCGCCACGTCCAAACTAACGGCCAACGCTTCCCCCTTGGTCTCGATCGCCTGTGCCCGCCGGTGAGTCAAGTAAACAAGAAGATCACCAGCTGAACGACCCCGACGGAAACCGTATTGTCGATCATTGGGGAGCTGGTGGTCTTCTAAGTACCGGAGGAGCTGGCAGTTAATAATGGATTCCATTATCTTGGAGAACAAGGAGGTGATGGCTATGGGTCTGTAGTTGGACGGATCCGAGCAATCTCCTTTTTTAGGGATTGGGTGCACTAGAGCTGTCTTCCATGAGTTCGGGACTACGCTAAGAGAGTAGGAAAGCCGATAAAGGCGCGTTAAAACCGGTGCCAACTCTGGAGCACACGTCTTCAGCACGATAGCAGAGATTCTGTCGGGCCCACTCGACTTAAGAACGTCGAGGGAAAGAAGCGCTTTACGCACTGCCCTTTGTGTAAACCGGACTTCCGGCATGCGGCTCTCGCACTGCGGTATGGTCGGCGGCGCGTTTCCCCCGTCATCCAGAGTCGAGTTGAACGCAAAGAGTTTGCCCAGAAGATCGGCTTTTTCTTTACCGTCGTGGGCCAACGAATTATCTCCTATGTGCAGAGGTAGAAGGGATGGCTTACAAAAGTTCCCCTGGACAGCTTTGGCAAGAGACCAGAATGCACGAGTTCTGGAAGGGAGACTCACTAGTCTCTCGCCAATTCTGCCGATGTGAGCCGACTTCGCCCCAGCAATTACTCTTTTGAGGGACCTGGAGGCTAGAAGAAGAATTGCTTCTTTAATGTGCTGGTCTTTACATCCCGTGCTGTCGCTGCATTAGCCCATGCTTGGTAACATTCCTGCTTTCGGTGGGACACCGCTTTGCAGGTTCGACCAAACCAGGGCTGGGACTTGCCACCTGTGGGAATCAGGGAGAATGGAATGAAAAGTTCCATACCCTGAAGCACAACATCCGCGACAGAGTTGGCAACGACATTGGGAGCATCCGGCGAGAAGCAAACCTGCCTCCATGGATAGGATGCAAAGAATGTTCGCATCCCATCCCAGTCTGCTAACCTATAGTGCCATACGCGGCGACTGCCTGTAACTCGCGGCCGCAGCGAGTGAACGAGTGGCACCATACTCCTAATCAGGCAATGGTCCGAAGAGCCAAGAGGGGCCTCAACGGATACTTTGTAGCCGTCAGGATGTGAGGTCTTTCTGCATCTGGGATAGATGGGCGTAGGCGTTGCTACCAGCTGCGTCAAGCCATATGCCAAGGCGAAATCGTGAACAGATCTTCCCGCATGATCAGTTTTGCGCGAACCAAGCCATTCGGCGTGATGGGCGTTAAATGAATAATAAATGATCTTCATTTTGTAAATAGGTTATAAACAACACTTTTACACTTAAATTTTTTTTTTGTAAGTTTATGCTAGATGAGGACGGTGTTTCCTAGCTGACTACCCTGAGAAGAAACACCGAAACAAACTCAGAGGTTAAAGTCTGGTTTAAAGTCCATACAGATGTACTGGTCAAAAACATATGAGAACCATGCACGCTAACGTCTGAGATGAGCTTTTGAAGAAAGCGGTTATTTGAGTGGACCCGTCCAAACAGTGCAAGCAAATGCTTGCACTGTTTGGACTTACTGGAAAAAAGGAGAAAAGAAAAAAAAAAGAAATAACCTACATAGTCCTCACATTTACAATAAATAATTAATAATTAAATTTTTAAATTAAAAAAAAACAAATATATATTATACTTAACAAAGTATTCATGTCAAAAACTACAAAGATTAAAACAATAAAAAAACAATATAATACTTAACAAAGTAAGTATTCATGTCAAAAAGTAAAATATAAAATGTCAATGTGTATAAAAATAAGCAAAAAGTATAAACGAAAAACAAACGAAAAACAAAGGCTCATGTACATTAATGAAGCAGCTCATTCCCAACCCTATTTATCCTCAATGTAATCTTTAATTTTGTAAAAAGCTTTCTGACTTAGTTTTTTTTTTTGATAAATGATTTAAATTTATTATTGCTTAGTTCTTGTATTTGGCTAGGAAGCCTATTATAGAAATGTATACTTTGGCATCTAAACGAACCACCTATTTTCTTGAGCCTGGTTTCAGGAACAACAAATTTGTTTTTGTTTTTGTCGCCAAGAATCACGATCTCTGCGGATGAGACCTGCTGGAGCACTGAGTCTGTAGTCATTTGGACGTGGTCGATGAGTCGGTCCGTTTCGGCATCACCACTATGGGACCTGTAGATTCATACGTAGATGCGGGGATGGTCGTCGCAGTCTACACGTAGCCATAAGATGGAGAGGTCCCTGCCTTCAAGATTGCCGAGGCGGCGAGAAGTGATATCATCTCTAACGTACACGCATACACCAGCCTTAGGAATAAAGGAGTGTTCCAGTCCATACCCAGGGTAGCAGAGGTAGGATGTGTCCACTGGAGATGATATCTGCGTCTCGGTTAAAAAGAGCAAGGCCGGCTTTGCTGTCTCAAGGTGGTGGTGGACAGTCTCGAGGATAGAATGTAAGCCCCTGATGTTACCAAAATCCACGTTAAACGTGACAGTTGGTGCCATGGTATGCCTTCTCTTGCCCCGAGCACATTTTGAGAGCGAAGTTGAGCCCCCCCAGAGTACGAGGGGCAGCCTGGGCGTCCACGCTCAGGTATAATCCGTACTGAGGGTGGACGTCCAGGGGGGGAATTCTCCAACGCTAGCGCTAGTACCCCTCTGGGGTATCCTTTTTGTTAACAGTGCTGTCATTAGGGGGGGTGGGGGATTTTTTGCCTCCGGAGACCTCCACTCATTTCGGGGAAATGCAACGCAAGCGTTACTTCACAACCGGTTTTCTGTGAGGCCGTGGTATCGCACCGGTCGAGCCGGCCCATTCGTGCCTAAGCATGGCTCTACCACGTAAAGGCTAGTACGAGGCTTTGTTAAACGCTGCTTTTAGGCGATCAACGGCTGGGTCACAATGAGCGCGGGCCCTGATCCATGCGCGGTAGGCTGACTGCTTTTGAGCGACAGCACGGGTGCACTCGCGATTGAACCAGGGACGGGTCTTTGTGCTGGCGACTTCACTGTAGGGGATATAGTACTCCATACCGACAGTGATTTCGTCAGCCACGGCAGACGCACTTAGCGACAGATCCTATCTTTAAAGCAGCGTTGAGCCCACGCGATGGATGCAAAATAATCCTGCATTCCATCCCAGTCTGCTGCCGAGTAGTGCCATAACCGCTGCCTTGTTACCACAGGTCGTGGAGGGGTAACAAGAGGCACTGAAGTGGACACCAGGCAGTGGTCGGAGGATCCCAGAGGGGCGAGAACCGATACTCTGTACTGCGCTGGGTGATTCGTCAGCAGTAGGTCCAGCAAAGGGTAAGGTCATGCGTGAGAGAAAATGCGTAGGCAGTTCGACCAGCGTGGTCAGTTTTGGAAGATCCCAGCCAGGACTCATGGGGGGCGTTAAAATCTCCCAAAATCACCAGTTTAGCGGTCGGGAACTGCTCCTGCGCTTTATCCGCTGCTTGACTCAGGTGGTCAAAGAGTCGAGTTGTCTCAGTTTTCGGAATGGGACCGATAGAGGTGTAAATCCGGCTCGTAGAGCCAAAATCCACGTGAAGCCAAAGGATGGAGAAGGATGCGACTTCTAGACAGTGCAGACGGCGACAACAAACATTCGCCCTGACGAAAAGACATACCCCAGCCCTCGGAACACAGCCCAGGAAACACTCCTCTAACACGTAGCCGGGATAGTAGAGATATGCCCTGTCGGTAGGGCGGCGTATTTGTGTCTCCGTAAGAAAAAGCATGGCCGGCCGAGCCGTCTCAAGGTGCTGGTGTACGGCGCTGAAGTTTGCATGGAGTCCACGTATGTTAGTGAACTCCACCTCAAAAAGCGGGTTGGTGGGAGAAGAGGATGCCGCTGTTAGACCAATTCTTATCTTTGTACTGCCATGACAAGAGTTTGGAAAGGGGCGTAAAAGCCATGACAGTCATCGTGACAATGTAAACTGAGACTGAAAATACTGTGTCATCATGTAACGGTGAGGCATGGCGGAGACCGAACCGCCGGACGGAAGGGCCCCCGTATCCTCCCGGAAATGGACGCCGGGTCCCACCGTCCGGTCACCAACCGGCACGACGAGCCACTCCGTGGATTATGCGCGACCTGACGGGGCAGCCTCCCAGGGTGGTTAGCCGTGGTTGGGCCCCTCTCTATGCCGCGGGCGCCCAGCGGCACCACCGTTTCTACGGGTCTCCCTGGCCGACGGTTCGATCCACGCTACCCTCACAATGATTCTACGAGCACTCCACTGCTTACACACCACATATATACACATACCACGATAACTGTCACCCCTTCATCATTGGGCCTCCGGCGTACTCACTCACCAGCGAAAGACGAATGTTGTCGCTTTAGGCTGATTTTCTGTGAGAGGGTAGTACTGCCCCGGTCGAGCCGGCCCATTCCTGCTGAAATCAGCGTGGCTCTACTACCTACAATGTTTTATTACAACTTTCGTTGCAGTCTTACTCAACAACAATGTTAAGATAAACTTCGATTGGCATTTCATTACGAAGCCCCCTTTCGTGCCACTGTTTAATGTCTGGTTTAACGATGAGATTCGGTCAGCTTTAGGTATTGGTAAGAGTCAAGTACAAAAGTCAGTAACAGTCAGTAAGTACAAGTCATTTAGATGTCTTTGTTCTATACGATACCTCGTAATTTGACGGAAGATCAAAAACGCCGTCGTTTTGATAGGTGCCGCTAAATACTTCAAAAGTATGACAGAGGTGACTCGCATGCTGTATATGATATCGTAACAGGTGATGAAAGCTGGATGAATTGTTACAAACCCGAAGCCGAAAGACAGTCAGTGGATGTTTCCATTCGAAGATTTGCCAACAAAATTAAAAAAGGGCAGAAGTCAAGGGAAATGTACGATTGCCTCATTCTTTGGACGGACGCTTTATTTCGCAACAATCATTCTAAAAGATAAAGGGACTAATGCAGAATATCATGTCTTGAAAAATGTTAAGCAGCAACGCCCAAGAAGCAGGATCCTCCTCTACCACGACAACGCTAACATCAATATTTAGTTCTTACGTATTATGCGAAATAAAGGTTACTAAGACTGAAATTTTGAAAACATGACCGAAGTAAAAAGTATTTTAAAAACAAAAACTAGCTAGTGCTTTGAAACACATAAATACGGCTGAAATTGGACGACCAAACGATATCTAAGGTACATACATACAATACATTTTATGTATGTACCGTATATATTTCTTCTGCTAATTATATAACAAGATAATTGCCTCGTAATTCAATGGACAGCAATGTAACTACTACTAACCATCCAAAACCTTAAAAACTTAATTTGAACCCAATCTGGTCTTTAACTTTTCAGACTTGAGTCATCGACGCACAAAAAAGTAATTCTATGAACAATGATTAATAATACACATGATCATTTAAAACATCGGCGTCATTAAATTCTTTGCAAAAACAAGGGTGAGGAAATTATATTGGAAGATGTCTCGTCACCTGCAGATGAATCTACAGCTAAAACTTATATCCATAGCATAAACAAATGAATGAACATAATTATGTAAAAATGCAATACTGATAATAGAGAATTAATGAAATAGAAATTATAAACTAATTTTAAACCTTCTTCAACCACATTCTGAAATTTATACAACTTGCCTCGTACAGACATATACACTAATAGAATGGAATGTTACTAGTGCTTGGTTGGTTGGTTAGTGGTGGTCTGCATTCTTTCTTGTTCAAGTTTAGTCGTTTGTGTTAGTCATGTATATCTATATATTTCCCTTTTTTGTGTAATGAAGTCACACACATTACAAGACGTAAGACATTATATCTTACGGAAATAAATTGATTAATAACACAATAATATTGGTTATTACATTTATTATGCCATAATTAGAAAAATAATTTGTTAAATAAATATGTAATTAATCTTCCGGCAGTTGCACAGCTTACACGTGGGTGCGCAGGCGTAAGAGTCGCGGCGCGTGCGTGCAACTGGTGGAAAATACGCGTTCAGGGTGGATGAGCCGACACCATGGAGTTAGTCTAAGTTATGTCGCCGCACCATACTAATGCCTATGAACATAAAAATGAAATCAGTTAGTTACAAGTTAAATGTACAAAGTCCACGTCCAATTCGTTTTTTGGAGGCAAAGATTGAAAATTAAACACGAGATTCTATACAGTCAGTTAGTTATATGAAAGAAAAACTTTGCCTTACAAAAACACGTCAGTACACTCGTCAGAGAGATGATAATCGTAATGATTAAAATGTCTGTATGTCATAGAATTATTTATTACAAATTCTAAGAGGTATCTCATAATAAAACCGATATGACTCCATGGATGGCGTAGCGGTTTAATTGGTCACCTCGCCACTACACTACCGTGCCGAGTGTTGTGATAACACTTTGTGTAATCCTCAGATTGGTGTTCTGGGAGTTTGGGTGATCATTGTGTCTGTTGTTCGAATGTTTGTAAAGTCCCCCGCGACAACAGAATTAATCCTAGGGGGATGGGGTAGGAGTTTTGTTTAAAAAATAAAAAAAAACTGATTTATTACCTATATTACCACCCGAAATAAAAGTTACCTCCAAATCAAAGACTTGCAACTTTTGACTTTTACTTTTCATGTCTACTGCTGGTACTGTGGTTTCCACTTACACACCTACTATTGCGATTAAATCGTAGAAGAATAGCTTTGTAGCAGAGAGTAGAGAGACAAAGGTGAAAATTTAAAGTGATAATAAGACTAAAAATACAATTGAATTGTAGTTTGGATTGAGATATTGATTAAAATTTTAAATAAGCATAATATTTATATAATAATTCGTCGTCTTGATTTGAATTTGGGTTTCCTTCCCAACAATCACACAAAGATACTTGTAACCACGTCTAATATATGTTTTTATGAAACTGAATGGAATAAAACATGTAATCTTTATATACATATATAATTCTACTGTACGTGTGTATGTCTCTGAACTCCTCCTAAACGGCTGGACCGATTTGAATGATTTGTTTTGTATGTGTTTGGTTTAGATTCACAAATCAGCCCGGTAGATGGCACTGCAGTCGGTATCTAGGTTATTTATCTATACTGGAACTTCAGGACAACGTCTGTCGAGTCCGCTAGTACTTATTATAAAATTTATTGATTTTTTTTTTTACTTTGAAACAACGGAATTCCTGCAACAAATTTAAGTATTTTTTTGTGTGCAGAGGAAGTAAAAAGACTCCTGAGATATTAATTACAGTTCACAAACTTAAAACCTCTTTTTATATATGCCTTACTTTCAATAAGACCCAAGACTTGAACGAACTTTGTAACAATTAGTTATCAAGTTTTACCTCAACGATTTTGGACCACTATGCGTGCCATGCGTGGGACTAGCCCTTCATTGTTATACATGTATTTAATCATGTTACTTATAGTGTAAACCTTCAACTAATTCACTAAACTATTCATAAAATAAAACTAGTAAAGTTAGAGTGTAGTTGGAACGGGTACCTAGTTTAACGCCCATGCTTTAATTTAAAACATATTTCGATGTAATAAAATATTGCAGTGTAGTGTAGCTGAAATGTAGTTTTATCTCGTTACTGCTTATTTTATTTGGTTCCCGCTACTGCTATATTCGTTTTACGCTATATTCTATAAATTGAATCAATATCATATCATATATTTATTTATATAAAGCTGTGATGAATATTAATAAATATATATTTACGCTAAAGGTTTTGAAGAGCCGTAACTTCCCCTTGGGGAACCCCAGGCGTTATCACCCCAACCTCCATTGCCGCCCCATCCTCCACGGCCGTAGTTATTAGCTTGGGCTTCAGCAGTCGCACTGCCCGGTCCGTCTGAAAATTAAATTAATAAACATTGAGTAATGTGTCAATTTCAAATTATAAAAATGGGGGATAAGAAGGATATGGTGAGCCCCTAATTAAACATGACAGAAATAAAGCTGCAGTTTTACGATTCGAAAAAACATATAAGAACCATACAACTTATGTTAGAAACATAAAGAGAAAGAGAAGAAGCGCAAGTGCATCGTGTGTCTACACCATTGACTACTGAATCGATTAATTATCATTAAATTTACTGTTTGTATAGTCAAACATCGCGCAGTAAAAAAAGCGCGTGTAACTGACATTAAAAAATAGCAACCTAAAAAAAACATCTATCAAATGTATAATTTGCCATGCTTTCTAACATGATTAATCTATTCGTGAAATTAAGGTCACAATTACGCCTATAAAAAATATTAAATATGTTCTTACTCTAGTTCTCAATTTCACAGAAAGTGACCTTTATTGATCACTTTGTAAGATGGCCGGCTGACCGCGAGCCGTCTTTAGAATTCCGACACCGTTAGACCAACGGTCGACTTTGATAGGAGACAAGCATTGAAAAGCCACAAGAGAACGCTTTAAGCTCACTACACGAGTCGCGTTCTAAATTCAAACGCAATTATACAAGCGTCGCGCACGTTTAACGTATTTATGCATGTTGTATTGGTAAATGCACTGCAGTGCATAACAATAGCCATTTCTGGAATACATCAATTTAGACAATGTCGTGTAAACGGTTAAAGTATCCGTAATTCAGTAAAAAGTAGAGTAACATATAGGCGATTTTCAAGGGTCGAATTAAATTTGAAGAAAGAACCTGCCAGCCTAACACAACTTAAATAATATAAGTTTAAATACGCTCAGATACGGAACAAGAATAAGACTGCACTGGACATAAGCATACTGGATATTTAATTGTTAGTTTATAATGTATTATATAACAAACATTTTATTTGTCTTAACGTTAGCAGTGCGTAACATTCAAATAATTTAAAATTATCTTCGAAAGTTTAAATGTCTCCAATGAGACAAGTAGGTATTTCGCATCCCTATTTTTTAGTTATATTTTGGGTCCCACGCAGTAGGGGAAAATTCTTGATATCGTGTTGGACAAAAAGAAAAAAAACAGAAAAACTATTATTATTCATTTAATCAGTGCAAAATTAAGAAAAGAACACCTTTACGATTTTTAGCACGAATGAATAAATATAACTATCATTCCACAGACATAAAAAGCTTTTGCAAACTAATGAAAAGTTTAAAACTTCGTAATTTTTTCTTCAGTCTTTGAACGACGTCACTTTTATTCATGTTGTTTAATATAGGTACCTACCGGCGTACCTTTTACATATATGTATATGTATAACTGGGCAATCATTCAAGGCAAGGCAAGGCATCAAATATCGGTGCATATTTCTAACTAGCAGCAGATTCACTTGCATTCATGCTTACTGCTCAGCTCCTAATGGTCGCATGGATGTTTATGATTATATGATGATGTGCTAAAAGATTTTTTTCTAATCGGTTTAGTAATTCTTCGTGCCTGCGATTAGCGCGTTCAAAGAAACAAACAAACTCTGCCTCTTAATAATATTAGTGTAGGAATTTTTAAAATATACTCACAGTTATTAGCGTTAGCACTAGCTTTTGCACTACCAGCATAGGGAAGTGGTTGCAGTGACCTGCGCAATCGCCGCAGTGGTACTCTAGCTGACTCGTGTCCTTCCGCGTCTATCGTGTAGTATGCACGAGGTACATAGTACTGACCTTCTGGAACAAGGCATGTGTCAAGCAATTTATATGAACAAGGTATACTGACTTTAATGGCAATAGAGCATTATCATCCAATATCCTAATAACTAAAATGTGTCATTTAGGAAAACCACAGACAAAGAATAACTGCTTGCTTCAGATTTTTATTTTAGTGAGTTTACTTAACAAAACACTTTACCGATATCCATTTTACCATGTAGGTACAAAAGAATACTAACAGGCATCCTAAAATTAACAACCTTTAAAAAAGTAAGAATTATACTTAGGCAATGAAACTAAAATCATGATACACTTCGCTCTAATAAGCTCCTCAAAACAATGCCTACCTACAAACCAACGTTATCAACAAATAGATGTTAAATTAAATCAACAAATAAAAGTAGAATAAATATTGAAAATCTGTCCGATTACTCTTAATACATTTGTACGCTACCATCTTACCTTATTCTTTTGAAAATATTGTTATTATATCAGACCATATTTAAAGACGTAAACTATAAAAAAGTACACAGTTTAACAACAAGGAAGCTCTCTGGCATTGCAGACTGAGATCATCGTTAATGGCTTTAGTTCCAGGTACCTTACTTAGCTTTGAACTGTGACCTCAGCAAATCGTGATTGAGCATGATTTGTACGTTCAGGGGTAAATGATTTTCTGATTCGTATTAATGATCGCGCGATAAAATTTGATGCTTTTAATGATAAGCATATTCAAACACTGGCTTCTGTTTAGCCAGTTAAAGTCTAAAAATAATAAAAAACACAGTCAAAAATAAGAAATCATTTACTGAAGAAATAAAAATGAATTAGTCAAGCAAGGGAAATGAAATACACATCTGTACAGTTCAATTTGTTATTCGTCACATAAAACCTTGTTTTACGGATGCACATTAGGTTTGTGCGATAAAGTCACGACAAGAATAACGCATTCTCAAATGAGTAAAAAGGTTTCCGGCGAAACGAGAATCATCATTGATTATAATTGAACTTTGTAACATTCCTCGTCTAAAGTGATGACAACATGGATAAAATAAATGAACGCTGGTCTCTCTGCCATATTAATTAACATACTATACACTTTATATATCCTATATTAGAACAACTCCTGTTTCATAAAACAAAAACAGTTATTCCAGGTATAATATCAGTTAGGCACCTACCTACCCATAACGTCTTCGAACATTGCCTATATCGAATGATAAATTAGTCACAGAAAATTATCAATGGCGGTAAAAACTGGAGGGCACTAACCTGCTAGGGCTACAGCGAACACGGCCGCTAAAATGAACAGGGTGATTTTATGCATTTTCAACGTCTAGACTCTGCAAATACCGAGCAAGAACTGGCTTTAGCGTACTTGTTCACTCCTTTTATAAGGTTTAAATGTACATCGCAGCATTGTACGCGTCTCGGCGGCAACTCACGCGCATCTTTATGCTCACAATAACGGTCATGGCGTACGTCGCCGTCGTAGGCGGCAGAAAGCTATTATCAACTTGAATGAAGTCCAAAAAATACAATACGACGGAAGTTTAAAATGAAAGTAAGTAAAAGTAAGTTCTTCATTATGCACTTCATATAAGATAGGTATCCAGGAAAACTTTTGTTTCATATCTTTTAAACTTATGACGTATTAAAGCCAATTGATTGGGTATTAATTATAGCAAAATGTCTGACTAAAATATTCAGTACAAGTTGTTGGAACACTTGATCTGCACCTGTGTTGCGCAGACGAAATTCTTGAGGATGTTGTGACCGTGTTACCCCGAATGGCTATTACTGTTAAATAAAATAAAGTAGTTTCTGATTTTAAATTTAACGAATATAATATAATATAATATATAATAATATAATATAATATAAAATCACATTTGTTAACCACAATGCCCTACTGTACTCGTACAAAATATATTTTATTATGTTTTGTTCCTACTTGAATGAATTATTATCCATTGTGTTTTATTGTTTATGTACATGACAAATTGTAGAAAAATGACACTTTACTATGCTACCAGGTAGTTGCAATAATAATAATTAAATATCGGACAAACTGCCCTAAAATTATTGGCTTCTTTAGTACCGCCAAAAGTGGACTTGGTGATTGGTAAAACGTTTGAAGTGTATAACAGAACCAATGATTTATCATCATACAACGTTCCCTCGGGAGACCTACACTAAGACTAAAGTAACTAAGGCTGCTAAGACTAGTAAGATATTCATTCGACCGAATAGATCAATTTATTGATCAATTCATATTTATATTTTAACATGTAATGGAAAGTGCTATATCAAGATTAAACTTTATTTAAAAATTAATAATAATATAATAAATTATAAAAATTAGAACAAGCTTTTAGAAATATATTCAAGTCTTGCTTATCATAAAGATGTTGCTGTACCGAAACTTGTGGTGTATGCAAAATTTCAGCTTCATCGAATATCGGGAAGCCTGAAAATATAAGATTTTATCGCTACAAAAATTCATAAATTGCAAGTTAAATAAAAGTTTGCAAAATGGATTTATAACATATATGTCCGACAAATGCCGGTTGTGCCCTCCTATAAGATATGTCTCCGATAATTGATCATCATTACAACTTCTTCTGTAATTGAACAGATAAAACCTTCAATTTCCCCGAGAAATGGAGGAACCCGACATTTAAGAAACCACGACCCCCACATTTCCTCGGAATATACAATATCATTATTGATGAACGTGGATGGTGCATTCGATATGTGTTTAGTAGTGTACGGACTCTTCTATCCAGACTTCTACTCGTGGTGCCACGAACTCGTGCCCGCAATGGTAAGAGTAGAAATTTTTATTTTCTCTTCATACCAGTGATCGAAATGTCATTACACATACACATTGAATAATGCTCTAAATATCTTAATAACCTTCCTCCTGGTATAAATATATGTACATATACATATATACATATACATAAATATACATCTGATAGTACTGTCAACAATATTTACAATACAATAGTACCTTTACAGGATAAAGATAGGTTATTATATCTGAATTCCCATCCCTGAGTAGTTGTAAAACCGCAATGTATAATAAAAGAAATAAGGCTTTAGGGGTTTTGGAAACAGTCTATTGTTATATAGAAGTTGCGAAGAGATGTCGCCTCTATGGCAGTCCTCTATCGCCTACATCACGGGGAGTGTTCTGATGAGCTCTTCCAATTGGTCCCACCTTCTCCCTTCCTCTACAGGAATACACGTGCTGGCCTGAGGAGTCACCGTTTGTGCTTCTAAAATATACGTACTCGAACTAAACGGTTTGGCTCTTCTTGCCTGTGCCGATCGTTAAAAGCCTGGAATTCTCTACCAGCGCACGTGTTTCCTTCCCACTTTGATCCCGGGTCTTTTAAGCGGGGCGTGAAAAAGCATCTCACCAGGCCGCCATAGTGTGGGTCACCATGCTGCATTGACTAGACATGCAATGAGGATGGTGACATCCACTCTTTGACTCCACCTATTGCTTTCCATCAGGCAAAGTGGAGTCACTATGGTAGGCTAATAAAAAGTCGAAATTTAAAAAATATTTTGCATGGGGACTCATATTGTATGCTCTCCCTAGTATTAGTATTTATTTCACAGGAATCCAATTAATATTAACTCAACTGCTGACAGAGTGTATTATTTAGTGCAAAATAAAAAAAAATACCCTCAAATATTTACATTTATTTTAAAAGTACAGCCAAATATATATAGCGTGTCAATAAGAATTCGATCAGTGGGACGAAGAGGAAATAAAAATTCCTCCTCGTCTGGCGGCACAAGTTGGTGGTACGACGTTGAGATAGTCCTAGAGTCATAGACGTCCTGAACTATACCGGACTTAGACTATAAAACATAAATTAAGTATAAGGTATTAAGTAATATATTTTAATTGAATACTGAGGTGAGATCACTTTTGTCATAACAGATTTATTTTATTATACCCAGTACACACATGCTTAACAGCAACGGCTATAAATTACTTCATATTTGTCATTATCACTTATTGTTTAATTCAGTTTTTACCTTATTAGATTCGCGGTATTTTACCTTCTGGCTGAAATCTTAAGATGCATAAGTCAAAGTTGCTGTATTGAACTGGAATAGACATTAAGCGTAAAATATTTTGACTTGAAACATTCCTTTTGTTGAGTCGCTTTAAATAGGTAGAGTGCAACAAGTTTCTAATTGACTCGGTGCAGCCTTACTTTGAAATTACCCACCTCAAGCTACCGAAAATCAAATTTCAGGAAAATCTCTGAACAGTGTCAACATTCAGCATAAAAGTCCCGTAATGTCTTAGTCCAATCCTAAACCTAGTAGTCGTATTCGCCCTATCAGTAACCACTAATTTCAACTAGGTGTAAAGCTATCTTGTACAACTGTTTAACTAAGACACTATGAGCTAAATACTTTGTATAACCTACTTCTTGAATATTGCAAACTGTGATGTGTAGGAATTTATATAAAGAGTAAAACTTTTTTTTTATACTATAGGGGGACAGACGAACAGACGGTCATCTGATGGTAAGTGACAACCGCCGGCCACTTGCAACTCTTGTTGTAAGTGCGCTGTCCGCCTTTAAGAGTGATGAGGGATGGGGGATGCGGGGAGACGAAAGAAAAGAGGGGGAAAAGGGGATGTGAAAGAGGAGAGGGATAATGAGGGGACAGGAAATCAGTAATTCAAATCGGCAATTCGTCAAATTTGATATTGGTCAAATCGATAGTTCGTCAAATTGTCTTTTTGTCCAATTATGAAAGTTGCCAAATACGCAATTAGCCAAGTTATTTAAGTACTATTAAGTATTAAAATAAAAATTAAATTTATAGTATAGTTAAAAATTAGATGAGAAAATATTTAAAACAGTTGTATTGGGTTGAGTATGAATTTCATAGAATTTATACACAAAAACTGTTTTAAACGCTGTAACGCATTTAGTTTTGCAGTCAATAATTTATCTATTATATCTTTCTATTTTGGCGAATTTTATGGTGATGGATGTTTTCCTTTGCTTTCTTCTTTTTTTTTCTTCTCACTTGCTCGTTTTACTCTTTTTGAATAATATTTCAGACTAGTCTCTCTTGTACTCTCGCCAGTATTCTACGACGCCAAACCTCAACTTCGGTGGTGGTACGATGGCGTTCAGTTGCACAACACCATATTTTTTGAGAAATCCTTTTTTGCCATTACTCAGACAAATATTTTTGAAAATGTTCAGTCCTACTATTATCTCCTGGCATCGTCACAAGTATTGCTAACCATCCTTCAGGAATATTTTTTTAAAACTGTCGTCAATCATCATTCCGAGTGCTTTTTATAAATTGCTTGATTAAAATGAAAAAAGCAGCCATTGACAAAATATAAGCGAAAATGCTTTCTGCAGAGTTATTTATTGTAAATTCGTAATCATATTTTAGAAATTTCACATCTATCTTGAATCGAGAACGTAAAATCCTCTTACGGAAAATACTCTCTCATAGATTTTCTGAGTTTTATTAGGCAGATTATACTGCCCATGTCTACGTGTATTGATTAAAGTTGGAGAAAAGGTTTAACGGTTTTTAGAAGTGCCATCTACAAAACTGAAATCCGTATTAAGACCGATCGATATCTAAGCCGATCGAAAGTAAAGACGATCTACCAAAATTCTTTATTTTTGCTGCAGCTGAAGCAAAAATAAAGAATTTTGGTAGATCGTCTTTACTTTCATAAATCAAAAAATGATTTGAAAGTATATCTGGAAATTTGACGGAATCTACCATTGAACCGAACGTTCTGCCAAACTGGCATGTTTGTACTAGAATCGTTTCCTTTCTCATTATGTACAAACACTCACATTTTTATTTAAGGCATGGTATTTCCACAACATCATCAGCTTCAAGCTCACCCAGTCTCTTCTAAAATTATACTCACAGATTTCCATTCCTTTTTAACTCTTTCTGGATATGAACAGATATCTTAGCATGAATGAAATTCTTATTGAAGTTAGGCTAACAGGTACGTCCGGGATTACTTTTGGCGGAAAGTCCCTCAATAGTAACCTCGATCACTGCTTAAAATTATGAATCCACTGCACTCGCTTCTGTTTACGCAAAGCCAGATTGTAATCTTGTTGTGAGATGAGATAAAATGAAACTGATATCCTGCACGTACCTAATAGTTACTTTCTGCCTTTACTGGTAGACTGTAGATGCCATTTATTCTCGATATATATTTACCAAACCGAAGCCACAAAAGTAATATGGAATATAGATTACCTATATATTATTCAATTCAATTCTTCACTATGGCCTTTGTTACTTTACTACGAAAAATTAAAATTATTATTATTATTTTAAGTTGTGTATACGCTTTTGCTCGAGTGTAGTTTAACACAGTCTATAAAAATGTATTCGCCATGTTGGTTGACGAAAGCTAGCCTACCAACCTTGTATTTTTGTGTCGTTAAATATGTACTGTCATATAAAACATGGGAAAACGAATGCTGGCATAATAGGATATTCTGTTTAACCAGCATTTTCCCCCTAGGTTATTCGATCGGATTCAAAGGAGGTAACAATAAACGGAAATAATTAACTGTAATACCTAATGTAGGCAGGCGGCTTCCTCTGTGGCATACTATTGTAGTCTTTAGTACACCGTACAATATAGGTAGGTAATGAAGTACCTACTCTATATGACAGTTTTAATGACCTAGGTGTAGAAGTGTGGTCTTACTGGAATAGAACAAGTTATAGGATCAGAGGTAAACGCAATAACTGTCACAAGCCATGTCATTTTATTTAACTGTTATTCACTATGATTCTAGCATTAGGTAAGAGTCAAGCGTTTGGAAAGGCAGTGTTATGAGAATTATATAAAATCAGTTGAAGAATCAATTAAGTCGAACAGAAAATATTTCTGGTCGTATATCAAATCACGTCGTAAGTCATCAAACATACCAGGCTCCGTCACATACGGCGGCTCTGTAGCAAATACAGGAGGATGCCATATGTAACGCATTTTCTAACTACGTCTTCTCAACCTTTGTGCAGCCGTCTCAGACATCTATCTTATCCATCAACACCTCTCATTATGACAGCGACGTTGTTGCCGATATTTATAAGGTGCATATAGACGTCACAGCAGTGACGAATCTATTAAAGTCACTCACACCTTGACAAATCAGCAGGACCCGACCTTATTTATACCTCCACTTTTCCTGTATAAGTGAGCAGACACCATCGTTTTACCAATCAGCATACTATTTAACAAATCTCTTACCGAACGCACTGTACCGATAATATGGAAGAAGGCATTTATTACGCCTATTCACAAGAAGGAACCTAAATCAGAGGCTGAAAATTACAAACCTGTATCAAAATTATGTATATTGTCGAAAATCTTTGAATTTTTAATTTACAATCAATTATACCCTGCGTTATTAAATAGTTTCAACAGTTTTCAACATGGGTTCCTCAGAGGCCCCTCCACAACACCAAATCTTATTTTACTAAACGACTACAACACTGAGTCAATAAGTCTAAGTTGACGTAATCTACACAGACCACACAAAATGTTTTGAAAGAATAGATCATACCGTGTTAATTTCGAAGTTGCAGTCAATCGGGATAAGAGGAGGAGGGAGGATCTGTTGAGGTGGTTCGCATCATATATAAGGAATCGCTTGCAAATTGTTGTGATTTATAATTACAAGTCAGGTCTTGAGGGACTCCGCTTGGACCTTTAGTACCTCAAGTTCTCTTCTGGGCCTTTGTAATTCCTTATTTCTGTTAACGACAATAAAAGTTGTGTGTCGTTAAAACAACAAACAACTTTTATGCTTCGCGGATGATATAAAAATTTTCAAAGCCGTATCAACTGTTGATGTAATTGAACTTTAATCTGATCTTTCACGCTTAACAAACAAGGTCTAAATCACACCAAATGAGCACTAATTAATAGCAGGAAACCCCTTGTATTAACATCTGCATATCACTTAACTAAAACGATGCTCTAACGTTCGCGTTCGTTAGAGCATCGTTAGAGCAGCGCACGATTCGAAATTGATTTTCGAAGACCATGTTAATAATATAATAACTAAGGTATATCAAGTGCTAGGGTTTGTGATGCGTTCATGCGACAGTTTTAAAACCAAAACTTTTAAAATCCTATAATGCACATACGTGCGATAAGACCCGTCATGGAGGACTGGCTGGATAGGCTGCACGGCTTCCTCTCTTTTCGCCTGACTCAGGTGCTTTCGGGACATGGATGTTTCGGGAAGTACCAGTGTCGCATAGGCTGAGAGCGACTGGCTGCCGCAGGGACACTGAACTCCATACCTTGGTGGAGTGCCCAGCGTTTGCTAATCAACGCCGTGACCTTGTGGCGGCTATCGGTGCCGGTAGCCTCTCGCTAGAGACCATGGTACAAAGCGAGAGTGCGTGGAATTTCGCCGTCTCATTCTGCGAGGAGGTGATGTTTGGCAAAGAGGCGGCGGAAAAGGAACGGGAGAGAAGGAGCACTCTCCCAATCCGCAGGGGACGCACCAGGCACCGAAGATCGTTTAACAATCTCCGGCCTCCATGAGCGGTGGCCTACACAAAAGCGGGTTTAGCTGCACGGGCTGGCCTGAAGCTAAGCCACCTGACGTCCTCCCAGGAGGCAAAGCCTGTCGGGAGTTAAGTGGTGATGACCACTTAACTCCCGACAGGCCACCATCACATACCTTGACTTCCGACTATAGACTATATGACGTAAGCCCTGTGGTTTTAGTCGGTTCGAGTCCGATATCACCGTTAAAAAAAAAATGCACATACGTGAGTAGTATATTAGAATATAAAAGTCAGGTTTGGAATCCGCGATATTATATATACAGTACTGGTCAAGAAATAATGCAATCGACCTCTAGAAAGAGACAATCGGCTAATTTCGGCTTAGTAGAGCGTTGCCTATTTACCTTCCATTAGCATCTACAAATTATCGTCAAAACGCGTTTCTTTGGCGAGCGGGTGAAACGTTAAATGAACAAACCAAAATACATAACTTTGACATATTAAATTCTAAACCCGATTCCTTAAGGAGGATGCTCAGTCTTGATTTTTTTTAAGACATAACCAGCAATAACCAACAACTTCTTAATTTTTTATTCACTGATACCTTCTTCCACACGTGCTGCACAACTCAACAGTCAAACTCGCAGTGTTCACGCATCGTCTCCATACAGCGCGGGGACCTATAGTTGGCTATCTGTTACATATTATATATACCTAGCATGTTATTAATTAAATAAATATATAATTACCCCACTGAGCAAGAAGGGTTGTTTTTCGAGTGTAGTCACGGCCCAGAGCTCTGCTAAGTGCCTACCTAAGTATTCTGTAAGTAAGAATCTCACAAGACTGTTTAATGCTTAAGGTGTTATGATAAAACATCTGATAGGCTATTACCCTATTAAAGCCTTTGTCACTTGTTACAGTTTTGAATTGCATGAAAGCCACATGCTTCAACAGGCATAAATTAGAAACACCGGTTAAAACACTTATTGCCCCCAAAGACGTGAAAATCTTTTGTTTGCTTAAGTTACGTGAATGCAACAATGGCATAATAATGAAACGAAAATAGAAATATATTTTTTGTTATTACAAAATTTATTTGAAATAAAAGTAACATCAAGCTTTTAAATTGACAGTTCTCTTGAAAATTATATAATCATTTATGAGCACAATGTGACATTAGGTAAAAATAATTTCATTATTTCATTACTTCACATTACAGTATAACAATAATCACGGATTCAATCTCATCGTGTAACACAATCTTTTTCAAATGTTCACTTAAAATTGGAACGCAAAATGCCTTGAAATAAAGTTAAACTGAAAAGCACCTACATAAGTAATTAGAATGTTACAGCACGACACCACCTCAATTACAAGTCCCTTATTAAAACTATAAAAAACCTTTAAATTATTGTAAAAGTATACAGTAAATACAAAAATATAATTTGAAAGTGTTGTAGGATACACATAGTATATTCTGTCCACATATAATATCTATTATATTACCTATCTTCTATTATACTAAAACTAAATAATTCAAATATAAATCTTCTACATAAATTATTTCATTTCATATGATATACATGTGTGTATATATATATATATTGGTAACACTAAACATTAATTACCATAACTTTATATGTCTACCAACATATATATTTTCAGTTTCCATGCACAATTTAAAAACGCAAATTTAATAATATTATATTCATATTCAATGACAGTTAACATGTGCAGGCGCATCGTGTACTGCACCGATTTAATCAGCCTACAGCGTTCAACCGTGAAACCTGTGTAGCCGCTTGCTTTATTTCTGTCGTTTTGTTTGTTGCTTTACATTTTGTTCTTTCCTATCGTATTCATTTATGTGAATTATTCAATAGTTACATCTTCGTAATTCTTGTGCTTTATTAAGATTAACTGTCACTTGTGCTTTTCTATTATCTGTACTTTCTCTCCAGTGTGCGGCATAAACTTTATTGTGTTATCTACACTATACTTTTGTTTTGGGAATCTTCCGTAAGTAGACACTGACTTTAACTGGTGAACTCCTTTAAGAACACTATGAGTGATAGTGAATCAGCGAAGCACGTAACTGTACGACGCACAAAATCCGAAAAGCGAGCATCAAAGTACCTCCTTTCGCTCCCGAGGATCCACAAATACGAGTATGTTCCATTGTTGGAAGGTCAATTTGAAGTCACGATGACGCAACTAAATTTACGCACGTCATTACTAACCTTAAATTACCTTACTTAATACGTTAAGAAGATGGCAGAAGCAGAACTGGGAGAGCTGTAAGAGGAGGCCAAATTGATAAGGTTGGGGTATCCACTATTCAGGAGAAGGATGCGGGAAGAATCAAACTCTGAGGAAGAGGAGGAACCCAGGATAAAGAAGAGCAGAAGACACAAACAATAGAAATTACACTTTCCAGTTCCGAAGACAGACAGGCAACTGAGGCCTTTCTTAGGAATGTTAAATTTTTACAGGCGCTTTCTGCCTAACTCAATTATGATTCAAGTCCCTCTTAATGCCTTACTCACTGGCTTAGTCATAGCATTTCAACCTGTCGAGATATCCGGTTAATCACTCAGTGCCTATGACCAGTGTATACAAAATCTTGCTAATGCTGTCCTACTTGCACATACAGACAGCGATGCTAAACTATTCCTCGTAACTGTTAGCGATGGGTGCAGTTTACACTTAAAGCACGGAAACTGGCAACCACTAGCATTTTTCTCTAGCAAATTTAGTCCATGCCATCAAAAATACTCACCCTATGATCGCGAGCTTCTTTCACGAAAGAAATGCTAAATGTTCTTCTCGTCAATATCGTCACCCAGACTATATATCGCAATTCACCACCGACATCCAACACACATTCGGTAAAAATAACATTGTGGCTACTGTCACAAATTGAATTGAATTGATTGATGATGTATATTACGCAGCGATTGCATACGCCAAGCATCAATAGCTGACAGGCGACAATTCCAGCCCTCTCAGTCCCATGAGACTGCTCGGTGACAAATACGTTAAGAAGATGGCGAAAGCAGAACTGGGAGAGCAGTCAAAGGAGGCCAAAGCCAAATTGACAAAGTTTGTCAATTTGGCTTTGATGCGGGAAGATGCGCAAGAAGAGCGGGATGCGGGAAGAATTAGACTCTGAGGAAGAGAAGGAACCAGAAGGAAGAGCAGAAGACACTAACAACAGAAATTGATATTCTTTAAGAAGATTGAATTTAAACATCGCCGAACAAGCGCTTACCATCCGGCATGCAAGGGCTTGGTGTAAGGTTTCCACCGACAACTTGAAGCAGCTATAATGTGTCATGCAAAATGCAACTGGGTTGACACTTTACCCCTTGTTATTAGGAATTAGAGCATCTTACAAAAAAGACTAAAGACTTCGTCAGCTGAATCGTTTTCGTCAGGCGAATCTCTACGCCGCTGGAGATTTCTTGTTGGAATCCTTTATAATTTCTATAAAAATTTAAATGCAAAATAAAAAATGGAATTTTTATCATTTAATGTGTATGATCACACAGTACTTCAATATTCTTATCAATATTTTCATATAAACAACAGTTTAACCTAGACTTCATTTTTACACATTAGGAGATATTTTTACAACCCTGTATCCACTATACTATTAATATATTTTTTTAGTCCTATCTGCAATCGGTCTAGGCGACTATAAGCAGATCCTGTAAAGTCTGTATGTCATTTGATGTTTTGGGGATACTGCTAGTGTGACTATGCAGCAATTCGCCCGTTAGCGGGATAGGATGGTTGTCGAGTCGCTGTCTGTACTTGTCTCGGTACTGTTGGGCCTCTTCCATGACAGTCATTACGTTGAAATAATCGTGTATCTCGGAGTTCCGAAGAAACCAGGTGGCATCAGGCATCAGGTGGGTTCTGAGTATACTGTTTGAAGCTCTTGAAAGACACAAGATGTTAAATTTGCATGCTGAAAAGCACAGTTGGATCCCGTAAGTCCAGATTGGTTTTATAACGGAACAATAGACTCTTAGTTCGTTATTCAATGATCAAATTGATTGTATGCCAAGTAGCCCTTTGGCAAGGTTTCCGAAAAGGACCTTGCGTTACGCTGCTTTACTTGGAATATTCTGTCATCAAGATACGAAGCAAAGAGCTGTATGGCATACGAGACTCGATCAAAGGCCTGTTGCACATCAAGAAATGATGCAGAGCAAGATCTTGAGACATACGCTGTGCACTTGCCCTTTGAATGTCTATTGTGAAACCCAAATTGATGATCTGGAATGTTACTTTTGGCCTTGTAAAAAGAGTTCGAAGTCCCCTATATATATATACTCCCATAGTTATGAGAAGAGGGTGGTAAGATTAAAAGGTCGATATGACCTATTAGTCTGACCTCATTCATCGGTATTCCAGGCTAGCACAATTTGAGATATTTTCCACATAGGGTGGGAAAGTTTGAAATTCTTAGGTTGACTTTAAAGAGGTTTGTGAAGAAGACAATAGTCTTTCTAGATAGTTCTTTAAAATTTTAGGAATAATCATGTCAAACCCGGGTGCTTTATTTCTTAAAAAAATTCGCTATTTCTCTTTTTACTGGCTATTACTTAGCTTTCCAGGGACTGATATCCTATTGCTTTGGTGACATCATTTTTAGTTTCTGTTTAAAAAAATTATTGGCAGCATCAGAAAGTGCAGCTTTTAATTCCGCAATCGCACGATTAAATTGAGTTTTGTCTTCTCTATTTCAGAGATATGCCAGACTCTGCGTAGTCGGCGCTTTTCAGATATCATGTTGCGGATCTCAATTGGAATAGGAGCCCATCTTTCAGTTGTTTCCACGCTGCAACTTGAATTAAATTAGTGATGTAGAGACATGCGTGTTTAGTTTAATGTTTTCTATGATCTTAAGTGGAAGATTAATAGTGTTCGAGAATCAAGCTAAGTGCGATAACCATATCAATCAGTTTTAGCATTATGGAGTTTTTCATTGTGCTTATCCCAGGAGATGATTGTTGTACTTATTATCAGCACTACAGGTGTATGATCCGACGAACGGTCAAGACATGATTCTATATGAGTGTGCTATAGAGAGTGCGTGGGGCAAATTAATATTATTATAATTAGAGGTTGCGTAATTTAAGGGTGCCTGAGTTTTACTGATATTAACAATTGCTGATTGAAGACTGGGATGAGGCTCAGTACTGATGACAGGCAAGCTGGTAGTGGGTTGGGCGGGTTGTCTGTTTCTGGGTTATACTTTTAATGATGATTATATGTTCTGCAATCTAAATTAATTTGATAAAAGAAATATTAAATATTATTATCTATGATTAAAAAGTAAATCTTGTCACATACGCGTTTGATACTTATCATTAACATCGATCATTTATATCTAACAAAGAAATACGAGTATGTAAATACATTGAGTTCGTTTTGTGCTATACTATTCTTACTAGAGGAAGATAGGGTAAGTAAGGGTAGCAGTGGAAAGACAGTTACAACGGGGACAACGAGACGGAGTACCTAACATTACAGTTTAATGTCAAACTATTGTATAGAGCTTGTAGTTGAGCGTTCACTTCGCCTTGACGGCGGCGGCGCGCTGCCGCAGTGTCTTGTTTGTGTTCTGGTCCACTTCAGGCAGATCTGATTCCTCTACGGGAGGTTTCTTTACTGTTAACAAATAGAAACATATTTATATAAAAAAATAGATATGGGTATATATACGTATATACTCGACTGTTCCATTAAACCCAGACAGATCTGTGACCTGTTTAAATATAGTGAATTTTGGGCCCCTAATAATATACTAGCATTGTTTCCTTCAATTTCCTTTCATTTATTTGGATTGCGCTGGCACGGCTGTCATGTGTCCGCCAGCAGTAAACAACTTAGTATACTATTTTCATGGCAACAGTAATTATGCCTAGACAATCAATATGTAAGTGCCATTACATTGTACAAGACATTACGGTTATTAACTTTTACAGCTAAATGTGTGACGTGTTTTAAATGTTATGATGTCTGAGTTATTGCCAGTTACACTATATTTTATGTCACACAAATAATAAAGCAGGATATAGAACCTGTTTCTTCTTATTGGCATGTCGTTATATGTATATTCGTATTCTTATTCATGTCACTCGAAAGCTTTGACAAATGTGAATGAACAACTAAGTTAATAAGTATGAAGATTCCATAACCTATGTGTGTTTCATAATAGTCATACGCCCTTAAGTAAGGCTTCAAATAAGTATCTATTCCGATCAATTTTTTTTTGTCAACCAGCACATAGCGTCTGGCCTGTTGTTATAGTGGTTAGTGACCCAGACGATCCTGGTTTATATACCCACAATGGAAAATAATTGTGTGTTCTGCAAATAGTTATCTCGAGTCTGGGTGTTCTTTGTGTAGGTTGTCTGTGTTTGTAATGTCCCCTGCTACCGAGGATTAAACGAAATGACTCTAGCAACAACACGTTGCCCATGTCGACTTACAGACCACTCTGACTACTAACTGGCTAAAAAAACTTTTCACAAAAAAATACTTTAGTTTTTTTAACAAAGAGACGAAGTACATTGTGCAGGACTTAACTTACGCCTTAACTATAAAGGGCTGAAAACAAGCTTTGTGACACAATCTGAGAGTAAGGTTGTAAGATATTAGGGATTCGTTTGGATGCGATCATATTTTAACATAATCTCCTATTATGTTTTTTTTATGTATAAGCCTACCATAGTGACTCCACTTTGTAACATCAATCATCAAAAGTCTTAAGAAAAAAAAGAAATAACTTTAATTTACCTTTTTCCTTCCTAATTTTCTCTTTCTTCTCCTTTTTAGGCTTGGCTTGTGCTTGCTGGCGGCTTTCTTGCCTTTGCTTGATGGCTTCAGTGATGAAATTGAACATCAAGTAGACCTATAGTAGAACATTTTTTTGATCAATTAAAGAAATAAAAGTTCTTGATATGGTTATGAAATGATAGTAGTAGTGAAGTCGTCTTGCTACTCGAGTAAGTGTTTATTTTATTTCCCACTGATGAAATCGTCTGTGAAATCATCTAAGATGTTTTGGATGTCACAATCTTAATAACATTTTAACAAACGTTAGGTTGGAATATGTAATGTAAAATTTAAAGGAGGTATAATAAGTTAATAATAATAAAAAGTATGGAAAATACCTCAAAGCTTGGATTCATTTACTGGGATAAATTTAAATTATTAAGTTTTGATCACATTAAAATGATTTTTAGTCCAATCAGTAGCATCTACAATTATTTTATATGGAACCTGGAAGTTAGAACTTATTTTCACAAAAAGTATATATTATATACATATATGAGTATATATTATATTTATACCTGGAAGGACACTAGCACAGAGAGAGCCGCAACACGCAGAACGAGCGGTGCAGCGCCCGCCAGCCCGAAGTAGAAGGTGAGCACGCCCAGCACCAACGAACATAGGCGCACCACCACAAACATTGAGCCGTTGATCACTCCCAAGACTGTAAAAAATAATTTTAAGTTCAGTTTGAATTAAGCCACGGGGTTCACGGTGAAGTAGAATAGTGCCATGCCTTCTCTTCCCGAGGGTGTAAAAGGCTACTAGGGCATCGGTCTACTGTACCTATATCAGACAGTATATATACAGTCCTAAAATGCCCGAATGACGGAAATAGGCTTACATAAATAGGCCCCCATTACGTTAGTAGTCCCACTTACGTAATAGGAATAATAAATTATGGTTGGTAAAATGTTGGTCTTTTGGGACGCCTCTGCCTATTCTGTCCATTGTTTGCAATTTTAAATATTATAACAGGTCTTTTTGTGTGATGTTGCTCATTAACTTTACTAATATAATGAACTGGGCTAATGCTAACCAGGTAATGGTGTTTGTGCTGGTAATAATACCGGTTCCTGTTTTAACACGCTAAAATTATATAATACAACATATCATCATCATTCAATAACAGCACGTAAAATTAAATAATAATTATTATTCTTTATTTGTGTTCTCTAACATACGAAGAGCGATCAAAGCAGCAGCGTTTCCAGCATTTGATATTTTAAATTGTTATTTGAGGTTCATTATGCTTTCTGTGCTTCACAATTTTTATACTGAAAAAAAAAAGACTCCCAAATATTGAGAAACTTAATTTACTTTAAGTAAATTTCAAGAAAATGCTCCATCATATTCCATGGTTCAATTTTGGTGTTCCAAATTCAAACGTGTAAGAACAAGCTACAAAGATGAAGATTTCTGTAGGTAGTAGAGCCACGCTGATTTATTCAGTAAGAATGGGCCGGCTCGACCGGGGTAGTACTACCCTCTCACAGAAAACCAGCCTAAAGTGACAACATTCGTGGTGTCGCCTTTCGCTGGTGAGTGAGAGACCAGTGGCCCAACGATGCCCCCTGCAGTTGTCGTGGTATGTGTGTGAGCGTGTGACCTGTAGAGTCATTGTGAGGATGGCGTGGATCGAACCGTCGACTACTGTCAGTACTTAAAGATAGGCGTGAAACCATTTGTTACATAGCTGAGAGTCTAAAGATTTCTGTTGGAAGTGTTCAGTTACACTTTCTGACTATTTAATCTTCAGAAAGGTCTCCGCGAGGTAGGTTCCACGAATGATGACGGAGGTGCAGGAGGAAAAGCGAGTGCAGATTTCCAAAAAACAATCTAGCTTTTTTCAGGCAGATACAGACAATTTTATGCAACGATTCGTGACTGTAAATGAGACATGGGTATGCCACTTTCATCCCGAGAAGAAACAACAAGGTAGGGCTTGGAACGACCCTCTTCACCGGTTAAAAAAAAAAGTTGTTCCTTCCGCGGGCAAAGTTATGGCCTCAGTCTTCTGGGATCCTGCAGGAATCATATTTATTGATTATTTCGAAAAAGGAGCAACAACTACCGGTCCTTATTACGCACCATTGATGCAAAAATTAAGTTAGGAAATTAAGGTGAAACGCCGAGTAAAGTTACGTGCTGGTGATATGTTCATCAAGATAACGCTCCCGCGCGCATATCCAATGTGTCCTTCGCTGCCATTAAGAATACAGGGTTTCAATTGATGGAGCACCAACCATATTCACCAGACCTCGCTCTATTTCTACTTATTCCCTAAGTTAAAAAAGAACACAGCCGACGCACCACATTCGAGAACAATGGTGAGGTCATGAATGCGGTGGAGGTGTTTTTTGAGACACATTTATAAGATTATTTTTTAGCCGGAATACATGTATGTTGTTTATGTTGTTGAAAGATAAAATATTTGCTTGTATAGCGCTTGTGGTTATTATTACATTACCGAAAACTTTTTTTTTTCCGAGACTGGTATCTTTACTAGGAGGCCTGTACGACAGATTACCCACTTTCCACTTCCGGACCAGGTGGAATCTCTAATATTCTTACAAGGAATGGACACTATATATAACAACAGGGTATCAGTTGTACAAATTAGTTTGATTTTTGTTAAATACAACTCCCGCATTAGGAATAATTCCTGTGCCTAAAGAACACCCAGACTCGTGACAACTATTTGTGGATCACTCAAAGTTTTGTGTGAATCAACCCACGTGGGAATCGAACCCACGAACTCCGGTTCAGCAATCAGGGTCACTGACGACTAGACCAACACCAAAAGGCCCGTCAAATAAAGGAAAAGTAATTGTATCTTAAATTAGATAAGTTATTAACTGAATCTAATTTTTGTTTTAATTAGAACTGATCTGAGCCTTTTGAAGTACTATCAGTGGATTTGGGTGCACCGTCCCACACAGTAATGCAGTAAGACAAGATAGATTGGCAGAGGAATGTTAATTTTACATAGATTCTAAATAGTAATAAATAAATTAAAGAAAAGATAAGTAAAGTTGAAAGCCAAGTACAATAAAAAAAAAACAAGTAGTGAGTAGCAGATTGATGAAGCTTTACTCGTAATTTAACGTAATTTAAGTATGACACTTACATTTATCCAAGATGTCTTCACGCTCTCCTCTCAGAATGGTGTTCAGACGGTAGCAATGAGCCACAAACTCGGCCAGAGAATGTAGCACTACTAAACATACACCCACACGTTGGAACCTAGTTGAACAAAGATGAATAACATGAGTACTGTAGAAGGCGTACACACTAGTAAATAACATTCGATCTGAAAAGCCGGTAGGCAGGATACGGTACTATTCAAAGAATACATAAATGACTAGTAGTAGATAAGTCAACGCTAGTGCGCCTTTTGTTTTACGTGTGGAAACCCCCCGGGCCGTCAGCCCACCGGGGTTTCGGTGGAACGGTGTGTCGGAATCGGACCCAATAAAACCACACGGTGTGAAATACTGCGCCTAAAATAGGAGGAATCCGGGCACAGCTTTATTAAGACATCCGGAACCTTTAATGCGCCTAACCTATCCCATAAAAGATCTTCTTGAGCTGTATTCTTCATCCTTAATTTTTCACCTTAGAGATGGCACATTTTCTTCATTTTCTTCAAAATGTAAATAGGACCGGGATCTAAATAAAACAAGGATTTTCATTTCGAAATCGGTTATTAAATGACTGAGTAAACGAATATGAGAACGCCTCTTTTTTTGAAGTCGGTTATATATCACACTGAGCTGTCTGCTTTTTAAAGTTCTAGATCGTATAGTAATATACCTAATGCACAAATATATTAGTGGATATAGGTACACATAGCATGAACGCCTGTACCTATATGTATTTCAACACATTTTTATTTTTTAAATATTGAATACTTCTAAATAGTCACAACGGTGTATATATGTGGTGCCAAGATCATAGAATTGCCCATTGATTAATGAAATTGTCAAAATGATTAATTTAAGATATCCATCATATTAAAGGTTTATTACTTATTCTAAATATCTAAATTGCCAGTCGAAGTTATAGTAACGAGTTATCGTAACTATATTTCACGGCTCTTTTTTTGCTATTTGCAAATTATTATCAACCGTCATGATGTATCACAAAAAAAAAAAAGGATGTAAGTAAGTATTTCATGATATGATCACTAACGTTTGGCCACATCGTGAAATTGTCATATGTTTAGCTATTCACATCGTTAAACGCCGATTATTCAATATAGAGCCACATCATGAAACGATCAATACTGTGATCTGACCACGACATATACATAAACTTACTTGAAGCCATAAGCCAACGCGACAAAAGCAAATGCCGCAGCTGCGTGCCTGATGCGTCCGGCCCACTCGTCCTTCTTTATGCGTTGAAAATACAACTCAGGAATAGTGTGGATCCAGTAAGAGGCCTGAACTATCCACCAAAGCTTCAGCAAGAAACTCATTGGGTGATTAGGATAACCTAAAAAACAAAAAAGCACACTTATTTATGTAAGAATGTTGGGAATTTGTAACATTGGTACGTACTTGAAAAACCTAAAACTCTTTCAATAAAACTCAAATGGAGTTTTATCTAGTATTTTATGTGGCCTATTGGACTTTTACTATTATTGGACGAAACTTTAGATAACGTCATACAATATGAATAACAGTATATAAACGATTAACAAAAATAATAACCTGTAAAAATATGCATGTTTTTAAGTCTATTATGGATTTAAATAATATTGGAATGAATTCAACTTCATTTCACCTATATCAACAATACTATTTTCAAATTACTGTAGTAGTGTGTTACCACTTACCACATCATATACGAAATTATTGATCAACCAATTATACGCCTAATCATTATGCTAAGAGCGCTTTCTACAGTGATTTGAGTTTTCACGACATACATACTGTGGGTGTCATAACTCCGCTCCCGGAATTTGAGCTGAATAAATCCAGAAATGAATAAATTTCGTACAAGCTTAATTAATACATCTCAATAGTATAAATAATTTAGTGCACTTGGCTATTTGTAGGGAGTGCTAATCACTTACTCTGCGGTCGGTAAGTTGGTGAGCCACGTAATGTAACGGGTAATGTCACATATCGTCTTATACTTGTCAATATTTTTATTATATATTCTTATATATTAATTCTATTTATTTTATAGTGCTACATATTTAGTTAGCCACCATTATCGCCAGGGTTCGCTGTTAGCAAATGTGGGGAAACTTTATATTTTTTTTTTATACTATAGAGGGACAGACGAACAGACTGGATGGGCCTAATGGTAAGTGACAACCACCGTCCATGGACACCTGCAACTCAAAAGTTGCAGAGAGAGGGAGTGTGAAGGTGCTGAGGGATGGTTGTTGGTTGCCGGGAGGGGCAAAAAGAGGAGGGATAAGGAGATGGGAAAGAGAAGAGTAAAGAGGAGAGAGGGTTGAGGGGAGAGGAGAGAGGGTTGAGGGGAGAGGAAAGAGGGGAGAGGAAAGAGGAGAGAGGAAAGAGGGGAGAGGTAAGTGAAGAGGAACTGGACCTCCGAAAACCTCACTCACTTCAGGGAAATTTTATGCAAGTGTTGCTTCACAACTGGTTTTCTGTAAGGCTGTGGTATTGCCGGTCGAGCCGGCCTATTTGTGCCTAAGCATGACTCTACCACTGTTAATGATAACATTAATCCTAGTGTAAGCAAGACAAATGAACTAATAACTAAGCAAGACAAATGAAGTTAACTATAAATATTTGTATCATGGAAATGTCTAATATGGTGGTCTTAACTTAAAACTATTAAGAATAAATTCAGCATCAACATGAAAAAATTGAGCGCCTAATGCTTTTTACGTAGAGTAGATAAGTATGCAAATAAAACCTTTAAATGAAAATAAGACTGGCAAATTGCAGTATTATTTTTATTTTTAAACAGCAAAAACAAAATTTATTCTATAACTAAAGGTCCCTTAATTTATTTCGGAATTAAAAGAATACTATAATACCATATACAATGATAAAATCATTAAATATATTAAATAATAAGCTAGATTATCAAAAACGTAACATGAAGGCAAAAATGATAAGAAAAATATGATAAAAGTACATATCTTTACATCACAATATTACAAAGAGATAATTTTTATGCAATAAATGTCTATTCAAATGCAATCCTGCTCATATGGTGGTGGCATGGTGAATTAAAAAAAATGGACATATCATGGAGACTGTGCTAATGAATAAAAGGAAGGTAGGACACCCAGGCAAATGTACTGACAACCTGAGGAATGTAGCTGGGATATACTGGATGCAAAAGCTTAGAAGGGACCTATGTCCAACAGAGGACTGCGATAGACTGAATGATGAAAACGTTAGACATGACATGCTAAAAATGTACCAAATAATAATGACAATCAATGAGGCCAGTTGTTATTTATTTTCTAATGATTTTGAGATATTTAAGTAATAGTATTTAAATTAGAAAGTTAATTAATTAAGCTAATTACAAACCAGGTGGACATTCCTAACTACTGATATAATCAGAATGCTAAATGAACATAGTTTTATATGCTTCTGACGTTTGCTAACTTTCTATAGATTAACATTATTAACTACCACATGAAAAATTTTAAATATCTTAATTGTATTATTTTAATATATCTTACTTAACATATACCTACACTATTGAAATAGGTTTTAGTAATCATGAAGTTATGAAACACTTGTAAGTCATCTAGATCATGATATAAGTGTCACTGCTATAAATGGTATTGAATATCTCATAACTTCAAACATCTATCTATGAAGCCAAAGAGATATTATTATCTTTTAGTGAGATCACCAAATAAAAAGAGCACTTATTACAAGATGTGTACAATTTGTAACAATTTTGTACAATTTGTACAGTTTTGAATTTTGTAATTTGAAACTTATTTAATGCTAACTGATTTACTGTTAGCTTTCAAAATCATAAAATAAAAACAACACTATTTTAAAAAATTAGAAAAGAAGCTTACCATCCCAGAGCTGAGGGACATTAAAGATGAAACCTTCTCGGAGAATAGCATCACCACCCCAAAGAAGGGTTACTAAGTGGAACACAACCAGCTGGCCAGACTCATTCAATGCACTCAGTCTTGATTTGGACAGATGAAACTTCTTTGAGATTTTCTAAAAGCAAATACAACTTTTACAACTAATGTAGCTCATATTATAAAAAAATTATCTATAGGTGAACTAAGACTGCCATTTTTTTAAAACATATGTTAGAAGTTTTAATTACTTACATCTAAAAGGTACTCCTGTAGAATTGCATGCATCACAATGCAAACCAATGAGTAAAAGAAAACTGCACAAGCATCTTTCCACCCTGCTTCGTAGAAGAAAGGATCGCCTTTTGGCGCCTCTCTGCTAGGTTCCAGTCCACTGACATTGTGGTGTAGGCTGATGAATAAACTTGCTATGGGACTCGTCGACTGCAATAAAGAAGTAGTATAAACTGTAGATGCGGTGCGAAAGAGTACTTTAATAAATATAATTCACACATTAAATAAATTACATATACGGCAGTGCCTGGCTTACGTGGCACCATATTTCTACTCACCTGTACCATCAGTCCGACCAAGAACACCATAACAACACACGACACTATATCGGCATGATTCTGAATAACAAACTCATGACTGAAAATAGGTGGGTTCTTGTTAGATTTTCTTCCAATCGCAGGCTTAACACCCATTTTCCCGGTGATAACCTATGTCTGAAAATATCCTTTCTGTTAAGATAAACCTGAATATAACATTGAATTATATTATAACCAATAGACCATATTCATGTCTATTTACACAAAATATTAAACATCGTACCTTTAAGCAAACGAAGTGCAATTTAACAGAATAATAATATTTCTGTCAGGAATCCGATCGACGTGACACTTTCACTTGCTACGCGATGAAACGTCAACGCCGTTTGTTGATTACGGAAATACGAAATTTGTTGTGTTGGCAGTCGAACGTGTCAAAATCCTATTTTGTTTTAAATAAAATTTCTTTAAATCATTTTTATTGTCATAAATCGTATAATTTTGACATTATGTTTAATGTTCATAAATCATTAAGGTGCTTTATACTAATCAGAAAACAAATCTATTATGGATTTTAATTTAAAGATTTGTTCAAATAATAGCTAATAGCGATGATGTTCTCGGTAGTCTTACCAAGGGTACTAGTGTTTTGTGTGTAGTAGTGAATATTCTTTTGCAACAGTGTACAAACACTAGCTGGAGCACTAAATATAAATTTATTTTATAAAAGAAAAAACCCCTATTTTTGAGAATTACGTGAAGCAGTTACCTAAAGCTTAATAACTGTCTATTTTGTAAACAAAAACCCTTTATAAAGTAATGTCAATTTAATAGGTCACATCTGTCAGTATTTAATAGATCACGGGGGGCAAAATAGCAAACGGGTCACCTGATGGCAAAAGGACTACCACCGTCCATTGAAATCTGCAACTCAAGAGTCACAAGTGAGCTACCCTCCTTTGAGGGAAGATGAAAGAGGGAAGAGATTAGAGGAGGTTAGCGCTGCGGTAACCTCACTCATTCGGTGTAACACCACGCAAGCATTGCTTAACAAGGTTTTCTGTGAGGATATTTTTTTTTTTTTTTTGATAAAGACAACTCCCGCAATAGGATTAATTAATGTATCTTTCAGTGGTAGAGCCATGCTTAGGCACGAATGGGCCGGCTCGACCGGTGCGATACCACGGCCTCACAAAAAACCGGTTGTGAAGTAACGCTTGCGTTGCATTTCCCCGAATTGAGTGAAGTTTCCGGAGGCCCAATTCCCCCTCCCCCCTTTTCTCTCCCCTCATCTCCTTTCTCCTTTTTTCGATCTCCTCATCCCTCCTCTCTTCTTTCCGCTCCCTGCATCCCCCATCCCTCATCACCCTCAAAGGTGGGCAGCGCACTTGCGACTAGAGAATACAATCTCGGGATCCCGGGATCCCGACCGTTTCCTGACCCCGAAAATCCCGGGACTGTACTTGGCTAATCTCGGGATTTTCGGGATTGCCACAAACAAGTCTAGTTTGTATTCCGTAGTCCGTTGCGCCTTGAAAATAACCTTGCCTAGATTATTTTAATACATTACGACAAAAAGCAACTCGTACAATACGTAGGTACCCACTATTTACTACACAGGTACAGTCCTAATAATATGTTTATGTTGTTGGCAAGAATGATTGCATTAGATGAATTTCCATTAAGTGTATTCATAACCTCAGATGATTTGAGAAAATTGCTCTTAGCAAAATACACGGATTTACCAAAGTCAGCCGTCACTGTTCGAAAACGTGTTATGAATTACAGTGAAAAAATCAGAAAGCAAGTAACTGCAGAATTAAAACATTTGAAAAGTGCAGGTGAAAGATTTAGTCTTTCTTTCGACGAGTGGACTTCAACTTCCAATAAACGATACATGGCGGTCAACGTTCATTCATATAAAAAATTTTGGAACTTAGGACTTGTTCCTATTTACGATAGTATGACAGCTGAAAATTGTCTTCGTATATTGCAAGAGCGTCTAAGTAAATTTGACATTTCCCTAGAAACTGACATCGTGGCTATTGTAACCGATAGACCGAATGTTATGATAAAGGGCGGCTTGTTTGCACTGAACAACAACTGTGTCTCGCACATGGTATCAATTTGGCGGTCTGTGATGTTCTTTATGAAAAACATAATAATTTGCAAGATAGCCCTACCTCAGATGATACTATAAATGAACCACCTGTGACTGTTGATTATATGGACGACAGCGATGATGAACACCATTTAGAAGAATTAGACTGTCCAGAATCAGGTTTAATCGTAATATCACAAAATGATCTTGCGCCAGAACACGTACCAGAGTTAACACAATATGAAAATATTAATGAGCTGATAAAGAAAATCGGCAAAGTTGTAGTGTATTTCAAAAGATCTCCATTGAAAAATTAAACAGTACTTCAAAAATATGTGAAAATTGAACATGGAAAAGAGTTGTCACTTCTTTTGGACTGTAAAACCAGGTGGAATAGTCTTTTAACAATGCTGGAGCGATTTTATCTTTTAAAAGCATGCATTCAAAAAGCTCTTATAGATCTCAATCATCCAATTCGTTTAGAAGATGTTGATTTTGAATTGGTAAATAAAATTGTTGATGTGCTGACCCCAATTAAATTGACAGTAGAAGCAATCTGTCGGCGAGATGCTAATTTATGCACAGCTGATGCCGCTTAGAAATTTCTTATAAAACAACTGTCTAGCAAAAACTCAGCACTTGCCAAAAAAATTAAAACATCCTTAGTGGAACGTATAAAGCAACGACGAAGTGATGATTTAACTGGCGTGTTAAATTATTTACAAAATCCACGAATGGATGTTGAAAATCAGTTATTTTCGGATTTGGAATGGCACGACTTATTTCCAGTTCCGACACAGGCTTTAGTGAGGAAGCAAATAAAGAGTATTGTTAAAAGACTTAATAGTCGAGATTACACGGAAGAAGAAGCAATGTCAGGATCACAAAAACAGATGATGAGCTAAGGTAAGGCTAAGGTAGAAACCTCCCAACGCCAATTGACATTGAAGGAAAAGTTACAGCTGGAAATTAACAAGAGTATGAAATCGACAGATCCTGAAGTACAAGTGCAAAATGAATAGGGGTTGGCAAATAGTATTATACGTAAAATGAGCCTGTTCGAAAATGGAGGAGTTCGTGGATATCACTTAGAAACAGCATATAAGTATCTATTGTCTATTCCTCCAACCACCGTAGAAGCTGAACGAGCGTTTTCAGCTGCTGCTTATGTTGGCAATAAACTACGAAGCAGACTCGGAAGTCAAACATTGGATGCTTTCATATTTCTGTGATTATATTTTCGAAATTCTAAATAGTTATTTTGTGCTGTTTTTTAATTTCTTGCAAAAGTATAGTATTTTTTGGTTTGTGTTTTTTTCTTTTCTTATTATTATTCTGATTTGTGTTGTGCAAAGACATTAAGGACATTTTTTTTATTTTAGCCCAATTAGAAACCACATAGTCTAATCCCGGGATAGGCCCGGGATCCCGGGAAAAGGCGGGAAAAGATCAAAAATCTCGTAAGCCCGGAATTGAAAAACATGCTCGGAATTGTATTCTCTACTTGCGACTCTTGAGTTGCAAGTGTCCATGGACGGCGGTGTCACTTACCATCAGGTGACCCGTCTGTTCGTCTGTCCCCCTATAGTATTAAAAAAAAAAATCGCGGGGGACTCTACAAACATTCAAGCAACGGACACAAAGAACACCCAGACTCAGAACAACAATTTGAGGATTACACAAAGTGTTGTCCCGTGCGAGGGCCCGACGCTGCGCCGCCCACGCCGGGCAATCCGCGAGCGTATACTGTGCCGAGTCCTCACTGCATTCGCAGTGGTAGCAGACGGGACTCAATTCCCTCCTAGCGACCGAGTGCAGGTACTTTCCGAAGCAGCCGTGCCCGGAAAGAACCTGCGTCAGTCGGAAGGAAAGGGTTCCGTGCTGCCGCCCTGCCCACTCGACGATGACCGGCTGGAGCGCCTCCACAGTGGCAAAGCCAGCACCACAGTGGAGCCTCCACCCGGGACGACCAACGAGCCATAGTAGCTCGGCGAGCGGCCTCACGCCACTCGCGTACCTCTTCCTCTACCTAGTCCCACGGGGGAGTTCCGGCCAACGCGCACGCCGCCTCCGTCGACACAGTGCGGTAACCGCGTATTGCTCTAACTGCCATGACCCTCTGAGGGCGCCAAAGGCGTGCCCTATTCTGGGCGGTCAAAGCTTCTGCTCACACCGGTGCACCGTTTAGTGCCATTGACCGGACAACCCCCGTGTACAGCCGTCTTGTTGCGACGCTGGGTCCACCCAAGTTGGGCAAAAGTCGCCCAAGGGCAGTGCCGACCAACCTTGGAGCAAGCTGCAGAAAGTGCTCGTCGAAGCGCCATCTTCCGTCGAGGATCAGGCCCAGATTTCGTATGTGGGCCTGAACCGGTACAGGGATCGGACCATTATGGAGGCGCCAGGGGGTGGACCTCGACGGGGCCCATGGAATAAAAGGGCCTCCGTCTTATCCAAAGCCACGCGCAACCCTAGCGCCTCGATGCGCCCGACCACCAGTGAGGCTCCTCTGGTGGCCAGGCGTGCCGCCTCTTGAAAGTTCGACCCCCGGGCTGTGACCAGAGTGTCATCAGCGTAACAGATTACGCCCAGCCCAGGGGGGAAGTCACCTCGAAGGGCCCAGTCGTACCCCATGTTCCACAGGAGAGGTCCAAGGACAGACCCCTGCGGAACACCGCACGACATGGGCCGACGACTCAAATTCTCGATCTCGATCCTCGTACACGACGGTACGCTCCTCCAAATAGTCTGCCACCAGCCGCCTCAGGTACTGTGGCACCCTGTGATAATGGAGCGCTTCCCTGATGCAGCTGAATGGCAGACTATTAAAGGCGTTGGCGATGTCCAAAGAAGACACCGCCAACAGCACGCCGCCACAACTCACTACCTCTTCGGTCACGGCCCTCAGGCGCATTACAGCATCGATCGTCGAACGCCCCGCTCGGAAACCAAATTGGGCGTCCGACAAATCGGGACCGACCTCGCTCAGGTGCCGGACGATGCGGGCAGAGAGGACCTCTCAAACAATTTACCCGCCTCATCCAGCAGTATATGGGCTGGTAGGCCGCGACCGAATCCGTAGGCCGTCCCGGCTTCCTTAAAAGAACCAGCTTCCCGCTCTTCCAGCAGTTAGGGAAGCGTCCACACGCCAAGCATGCGTCGAACACCCCCCTGAGGCGGTCCGACATGTGGTTGAGAGCTAGGGCCAGTATTCGGGCAGGGATCCCATCTGGCCCTGGGGCGGTGTTCTTGGAGCGGATCCGTAGAGGGTGGAATATCTTCCTCCTCGAACTCTCCGTCGTCTCCGGCCATGGGGGCCATCGACGGGGGTGAGTGCTCCACCCGTTGCGGGAATAGGCCCTCAACCACCTCCTGCAGGAAGCTGGGCTGGAGAGTTTCAGTAAGGGGGGGAGGCAGCGTGCGGAGCTTTTGTTGCGCCGCACGATAAGGGCGACCCCAGGGGTCACGATCAAGACCCTCCAGCATCTCCTTTCTTTTCTCCTCTTTGGCGCGACAAATGGCCAGCTTCAGAGTTTTCCGCGCCTCTCGGTACTCCTCATGAAGCTGCTCCTCTTCCCCCAGCGGAGACCACACCTGCCTTAACATGGCACTCCGACTCTAAAACATATTCTTAGTAATAGTTTAGTTAAATAAGATAATCTACATAGTCTAGTATAGTTCTTTTGTGACAGGTCGCTGCCCGCGTCGTGAGAGCCGTCTCTTCAACTAAAACATCTGCTTTTTGTCTTGTTTTGTAATATAAAATATATTTTCCTAGTCGATAAAAAAATGTTTATAACAACCTTCTTCGTGCAATATTTTATTGAGTACAGCAGTAGGTACAAACAATGATATTTAAAGATAAATAGGTTACTTTCATACTGAACGGCATCCACTTATTGTTGCTGCATGACATGACGTACTTATTTATAAGTGTATACATACATTACGATTGAGAATGTGAACGATAAAACAGAATGCATGGGTTAGAAAGAGATAGCTATCTTTTGTGAGTTGCACTTGAAGTAGACAGTAAATTATAAAATAGTTAGAACTGTTAGATATCGCAATCTGTATGTTTGTTAATATTTCTGATTGGCAATGAGTGTGTAGCGTACACATGCCATGTACTGTGAAGCCCTAAAAATACATCAAGACCACGCGTCCACTCGTACTGCATACCAAGCGGCGAATGAACGCGATCCGCGCGCAGTGTGACCAGATTAAATTTTACAAGAAAACCGAAGCTACCCTGACAGCCATACCTTTCCCGGCAAGAACTTGTAATTCAGTGATTTCCGTCAACTTGTCGTCAAGTTTACGGCAAGGTCTTGCCATTGCACAGTTTGACTACAATATGTATTAAATATGCACTGTAAGTTGTCGGAAATGTACGGCCGCATTTTGAAGGAAAGTTATGGGAAAGTCTTTCCCTTCAAGATGTTACGGTTAAATTGTCATCAACTTTAAATAGAAAATTACGATCAACTTAACCACAATTAAAATTTCGTAACCGATGATGGGAAGCAATAAAATATAATTTAAAAGTATCAGACTAAATATTAATAAAAATATGAATAAACAACGTTTACTTAAAATTGGAAAGTTTCAAAAATTAATTTTAAAAAATATTTAATTTATTTTTGGCGATGTATTCTTAGTTTATTTAAAGCATTATAAATGGTAGGCAGTTACCGACTAAAAGTGAAATTTTCACAGTCCGCCATATTGGTAAAAGTTATCTCCAATTTAAAGGAAAGTTGTCGTCAGCCTTGCCCTTCAATGCTTACCGTCAAGTACATACATTGTACGTACATTGACGACAACTTAGCGATACACCTTGGCCGTAACTTGCGGTCTGTGTGGCTGTCAGGGTACTTAAAAAAAAACTGAAATATACCAACTTGCACAGGGAAAATATACCAATAAAAATACTGATTTTCAAAACATATTTTTATTATCATCGCAATAAATATTAGAATTATATTTTAACATTCTGTTTCATGGGTTAAAATTCACACAGCCTCCTTTATCTTTTATACCTTGTTTGGTTTTTAAAATTGCAGATACAGTTTTGTTTATGAATCTGTTTCTTTGTTCCGTTTTTATTATTATTTTTTTTTTTATGCGATAGGGGGCAAACGAGCAGACGGGTCACCTGATGGTAAGTGACTACCGCCGCCCATGGACACCCGCAACTCAAGAGTCACAAGTGCGTTGCCGGCCTTTTAGGTAGAGGTACGCTCTCTTCTTGAAGGTTTGAAGGTCGTATCGGTTCGGAAATACGGCAGGCGACAATTTGTTCCATAAGCTGGTTGTGCGAGGCAAAAAGCTTCTCGAGAAGCGCACAGTGGTGGAGTGCCAATCGTCCAGGTGATGGGGATGGATATTTTGTCGCGTAGGACGATGGCGGAAACCAGCAGCCGGTATAAGTCCGAACAATTCCTCTGAACACTCCCCATGATACAAGCGATAGAGGATGCAGAGTGAAGCTACATCTCTACGCAACGCCAAGGTGTCAAGTCGATCAGAAATATGTTGGCAGTCGATGATGCGAGTCGCTCTCCGTTGAATGCGGTCAAGAGGCAGAAGTTGGTACTGGGGTGCACCTGCATAGAGATGAGAACAGTATTCCATGTGCGGCCGAACCTGCGCCTTATAAAGTTGCAGGCGGTGGGCCGGAGTAAAATACTGTCTCGATCTGTTTAGCACACCAAGCTTCTTCGAGGCTAATATGGCCTTACTCTCTAAGTGACCGCGAAACTGGACTTCGCTTGATATATCGACGCCAAGGATTCCGATACTGGCTGATACAGTTAGGGAAGTGCTCTCAAATTGAGGTGATACGATCAAGTATACGAGAAGATCACCAGCTGAACGACCCTGACGGAAGCCGTATTGTCGATCATTGAGGAGCTGGTGGTCTTCTAAGTACCGGAGGAGCTGGCAATTAACAATGGATTCCATTATCTTGGAGAACAAGGAGGTGATGGCTATGGGTCTGTAGTTGGACGGATCCGAGCGATCTCCTTTTTTAGGCATTGGGTGCACTAGAGCTGTCTTCCATGAGTTCGGGACTACGCCAAGAGAGTAGGAAAGCCGATAAAGGCGCATTAAAACCGGTGCTAACTCTGGAGCACACGTCTTCAGCACGATAGGAGAGATTCTATCGGGCCCACTCGACTATGAACGTCGAGGGAAAGAAGCGCTTTACGCACTGCCCTTTGTGTAAACCGGACTTCCGGCATGCGGGTCTCGCACTGCGGTATGGTCGGCGGTGCGTTTCCCCCGTCGTCCAGGGTCGAGTTGGACGCAAAGAGTTTGCCCAGAAGATCGGCTTTTTCTTTAGCGTCGTGGGCCAACGAATTATCTCCTATGCGCAGAGGTGGAAGGGATGGCTTACAAAAGTTCCCCTGGACAGCTTTGGCAAGAGACCAGAATGCACGAGTTCCGGAGGGGAGACTAACTAGTCTCTCGCCAATTCTGCCGATGTGAGCCGACTTCGCCCCAGCAATTACTCTTTTGAGGGACCTGGAGACAAAGTTAAATTGCTTCTTTAATGTGCTGGTCTTTACATCCCGTGCTGTCGCTGCATTAGCCCATGCTTGGTAACATTCCTGCTTTCGGCGGGACGCCGCTTTGCAGGTTCGACCAAACCAAGGCTGGGACTTGCCACCTGTGGGAATCAGGGAGAATGGAATGAAAAGTTCCATACCCTGAAGCACAACATCCGCGACAGAGTCAGCAACGACACTGAGATCATCCGACGAGAAGCAAACCTGCCTCCATGGGTAGGATGCAAAGAATGTTCGCATTCCATCCCAGTCTGCTGACCTATAGTGCCATACGCGGCGACTGCCTGTAACTCGCGGCCGCAGCGAGTGAACGAGTGGCACTATACTCCTAATCAGGCAATGGTCCGAAGAGCCAAGAGGGGCCTCAACGGATACTTTGTAGCCGTCAGGATGTGAGGTCAGCAGAAGATCCAACAGTGAAGGCACGTGGCTTTCTGCATCTGGGATTCGCGTAGGCGTTGCTACCAGCTGCGTCAAGCCATATGCCAAGGCGAAATCGTGAACAGATCTTCCCGCATGATCGGTTTTGCGCGAACCAAGCCATTCGGCGTGATGGGCGTTAAAGTCGCCAAGAATCACGATCTCTGCGGATAGGACCTGCTGGAGCACTGAGTCTGTAGTCATTTGGACGTGGTCGATGAGTCGGTCCGTTTCGGCATCACCACTATGGGACCTGTAGATTCATACGTAGATGCGGGGATGGTCGTCGCAGTCTACACGTAGCCATAAGATGGAGAGGTCCCTGCCTTCAAGATTGCCGAGGCGGCGAGAAGTGATATCATCTCTAACGTACACGCATACACCAGCCTTAGGAACAAAGGAGTGTTCCAGTCCGTACCCAGGGTAGCAGAGGTAGGATGTGTCCGCTGGAGATGATATCTGCGTCTCGGTTAAAAAGAGCAAGGCCGGCTTTGCTGTCTCAAGGTGGTGGTGGACAGTGTCGAGGTTCGAATGTAAGCCCCTGATGTTACAAAAATCCACGGTAAACGTGACAGGGGGTGCCATGGTGTGCCTTCTCTTGCCCCGAGCAGATTTTGAGAGCGCAGTTGAGCCCCCCCCAGAGTACGAGGGGCAGCCTGGGCGTCCACGCTCAGGCATAATCCGTACTGAGGGTGGACGTCCAGGGGGGGATTCTCCAACGCTAGCGCTGGTACCCCCCTGGGGTATCCTTTTCGTTAACAGCGCTATCATTAGGGGGGTGGGGGATTTTGGGCCTCCGGAGACCTCACTCATTTCGGGGAAATGCAACGCAAGCGTTACTTCACAACCGGTTTTCTGTGAGGCCGTGGTATCGCACCGGTCGAGCCGGCCCATTCGTGCTTAAGCAAGCATGGCTCTACCACTACAAAAATAAATATAAATTAATCTGTGAAATTATTAAATTAATCTGTGAAAATATGCGCTCGCATGCAGCATTCGACACTGGTATACATAACAGACATTTACTGAAACTAGTTATATTCTTGTATTTTAATGTACCATCACTGTTAGAAATTTTCCCAACTGGCAACCAAAATTGTTCACAAGAAAGGGGTGAGCCAGTACTCGAAGATTGTAATAAATTACTTATTTCGCGATCAAGTTTCAGTGTTCTACATTCTTCATCAATTATCTGCATTTGTTCTGGCTGTACTTCGTATGGGAAAGTTTCCATAACATTTCTTAAACTACTAAATTCTTTATTCACGGCAGTGTGTGGGTCAAAAAATTCCAGTTCTCGGAAAATTTGATCTTCAAAAGGCAAACGTGATTTCAATTGCGTGCTCAATACAATTAAAAAAGATTGGCACTTTCTGAAATAATCAGCAATTTGTTCTTTCATGTTTATGTTTCCCCTATGTTTAATTAATTCTTGACCCACTTGAATCCCTAAGTACATATTATTCAATGGCAAATAATTCACACTAGATTTTGGGTCTAATGTAAATACGTTGTTCGTGCTTTTTATATAATTAGTTTTATAGCAACCCAAAATCGATAAGTACATACTAGAAGCATCATCATATAATCTTTCAATGCACGGGTAGTCGCCTTGAAAAATTATATTATTTTTTTTTACAATCGGCAAAATGTAGTCTAAAAAGTAAAAGTATAATTTCTTTATATCATTATTAAAAGAATGATACAAAAATTCTGATGACATAATGCGATCACTCAAATATTGGTCTTGAAAAAACAACTGCAGTGCCCTCCATTGCTCAATTATTCTATTAACACAAGCATGAAGCGATAGCCATCTTATATCATAATGACGCAGTAGTCTATGTTTTTCAGTGTCAGTGAAATTTGGAAACTCAACAAATTCTCTTTGACGCTTGCTGCTTTGAGAAAAATATCCATATACTTCTTTTACTATCTGTTCTAAATTTCTAGGTAGTATTTTGTAAGCATGACTAACACTTAATGCTACAGAATGAAAAACACATTTTATGAATAAGCACTTTGGGTTCACTTCTTTCATTTTTGTAACAATGCCAGAGTGTTGACCAAACATCACTTTCGTAGTATCAGCAGCGAACCCCATCACGTCTTTTATATCTAAACCTAACTCGGATAAGTTTGATGACAAAGCATCAAATAAATCATCTGCAGTCTCACCACTTAAATCAACTAAATCAAGGAATTTGGTTTTTACTTTACATTTGGTTTCAGAGAAGTATTTGATTACTATCGCCAACACTTTGTTTGTGGTGACATCTGTAGTTTCATCGATTACAATTGAATATACTGGTTTACCTGACGGAGATACAGTACGAAGTATATCTTCAATCATAACTTTTACAAATTCGGGTCCTAAAACGTTATAGGTAATAGCTGCTGCTTTGGTTCTCTTGTAGGAAAATTCTTTTGCAATTTCGGAGTCAGGAAAACATTTCACTAGAATATCACTAAGATGATCCATAGCTCTAAAAGAGATGTTGTGTTCTGAAAGAAAACCGCATAAACGCAGCTCCGCTTTCTTGACCTCGTCTTTCAATGGTGCCTTTTTGAAAAATGTGTCAACCTGGAAACAAGTAAAAACATAAAGTTTTACATTAAGATCATACACTAAATAAAGTACTTCCGAACTTCTCGACTTTAGGTACAGTAATTCTAATTTTACTAAAAACTAAAAACAAGTTAAGCTTACCTTTGACCGAAATATAAAGGTATATTTGTTCAAGTTCGATTTATGCTTTTCAGTATTTGCATGTTGTTTTACAGATGCTAATCTACTTTGGAGTTTCGGACTGCACGCTTTACAAAACGCAGCGTACTCGTCATCTTTATAACGTCAAAGACTCGAAGAAAATTCCGGAATTTGTTCCAATTTAGCAAAATAACTTTGCTGAAAACTAGACATGTTTTCTGGATTCTGAATTGCGTATCAGATAACAGCGTAATAGCATGAAGTAAAATGACAACTAAAAATCGCGCGCTCTATTTATATTACGACGAACACGTACAATATAAACTTCAACTTCAAAAGCTACTTAAAAACCTAGTCAACTATTACGAAAGCGGCGATTTAAAAACCTAGTCAACTATTACGAAAGATGCGTGACCTTAACGGTAGGTTACTAACTGACGAAGCACTGCGAGTCATGTGGACAAACCACCTCCACAAATTCGCAGCGTGTTTGCAATAACCACAGAATCGTCACTTGAAATCCTAGCTGCAATGGCTGATAAAATGATAGAACATTTCAAACCCGCTATAACCGCCGCAATCACAACAACTCTGATACCTAGCTCCTTGTGCTCTCAAGTACCTAACAAAACGAAAAGTACTATAGTCGAAAACTTACAAATCAACTTAATAACTAAACAAATAGAAAAGTTATCATTAGAAAAGCCGAACTTCGTAATAAACATCACGAAAACCGCCGCTCGCCGCACTTTTAAGGCGTTATGCGATCGCGCTCTCGTAGCAGTTGCGACGCAGATCGGCTTATTATATTATTATTATGTTATTATCATTATCGCTTCGATGAAGACGCGCGCAAACGTGTATTACTATGTTCCAAAGAAAAGTTTAATACAAATGAAACCAGCAAGCATCAGGAAAACTAATAAAGACACCGGCCGTGGCGGGAGTCGATGTCATCCAAGGAAGCCACCGCCTTTGCGTTGCAGACAGCAACAACCGAGAGAAGTTTCTCGTCGATACCGGAGCCAACATATCAGTCCTAGCCCCAAAAAGGAATAGATACTGGAAACCAATAGAAAGCTCATACAAGCTTTACGCAGCCAACGGAACAGACATTCGTACCTACGGACAGCGCACACTAGAGCTAAACCTAGGCCTACGCAGAAGTTTCAATGGACATTCACGGTCGCCGATGTGAAGACGTCTATACTGGGTGCAGACTTCCTAGCCAAACACAATCTATTAGTAGGCTTACATCAGAAAATCCATCGTCATCGTCCGAGTGACAGATCTCAGCGTAAACGCAATTAAAATATGCAGTACCGAACAATCCGTCTATACAGTTAATCACAATCACGCTTATTACGATATAGTGCTTATGACTGCACTCATGGCGTAGCGGTTTAAGTGGTCACCTCGCCACAAAGCTGCCGCGCTTAGTGTTGTGGGTTGCGTGAACTTGATAAGTACGCGGCATCGTCTGCGAACAGTGCCAGTTTGACGTCTCCGACTACAGGGATGTCGTCCGTGTAGTGGGTGTACAAGGCCGGTGACAGACAGCTCTCTTGCGGGACTCCGGTCCTGATGGTTTTGATTTTCGATGTGTCCTCTATACAAGGAAGGTTCTCTGGGGCAGAAACGATGCAATGATCGCGACTACTTTTCGTGGTAGAGACGATGTCGACAGCTTGTGGGTGAGACCTTCATGCCACACTCTGTCGAATGCCTTCTCCATGTCGAGCATCACGGTCACCGTGCTCCCGCCCTTGTTCAATCACGTAGCCATCTCGTCTAGGACACGAGTCAGCTGGAGCGTGGTGGAGTGTGCTTGACGAAATCCAAACTGCTCGGGCCTCAGCCGGATGTGGGGTTGAGACCTTACTACCAGTAAGCGCTCGAACACCTTGGACGTCGTCGAGAGGAGTGTGATGGGTCGGTTGTTCTCCGGTTTTCTGAAGTCCTTGCCGGGCTTCGGGAGTACGATAACCCGACCCCGCTTCTAGATGTTAGGGAAATTCCGTCTTCACCTCGCAGTAACCTCGCTCGGTGTTACGAGCAGTTCGCCATCGGAGTGGGCCAAGGGCCTCGAGAGGTATAGATGGGTTGCCGCCTCTATCTCTCGAGTGTGGTCCTCGTTTTGATTGTCGTGAGGTGTGAACTGTTTTTCGAGGCTGTTCGCGATGATCTCGGCACGGTCTTGAGCTTTGTAGTGTGTTTACCCGTCCTCAGCGAACAGGGGGCACGTGGGGTTTGGTTCTGCAGTCAGTTGCCTGCAGAGTCGGTGTACCGAGAGCTGTTCGTCCTCGATATCTATGAGAAAGTTCTCCCATGTGTCTCCTCTGTGCTCCCAGAGAGCGGCCTTGAACGAGTTGGTAAGGCGGTTGTATCGGGTCTTGTCTCGGGAGTGCCGAGTTCTCAGCAAGAGCTTCTTAGCCTTTCACTTTCGCCTCGAGGGTTCCTCCTGTTAGGGATTCTTGGTAGGCCCTCCAGTCTGTTTGGACTGTGGGCTTCGGTGGGCCAACCGTAGCCGCGGGCTCCTTGAGCACAAATAGCATCGGCCTGTGGTCCGATGGAAGGTCATCGAGCACTTCCTGTTCCGGAGGTGCTCTTAGTTATTTGAATACTACGCTATACGCTATACGCTATAGCCTGTTGGGTCCAATCTAGTGGATTCTCTGGGGCCAGCGATTTCATAGTTATGCATACCGGAGTCTTGCATAAGGATATTCCCTATTGTGTTGCTGGTGGTGTTGTGCCATGCTTGGTGCTTTGCGTTCAGGTCTCCCGCGATATGGTTGGCGTCGTGGGTGGGAGAAGGCTCCGAAGTTCATCGACGCGGGCTCTCTGATTTGGAGCTCTATAGGCCGTGTAGACGCGCATCTCCCGCCTGCCGATTTGGACATCGATACCAAGCGCATATATGGTATCGAGTCTCTTTGGTTCGACGGGTTGATGCACTACTGTCCTCTTCACTAGGATAGCGAGTCCACGATATGCTTCGCCTCTTAGCGAGACCTCATCTTGGCGGTACACAATGTACCCTGGGATCTTGAGTGGCCTGTTGGCCTTCAGGTGGGTCTCGCTTATCAGCATGATATCGACCCGCTGTTCCTTGAGAAATAGGCGTAGTATTTCAGAGTCTCCGCGTTCCAGTGAACCACCCTGAGCGGCTTATCCATTGGTGGACAGGGCTTGCAGTAGTCCTGTTGTATTTATCACGCCTGCCTTGACACGCTGTGCAAACAGCATGAGTAAGGCGGCGAGTTGGTCCCTCTCCGGGTCCTTGGCGGATGGGCTGCAGTCTTTGGATGCCGCCGCAGGTGTAGGTGGCTTTTCCTGGGCCGACTTCTTTTTGCGATGCCTTCTCCTCTTTTTAGTGGAGCTGACCCCGGGTTTGCTTCCGCCATCAGCGTAGTGGGTGCCGAGTCGACGACCACGTTTGGTTGGTCGATGACTTTAGGCGGGCTTGTTCTCGGCACGAGTCCCGCCTTCTTGTTGCGGGCTTCCCGCTTGTAGACGGGGCACGCCGCGCTACAAGCTGGATGCGGGCCTTGGCAGTTGGCGCACGAAGGTGTCTCCTCTTTCGGTCGAGGGCAGTTGTGCGCCTGGTGCTCACCACCGCATCGTACACAGGCTAGGCGCCTGTGACAGTTCTGATAACTGTGGCGAAAGCCTTGGCAACGGTGGCATTGAGAGGGTCCTTTCTTGCCCCTCCAGGCCTCTATGACGACGCCTGGTATGAGCAAGACCTCATCAATGTTGTAGGCCTTGGCTGCGGTGGGGGTCTTCTCCACATCCGCGAAGAAGATGCGTCCGGGTCTGTTTGTTCGAGCTCGGATGTGCTTTGCGAACTTGACTGGCACTCCCTTGCAAGTCAAGTCCTCCACTATTTCCTCAGTATAGGGAGTATCGGCTGGCAAGCCCCGGATTGCCATTTTCAGGAGCTTCTGGTGCAGGGGGGGCGATGGCGTAGGAAGGCGCCTTGTCCTGTCCGAGGTCATCCAGGTGAGCCTAAATGAATGTACAAGTACAATTCGGGTGCAAATAATAATATTTAATAAATATTAAAATAAGCAGTGTTTGGGGCGCCCGTACGATGGCGGTCGGAGCGCAAGCACGTCCCTTCGCCACGACAGTCCGAAACACTCTTGAACGCGATCCGCGCGACACCGCGATTTTATACGATGCATAATTTATACTCACGCACTTAGACAACGAAAATAGCAACGTATGCTGATTAGTTGCCTACACATTAAATATTGTTAATATAGAATAAGAAATGTTATTGTTAATAAAGTAAACTAAACTAAATAAAGTAATAAAGTAACTATGTTACTAAATGGTCAAAAATGTAAATATAACTGGCATACTTTTAAGGAAATATAAGTCGATTCCAACCATTCCCTGGTGTTTCACTTCAGTAGCTATGGTTCAAGGACTAACTAACTAGCTCCTAGTATTATCTACTTAGCTACGGTTCGACGGCTTATACAGCCTGGCCGGCTAAGTAGATATCCTCACCTCAATCAGCCAGCTGGCACAGACGTTGGAAAGTACCATAACAACTTATCGGGTCAGCTACCCCAACAGCTGATCCCGAAAAGTGTATTGTATAAAATATATGTATTAAAAACAAAACAACGCAAAAAATTACTATCGATTTGTTTTTAATTAAAATATGTATGTTTCCCATAAACACAGTATGTATTATAAATCTCTATACTGTAATAAATATGCACCGATAAAGAAGGTTATACACGAGGTGATTCAAAAGTTCTTAAAAGCGAGTATATAAATAATGATTTTTGTGGTAGTGTTATTCAGTATTAGTAATTAGTAGTATTCAGTATTCACATTAAAATTACTTTATTTCATGAAATCTTATAGCCTGTATGAATTTCCTGTTATTGCTTATACTTTCCAATCTATCTGTATAAGCAATATCACTTTCTATCCTACTTCTCCTGTAAATATACTCCAATTTTCCAATCCAATCCCAAAAGTGCCCCGATGACGGCAATAGGGTTGCCCCCTGTTGTCTATTGCTGCCTACGTAAATGGTACTAAAATATAATGGGCAAAGTGTGGGCGTTTCTTACGCCTCTGCCTACCCCTTTGGGGGTAGAGGCGTGACTATATGTTTATGTTCGTTATGTATGTATGAATTTTGAGAAGTGATGTTACGCGGCAGTTCCGGGTGTTGTGATTGTTTTCCGCTCGCATGAGAAGCAGCTGCTGCATAATAGTATTATCAGCATATCTATGAATTAAAGAACACGAGAACGCGGATGCTATGTACTGTGCCTACGATATCCCTTCTGTTTGACTTTGACGCATGGAAGGCGCCCGTTATTTGTTCTTGTGGCACTGCAGTTGCAATCGTATTCTCTATCCTTTTTTACCGTAGTTTTAATAATACGGAATTTCATTTAATAATTTAGGTAAAAAGGAAACAAAACCATGACCAAATACAAATATAGAACGTATCTTATAAATATTTAGGCGTAGTATGTAACTCCTTCATTCTTATTTAACTTGGACCCATGAGACACGACTTGCATTTTGGTAATAATATTAAAACTCCACGGAGACGCCTTGGGGTGTAATTCGCTAGCTTCTATGACCGACTAAATCAAATGAAGACAATTGTCTTTACTTGTCCGCAACAATTAGTGCGCGCTAGTGCGATAACTACCTTTTTTATATAATATTGGGTACAGACAGTTAAAAAAAATAGGTACAGAAAATTATAACAGCCAAACTAGGATAAAATATTATATTAAATGTATATGAATTCTTCAATACAACTTCGTATGATTTTGTAAGAATAGTTTTAAGTAGGTATAAAGTAAATAATGATTTTAAAAATACTGTTGAACATAGTATTCTTGAATTGATTCATGCAATTCAAACCTATTTTCTTAAAAAAAAGTTCCAATACAATCTCATACATTCTAGCTAATTGAAACAGATTCCGATACAATCTCATACATTCTAGATAAATAAAAAAGTTATTCTTAAATTATAATCTTTACAGTACAAAGATCATCTGAAAATAAATAAATTTCTTTCTAACCTCTAAAATAAATAACTGCAAATAAACCGAATTATATTAACAGTAATCAATAATCCACAGCCACTCAGTTGTAAATTGGCATAATACAATAAAAAAAATGGAACATGGAAGGCTTGATAGTATTTATTGCTGTGTGAGTACGAAGAGCAAACTACTAGTGTCTATATTTAAAAAATGTATGTTCTTTTGTGACACGTTACTTCTTAGTACACAAAGGTATATAAAGTAGTGTTGTATTACAATTACAAATTAATATTTTTATATAAATACGTAATATCATGCACAGGCAACAAAGTAATAGGCCTATTGTATTGCTAACTCTGATAACCTTACCCATCAATAATATTAGTGCTGGCTGTTTCGTCAGTTTTAAAAATAATATCAGTTAAAGCAAATCGTTACATAATTTCTAAAATAATCGTCTTTTATGTTAATTTATTTTGACAATACTTCATAATTTTAAATACCTATACTAAGTCTGGCCATAAATACTGTTACTTTTTGAGTTTGGAATCAGTCATTCGCGGCAATCGGTGTTAAATATTATATTTTTATGATATTAAAGTGGAGTGAGATGATAAAGAGAACCGAATTGCTGTGATAGAATTACACAAAATTGGTATGGAGCCAAATGCAATTTTGTTTTAACTCTCTATACGCTTGGTATTAATCGAATGTTTGTGCACCGGGATATTGATATGTACAATGAAACAGCCTCTGTTTGTGACAGAAAGAGATCTTGCCGTCCACGTATAGTATTCGTAAGTAAAAGGCGGTCAAAGCAGTGAAGGAAAGAATTTGTAGAAATCCTGTCAGACAGTAAAAGCTTTTATTTCGGGGAAATGAATATAGCACTTCCCGAAATAAAATGTTGCGTAAATAAAATAAAATGTAAAAGAAGCATGTCCGCGTATTTGAAGAAACAACTTAGAACTTATAAGACTATAAGGGACGGTCATTATTAACCTGATAATTTAAAAATGAATAGAGTGGAAAAATTAAAACCACTTCTTAAGCGGTACGCAAAGGGAGCTATCATGGAGTGACTGAGCCATATTTTTGTGAAAAAGGTGTCAATACATCGGCACAAGGGTACCAAGATACTATTCTTGAGAAGGTAGCTAAGCCTCTTAACTTAATGCCATGATAATTTTGAGCCCCTAAAACAATCCATAAGATTGGCAGGGAAGAATTGCATGTGTTGTTGTGTTGCAAGAGTGCATGTTTTTATTGATAACTGGCCTCAACATTTTAAAGACTGTATTAAAGCCAATGGGGATCATATTGAATGAGCTTTTACACTTATAAATGTTTTATGCAATATAAAAAAAAAAAAAAAAAAATCTTTATAAGAATATTTATGGGAAGACTAGGTAATATGTAAAAAAAAAGTAACTAAAATAATTTCAAGTGTAAACTTCTTATCAATTTATAATGGTGGTGTTCTCATTATAGAGAATATATATTTAAAAAACAAAATTAAATCTAAATACAATGTCACCATTTCAACATTTCGATCCCGTATCCCAAATATAAATGGGGTGGGTCTAATGGGTTGGTTTAGAGTTGGCTGAATATGTAACTTTGTAGATTCCTACTAGATTTTTCAACATTTATTGAACACCGTGGAAAGAATAAACTTATTTAAAAAAAAAACAAATCTCTTCTTGCAAGATACAGCACTCGCTACAGCTAACTGATCATCCAGCCTCTGTATTAATTTCTCAAGCATTACCTAAATGAATAGTTTTGCCATCTATCATATATATGCCTAAGTTAATGAGTAAATATTTATATAACATGTTCAGAATCAATCTCTCCTTGTTCAACTGTCATGTACATGCCCTCCTCTTCGTATGTTGACTCGTGCTTCGCCAAGATGCGGAGTAGAGGACGGAGTTTCATCCACCACTGTTGCTTGGGTATTCTTTGACTGCAATAATTATAACAAACCGTAACTATCTCGTGAGGAAAGTAGAAACTTGTGAAACGAAGAAAAACCATAATAAAATTTTACAATAATCATTTCGATCGCTTTTAGACTTTTTCTTTTTAGGTATTCAGAACAACTCATAAAGTTCATTGAATCAAGAAGTATTTCAACTTACGCAAAGTTAGTCTGGGCCTTTAAATCTTCAAGGGGAGTGAACTTATACTGTCTCTTAACGATACCAAGCAGGCACGCAGAGTCTGGAGAATTAGTAGGGCCTTTTTTGATGGTTTCAACCAGCCATTGAAGGCATTTAGCAGCCATCTTTGTACCCATGTTACGATCAAAAGGAGTTGGTGAACCGCCTTGTTGCATGTGACCTGTATGAAATTAAGTGGACTAAGTTTTTTATGTGAACAAATTATACAATTAAAATTTACTAATTGCAATAATTAAAACCAGAACTGCCACTGCCACAAAAATAACGATGCGCCATTGAGCTGTCACTGGGGATGATGTTTGAATTTTAACGATAAGCAATACATCTATATCAGTTCAGGAATTAGGAAGTTATGGTGGAACGAAAGTCGCAAACACACATAAACCCTAAAAACTCCACTCCTCTTTCAGGCAGTTGTAGAAAAACAAAAAATAATAATTCCCATCAACCTCAGACAACTTTGTCCTATCCAGTATAGTCAGCTTTCTTTATTTATTTATTTTTATAGTCTTCATCATCCTTACCTAGCACATTCATCCTAGCGGTGAAAAGCCCCTTGCCTTCTTCAGAATAAAGACGGTAAATAAAGTCAGTGTTATAGTTTTCGTTCGCTTTCTCATTGCGTAAAATGAGACCGCGTTGGATGCCCCCAGTCATTTTGGACGCCATGTGGTACACGTCCTGCTGCAAGTCCTTAATCGAAAACTTTTCTTCATAAATGTAGGCTGCATCAGCACCACCGGCTAAGCCTAATAAAGTACAGATTTATACTTCAATCTTTTACCGATTAATTTTGAAAAAAATGGGTGAAAAAGAAGTAAATTACTACTATAGTAAAAAAATACTATAATACATACATACATACGGTCACGCCTTATTCCAATCCAGGGTAGGCAGCTCTCTGACTACCCTGGACTGGAATAGGGCGTGACTGTATAGTACCTCTGGTAGAACGCCATTAGCCACGATCCTGACACAACTTTCACCTCTTCGACATTTATCAGTCCTTTTATATAAGCTCGTCGGTTACGGGGTGCTTTTGATTTGGTCATTCTTTATTATACTGCACATCTGGTCAATATGTCTTTCTGGCACTTCTGGCCTACGGACTCACAGAAGCCTTATTGATTCCTTTACATAGTGGAACTTCACTCATCCTTACAACGTGCCCAAACCAACACAGCATTCCTTAATATATTCCGAGTCACTACATCCTCTTTCAACCTACACCATTTTCAGAACATATCATTGCTCACTCTGTCAATCAATCTAACACAACACATACTTTTCAGTGAACGCATTTCAATAGCATTAATTTTACTGTCATGTTCCTTCTGCCATACCCAACTCTCGCTGCCGTACATCAAAGTTGGTGGCAGCACTTCCTCACGAAAGCCAGACGTGCTTTTAATGGCACGTTCTGACCATTCACAAAAGGAGTGAAGGGCACCGTGTCTATCATGCTTGCCATCTCTTGTAAACATATTTCCAAGATAAACGAAGATACTTGTTCCACTATTCCCAACATTAACCTCACAAGCAGTAAACTCTTCACTCCTTTTGAAAGCCATCACTTTCTAACATAACATAATTATTGAACATCGTGTGAAATTGGATACATGAAAATCTTCGAACCTTAACAGTTAATACAAAATACAATTTATTTACAATGAGGAACACTAACACTTCACCTACTAACCTAAACATTTATGCACGCAGCTGTGACAACTGATAATATTGCATGTACATGTTCCACTTTAATTAAAGCCGATCACATAAAATATCTGTCTGTTACACTTGACACAAATCTAAATTATCACAAACACATTGATTTATTAATTTTCAAATGCACCAGAGTCTACAAATTAATTGATATTTTTAAGAATTTAAGTAACGTAGCCGATTACACGTTGATTCAACAGGTCTATTTAGCTATGTGTCAATCTATACTTACGTATTGATTTATTTCATGGGGTATTGCTCCAAAATGAATCTTCCTTTAGAACGTGCTCAAAGAGCAATTCTGAAGGTAGCCACTTTTCGCCCTTTTAGATTTCCTACTGTCCAGCTATATTATGCGTCACGTAAAGTATCAGCATCAGGTCGACAATTATTCATTCTTAACATCGCATTGTGCGTGCACTGAACTTTGTTTTGTCCCAGTACCCTCAGGCAAAAAAAAATAACGATGGGGTTCGCATATTGCCTCAAATGAGACAAGTTTATACAATTTATAAAAAATGAGCTTAAATAGTAACGGACCATTTAGCCACACTCAATTATTGTGACACAGAAAACTTATTAGAAATCAGAAGCTGACAAATGAAATGTTAAATACTTAAATAATATATATACCTTTAAATACTTAATGTTGTTATTACTTTAGTTGCTATCAGCAAATTGCAAAAAGCAAGCAAAGCAACAATAAATAAGTACTACACAAAACAGTAGTTGAACGATGCCCTGAACTACAGGTTTGATAAAACCTACATCAGGCAAGATAATGTGTAACTAGACTTACCTTTTTTTCTTATGAGCGCCTTTATTAATGTAATTTAAAAGATTTCAGCCTGGTTTACCTAAGTAAGGTTTATTGATAGATAATTGTAAGTTATTGTTTGAAGTGAACTATTTTTGTAAACGCACATTTTTATTTTTATTATTATAATATATACATATTTAAAAAAGTAATGATACTTCATTTAATTACCTGACAAAGTAGCTAAGTAGCCGCAGTAACCACCCATTGTCTCAATAACAAACACTCGGCGTTTAGTTCCCTGTAGTTAAATGAAAAAATATATACTTTTAGCTAATAACTAACGGAAAGTAACAACTTTGCATGGAACATACAGTTTTACTCATGTGTGTATTTCGGGGTTTTTGGAGATGTTCTGACTAGTATCGGACACGACGGGGGACCATTATCAAGGTATAAAGCGACGATGAGTAAAAATGTATGTTTCTATAAGAATAACACCCATGAAGGGTTTTATTCTACATCGTTTGTACGTATTGCGTAAGATACATACCTGAGCAGACTGACGGATACGGTCACAGATCTCAGTAATTTCATTGAGTGCTGTGTCGGATCCCAGCGAGAAGTCAGTGCCGGGCACATTGTTGCTGATGGTCGATGGAATAATTACCAAGGGGATACAAAACTCTGGGTACTGAGCGCGGCTTTCATAGATCTCAAGACCAGCTTGGTAAGCCTAAGAAAAAAAAAGCAAATAAAAAAATAAGAACAAAGAAATGTTCATGTTTGAATATAAAGGGGTGAACTTTAGACATCTCTCTACATTTATAACAAATGTGAATTTCCCATTTGGTGAAAAGTAACAGTTACCAATAAATGTAACTCCGTTTGCCACAGACCATAATGAATATTTTAACACATATATTCCCCCAATTTTATACGGAATCCTATGATAGACATTCCACTTTATAAGGATTTATTTTGAAACAGTATTTTCAAATAGAGCAGTTTACAAAGGGCTAAATATGTATATGTCAATGATTACTATGGTCCTAAGGATTGTCATCCAATAGCTGCTTACCTCAAACCCACCAATAATAAGCAGACCCTGAATATTGAACTGCTTGATGCGAGCTGCTATTTCACTTTTCTTATCGCCCGGGAGTGTACGCTTAGTGCCTAAGAATGCACCTCCTTGACCCACCCAGCCAGTCACATCAGACCTGAAAAAAAAAGTAAAAAGTAAGTCTCTATGTTCTTCGCATGCATGATTTCATATTACAGTTTAAAACATTTTAATTTTGATATATTTTTTTATCTCTTTATCTGTAATCCTACAGATAAATCGTGTTAAATGCACGAGTCAAAATGTGCGCGTACGATAGTTATAAGATTGATTCAATTAATTGATTGATTCTACTAATGAACGGCAACTTAGTACTAATATTCTATTTGTTAATGCCTTCTGTCGACATTGTTAGTCAAATACTATAAGACAATTAAACGTTGCTATAGGCTTAATTTGTATTGCGAATGAAGGCGTCAATTTCGCTTTGTCGCGCCGCATGGAAGCTGCTTTGCTGCTAAGGTTCAGTTTTTAGTCTAGATCTTTTATTTGACAGGGATGGTTGATTTAGATATTGTTTATATATCGCTCATTTGTGAGGCAGAAGAGGAAGAAGAAGAGAATGAGCAAATTCAACGAAAGACGTACGACCTCCTTATTGGGTCACGTCTAGTGTACATATTGATGCTATTGCATTCGTTCGTACGACATACAGTTCGCTTCCGTTCTATTCCGCGGCAATGTAAATAGGGCCTCGAAGAGTTAAATTTATTATATAGCCACGTAACTTAACACCAAATTTTAGCATTATATAATTATGAATTGTTCACTTCATGATGTGGCCGACCGTTTCATAAATAGTTCACATCATGACATAGTCAGGCCAGATCCTTGAATAATCACAGCTATGAACAGATAAACACCAGACCACTTCATGGTATGGTCAAACGTGAGTGATCATATCATGAAATAGTTACATTATCTACTGTTAGAGGCGCTGATGTCGTTCGGTTTTCATGATATAGAGCTAATATTTATTTTATTTTAAAAGCGAATAGAATAAGTGCGTTGAAATTTTGTTTAGACGACTAAGACATTAAACTTATTCATTTAAAAGTTGTGTTAAACTTTTAAGTATATGAAGAAGATCCTAAATGAATGTTATTGCCAAACGTGGATTGACATATCGTCAAAGCTGACGTTTTAAGGATTTTCGTTTATTTCATTGGCCACATTCGAAATTGCCAGTCTGTAGTCTGGTCACGACATAATTACAAAAAATAATTCACAATAAATGACTTTATATTGCAGATTAATCTGCTTCGTAATACTTTTACCAGTCCATCTTGACGATATTTCCGCTAATGAAGCCTTCAATTCCGTCATGTATACCGAGCACGGTATCGCCGCGGTAGATACAGTTGCGTACAAAGGATCGCACAGCCGCATTCATGCCGCAAGCAGGCGCACCTACGTGCATCACTGCCAATGTCAAACCCTCCTGTAACAATATATATTTGAATAGAGGCTACTAATAATTATCTTTATTATTTTAAGCTATGAAAATAAGAACAGGAATAGGAAAGATGTAGAGCGTCATTCATACTAAACATTTCTATCTGTTAATTGTCATTGCGATGATTCTGCACATATGGAGATTTACATATATATATACCTATACTGTCACCTATATCCCGGAAACGGTAGGCAGCGTCGTCTCAAAAGCCCACTTTTCGCCATCCATAAGTTAGTTTGAGATTTAATTGAATTATTACAAATTCTTAAAGATTAAAAATAGCAAACAATACTTACAGAAGGTTTGCCACTTGCATCAAAAGCTTCCTTAGGAGGTTTAAGACGCGTCAACATTTTGTATGTTTCTAAATTACGAGCAAAACTACGCCCGCGCAATTGTACTGCTAAATCCCAGTTCTTGTCAGCCATAGCCTGTAAAATAAATTTTACAAGGTAAATATCAAGTCTACCCATTCTTATTTTCTTATATACTCGGTGCTTAACCAGAGTGCTAAAAGTATTTTTTTATATGATATAGGGTGACACACGAACAGACCTGTTACCTGATGGTAAGTGACCACCGCCGCCAATTGATACTTGCAACTTAAAAGTCGTGAGCTGCCCGCCTTTGAGGATGATAAGAGAAGGGGAAGGAGAGGGGGGGATAAGGGGAGAGGAAAGAAGACGGGGGGAATACAGGAGAGGAATTGGGCCTCCGGTACCCTCACTCACATGGCAATACAATGGAAGCATTTTTATCTACCGCTTTTCTTTTCTTTGAGGCCGTGGTTATACTCCAGTCGAGCCGGCCCATTCATGCTTAAGATTGGCTCTCCCACGGCAGTTAGTTAATTTCTGTGCCACTTGTCAGTGGGTTTTCATAAAAAACTGTTTGAATTAGTATACTTCTGCGGTTGTTTCATGGTTGTGTATTTATCGAGTTAGTGTGGGTACCAAAGGGGCCAAATCTCCCAACCCTCTGTCCTTTCCCCTCCCCCAAATACATAACCCCCCCAACTCACGAGCTGCAGTTGTCACTTATCATCAGGTGGCCAGTCTGCTTGTTTGACAGCCTATGCCATTAGAAAAAAGATACATGCAGTCGATTATCCTACTTTTTTGAAGTCAGATAAAAATAGACAATTATAAATTCTAAGCTACAAATTAAAATGTTTCATTGAAAGGTATACATACTACCTTCACTGCCACTACTGCCGCACAGTATAATTATATAAAAATATACAAATATTGTACATACATACCATTAAATAATCTCTATAAACATTGTAATTTGTTTACAATAAAGAATAAATAAAAAATAAAATAACTTTATCATTTTATGTTAATGGTGTCAGACTATAATTGTTTTTTTTTATTACCTGAGCGACGGCCTTGGTGCGTCGTACACACTCCATAAGAGGTAAACGTACGGCCTGGTTACCATCTAAAGACACAACACAGGGTTCCGTATCAGGAGAAGCTTCCATTAAAGCCATTACTGCTTCGGCTCCCATGCGGCAACCCTAAAATATGTGAACGATATCTATAATTGTACCTATCCTTAACTGACATTATTAGTACGATGTAAGTAATTTCAAATGATATTATTTTTGGTTTTAGGTGTGATGCAGTTGGCTTATGAAAAAATATGTAGTGGCAACTCCGAAATAAAATAAGAAAGAAATGCATAAGCTTACTTAAACATCGTAAGTAGTGTTCCTTACCAATATTCTATCAAAAGCCGAGGGAGAGCCCCCACGTTGTACGTGACCCAGCACGGTGATACGGGTGTCCTGCTGTAGATTCTCGACTACCACTTTCTTCACCAACTCGGCCGTAATAGGCTTACCTTCACGGTCAATCGCACCTTCAGCCACTATGATAATGTTCAAGCGCTGACCCGATTTCCTTTCCTGAACATGAAGATTGATATAATTGTTTATGTACATTTATATATTATATATAATACATTTCAGGTCAAAAGTTTGGTACAAGCATGACGGTGAATATGGATATAAAATTAAGAAGAAATTTTAAGACGTTAAATTTCGGCAAAGATGTTAAAGTCATGCAAAATGTGTGTTAGGTATGTTTAAATAGTAGAACACAAGAACAGCCTGATTTATATTTATATTGTTTTGTACTCTGATCAAACAACACACAATTATAGAGCAATTATAAAACAATAATGTGTACAGCCACTACAAATAAGTGAGCCAAATTAGTGAATTGAAATTGATGGAAAGATGTCACTAAATGCGCAATTAACTGCAATTAATGAAATAAAAATATATGAAACTGTAATTTGTGCTGTGTATGTTAGGTTCATTTACAGAGTTTTTAGGTATTATATACAGTATCAGAAATACTAGTCTTTACTCAGTCTTTAACTGACTGTGCAAGAAGGAGTTGTGCAATTGTTTCTTTGTTAAGCCCTAGATCCAACAGCTTTGATGGATTTACACATGTGAGATATCATTTAATTTTGAATCTTCTTAATAGACATAATATCAGTAAAAAAAAAGAGATGAAGTTAACATGCAGGTCGGGTTTTATATATTTTTTTAATATTACTTGTTATTAAACTTAACTAAAAATTCAAATATATATAATATTTTAAGCGGTGGACGAAGAGGCAACAGCGTTATGGCTTAGCCGTCAGACTCACATAATATTAGCATGATAGGACTAAAATTACAGCAATCAAAATTTATCCACCCAACTCAAAATTTATCCTACCAGCCCAGTACACTCACATAAGCAAGTAAAAATAACCAGACTGCAAAAATTTATTTAAAAATAAGGTAGTTTACCATAACCCAATTATTTTCCTATGTACTTTATTGTAGAAGTTAATATTCCTTATAAATCTTTTTATTTTACAATTGAAAACATAATGAAATTATGTAGGACACTTAGTAAAAATCCTAAAATATACAAGTTTACAACCAATATATATTTCAGTTATAATGTGTGGTGACCAGTACTTGAGAACTAAAAGTGGGCGACATAAATCAGCACTATAGACTGGACAAGATCACTTATTCGTCCACCTGGAGGTGTTTATATGTAATAATATTTTTAATATTTTTTTTTAAGAGCTCCATTCAAGTGGCTGTAGAATATATCTAGTATCAACTCTAAAGTGTTTTGTAAAATTTCGATATTGAAACAGGTGGAAAATCACTATGTTAAGTAAAAATTTTAGTGCCAGTTTTTTAAGGATTATATTCACAAAGTAAAAACATATTTCATTTTATAAAATGCATTGACTTGAAACTTAATTGGCTGTGTAAATAAGTAGCTTGCTAAAGAGCATTGTGTTATTATTATACAGTACCGGTCAATTAAGCTTGCATACCTGCTGCAACCTTTTGCAAAGCTTTTCGACCCAATTATTGGGAACAGGGTCCTCAGGAATGAATACTTGGTCTGCCTCACCTGCCAAAGCAGCCACTAATGCCAGATAACTGCAACAAGCAGTGCCCATAATGGTTTATGCACCATGTCCCGAATGCACCAAATACATATGTATGTACATACATATACATCACAAAAATGCTTGTTACATATTGCGAGTCTTAATTTGGAATTTGGATGTCAGTACAAATCTTCTAAAATCATAGAAACGCAAATAAATTCTCCCTGCATGTACTAATAATGTCTGAATGATCCGAGAAGACACTTTCAATTGAACTCAATATATTTTACATAATAATGGATTTGCCAATTCATATTAATGAATGTTAAACCTGGTAATTGTAAGTGATCCTGCTCCCATGGAAATATATAATTAAATCCTTGCCTCAGTTATTTTTGCACACAACTTTTTTTCCCAATTGAGAGGCGCTGGGTCTTCGCAAATAAAACTATAAGTTGCGTCCGTACAGAGTGCCGTGTAAACTGCAAGAAAACTAAAGGGATATTTGAGTTTTAGAGTGATGAGAAGTTAATATTGTAAGTGACATTCAACTGATAGGAGGGACAGGGAACAAAAGACGGAGCCAGAGCTTGCCTGTTCTAATTTATCACAAAGTTTATCTTTCCAGTCAACAGATGGAGGGGCTTCTGGTATAAAGACAAAATCCGCTTCAGAAGCCAAAGCCGTGACCACAGCAAGGTATCTAAATCAATAAACAACTATTAGAATATTACCAAACATTTGAATTTGAATTGGCACTCAACTATTATAAGATTTCACTGTAGAATATTATTAATAAATGTACAATCCTCATAACACTTTTTATAGTAAATATAACTAAATAAATAACAAGATCAAAACAATCTTACCCACAATGTCTTCCCATAACTTCCATAATAAATGTTCTTTGATGTGAATATGCAGTGCTTACAATAGCATCAATGGCTTCAATAATGCGATGTAATGCAGAATCTGTACCTATCGTCATATCAGTACCACAGAAGTCATTGTCAATTGAGCCGACCTACAAAATATAGGGAACTGAGACACTTGATATGTGAGACACCTGATCTTAGGGTACATTCATACTTTAGAATAAGTATTTTCTATTGCGACATTGTTTTCCTGAAGATATACTTAGTTTGGCCATAAATATGGTTACAATAAAAAAAAAACAAAATAACATTTAAATTTGGAAGCTGTCATTCCTATATGAATATTCATTGTTTTGTTTTTGCGCGAATCGATGTTCTCTCCATCCGCTTGGTATTAGTAGAATTTTTGTGCCCCGGGCTATTGATAGGACAGATAAAAATCTGGCCATCCACGTGGTATTCGTATGAAAAAGGCGATCAAAGCAGTGAAGGAAATCCTGTCCGAAAGCAAGAGATTTTATCTCGGGAAATGAATATAGCACCTACAACCATGCTGCGTATTTTAAAAGATGAGTTAGAACTTTCAGCCTATCAGACGCACTAGTCATCATTTAAACTTAAAAAAGAATAGGGTGGTGTAATCAAAACAACTACTTAAGCGGTACGCAAAGGGCAGTGATGGTATGGTAGTGTTAGTTATCAAGGAGTGACCGAGTCATATTTTTGTGAAAGAGGTATCAAAACATCGGCAAGTATCAAGATACGATTCTTAAGCCTTCTCAAGAATCGTATCATTAAGCTTGATTCTCCCAAGCGTGGTTTGATATGAACGTTTCTGACTTAATCAGACCTGAAGACTGACCGTCATCTATCGAGGGAGTGCAAGTTTCTACCCAGTGATAAATGTTTTATTCAATAGAAAAAAAAAATTTCTTCTTTGCAACAATATTTATGGCATAACTCATTGTTTATATGAAAATATATAATTTCAATCAAGCATGTGATTATCAGACAAGGAATTCAATATTTTAGTTTATTTTAAGAGATGTAGCTTTACTATGCACTCTCTATTGCGTATCATGGGGAGTGCTTAGAGGAATGAAGAAGTTTCCGTTTTTTTTTTTTATTGATAAATTATAATTAATAAGTTAATTTAAACAAACACATGGAAGAATCGTAAAATATCTCAAGAAATGACAAAGTTATGGGATTTTAAAGTTGCGCTTGCAAGAATAATTTTGTTACCCGCGGCGCTCCATCGTGTGTCGTCATTTGACCTAGACGACGCAGCACATATTCGCCGAGTACGTACGATTGTATTATTGTGTAGTTGCTTACGCCGTTCGATTCGTATTTTATTTATTTATTACCCGATTACAGAAGTTAAAAAAACAAATATTGTATTGTTTCTACGCGTTTACAGTACAACAGTTCAAAATCCCCATTTTTTTACACTAAATAATGTGTGTGAAGATCATTTGTAAGTGTAAGTAACTATTAATAATAGCTGCCTATTTCTGATTGATATATCTTTTAAGTCGTAACTAGTTTCGGAATAACTTATACCGAAATATATGTATGTAAGTACTGTAAAAAAATTTTTACAGGTTGAAAATGACAGAAAATTTAGTCAAACATCGACAGGTTGGGGAAACATTAAAGTTAAAACGCAAAGTATGTCCTCATAAATTTGAAAGTCAAACAGCGGTGAAATCTCAAATAAAAATATAGGAGCATATGAAAAAAGACGTGGAATTGAATTTTATGAAAATATATTAACAAAAGAAGTACCGTCGACTTCAAGTTAATCCCATTTGAAATTATTGATGATGAATCATCCAAATAAAATGAGAAACAAAGGAGTTCAAGTAAATGTAAAACTTCACAGAAAAATCAAGCAGTGCAAACAATCATAAGAAGGAACAGTGTGAAAGATACAGGAAATAAGTGCTCCCAAATGGTTTATGAATCTCCTCAGCACTCTCCATCGAGAATATAGATATCTTCACAAAGAGTTCTCCTTCTTAAGCATCATTATAAACTATATAAACTAAATATATCAATATATACTCATAAAAAAAAAGAAACAAACGAGTGTACGTAAATAAACACGAACAAAGAAAAGCCCTAGCACGACTCTGAAACTAATACTTGAATGATTCAAATAGGTCAAATGACATCACAGGCGAATCAGAAACCACAGACATTCCATACTAAACTACATAAACTGCAATAATCTATTATTAAGTCATTTAAACGTCATTTCAATAACATCATGAAACTTCTCCATTGACTTATACCAGCCGCAGGTTTCCGCCTTCATCCTATGAGCTGAAATTTACCGGTGCTATCGCACAGCCTAGTAGAAAACTGGTTGTGAAGTAATGCTTGCATCACACTTGCCCAAACTAAGTGAGGTTTCTGGAGAACTCCTCCTCTCCTCTTTCCTCTCCCCTCATCTCCTTCCTCTTCCAAATCAATCCCTCTCTTCTTTCTCCTTCCCTCATCACCCTCAAAGGCAGGCAATGCACTTACAATTCTTTGAGTTTTAGGTGTGCATGAACAGCAGTTGTCACTTACCATCATGTAACCCGTCTGTTCATGTGTCCCCTACTATTCCTACCTAAAATTTTGGTAATGCACTCTTGACTCTTGGGCGATATTAGTCACTTACCATCACAAGACCCGTCTACGTGTTATGTTAAAGTTTAAATTAATAGAAACATATTATTAAGTACAACATAGTACAGTACTGTTGTCCTACAGTTTACAGTATAGTACTTAAGTATTTCAGTAGTTTGCATTTGGGCTCTGAGTTTAAACTATATGTGCTTCTAACTATACATAGTACATTTATCTTAGATATTTAGAAATTTTTAGAAATTCTTCTTTTTTTCATTATATCATAACAACAATCATAACACTATTATATTCACCATTCCAGCAATATTCAAAAACTGGTATTTCTCTCTCTGATCTTTAGTAATTTTGTTATTTTGAAGCAATTCATCAAGTAGGCTGGACCACTCTTCTCTAAATAAATTAGCACCAGTTAAAGATCCATCACCACCAATAACTACTAAATTCGTAATACCACGAGTAACAAGGTTGTAAGCAGCTTTAAGCCTTCCTTCCCTTTTTCTGTAAGAAATAAATACTAATGTTAAAGACAGTAATTTACATAATGCAATCTGTATCTAAACCTGTACAACCAAAAACAAAACTTCTTATATGAACCTTAATCAGTATTGGTTTCATCTCTAAAATCTCATTGTAAGTTTTATGTATGAAGTATATGAAATAAATATTTAAAAAATACCTACATGAAGTCCATACAACGAGCAGATCCAATAATAGTTCCACCTTTGTGGATAATAGAACTAACAGAAGACCAATTCGCCTCTTCAATATTATCACCACCATCCACCATGCCTTGGTATCCTTCGCGGATAAAGTATACTTTGCAGCCCAAGTATATTCCCATTCTGACAACAGACCGAACAGCAGCATTCATACCCTGAGAGTCTCCACCGCTTGTAAATACGGCCAAGCCTTTGCCCTTATGAGAACCACGGCCAATAAATCTTTGAGTTGTAATTACATCCATCGTTGCAGTTTAAATTTGACCGGACACCTACAAATCATGATAGTATTTTTTAATGATGTTATATATAACATTAAATTTCTATTTGCCAGAATTAAATTAACAACACTTCACTTTATCACTGTATATTTTCTTGTATCTCAATGAAAACATTTACGTACCAATATTAAACGAATAAATCTCCAAATCCGAATCCTGAGCTTCACCAAGGTGACCTTTGGTGAATGACATACAATGACATGAAATGTCAACTCTATTTTGTAGAAGGTTTAAGATCAGTGTAGCTTTTTCAGAATGTTTTGTTTATGGTTTTAAAATAATCGACTAATCATTAACCGTTCATTATTCCAGTACAAACATACAGATATCAATGGCGTATTTATTCGCGTCTCGTTTACTATTTATGTCTCCCACAGAGATTGCCCCTGCCCCTATCGTATTAGCGTCAGCGAAGAGAAAAAAAAAAGAAAACGAGATTGTGAAGTACTTTTCGTTGTTGTTGTTATTTTACAGTCCTTGCATTTCATTTATAAGTATGGATTTTCTAGTCGTGAATAGAATATGAGTCTACCAAAAATATCTGGAACAAAATTATATTTTACAGTGGTTTCTGTCTATCATTTCATCTTGAATTAAAACAAGTAACAAAATGTCTGCGGAATCCGATATGGAATATTCTGATAACGACGACTATGATTACTATGGAGAACAAGATGACTGTGACATGGACACTGTAGATCGAACTAAGTCAGACCCTGAATATTTTGCTTATACCTGTTTAAGGGTTGAAGAGGTAGAGAAGCTTCTAAATGAATCGATTGAATTGCTCAGCAATAGCCTTCAAATAACGCCTTCATTGGCCAAGGTTTAGTATTTTGCTCGTAAAACTGTATGTCATTTAGATAAAGGAGATGTGCATGTAAATATTATGGGTTATTGTTTTCCAGGTTACACTTCATGCCTATGAATGGAATGCTCAAGAAATTATAAATAAGTATAAAGAAAATGCAAATGAAGTGTTAGTGTTTAGTCATGTAAAACCTCGCCTGCTTTCGGTTATGGCTGGCTCCAGTCGTACCAGCTGTGCTGTGTGTGCAAGTATTCCACCGCTAAATAAGTTCAGTGCACTTGCTTGTGGTCATTACTTCTGTAATGACTGTTGGGCAATGCATTTTGAAGTACAAATTATGCAAGGTAGGAGCATAGATATATATTTAATATCTTGACAGTGTTTGAGCTAAGACAGTCGGGGACAGACAAACAGACGGGTCACCTGATCGAAAGTGAAAACTGCCATGGACACCTCGAACTCGAAAATCGTATGTATGCTGCCCGCTTTAAAGGGTGTTAAGGGGTGGAAAGAGGATAGGGGAGATGAGGGGAAAGGAAAGAGGATAGGGGAGATGAGGGGAAAGGAAAGAAGATAGGGGAGATGAGGGGAAAGGAAAGAGGATAGGGGAGATGGGCCCTACTCTCGCTCGCTCGACAATACAATGCATTGTTTTTCTGCCAGTTTTCTGTGAGGCTGTGGTAATACTCCAGTTGAGCCAGTCCATTTGTGCCTAAGTATGGCTTCCCCACTATCTTTTTGTGAGAACCGTTTTACCAATGAAATCATTGGTTAAACTGTTTCCATTTGGGTAATCTTTTTTTTTCACAGTAAAGATTGCTGATGTTTTTAAAATGAATAAATAAATAAAGTCATGAGGACATCCTCATGATAGGTGATGCTTTGAATTATCTTTCAGGTGTATCAAACACTATACAGTGCATGGCACCTGAATGTGAAGTGAGGGCTCCAGAGGACTTCATTATATCTCATGTAGCCAAACCTGCATTGCGTGACAGATACCAACAATTCATGTTCAAGGATCATGTAAAGTCACATCCAGAGCTTAGATTCTGCCCAGGACCTAACTGTCAGGTGTGCTATTATATTCATAATTGTATTGTATATTAGTTACAGGTATGCAACCCTAACATACTGGAGCTATTGCTATATTACTTTTTATTTTAAAACAAAATAAATAAATGGAGTCCTATTCTCCTAGGCCAGCAGTATGTGCAATATTTTTTTTCCTCTAAATTTTCCCTTTCAAGGTACTCTCAATTTTCCATCTTGAATTCTTAAAGAGTGGTTAACAGCAATGGGATTGCTCCCTAGTACCTTAGTGGGACCAAATTCTAATGTAAGTTGCCCCTTTAGGGATATAGGCATGAGCGTAAGTATGTATGTTATATGTACGTACATTAAGCAGAAACTTCTTTATTCTATAAGATTACCTTACTTCTTATTAAAGACTGATAATTACACAATCAAACATATGTATTTGAATACTTCAGTTTATAGTTATTTAAATGTGGCATTACATGTAATTTCTAACAGTTTTTAAGAAGTGTATTGCTTTTTAAAAAAAAGAAAAAGTTAATGACCCTAAAACATCAGTGTTGGGAATAACTGATAGCATTTCATTTACCTTAATAAAACAATATGGTTTTATAGTTGAAAAAATATATCAGAAAATATTAAACTGGACTCTTTTAATGGGATATCTAATAAGGTAGTAAAAACAGAAATTCAGTGAGTACAACTATTGTTTATAAACTAATAAGTCTTTACTGGATGCTGATCCTTTTTATACTTGTACAGTGGGTATTTCGAGCTGGGACACGTGAAGGAGCGCGCCGTGTGGAGTGTCAGGGTTGTGAGCTACTGACGTGCTTCTCATGCGGAGCTCCGCATCACGCTCCAACTGATTGCTCTACTATTCGCCGCTGGCTTACCAAGTGTGCTGATGATTCCGAAACAGCAAACTATATCAGTGCACATACCAAGGTACATAGTACTATTATTTACTGTATATAAGCTAGTATATTGGGTTAGTATTTCTTGATCTGAGTGGCTTAAGCTAGTAAGTTATTACTGCGAAGGAACTGATTTAATTTATTGTTTATTATTAATGCTATTACATAATCACTGGTCTTGTCAAAATTATAATTGATCATCTATGATTCGATCTCTGACTCCAGAATTAATACACATGCCATAGGCAAGTAATGGAAAGTATTTGAAACAACTTACTGTCCCAAAAAGTAATGATCACATTCACATAAAAAACTAGTGGCTGTACTGTACAGCCTATTGATTTCTTTTACAGGATTGCCCTAAGTGTCAGATCTGCATAGAAAAGAATGGAGGATGCAATCATATGCAATGCGGTGCATGTAGACATGATTTTTGCTGGGTTTGTTTGGGAGATTGGAAGACTCATGGCTCTGAATATTATGAGTGCAGTCGCTACAAAGAAGATCCTAACACAAGCAATGATAATCAACATGCTCAAGTAAGTCTTTTAGATAAACTGTAAATAGTTGTTTTTTTTAAGCAAATGTTGTGTACATGCTAAGACTTGTAGTCTAGTGATAGTGAGAGCAAATACTAACCTTGTAATTATAATATATTGTTGACTGGCCTGTTGGGCTGACCCTAAGCCAGAGGTCATGGGTTTGATTCCCACTCAGGACAAATATTTGTGTGATGAGCATGATCTTTTGTTCTGTGTCTAGGTGTAATTTATCTTTAATATGTATGTTACAAGTATATAAGTATGTTTATCAGTAGGCTGTTTACCATAGCATATACAATAGCTTAGTATTTATTATTATTATCATTATTGTGTATAGAGGTGAACAAACAAAAAATTAAAGGTAGAGAAGCACCTGACAGCATACACTACTTGAATTTTTTTATAGTCTGTATTATGAGAATTCCTATTATAGATTTAATTTTTAGGCAAGGGAAGCTTTGAAAAAATATTTACATTATTATGAAAGATGGGAAAATCACGCACGGTCCTTGAAATTGGAGGAACAGACTTTAGCGGAACAGAAGAGTCGTATTAATCAAAAGGTACTATTTAATTTCTAATAGTCATTGTAATATTTTTATATAATTTTTGCAGTTTAACTGTTTTGATTGTTTGAAATATGGGATTGGGATTGTTTTATTGTTTTTTTTTTTTCATAGGTAATGGCTGGTGAAGGCACTTGGATTGATTGGCAATATCTTTGGGATGCTGCTAAACTTCTTAAGCGCTGTCGCTACACATTGCAGTATACTTATCCTTATGCTTATTATATGGAAGTTGGGCCTCGCAAAGAATTATTCGAGTATCAACAGGTCAGTTATAAAATAGAAAAAAAAAATACATAAAACGATAGGTCAGGAATAGAGTAATTTCTGAACAAAGTTTATGAGTTACCTATTAGTTTATTAAAATTTTGGGTGTGACCCTGTTGTGGACGGAAAATGATAGTTGCTAAAAACTCAATAAAGGATTTGAAACTTTGGCGAAAGGAGGCTTTTGCGTGGTGTGGACACAGTGTGGTGCGAGAGAGATAGAGTGGGAGTGTACCGAAATAATCTCACAGAAAAATATAGCCAGGAAGTAATAATTCAATAGTTTTTAAATAATTTTACTTGTCAATAATTTTAGGCGCAGTTGGAGGCCGAGATTGAGAATTTATCGTGGAAGGTAGAGAGAGCAGAAACAACTGATAGAGGAGACTTAGAAAACCAAATGGATATAGCTGAGAAAAGGCGAACGACTTTACTCAAAGATTTCCTCGAATTTCATATCTCTAACGCTTCCAGCAGTAAAGTCTAGTTAAATAAAATAATAACATCAGATCTTCATAAATACTTTCATAGTTTCTATATGCCCAAGAGTTTATATAATATTTGTGGATGCTAGAATCTTTTTGTTCTGCCAAAGTATATTTATTATCATGACTTTGCAATAAAATATAAATAATATGTGTTTCTGTTTACTTTTCATGTACAGACACAAACACTACAATAAAAAACATAGTCGTAAATGACACCGCGAGGGGAGGGAAGACAGTGAAGATGAATGTCAATGCATAAAAGAGACCACTACGAAGATAATCTCGACACCAACAATTTTTAGGGAATCATCTTTATTGGCCCCTCAAACAATACCACAACACACAAACTCCCCTGTTCAGCCAGACAGATACTAGATCTTGCTAGCACCATATACCGTACACACACACATTATAAAAAAAAAAACTCCAAATGTTTCACTTCACCCATATCTCTTGGAATTTTTTTAAAGAATAATTCTATTCACAATATCATTAATGAAAGTCTGAAACGTATAAGTCGTAACAGGCTTGCATTAGTTATTGACTACTCCGGTATTTGAATTAGCAAATTATTAAGTTTATACATGGGCATACAGCATGAGTGTTGTAAAGGGAGTACCAGTGAAGTGGATAGATGGTGAGATAGTAGAGTAGAAAGTGTTAATACTCCTATTGGGTGTGGTCAAATACTCCAAGTAAGAAGAATTGATGGTCAAATTGTTCCGAAACCGACTGAGACAGTTTTTATAACATTCGATTGTCAATTATTACCAAGAAGATTTTTTATTTGTTACACTGCTATACCTGTAGATGTATACATTTATTCATCTATCCAATGTTATAAATGCTGTCGATTTGGGCATGTTATAGTGCAATGCCGATCACAACCCAATATTTTAAATGTGGTATATCAGAGGAGTTTCTAGCTGTTTATGTAAAAGTTCGCACTATGCTATTAGCAAAAAAATGTCTAGAGTATGAGAGACAGAAGGCTATTAAAAAAAGTATGGCCAAAAACTATGTCCCATATGCCGAAGCCTCTAAGATCCATATACCTATTTCAAGAATAAGCTTTGCTGATACCCTGCTCTCTTCTAATGTTAAATCATCTACAATAGCACCACAACAAGAATACTCCGCTCAACAGACACTTATAATTAAAATAAAATATTAGTGATTATACTTATACTGCTAATTCACCTAATAATTGCGGTGCTTTGAATATTAAGGTTGATGATTTAGGCAATCTGCAATCGTATTCCCAAAAAAGATTAAATTATTTTTTTATTAATAAATATAACTTAGTTAAAGCCAAGTTTCTTGTTAAAGATCCCAGGCTATGCTAGCCTAAGGGATTACCGCGCTGATGGATATCTTGGAGTAGCTGTACTTGTGAAGCAGCCTCTTTCTTTTACCCTATTACAGTTTCCTATTACACCTCATTCTAATGGGTTTTCTGTTATTGCTGCTATTATTAATGATGTTTGTTTTGCATCTTTTTATATACTTGTGACCCTTGAGTTGCGGGTGTCCATGGGCGGCGGTAGTCATTTACCATCAGGTGACCCGTCTGCTCGTTTGCCCCCTATCGCATAAAAAAAAAAAAAAATATACATCTTTCATTAGCTATTCTCAATGAAATTGCAAGTATTATATTCTCCCTCCCAAAACCATTTGTATTATTAGGTGACTTCAATTGTAAACACCAGTCCTGGGGAAGTTCTGCAACTAGTTATTATGGTCATATTATTAACAACCTCATAGACACTCATAATCTCTGAATACTTAATAAATGGTTTACCTACAAGACGCTCAAGCCCTGGTTGTGGAACTAGTGTACCAGATATGAGTATATGCACTCCAAACATAGCATCAACAATAACTTGGTTTTGTCTACAATCTACCCATGGTAGTAACCATTATCCACTGGTGCTCATCTGCAAGGTCGCCACGCTTAAAGTATAGGCAGAATGAAGGTGACTCGGAGAAAAATAAATCTATAGTTAAGGTTAATATTTCTTCTCTTCCAACTGTCCATAAGGGTTCTGAATTACAGTATGCAGAATCTTTCAAAGACACATTAATTGAAGCGGCTGATCAAGTTTTTCCTGTAAAAAATACATATATTCCTGTAAAGAATTCATACCTTCCACACCCTGGCGGGACAGAGAATGTACAGAAGCAGTAAGGACTAGAAAAGAAGCTGAACTAAAATACTGAGAATGAGGCAGTGTGACCAGATTTAAATTTGTGGAGTACATATGCCACGTTCTGTAAAGCTCTAAAAATGCATCAAGACAGCACGCATCCACTCGCACTGCATACCAAGCGGCGAATGAACGCGATTCGCGCGACACCGCGTTTTTATACGATGCATGCAATTTATACTCACGCACACAGACAACGACAACAGCAACGTAAGCTGATTGGTTGCGTACACAGTAAATATTGTAAATATAGAATAAGAAATGTTATTGGTTAATCCATATAATGTGCGGTAAACTAACTCCATTACTTAATGGAAAAAAAAAATGTAAATATAACTAGCATACTTTTAATCAAATACAAGGTTGTACACATCCTGACAGCGGTGGGGTCAGCACTGCCGTCTACCGCAACGCCTATACCAGGCAAACGGAGGCGGGAAGAAGACCCGGAGCCGCAAACGGCGAAGCGGACAACCATAGGGGCTTCCCTAACCTCGGACTCCGAGGAAGGGGATAGCGAGGAGATGGACGTCCAAGTCCTCTCCACCTCGCCCGAACCAACTCCAGTAACACTGGAAGTCGAACGGGCACCTACGCCTACACCCAGGCCAAGGACAGCAGCAGCTGTACTTGCCGCACCACCACCCCAGAAACCCATAACAACTCAGAGGCCCATAACAACTAAAAGGCCCATAACAACACAAGGCCCTTCCAAGGCTTCCCACTACCCAGACATCCACAAGGAGACAACCAATCCTTGTAGTGGAACGTCTGGAGAACTGGACGATCCACATGAAGGAGTTGACCGCCAAAATCGGTCACCCACCAAGCGTGAGGCCCTTTGGGAAGGGATTCAAATTCACTCCCAAAGAAGACGCTGAATTCAGAGTCATTCAGGCTCACCTGGATGACCTAGGACAGGACAAGGCGCCTTACTACGCCATCGCTCCACCACACCAGAAGCCCCTGAAAATGGCTATCCGGGGCTTACCAGCGGACACTCCCACAGAAGAAATAGTGGACTTGACTAACAAGGGAGTGCCAGTCAAGTTCGCGAAGCATATCCGTGCTCGCACTAGCAGACCCGGATGCATCTTCTTCGCAGAAGTGGAGAAGAGCCCGACCGCAGCCAAGGCCTACAACATTGACGAGGTCTTGCTCATGCCAGGCGTCGTCATAGAGGCCTGGAGGGGCAAGAAAGGACCCTCTCAATGCCACCGCTGCCAAGGCTTTCGCCACAGTTCCCAGAACTGTCACAGGCGCCTAGCCTGTGTGCGATGCGTTGGTGAGCACCAGGCGCACAACTGCCCTCGACCAAAAGAGGAGCCACCCACGTGCGCTAACTGCCAAGGCCAAGGTGTCAAGCTCCACTAAAAAGAGGAGAAGGCACCGAAGAAAGAAGTCGGCCCAGGAGAAGCCACCCACACCTGCGGCGGCAACCAAAGTCAGCAGCCCACCCGCCAGAGACCCGGAGAGGGACCAACTCGCCGCCTTACTCATGCTGTTCGCACAGCGTGTTAAGGCAGGCGAGATAAACACAACAGGACTGCTGCAAACACTCTCCACCAATGGATAAGCCGCTCAGGGTGGTTCATTGGAACGCGGAGACACTGAAATCCTAGATAGGCCTACTACGCCTATTTCTCAAGAATCAAATGGTCATGCTGATAATTGAGACCCACCTGAAGGCCAACAGGCCACTCAAGATCCCAGGGTACATTGTGTACCGCCAAGATGAGGTCTCGCCAAGAGGCGAAGCATATCGTGGATTTGCTATCCTAGTGAAGAGGACAGTAGAGCATCAACCCGTCGAACCGAAGAGACTCGATATAAGATAAGATAAGATAAGATAAAGATTTATTTACATTAATTTGGCACAAAAGTACATCAACAGCGTCACAAACACGATATATAGTATTTACGATAAACTCTGGCACCCAGAATAAGATTCAACTTGTGTTTAGGGTACCAGCGTTCTCGCGTACACTGTAAACATATAAAGTCAGTAGTACAAATTAAGAAGCATACCACAAAAATAATAGTGTTACGAAAAACAAAAAATCGAATTAAAAACTACTTTGTTTGTGTGTGTGTGTATATTTATATTTATAGGAAACATATGTAGGTCATTAATTAGTGAGTCGGAAGGCTTAGGATCCACATCGAATTAAATTCTCTGTCTCTTTATAATCCAGGGTCATCAACCATTTAGACACACAAGCTTTACAATTATTGCGACACATGAGCGCAATGGCACAGAGTCTATTAATTTTATTGTACAGATGATTAGACAAGTAGGTATAATTACGCTGTGCGAGGGTCGTTCTGCATTTTTGTTGCATTTCACACACATTAAAGTATCTGCGTTTGTTAAAACTATTAGAATCATGCGGCAAGCATACTGTCGGATGCTTACGGAGGATGGTACTGAGAACGAAGAGCTGCCTCACCGTCAGAACTTGACACTCACTGTAGAGAGCCGTGGTAGGGTACCGAAAGGGCTTTGAAATTATCACTTTGAGAACAGCTCTTTGTGCTCGCTCCAAAGAAAGAAGGGAAGTTGTAGATGCACCACCCCATACAACAATACAATAACCAATGATGGATTGGCACAATGCAAAATAAACAGTCTTTATAGTCTCAGGATCTGCAGAGCACCTTAGTTTTTTAAAGATAAACGTACACTTGCGTACCCGACTTGTCAGTTTATTGATATGGGGCTTCCAGCATAAAGAACTGTCTATATAAACACCAAGATATTTAACATTCGCCGAACTAGTTATTTGTGGACAGTCACATTGTGAAGAGGATAGATCGAGAGAGCAAGTATGGGCTTTGAGCGTCATAGCATCAGCGGGAGCAAGATTATTGGAGCGCAACGAGAAAGGTAAGTAGACCGTTTTATTAATGTTTAGGGTTAGGACATTATCTGATAGCCATTTCATCACTGATCTGAGAGCATTCTCTGCGTGTTTCATAGTTTCAGGCCAGTTTTTACCGTGAATTACAAGTGCTGTATCATCTGCATAAGTAAATATTGAGCAATGAGGTATGGACATATTACATAGATTATTAATATAAATTAGGAAAAGAGTTGGGCCCAAGATTGAACCTTGAGGAACGCCATAATTTAACGTTAAAGTGTCACTAATAACGTCATTAATTTTTACGCACTGAGTTCTGTCATACAGATAGTCTTGGAAGATTTTTAGAGTATCTCCACGGATGCCGGTGACTTCCATCTTGCGTAAGAGAAGTGGAACAGACACGGTGTCAAATGCCTTGGAAAGGTCCAGAAAGATAGCAAGACATTTTAGTTTACTATCTAATTTTTCTACAACATCATTTACCAGGGCGGCAACTGCATCCTCAGTTGATTTGCCACCCCTAAAACCATACTGATTGTTACTTAGGATTTTATAAGCCTCAAGAAAGTGAACTAATCTGTTGTTAAGAATTTTTTCCAATATCTTTGAAATTGCAGGCAGGACTGAGATAGGTCTATAGTTATTGACGCGATAGCGCGCGGAGCGATACCATGTATGCGCTTGGTATCGATGTCCAAATCGGCAGGCGGGAGATACACCTCTACGCGGCCTATCGAGCTCCGAATCAGAGAGCCCGCGTCGATGAACTCCGGAGCCTTCTCCAACATACGACGCCGACCATAATCGCGGGAGACCTGAACGCAAAGCACCAAGCATGGCACAAAACCACCATTGGAAATATGTATATCCTAACTAGAAGTTCAACTATGTTGTTTTCAATCAAAACTTCACTCTCCAATAATTATGTCTTATAATGGTCATACTATCCTAGTTAAAAGTAATGTAAAATTTTTGTATTCGATTCTAAACTCACTTGAGTTCCACACCGTAAGTACAATACAAGTTGATGTGAGCGTAATTTGAATATCCTTAGATGTTTTGGAACGAAGTTCCTTATGGGGCGTTGCGGAGCGGTACCCTAGCCGGCAAAAAACGTCCGTAACTATAAAAAAGCGTGAGATTTTTTTGTATAGTCTATGTATGATGACTATACAGTGTCTAATGTATAGTTTACGGGATGAATGTTATTATTATTGCAGTTTGCTATTATTATTCATGTAAAAAGCTGTTTCTTTGTATATTATTATTATATAATTTTATAAATTTTATATCTTTAAATGAGCAATTCTTGTATATATAAAATTGGAATCTCGGAATCGGCTCCAACGATTTTCATGAAATTTAGTATATAGGGGGTTTCGGGGGCGATAAATCAATCTAGCTAGGTTTCAGTTTTAGAAAACGTCGTTTTATCCGTGTTTTCAGGCAATGAAAAACTGCTACAATATCATTAGTATACGAAGGTAAATTTCGCTATCATCTAAAAGGTTGTAATAGATCAAGTGGGAAATAAGGCGGTCCCGTAACCAGATTACCCCGGTTCGAGTCCTGATGATTATTTTATTTAACTTTTTTTTTCGTTGTTTTACACGATACAAAAAATACGGTATCCAGGTGCTCATTGTAAATAAAATAAAGGTGTTATATGTATAAAATTATCTTAAATTTTGTAAAGTAGTTTTTTTTATTTTTCTTCTAGAAACTTCGTCAATATCTGGTGTCCCACGACAGCACAAATCTTTTTTTGAAAGTAACTGAGTACGTAATTTCTAAGAAATTAAACAAAACTGTTATATTTTCTAATGCTTTAAGTGCATTACAAGACAGATTTCCATTTGAAGGTGATTGTTAAACTGTTGTCGTTGATATAAGGAATTTACAACTGAAGTATTCCAGTTAAGTTTTATTCCATAGACTGAAGTTTCTCGGCGGTTAGCAGCGTCGGTGGAGGCGTTTGAGGGTTTTTGGCGCCAAGGAAAGGCGTCGTACCAAACGCATCAGGCGCGGGCTTGCCATTACCTAGTTGATACCGGGTGTAAAAATGGATCAACTGGTGGGAGCTGCTGTCATCAAGTTGGAGGGCCAGAGAAACTGGAGCGTGTGGAGGTTTCAGGTGTCAGTCTTTTGCGGGGGTTAGGAGTATTCGCTGTAGTAGACGGCACTGAAGTAAACACAGAAGCAAATGCAGAGGATTGGACGAAGAAAGATGCAAAAGCTCAAAGCCTTATAGTCACGAGATTAAGTGAACAAACTATGATACATGTTTTGACTTGTGACACGGCTCATGAGACGTGGAGCAAACTAATGAGCGTGTACCAACAGAAGTCAAGCACAAGTGTGCATCTTCTTCAGCAACATTTCTTCAGCTTCAAATTTGAAGAAGGCATGGACATATCAACATTTCTTTCTAAACTGCAGGAGACGAAAAGTCAGTTGAAGCAAGCAGGGAAGGAAATTTCAGAAAAGTTCGTCATAACTAAAATATTAATATCATTGCCGGAGAGGTACAGCCACTTTGTATCAGCTAGGGAGTCTGTGGATCCTAGCCGACAAAATTATGATGACCTTGTTGGAAGACTAGTAATGGACGAAGAAATAATGAAGTCTAAAGGCAATGGCTGTGATGAAAATGTGACTCTAGTGGTGAGAAGAAGAAGGTAGGAGACAGCGGAACAGACAAGAAGTGCTTTAAGTGTGGTCGTGTGGGACATGTTACCACGGAGTGTAAGAGTAATAAAGACACTAGAAAGTGTTTCACATGCCACAAAGTTGGACACTTGAAGTATCAATGCCCAAGACGTCAAAACATGAACCAGAACAATGCTAAGAATAGTAATGCATTTCCGACTATGATGGTTAGTGCAATGAAAGTTGACAGTGACATCGCTGAACATGAAACATCAAACAGGTGGATCGTTGACAGTGGTGCCAGCGAGCACATGACATCTGAACGCAACCTTTTTAGTTCACTATGTGAAACGTCAGATCGATTTGTGGCCATAGGTGATGGGAGAAAACTACTTATGTTAAAGACGTTGAATTCACAAAAAAACATAATGAGCAATGTGTTATATGTACCTGACTTAAAGCCTAATCTGTTCTCCGTGTCAAGTGCAACAAATAAAGGAGGATATTCGGTTGATTTATCTAAAGATAAATGTGATAAGGATGGCATGGTGTGTGCAACAGGAAATAAAGAAAGTAATTTATATGTATATCTTGAACTTTAATAAAAATACTGATTAGTGTGCAGCAGTATCACTGTCATTTAAACTATGAAGATGAAGATTTTCTCAAGGGAAAAATACATCGCTTCAAGTACTTCAAATACTCTTGAATTGGTTCATGGAGACTTGTGTGGGCTAATGGAAGTGAAGTCTCTTGGAGGAGCTAGATATTTTTTGTTACTCAAGGATAATCATTCAAACTATAGATCAGTGTATTTTCTTAAGGAAAAGTCCGAGGTACCTGAATAATAATAGGAAAACTAGAAATAAACTTAACAAATTACGCACAGACAATGGGACTGAATTTGTCAATGAATAAAATTAAAGAACTGTTCAGTAAGCAAGGAATATGCCATCAGACAACTGTGACCTACTCACCAGCAAAAATGTAAAGCCAAGAGAGATATGAGAACTCTTGTGGAGGCAGCAAGAAGTTGCTTTATGCGAAAAATCGTAACAAAGAATGGGCTGAGGCCATCAACATGGTAGTCTTTGTTTTAAACAGAAGTAGCAAGAGCATAGTAGAAGGAAAAACTCCATATGAAATCTGGGAAAGAATTTGATATGTTGAGTTTAAACAAAGACTTTAGATCAGAAGTGCATGTTCATATTCTTAAACAAAGATTTTTTTTCTTGATAATAAACTGCAGAATTTACTATCAAGAAAGAAAATCAGTAGATATTAGGGATATAGTATGTCTACAGAACAAAGAAAAAGTAACTGAGGAGATGATTTCATTGGATTTAATGATAAAAAGGGAATAAGAAAATGTAATACAAAGTGAGGAGGAAGAAAATGTAGTACAAAATGAACAGGAAAGGGTACAGCCGGATAAGTATGATGATCCGGCCCCCAAATGGGAACCTATATCGAAACTTATGTTCTAATATCGCCTTAATGTACAAACACAATTTATGTACTTTTCGCGGCCAGCTTTCGCTTTGACCTTGACTCTCTGAGACTTACAATCACGAAAATAATATATGTTATGCTCCTTTACGTGCTCTATTACTCATAAAAATTTGATAGAAAAAAAATTGGTGCAACACTTTGAAAAAAAAATGTGATTAGCGGCTTCTACTATATCCTTGTTCTATAAGGCCTACATTACATTTTATTCATTTTTTTCGAAGTGTTGCACCAACTTGATAAGCGTTGGAATAATTGTTCAAAAAGAAAAGAAAAAACAACCAATGTCCAATATTTATCATCACTTTTATTACTTTTCGTGTTAATCAAAATAGCAAGAACAAAAAAAAATAATCATCGTCACTATTGTAATTAATTACTACTGGAACATTTTGAGTAGCAAATATTTTAGTGAGGACTTCAGAAGGACGCAAAATTTTGGACAAATATCGTCCATATGACAGATAATAAATAATAGCTGCTGTATGTGAACAGCACCCCACTGTACAGTTGCCATTGGGGCAGTCACAGCAATAACGGAGAATACTATTGTAATCATTACCATCGGAAATATAGTGAATGTAAATAAGATAGATAGATGCTTTAATGATATTAGATGCTGATTTCACATATTGTACCAAAAGATTATTTTGATCGTCCATTATTTCGGCCAAGTAAGATAGAGCCTGGGAAAATTGATACGAGCCTGTGAATAAAATCTTTAGCTGATCTTCAGTTAAGCGTGGTAAATCAAATACTTCAGATGCTATTAAAGGTTTAAGCATAATTTTTTTTCTGTTCCAACGCTGATCTTGCACTTCTTGACTCACAGTATTTTCTACGTCCATTCTACTTTTGATAATATATACTTTTCATAATCCAGTTAAAGTTTTTACTTGATCTTCAGACATATCTAATTTATTCATTGTATCGAATATTGATGACGGTGATTTACTTGTTAGCTCATTGAAAAATAGTCTGAATTCTGTTTTTTCTATTGTACTTGTATTAGAAACTATGCGTAGATGTGATATATCGTCTTCATAAAAATATTTTCCAATTAAGTGCGTCGAACAGCAACGATCTCCTTTTGGTATGAATATTTGTTTTTTAATGAATATTTGTATTCGTGTTTCTAAACATATTGTCTTAAGATCAGTTGTTTTTTGACATATAATACAATACTTGTGAGTAGATTCAACACGTTGAAATGGAATTTCAATAAAATCATCACTTAGATAGTACTCATATGTAATATCACTGTCACTACTGGTGTCAGAATCTTCAGAGTTGACATAAGCTTCTCCTGGTTCACCTGTAGCCGTTGATACTTCATCGCATACTTCCAGGCTTGAAGACACCTCGTCAGATGCTGTACATTTAGAAATAGAAGCTTTTTTCTTAATATCTGAGATAAGACGACACTTGTTACAGAGTATATCATTAACTGTTACTGTTTTATTCAAACAATCACTGAATACTTTAACTTCTTCTTCAGTTTTTACAACTTTTTTATAACCAACCATTTTACGAAGATATTTGTTACAGTTTTTGCACTTGTTAGACATTATGACCTTATAAAAATAATAAGTTGGTTTAACAATATAACAATGACTAATTTCAAAATCTTGGAACAAAATACCATAAAAATCCAAATCAAAAGAGCGATACCAACGCATGACAAACGATGTTAGTAAGACATAAAATATAATAAACAACGTGAAAACAAGTCTAAACTTATTTATTTACAATTCCTTCCACGAGCGATAAAATTTTGTGCGTGTTGAGACATGTTTATATCTATAAGTTACAAGATGCGAAACACTTTTTAATTTTTTTTTTCAAAGTGTTGCACCACCTTTTTTTTTTAACAAATTTTTATGAGTAATAGAGCACATAAAGGAGCATAACATGTTTTATTCTCAGAGAACACGAATGTTATGTTTTACTTATTTTTTAATTTTTTTTCTATATAAATATACTCTAAAAATATGAAAATATTATATGATATACTCTGCAATGTAATCTAAAAACTCGCGTTGGTTCCAACTCTCTAGCGTAATTAATTTTTGAGATATATGACTTTGAATAAAAGTCATGCGTGCGATTATTTTTTCCTATATCTCAAGGTCAAAGCGAAAGCTGGCCGCGAAAAGTACATAAATTGTGTTTGTACATCAAGGCGATATTAGAACATAAGTTTCGATATAGGTTCCCATTTGGGGGCCGGATCGTCATATTTATCCGGCTATACCCTTTCAACTCAAGATGAGGATGAATTCTGTGACACAGAGTACTTAGAAAAGTAGTACCTAGAAGATGAAACTTTGTCTACAGAAGGAGAAACAACACCAAAAATAGGAAGAAGAGTAAATAAGCCATATTGGCACAAGAATTATGACTTTGCAAATTTAGTGACAGAGGGGAAGATCCAGTAAACTATCAAAGTGCTATAAAAGAAGGGAATTAATAGGGAATTACAAGCTCTTGAGGACCAAAATTCATGGAAAGAGACAAAATTACTGACCTGGATGGAAATGATAAATACAAAGTGGGTATTTAAGACAAAACCTGATGGGACAAAGAGAGGGAGACTGGTGGCTTGCGGTTTTCAACAACATTGTGAAGAATATGTGTACTCCCCAGTAGCAAAAATATCGACAGTGAGCTTGGGATTATCACAAGCTTTACAAAACGATTGGGAAATTAGACAACTTGACAAAAATACAGTACTTAAACTTCAAAAGGCTCTGTATGGAATTAAAGAAGCACCTAAATGGAATGAGAGGTTTAATTCATTCTACAGAGGGTTAGGAATGAAAAGATCAATAATGATGCCTGTTTATATAAAGGAAGTAATGTGTGGCTTATTCTGTTTGTGGATGATATCTTATTAATGGGAAAAGAGGAAGAAATAGAAAAGATGGTGGAAAGTCTGAAGAATGAATTTAAAGCAAAAGACATTGTAACAAATCGTAGGAAACATAATTTGAGACAGCTTAGCTACTGAGTAGGAAACATAATTTGAGACTGCTTAGCTAATGAGGCTGTTCAGGCCGGAGTTTAATTCGTTATCCGTATGTAAATTACTACCATGACTAGGGTTCTTTACTATCAGTTTCATTAAAAGAGTGTTGGGAGAAACTTTGGGCTGAATCCAGCCCCGGAGAGGTAAACATTATGCTAGGATCCAGACAAGGATTCTTCCAAAGCCTTGATTGAGCAAAGCCTTTTACAATAAGCCTACTACAAGTTCATTCATTAGAAGGAGACTTGGACAAGCCTGTACTTCCCCGCCTTGCCAGATTCCAAATAGTTGACAGTGATTTACGTAAATGCGGGGAAGTGGATGAGATGAATATTTTTTTCTTTTCTTGCTATTGGCCTCACTCTCCTTTTCATCCAGATCCTTTCCAAATTTAAAATTTCCTTTTTTTTATTGTTTCCCTAGCTTTAATTTGTTACTGGCTATACTAACAGTAAGCAATGAAAAGCAAATAATCTACTGCCTACCTCCACATTACAAAAGAGCACCTTTAGACAGCGTAATTGTTCTTTTTTCTGATTACACATCTAATACCTTTATGCGAGCAATTTTTTTATATATATTATCAGAATCTCGGAAACGGCTCCAACGTTTTTTATGAAATTAGGATGCAGGGGTTTGCGGGGGCGATAAATCAATCTAGCTAGGTTTCATTTTTATAAAACGTCGTTTTATCTGTGTAGCTGAAGGTGGTCAGGTGAAATGTGTAAAGCTAAAGTATTTTTTTTTGAGAGGTTTGTTGACAATTCGGGCACGAAATGCCGTGAAACATTATGTCATTTGTTTCAACAGTTATTTTTCCTATACCATGTATTCGGCTGTAGTACTGTTTTGATGCTACTTTTAGCGTTCCAGTTTCAGGGCTTATTGACGAGAACAGTAGAATCACAGTTCTTATTTATCTTCACACGTTTGGGATGAGCAACCGCTGTCTAAACACTATTTATTCTTGGAGTCTGAATCTGCAGTACTTAAACAAATGTTATATATGCCTTTTTGTTTTTAATGCTTGTTTTCTTTCTTGTTACCCCAGCACTGCTCGGTAGTATGGTAATTTTTACGACAATTCTTGCGAAACAACACTTTTATTTTTGATCGTGTAATATGCCTCGGAACTATCTACTTGCTCTTCATCATTGTTTCTCGCCTGGTTTTATCTAACCTCTAATTCTCTGGACTAGGCAACTGATATCTGGGCGCAACTGCGATTCGAAAATTTTCAAATGTAGTTGGCAAACTGTATAGTAGCAATATAACGAGTAACTCTGATGGAATATTTATGTCCATGTCACCCAGTTTGTCAACTATGTCTATAAAATTATTGTCGTAGATGTCCTCATCTGTTGACATTCTTTTTAAAAATAGTTTTAACAAGGTAGCTTTTCTTGCCGGGCCAGAACTTTGATATGTACCTTTTAACTTATCCCTGCTTGAAGATATCAAAGGAATGAAAGACGAGAAAGTCTGTTTATTGAAAAGAGCATGACTGATGATGATTGAAAAAATCTAAAAAACTATTGTACCAATGATTAGATCTTGAACTAAAAAAGATAGACAGCCATATATCATCACTGGAAGGAGGAGCTAAGATAATCATTACTATAAAAGTATGTTAATGATATACTTGTGGTGGCGTTCGATTTCTGAACGGGCCCGAAGTGACGCGTGGTGGGAGAGAAGTTTTTGTGAGAGTCAGGGGGAATAAAATAACGAAGTCTATTGTGATCACTTATTTATAAGGATGATATTCGAAGAATAAATATTGTGTAGTTTGTCAACCCGTGTATTATTCAACGTGACCATGAAGACGAACAAATCAACCCCATATACTCATGGCATTTTCATGTTCAAAAAGGGCAAAAGAAGTAAAAGCACAACTCATAAAGTATTTTGAAATTAAAAATGTGTAAATCTAAAAGGCTACTTGAAATTTATTTCATGTACAATCAAGATGAAATAAACCCAGAAAGGTACGATGAGGACACTTTCAAAAGCATCGTAATGGAGGAGTGTAAACCTACAACTACGCCAATAGAACCTTGACTTTAAGAGAAAGACTTGCTATATTCAATTCAAATAATTTATAAAATTGCTTAACAGTTATTTGACATCGTCTTATTTAAAAAATATTTAAAATTACAGATCAACACACACAGCGTCACCGCAACTATAGGTTGCTTTGTCAAATGTGAAATCAATATTAAACCGTAATTAAGTATAAATATATAATTATTTAAATTAAAGCACAGCTCTCGTTTTACAGTGGACTTAACTACTTTTTTTTATGCAATAGGGGGCAAACAAGCAGACGGGTCACCTGATGGTAAGTGACTACCGCCGCCCATGGACACCTGCAACTCAAGAGTCACAAGTGCGTTGCCGGCGTTTTAGGTAGGCGTACGCTCTTTTCTTGAAGGTTTGAAGGTCGTATAGGTTCGGAAGTACGGCAGGCGACAATTTGTTCCATAGGCTGGTTGTGCGAGGTAAAAAGCTTCTGGAGAAGCGCACAGTGGTGGAGTGCCAATCGTCCAGGTGATGGGGACGGATATTTTGTCGCGTAGAACGATGGCGGAAACCTGCAGCCGGTATAATTCCGAACAATTCCTCTGAACACTCCCCATGATACAAGCGATAGATACTTGTTTATTACGTGTGTTATAAGAGTGTATATCACTATTTTTAATAAACTGACCTTCATTTTTATAAGAGTAATTAGAGTAATTAGATATACAGACATGCCACCGTCATTAAGTTTATTTCTATAAATTTCTGCCTCTGCGAATAACGATTATCTAAATTATAAATTGCTCAGATAGACCTCTTTTGCAGCACAAAGACAGACTGAATATTAGAGGCATTGCCTCACAGTTAAATACCATACGGCATTATACATACTATGAAAATAAGAAAAGTAGTCTAATCTGGCTGTTTCAATATCAGTCAGTTGACGAATTTTTCTAACTGCGTGTGCTGCAGAGCTGTGTCTATTCGACAATTTATCAATATCTAGGTCCCGTTCAAGCTTTGAATCAAGAGTAGTGCATGTAATGCAAACAAAACTTAATGGGTACTCTGATGTATTTGGCAGTTTCGATCAGACCGGAGAGTTTTGGTTCTGTCAAGATAAAATTTATTTTAATCTTACGTTTTCAGAATACGAAACGTCGTTAGACAGGACTAAACTAAAATTTAGAGATTTTTAGTCTAGTTTGGTGAGTTTTGCAACAGCAGAATATTGTCCTGTATGGTAATGGTAAGGCAGATGCTGAATGAGGTGCATGCCAGATAGACCGAAAGTCGTTTTCAGACTATTTTTTATAGAATGCTGGTACTTATGTGAGCCGGGCGGCCTAAAAGCAAAGAACTGTCGCATATTCGACAGCAGAGGCTGATTGTGTTACCCTTACTGAAGCACCGAAAGAAGATATACAGTTGAAAAGTCTATAAAGATCTAGGAATTAACTACCGAAAACTAGTTGTTTTAAGTGATAACCAAGATGTTATAATTTTAAGAAAAAATGTGACAGGTAAATCCGAGCAAATTGATCTAAAATGCATTTCATTGACTGAGACTTCCTTCAACAAGACATCATAGATGTTAAATATCCACGAACTGTAAAAATGGAGGCAGACATATTTACTGAAGCACGGCTATTAAAGCTACGAAGCAGCCTTGGACTAGTTTGATCTCATGATGGCCATGTGCAATGAGGAGGAGTGAAAGTGTACAGTGGTACATCTTGAGGTCAAACTAGCGCATGCCGCAAACTTGTTACTCGTAGTCGTAGCAACGTTGAAACTAACATTTAATTTTTTTTTTTTTTTATTATATTTTGTTGATAATGTCTAGTGTTTAGAGCGTTTAGTGGAGCGAAATGCTGTGACATGTGTAATCTATTACCAATTTTTAACATATTATATATTCCAATAAATTTTAATTTTTAATTTATTGAATATTCATTTTTCCATATGACATCTTGACATTTTTACTGTCCAAAATGGCTAAATATTTAAATGAGAGATGAACTAAATAGCTGCAGTATCATGTAATAACATTTCTCCAGAAGAGTTGCGTCATATCGATATAATAGTCCTGGGCATAGACAAAACACATTAGTTCTTGTTAAAATAATACAACACTAGTAGCCAACAAAATGGCTACCACGAATGATTCGAAGGCGCCTTTGCGCCAGGTAAAAAAAGTACAGTTTGGTATATTATCCCCAGATGAAATCGTAAGTAGTGTTTTTTGTATATAATAGTCATCATGAATAAGAAAAATGTAAATACTATATTCGGGAAGGACCCTATAATGTGGCGTCTATTGATACAGTGGCACGCAGTTTGCGATGTAATCAACCATAAGTTTGTCATATTATCGTGTTGTTTTCGATAATCTATAATTGTTTATTTTTATTATTGCAAAATACCTGAGGAAACACTACATTTGCAAAACTTATTGTAGTTGCAATGTTGCACAATGTATGGCACCCTTTTTTTCCTTGGACTCCCATTGTTATCAATGCATGAAACTGATATTGAATCTCAGTTTATACTAACAATGTTTATTTTGAAGTAGTATCAAGACAATAAACGTTATCAATTATTAACAATCTTGTATCTTAATGTTTATGAAGTTGAGTCATTTTAAGATAATAAAAAAATACCCAAAATTTTTTATAAAATATTAATCAGAAGCTTTACCTTATATATATGTTTTTAGCGGCGGATGTCAGTCACAGAAGGGGGTATTCGATTCCCCGAAACAATGGAAGGAGGAAGACCTAAGCTTGGTGGACTTATGGACCCTCGACAAGGGGTGATTGATAGAAGTTCTAGATGTCAAACATGCGCAGGAAATATGACTGAATGTCCTGGACACTTTGGACACATAGATTTAGCCAAACCAGTATTTCACATTGGGTTTATTACAAAAACAATAAAAATACTAAGATGTGTCTGTTTTTATTGTTCAAAGTTACTTGTCAGTCCTGTAAGTTTATTTAGTATAAAAACATTCAAATTTATTCATAATCTTAAGAAAACTCATTTTGACTTATACCTATATTGCATTTTAGACTAATCCAAAGATAAAAGAAGTTGTTATGAAGTCAAAAGGACAGCCTCGCAAGAGGTTGACTTATGTTTATGACCTCTGTAAAGGCAAGAACATTTGTGAGGGTGGTGAGGATATGGACATAGGAAAGGAAGGTGAAGAGGGCAAAAGAGGCTCAGGGCATGGTGGTTGTGGTCGTTATCAACCTTCCATCAGAAGACAAGGTCTTGACTTAACTGCAGAATGGAAACATGCTAATGAAGACACTCAAGAAAAGAAAATTATTATTACAGCAGAGAGAGTATGGGAAATTCTTAAACATATCACAGGTATATTTTACACAGACAATATCAAATATAGTGCAATGTCATAAATGTTTATATTTTATTTTTGTATGTTAAATTAATTTTGTATCTAAATATTATGGTTCTTTTTTTTTGCTTTAAAAGTGCATTGTTATGTTTAATAATGGGAATTCTTTACTGTAGCTATTTAAGTTAATGAAATATTATTTACCTTGTAGATGAAGAGTCATTTATACTGGGTATGGATCCAAAGTTTGCCCGACCAGATTGGATGATTGTTACTGTGTTACCTGTACCTCCTTTGTCAGTAAGACCAGCTGTAGTGATGTTTGGCTCAGCTAAGAATCAGGATGATTTGACACATAAACTAGCTGATATTATCAAAGCAAATAATGAATTGATGCGCAACGAACAGTCTGGGGCTGCTGCCCACGTTCTTGCTGAAAATATAAGATTGCTACAGTTTCATGTGGCTACCTTTGTAGATAATGATATGCCTGGTATGCCCAAGTGAGTATATGTAGTGTTTGTTCAGCTTGTATATCCTAGGGGTATAAAATAACTTTTAGTAAATTTGGGAATTGGTGCATCTTAAGGCCTTCATCCAGCACTGGATGGCAATAGGTTGATGATGATGTTCAAGATGTTAAAAAAGTAAAATTTATTAGAGTCACTAAATAACAATTGTACCTGTTTCATTTTATTTTCCTGTTCATTAATCTGCAGTTGATGACAAAAATGTTTGTTTAATATTATTGATTTCAATGCAAACAGGGTTTATTCATGAAATAATCTATTAAGAAATATTTTGTACTTCTATAGTTCATAACATAGATAACATACATATATTATATTTATTTGAATGATTTTTTTAGAGCTATGCAGAAATCAGGGAAGCCTCTCAAAGCTATCAAGGCCCGTCTCAAAGGAAAGGAAGGCAGAATCCGAGGAAATCTTATGGGAAAACGAGTTGATTTTTCAGCTCGTACCGTCATCACACCTGATCCAAACTTACGTATTGATCAAGTAGGAGTTCCTAGGTCTATTGCACAAAATTTAACATTCCCTGAATTAGTCACACCATTTAATATTGACCGGATGCAGGAACTTGTGAGAAGGGGTAATGCTCAGTACCCTGGTGCGAAGTATATTGTGCGGGATAATGGAGAACGAATAGATTTGAGGTTTCATCCAAAGCCATCTGACTTGCATTTACAACATGGTTATAAAGTTGAGCGACATTTAAGGGATGATGATTTAGTTATTTTCAATCGTCAACCCACACTTCACAAAATGAGTATGATGGGGCATAGAGTAAAAGTTCTTCCATGGTCAACATTCCGTATGAATTTAAGTTGCACATCTCCTTACAATGCTGATTTTGATGGTGATGAAATGAATTTACATGTACCTCAGTCCATGGAAACAAGAGCAGAAGTTGAGAATATTCACATAACACCTAGACAAATTATCACTCCTCAAGCAAACCAACCTGTCATGGGTATTGTACAGGACACCTTGACTGCAGTAAGGAAAATGACTAAGCGTGATGTGTTTCTAACAAAAGAGCAAGTCATGAACCTACTTATGTTCTTGCCCACATGGGATGGAAAAATTCCTCAACCTTGCATTTTGAAACCCCAACCACTTTGGACTGGAAAACAAATATTTACTTTGATTATTCCTGGCCCTATTAATATGCTTCGTGCTCATTCCACACATCCTGATGAAGAAGATGATGGACCATATAAGTGGATATCCCCTGGAGATACAAAAGTTGTTGTAGAGCATGGTGAACTACTTATGGGTATCTTGTGTAAAAAATCACTTGGTGCCTCAGCAGGTTCTCTTCTACATATTTGCATGTTGGAATTAGGACATGAAACTGCAGGCCGCTTCTATGGTAACATTCAGACTGTAATTAACAATTGGTTGCTTCTGGAGGGTCACTCAATTGGTATTGGTGACACAATTGCTGATCCACAAACCTATCAAGAAATTCAGCGCGCCATTGTAAAAGCCAAAGAGGATGTAATCGAAGTTATCCAAAAGGCTCACAACATGGAGTTGGAACCTACACCTGGTAATACTCTCAGACAGACATTCGAAAATCAAGTAAATCGTATTTTGAATGATGCTCGTGACAAAACTGGTGGATCAGCTAAGAAATCCCTGACTGAGTACAATAATTTAAAGGCTATGGTGGTAGCTGGTTCTAAAGGTTCTAACATTAATATTTCTCAGGTTATAGCCTGTGTGGGTCAACAAAACGTTGAAGGAAAACGAATTCCATTTGGTTTCCGTAAAAGAACTTTACCACACTTCATTAAGGACGATTATGGTCCTGAATCAAGAGGTTTTGTAGAAAATTCGTATCTTGCCGGTTTAACGCCTTCCGAATTTTATTTTCACGCTATGGGAGGTCGTGAAGGTCTTATTGATACTGCTGTAAAAACTGCAGAAACTGGATACATCCAACGACGTTTAATAAAGGCTATGGAGTCTGTAATGGTTCATTACGATGGTACTGTGCGTAATTCAGTTGGACAACTCATTCAGTTAAGATATGGAGAAGATGGTTTAGCTGGAGAAACAGTAGAGTTTCAGAATTTGCCAACTATTAAGCTGTCTAACAAGGCTTTTGAAAAGAAATTCAAATTTGATCCATCAAATGAAAGATATTTAAAGAGGATATTCAGTGAAGACATTATTAAGGAGTTGACAGAATCAGGTTATGTTATTGCTGATTTGGAGAGTGAATGGGAGCAACTTTGTAAAGATCGAGAAGTGTTACGTCAAATTTTTCCAAGTGGTGAATCTAAAGTTGTACTACCTTGCAATTTCAAAAGAATGATTTGGAACGCACAAAAGACTTTCCACATTAACAAAAGAATGCCTACAGATCTCAGTCCCATAAAAGTTATATCAGGGGTTAAAGATCTTCTAAAGAAATGTATTATTGTAGCAGGGGAGGATCCTCTTTCCAAACAAGCTAATGAAAATGCTACCTTGCTATTCCAATGTTTGGTAAGATCTACACTATGTACCAAGTTCGTCTCTGAAGAATACAGATTGTCAACTGTCGCTTTTGAATGGTTAATTGGAGAAATCGAAACTAGATTCATACAAGCTCAAGTTAACCCTGGTGAAATGGTTGGTGCCCTTGCTGCTCAGTCACTAGGTGAACCCGCTACTCAGATGACACTGAATACTTTCCACTTTGCTGGTGTGTCCTCCAAAAACGTAACTCTCGGTGTACCGCGTCTGAAGGAAATCATTAATATCTCAAAGAAGCCGAAAGCTCCATCTCTAACAGTATTTTTAACTGGTGGTGCAGCTAGAGATGCCGAAAAAGCGAAGAACGTACTTTGTAGACTAGAACATACAACACTGCGTAAGGTGACGGCAAATACAGCTATTTACTACGATCCGGATCCTCAAAATACTGTTATAGCTGAAGATCAGGAATTTGTAAATGTTTACTATGAAATGCCTGACTTTGACCCTACAAAGATTTCACCATGGCTGTTACGTATTGAATTAGATCGTAAGAGGATGACAGATAAGAAACTGACTATGGAGCAGATTGCTGAAAAGATCAATGCCGGATTCGGCGACGATTTGAACTGTATATTCAATGACGACAATGCTGAGAAACTTGTATTACGTATTAGGATTATGAATAATGAGGAAAGCAAATTCCAAGATAATGAGGAAGAAACAGTGGATAAGATGGAAGATGACATGTTCTTGAGATGTATTGAAGCTAACATGCTGTCAGACATGACGCTGCAGGGAATAGAAGCCATAGCTAAAGTGTACATGCATTTACCACAGACTGAAGCTAAAAAGCGCATTATAATCACAGAACAAGGAGAGTTCAAGGCTATTGCTGAATGGTTATTGGAAACAGACGGCACTTCATTAATGAAAGTATTATCTGAGAGAGATGTTGACCCCATAAGGACATTCAGTAACGACATTTGTGAAATATTCCAAGTGCTGGGTATTGAAGCTGTGCGTAAGTCAGTTGAGAAAGAAATGAACGCTGTCTTGCAGTTCTACGGTCTTTACGTAAACTACCGTCACCTTGCCTTGCTTTGTGACGTCATGACTGCCAAAGGTCATCTTATGGCTATTACTCGTCACGGTATTAACAGGCAGGACACTGGAGCTCTGATGAGATGCTCATTCGAAGAAACTGTAGATGTGTTGCTTGATGCTGCTAGTCATGCTGAAGTAGATCCAATGAGAGGTGTATCTGAAAATATAATTATGGGACAATTGCCGCGAATGGGAACTGGTAAGATATGCTATTCAAATTCGTTAGTAATATAATTTATAGATCGGAATAATTGACGATCTATAAATTATATAACTAACAATTTTAATGTTTGTTTAAAGGTTGTTTCGATTTGCTGCTTGATGCTGAGAAATGTAAACATGGAATGGAGATGGGTGGCTTAGGTGTTGGAGGAGTTGGAGGCGGCATGTACTTTGGAGTCGGCACTCCTTCGATGACACCCCTAATGACACCGTGGTCTACACAAAATACCCCTGGATATGGCAGCAGTGCATGGTCTCCCGGTCAAGGTATACTTTTCATTGCAAAAGTAGTTTTTTATTAACAATTTTGATTATACCTAGGTTAGGTATAATCAAATTGTGTCAGATTATGTCTACGGCCAAACTTAAGATAGTTTTCAATTCATAGAATCTTTACTTTCGTTTCAGCATGTTTCTGCAAGTAAAATATCTTGCCTTATTCTTCCAACAGTTTTTATGATATTACACATTGTATAAAATTATAAATATATCGTTTTACAGTGGGAAGCAGTATGACACCAGGAGGACCATCATTCTCGCCATCTGGTGCATCAGATGCATCAGGACTATCGCCTGCTTATAGTGCTTGGTCTCCGCAACCTGGTTCTCCGGGATCTCCAGGACCTCCACTTTCTCCATATACGTCTCCGGCAGCTGCATCACCGTCATACTCACCTACAAGTCCCGTGTATGCTCCTGCCTCACCCAGCCTCACCCCCACGTCGCCGCACTACTCTCCTACCAGTCCATCTTATTCTCCAACGTCACCGAATTATTCCCCAACCTCCCCGATATATTCTCCAACGTCACCAAGCTATTCTCCTACGTCTCCCGGCTATTCCCCTACATCTCCGTCTTACTCTCCAACATCACCTAGTTATTCACCGACATCACCAAGTTATTCTCCAACCAGTCCAGCTTATTCCCCGACATCACCAAGCTATTCACCGACATCACCTAGTTATTCCCCAACAAGTCCATCTTATTCACCAACAAGTCCTTCGTACTCTCCTACAAGCCCAGCATATTCTCCTACTTCTCCAGGTTATTCGCCATCTTCACCAAGTTATTCGCCAACTAGTCCTGTTTACAGTCCTGCTTCTCCAAGTTATTCTCCGTCTTCTCCTAATTACACACCTACATCTCCAGGGTACTCTCCTACAAGCCCATCATATTCGCCTACATCTCCTGCTTATTCTCCGACATCACGCAGCTATTCACCGTCATCGCCTAAATATTCTGCCTCGCCTAACTATTCGCCGACGTCACCTTCAGTTGCAAGTGGAAGTCCAACATATTCCCCTACCAGCCCTCAATATTCACCGACGAGTCGTCAGTACTCACCAGCAAGTCCAGCCTATTCACCATCCTCGCCTCAACATGCGGGAAGCACGCGATACTCACCGTCTTCACCTAATTATTCGCCGTCTTCGCTAAATTATTCTCCATCGTCTCCGGGCTACTCGCCATCCTCTACCAAATATTCGCCGACTTCACCTACTTATACACCAACATCATCAAATTATTCGCCGTCCTCACCGGCTTATTCCCCGTCGTCAGCTGGACCTAGTACATATTCTCCAACATCACCTACATATTCCCCCACGTCACCTAATTATGATGATGGTGACGATTAGACTAGTTAATTATTATTTTTGTTTCTATTATATGATGTTTGTAAATATTTGAATTGTCTTAATTGGGAATTCGTAAAAACCTAAAAAAAATACCTTAAGGCTAAAATTACAGTTGTATAGGTTAAGTTTATAATAATGTTTTGTTAATAAATGAACATCAGCCTGGTCAGTTGATTTCTTTATTAATTTTAGTAATGCACTCCATGAAATACGACCATAGTTATCTGTATACATTTTCCAAGCATTTATATGCTATTTTTTTTCTAATTTGAGTTAACTTAGATAATAGCCCTTCATGAATTGTTTTAAGAAATAAGTCGTTTAAGTTATTTAAATTGACTTAAATTACCAAATAGACATAGTATACTTTGAATATAAGAATATTTCTAGAGGTACGTAATATAAACAAAATGATTATGATACAGATTTAAATTGCTAAGAATTTTTGGTGGAAAATAAAAACACTATAAATATTTGGTATTTTTATTTCATCAATATTATCCAAATTTAAGCTATAGGCAGTAAATATCGTAGACCTACCGAGGTATGTATTTACTTACGTCGGCATTTTTTACACATAAGAGTAGCAGAAACAATAAAATGTTAAAACTTTAAAATTAAATTTAAAATGTTAAAAGAACCTGTTTGCTTTTAAACTTTGGGCCTTTTAGAAGGTATCTTCTATCTACATAACTATACGTAGCTACATTATACTTTAATAGAATTACAAAGTACAAACCACTTAATACTAATTATCTATTGTGCTTTTATAAACCTCGAACACAGCCATTTCATATTCTTTAAGTTACTTACACACTAAGCCAAATAATTTAGTATTAGTTACATATTAGTGATATATTATTGCAACAATTCTATTTTATTATGGGTAGGTAGAGAAATCAAACTTGACATATTGTTAGTTGTGTATTTCTGTGCTCAATTTATCTACACAGGTACTTATTATCAACATATTTAAGTACAATTTTATACAAAAAATTAGCTACTTATACGAAAAAATAAGTAATGAGTGGAAGCCGTTTTTAAGCAATTATGTTGTACTTATGTCTAAGATTATATTTATTTCCCTCGATATATCTCTATGATACGGTCCTGATCAACATATTCGAAGATGTGAGGAGCGTCCATCAGAATGCCAACCGTGCCCGCGGTGGTGACGATGAAGAAAATATAAAGTTGTAGCCTGTCGATCACCATTGCTACGTATTTCCAATCTTCACGAGTCTGTAAGAGCATTTTAGTAAGCAAGTTACTTATTAAAAAGACAATTAAGTTCCCTACAAAAGTTCCCTACAAGTTACTTACTATCCTCACCTCATCAAAACACAAACAAGTTAATGTCACTTGGGATGATGTGAGGATTCTGCGATACCCCATAGGCATGTTCTTCCATATATGTTCAGACATTAACAGATATGATGGAATAAAGAAATTCATACATACATACTTGTTATAGGTAGGTACATGAACCCTAAAAAAAACTTTGGGCACTTGTTTAAAAAGCTTAGCACATGAAAGTGTAGTGCTAAGCTTTTAAATAAGTTTCATTATTAGTATTATAAAATATTTCAATTTCTTAAATAGTGTAAATGTGTATTATTCTTGTTTGGATTAAAAGCCTTTCTTTTATTAAGTGCCTGTAAGCTGCGGTAATAATTTTCTAGGATTTACAACAACATTAATTAGAATTGTAAGATTGTTAGCTTAAGGTTTAAAAGCATGTAGTTAAAAACATCCAATACAAGATTTACTACTAACTTTCAGAGGTTTTAGTCGAGTCATTAAATTTTATAAAATAGATGGAGATTTGTATTTAAGCATAGGGTCAAACAACACAACATAGAACTTTGAATTATTCCTGATCATGTACATTCCTTTAGAAATGTAACCGCTTTGTCTCTGTCGTGGACGTAGCTATCTACAGAATTCATTACGAATTCACTGACACACGCGCAGCCTCAATACTATGTACCGTATTCTTCGGTGGGTCATACAAATATTTGTTTCGAGCGTTAATCGAAGACCCGAAATGAGGCGCTTTCTTAGTTTGTAAGTTGACCCACATACCCAATGCATATCATCATAACACACATCGTTTACAAATAAAAAAAGATTATTCAGCTTGAACGCTTTAAAGTTATGCACAAGATATGGAACACGAATGTGTTTATTACTGACCTGAATATAAAGATCTTCGTTGCGTAGATGTTCTGCAATAAACTCTACTGCTTCTGTCGCCTTTGCTGCTTCAGGAGACAATAGAAGGGAATCTGAGCTCTCTGATTCTCTCCTTTCTCCTCCGAGTCCCAAGCCTCCGAGAGCGCCGAGACCACCCAATGCGCCAACCTCACCGCCACCAGCCGCTCGGTTTATCTTGCAATTGGGATGGTGCAGGTCCGACATCTCCATCGCCTCCATTTTGCTTTGTTTTACACCAATCGCACTAAGAAGTTAGTATATTGACAAGATTCTCGTGTTAGGCAGACTGACTAACATGAACTACAAAAACTATTTCTTAATCATATGTACCTAATGTGTTTCGGAAGATCATGTGGAGCGGCTGCATGTGGTGGAGCGCCCATCCCGGGCATTTCCATCATCCAACGCAGCCTCGTTTTACGTGGACGACGCATGAGCAGTGCTGCCGGAAGATAATGCAGGAAAACACTTCTAATCCACAGCGGCATCCTGAATACAGACAATGTTTGAAATTTTACAAAAGTAAGTAGTAATGTAGAAAAAAATTAGACAGCAAGAATGTCAATAAAATAAAGTGTCCTGGATTTTTACCTGTGCGTTCTAGGACCTCTGAAATTCCAGTTGATGATAATGACCGTGACGAGGATACTGACAGTGTTCATAATAAATGTAAATAGCAAGTATTTGGCGATGAGCGGAAGCACAAGAGATGTCGGTGGAAGAATTTTTGACACCAGCAACAGAAACACGACCAGTGACAGTAAAATACTAATACCCAATGTTACCTGAAATGTATAAAGAGTATAAGGTAAAGTTAATGTGTGTTCCTGATGTGAACAATGCTTGTTAAATATTGTTTTCATGTGACTTGTATTGTCAAAAGTGCATTTCAATAAATAATACTCTTAGCCAGATTATCGAAATAGACGAATTTCATTATAAAAATATTGGTAATAATTTAAAAAAAATCAGTTTGATTTTGCATTAAGTTCATTAACGCATACAAGCGTAGTTTATTTGTTTACCTTTTCACCAGCTTCAGCAGGTAAATAGAAGACTAAAACGCAAAGAAATGAAATCAAAACTGTTGGCAAGATTAAATTGACTGTGTAGAATAAAGTTTTCCTCCTTATTATTATGTAAAATGTGATGTCAGTTTCTGTTGGATGATTTCCTTCATAAATGTTTAAATAGGCTGGTACTTCAATTATGTCCCATGTACCAGATTTCCAGTAGTCCGACAGATCAACAAAGTTCTTGTTGTTGTATAATGCAAGGGATACTTGGTCTCCGTTGAAAGTCCATGATCCAAACTTCATAATACAAGTTTGTTGATCGAAGGGGAAGTATGTCACGTCGATTGTGCATGAACTCTGCAAAGAAGTAAATGGGTTGTAACATACACATATATCACAAACACTTCAGATATAATTTTATTTTATAATAAGTGATTGTATAGATAGGGAACCTAAAAGATTAAGGTCAGACTGGAAGTAAGAAGAATCGTAAGAATGTTAGTTAGAAACTGGCTAGGGACAACTTTGGTGTTAATTTACAAGGTGGCCCGGCCCACCTTGTAATTTGACTTGTGAATCTATTTGAAGACTTACACGAATAAAAAAAATGTCTGCATGTATGTAATATGTTATGTTATGCTTTAATTTACCTGATAGATAGCTGGTGGTACCCAAAGAACTTCACCGTTTGGATAAATCAGTACGTTAGATTTGTATCTCACTTCGTAATTTCCGTCAGCGCTGTAACACACAGATTTAAATCCATAAAAAAATCATTAAGACCTCACCTCACCTCAATCAAAATACACGTAAAAGAGGTACTAACTTGTTAAAAAGTACTATGTCTGGCTTCCAAACCTTGTCCGGTGGCAGACGCAATACGCCTATACCGCCGTAATCCGCCTCATCCCACATCAGCTGATAGTCCATCCATACCAAACGGAGCCATACATTTGATTTCATAATTTGGTTCTTCTCGTTCTGTAAAAAAATCAAATCTTTGAATAAACTTATTTCAGAGTGCTAGTTTAGTTAGTAAGTAGTTTCAATTAGTTTGAAACGATCCATTATGATTTTTATATACTTAGGTAGGAAAGGAAGTAGAAATAAATGCCTTTTATCAATTTTTTTCATAAAAATATGTATAGCCAACTGGTGATAAAAAGATATACTACTTGGTATCTAAAAAGATATACTGTTTAAGGGGCGAGTACATTATGGTGAAGGTTTTGAAAGGTTTTGAATTAATCACGATGCGTATTTCTCGTGTCGGTCGGTAAGCCTTAGATGCTGTTTGGGGCAGATGCTTAGCTGTTAGCGCAGAGTTATGGCATAAGTTATTATTATCGTAAAATACTTGAAAAAGCTTTCATAAAACAGCTGATAACTTTTATCTAGAAAATCTTTAACTATACTTCTCAGCATGTAAATATCAATTTAGTCATTCATCGTTTAGACAATTTCGTTACAGTCGCTTTGTATAAATTTCCTCCTTGTTAAAAATAAAGTATATACTGGTACCTTCTGACAATGTAACAATGTAAGTAGTAGAAAATAAACTAATTACAATACATAAACAATGAAAATAAGAAAGTGGATGGTACATGCGTATCGGAGTTGTACCGATTAGAACTTAAAGTGTTGCCGGTACCAAGTCTACGGCCGCAAGTAGTATCTTGCCTATAATACCCAACTCTAGCAGGTCCTTAAAACCATGAGACTTGAGAAATGAATTTAAATAAGAGATACATACAACATTGATGAGCTGTACAAAGGCCAAACCGAAGCGTACGTCGACTTTCTGTGTCATGTTTTGTACTGGGCGGATAAGTTTGTTGTAACCACGAAACAAATCGCGGACCAGCCGCTCCTCGTCTTCTGAACACCATCCTAAAATGAAAAAAAGAATGAAGAATACTATGTACCAACCGTACTTTCTTGTTGACTATCTACTTATCTGTTTTATGGGTCTCAAATTTCTTCTCCCGGAGGAATATATTACAGTTTTTTAATTTAAAATGAATAAACGAACAACAAGAACTCTTCAGCTAACCTATATATATATATTAAGAAAAGGATTCCTTGCAGCAATTTCCATGGAGGAAACGTTAACGTTATTGATTCGTAGGCAAAAATATTGCGTTTGGGCGTATACATAATTTTATTATCAGAATATATGCAAATTTAAATATGGTTGAAATAGGATACTCCAGAGACTAAATCTAAGCATCTTATTCGTTTTTATTTTTGTGGTTTAAACTTTTATGAACATTTAAATTTGATTTTCTAGTCAAGGATTTGACGTCGGAGGCTGTTCGGTGAGAAACGTGTAAGTACCTCTAGTTGAGATGCTGTGGCGACGACAGATCAATAAAGAGCTAACTGTGAGATAATGTTATTTAGGATATCACTTTTCTCAGTGTTAAATATTTCTCACCGATATTTTAATTACACCAATTACAATTACCAGCACACTACTTTTGTCTTTTTTTTGTATTGTAGTGAGTAAGTATTATGCTAAAAAACAAAAAATATACTTTTGTAATTTAAACTGACACTAGAAGTTAAAAACATTTTAATAATCAAGTTAATTATTTTTAATTAATATTTTGTTTATAAGTAGCGATATCACTTATTTACATTTGAAGCCGGCACCGACGTTCAGTGCAAAAACATGCGACATTCGAGTAACTGTAAATTTTTATTACATTGTAATTGAAGAATGTTATTTAATTATCAGCTGAGGTCGGAGTACCTGAGTAGAGGAGTGTGAGAAGCGCTGCTGTGAGCAAAAAGGCGCGCGTCCCGCCCGACATGGCGGCGCACACTGCCGCGCCGCACCCAGCGACACTGCCGCCGCCCTTGCACCTCCGCTCTGCGCGCTTTCCGCCATATGCACCTCACCCTCCCATACCCACTATCAACTAACTGCACACAAGTGACACAGTGCACACTCGTACAAATTAACATCCCTACAATAAATAATAGATTATGATAATTTAATTGCCTCATATATACAGTTTCAAATACCAATTTAGAATTTGTTTGTATTTAAATTTCTAAACTTTTGCCTAATGTTCTTTTAGAATATTTCATTTGTTCGTTACTTTTGAATTGTAGTTATATTTGGATGCTAACTATGCAACTGCATACTTACTTATTAATTAGTAGTTTCCTAAAATGTGTAGGTTCCGTTCATCATTTTCGGTTTATATGTACTTACGTTATTGCTGCCTATGTAAGCAAGTGTAATGCGCATGTGCTGTTATCCCACAGGATAGAATCGATTGGTGCTCGCCCAGCTCCAGCTACCTCGCCGGGAATATTATGTAGGTCAGGGATAGCTTATACAATACTTTCAAGTATTTGCTCTCAGGGATTATGTGTAAATTACTTTCTATATGTTGTATTTGTATACGCTCACTTTTTTGGTAGGATAACTTATATGTATGTATATATTCGTACATCAAAATGGATATCAAAGTACATCTATGTACAAAGTACATCATTTTAATAACTTTAGTCATTGAACTATATTAGGGCTTTGTAAGTCGTAACTAATCAATTACGAATATAAGGGTTCTTAACTTGATGGAATTCAGTTCCAGTTTTAAATAAAACGATGGTTTGTTTCATTCGTTTATATTTAATAAACAAAGTGCAATTCAGAGTATTAACCCTAACAATTGAACAAATGTTGGGGACATTGGTTGTCCCTTTGCCGACGGCAAGATGCCGCACATGGTTCTATCAAATAAGGAGATAGAGACCGCTCGGGCGGGTCCGTGCGCGGCGTCTGTCGTCCGGGTCGTCACACAACCTCTAGCGAATGGTAAGAAGATTATATAACAGTAAATAAAGGCATGATCGAAAACATTAAGTCGTAATCATATCCGGCCCGCAACTTCCAAAGGACCGTCTAAGATTACTTACAACATAATCCCGGAGAAGGAAAACATTGCAGGAGCTTTGCGAGGGTACATTCGTATGGTCGAGTGTACCCGCACATTCTCTCCGCTTATATCACGTTTTCCTTTTAAGGGGCTCTCAATGCTTCGTCATATAACACAAATTAACAATGACGTAAAAAAAATATGTTTGATCTCGATGGAGCGTTAAATCAACTGTGTTTAAAGTTTTGATAAGTTCTAGTGTGGCAGACGAGCGATAGGGTTGGCCGAGGTGCTTAGTTGCTTAGGATATACTCATAGAGATAATCCCATCAACCTACGGTCCAGTTGAATTTTGTCAATATATAGGCACCTTTGTAACATACCCTCTAGGGAACGAAATATCGGTTCTTGTTTAATTCCGTTTACATAAAAAATGTTGTATATCTTATAAAATGAGTTATATATATACACATGTAACGATGGTCGTATTCTGTATTAATTGCCGAAGGAGAAAACTTTTACAAGCTAATATTATTTTCAGCATATGAATTACTGTAACAGTGTGGAAAGAAGTACAAACTTGATATTACTCGTAATATGTAATTTAATTATTTGTATAAGTCGTTCCGAAAGACCCAGTTAAGACTTCACTAAAATAAATGTTTAACTATAACTTTTAACGAACGTTTTATTAAGCTATAGCCCATGGATATTCACCATTTATAACAATATCGACCCGTTCACAACGAGGCATATCACAACCTGTACCAATTGAATCAACATTGTTTGTAAAGTTCTATACTAGCTACCGACACAAATATATCTGAAAATAAAACTAGGGATTATAACCACGATTCATGGAATCGAACAAGAAGGAAACAAAGGGCCATTGTTCACCGCCCAAACTCTAAAATTGTACAATAGATTTCAAGAATTGAAGAAGTTTTAACAAAGTTTAAATTTTAAATGCGAATCAGGTCGTTCAACAGTATGAAGGAAGACGTTTTTGTGCTAAATTTTGTTATACCACAGTTTTTTGCAGTCGGTGGCCACTTGTTGTGGCCCCTACTCTAGCGCGGACCTCACCGGTCCGACGACGCCTGTAAGGTGCTTAGCACGTACTGCCACAATATCGCTTCGGGCGACTGCTCCACGAACGGAGCTTCAGTGTCGTGGAACCGTTCATCGTCGTGAAGAGAAATATACCTCTTGATGCACTCTAACGAGCGCTCGCAAAGTACGCGATTCCAGTGAGCGTGACAACCATTGGAATGTTATGGGAAGAAAAGGTACACAATCGCTGAAGGTCTTAGAGAATTAGAAGACGTTAGTCGGATAGGCAGTTATTATTGAGCGTACAGGGTTGGCAGTCAGCGGTAACTTATGTCTACAGGGGGGCGCGGGCGACGAGGCTGGCGGTGGCAACTCCGGCGCCGCGGCGTCAGCGTCCGCGCCGCTTCGCACATCACAACTTAACAGGTATTCGCGGTATCACAGAACGTTTCGCATGCGTAGCCGCAAGCGGGCGGGTCGCTACGACACCATGATGTGTGGCGCGGACAGCAGCACGGCTAGCGTGGCAATGATTGTGAACAGGGTAAAGATAATAAGGCACAGTCTGTCCACGACCATGGCGGCGAACTTCCAGTCGCGTGAAATGTCCGCTTCTTCGTCGTCCTTGCGCATCTGGGAAACATTCAAAAGTTTTTAAAACATTCAATCTGCCACTTTATCGTGTGCGACCAATGTGATTTCTAATCGTTTTTCACCTGATCTGTGATGACTCGAAGCTCTTTGAGTATGAGCGAGAGCTCGTAATCGATACCGAAGCAACTGTGTGCAGCCAGCCCCGCACCGCTTTCCTCACCCCCTCTGCAAAAAGTAAGTCTCTGAAATTAGCGGTTACGTCTACGTTCTACACTAATCAAGGTGGAGCCGAGGAACGAAGGGCACTACGGGAGTTATGCCGATTAAAGAACCTAGACCCAGAAGTAGAAATATTAAAGCCAAGGTGAAATTTATGTGATGGCCGTGAAATAGTGTGTTTAATAATGTCGATGCTCGTTCGTGAAAGCTGTTAGGGTCGGGTATACTGCGGAACGTTCTAGGCTGGGGTGAATTATCGTAACCGTGCTATTTACGGCGAGTAGTGTTCGTGTAGATCGTCGAGGGACCTGTAGTATCGGCAGCAGGGCGGCTGCTGCGATTGCGCATGGCGGAAGTCGTCGTCGATGTCGAGCACGTTCGCGAGGAGCGACTTGGAAGAGCGCTCGCGCAGCTCCAGGTCCGGCGGGGGCGGTGCCCGCGCCGGCGGCGGCGTCGTAGCCGAGCCCGGCCGGGACATGCGCAGGATCCATGGCAACCAGTACAGGAACACGCAGCGAATCTGTCGCATTGTTCAATGTATTGACTTAGCGGCAGGTAATAAACAAATACTTATTGAATTACGAAATGGTCAAGTATGTACTGCACTTCCGAACCTAACAATTAGAAGCAGGATCTTACGGAATTAATTTCTTAAATCTCCAAATAACTCACTTTTTTTTAATAATAATTCTCTTAAATGTGTATTTATCCAGAAAAAAACATTTTGCGAAATTCGGTCGTCCAACTAGACATGAATAATAATTTATGATCGGTCGATACGATAATTTTTTTATACTAATATGTATTATTTTATTAGTAAATATATAGAAGTAACACCAACCCAGTCACTCATTTCGTGAGTGTCGGAGTGTCTGTGATGGTAATTAAGGATGAGTATGGTGGAAACGACGGAGGAGGCCACCATAAACATGATGCAGTTGAAGTACGTGCCCAGCAATGGGACTGCGTCTGACGTCGCCGGCATCGTCTCTGCCACCATGTTTAGGAACACCGTCAGCGATAGTAGAATTGTAACACCTGTATCAAATTATACGTTTTCATTTAATATTTGTTGTCAGTCGAAATATTAAATTTCTGATAATAAAGCTTCACATATAAATTGTATTTTAAAATGTACCTTTTATAAAGATAAATCAGCCAAAAAGAAACAAGTCTCGATCATTAGCATAGTCAAGTATATTTTGTTCAGTAAGTTATCACCGGAATATTTAATTTGTAAGCTTGTTACCTAAAGACAACTTTTCGCCGGAATCTGGAGGTAGCGTGAACCCTAGTAAAGCCATTGAAGCGATGAGCACACAGGGTACGATCAGGTTGAAGAAGTAGTAGAGGGTTTTCCGTCTGATCACTACCGCGAACGTGATATCGATGTATGGCTCTGGACAGCAGTTGTAGTAGATCTCGTTGCGCTTGCCGGGGACTCCTACAACAAATCATTAATTTACACATACATACATAGATAAACTCATCTGTATTCCATTTGATACACACGTATCAAACGTTCACAACGGTAACTTTGATACAAACTTAACAGTGCTTAAACAAGAATGGGCTGGCTCAACCGGGCAACCACGACCTCACAGAAAACCGGTTGTTTTATGCCTGCCTTTTATGTAAAAATGGTGCAATTGCTTACACTTGAAACCTTAAATATTAATAATAAAAGTTCCGATAATGCAAGTCGTAGGGAAATTAAGGTATAAGAAATTATTATATAGCAACAACTACTTGTAAACTGAAATGTATTTGTATCTTATAATATTATATTGTATATTGGTACCCAACTTACCTATTAATTCCCATTCACCATTCGTGACAAAACTACTAATATCTCCACCCCCTTCGTCTTGTAATTGTAGATCCAACTGTAATAAATAAACATGAAGTGATCCGTCCAAAAATAAAAAAAAAAAACAAATTACTATAGGTACATATTTATTTTAAGTATTTAGTTAGGCAGCTTATTTTTAAACTTTCGTTATTTAAGTACATACATTTAATACAACCTTATTTTGAATATATCATAATATTCTTAGCCTAATCAAAAGTCTAAGTCTGTCTATTTGTCCAGATAGGTGAGGACCAGACAGATGAGGTTCTTCATTTAGTCCCAAAATATTATTGCGATCATAGAATCTTTTTCAGAATCTACATAGTACATTCGATGATGACACTGTGAGTCAACTATACACGTTTTATCTTGTAACAAGAAAACGTAAACGATAAATGTAATAAGGTTAGTTAATTCAATTATGTTGATTAATTTTATTACAGATTTGGACTAGCTACTTTTCGATTTATGATATACTAAAATAAGGATGTAGATATTTTATATGTCACTCGTATTTTTTAATATTTCAACCTGCCCACCGACAAATTTTAACCGTACGTTCTTTATTTCAAATTTAAATTCTTCGAAAAACAATTCTCTAGTCGAACCTGATATCCATCATAAGTCCAGCTGCCAAACTTCATCTCGCAGCGTTGGTCATCGAAGGGAAACCAGGTGATGTCGATTTTGCAGGTGCTTTTGAAAATGCCAGGCGGCACGTATAGGCACGAACCGTTGTTTCGCACCACCACGTTCGTCGGGTATGTGCTGTCGAACCCTTCGTCCGCACTTTACAAACAAATAACGCCTTTTATACTACTCTACCATGCTATAAGATGTAAAGAAGACTGCAATGTTTTAAGTCCGAATTTGAGAAAAGAATTAAAAAAATCAAACGAAAAAAATTTATGGTCATTTATTCGTTTTACCCTTTAACGGTATGTAAATTCATATTATTGTCATCAGTCTCCACAAACTATAGTAAAAAAATAATTGTAATTGGCTAGAAAAATCACATTAGCGGTTACGAGCTGTATTCACATAACAAGTTCATAACCTGTTGATTCAGTAGACGTTTGATGACCCTCGGAAGCGACCTCCTCCAGAGGACTCAGGTTTTAGTTGGGTCGAGTCCGACATACCATTTCACTGTGGGCTCCAGTGAGGTGATGACCCGTGGGGGTTCCCACACGATAAACAATAGAAAAAAAAGGCGTTTGATAACGGGTGTTTTTATATACGTTTAACTTGATATGGTAAAGGAAAAAAATATTACTTATTTAAAATTGATAAAAAAAATGTGTTGCAGAACCCGTGTTGCAACCTACCGAAACAATATTTGAACGGAGAAGAAATTTACTGTATTTTTTTTTCCTGAGTACATGGTTTGGGTTCAATATGACGTAGCGTAGATCTGCGGTAGCTCTAAACCGTTGTTAAAAGGGGAAGGACAATGAAGTGCATTTCCATAGCGCCTGTGCGTGGCGCATTTCCAAACTGCGTTCAATAAGAACAGAGCCTAGCAATCTTGGGTTGTTGCTCGAGGTGTTCTTATACTTAGGGACATTGTAATCGATGAATAAATAACCTAAAGTCTTAATAATGCTAATTGTAGTATGTATAAATTTATTATGGATTTTCTAAACTTAAGAATTAATAATGCATTCAAATGGACACCTTTCGATTCCATTGCTTGTCGACGTACTCCTAAGAAATAACTTGGAATTTCTTAATTGAGATTGAGAATGAAACGTAGACCGACCGAAAACGATTTCTTAATATAACTATTTGTGTCAAGTGATTATATTCGTACATATGTATATTGTAATTTTATTCAATTGTAATTCGCTCGTTCTATTTCAATCTAATTGATGGCTTCATTGCAAATTTATTGCTTCATCATTTAATAACTTGATTATTAATTGATAAATTTCAGAACATTTCATTAAGCAGTAGTAAAAAAGTAGTAAAAAGTTTTATATATATCTATTCAATTTAATTAATTAAAATAACCCTTGATTGACGCCTACAAATTGAAAACGAGGAAAAGGGAAATAATTTTCAATATTATTTATCCTGAAGCATATTTTAGTGATGTTTATTATTACTACTTTAATTATGGTGCAAACGATTTTCTTATATTCAACACTCCTGGTGTTTGGGATTAGGGATTTATTTTATTACACTTACTTATTTTTAGATTCTTAAATATCAGTATTATAAACAAAACTACTTATGATAATAAAAGCTTCAACTAGAATACGTACCTGTTGTACATAAGGACGTCTGGTTTCCATAACCTATGGGGCGGTACTCTTAAATCTTTTACCCCGCCGAAATCGGAAGTGTTCCACCGCAAGTTCATGTCATTCCACTCCTGGACAAGTTTACGGAATAATGTAACGTACACATACATGAGAACTTATGGGCAAAGAATTAATAACTCAAGCCATCACTAACAGTGTTTTACACCATATATCCTGTTTTTATTAGAGATCTGAGCAGAATTCTCATCAGGAAAAAATCTTACTTTCAAAAGTGTTGATAGATTATTAGCCTTAAACGAGTGTACGAGTTACTGACTGAATGATCTTGTGATTGAATGAAATAAAACTCTTTGGAATTGTGGTAATTTAAATGGCTTGTTACGTAGTAGCCTTCGACCAGGTAAACTGAATGATATATTTTCTTAAATTTGCCATTGTGTTGACCACTTGATAGATTATGCAGATGGGTTGCAATCTGTTTTCCAACAGAAGTATTTAGGTAGTAGAGGGAGTTGCTCTCGTTGAATGGTGCTGCAAATCAGTGAATTGTATTGATTTTTATGAGAATTATAGAACAGGAACCATTTCCATTAAAAGTAAATATACCAAATAATTTGCCTCTGAAATCTGCAATACTTTTTCGCAATTGTGCGACTTGCAAAGACTAAACTTATTTCAATTTACTCGATTAGGATACAAGTATAGATATATGTACGTTCTGCAGTTCAGCGCCAGAGAATATTCGAGTGATTCGATTGGAATTACCATTCCCAAACCCCATTTTTAATTTTCTTTTAATCATTATCCCCAATTTTTCGAAACTTTCAGACGTATAAAAACTCCTACTTACTAGTTTAAGCCAGATGTTCGTTATTAATAGCTGGTTCTTCTCGTCCTGGGAAAAAAAATGTAAATGTATATAAATGTAAAAGTGGTTCGGTCAATAAGGATTATAGAAAAACATGTATTGTATCAGGTTTCTGGATGTTGTTTTTGGCAAAAACTATCAATAATATTTAAGAAGATTGTACAGTCAGCAAAGAAAGTACACATAAACCAAAATAATAATTATTTTAGTTATACAGTTATGTGAATTGCATTTAATCTCGGGTATAATAGGGAAACGGAGTATTTACTCAATACCAAGGAGATACATATAACAAAATTGTTTGATGAGACTTCTTTCGGTCTCACCAGAAATGTACCAAGGTTTAATTCCGTTCCTTGTAATCTGACAGAATGGGATTAAACTTTGTAAGTTAGATTTGTTATTGCTTGCACTTTTATAATTTTCTATATATGTTCGTATATTTTAAATTTCTATTCAAACACTTATACACTTGTCAATTTTGATTCATTGATTTCAATATTTTATTAACACTCGTTTGCACCTTTTTGCCGCTAAAAAATGAACTGAGTTTAATTTGTATTCTACTATTTATTAAGTCAAGTGAGAGTTCGTAATAGATCTTTTCTTTACTTGAACTAACTTTAACTTGAACTTTATATCATCATCTTGTAGGCTTTAAAAAAAATCTCAAAACTTGAGTAAAGGTGTTTAGACACTTTTTGCTGTCTGTACATAGAGTACTATGTCCGTGTGAATTTACTAACGTGAGGTAAGTAAGTACTTAAAATACTCGATTGGTCAGTTAGTTTATTTAATCGCAGTTGAAGTGACTAGTAGCATGGTACGTTACTTAAACGGTATATTTTAATGATGAGAAAATTATTAATGGAGTTCTGTAAGAATAATCTTAATGGGTCTATGCTGTTGATCAGTAGACTATTTATGGTGTAGATTTTTACAAAAATGTATAATACACCGCGTCAGTTAAATAAACTTATGGTCATTACAATTTTATAAATTTGATATCCTTATACATATTACTATGTATTTTGTTAAGACTATTCATTAAATTATCAACTGGTTGAAAATAGAAAATGCATCTTATTTTGTTCGCATTACAACATAAAACTTAATTAAATATTTAAGCTATGAGCTATAAATAAATATATTTTTTTTAAGATATAAATATATTAGAAGTATATAATATTCACAGCACAACATATTCTATAATATTTACAACAAAAAGTTCAGATTCAAGCTTTGAATTTTTTATTTTAAATACTTATTACAAGTGCCTATACAAAATGTTTATATAATGGAGATATTGCGCTTAGTGAAGAGGTTACTAAAAACGTGTGTTTTAAGTATTTATTGTGTGTGTTCTATAGTTAATAAAAAAACTAGTTGTATATAAACAAAATAGTTAGTAAAAAAATGTGTAAAGAAAATGAACAGTTCAATTTCATTTTCAACTCTTTTACCACTAAAACACTTCTATTTTACAGGCTACTTAAAAGCCTATAAAACAATACACACAATGAACCGATAAAAAGTACAAAACCCAGAACAACTGTTTATGACAACATAAATGAATATCCCAAGTGGGACTAGACCCCATGAAGGTGACTTGGTCTACGGCTCCTTTGGTGCAGATAAAAAGTAAGTCATAAAAAGGTAAATGTAAAAGTTAAAAGTAGTAAAGGTACTTAAAGCAACTAGCTTTTGCCCGCGGGTTCGTTCATGTTACTATAGGTTTTATTATTCATTTCAGATATCCAGGTATCCGGGAACAGTTTTCTGCATGAAAGGTAATATATCAACTACAGAAATTAACGATATTCTGTTGAGCTACAAACAATCAAATAAGTAGGCTTACTTATTCTTTTATGATATAAAAAAATAAGATAGAATAGTTAGATTAGGATATTTGGAATGATAGTTAAGATAGTTATGATTGGTAGTTGTTAGTTCACCACGTCAATGATCTGCATGAGCGTGAGGCCGAAGGAGAGCTGCAGCGGGTCGCTTTCGTTGACCACGGGCCTTTCCAGCACGTTGTAATGGTCTAGTAGGTGATGCAGCAGCTTTTTCTCGTGGTAACCGCCACGTGCCCCTGACAAAAAGGAAACGATTAAAAACAAGTTGAGTTACGATCTTCATAAAGAGATACTTCTATTTCAACCTTAGTTGTATTCCCCTTTATATCTATAGGAAAATAATTTTCAGAGATATTCCACTCGAGTTCTGTGATTTCTTGACAACATTTTAATAAGCAGTATATGATAAGACACAAAAGATTTTAATATATTTTCATATACACATCTTTTCCATATCTCTTCATTTTGATTTAATTAATTGCCTACAGTTTTACTTCGCCAAAATGATTGATAAAAAAACAATCATGAGCAGTAAATCACTAGTTATTGTGTACAGAAATGTAATCTGTCATCAGTTATCGACTCTTAAAACATGAAGATAGACAATTTTGGTTTGCGAAATTATAATATGCAAAAAGTGAAACCAAAGCAGAGAATATCGTAAAGTAAAGAGATAATAAATAATAATTGCAGTAGTTCAAGTATACTTTCTCATACATTTTATGTTTTTTATTTCTTGCTTTATGATCTTTCAAATATGTTTAGTTGTGCTTAAAATTCTTGACCTTACTGGTGGTACTCTAGATTCATTGAAACACTGATGAAATGAAATATACTAAAGACCGCCGGATAGCGAAATATCGTTCGTTCTTAATATTTGTCTCATTTGATTGGCCAGTATAACTCAAACGGTGATTGTATGACTTTCGTCCTAAAATAGGTACGACATAGAGACCTTTCTATAGTGACACGTCTAGCTCTGTGAAGTCGTTTTACATAGTTTTTGTATTAACAACAGATATAATTTAAAAAAAAAACATCACTTCTTCAACATATATACTACAGTAAGTATATTAACTTAGTTAAAGGAATTGGACTTCTGGCACCAGCCCTAGCCCTAGCCCTATATAACCCTGCATTGCTTGAGTTATTGCTGATACTCCCCAATCCAATCTCCACTCCCTTTCTATTCTCCGTTTTCTGTCATTATACTCAAATTTTCCCCTCTAATCCTCAAAAGTGCCCGGATGACGGGAATAGGTTTGCCCCCTATGATATGTACATAACTATTCAAGTAATTTAAAAAGAAACTCCCTTAAGAAAGATCCATATATGTTGGAAGTATCAAAGTAGTATCAGCCTTTCCTGCCTTATCAGCTCAAAAGTCACAGAACTGATGATTTGCTTTGCTGTTTAATATGCCTGAGGAATATATATAAATAAGATAGTTATTTTGTCAGTTTTCATTGACAGCTCTGACTGTTTTAAAAGCATACATAATTCATTGTTTGATTTCCCGAGTATGCTAGGAGTGTTTTATTATATATTTTTTTAAAGAGCTACCTCTTTAAAATATATATATATAATAAAACACTCAGTACAGTAGATTTCTTTTAAAGAATCATTGGTAGTCTTACCTAATTTAATAGATGATACGCCCCCATTGTCCTGAACTATTGTCAGTTTTACTAAATGGAAACATTTATCTTAGAAGAGTATAGAAATTGATTGACAAAGTATCACCATGTTCATGATCACCTAAATGTATTTTTTTATGATTATTTTACTGTCATCAATCGTTATATTATCAATGAAATATTTTATAATATGAAAACAAAAATGAAGTTCTAAGAGCCAATAAGCAAGTAAGATTTTCGATTGGCGATCACAAACTGAAAAGTGCGGTTAGAGAAGTACTACCACAACGAACTAGTAACGAAAAAAACTTAAATTGTATTCCTGATTAAGTTATATTTACCTCTATAGCCCTGTAATTTCTAGTTATGTAGTAGTTGGCCTGAGCCTTAATAGATTCAGCTGACTGTGAGTGACGTTAACAGGTGAATCTAAGGGGATGATGTAGCCACTGACACCTAAACATGGCAGCTTGAATGAAGTATGGATGGAAAAATAGAGTACCGCTAGTACTACTGGTCACCCACAACTTTTTAGAGAGTGGGAGAACTAAGCCAATCAGTAGACTAAAGTTAAGGCAAATATAATTCAATGATTTTCTTTATCCTATTGGCACCCATCTCCCTCTTCCGTCCAAAGGTTGCCTGGAAGAAATTGTTGTCTTTTCTCTTTTTAGTGCATAATAAAGAGTATTTATTATTTATTATTATTATAACATCGTGCAAATCTAATCATTTATTTTATTTGTCTGACTTGTTAGTCTTGTAGTTTGTGAACTTAACTACTGAGCGAGAGGTCACGGGTTCAACTCCCAAACGGGTCAAAAATTTGTTCATACATACACATCTTCCAGTCCGTATCCCCAAAGGGTTAAGCAGAGGTGCATTAAACACCCAGAAAAATATGTGTGATCCACAAATACTTGTCCTGAGTTTGGTTGTTCTTTGTGTCCGTTGTTTGACTGTTTATTCCTACTACGGGAGTTGTAGAGATGATTTAGAAACCATTGTACAGACTATGCTAATATGGGGTCTAAATATGTAGTAATACTGTTATTCGAGATTGGAAAACAAATAACAATGGACCTGTGTAGATTTGTTTTTTGAGTAAAAATTAAGCATACTATGTATAATGGAATGAAATGTTATGATGGATTATGATTCACCAGCATCTGATTTGATAATATTTTTTGCACAGTGTGTAATATTTATTATTGTTGTAAAGGTAATTGGATATTTTGATTGATTTATGGTGGGTAATTGAACTTATATAGAATACTCGCAGATCGATTTGAGATAATTATACAGATAGAATCTACGATAACAGATATAATAAGATGGCGTATATCGTAAGTATGTACAATAATAGCGCTGTAGAGTAGTCCGAATGTTAACATTTTTAAACTAACTGTTTATCGTTGCTATGATTAGGTCAGAAAGGTGTTCTATGATCAGGTGTGCTATGATCAGACAAGAAAAGTGTTTTATCTTCGGCGACGGCGATCACATCTTAACTTTGGAACATTTTAAGAACTGTACTGTTTCTTGAGAATAATTATGTATTTCTTTCTTTGAATGAAGAGACCTCTTTGATGTCTATCACGACATGATGCTTTAAATGAGCTTCTTTATAAATAAATGACGATATTATGATTTATGGCTACATATTGTCCTAAAAATTAGAGAAATTATGTGTTTCAAGCCACTTGTAGCTTGTTTTATTAATTTGAAGCTTGTAAATGAATGTGTTGACTATGAGAACGGCCATTTGCGTGGATAAGGTTAGAAAGAGTTAGGTGAACCTGTTAATTGTAATGAAATGTTTGTGTGTGATGTGGCTTACCCCTCGGCCAGAGCAGGCACAGCAGCAGTAGCAGGCCCGCGGGCGCCGCCAGGAGCGAGCGGCGCGCCCGCCCGCACATGTCAGCGCCGCGAGGCCGCGCCGCGCGCCGCCGCCGCCGCCGCCGCCCCGCGCCGCGCCATCACCGCCCCGACCCCCGCGACCCCAACCCCTCCCGCCCGACGCCGCACTCCCGCTTCTGTATTAGGATTTATCGAACACTATCGGCTTCAAATTCAATCCTTTTACGGTTAACATATGTAAATCAAATTATGTTCACCACCGCTCGCCGACGGCCACGCGTGCCGTCCGATCCTTAAGCATTGCCGTCAGCGTCGAGGGTATGTTACTCAAGTTAAGGCTTGTTTTTGAGCATTGTTGTTCAGCGGAGTGCGGCCGACCGTGGGGCAGCGGAGCCGCCGGTGTGCGGACTGACGGAGGCAGCAGGGCGCGCAGCCGCACCGTCCCCGCCGCTCCCATTCAAGCGCCGCGCCACGCCACTGCGCGATGCTCTCGCCGACCTTGTCTCCTTCGCAGCTCGCCTGCACGAGGTCCTCGCTCCGAGCCCTGACACGAGTCATCACACTCTTGTCTCACACCCCTCATTGATGTATATTACTACTCCACATTATTTTATAGCATCATATTATACATATGTATATTTGTCCGATCACTACAGAATAAAGATTTTTAATAAGTTACTTATTAGCAAATAAACTATTTAAATTAGTTTGGCTTATTGCAATACTTATGACGTTACGTTACATTAATAACAAACCGATATGGCATATAAAAGTAAAGGATCATTACGGTACCCACTTAAAACAAGAGTGATTTGTTTTTTTAATTCCATAGTGAATATTCACAGTGAAGATTCCGTATAAATTTATTTACTTATCCTTCAAAAATTGCAAAATTTTAAGATTGTAATCTTACTTAGTATTTCCGCCTACATAGGTTTCTACCCAACACTCTTTAAATTCATCCTAATTATCTATCCATTAGTGACATGATCTGATTGTTCTTATAATTTTAAGTGACAACGGTAAAAGATTGCAGATTGTAGTGGTTATGTGTGGGCCTCGGCGGGGATGCGGCGCGGCGGTGTGGCGGCGCGCGTTGTCGGCACGCGATCAATGAGCTTGCTCTCTTCCCTGTTCCAGCCTCCCTTCAACCCACCGCACCCTTACCTTCCCTATACTGAATTCATCCCGTAACTATGGAATTTGAAATTTTAACATTAATTTAAAAAAATATTAGCCAACGCACTTTTTTAGCCGGCGTATAGGGTAATGTTGAAAAGGATATCTTGATAAGAGCTGTTTCAATCAATTGTATTATTTTAGTTTACAAAGTAGTCATTCTATTTTTATTTGAAGTAACGGAGTTATCATCTAGTTGTTGTTTCAAAGCCCCTAATTTACTTCGAGAATGCAAGTCAAGTTTTAGCAACTACAATTATGTACATTGCTAGGACTCCTTACCCACAATCTTAGGATCTGTTTAAATGAGTACAATACATAATTGATCACTTAAAATCAAACAACATTATATGAGCTAACTATTATATAAGTATTACAAAACTCATCAAAGTTTATTGCTAACCATACATTTTTCATTTAATTATCGGTTTGTTTTCCTATATTCGGTTTTAGGGGTAGGGGTTATTATTGTTTATATGTTTTTTTTTCCATCACAATGGTTACATGGATTGTTTATAACGGTATTATAAGTGTTATAATACCGTTTTAATTCTTAGATATAGTGACACAACAAAAACATATTCTATGTTCGTAAATAATTGTTTATAGAGAGCTATCTAGCTATCATCGATTCCAAGAGTAACATTGTAAATGAGCTTTAATGTCATATAACAAAGTTCGCATATTAGTGGGTGGTAAAGATACGGAGACGAGTCGGACAGTGTCGAAGAGGCATGCCTGCGCCTAATGTCGCGGAACCTGATAATGAAGGGTGTTTGCTCATTACCGCAACCATTTTACGGTCCTACGCCACTGGGCTCACGGCCATTTAACACTTACCGTAGGTATTATGAAAAACGCCACATAAGCGATATTTTGCCTAAAAAAATTGAAGAAAACAATTACTACATCGCTTGTTATATTTTTTTCACATTACTTCACATTTTGAAATGTCAAGTATAATTAGTACTGCAAAGAAGGAAATTAAATATCCATAGTAAAGGTCTAGGAACAATGTTGTACCAAGTGTATGTATGTTATTGTGCCAAGGCTCTATTAGGGGCTGAATATTATGTTTTGTAAATGGCAAATGTATTAAGAAGTAGGAAGTTTGCGAGACTCGGAGAAAGCGCCCAAGGAGTACGTACATTCTGTTGAATGGCGCACTACGAACAAAATTTTGGTTCATTTGCTAGAAACTAGGCGAAATAATGAACGTTCTAATACCTGAGTGAAATGTCAAAAGTAAAGGTTAAAAGTAACGGGTGCATTATTGCTTAGTCTCTAGTGGACATATTTCAAAACATGAGTGTTGAGTTATAGAAAAGTGGTATCATTTACAAAGACTTTTGTTGTTAACCAGAAACCTGAGTAATTTGATAAAGAAATCACCTCATACCATTCGCTACGCAAGGGGAGTAGATTCGATCATTTTAATTGTGTTTTTCTTCCGTAGGTCCGGGTGTACTTTCTGTCCTGAAACTGTATATTTATAAAGTCACTCTGGAGTCACGACATTTGTCATGTTAGTTTAGGAATTGTCTACATGTAAAAGCAAGTGATGTACATGTGTCATGTCAGTATTATCTTTAAAAACAAAACAATAGTTACCCAATCTGGTAAAGTGTGGGTACAAACACAGAGCGAGGTGTGTAAGTTTTGTATTCCCGGGGCATAGCCAGAGTAAAAAAACGAGTAATGTCTACAGTTGAGGCAGATATAAAAAAGTAGGCAAAAAGGAGAGAGGCATCTAAAGCTCTTTAAATGATCATGCCATTATTTTATATATTTTGAAATATATTCATTAATTTAAAAATGTGTGGTTTTGTCCAAGACAGTCTAATCATAGGTTAGGCATCACGCGTTTTTAAAAATGGCTGTGCCGTTGACCAGACATACTTACAAACAGACACGCCAATCTCTATCGCCACTAATTGTGCACCGACGAAAAAGATGGGTGTTATGAGAATTTCTTATCTGGCTGTGCGTAAATGTGTCTGTGTGTCAGTTTGTAAGTGTGTGTGGTCCGGTAAACCTACGGTAAGTCCTGGTAAACGAATGGACCGATTTTAATGCGTTTTATATATTAACTTATTCTTGTTAACATCTATATATATATGTATATATAATATCATCACATTTTTTTTATTAGTATAGTAAAATTAACATCAAATACGCATGTCTGCTGTACTTTGACTATGTAAATGAATCAATCTTCTAATGAAAAGATGGAACCCCTTAAGCATTATTTTTTTTAAGTGAACGTATTGCCGAAATTTAAAAACTAAATGGTAATTCTCATTGCATTCTCATAGAAAATACGTCATATTATACTACACTATTGTCATTGTCCAAAATGTGAACAAATCAAGCTGCTGTACTTTATCTGTAATATGATAATGTCATCATGACTTTACGAGACACGAGATCAGCTCTTGACAGGTTACCTCAGACATGTTTGTTTTAACGCTCCATTAAATAGTGACCTTGGAATGGGCGCTCCCGTGTGTCTTGAACAGTCTGAAATAGTAACATTGTGTATCACAAAAAGGTTTAAGTACCTACTCACTTAAGTCCAAAAGACTAATTTTTCCAAAAAAAAAAAAGACTTCGATAGCTTATGTATGTTAATCGGTTTCTGCTTGAAATAACAACAAGTATATTATACATATATTTATTCTTGTAGATAAATTTATTTATTATATTGATTGATTTAAGTGTTGATTACATCGAGCGATCGAATTCATCTCAACCATTTCATTCCACTTTAGCTATCTATAATAAAGAATTGGAAAGATTTGCATAATGCATTATTAATAACACTAAAATTTTGTAATGTTTGTGTTAAATGTGACTGTGACATGACTGTTGATAAGGTGAGTGTCTGTGGCGGACGCGTGGCGTGTGGCGCGGCTTCACGAGTAATCACGACGTCGCGTGACCGCTCAATGGCTGCCTGCAAATTGCACATTACACGCCGTGTTCGCTTTGCAACCAACCATTAGTGCATTCCCGCAGATTACCTCATAGCGAAACCGACCACGGAAACTGTTACAATTTTTTGTAGATCAACGAAATTTTGTAAGAAATAATATTACATTATTTTAGAATTGATTGGCTTAATGCAACAGATTTTATTGTGGCTTGTGTAGTATAGATAGATTGACTTGGTTACATATAATGGAGAAATTTTCTGCCATGATATATTGATCAGTCATACTCAAAATTCATTTTATTTTTTATTGCCACGATGGCAAACACCCTTTATCTATATAATATCTAAATAATTTCGGCTTCACATAACACTCCTAAGAATTGACAAACCTATACGTATCAATCGGTAACAAGTGTTATCCAGTAACAAAAAAACTAAATTATATTTGTTTTATTTACTTAATAATTAAGTAATGTTTGTAAGACTCTTGGTACGTAATCAGTCACCGGTTCGGTTCGAAATCCCATTAGACAAGCACCTCATCTACAACAATTTCAATGGAGTTAAAAACATGTCGTTTTATTTACAGATGATATTGGCGTTTTTGATCTCAAATATCTGACGTTTGGTTAGGAACTTCAAATTCAAATTTGTTTCGAAATAAGGCTTGTGTATATAGTGATTCATTTGTTTTCACTCTATTTGATTTTTATTTGAACCGTTGGTTTCGTGTAAGGAATAAAACAATTTTATTTTAATTAAGTAATTAATTAAAAAAAATATGGTCCTGCTGGGACATAAATATGGTGTTTGTAGTAGCAATAAGCATGTACACATGATCAAAAATGATTAGTTTATAGTAGTGTAGAGCAGTGGTAGAGCATGCCTAACAGAAAACCGGTTGTAACGCACTGCTTGCGTTGTATTTCCTCGAAATTAGTAAGGTTTCAGGGGACCCAACTTCCCCTCTCCTCTTTCGTCTACCCTCACCTCCCTTTCCTCTTTCCTATCTTCTAATGGGGATTAGGATCTCTTCTTTTCCTCCCCGCATCCTCCCAACTCTCATCACCTTCAATGGCGGGCAGCGCACTTGTGACTCTTGAGTTGCGGGTGTCAGGTGACCCGTCTGCTCGTTTACGGGCTCCCGGGATATCGCATAAAAAAGATACTTGGATAATGGGAAATAAAGTAAATAAATAAATAAAAGGTGAACGAAAGTTTACTCAGAAAAAGGTACTGGTGAATGTTTGGTGGACCAGTGCTAGTGTATATCTATGCATACGAAAATACATTGATAATAATGGTAATTACTTCGAACGACTAAATATATAATTTAATAAAAAAATCGTTTTACTTTTTTTATACAAAACGCTAATTTCATTTGTTAGGAGCTAAATACTAACGATATGCTCTGTATACATGATTCTTCTGTTGTTTGTTTTGATTAGTAAAAGTAAAAGTATGAGATACAGGCTTATGCCTAGTTTAGGAGATACAGATTAACCCTCATGACCAACATAGACGTAAATTGCCATATTAGTTTGAAGTTTTTATACCCTTACATCTGGGCATTCTCAGCTGAGAGTTTATAAATATCTATGAGAAATAAATATTTTTTATTTTATTATCTTTTACGATACCAGATTAGCAGCCTCGATCAACTATAAAAAGTTATGCTGGATCCGCTTCAGTGACTTTTTCACTTATCGCTTGATTTGCTAAGATTAATGATCTTTCGAAAAATAGGTTTTCTATGTTACTACGAGCTGGGATTTATTGACCTTTTTTTACTGTTATTAGGTTTCATAAATATTATCATGTTGAAATGAGTAGTGTGCACTACGTATTGTGCTTGACACATTTGGGATCGTCTTGATAGACGGAAATAATGAAAATTGTTATAAAGTTAAAGTATTTTTTTTGTGCTAGACTACTAAAAATAAAATACATTGGTATTAGTAGCTTAAAGAGAGAGAAATCACACATAATATGATCTGCAGAAATTAATAAAATTCTCTTTGTAAAGTTAATATATCATCTTTTTACCCAGTAGTATGATTGTTTACACGGTACATATAATAAAATATCGATTCTTAAACGTTTGTTTCTTAAACAAACGTTTAAGAATCGATATTTGACAGACATTTGTCTGAATGTATGCTTGTAACGGATACTAATGTAGGTAACGAGTGTACTGTTTTTAACAGGACTTTCAATGGCAGATGATGTTTGTTAAAAGGAGTAATTAAGTACACTTTCTAAAGCATTACAATTGCGAGCTAAAATTTTAAATATATTTCCAAAAGCGAAGTCTGGACAGGTGCAGCTATTTCACGTACAGCAAAATATAAAAATATCGCGTCCAGACTTATTATAGTGTGATAAAACGAGATAATAAGATAAAAAAATTAACAGCTGAAACGGCCAAGTTCGAATTTATACGAAGCTGTCGTAATTAAAGTAATAAACTTTCACAAAGTTCTTGTTAATAAAGTTTGTAATAAGAATACCCAAGTATTTAATTGTTAACAAACCAAATAAACACCAACCATCAATTGAAGAGTTCAACTATCTGCCTCTTCTTCTTCTCTTCTTCATCTTCAGAACAGCTCCAAGATGCCAAATTATTATATTGTCATCCAAAGTACGTAAGTAATGTATTAGAACTAACAGTTTTAATCAAGAGTAAACCAACTTGCTGGTCCTGCTCCACAGCCATACAGTACATAAAAAATTTCACTGGTGTATTCGTTTTTTATTTTATTATTTTGGTTTTATTATTTGACATACAATTATTTGCAGATGTTTTCAAATATTATTATTGATTACTGACATACATACTTTTTTACAATATGGCAATATGTTATTTACATTGTAGGTATTTTATGAATAGTATAAATTTGAGTTGAGTTGTAGATTTGAGAGTTGTGTAGTCAACTATTGAGAATTATGTTTTATGTCTCGTGGCAGTTCTGAGTATGTCGTGCTCAACTAGAAGTCCTGCTAATGGTGCAATGGTCGTTCGGCTCCTTTTGATATGGTTGAGATAAATGATGACGAAAACAATCATAATTTATAATTATCACTCATTAGATCAAAACAAGTGTGTCTAAAGTTAAATATCATTATCACATATTCTATTACAGTGTTGTGTTAAGATAAGGCACGTAAATTAACGCTAAAGTCATAAATGAATGATACCGGTTGGTTTCATTCATTTATGACTTCAACGTTGTAGAGCCCTGCGATCGATTTCACTGAGTATGGTCCTGCCATTTTTATATCTGAGAAAATACCACAACTATAATTTATACTCCTATATTAAACACCCCTGATAGTAAATTTCGAGGTGACTTCCACAACTTTACATACATTTAAATAGTATTTATATGGTATATAGGTTCTGAGAAACCATTTTCTATTATGCTGTCAAAAGTAATCGCATTTCATTTTCGCAATTGCGCTATTTGATTTATTGTTGCGGAAGGGCATCGTTAAATTTGCATGGACTATGTGTATAAGAATGTTGCTTAACAATTATATTGAAGTTTATGTCGTTCGGCGACCGAAGGCGACGGGTTGGTAGCGCTGATTACTTACTAATGACCTGTCAACCCTCGGACGCCGGTAAATTGTGCACAAAACGAATTGCATCATTAGCGTATAACAGATAGCACAAATTTCCATGCTTAGGGTTTCCAAGCTCGGACTACAGGTGTGTACATTTTGGTATATATATAAAGGCACGATAGAGAAGTTTCCATTGATTTTGTTTTTTTATTGAATAGGTTTTATGCCGCATCGTACTTTAAAAGCAAAAAAATGTCCCTTTGTATAAAATAAACTCATTTCGGCATTATTTCATAACATTAACATCCATTTCTTTTCCTTCATTCCAAGTAATTGGTAGCTTAAGCGTTAAGCTTAGCGTATTATTTGAATTGTTTGAATTTTTTTGTTCATAATGTTTTGTAAGTTTTTATTAATCAGACGATTCCTGCGTAGCGTTGCACAAACATTCAATCAACGGATACATAAAACACCCAGACTCAGGACAAATATTTGTGGATTACACAAAACCTTGTCTCGTGTGGGAATCGAACCCGACGACCCCCAGCTCAGCAGTTAGGGTCACCAACCACTAGACCAACAGGCCCGTCAATTAAGGAATTTGACAGATTTGAGAATCTCTTTAGCTGAATATATAAGAGATTTCCACCGAAATATTGACTCATCAAGATATCTCTGGAACCATAAGGCGTAGAGACTTGAAATTTGGTAGGAATATTCCTTTCGCCGAGTAGAGGTCAGGTAAGAACGGATTTTACGAAATTCCACCCACAAGGGGTGTTGCGAGGGTGTCAACAGGTGTGCTAGTTATTTTATAAAAGTTTAGTTTGGGTAGTTACTTTAAACATATAATCTAAACGTTCGTTTCAGAGTATCTCGCAACGAACGCAGTGACTACGCAGTGACGGCATTTTTCTCATTTGAGGTTAATGAAAATCGCACCGTCTTCTTCCATAGTAGGCGTGAGAGACTCACCCAATTACACTCGGTATGGCACATGCTGCCGACGACACAGCCAGCTTCACTACCTACATACTTCGAGAGCTATTAACTTTATAATACTTAAAATACTTTAACTAGCTTGTCTCACATATTTTAAAATTTACCAACCTAGTTGAAAGCCAATAAAAAGATTGTAATTTCTGTGTGAATTTTTATTTAACTAAATTTAAATGAGTTAAAAGAAATCTTTCTCAATTTTATCTGATGTAAATATACCTTACAACAAAAATAAAATAAATTGTTTTTTGTCCGTCAAAATGAGTGATTTTGACGGACTCAATACATACAATACATTGATACATTCTGAAATTTCATTACAAAAAATGGGAAATGCAGAATCAAAGTCAAAGACGAAGCTCTGGCTCTGGTCGCCCTCATAAGGATAAAGTCGGTGCCATTTTGCCGAGGCACTGAGGATTCATAATCATAATAATAATATATTGGCAGCACTGCATGACAGCACACTTGTTTTTTCAAGGCGTAAGTAATATTTTTAGTTTTTGTTATAATTTACAGCTTTATATTACCATAACATTCATATTTAATCAAAGTTACAAGCAAAAATCCCGAAATTATATATGTACATTAACAAGATAACATGGTAAATTCCACAAAAAAAGAAGAAACGACTCGACATCTAATATCATCTCACATAAGAAAATTCATAAAATATATAAAGTTCCCAAATATGCTAACAAGATCCAGAGCAAAAGCGCAAATACCATCCCCGGACTCGCCGCTCAGCTCTACTTTGCAGCCCCCGGAAACAGCAATAGCAGGCAAAGCCGGTCCGGCCAATGCAGAAGCTTCAAGCGCGACTTCAAGCGATGAGTTTCTTACCCCGCCGATGTCGCCAACATCTGTACATCAACAGTCGAGAGACCGGCCACCAACTTGCTTGGGACCCGGAGGCCTGCTGACTTTGAATAGGATCCCCGCTACCGGTTGTAATGTGCGTCGCATGAGATGGACGACATCCATAAATGAGAACGTCATGCGAGCATATTTTGTGGCTGCAGAGAATAGGCTCGTTCCTCCTCCTTCATCAAGAATAGAGACTTAGAAAGTATTTTTAAATCTAGAGCATCATGATTTAGACCTCTTGCGGTAGGGGAGCATAATACTGCTTTATCTGTGAGTACCCAGTATAATGATAAAATAAGGAACGCTTTGGAAGGTGCTACTCGTGAGTGGCACATGGTTTTCAGAGTAGACTATTAGTACTGCGTTTGCCGACGCATAAACGAAATAAAGCGGTAGTGTGTGCCCTGGACTATTTATTACCTATGTATTTAGATAAAAGTGAAACCTCAGTTATCCGCATTCAATTCTTTGTAATGCCTTTTGTAAATAGAGCTTTTTCATGAACTGGTATCAGTTGCTGTGATTATGCAGCACTAGTCACAGAGTGAAAGTTTATGCATGGGAAAACCGCATAAGTAGGCATTAAATCCGAGTGAACCGATTCACTGAGAATCGTGCCGGGCGAGAAGTGGGTTTATAGATGGGAGCAGCCTGACCTAGTCAGCGGCACATATCTCTCAGACGTTGAAGTTACAAATACATTTTGGCGTAACATCTGGTCGATGGCTGTCGCTCCTACTGAGGGTGAATGGATGTGAGATGTTGAACGTTCATGTGAGTCATTTAACATTATGGAGCCCGTATAGATCCACTATAGATATAGCTTGTGCGGTAAAGGAAGGGCTGCATAACTGTTACTTAAAGTGGCTATGTAACTCACATGCATTTGGCATCTTAATTCCAGTCATGCTAAAAAGCAGGTTCGCTGACAGCTTTTATGAATCCCAAAAACTATAGACCCATTACCTGTTTGCCAACAGTGTACAAATTATTAACGTCCGTTATGAAAGTTAAAATAACAACACATGTACAAATATAATAGCCCACTCTCAGAATGGACGAAGAAGTGGCACTAAAGAGTTCCTCATTAATGACCCGACTATTAATTAGCCGACAAGAACGCCGTAACCATAAAAATTTGTCGACATGTTGGATAGATTATAATATACTGCTCTGTGCCGCATGCATAGCTCCTCAGGGTGATGAAATTGTATAAGATTACAACTCTATGCACTTTCTTGGAGGCATATATGCGGCAATGGTGAACGGATTTTTGCTATCCAGAATGTCAACAATCTGAAGGTGACAGCAAGTATTTTAAGACCAGGTGAGGTATATTTCAGGGTGACAGTTTGAGTCCCATGTGGTTCCGATTAGCCTTGAATCCTCTTAGTACTATTTTGGAGGGCTCAGTCAGGGCTAGGCTATCGTTTGCGGAGGGATGGTCTTAATTGAAAGTGGCAGTTTATAATGTACTTACTCCGCTCGGTCTTGGGAAAGAGAATCTGCACAAACCTGCAATACCTAATATAGAGATATGGACGAGTACTGAGCTTCATGGACGTTTTTATCGGGCCTTAAAAGGGCCCGATGTAGATCTATTGTCATCTGTGGCCTGGCTTCGTTTCGGTAACCTCTTAGAACAAACTGAAGGTTTTATCTGTGCAATTACACATTACGTTTTAATAACAAACAATTATCGGAGACATATCATAAAGGATGGCACAATTCACATTTGTCGGGCATCACATCATCCCGGAGAAAGCCTCAAGCATATAATTGACGGATGTTCTCGTCTTGCAAATGGTCAGTACTTGCACAGACAAAATCAAGTTACCATTATCAACTTGCTCTTAGATAAGACCTTTATATAGATAATTTCTAATATAACCTTGTGGCTGTCGAGTTACCTATGGTACTACAGGCTGACTCAGTTCTTGAAAATAGTCATGCAACATTATACTAGGATCGATCTATTATTACTTACAGAACCGATTTACATTACCGACATTACCAAGAAATTACTGTTGACATTACCGTTCCCTATGACGTCAATCTGATAAAAGCTAAAAAAGATAAACAAAGAAATGATTTGGATTTGGCTTATGAGGTTGTCGACATTTGGGATGTGGATTCGGCAATCATTATACCGATAGTAATATCAGCGCATGGGTTGATAGCTAAGAGCCTCGACCAACATCTTCAGAGACTCACGTTGGGTAGCTGGGTGATGGGCCTGATGCAGTAGACAGTCCTTCTTGATACGGCACGTATTATGGAGCCCTAACCACTGGTTGCTTGGTCCCTGTACCCGGTACCGGTGGGACACTATTTTTTATATATTTGTTTGTGTTTTACATATATTTTTAAAACTGTAATTTCTATATTGTTTAAGTTAACTCAAGGAAATAATAATTACTCCACACATCTCACACGCGGTCGTCTGACCTAAACTAAGCAGAGCACAAAACACTTTTTACTCATATGAAAAAGTCTGGTTTTAAAAAAAAAATCCATATTTGGATGCCACACGAGCTCACTAAAAGAAAAATTTGCGATTTTCTATTGAAATGTAATCAAACCGAAACAGTTTTTAAAAAGATTGGTATTGGTATACTGGTGATGAAAAGTAGATCACTAACGACAAGAACGCAGGCCATCTTTGGGCACTCGTCTAAAATTGAGAGAGCTTGATTGGGAAGTGTTACTGCATCCATCATATGATCCTGACCTTGGATCCTGAGATTTTCGCTTGTTTCGGTCTCTTAAGAATTCTTTTGGTAGTGTTAGGATACATTAAGAAAATTACTTGTCGCATTTGTTTGATGAGAAATCCTTACATTTCTACAGCAACGGGATTATGTCACTACCTACATGTTGGCAACAAGTTATCGAACAAAATGGCACATACATATGTATTATAATTAAACTTCGAAAAAAAAGTCTTTCATTTGTATATAAAATACGAAGAAACCTTCTCCCCGACCTTATACATATTTTGACAGAAATAACATTTCATTCATTTCATTGTAATTTACAGTTTACTTTACAAAAAAAAAAACGATCAGAAAAATCTGCAAAATAAAGAAAGTGTTGTTATAAAATGCAAGTGAGTTTTAAACAACGTTTTATTTTAACTGTTACTTTAAGGCCATAAATATTTATTAATGTTATTAAAAATGTATGTATCTCTGGTTGATACATTATGGTATTTAAGAGATATGGCCATTTACGGAGTTTACATAGCTTTACTTTTTCTACACATTAAAATGTTTACTTTGCTTAGGTGTATTTAAGTGTGAAAAAACTAGACAATGATTGTTACAGGTTTTGTCTTCGTCAAACAAGACAACCTTAACAAAGTGAGCAACTCCCTCTGTAATGCTTATTTATATCTTTGTTAATATGTACCTATGTACATATATAGAACATTTATTAAGACAGCTAATTTCGTAAACTCCTTTGGAGATCTAATCTGATAGTCATGCTTTAAGAGTCTTGTCATTGGTTTAATATACCTATGGATTTTAATAGCTATCTCCTGACTGCGAGACCAATACCTTAAGAACGAGACGAACGAGATCATTTGTAAAATACAAATTATTGCAGAAGTAGTCATAAGCGGTGATATCGTAATGGTTCAAAGCCACAGCTATTCTACTATGAATGTATAGACTCAAACACAAACACTTGTAACAACGTCAAGTAAAATCTATAAAAGTATTTGATCAATTCGAAGTGCAGGCAGGAAAATCGCTGACCTCGTTAATTTTATCATGATTCGCCGAAGTTGTAAATGTTAAATGAGAAAATCAGGTTTTCTTGCTAAGTAGCGACAGCTTTGCAATCATCATTACTGGTGACCTCATAACTAATAGTTATTTTCTCACTAGACATGGAGAAAAGCGCAAATTTACTGTATAAAACAAAAAGTGTGGGAACACTATGACAGTTTGTGACGTCAATTAATGTAAAGCTCTCAAAATGAAATACTTTTGTCCCCGTCAGATGAATAATATTCTAAAATTTGTCATGAGTTTTATATCAGGAACTCGACGCTCTGAAGGCAAACATCACAGTCGCTTACCGTAGCGTCGATAAATCGGTCCATAAACACGTTCTCTTTGCGAATTGAAAACCTTGTATATTCCAAATATAGGTTTTAAATGTTTTATTTAATAACAACATACTTGTCACATATAACCTTTTCTTGCCATACACTATTTCAAACTGTGTTATTTGTTTATAGTTGGAAAAACGGTGGTATTATTATTATTATTATTATTTTTTTATGCGATAGGGGGCAAACGAGCAGACGGGTCACCTGATGGTAAATGACTACCGCCGCCCATGGACACCCGCAACTCAAGAGTCACAAGTGCGTTGCCGGCCTTTTAGGTAGGAGTACGCTCTTTTCTTGAAGGTTTGAAGGTCGTATCGGTTCGGAAATACGGCAGGTGACAATTTGTTCCATAAGCTGGTTGTGCGAGGCAAAAAGCTTCTGGAGAAGCGCACAGTGGTGGAGTGCCAATCGTCCAGGTGATGGGGATGGATATTTTGTCGCGTAGAACGATGGCGGAAACCAGCAGCCGGTATAAGTCCGAACAATTCCTCTGAACACTCCCCATGATACAAGCGATAGAGGATGCAGAGTGAAGCTACATCTCTACGCAACGCCAAGGTGTCAAGTCGATCAGAAATATCTTGGCAGTCAATGATGCGAGTCGCTCTCCGTTGAATGCGGTCAAGAGGGAGAAGTTGGTACTGGGGTGCACCTGCATAGAGATGAGAACAGTATTCCATGTGCGGCCGAACCTGCGCCTTATAAAGGTATTTAATAAGCCTCTATCTTCCGTGGGATGTCATACACACGTGACTCTTATATATGTAGTTTTGACAATAATTCAAGCTCTTAATGCTACTCGAGTACTACTTAATTTTATATTTTTTTGGTATACTGACTTATATAATGTCGGTAGATTTTCTCTTTCTTGTCTCCGGGAACACTTCTTCCTACCGTCTGCAGGCATTCCTATCACTACTCCAACGGTCACTAACCACACTAGACCAACAGGCCCGTCAAATACACGCCCTACAGCCTAGATGACTTGATGGATTTGAAATGAGAGCAATCATTCGACAGCAAAAAAAAAAGAGATGTTAATAATGCAGGCGGGTTTTTCAATTTTACATTATAGGATTTTGTTATTCAAGCCAACAAGAGTCAAGAGTCTGTATGTACAAAAATTTTAAGCTTTCAGAACATCTACTGCGTTCCTCGAACACCTTAGCCACTAAATTTATCATATTTATGCTTGAAGGTTGTAATTAAATTTAAATAAAAAAAAAGTGACCTTCTATTTAAGTCAGTTACACTCTTTACACCTGATATGTTTCTAAAAACTGATATTTGATATGACACGCTCGTATTATATCAAATAACCAAATATGACAATTTAAGACTTATATGGTATTCATACGGATACCATTGTCAGAACTAGACCAAATTAAAATGGGATCACATGGGAAGCATCAGCAAATAAAAAAAAAAACATAAAAATCGCTTCAAATCGTAGTTCTGAGGTAACAAACATAAAAAAATTACAGTCGAAGCCTCCTCCTTTTTGAAGTCGGTTGAAAAGTAAGTATTTGCGTAGTTAATGTTCGAAAAGACAGCATTGTTTACCTTGGAAGTGTAGAGATAATGAACTTAGTTAGAATTTAAGGAAGAACACGTGATAATGTCAATATTTTTTTTTTTATGCGATAGGCGTTTGCATCTTTTTAGCGGTGAACGCGCAAACCTGTGTCTTCGTGGGGTTAAACTGGACTAGGTTAAGTCGACCCCAATCTGAAACTTTTACCCGAGAAATGTTAGCGCGGCCGGTGTAAAGGGCATCACTCTGCATAGCAATGGATGCTGCTAATCTGCAGCATGTTATTGATATGCAGAAGAAACAGCGTGGGTGATAGCACACAGCCTCGTGGGACAAGTAGTGGTAGAGCCATGCTTGCTTAAGCACGAATGGGCCGGCTCGACCGGTGCGATACCACGGCCTCACAGAAAACCGGTTGTGAAGTAACGCTTGCGTTGCATTTCCCCGAAATGAGTGAGGTCTCCGGAGGCCCAAAACCCCCCACCCCCCTAATGATAGCGCTGTTAACGAAAAGGATACCCCAGGGGGGTACCAGCGCTAGCGTTGGAGAATCCCCCCCTGGACGTCCACCCTCAGTACGGATTATGCCTGAGCGTGGACGCCCAGGCTGCCCCTCGTACTCTGGGGGGGGCTCAACTGCGCTCTCAAAATCTGCTCGGAGCAAGAGAAGGCACACCATGGCACCCCCTGTCACGTTTACCGTGGATTTTTGTAACATCAGGGGCTTACATTCGAACCTCGACACTGTCGACCACCACCTTGAGATAGCAAAGCCGGCCTTGCTCTTTTTAACCGAGACGCAGATATCTTCTCCAGCGGACACATCCTACCTCTGCTACCCTGGGTACGGACTGGAACACTCCTTTGTTCCTAAGGCTGGTGTATGCGTGTACGTTAGAGATGATATCACTTCTCGCCGCCTCGGCAATCTTGAAGGTAGGGACCTCTCCATCTTATGGCTACGTGTAGACTGCGACGACCATCCCCGCATCTACCTATGCCTCTACAGGTTCCATAGCGGTGATGCCGAAACGGACCGACTCATCGACCACGTCCAAATGGCTACAGACTCAGTGCTCCAGCAGGTCCCATCCGCAGAGATCGTGATTCTTGGCGACTTTAACGCCCATCACGCCGAATGGCTTGGTTCGCGCAAAACCGATCATGCGGGAAGATCTGTTCACGATTTCGCCTTGGCATATGGCTTGACGCAGCTGGTAGCAACGCCTACGCGAATCCCAGATGCAGAAAGCCACGTGCCTTCACTGTTGGATCTTCTGCTGACCTCACATCCTGACGGCTACAAAGTATCCGTTGAGGCCCCTCTTGGCTCTTCGGACCATTGCCTGATTAGGAGTATAGTGCCACTCGTTCACTCGCTGCGGCCGCGAGTTACAGGCAGTCGCCGCGTATGGCACTATAGGTCAGCAGACTGGGATGGAATGCGAACATTCTTTGCATCCTACCCATGGAGGCAGGTTTGCTTCTCGCCGGATGATCCCAATGTCGTTGCTGACTCTGTCGCGGATGTTGTGCTTCAGGGTATGGAACTTTTCATTCCATTCTCCCTGATTCCCACAGGTGGCAAGTCCCAGCCTTGGTTTGGTCGAACCTGCAAAGCGGCGTCCCGCCGAAAGCAGGAATGTTACCAAGCATGGGCTAATGCAGCGACAGCACGGGATGTAAAGACCAGCACATTAAAGAAGCAATTTAACTTTGCCTCCAGGTCCCTCAAAAGAGTAATTGCTGGGGCGAAGTCGGCTCACATCGGCAGAATTGGCGAGAGACTAGTTAGTCTCCCCTCCGGAACTCGTGCATTCTGGTCTCTTGCCAAAGCTGTCCAGGGGAACTTTTGTAAGCCATCCTTTCCACCTCTGCGCATAGGAGATAATTCGTTGGCCCACGACGCTAAAGAAAAAGCCGATCTTCTGGGCAAACTCTTTGCGTCCAACTCGACCCTGGACGACGGGGGAAACGCACCGCCGACCATACCGCAGTGCGAGACCCGCATGCCGGAAGTCCGGTTTACACAAAGGGCAGTGATTCCGATACTGGCTGATGCAGTTAGGGAAGTGCTCTCAAATTGAGGTGATACGACCAATGGCATCTTTTTAGCGGTGAACGCGCAAACCTGTGTCTTCGTGGGGTTAAATTGGACTAGGTTAAGTCGACCCCAATCTGAAACTTTTGATAAAGAAGTTTCGATTTCAGACACAAGTTTGGATCGGCTTTCGATGACGTTTACCCGAGAAATGTTAGCGCGGCCGGTGTAAAGGGCATCACTCGTGCTATCGTCTGCATAGCAATGGATGCTGCTAATCTGCAGCATGTCGTTGATATGCAGAAGAAACAGCGTGGGTGATAGCACACAGCCTTGTGGGACACCAGAATTAACAGACTTGGAGTCGGAGCATGCACCGTCAACAACGACCTTGATGCTTCTGTCTGTAAGAAAACTGGTGAGCCAATTGCACAGTTTCTCGGGAAGCCCATAGGAAGGAAGCTTCGCAAGGAGCGCTTTGTGCCAGACCCGATCGAAGGCCTTCGCCACGTCCAAACTAACGGCCAACGCTTCCCCTTGGTCTCGATAGCCTGTGCCCACCGGTGAGTCAAGTATACGAGAAGATCACCAGCTGAACGACCCTGACGGAAGCCGTATTGTCGATCATTGAGGAGCTGGTGGTCTTCTAAGTACCGGAGGAGCTGGCAGTTAACAATGGATTCCATTATCTTGGAGAACAAGGAGGTGATGGCTATGGGTCTGTAGTTGGACGGATCCGAGCGATCTCCTTTTTTAGGGATTGGGTGCACTAGAGCTGTCTTCCATGAGTTCGGGACTACGCCAAGAGAGTAAGAAAGCCGATAAAGGCGCGTTAAAACCGGTGCTAACTCTGGAGCACACGTCTTCAGCACGATAGGAGAGATTCTATCGGGCCCACTCGACTTAAGAACGTCAAAGGAAAGAAGCGCTTTCCGCACTGCCCTTTGTATAAACCGGACTTCCGGCATACGGCTCTCACACTGCGGTATGGTCGGCGGTTCCCCGGTCGTCCAGGGTCGAGTTGGACGCAAAGAGTTTGCCCAGAAGATCGGCTTTTTCTTTAACGTCGTGGGCCAACGATTTATCTCCTATGTGCAGAGGTGGAATGGATGGCTTACAAAAGTTCCCCTGGACACCTTTGGCAAGAGACCAGAATGCATGAGTTCCGGAAGGGAGACTCACTAGTCTCTCGCCAATTCTGCCGATGTGAGCCGACTTCGCCCCAGCAATTACTCTTTTGAGGGACCTGGAGGCAAAGTTAAATTGCTTCTTTAATGTGCTGGTCTTTACATCCCGTGCTGTCGCTGCAGCGCATGCTTGGTAACATTCCTGCTTTCGGCAGGACGCCGCTTTGCAGGTTCGACCAAACCAGGGCTGGGACTTGCCACCTGTGGGAATCAGGGAGAATGGAATGAAAAGTTCCATACCCTGAAGCACAACATCCGCGACAGAGTCAGCAACGACATTGGGATCATCCGGCGAGAAGCAAACCTGCCTCCATGGGTAGGATGCAAAGAATGTTCGCATTCCATCCCAGTCTGCTGACCTATAGTGCCATACGCGGCGACTGCCTGTAACTCGCGGCCGCAGCGAGTGAACGAGTGGCACCATACTCCTAATCAGGCAATGGTCCGAAGAGCCAAGAGGGGCCTCAACGGATACTTTGTAGCCGGCAGGATGTGAGGTCAGCAGAAGATCCAACAGTGGGCATGTGGCTTTCTGCATCTGGGATTCGCGTAGGCGTTGCTACCAGCTGCGTCAAGCCATATGCCAAAGCGAAATCGTGAACAGATCATCTCGCATGATCGGTTTTGCGCGAACCAAGCCATTCGGTGTGAAGGGCGTTAACGTCGCCAAGAATCACGATCTCTGCGGATGGGACCTGCTGGAGCACTGAGTCTGTAGCCATTTGGACGTGGTCGATGAGTCGGTCCGTTTCGGCATCACCGCTATGGGACCTGTAGAGGCATAGGTAGATGCGGGGATGGTCGTCGCAGTCTACACGTAGCCATAAGATGGAGAGGTCCCTACCTTCAAGATTACCGAGGCGGCGAGAAGTGATATCATCTCTACCGTACACGCATACACCAGCCTTAGGAATAAAGGAGTGTTCCAGTCCGTACCCAGGGTAGCAGAGGTAGGATGTGTCCGTTGGAGATAATATCTGCGTCTCGGTCAAAAAGAGCAAGGTCGGCTTTGCTGTCTCAAGGTGGTGGTGGACAGTGTCGAGGTTAGAATGTAAGCCCCTGATGTTACAAAAATCCACGGTAAACCGCCTTCTCTTGCCCCGAGCAGATTTTGAGAGCGCAGTTGAGCCCCCCCCCAGAGTACGAAGAGCAGGGGCAGCCTGGGCGTCCACGCTCAGGTATAATCCGTATTGAGGTTGGATGTCCAGGGGGGGATTCTCTAACGCTAGCGCTGGTACCCCCCTGGGGTATCATTTTGTTAACAGCGCTATCATAAGGGGGGGTGGGGGATTTTGGGCCTACGAAGACCTCACTCATTTCGGGGAAATGAAACGCAAGCGTTACTTCACAACCGGTTTTCTGTGAGGCCGTGGTATCGCACCGGTCGAGCTGGCCCATTCGTGCCTAAGCATGGCTCGTATGAGTAACACTGACTCCTGTTTTTAATCAAACCTAATGAAACATTCTTGAGGCTCTTACACCAACGTAATATAGGTATGGCCATATACATATGTAATTCATATTTTCGCCGACAGTGTTTAACTAATTAGCACTGCGGTATCCACGTGTATGTTCTACGTATGATATCAAGACGACCGCAGTAATTTAGGACAGTTAGCTGTGTATGTAACGGCTAGTACTATAAAGCTATTTTATATTTCGTAATTATATATCACGACAAATAATTAACATCTTATCCCACTTTAATGTCTTTGCAATCTTGATTCTTTATCACTAACGTAGTTTTTTTAAACATATAAATAGCTTATGCATTTAAAAAAAAACATTTTTATATTCTAATTGGCAAAAAGTGAGTGTTAAATACACCAGCCAAAAAGTGTCAAGCAACGCTTGTATTGCATATCTCCGAAATAAGTGAAGTTTCTGGAACGCAACTCCTCCTCCTCTTTTTTTTATGCGATAGGGATAGGATGCAAGCGTCACAAGTGCGTTGCCGGTGATCCTACGGTGTCTTTCCTCTCCCCACATCGCCCCTCTCCTCTTTCCCTTTCCTCATCCCTCCCCCTCATTATCCTCAAAAGCGGGCAGTGCACTTACAATTGCGGTTGTCACTTACCATCTGTTCGTTTGTCCCCCTATATTATAAAAAAAAAATATAATGTTATGATGTTAAATGTATACATGTATAGACACAAAGTCTGTCTGTCACTTGTTACACACGTAACAAGTGACAGACTTTGTGTAACTGGGCAGTTTTCTATCGAAGGATGGCAATTGCAAAGGGGATATTGAAAGGAGAGAAAATGCAAGTAATCGTGTAAAGTTAATGGTGCGCTACGCTAGTGGTCAATTGGTACCGAAAATGGCAGTTCATAATGGTGTTTTGGTGACCAATTTGTGTATATGGTAGTGAAAGTTGGGCAGAAAAATTATGAAAGTAGTATAAATGCTGTTGAGATGAGATGTAGTGTGTGCGGAGTCTGGCTGACAGAAATAGGAATTTAGATATTCAGAAGAACTTTGGCTTGAAAGAAGACGTAGGGATGAAAATTGAAAAGGGTATGCTGAGATGGTTTGGCCATTTCGAAAGTATGAATGCGGAACAAATGACAAATCAAATGAATAACGCTAAAGTGAATGGAAGTGTCATTAGCGGTCGACCGCGCAGAACATACACCGACGAAATTGGTGATGTTCTGAAGAACAGGCTCGAACGGGTTTGTATGAAATGTTTGATGACAGTAGAGGAAACTCGTGAGTTATGAAAGGATAAAAGATAGTGCTGGCCTGTTATCTATACCTACCCCGATATGGGAGACAGGCGTCAGCTTATGTACATATGTATGTAAGATTTTCTTTCTATGTTATCAGTGCAAGTTAGCGATTAAGCTGTGCACATATAACCTACATCTAGCGTATGTCATTAGATACCTCTTCTGATAACACAAAGAAACCAAACCATTGATATTCCTGTGCGAAACTAAACTAAAACATTAGGGTCACCTACGCATCATAATCATCATCATCATAATCGACTATTTTCAAATTTATTTTAAATAGTTGTATTTTTAATGTTTAATCGATTTGGTTCCTTCTTAGGGATTTTCTTATATATGCGCTATGTGAAATGACTAGCCATTTTACAAGCAAATATTGTGACTTGGCTAGTCATTTAACGCGCTCTAGATACTGTATAACTTTTACAAACAATAATAATTGATCGTTTGGACGTTCGAGTCACTGTCCTATTTTTTACCACGCGACGATTTGTGAACACCATGCTCACTATTTGTGAAACAATTTAAAATCATCTGTTGGTCTACCTTTTGGCATATTTTAAAACATAGCATATGCTTAGAATTAGAACATAATTCCTACTGGTGCGCATAACATTATTTTTTTATTTAAGTAAACCATTCTATTACTTAAGCCTTAAAACCGTACAAGTGAGCAACTGCGTCTTGTGATCTCAGAGCCCCGCCTCTGGAAAAGTGCCAAATGCATCACATGTAATACCAACACTGAGGGTGAAATATGTATAGAAGGGGCTAGAGCTAAGATTCGTAATATTTAAAGCTTATCTGCGTTCTATGGTCTGAGGAAGTCTTGACTTTGACTACCATTCAATCACAGCATCAAATATCCGTCAATGCCAATCAACGCTTTCAAGAAGGCCATCATACTCGTAATATCGGAGTGAAATTTACAGAGACTTGGCTACATCATTTAAATAACCTTAATTATTATTTAGAGGAAGGAAGCAATCTTAGCACATATGCTATTAACAAAGGTCGTTTACCTTATACAATATTAATAATAATTATATGGTGATGAAATCGCTTTGATATTGCTTATACGAACTTGCCACCTTCTTCACACTACCAGCAAATCCCCTTGATGAATCGGGATCTTCTATAGGTACATATATTACGTATCAATTATTTTATATAGCTGATATCTGTTACCAGACACGAACAAAAATCCAATTTAGTGTAGCTAGCTAGAATCACAGGGGAGTAGAGACAGTAGGAGGTTCCACAGGACAGGACTGTGAAGGTGGTGTGTTATATTTTCTCACCTGGGATATCAGTCGTCTCAAACTAGAATACTCGCATAATTCAGTTTTAAGAAGTTCAGAAATATCAGCTTACGAGAAGAAAATACACGCATTTTTGTCTTTTGTTTTGTTAGGTTATGTTATTTTTTATGTCGGTTTCAAGAATTCTGGCGATTTTTTCCTTTGTAGAAGTAGTGGTCTACATTCTTGGTGTTTCAATAGCAACTGTTTGCGTAGCTCTGTATAAATTCAATTCATATTATTTTTATTCATATTATCCCATCGTCTTTCATTCATAAAGTTCTTCTTCTTCTTCTTATTTTTTGGCCTTTGTGGAGATGTCACCACAATTTTGCCAATGTCAAGTTTTTATTATTATTATTTATTTATGGACTCTTTCTCGCGTGTATATTCAACGCAGAGATTCTGCCAATGTCAAGTATTTCTAGAGAAAAAAACAGTCTATAAAAATATGATCGCCATGTTGGTCGAAAACCGACATGACCATCTTCATAAAGTTCAATAGAAAGTTTAATAAAATGACAGCTATCACTCAAAGTTCAGAAAGCATTTTTTTTCACTCAGATATAATATCCCGCGTTATTTTTCATCCAAAAGTTATGAAGGCCATCAGAATAATGTTGAAAATCTATAAATCATGACATCTTCTAACGAATAACCACTCAGGTTTATTGGATTTTTACAGAGATTCAAGGTAATTGTTTTTTAGTATCGAGTCTTAAGACATCTTTATTATAGGTGTTTCTTTTATTGTAAAACATTGTGACACCAAATAGACTACTGGGCCAATGTTAACTTGATAATTAAAGATTTAAGAAACTTTATAATTTAACAATAGTATTTATAAAACTGCAATATTGTATATTTATAGTATAGACGTTACGTAAAACGTAACGTACGTCATACGCGAGATAACTATAAATTAATCTCGATTCCAAAATATTATTTAATTTATAGAATATATTTTAGAAGCGATAGAAAATTATGTAGTACACGAACAAATTCATAGGCGTGAATTAAAAATCCACTACTGGAAATATACCTTTCCTCAAGGCTACGGCTGGCGCAGTTTCTTAAGTGAAATTATGAATATGGTCGTACTTTTGCATCACTAACGCACTGGACAATTAATCCTGGAAGTCTGCTATACGTATATTACTTGTATGATCATAAATTCGTAGTATTTCTATCGATACGTTAGTATTATTTTATTCGGCAATAAGTCTTTAGCGTTTATTCGAATATAAAAGTCAGTTTTAGTTTTATTACGAGACTGAGGACATAACACTGTATAATCATTGAATTAAAGATTAATTATTTGCATGACAAGAGAGAACAATGGTTTCAAAATTTATCCTCGTGTTATCTCGCATAGAGAAATGCCAATTACTTTCACTGTCTTTCGGTTTCTCAAAATGTAACTGACGTTGATTAAAAATTTAAAAAAAATATTTTAGTAAAAAAAGTACTGGTTGACTGACGTACCTATTATTTCAGTAAGTAAAGCATGTTCAATAATATTAGTATGTTCATGATACTTGAATGTTGTGGAATAAGCTAATTCAATTATGTCAGTATAAAGAAGGCTTCAGAAGAATGCAAGGTTAGCCTTCAGTCAAACCTGCATTCTCGTTATTGACGCGTAGGTAGTTGGTAGTTATTTAAGTAAAGAACGTAAGACAGATGTTTCTCGGACTTTCCTCACATTGTGGGACAGAAATGTGAAACTTTCTTGTGGATCGAATGCGGCACGGTGTCAAGTACGATTATAGGCAAGTTGGTGGCAGGGCGGCCGGAGTGCGTGGTGAGAGCTCGGCCCGGTTGAGACCGGTCGGCCCCACCGAAGGCGCGCGCGCACACGCCGCTCTGCGCCGCCGACGTCGCGACGCTCGCTCGCGTTGCGCCCGTGTGCGCTAAATCACCGAACTACATCGTTGCATCGAAAGCATTTTAAACGAAATAACGCGAAACCCACACACTCAAAAGTTAGGATGTTTTGAACATTGTTATGTGTCGTGGGACGATTTCAAAAGAGTGATTGTTGCTTTGAAGAAAATTTGTGAAAGATTTACTTTTTGGTGGTTATTATTTGAGGACAAATTTGAAAGGTAAGTGTAGTTTAATACAGTTTTTTTTTTATTTTTAAGATTGAAACTATTATAAACAAAGGTGTGTGTTACACAATATTATGCGGGTTCTTGGTCGGGTAGCGGACTAAGGTCAGCGGAGCAGCCGTGTACGCGGTAATGAGATTAGTGCCAGCGCGCAGAGGCTGCGATCCCGCGTCCTGGCGCACCCCTTTCCGCCCCGCATCTCACGCCGCATGAGCCGCCCGCCGCGCTCCTTGTTTTATTTCCCGCCCGCCTAAATGATACGTCATATGTATTTTAACTGCATTTTTCAATTACTTAACTGATTATACTTAATATGATTGTTTCTATATATCCATTTATTTCTTCATTCCGAAAATTTGTATAAACTTAATAACACTCTCTTTAAATTGAACAGAAATGTTTTCACTTAGATTTTTGTAAATTTTGAGTGTAATGAAACAGCCAGGCTGAAGTTTTTGCATAAAAAGTATAAGAAAGGACATTTAAAGCGGTTCTTAAAAAGAATACGACATAACTTTTCGTTTCATTGTAACTTCAATGAAAAAAATTTGATCACTTACATAAGCTTTCTTAAATACTTTTTAGCCAGAAAGGCTAAAAAGTATTTACTTTACAAGAATACATACATTTATGAAGGTCGAGTCATTTAGTGTGTATGCATATACCGGGAATATTTTAGATTAGAATATTTTTCATTTATGATTATACTAGATGTATTTATAACTATTTGTGTTTACTATGTAGCTTATAAATATGTACTATATATCTGTATCACGAGAGTGAGTTGAGTTTCAATATTAGCAAAAGTTTTATATTACTTATCATCAAAAGCGATTCTCTACTAATATGTATTACAAGTAAATTAGTTATGAATCAGTTAAGTCAGTCCTAACAAAAGATAATATAACTGAAGTATGTAACGTACGTATGTACATTCTCTATTATTTACTTAATAGTCTTTATCATATATAAGTAACAAAAAAAAAAACTGTTCTACTATTTTCTCTTATACTATTGCAAAGAATTCTAGATTATACAATATTAAATTTATAACATTGTTCTCATTACGCCTTTGATAAATAGATTACCCGCTACTTAACTCTACGCTCCCTACAATTATGTCCATAAAATTCCCTTGTATTCGGAAACTGGCACTTAATTTTCATTGATCTATTAAAATATTGGTCGTTTTTTCTTCAATTTATCAATTTAGGTTTGTATAGACGAGTGTACATAAGAGAAATTATGATGAAAGAGTAGAGGCTTGTATAGGTCCTGTTGCGCAGGTGTTGTGTTAAATGGATTTATGTATGCATAAGTGCTGTAATAAGCTTGCTCTCTCAAAGTCTCTTAAAGAAATCTTGACATTTCTCTTGATAATACCTAATTAGTTGGAATATATTTAACTTTACTTTCGATACTATAAGGTTAAATTAATATTGTTATTTCGATAAAACATTCATTCATCTCTTGGCAGAGTACGATTAGCGGTGCTTGCGTCTGCAATAACTTGATCAAAATTATAAAATGGTTATAAAAAAAATTGTCAAACAGGATTTTTGATGTTATTTGACTATAAAGGCAAGCCCGTTAGTCTATCGTTTAGGCACGAACGCTCATAGGATGTTCACCTCTGAGCAAGTAGAGTCCGGCTGACCGCACCGTAGCCTCTGATGTCACGCAAAACGATGAGACCGCCTACAGACTCCGAATATTTTAAAACTATCTCCATTTTGTTCCTAAGTATCGGCACCGGTCAAAGTGATTTAATGCAAAGTGTGTTTTAATACAAAGAGAATATTCTGTGTATATATAACAGCCATAATAAATATTATTTTCTTAATGTATCTGAGTAGGAAACCAGTCCACGTTACTATCATCAACAGTCTGTTTTTTCGATTGCCCCTTTCATTTTATTCAAATCATCTAAATTATAAAATTCTGTAATTGCTGTAAGAAGTAAGAATTAATTAGTAACTGTGATAAAATGTTTTAACTCTTTATTGATGCATTTTATTTGTTTTCAGTTGTTATAAAAGTGATTTAGATTTTGTTGTTGATCGATTGGAACACGAACGAGCTTTAAATGATGCCATGAAATAGACAATCTATTCATTTGTCATGATATAATTTGACGGCGTTAATCAATTTACAGTTAGCTTTTAATTAAGTTTTGTAGAAGCAATTACGTGTGAAAATTTTTCTTCTGTATAATTTTATCTCCGAATGTATTTTTGTGATGAATTATTAAACAGAATTTTCGCAACAACGGCGCCGAAGAGTCTCTTTTAATAAATAAATAACTGCTTACTTTGGTGGGCGATATTGCTCAGCAGGAGACCAACTTATTACATTTCTTGTTTTGAATCTGACCGGCACATTCACCTTTTTAGACGCTGAACGTCTATCTACTTTACCTTATAATATTTTACGTCGCCTTGAAATTAGTGGAGGACCTCAATGAATGGTTAAACTTAAATGCATTTCTTATCCAACTATTTACTGTAATGACTTCATAGTTAATATGAGTGTCCTAAATATGCCTAGGTCTAGTCATCAATTATAAGTTTTTACAATGTAATAAATTAACCTATACGACCTGTAGATACACCTTGCGGGAGTGGCTTCGTTCATTACAGTAATTGTGTTAGCGCGGTTTGCACATTACTATTTCTGCAATATAAAAATTTATGTTTCTTACTATTGTGCCACTGAAAAAATCTATACAGAAGAGTTAAAAGAGTAACAATATAGTTAATTCCTAAGCGCATGCCTATCACTGATAAGGAATAAGAATCACACAAAAACTTTAATTAATCTTTTCTAATTAAATATAATACTAAAAAAATATACATATGTAGATGTATTTCTTTTGGCTTCATGCGAGAGTGACTAACTCGTGCAAGGTTACAACGCTATAACCGTTTATCACCATTTTCATCCACTGTCTTGTTCCTTTTTGATAATTATTTTTGAAACAAAATATTATAAAATAAACGTTGACTTATACAAAAATATATAACAAAATGATATTATTAAATGTGTATTAAAATATCACATTTATTCAAGGTCAAGTCACAAGGTAAAATTAATAAACAAACAAAAAAGAATTTACTACAGTTTTTTACAAACCTAATAATCTAAAGCGGTCTCTACACCTTATAAGCTTTTGTTACAAGAAGACTTCTGTCGGCAGTAAAGTGCTACAGAGTCCTTTTGAATACAACGGGCTACTTAGTTGACATATGTACCCTCTCTTCAACAAAGAACATCAACAAAGGAGGGTAAATCTCTAAATGTTATGTGGTCTATGAAGTCATCTGGAACCATTTTCATTACATGTGATACTTTGTTCTGGTAAGGTGTTCTGGATTGTGGAGATACATTACATTGGGCTAGCTTGTTGGTGAACGTCTGTCTCATGTGAACTGTTGATAATTAAGCAAAACCATAATGCCTGTAGAATTTATGTTTTTAAATTTAACTTTGGTTATCAGGGGCTGTGATCAGCGGCCTTCGTTTGTTACGCCTCCGCGGTTTCTGTTTTCGGCGACATTTATCTAGATAGTGTCCAGAGCACTCGCCTTTTGCGGACCGCTTCTCCTTTATAAGCGGAGATCTTATCAAACTTATTTCAATTTCGTGCAAGATATGAAGGGTGCCCTGTGACTCTGTATAACTTGTATAATACATGACGACAGTTTTCGACACGTTAAGTTACTGCGACACAGCCGTTCTGTATGTAAATGTCGCATTCCAACAGAGTTGAATAAGAAAATCAATATTCTTGTTTCGGTTTTTTTTAGAAAACGATGTTTTACATAATAACAAGCTTAGGGTATTAATAGCGATTTTAATTAAACTAATTTGGTAAATAAAAAGCACATCACTTCGCCTGTAAATCTTATCACTAATAGTGCCCCGATACTATTCTGAGTTAATGTTTTAGGAATATTAGGTGGGTTCTTAAAAAAAATACTCATCTATTTGAAGATCACTTGTGTGTACAAAGAGAAAGACAGACACGTGTTTTATATATGTATGTATGTATACTTGTAAAAGTTGAACACTAGAAACACAACTGTTTTAGTTTCTCTATTGCTGAATCCAATGTTTTTTATATGTAGTTCAAGCAGTATCAGCTGATCTCATGATAGTAACGCTTCAGATTCCACCGGACCTATTATTATAATATTGTCTTACAAAAGCAGAATATACGACGAAAAATTATTTTTATTGTTCATAACTAACGGGTTATAAGATTTTCCATTTCATAGTTCGTAGCATTACGTGAGTTTAGGTTATTTCTTTGGATAATGTGAACTATTTACAGATGTAGTATATGATTGCTTTACTTATCGTACGGTACTTAGTCCATTTGCTTTTAAAGTTCTAAAAAAAATCGCTTTTGAGGAAGAAGTTTGCGGTAAAGGCGGAAATTTTACTGGGACATTTGGAATATTAATCATAACACATATTTTAATTTAAAGATTTGATGTTAATACATTGCTGAAACTGAAACCGTACTATTTTATTAACTAGTCACTTAACTTTCGTGCTAGAATCAACTGCTTTAAATAAGGAGAATGTATGGCTTAGCAGCGCAAGTTAACACAAGGCAGAGTGATTAATAAGGCGAACAGCGTCGGTTAGTAAGTACTTTACGGCGAATGTTGCATACCACCTTGTGGACTTGCGCAACCTGGGGATCCTCTAATTAGATGAGTTAGTACGATTGCTTAGCGCTCCTCACTATGAATACAAATGCAAAATTATTGTAAAGGTTACAAATTCAAGTGAGTTTTTAATGTTTTTTCTTAAAGAGATCACTGTAGCATCCTATATTAGCCTATTTGTATACAAGTTATATAGCATTTAATAAGACGCCTCATAATAGGCAGGCTCTTCTATACATAAACACTTTCACAATCAGTGGATTTCTTGTGTGGCCGTATCTGTTCTTTTTTCATGGAGCTTTTGCAGCAATACTCGACAGTAGGAACTTTCATAATATTTAAATTAGTTTTGCATGAATACACTTATACAGTTGTTTCATAAAGGTATGGTCATATTTAAGGGTCATATTAAAATGTGTTTTATAACGGTTTTTAACGGAAATCTTTAAAAATTATCTATAAAGTTAATTTTTTGTAAGAGAGAGGACTGACATGAATTAAAGTAAAGATATTTAATATCGAGGATATTAGTTACATATCCGGATATTAATTAAATCTTTAAAAATGGCAAGAAAATTCGTAATATATTGTTTAGAAATGTGTACCTATTGTTAAAAATGCATCGCATTTTCCAAAGTAAATTTTTATTCAAAAAACATACAAAATTCATTTTTAAAACTCCAAAATGTTAACACCCCTTTTTGCAAAACCTTTATAACAGTGTTGTGTATAAAATTAATCACCACATGTGTTAATTCTAGAAAGTGTTTGCATACAATCAATACGCGCAATATTTTATTGTTGAGATTAAAATAAATGATTGGCAATTATGTTATCTTACGCATACCAGTAACCTAAATGCAACGTTGATTTTTTAGTAGACTAGGTATCAATATGTTTGTATGTTTAATGTGAGCGTTTCTTACCAAATAAATTGACAGTACATATAAAATATACGTATGCATTAAAGAAACATTTATTCTCTACACATACATATATATAATTCCTTAGGCGTAGGCAGAGGTGTATTAAACAACCACATTTTACTTATTAGAATTAGGTCCCACTAACGTAATAGGGGGCAAGCATATTACCGTAAACCGCATGGTTTTGTCCTGATAGTTTAAAATTTGAAAATTTCATGTTTAGAGTTTAATTAAAAAACGCAAACAAGTTTATGTATTAACACAATTTACGTAAGTATTATGAATCGCGGTAAACCAAATGCGGAGTGTAGTGTTCATCAGCTCCGCGTGTTAAGTGTATCCAATCAATGAAAACTGTAGCTTACGTCATGCTTTGTTTACGCCCTCTTGGAGTTAATTAGATTTTGCCGACATGATAAGTAGAGCATCTATGCAAAGTGATAGCGATGTAGGCGAGATAACTGATAAATGTTACATTTGTCGCACAAACCGCACGGGTGCAGTGACTGCCGTGTTTGTTTAGAACAGGTGTCACTGAACGGCTGTAACTAATTTCAAGACTGCTATTTAAATATTGTTATCGTTCATCTAACATTGTTACCGCTTTATTTAAAAAATGAAATTCAATTCAGATTTAATCAATCTCGTTCAGTCTTGCTAGATTTTATAATTGTTATTTTGATAAGTAACGTACGTGTTTGGTTAATCGTGCTTTCATGTCCCGAATCTGCTAAGGTGAGGAATCTGTTGAGTAAATCAACTATGTTGTGTTCAAATCAAATGGTTTGGTGCTGTACTTTAAATGCTAACCGTATTAATTTTTTTCTTTATTTAAAAGTAAATTTATTGATTGACTTTTATATATATATATATATATATATATATATATATATATTACGTCATTATGAATGGTAATGATTTATTGGTAGTTCAAGTGATCGCTTGATCACGCGTCACGATTTTGTGTACTCTTTAGTCTGGCCACAACTAAATACTGTAAAATATTAACTGTGTTTGTATTTGGTTGTATAAATGATGTGATGTTATGGAAGAAACAATTTAAATGAAATGACGAAAACAATTATATTATTCATGACGGGTACACAAATAGTCGTATTGACATAGACTCATAGCGTGTAAACTAAGAAATAATAGCATAACGTTACATTTCACCCGGTTGTTCATTGCTGTGTAATTAGCGATCTTCAAATTCAGTTTAAAACAACAAGCTTACGCCAGATTACCGGCACCTCTAGAACACAATGAATATTCATATGTAACACCATTTGTACGACATTATGAATGGATTAGGCAAGTGTTATATTATACCAAGTTCATGACTGACTAACGGTATTTTTAGATACTCCAAAGTCGTCTCGTAAAACAAGATTTACCTACTTTTCATACGTAGGAGTATATTTTTTATAGCTAGTCGTCGAACATTTGTAAATAACAAAAACCTTTGTATTGTAGGTTACGGTGTAAAGATTCGATTATGAGATATCGCTAAACAATGCCATATACGATGTAGCAACCTTTCTTTGTTTACGCGGTAACAAAGTGAAACGAAGTCGATTGTACCGACTTATGTATTTGTATGTTTTATTCCCATTCTACTCACTCTTCGTTAATGAAGGTCGAGTACAACTCCTTCGATGTGCAGGATTGGTCATACGTTTGAGGTTTTCATTAATAACTTTTTTAAACAGTTTATAACAGTTCGGTATAGGTCTAGGTGTTACTTTTATCCGTTTTATGAATGTTTGTAAAAAATATTCCTAACGTGGGAGTTCTCTTTTATAATAAATATAATTCTATAGTATTTTAAACGTTAAATTGTTTTTTTTTTAATTATTTATGTTATTTTTTAGATACTCATTCAAATCCTTTACAAGGACCTACCAACAGCCGTACTCAATTGCTACTCAATAACAAAATGTCGTTAGGTTAAAATTTATCTGTGCGTGATAGATCAATTTGAACTTATCGAAATGTACCTACTTACTTGAACGGCTTATGGGATTTTTTCACAAACTTTAATAAATCGCTTGGTAAATCTTGTATGGTCATTAACACAAAATAACCACGTTTTTAGCACCTAGTTAAGTAATAGAAATTGTGTGCGTTACCAGATTATGAGGGATGTTAATTATTGATTATTTTATAATAAACAATATCAATATTTTCTAAAGTTGCACCATTATCAACAGCAGGATGAAACTTGAAAAAAATTGTTTTCGTATTGCTCCCATTCTTAAACAGAAGTAGTTTAAGTAATAGATCAAATTACGGTAGGCAATACTATTCACTGTTTCTATGTAAAAGTATTTGCTGTAGGGTTTAACGATCATACGTGTTACAAAAAGTAAATAGAAGTCCCGGTGTTTGAACAACGTTCCTAACCAGTTAAGTAAAAAATCGTCAGATATGATGTATCTGACGATTTCTCACTTAACTGCAGCAATTTCGTACGAAAATGGTTGTAAGTCGTGAGAATCTGTGGCCCTTCGGAACGAGTCCCAGGAGTAACGGGCCAGCAGCCCCAGGGCAATATGCTAATGCGTTGCGTGATTCTCCGCGAATGCCGTCGACTTTGCCTGCACTGCCTCTGGTGCTACTAACCCACATCTCACCCATTCCAATGTTGCGACTGTTTGTGGTCAACACGTCCACGAACACGCTCGTTATACTTTCATATTGATCAACGAAAGTTTTTGAATGATCGTGAGTAGGAAGTAGGTGCCTGTTTGTGAAATATCGAGAATCATCAACGTGATTACGAGATACTTGTAGCGAATGTTTGTGTCTCAAACAGAAGATATTCTACTATAGACTACATGATAATGACTTGGCCGAAACACTCTTAAATAGCTTTTTTTTGTGTTATTTCAATTAATCTTAATTTGTAAATTAACTCCTAAGTTTATATTTGGCAGAGTGGTTTTTGTCAATAAGTATAACGGAGATTTCCGATCTTGGCTCATCTCAAGACGTTCAAGTGCATCGCAACGGTGAAAGAGAGAGGCCTCGCGCAGTTCTAGTGTGTCGTTCGTTGCGCGCGTAGCTCCTAACACAAATTATTACATTTTTGTTACGTAAACTCATTAAAATTTTTTGTTTACAGTTTCGAATCCGAAAGTGCTGATTGAAACAACTCGGGCACGTTTCTCGCGGCATGGCGACGGACGCGGCTGCGGAGGACTTCGTCACTATCGTTCCAGTTGGTGAAGGTAGACCAACTCCTCGAGACTCTTCTTTTGTGACCGTTCTCACCGTGGGCGCCGCGGCTGGAGCGGCTGAAGTCACCGTTCGAAGACCACGTGGAGAGCGGTTAGGATTAGGACTTAAATTTGAAGGTGGATCAGTGGCGTCTGAGAATGTGCGGAGGCTTTTAGTTCAGTCCTGTGCGGAAAATAGTCCAGCAGCCAATGCTTCTGCTCCATGGGGCAAACTTATACCAGGAGATGAAATATTGGCAATCGATGGAGAATCAGTATCCAAATTAACAAGAATAGATTGTGTTCGACGGTTAAAAGACTCTGATGAGACGTTAAAATTACTTGTGAGACATTTTGAACAAGATAGCAAAGTAGAACAAAGTGATACGGATGTTACAGATTTGGTTTCAAATACAAAACAGTCAACAGACATAGTGCGTCCAACTGCTTTGCCCCCCCCTGTACCGCCAAGAAAACTTGGAAAGAAAAACTCTTTCAAAGAGAAACAATCACTTTTATCTGTTGCTGATCAAAATCTTTCCAATAACAATGAATCCCAAATAGATGGTTTATTAGGTGGTAAACACAACGGTATTTCCACAATGACTAAATTGTCAAGAAAGTCTTCATTTGATAGTCATATACATCGTCAAACGAAGGAAGGAATTGTTTATCTTAAAAAAGGATCTCCAGAAGAAGTAAGACGCTTAGTACGTCGTTTGTCTGATGGTAAAGCTATGCCTCCCGAAGCGGAAGTGTATATTGACTTATTATCTACAGAATGGGAACGATGTTTGGTTGTAGCTGATGCCGAATCCGATGACACAGGTAGCTCTATATCCACAGTTGTGGATAGATTAGGATCCATGGCTAGTTCTGTCGAAAATAGCATTCCTTCTACTCCAACCATGCAACCCAAAACTATAGATATACAAAAAGTTCTAAATTGCATTGAAAATATCGATACGAACATTTTAAAAGATATGACAAGTAAAAGGTTTTTAGAAAAGAAATTTGATATTAACACCGAGTCAAAAGGGCCCGAAAAAAACAGTGTATCCAATGGTTTCAACAACCAGGAAAACAAAACAATACATACGTTTATTACAGATGAATCCACTGTTTTAAAAAAAATCTCACAGAGTGACAAAAATAATAACAGCTCGATAATAACAAATACACCTAGTAACGGAGATATATCACAATCAAATCAAACAAAAAAAGTAGATAGTAAAGTAGGAAATATTTCTGTTTTACCTAAACCTATGCCTAGGAACACTAAAGTTGAGCGTTCTGCTACCGAGAAGAAGCCAAGGTCAATACCTGTACAAGAACCGCCGCCACCGTCTCTCCCAGAGTCTTTATTAACTCCGACAAAAAAGAATTGTATTGAGTCTTGGTTACAGCGTTCAGAAGCTGAAATGAATAATAAAACTGTTGAAAAGCTAGAGGATAGTCCTACGCCTGAAATGTTGCCGCGTCTAATAGATTTTGTACCAAAACACCAGTTCAAAGAGAATAGTAATGAAACAGCATTAACAAGACCGACAACGGCCCCGCCGCCCCCTCCTACCGAAACTAGAGAAGATGGGTCGGGGGCATCACTGGACACTATTGGAGAATTGGACGAATCAACTGACGTCACCGATAATGTGTAAGTAGTCTTTTTATTTCCTACAAAATTTGCTTTAATCATATCTATGTTATTTAATCTATATGTACCAAGTGAAGCTGTATATAAAAAATAATATATGAGCGAAAATTATTTGGTCTAAAGTTATACTTTTAATAGCTAAACGTTTTATTCTACATATTTCAATTCTAGTAAAGTTTGTAGACAGGTTGATATACACATGTTGTATTTTGATCGTTTGGCCACATTGGTAGAAATAGAAACATCAAAACTGTAGTATGATTTATGGGAAAGGTAGTGGAGACCAATTTTAATGTGCTACTGGAGAGCTTACCTACGTATCTTTTTTACTTATAAAATTGCTAAATTCACAAGTAGAATCTTAAAGCTCGAGTATAGAAATTGGTTCGAAATTTTGTTCTGATGACCTGCTTTAAGGACATGTTATTCTCACAAGGGATTTTAAAAGTACACAAGGAATAGACACAATCAGAAATTGATTAAATATTATATTTTCTATTAAATAAATTACATACAATATAATAACATTTCTTTAAAATGTTACAGTGCCGATATTGAATGTAAAATCATGTGAATCATGTACATTATTGTACTTAACAAGAGCGACTTACTATCCATGCTTTAAGCACTTAAATCATCAATTATTTTTTTATTCTGATATCAATATTTCTTTTATATATAAGCTTACCATAGTGTCTCCACTTTGCTTGAGGGAAAACCAAAAGTGGAGTCCAATAGAGGTGGTCACCAACCTCATTGCTTGTCTAGTCAATGCAGCATGGTGACCCACACTATGGAGGCATGGTGAGATGTGAATATATAATAAATATGATTATTGAACTGATTTTCTAAGTTTATTAAAGATGCTCATTTACTATTACTAATTCTTGGAACCGATGTGAAGAAGTACACTTTTTTTTTTACCAGTGTGTGCAAGGTGTTTAAGCTATAATAAGTGGTCTTTAAGAAGTTGCAATCGTATTTAAAGTATCTGTCGCCTTTGCAAGCCATTAAAATGCAATTTTCAAAGCAAACTATATTGGAACTGGACAAATAGGTTACTAGGTTGAGCTTGGGCGCCTTAATATTTCGCAGATTCAAAGCGAGGTCATTTCCAAATTCGAGACATTTAATGTATTCTAGTAACGTTCTCGTGTACTCGTAGATGCAATCAGCTTTAGTGCTCACCTCAGTCTTTGACAGGTGGTTTAAAAGCCAATCAGAGGTCAGCACGCAACCATTTATGTGAATAACCGGAAAGAAATAAAAATCAATTATAATTTTATAGAGAATGTGCATGCATATAATTATATTAACCGTATAGAGGTAAGCTTTACCTCAAAATACCTACATATATGAATTAAATTATACAATATTAAGATCAAGGTGAAACTTGATCAAAAGACAATGGACATAATTGTTTGTATATATGTAGATAGCAGCATAAACGCGGATTGCGGTTTTTAGGTCAGATACTTTATTTGATGCAATACCTGTATTTACGAAAATAATATAATAATTGCATATTTGAAACTTACAAAACTTTATAAACAAACGTCATAATAATACATTTAAAACTATTTATACTTTTTTTTTATGCGTCCATTTGCAGATCTTAAAACGATCAATCTGTGGTATTAAATTGACATGTGAAATTTTCATTACGATACATTTAATAGTTAATACTTGTTCCCTATAAGAGTACAAAAATCATGTAGAACTACTTGTCTTCAGTTGGGAATTCGATTTTCCGCATACACCGAACTTGGAGTGTGTCAAATTTTGTTCATAATTTTAGTGAGACCAGAAATCCAGTCCAGCCCCCTACTAAGAATTTGCCAGGAAGAAATAAAGTAACACAGATGGCTTTGTCGGTGAACAATAACTTTTCGTGGCTCAACAAATGTACCATCAAAAGATTTGTTCCGCGTATCCGTCACTGGGTCTGCTTGCTTGTTAAAATAAATACGAGCCATTTAGACGTAAACCTGGCTATTCGTCGTCTTGAGTTGATGGTCTATCTCGTAAAATATACTCAACGTGCATAAGTTTTACTGTAAGACGTACATATATATGTATATTATATTAACTACATTTCACACATTTACCTTTTACTTTACGACTCAAACGTAACATACCTAGCCTACCTTTCTGTTTTACAGTTTATAAAATACTGTGTAAATACTGTTGTTTAATACCATTTAATATATTTTTAGAATGCAATATAGGCCGCCTTTACTAATTGTTTCATACTTTATTCCACATTGAAATGCCCACAACATCTTACCTGCCTACAAAAATTTAAGATTATATACCGTTCTCCTGAACGTCTTTCTCAAGACCGCGGTTTAATCCTTGGCAACGAGTATAACGCTTGTTAATATGTTTCTTTATTTTACGTGGAAGGTATTTTTGTAGGGCAATAACTTAAACCAGTTGTCCCGTTATAATAATGTTCTATCGAGCCTCTGAAACAACAAAGATTTGACCTTAGGGCAACGAGAACCACAAATTCTTTAGGAGATGACTTGGATTGATTTGATTTCAACTAAATCCGAAATAACAAAGTTCTATGTTTGTCGTTGCTGTTATACGGCATCTGTATTCCAAGATACAAACATATTCATAAGGATGACAAAAAAAAATTACTGCTCAATGGGTACAAAATTTTATAAAAAAATAATATGCAAAAGCAATTTCTTCACGTAACCGTAAAACACTGACCGCCTATGTATTGAATGCTTAATAGGAAACCACAATATTGATTATTGTTATTAATGTTATATTACAAAAAGATAATTAGTTAACCTGAAAATCAGTGGATTGCTATGTTCAATATAAAGATGATACAGTAGAAAGAGTTTTCTACTGTAACTGGGTCACCGATGATAGAAATTAAATTTTCACTTAAGGGGAAGTAATCACTAGTTGAAAACGAAAATATCCATTTACAAGTAAGTCAAGCGAATAGTTAGAAATTAACCTAACGTTTCCAATAGAACTGGAAGTAACTTTTATGTTTTCTCCAGTTTCTTGCAATGAGCGGTGCAGGGCCGCTATGATGGATGATTTATGATTGCTCGAGGCCTTGTATTATTATTAAAGCTATGCTGTTTGAAAATAGATTAGTTGATCTTGAAATAAAAAAAACGTCGGTACTTGTTGAATACTCTTTTCTTACACACTACAGACTACTACTACTTTCTACAGACTTCTTGGTTACAGAAATCTATCAAACCCTTCTTCTATTTTGTGTTTAACGTTCGAAACCTCAAATATTATTTTGAACATATTAATTCTAGTAAGATTAGGTTACTTAGCATATAATTCTTAATTTATGATTTATTATCTCTAATTTAATACAAAAATCCCAATGCTGATGAGGCTAGAAGCTGTCAGTTCAGCGAGTAAACCGTAGTAGCATCCGTAGGTTGGTCACATATCCTACTTTGATTAATTCACAACATATCTCTCTTTATAACATATCTTTCTTTTTTCTCTTATTACTCTCAACATATTAAAAAAATAGATTTGTAAAATGAATAAAATAAAATAAAGAATATTGAAAACAGGCTTGTGTATATTTTCCTGAACATTTTATGTTCAAGTAGAGGCACTCACTTCAACTGTTCTCAATATTGTGTGCATTAAATATCTGTGATAAATTTACCAGTGCTTATATTACATTACGATACTGAAAACGTTATTGTGTAAAGAATTGGGAACCTGCTTTTTTTTTTAGTTTTTATGTTTGCAGAATTTTCGCAAACATAAAAAACGAAACTGTTAAATCTAACTAACACTAACTGTTAAATCCAATGAAAACATTATGAATTTAAAGATTGAATAAAAAATGAGTCGAAGGAGTTTACGGACGAGTATATTTTCGAAACTTAGTTTGTTAAGGTTGCTTATTAAGATTATAATTATAGCAAAGCCTAAAACGCTGTTTTACAAAAAAAAAAGGCGATCAGGTGACTACTCATTGCCATAAAAATTGGATACATGAAAGTAGGTACTTAGGAATTTATCTAATTGCCTAACGAGTTACGTATTAATGAGCTATTTAAAAACAAATATTATAACAGAATGAGTACAGACTCCCATAAGTTTACATTTGCTAATTTAATTCGTCCATTAAAAGCATAATTTTCCTATTATGCTTTAAATAGAATGAAAAATGGCCTTACAAATGGTAGTATAACTGTATATAACTATTTTACAACCAGCATTATGATTGTGTGTGCTGATATTGGAGCAGGTAAATAAAATAGTAAAAATAAATGAATCGAGAGATGGACGAAACGCAATTGTCCAAATTTTACATACATAAAGACCGTTACTATATGTACTGGTATATAAATCTGACTAGATATAAATGTGAAATTGAATTAGATAGTTTGTTACACTTTTAAGTTTTGAATACTGAATCGATCAATATAATTTTTTTATACAAAGTGCTGAGGTTTTTTGGGAAGTAAGGGTGGCTCAAATCTATTCCCACCAAATAAAAGCCAAGCCATTTTCATATGTAAGGACCTAATACTTGGTAATCTGTAGTAGATTTCGAATTGGTTTGCACTGATGTTATGAATGTTATTCAGATTGCTGTTCTCCTAAAACCGTTTTGTTTTTTTGGCAGCTTAATTAGTAAAAATTAGTTGACCCTTTGTTGTCACACATGATGTAAACGAGTTAAAAGGGAAAGCAAGTGAACAAAAATAGTATCTACCGCAAAAATTAAGTGAAGCATTGGCAGGTCATGGCACATTGAGCGCCTAAATTTTTGTTTAAGTGAATACCTGTCTTTAAATAAGTCAAAATAACCAATGTGTATATGTATGTCACGAGTGTATACCAACAATTAAACATGTGCAATAAATATATGACATTACTAGGAATAGTAATAACATACACTGACGCCTGTATCCCGAAGGAGTAGTCAGAGGCGCAATCAACGAACACATTTTGCCTATTGTAATTTAGTCCCATTAACGTTATAGGGGGCAAGAATATTGCCGTCATCCGTGTACTTTTGGGAATAACAAAGGGAAATTTTCAGTATAGGAATGGGATTATTGCTTGTATGAGCAATATCTGTATAGATGGATTGGGGAGTATAAGCAATAGCTCAGGCAATACAGGGTCGGCTGGTGCCGGGAAGTCCGAGGCCTCTAACTAAATATAAAGAAAAAATTTGCAAGAATTGCAAGAAACTGTATTCAGGTTAAACGTCTTTTTTTATGTACGGAAATTATATTCAAACAGGAAAACATTATGCACTTAATATGTAATTTTATGAAAGCCAACACATCTCCTGTGAACTTTTTTTACATAATCAGAGAAATTGTTTCATAAAGATTCCGCTAAATGATAAAATACCTAACTTCATTGTTTTCTGAGCACACAATACTTTTACTAGTTGCGCAGGAACAACGGCTTTAAACAAAGAAAAGAATATTTTATTCGGAACGGTGACACACATGGCGAGTTTTCTCTATTTTCATGCAAACTAGCGGGTAACAAAAGCTGGGTGGCGGTAAGGGGACGTACCTACTGTCGACCATCTGCGCCCTCGCCCTCCAGGCACAATGAAAACTGCACCTAGCATACCTCCTCTGCTTATACTTAGTGTTATTTCTTTAAATGACGTCTCAAAATGAGTTTTTGGTTTTATGTAGCACTGTTTAATCTATCATTAATTAGTACATTAGTGAAATGAAGTGTCCCAAAAGCTATGTATTTCTACTCAGTTCTCAATGGACTTCAAAAACAGGAAGTTTTTAATTAGATTGCTCTTTACAACAACAATAATGACAACTACAAAACAAAAAAGGTTCTATGTTCGATGTATCTTTTTTTTTTTATGTATGTTGATCGATTTCTCCCCCAAATATCGGCTGATTTCCAATTTAAAAATGCTGCAGAAGTTCCATTGTCTTCAAGTCAGGATTTGATAGTGGGATGAAAACCCTAAAGTTTCACTATGAAAAGATAACTTCGTCTCATTTACCTACTGAGCTGGTGGTGTGAGGTACAACTCTTAAACAGTTAGGAGTTAGGTGATCATTATTTAAATATGTTAGTCGTAGATTAGATTATCTTCTTATTTAAATACACGGTTTTACTAACATGCGTATTTCTGGAATGACTCTAGTTTCGGTCCCGACGGGAGACCATTCTCATAGAGTAAGTCATCCATCACAAAACCGTATATTTAAATAAATATGAATATAGCTCACAAAAGTGTTTATTCTAAGGTTATCAATTGTTTTTAAAAGTTAATAAGGTATACAGACTTTGTTCGCCTGTTTTACAAATCTTTCAACCCCGAGGAATAGAACAGGCAGTAAAAGTTTGAAGTGTCATGATTTAGACTCTCATTCGTTAGTTCATTTTAGACATTTCTTGTATTTTATCCGTAAATTATTTAAAGGTCATTATTTGTAACTTACAACAATAAATACCTTTGTATTTAATGAACATTTAATGAACCTTTTCATATTTATTATTAATAATATATATATATAATATAATATAATAATATAATAATAATATAATATAATATATGAAATGGTTCAATAAAAAATGCATATAGGATTATAAGCTGCTTGTGCTCGCATTGTTAAATAAAAGTTTACTTTTCTAAAGTTTGTACGTAATAGCGCAAGTGTATATTTATTTTTATATGAAAACTAAGAAAGGATGTATTAATATGCTATTTTTTTCAATGTCAAATCCGATTATGTAAACTCTGTTTTGTTCACATGTTTTTTTAAGACACCTACTGTTTTTTATTTCTACATATACGGAATTGACTATTTTAAGTAATTTTTGGTGGATGGATATACATATATATATATATATATATTTGAAATAAAATATAAAAAAGGTTAGAACAACAGATTTTTACTGGAATAGATGTCACACAATGCAGAAACTGAACAGCTTTTTGGATAATATGATTGATGATGATTATATCATTCCCAAGCAGTACGGTTACTTGTGTCATTTATTTATATGCTACATAATGCATACACGTATTAGGATTCAAGAGAGTATCAATTATAAGCGCTCTATTAGATACACAAGTTCTTCTTCAAGTTAAATTAAACCTAGTTAATACTCAATTTGGTTCGTCATTCATACTGACTCACATAAATTCTTGTTGGTTTGTATATTTGTCATTATAGTGAGCTATTGCGTGATGTATGTATATACATACATGTGTTGTGTAATTCTAATACATGGAATTTCAGAATATTAATCAAGAGAGTCGTCATGGATCTAAAACATGAAATAGAAAGTAGATTGTAATCATTGTTTGACCACTCAGCTGATGGATAATACATACGTAGTAGTACGTAAGCTAAGTTCATTAATCCTATTTTGTAGACACAGCAGTGGCATCTTAGATTATTAAACCCGGTGATAAGTTAGCAATACCTAAAACTGTGAAAATTACCTTCTTGAGTTCAAAGGTTATGGAATGTCCTTGGTAAAAAGTAACCAAATTTATAGTATCGTTGTCTAAACATTTACACGGTGGCATGCTTTGAGCATCAACTTGAAGTCTTACAGTTAAAAATTTCCAATGATTAAAACAATTGAGAAATGTTTAATTCCTTACCAACGCTCTAGGCAATTTTTATTTTTAATATAATAAGTAAGTACTTACCTATATACGTGTTACTAATTATTTTAACCCACTTCTTTGCTAGATTATAATTAAATCAGAGATTTTACCACAAATATATTACGTACAAAATTGATATCACATCTGATAAGAGACTGGTGATTTCTTTGTTTTATATATTATTTTATCGACATACCAAGCTCAGACAACAGTATCTTATTCCTAGTGTATCTTGTAATGTTCCTATGGCTCGACCATCTACCACATTAGCATTAACACACGCCGGCATAGCGATAGGCATTTATAAATTTAAACAAGAACTGCATTTATAAAGATGAATTGAGAAATGCATACTTGACAAATTTAATACAAGAAAGAAAATATCTATATATATTAGAGTTTTTGTTTTTTGGCTTCTCACCTCATATCATCTAAAATGATGATGTTAAAAGATAGACAGCAAAAACACAAAGTTGCACGTTTGAAATTGTCTTTATGAATTCGCTACTATTATTTGATTTTTACTAATGTTATTATATTATCTTAATCTTATATTATTATACATTATGAGTTATTTAAAACAATAATTTCAGTTTTGAAAACCACAACACTAAAGCAACTGCAACACCATAAGGAGCTACGCCGTTCGTGTGGTCCGTATCAGCAATAAGCTTATATGGCTAAAGTGCATTACACTGTATTCAATTCCAAAGTTTGCTTTCAATTTGTTATGAAATCCAATGCTCATAGTAAACTGTATACCGTGCGTACGTGCTCAGGATATGCAATATTGCCAAACACTAGGCGCTACTGATTGCTACAAAACCAAGTTCTTGTAACGTTCCAGTACATAATGTTGCATAAATCTTTGTGATATTATCGCGAATTTACAGAGCATAATAAAAAAAAAATAGTGGAAAATGCGGTTTGACCACTGCATGTTTACTGTTTACGGTAATTGTCAAACGGACCATTGTCTTAACTGAACTACTATGTCAATGAATAACTGCTTTAGAACTCGCATTGAATATATTTGGTTTAACTACATAAAAAAATATTACCTAAAGCTTGAATAGGTGTTTTGTCTATAGGCACTGAATGCTAAGTTGAAAGTTTAAGATTTTACAAGCGTCACAGAGGAGACTAAATCTTCCTCAAAAATATTTATTGTGAAATTGTAAAACACAAACTACAAAGAAAATCTAGGGTAGTTATTACTGAAATTACGCAGTATCTGTTACGAGTATATTATACTGAAACCCACGTTTTAAGGTGTATTTAAAGTGTATATATACACGCTAGTTAAAGTTGCGTAATATGAAACTAGAATTTCTTGTTTTAATTCTACATTCTGAAGTGTTTTCTGCATCAAACGCAGTGTGCAACAAACCTATTATTTTTAAATCTGCGTGTGTTAACACTCAACATTTTGATTAAGTAATCTATTGTCAAGGAATTCTTCATCAGTTTTTAAACAAGGACTAAATGCCACTCGAAATTTCAAAAATTCCGTCACAAGCAATTATGTATAGAGTCTTCTTTGTTTGAAGTAGTTCTTGTAGCAAGTACCTATCACAAAGTGATATCATAGTTAAAAATAGTTTATTTGTAACATGCTTAGAGGTGAATTCGAGTTTAAGATAAAAGATATCGAACGTAGTCGAATACAAGATAATATTCATTATATAAAACACTTTTTCTTTTTCTTGCGTACATAAGATGCAAGTTCAACTTCAAATGCCCTTTATATGAACCCAAAAAGTGGAGTTTCTACTTGTTTTTATAACTATTGATACCTTAATCTTTTAAATAATATTTTTATGAAACATTAACGGTAACAATCTTTTAAATCGGTTGTGCTGAAATATTAATAAGTGGATAACGGTTCAAATTATTGAGTTGATGCTTATTGTGGTGATCTAACTGATGAAAAGTGACTACTGATTCCCATGGACATCCGCAACTTAAGAGTCACAAGTGCGTTGCCGGCCTTTTAGGTAGGAGTACTCTTTTGTTGAAGGTATGAATGTAGTATCGGTCCGGAAATACAGCAGGCAACATTTTTTTCCACAGGCTGGTTCTGCGAAGCAAAAAACTTCTGTAGCGCACAGTGGTGGAGTGCCAACACTCAGGTGATGGGAATTTAAAATTTAATATTATATTACTTGAGATGCAGAATCGATACAAAAAAAAAATGTTATTGCATCTGGTAAAGACGGAATTTGCAGCAGCAGATTGCCACTTATTTCAATGAATTTCATTTAACTACAAATACATATGATGTATATAAATTATAAGGTGTAGGCTACCTTATAATTTATTACATCATACATTTGTATTGATTAGTTTTCTTGTATATATCTCAAACAGTTGTGCTATTCTTATATATTAAAATACACAAAACAACTCTAGATAACTGAAATATTTTCGAACCTCACCTTTATTTATGTGTATCTTTTTATTTTATATAATGATTCATGATCAAAGAGTAAATGTACATTGATTCATAGCAATTAGTCATACTACGGTCACTTCTTTGATATGACGTCATGCACAAGTACAGTACAATGTCACGTAGGATAATAGATTGCAGCATCCTATTCAAAACAAAAAACAGTTAATTATATCTTCAGATTTGTAGGTTTCCTGATATGTTAAATTATATCGGTTTGTTTATTAGACAGTATTATAATGATTTGAAGAAACATCGGATATCCTCCTAAATGATTGGTGGTCAAGTAATTTATAGAATTATAAACATGTTTTAAAAGAATCTTGATTATTAATTAAGCCAGCAACGCGAGTTTACAATACCAAGTTGGCAAAAATCGACTCAAACCGTGTGATGAAGAAGAAAGAGATCATTAGTTGCTTGAGTTAGAAAGTTCATAACGCTCAAAGTGCACAAATAAAGAAAGTTTTGATCGCTCTCTTTAAGTGTAGTTTCTGTGATGAAACTAATTTTTAACAATAACGCCATGCGAACAAAAATATAGCGATAGATTGACTCTACTGCTGCATCGACTTTGACCCTCAAATTAAAACTTCAACTTTTAATTGGTATTATGTATTTACTGTTTAAATACAAGATAAATATAGTGTTGGATACTTTACCCTGTTAAGACAAGAGACTTTTTTGTCACTTGTTATAATAATAAAAGTCACGTTCATGAATATGATGAATTATTTTTAAATAACCATATCGATTTTGTGTAGTGTATATCGATTTTCAAAGATAACGCATCAGTCGACCGACATAGGACCTAAAAATGTACCACCTTACCGAAACATATCTCAATAATAACACGCAAAAATGATTCTATTGGTTTCTTAAAGAATATTTTATACATAAATATCTACCAATATAAAAAATGTTCAACTTAGTTTAGGTACTACTTGCGTAGTAGTTAAATTAAAAAATATATTGTATGTAAACTAGTGTATTTAGCTCTATCTATCTTTTTTTTTATATTAACCTACCATAGTGACTCCTCTTTGCCTGATGGAAAGCAATAAGTGGAGTCCAAGAGTGGTGATCACCACATTCATTGTTAATGCAGCATGGTGACATACTATGGCGGCCTGGTGAGATGCTTTTTCACGCCCCGAAATATATTCATAGAAATTGTGTTTTCGTAATAGATATGTATATAAATTAGACATTAAATTTGTTTACACATTTAAGTATTGTTTGTTGTATTGTAATGACTCAATTATTATTGCGCCGTCAACTTAAAATTACTTATTAAATATTAACATAAATTATTAATAGTTTCAATGTTCAATAACTTATATTGTTAATTTTATGTAGGCAAAAAACTACTTGCATCAAAAGTTTCACGTCACGATCAAAGTTTTACAGGCCTGTTGGTCTAGTGGTTAGCGATCCTGACTGCTAAGCCATTGGTCATGGGTTCGATTCCCACCTTGGACAAATATGGATGGGAATCGAACTAGGTATAATTTATCTATAATATGTATGAATTTAGAAATATGTAACATCAGTATGTTTATCGGCAGTCTGGTTACTATAGTATTGGCTTTAGTTTTTTAGTAGTAGTAGTTTAAGGCCAGACGACCGTGTGCGAGCCGACTAAAGCTATTATTAATATCTTTAACTAATGGTGGTGAACAGATAGTTCCTGGTTTTAGCAACTTATGTTAAACAATCAATGCATCGTATATTAATATGAATTTCTTTCTAGTGTTAATAAATACTTGTTTTGAAGCAACATTATAGTCTGCTATTACTTGAAGCCATAGAAACTTTACGAAGTGCTGTACGAAGAGTAGATAGTACATATTTCAAGTATAAAGGTCACAAAAAAAAATCATTTTTCGTTGTAAAAGAATCATTTTTTTTTGTAAGTATTACGTATAAATTAAATGATTATCAGATGATGGTTTTGATGATGATGAGCGAGTTCGAGAAAATAAATAAAAAAAATATTTTATAGAAACTTAGAAAATCAGGAATATTTAAAAAAAATATATCAATAATATTACTAGGGGTTAGAGTTACAAAGTTCTGGTTCATCATTGTACATGAAATGTTACAAATGCACTTTGTTCTAGATTGGAAATGTTTATTTGGATTAAAAAAATATTTAAATATATGTTGTCCATAGTAAAATGAGATCAGATCAGACTAAATGGGTTTGACATAACAAATGTATATGAAATGAAAATCATAACCGAAAAATTAGATCCTTAGAATACGGCAGCAATAAATACCGCATTGCGCCTGCTATCTGCCCTGCGCGGTATAGACAAGCCGGCTTGAATGTGCCTCTGTGTCCATATACGTACGTACCAACTTAATAACTGCTCAAGTTCGCAACTACGAATGGTTATTGAAAGTCACATTTGAAGCATTGTTTTATGTTAGCTCATATTTCTCAATTGCAGTCTATGATTCTACAGAAATATCAAGAGAATATTTAAATAGTATTGGTTAACTGGTTCTCATTTGTGGACTCTAATAGTTCTTTGAGTCATGAAAACCACTTCTATAGCCGGACAAACCAATCCTCAATGGCTTTTGAATGGATTTCCAAGACTTGACAAATTATTGGGAAATTAATCATTCCAAAGCTAAAGAGGATTGGCTAGATAGTCTAAGGGAGTGGTTCTAGTTCTCATAGCTCCTAAGGCTTACTTTAAACTTTACGTTTAAGATTAAAGGGATTAATAAAAAACATCAATAGGAAGGTGGTCAGCTGTTTGTTTATAGAAATTCGAATAATTGCGAGCGTTTAGTACCTACTTTGTTTCTGTGCTGTGTTATTAGGTGCATCTAAAATTTCAGAGTTTAGTGAACTTTACAACGAGTAAGATATTGAAAAGTGTTCTATCATAATTGTGGTTTTCTCAAAAACATCCGAGTCCATACGGTTTAAAATAAAAGGAGGTTAAAAGCTTTTAGTGTATTGCAAACATTTTAGTAGCCGTTGCAAATTACGATATCGAAAATGTCATGGCACATGCCAATCAGGAGACTATTTATTTCGAATCGCTTAAAATTTGTTTACGATAAATTGAAATTGCTTTACTGATATCTATAGGTAAACACATCCATGACTATTCTTTTGTTCGTGCTGTTATTTCAAAATATCACCAACAAAACATATTCATGTTCGAAGATAGAAAATTATATTTTTTGTAATCAATAAAATTATTTTTCTAAACTATTAAGCAATAAACATTACCGACAGAATCCGTTCCCGTCCTACATACCTATTTGTTAAGACAATGTTCATAGATAATCAAAGCAATAAAGATCACGATATGACCCACATACTAGTTTGAAAGAGAAAACATGGTCAATAACGAATACCACAATAATGAGAACTTGCAAAGCTTTCGATTTAACTTCATAATGGATAGGTGTAATGTAAATGATCTTTGTAGGTACACAATATTGACTTGCACTAGAATGTGACTGGGCGTGGTCACTGCATATCATTTGTTATTGGAGCATGGTTTATTTCACATCAACGTGCAAGTCATTGCGGCAAGGCGACCAGACATAGTTCGAGGTCGTTCAGTCATGTAGGTACTCTCTAACGGACCATCTTCTCAGTTCTAGGTACGTATTCTGTAAACGTCTGCACGCGTGACACTTATTGGTCGCAAATGTTGGCCACTGATTTTAACTAGGCTTTGTCATTGCATTTCAAATAGCGCACATGGTGCTTATTAAAGTTTAGCGAAACTCGTACTACTTACACGATCTTTTCTTTTCTAGTATTCGGTTGCATTCATACAGCTTGTCATTTTAACATTATCTCAAATGAGTTTTACATTATCTGTTATTAAGTAGGCTGAACGTCTGATGTTGGAACCATGCGGCCAGCCGCGGCTGTTAACGGTACTTGCATCGCCCGTCTCCGCCCGCACTGATTGGCCCTGCAACTCTCAGACGCCGTCTCTGCAATCCAATACATCTAATACTGTTATTAAATTTATGTTTGTGTGTATCCATACTTTCTCCCATGTGCGATGGCAATCATAGGCATCGATCACGGCGCTATCGAGATGCTGTATCTTATTCGATTTACATTTATTTTTACACCCACGCATCATGGTGAAGACTCAGTTTCACAAATTAAAATTTTGTGTTGTTGATTATCCACTGACTGTTTTATTGTGGTTTCATTGTATTCTTTTTTGTTAAACGGTTTTATCAAGTGTGACCTGTTCGTTTTTTTTTGTGTCAAACTTAATAGTAGAAATTTTACCTTCTTCCTGTTGACAGATTAATCTCATATTATGTACACCTCTCATGTTCTGATGGCAATACAATTTAATATATTCAATATCATTGTAAATCCAAGATGGCCGCCGATATAAAATGGTACATTACATATTTTTTCACAACCACCTAAATGAAAGGGATATATTATAAATCAAATAAAAGAACTTGACTAGTAGAACACTGTACACTGTGACAGTTTACTATTTTGGCTGATGAATGCCCTAAATAGAAGAGGAGATATGATGATAGCTACAAGGATGATGGGTACCTAGAACCTATAGAAATATGTTTTAGCTTTTAGTACATTATCTACATCTTTATTATCATTATTTTGAATAAACTCTTTAAATTTAAAAACATTTTTTTTTACTTTGTTTTTTGCATAATAATTTGGTTTCACATGCTTTGATAGGTTTTACGACATTCTAATTGGCAGTATGCAAATTCACAAATTGTGAATTTGTAATCTAGTTTGCGGCCAATTGCTATACTTTAAAAAAAACCCCAATGCATATATTATTGTTTTACAATACATATGAATTCAAGGTAGTTTCTTCGATTGTTATACCTATATTTATAAATTATGATATAAGGCACTATGGTGCTGTATCAATATCTAAAACATTATTTCGCATGAACTCGTTACAAAGACAGTCCTTTCATTAAGAGTGAACTTATTTTCTCATGCAAAAGTGGGTTTTAATAAATAAAATATTTGCAATAACTCGTCTCATACAACGTCACGTTCTAAGTCTAACTTTGTCATTTAATTTAACCCGTATCGACGCGATGAATGTTTGGAATTCCAAACTGGAGAGGAGGACGCGGTGAGCGAGGTGCCTTGATCTTGTACATATATGTGTGTACACTTGTGTTATACATTTATGTACTTATAGGCAACATTGCAAAGTGACGTTCGGCGACAATAGCACGTTCGACCCTGTTCGCACGCTTCTCCCACTTTCCATTTATCGACTTGTTCGCAACCCCGTTTATAAAGGGGCTATTTAGTCATTTACATCTATACAGCTTTATATAGATCGTTGACACCTTATAACTGTTTACAGACAGCAGACAGCTGAAGGGTACTCCACACTTCATATCTTGATTAGATGTAACACGGTTGTTGCTTGGATTTTATATTAAGTGCTATTGACTACTGACAGTATGAAGACAGTAAAGACTACGAGATGTACTCGTATCAGTATAATATATAATTGAAATATCGTTCTCTATAATTAGAGATCGATATTTCAATTATATGTATTGTGTTTCTATTGCAATGGTAACACGGGTCTTTCTTAAGATTAAGTAGAAAAAGACCGAGTTCTTGAGAGATTTCTAATTAAACGAGTCGATGGACTACATTCTATGAAACACGTCGCCGTTACAGTGACGTACTAAAATAAAGGCTCTTTAATTGGTTTGAGATAAAATCGCTTAGTTATAATATAAATTTATTATTTACTGAACTAGTCTGGTGAATATTCATATCTGTACTTTTTTATATAGTATTTTATACCAATACTAAATGGTGTGTCTCAGATCCATTTAGAACATATGTATGTATCGAAATTTTTTAAAGAGTATTTGTGTGTTGGTAGATACGAGATACTGGTGTTGTTGCTAGAATTGTCGAGCAATGGTTTTTATTATATACATATCCTCTATGTATATTTAATAAATGGAAGTATTGAAAGCTTATTCTGAAGGTTTCAGACTGTTTCTTATACGGGTATATTCTAGAAGTACATTGGAATATTAATTTATAAACTCTCTCTTGCATCACGACAGACACGGTAGATATAAATATTTTAATTGGCATCCATTCTGCAGATCAGGAACAATCTGAAGCATAACCAGTTTTGATATAGAACGGATTATATATTCAGTTAAGTTATTTCATGGTAGCTCCATTATTACACGCAGATTAAAAAATCGATACGGATGCTAGTCGCACTGAAACGTGAACGTCCTTGAAAATTTAACATTTATCTCTTTACATTGCGGCGTATTCGATTGGCAAAAAAGCATTCACATTGCGTTCCGAATATGACGTATACACTGACATAAACACAGCACTGCTTTTCAATTTAAAAAGCTTTGTTTGTATTGTTCGAGGATCACAAAGTTAGTCGAGCAAAAATATAGACGTACATTTTTTAAATTACAATACAAAGCAATTATCCTGATACCGGATTCTAAAAGGTGGTGTTTGTTTTTAGTATTATCTATAATACACGTACGATACAGTAGCCTATAATTCCATACTTATAATGAAGACATGGTTGATGCAGTGAAATAATTAACATTTATCTCCATGTTTATTGTAATAACTTTTTGTGTAATATTAAATATTTTATTTATTTTGAACCGTTTCATACATTTTATGAAAATACATAAAACGGTTCTCACTCCTTTAAATCTGATATTTGTTTTTGAAAACTATGATAAATTAGTATGCACAAGTTTTGTAACATTTATGCAGGTTAAAGTTACGATTTCAATCTACAGTTAATTCTTCATTCACTTATATGTCTTTACGCATTGGCTTAAAACTTTAATGGGTTAAACTCAGGTAAATTATTGGTGCAGTAATGAGGTTCTTGATAGGAAATCAAATCCTTAAAGGGATTCCAAAAACTGTTGAAATTTACTAACAGTTTTTTAAAGTGGCTATTGTGTAGAAACGTGGGCGTGAGTTACACGTTACAAATTTTCTTAATAAACTCTTCTATTAAGCTAAATGTGAGTGATAAGGTTCTAGGTGGATTTGTAGTCGAATACAGTGGATTATAATCAGCAACTACTTGATGCTACTCATGAAAACATTACAACAGATAGTTAATCATTTCAAGACAACATATATGAACAGAGTTACTCGTATATGTGCCGTAATGACAATTATGACCTTTGAGAAAACTCACTTACTTATACAACATCACTAAATACCTATCAAGGAAATGTAATATTGTGTGACAAGTCATTACGAACAGGTACCAGTCAACTAAAGAAGGTTTAAGTGATCAAGTAGTTCAATGTTTGTAATTCAATAACAGCATGAAGGTTTTCCGTTGAGCGAGTGGCGGCACCAGAAGTTGCGCTTGCGCAGCGCGCCGCTTCACTGAGCAAATCGGCGGGCGCGGGGAGTGTCACGACGTTGTTAGCCTAGCCAGTGCTAAGCTTCATTCCGTTGCGCCTTTCGCCATAGTTCTGTACATATTTCCCTTACTTAAATTATCGCCTCGATCGAGTTCACAGCTAAAATATATTAAATTATTTGATTGTTTCTGTACCCGTTACTCATTCAACTAAATAGTACTTGAATGTTTTTTATTGAAGAAATTCTGATTTTATGACATCAACTTCGTTTAAGTTTTAAGTTCAAATATCTGTTGGCATTCCGATTCTATTCCGCGCGGACCCTGACATTTCAATAAAGGCAGCTTTTGACCTGTTTTCGATGTTATTCGTTGTCAAATGTTTAAAATGACTTCCAATAATGTCGAAATATGCTCAGTCTATGTAAATTATTTAATTACGTTTTGGTGGAATGGATTCAGATTGCATTTAATGAATGTTGATTGGAGGTGTGAGTGTTGATGTGTTAATATGAATGCATTGTTACTAGAAATCTATGTATATATATGTACAGATATTGTATTTAGAACTACTCGTACAACTGCGTTTGTTCCATTGGAATAAATGCTTGTTTCTTTGCAAAATAACCTACCTTTTACGTGAGAGTTAGTGATGTGTAGTATACTTTAATTTTTACCGTGTGTAATGTGTAATGTGTAGTATACTTTTTAACGAGTTTAATAACAAATTTATCAAAACGTTATGGCATATTTTACGGTTAATCCGCTAACCAAATTAAATGTTTTGATATTATTTGTTCACTGATTGTTAGTTAAGTTTTTTTATTCAATATTCATTACATAATTTTACCTACAAATAGATTATTTTCTTGTCATATTTGATTATTGATGTGAGTGAATTCAATAATACTGCATATCTGTTATAATGTATGTGATCTGATTTCTAGAGATTTCAAGCATAACACAAATATTTCTTGTGAAATATTCCGATGTCATTCGAAATATAAATCAAAACAACTCATTAGCATTAAACGCGATAGTTTTAATCGTCCTGTATGAATTTGAAATATTAATTATATTCGCCGTACTATAAGTTCTTATATTTTTGGTTGAAGCAGGTGATAGCGGACGGTAGAGTGTCAAAGCAAAAACGGCAGCTAGCTTCACCTAATACCAAAATATAAAAAAGTGCTCCTTTAGAGTAATAAACCAGATTGCAATAAATTCCCTAATGCAGTTACAGAAGGATAATATTAAATTAAGCTTAATAAATAAGGCACACGTTATTTTATTGCAAAACTTTCAGTAATATATGCATACCAGATAGTCTTGTATCGTGACTGTAACAACTTACCCTTATTAAAACGCTGTTGCCTATTACTATTTACCATCTGATATTTAACATTTATATTGTACGTTCATTGTTTTTTTTTTTGCAGGAAGTCTGTTGAAAACGTGAAGAAGAAGGAGCGAAAGTCCTCATTTGAAAGAAGTTTCTGGGAAGGTGAGTGCTGACTTGAATACGTTTTAGTTTTTTATCTGAGCCAAGTAGCCGAAATAGTTTAATTTGCTACTTTCGCTACTGTAAAACAACAAAAATATTGAATTCCATAAAAATGAATAAGATGTGAGTTCACCCTGGGTTTAGTTATCAGAATTTTTCAACTCAATGGTCACGTCAACCCTTCCTTAACCACCCGCTATTTCATAAAAATAATTTACAATTCCTTGATTGAAATATAGATTCTATTTATGAATTTTCATCAAGATTATAAGTATAATTGTTGTTTTTAAACTAAAAAAGTTCTGCATGATCTGGCTCGAGGTATTGTTTCGAGTGATATTAATATACCACAGTCGATAGGTGAGACCGAAAATGTGACAGCTTACCTAGAATAGTGTCATAGAATCGTGTGCTATTTTACGATTTACCTTCTACTATGAGATTGAGTTAGAACATGAAGGTTATGAACTCTAATACGTAAAATATCAGTTCGAAAAATATATTTAGTTTTATAGGTGTCACAAAACACGACTTAGGGATTTGATCTATTGGGCAGTATAATATAGTGTATAATGTAGTGCTCAGTTGACAGCCGGGCTAAATTATGGCTGGCAAAATATCTATAATCTGTCTACCCTAGAATATAGAAATACCATAAATGGAAAAGTAGTATTAGTATATATTAACATTTAAAATAACATAATAGGCCATAATAAAACAAACTGTTTGTTTAGCAACAGTTGAGTGAGTCCAATAGGCGATAGGTCAACCTCTTACTACTTATGCAATTTCGCGACCACTGGGTCACCAAAGGAATGTCCATTTTTATCGTAATACCGGATTTAACTTCAATGATGGTTATGTATACATTTTACATTTATTTCTACCATTGAATAAATGCTGCGTGAAATTACGTGTCGTTTGTATGTACAGAGTACTTACATAAACTTCGTATCGCATTGCAGTTTTAGTTTAGTTACGATATTTATATTTTACACAGAGTCATACGTTAAAATTGTATGCGACAGCGTCTCCACAAAAAAGTTTGGATAAAATACAATTGCAGCTGTAGTGGGGTCTGCTAAAGCTCAAGATGTTGTTTTAGAAGTACAAAAATATCATTAGTGCTAATAATACTGTTACCCTGCTATATTTATAATTCGTCACAATGTAAAACTTTTAAAAGTAATTTAACTATTAAAAAATAACTATACATAAGATAAGCAACGTTCGATTTTTTTAAAAAGGCTGGCAACTTTTTAAAAATAAAATTTCATCGTGTGAACCAATCTTGTATTGAAAACAGAACATCAGTTAGTAGTTAGTCAGAAGTATAAACAAGTATTTAAGTATTCAGATGGAGTTGCATGATAAAATAGTAACTGCGGCACACGCGCCAACTTAAGCGCATATCAAACATCGGCCGATATTGAAGCTGCGCCTAGCCATACCATATTTTCAATGCTCAATTAACGCATAATTATAAATAATAATCAATTAGCTATTACGTACTTTCATTATACGCACGTTCATTAATTAGACTCTTATCTTCTTATCATGCAAAGTTATTATTGTTTTTGCAATTGTATAGTTTGTGTTGAATACTTGGAGTTGTTCTGTGTGGTAGTTTTTTTTTTCTATTCTAAATAAGGCACGAGGTCGGTACCCAAGAGTCAATGATTGCACAATACATGCGCATTAATTTTTAGCATTTTAGAAAAGCTTTAGATTACAAAAAAGAAAAAAAATCTTAGGTTTTATTTATTAAGGTAAATATATTCTAGAGATTTTTTTTTTTATGAAAATATACACGTTGTATGTTGTAAACGTTACATATAAAATAAATGAATTTATTAAAATTACAGTGACCCTTTGAGATGTCGATGTACTACGATGAAGAAAAAAAATGTATTCCCTTCGGAGTAGGCAGAGGCTTAACTAACGCCCAAATTGTGCTGATTATAATTTAGTCCCATTGGCGTAAAAGAGGAAAGCCTAATGGCGTCATCCGGGCACTTTTGGGAATTCTATGAAAAAAATTTGGAGTACATTGACACGAAAGGCAAGATATTGTATCTTAAGCTTTAATTTTCCACGATAGTTTGATTATCTAATGCTAAAGCTGAAGTTACTCTGTTAGTGTAGATGAAAATTTATTTATATAACAACGCAAGCATATGTTATTATGTCAGAATACTTTATGTGTTCGGGCCGCGAAACTGCACCTTGCAGCTTCGTCGCACCTGCCCGCGTTCAACACATGGCGTAATGCAGTTTCGGTGCACGGCTTGGACCGCATTGCTAACGTTCCATACGATACAAATTTAACCCGGCAAAACCTTTCAAGAGTTCCAATTAGGCGATACTTCTTGCATTCTTGCCAATATTACATAAATTACTAGAAAAAATACGAGTAAGCATGCCTTTGAAAGGTCAGTGATCAATTGATTGGAATAACAGTTTTACGTTGCGCAATAGACACTTGGTTTGGCTGTAATTAGGCTATTAAGCTTATGATTGTTATCGATTGTATATAATATAGTGTGATATGATTATAGAATAGAAAAGAATTTTATATTTTAAATTTTGAGGGGTAATAATAATGGTTTCCTTAATACTGCTTTTTTTTTCAAATCAGTGTTATATATTATGATTTATATTTATCATTAGTAATCATAGAGCTCAGAAAATTGAGGTTTAAAGTAATTAGTGTTAGCTGAATTGCTAATAATGTTAATAACAATATATGTATATGATATCTGATGAGCGCTCGGACTTCACGACACCAACATGTTCAAGTTATAGATATGCGACCCTGACTTGCTTAAGCTATCGCCAAAACTCCCCAATCCATCTCATGTCCCAATATCTCTTTAATACCTTTTCTACAGTCCCTTTCCTGTCAATATACCCCCAATTTTTCAATCCCGTTGCGTAAAATGACAAATTTAGGGCGTTTATTGCCCCTCTGCCTACCCCTTCGGGGGTATAAGCGTGAATGTATGTGATGTGACAATATAATTATTCATCAAACACCAGTGAGACCACTCATTCCATAGACACCTGCCCTTTTTCTGAAAGTAGTTATATTCGAATTAACACAAAGAACACCTTGACTCGGAACAACTATTTGCAGATCACACAAATTTTTGTCACGTCTCTGAATCGAACCTACGAACTGCGGCTCAGCTCAGTCAGGGTCACTAACCACTAGACGAACAGGCCAGTAATATGCCAGTAATATGGGAAGTGTTTAAATTGAATTTAAAAAGGTAAAATAAATTACAAGTGAACCACTTTCTTCATTTAAAATATTTTTAATCTTAAAATAAAATCTTACCATGTACAGCCAAAGATAAAATGCTAGGTTTAGAAACACCTGTTTATTACCATTTTATATAAAAAAAACGGACCACAGCCGGTTAGTTTTCAATTTATAGAATCAATGGAAGTCATAAATATTTTTTTCCGCTCACAAACTCGAATAGCTTTAATAATTTAGAATAGACCGGATTGTCTTCAAACGATAAGGCTATTTTTCTTCTACAGTTACGAGGAGGCCACAGTATCCTGTTATTATAATCAACACGTCGCAAATAAATTTGTCTGTAACTGCCTCTTTGCCATAGTCCTTAAAAAAAATCAGAGCTGAAGTCTCAACTATGGTAGTATACTAACTAAATTTCTTTTTGTTTACAGAATTTAGAAAATATCTAAAATATTTATAATTAAATTATAAATATTTACTACTGGCAATCAAATGAATATCTTTAAATAAATGTAATTTCACTGCTAACCCTTTCGCAATATTGTTTCTATTTATTAGAATGTAAGAAAAGAATTAGTTCTACATTCAAATACGTTGTTGTGATACCATTTTATTAACTAACACGTAATAAAATTATTGTAATAACTGTTTATATATTTATTTATACATAGATTTCAAAGTTTTTAGAATAAAAGCAACAGAAACCAGAAATGATCTAATTAATTTTTCTACCTGTCTACTTGTTCTAGTTTTTAACGTAGGCTGTTGACGCATTTCAAAAGACTTAAACTACGCTAAAATCAAATAAACATTATGTAGATCACGAGATATATAGGGATGGACTTTTAAGGCATAATACTATAAGTTAAATCATAAGTAAATTACTCTTTGTGTGATATACAAAACGTGAGAAGAGAATTGCGACTTTATGTGGTCTTAAAAGTTATATCAGTCTGTGTTAGTCTGTTAGTCTAGTAGGCAGATTATCAGATTAGATTGAAAACAGGCTTCTGCGGAACTACCTACGCGTGAGTTATACAGTAGCTATCACGATTCTCGAAACGAAATTTATATTAGTTTTTTATTTTTACACCACTGTTATAGGTATATAACAATAAGGTACTCCGAATAATTATTCGGTATTAGTGTAATTTGCAGTTTTATTTTATCGCAAACCTAAACCCTTTAGTAATTGTTAAAAAATAATAACATACAATTTTCATTATTAATCATTTTTTTCTATGGTAAACTATCTCTAATGTTAACAAAGGCGTATAAGATAAAAACTTGGCAGATGAAAAATTACAGACACTAATAATAACATCAGTATATGATATTAGGAGATTAGAAACTGAACAATGTCCGTTAGAGATCGTTTTGTAAGTCATTTAAAACTAATTGCAATCGTTTTTAGGTGTACATTTGATGATAAATGTGCAGGAAAAGTAACATAGAGAATTGATATGGTATGCAATCCAACCGACAAACACTAATGTAACAACCTTGCAGAACAATAAACGGAACAAAGCATAGCATCTTTTTACACTTACAACGCAATATCCTATTTCACCGAACATGTTTGCAACAAACCTTCACGTCAATCAGGGAAATTTAAAATTTAATAAACATTTTAACGATCATAATTTTATTTATGTTAATCGTCCAATTACCTCTTTTAAATAATACTTTTTAAGTATTCAATTACTTCCTAATTGTACTCTAACAGGTCAGTGGTAAAAAAGTGCAATTTGTATTTATTTTGTCAACAAATAATGTCTTAGTAATACTTGTTTATATAAGACATTTTAAAATTTTATTTTTAACTGCCTCATTGGTCTAGCAGTTATCTGGTGCTAGAGAGAGATCCCCAAAAATGTAGTGCGATTGGGTTTCTCTATTAGGACACTCTATTTTTTTTTATACTATTGGGGGACAGACGAACAGACGGGTCACCTGATGGTAAGTGACAACCACCGTCCATGGACACCTACAACTCAAGAGTCATAAGTGTGCTGCCCGCCTTTGAGGGTGATGAGGGATAGGAGTATGCGGGTAGGGGAAAAAAGAGATGTGGGATTAGGAGATCGGAAAGACGAAGTTCGGTCTCCGGAAACCTCACTCATTTTGGGGAAATGCAACGCAAGCGTTACTTCACAACCGGTTTTCTGTGAGGCCGTGGTATCGCACCGGTCGAGCCGGCCCATTCGTGCCTAAGCATGGTACTGCTCAGTAACGGAGTGTGGAAGTTTACGGGGTCACACAACCGTGCCTCGGAGAGCACCTTAAGCCACACTAAGCACAAATAATTGGTCCCAGTTGACATTAACACATATGACAGTCGATATTGGAAGTCAGTGTCCTCAAATATTCTGACAACTAGTCCAATTATCGAATTCAGTTAGCTTTCGTTCTTTCGTTGCGGAGGTAAGATGCCAGTCGCTCCTTGGAAAAACTGATATTCAGGCAATAACTGGTTCGACTAGAAGCCAACCCCATATAATGCCAATATTCTAAAGGAAGAGGTTGCCATTACTATTTGGTTCGGAAGTCTGTTTCCTTTTCTTGCTTGTTACCGGATATTTCTGGTTCCATTTAAATTTGAAGTAAATATTCCACCTCTAAAGTATATAATTTAGGGATGAAGAATACATCGAATTTTATTGAATTGGTTCTACTCAAGATGGGTCCAGTTTCAATGTATAAAAAAATATTTTACCTCCAAGGTGGAAAAGATAGGTTATTACAATGCAGCTTATTACAGTTTTTTGAGGTGCAATTTTAAGAAAAATGTGAAATCCCAATATGGCACTTTATAATAAATCAATTTAACTACTGCTATTTTATAAATGCCAAAGTTTGGATGGATGTTTGTTACTCAATCATGCCAAAACGGCTAAACGGATTTGGATGAAATTTGGCAAAAAGATAAATTATAGGATGAAATAGCACATACATACTTTTTATCTAAACAAAATATGGTTCTACATTTCCACAGGATTGGTCGCAGACAACAGCAACTAAAATATAAATATACATAAACAAACGACAGTCTACTGTGTCTGTTATTGTGTGTACAATATAGAATAATATTAGTGTTTTATGAAAATAATAAATATTTATAATAATATTATAAATTATGTCGAGCTTCGAGCATATCTTGCGCTAGTCATCTAAAGAAGTCGAACAACAACACCCCATAACAGAGATGCAAGCAACTACCAAACGCGATTTATTTAAACCTTCGGGTCTTCTTCAAAAGGCGACTGCAATTTGCTGTGCCCCCAAGGATTTTCCTTTTTTTAGACACATATGTTATATTTTTTTTTGCTTTGTATGGTATTTTTTTCATTTTCGTTTTCGAGTAATCAATCGCATACAGTAAAACTTTGAGTTAACGTGGACTTCAAAGAGGTATTTGTCTTTGCAAAAGAACAATTGTCAAGCTTGAATTTCCCGCAAGGAAAGTAAGGTGGGTTGGAATCCCGCTGCACGACCATTAAACTGACGACCACGATCTGGCCGTCGGCTTATATTGTTTAGTTCACTTTGCATATTATCTCAAATAAAATTATTTCATGATTGAATGTAATCGTCAATTGATTATAGCCAAAGGAAGTCATTATCATTTGGTGAAAACGGGTGTTACTAATGTCTAATAATTTTAAATACTTTTATTGAATATGAAACCGGTTTAGATTCGTTCTATTAACGACTAGATATATATGTATATATATTTATCTAAAATAAACTAAGTTAAAACTGTATCATTAAAACATTTTTACAAATACATGTTTTCCTGTATGCTCTGGCTTCGCTGTTAATATTATGAGAAATAGGCTCGCATTCTTAAACAGGGAACATTCTACTAAAAATCGTTTAAATAATTCTGACTTATAAGTAAAAAAATCCAAATTACAAAGCAATCCAGACTTACAAAACATACTAAAATGCAATAATTTATCCGGTGGCAATTTAAATTGGAAGTTCAGGCATTTCCTCTGAGAACAAAAAACATTTGATTGATAGCTAAAGTAATATACTTCTAAAGATGATAGAAATAAAGTTTTTTTTACAAGAAAGGTTAAATACATCTTGGCGGTTCCCAGGGCATGTCCTGGCAAGTTTGACAGCCGACAGTTAACCACATACCGATGCAAAGGTATTTTATTCATTGGACCATAAGAACCTACATACGGATCATCTGATACTGTATGGTTGATACATTGACGTACGTATTTAAACTATATATCTGATGAGGTTACGGAGGTGCAGATATATGTACCTATGTTAAAGCTAACTAGTGTGTAATAGCAGAGTATTAGTCAGATCAACACAGAATTGTTCATCAATGATAAGTTTAAATAACTTGAAGCTTGACGACCTTTACAGATAAAATGTTGAGGTTATTACTATCTTGTTTTGTTCAGATTACGTAAGCCATGTCACGGTTGAAAGTTAATTTAGTTTTGAAAGTGAAATCGATTGCACTTTCTTTCACTTATCCAATTCATAGTTTCGCTGTTGGACACATCAGTTGTGTTTTAAAAGCATGAAATCTCGTTCCTGATCGTCAGCTATTATGACAAATCCGGTGGACTTATATAGGTATATCTTACTTCCCTAACGATTTTCATTCTACTAGAAAAAGGTACCGTTTAGTAGAGTTCTGTTGTATAGCTAAGTTTCGAATTTTAATCTCGTTAGTTTTGAAAGCAATACTTTGTATCTATAGACAAAGTCCCTACAGTCCATAAATATCTATTCCTGTATTGAGGCAGGTATTACAGAGAGCTTAATAAAAGGCTGGGAATGTAAAAAAATGTGCAAACAACTCTGCAAACACGTTGGAGCGGTTTAAAGGCCGCGTCCGGATTGCAAGGGGCTGAGGCGGCGGAGGGCACATGCAGCATTCCAGCCTCCCGTGGCCACGGCGACGTCACTGCTATATACCTACAATGCGAATTCCACGATGCCACTCGTTCTTTCACCGCAAATATGAAAAAGAAAGCAAAGAAAGCAGCTATATAGGGCCTGTGTTCTGCTTAAAGCCTTTAGCACTTTTTAACTTAGTTTTACGTACAGCAATGAATATACATATAGAAAAAATAAAGTTAGACGAGGGGCGCCGAGACCCTGACATCTGTGGTGCGCAGGCGCCGTCTGCTCGATGCGAGAGCTCACGGTCGCCGCCCTCCACTGCCTACTGACTAAAAATAGCTCACGATAACGATCAATACTTATTGCTTATTGAGATCAAGTTAGAACACTAGAATTAGGAGGTTCACTGTATGGATATAATCTGTTGATCTCACGTGTGTATGTCACAGTGTTAGTGAGCTGGAGGAGGCTGGTAATAATGATAGTTTTGTGGCTGGTGATGGGTCTGTATGTCGGATGACGGGTATGCGGTGGGCCGCGGGGGAGCGTCGCGTGCGCAGCTTGCTGTCCGTCCCTGGCTCGGAGCAACGCCCCCGTCAAGGGCGGCGACGCTGCAAATTTCTGCAAGTCCAACGCGACTCAGTGCATCGCGCCATGTCGCGGCGGCTCCGCGCTCGCCGCTCGCAACTCGTAAACCGCCGTGGGCGCACGCTGCTTCACGCACCGCCCTATGTAAAATAACTGTTATTTCGGTCGTTAATGGACACGTTCCGCATTCTTAACACGATCCTCTTTCTTCGGTTTTGTTGAGATCCGTAACACAGTTCCGTTGCCAAATAAGTGGATAGGGTTTTTGTTTACTGCAATTCAATTTTTTTTTCGCAGTGCACAATGAAAGTAAATTTTCAGAATGAACAAGATCCGAAAACTGGTTTGACGAATGAAAGTGTAGTGTTATGAATTGGTTCAAATGACGATCACCTTGGAAGTGGCAGTTTATTTTTTTCACAATGTTTGAGACAAGGAAATTGCCGAGACGTTCCATATCACTATACGGTTAGTAGCGAGCTTTTTCCAATTCACACAAATTTTCGATGAGACTTAAAGGTACACGGAAGCATAGTAAGTACATGTTGAAAATGACAACATTTATTCTTTGTTGAAATCAATCGCTCAGCTCACTTGCTCGTCTACACGTATGCGTATGTAAACTTATGTTGCGTTGACCCAGCGGTCACCTTCTTCAGGCTGCCTTCTGAGGTTTCATGTACTTATACACAGGCGCCGTTCAAGGCTTTGTTAATAATAATAATAATATTTTAGTAATGCCCGTTGTAGTAAGAGGTACTACCTAATCTTGCAATTTCTTTTGACTTTTGTCTGTTGAAGGAGTCAACTAAGAATTCTGAATGGATGTCGTTTTTTAACATTTATAAAATATATGAGTATAGAGTATTCATAAGATACATATATGTAGGAACTCCTATTTCTAATTATGTGGAATTGAGAAAAAAAATATTTAGTGACTCTACATTGAGAATTATACATTTATTACATTTAGTGCATAATTTAACACATAATTATAAAGTGTAGAACAAACCAGTATCTTAAGTAAAGCTGTTTATCTACGTAGATAAGTAATTTGAAAACGTTATTTTACATTCTTATTAAATCTTTAATGATTATGTATCAATAAGGCTTCGACTGTGCGGTTTGTTATACTTGTAGGTATCAGAATAAAATAAAGTTTGTAGTTTTATAGTAAAATCATTTACTTACATCAATATAATTGAGTTACATTTACGTCAATGTTCAACTGATTCAACATTTGGTTTCGAACACTAACAATCAACCTATTTACACCCCCGGGATGCAACGTATACATGTATGTAATAACAATAATATACCACTATTACTGATACTCATGGGCTTAGAACCCTATCCACATAAAAAAAACTACAATTTCTAATGTATTAGTAAAACCCTCTAAAAAATACTGTTACGTCTTAGTGGTACTGTGTACGGGGTATAATTTCTGCAACTCGACGTCTTTTGTGTACCTATTTTCCGTATACTGTTTAGTATACTTACACGGAGTTCCCTCCTCTTCTCATTAACATCCCTCAACCCTCTCCGTCCTGATCACCCTCAAAGGCACCCTCGGGTAGTGCACTTACAACTTTAGAGTTGCAGCTGTCCGTGGTCGTAAACGTTTACAAGTAATAACAAAGTAAATCTTATATATTTACATAAGTAGGTGCATGTTGTATCGGAAATATGTAAATTGTGATGAGTACGTAAACTACAGTTTTTTTATGCAAGCATCTTTTAGTTAAATGGAATACACATCATTCAGTTATATTATGATTTAATTTTTAACATTATGTATATTTATGTACATTAGTATTTTACACTTGAAGATAGTAAGTATAAAGCTATTACAGTTTTAAGTGCTTATACGTCAATTACTACGTACGTTTTCGCAACTGAATAAATGATTTCCATCTCTTTGTTCCAATTTATGACGACAGCAAATTAATACTAACATACCGTTAAGGTTGTCATTTCTATACCTGAATTTTTAGTGCCACTTGTTTAAATATGATGGAAGCGTGCCATCTTTGCAAAATATGTGTACATATTGATTTTACTACGAGCTAAAATTTATCGGTAGTACTTCAGTTGTTGCGTGTATTTCTTTACGTTTGCACATTTTATATATATATTTGCTCATAAGTGTTACGCTGATATATTCAGTGTTGGTTGATCGGCAGTCAATTCAAGAATGTTTGAGAAGTAATTTAGAGAAGTGGTTTTCGCAAAACTTCGTTTTTATTTAGTTAGTGCAATGTACACACGGAATGTTATAGTTTTAGATACGAACTCTTACAGTATTGTTAAAATCCACCATTTTCGTTGCTTACACAGTATCGAAGAAGAGAAAGAAGGTATTATGTGTATTTTATTAAAAAGTATTTTCGGACAATGATTATTCGTTGATAGAGAAAATAATGTAAATAATCGGTAGCCATGAAAGGGGATGTAGTGATGAAAGTTGAAAGGGCTGGTTTTGTTTGGGCACGTGAAAAGAAAGAGTGCAAAGGAATAACAAAATCAGTAGGTACATATATAAAGCAAACATTAGTCAAAACATTCTTTGATTAAATTATAAAAATATGCGATAATCTGCTTCAGATTATCGCATAAAGGACAGAGGAAAGTACCAGAGACAAGCAGGCTTGTATAACATTAGAGGAAACAAATAGCAGGTTATTCTGCTGGCTTTCCCTATCCCAATGGAAGAAATGCGTGAGCTTATGTATGTATGAATATTAAGAGCGCGCGCGGGAGAATTAACATACATTCGAACGTTGCTTTCTTGCGGAGTCGGGATTTTAGGTTATTATTTTTCCGGGGCTCTCAAAGACGATTATATTGTGTGTTCTAGTGCTATGGTTTAAGTGGTATATCGGTCTCGCAGTTTCATTTTATAAAACGGTATTAGGTGACAGTTGCCGACGACGATAACAGGCAGCTTACTTCAAAGCCTCAGACTGCATTACAGAATGTGTCCTCACCCCTCCATGTTCATTTCTGGTTATTCTATTAAGCAATAATCTCGTCTTCAGTTTCGATTATATAAAAAAATATTCTCTGGGGTAAAACCAAATATGTAAAGTGGTACGTTGGACGCGAACCGATTATAACACGGTGTTTTGTTATTGATTTACAAAAAAAAAGCAATTACTTACTATTAAATACGAACTTAGTTCGGCTATAAAGCTTGTTAGTGAAAGTTTATTTGTACCATAGAATAGATAAATAATATACACAAACGTTGTTTTAATAGAGCATTGTCCTATATATATTCGTATGTATAAATACATTTTGTTTTACTGTAGTCACCTATGTAGGTATTATTATTTATTTATTTGTGGACTCTCTGTCGCGTGTATATTCAACGCAGAGATTCTGCCAATGTCAAGTAATTCTAGAAAAAAAAAAAACAGTCTATAAAAATATGATCGCCATGTTGGTCGAAAATCCGATTTTTTCCCTATGTAGGATAAATGGAATCTAATTTGTGACGTTCGGAAAATACTTAATGTAATAACACCTGATGTCAGTTTCGTCATTAATTGTTTGTATTGTGTTATGCTAAATATTTACCATTCAATTCAATTCTTCATTGTGGTCTTTGTGGAGATGTACCCACAAAGACCATTAAGCAGATTAAATAACACACATAAATATTTACCATAATACGAGTAGAAATAACGTGGAGATAAAACTAAACGTAAATGGATGTCAAAATTAGAATTTAATTTTTAGAGTACCTAATAATTTAATTATCTTATTGTATATTAAACCAAACACTATTGCATCTTATGACTATGTATCACTTATGAAATAATAGATACAATGACGCACCATCTTAGCTAATACTGCATTGGTCAACTGTAATAGGACACTGTGATTCATAATGTACACTGATTTTCTTAACTTTATCATCCGATAATTGTCATTTGAATAGTACTTTACAAAGTGAACGAACATTTCATATTAGTTTATTTTTTATTAAATGTGCACCAATTGAAACATTACAACCGAGTAGGTATTCGGAATATTGGCGGCGAGAGTTGACCTGGTTTAAAATATGTTGTGTACCTATTCACATGAATGCAAGATGGTGACTTTACTGACAGGTATATACACACTACATATGTTACATATTAACATTAGAAACCTTGATTTATTATAATCAACAGCGACGTAACAAAAAGTACAATTTTATTTGAATGTGTATTTATGTTTGTTGATTACACTGATTTTTTAATACTATCATTTTCCGTGTTTTCTGCTGATAATAGCGGGGAAACCTTGCTATTTTGAAGTATGCTTCTAATGAAGACATTCATTTATTGTGTTCAGAGGATATTTTAAGAACAGAAATCATAAAGTGTTTTAATTTTCAGATCGTGTCCACAAGAGCGATGCAGAAGACAAAAGTTTATCGAATGACGAAACGCCTCTGCCGTCATGTCCCCGACAACCCCCCGATGGCGTAGAGACTCCTTGTGATGTTATAGAAAAAACACCAGAGCCAACGTCCCGGCTTCCACCCCGGTTGCCTGCCGGATGGCCAGGCGCGAGACCACGATTCTCCTATGTCTCTAGAAAACAAGATGCTCGAAGTGAGGCAAGCGTTAAAGATAAAATTGCTATGTTTTCAAATGATCGATCCGCATCTTCAGATCGACTGGATAAATGTGGCACTTTACCAACTAGGACTTCTTTAGCAGTAAGGAAGAGTGCAGTCTCATATTTAAATAATTATAGTGATACATCTTCTTTGGACAGACGGTTAACAAAATCTCAGGATAACTTAGATGAATTTCCCCGATCCTATAAAAGGCACACGGAAAGGCCCGAAGTTTTAGGTGGTATTGAGCGGACGTCAACTACATCAAATCATAGTTCATCTAAAAGCAACAATACATCCCTATATGCAGATAGTAAACCTTTATTTTATGGAAGCACTACAACATTACCTTCAACCCCAGATCCTACATTTGCTAAAAATATATATCACTCCCGGAGTGTTAGTGATGACAACGGCAATAAGAACATATCTACACATATATCAAATTTAGAGAATATAATTGAACAGAGGAAAAAGTCAATGTCTAAATTAAGAGACTTAGTGATACCTGAAGTGCAGACTCCAATTGTAGATTTACCTGAAATTAAAGTTCAAGATCCACTTTCCAAGTCATTCTTACTAAAATCAAATCAAAGTGGTACTAATCCTAAAGTGACTAAACCAAATAATTTACACAACTCCAAACCATTAACGATAAATGATACTAAGTGGAAGACCGATCTGCTTCATAATAATTTACCAAAATACTCTCCAGCTTTCAAACGTAAATCACTTCAAGTTTATACTCCTTTATCTCTTTCAAAAGAATCTACACCAGAGCCTAACTTTTATGATAGGATAGATCTTTTGAACAAAGTGACTTATAAATCAAATGGTATCAAAGGCCACAATAGTTCACTAAGCAATGGATTAATAAATAGATTATCATCAACATCTTTCACGGGACCAACTAAACCTGGGCCGACGGAAATGGTTAGTGTTTCTAGAAAAGACCACAGTATTTTAAATTACATCCGAGACTACAAAAATGTGGATATTAAAATTGGCACAGCTACAGATGTAGTAGACAGTGATAATGATTCTGCGATGAGTTCTACACAGTCTAGTTACCGATCTTCAGCTTCTTCTCCAATGCACACCATAGAAAATGTCGAATCTGACAGTTCACGTCTGTCACCACGAACATCTCACTACACAGGATATTCCATATTTAAGTCTGATATTTCTAATAAAGCTAACCCAACGGAGAAAAACCCTGAGGAATATATTAAACGTAACATTTGTCGCTCCGTTTCATCAGATACAAACGTATCTCTCAGTTCATCAGCAGGTTCGGCAGCTACGTCTGGATCCCAAGCGAGTTGTAGTTCTCTTGAAAGTTCTGTCGCTGACTCAGACAAGAGAAAAGTTTCGAAGTCGTATAATGTAGATACGATAAATAGACGCAATATTTTGGCATCTGCAAAATGCAGGAGTGGTCGCGATGCTAAACTCAAATCGCCTGTTGTTGAAACTAAATTCTCACACGAGTCTTGCGACAGGTCTCCGAGTCCAGTACACAAAACGTCTGAACGCCTTTCTACACTCACGCCAACCGTGAGTGTTGTGTCGAATAAAGGTGAAAACAGACGGCGTAATAAAATTATTGCCGAATCTGATTCAGACAGCGATAGTGACGTTAATGTTTGGCAGAGGAAAAATGATTTCAAAAATACTCGTCTGAAGCGAAATTCCAGTTCAATTATTAAAACAAAGCAGTGTGATATTCCTCTAGAAACTCCTAAAATTGAGGATGGTCCTAAAATTATATCAAGTAAAATCATTAAAGAAATAAAAAAGGCTGGCCTTGACAACTATAACAACAATAAGACATTAACGGAGAAAAATGATGATGTCGTAAAGAAAACGGACAGCGTATTGGTTAAAAACCAAGAGAAAAATAGCAAATTTGATGTCATTGAATATCATAAGCTGACCGATATTATAGACGGTAAGGGAGCTATGGAAATAAATACAGAAAAAACATTGGAATCAAGTAAAAATAATAATAAAGTTAAACAGACTGAAACACTGAGTAATAGTCCTGTTAAGGAAGTGAACGTATCGACTCAAACCATCAGATTGTTACGTGGAGCCGGTACAGGTGTAGGAGTCATTTTGGCTGGTGGAACTGATTGTGAAGCGAAAGATGTCACGGTAAGTAGATATTGAACCAGTTGAAATATACAAAAATTAGGAGTAAAGGTAAATGTAATAAAAAGTAAAATCATTATATAATTTCAAATTCAGGTTCACAGAGTGTTGGCAGATAGTGTAGCAGCTAAGGCAGGACTGAAAAGAGGCGTTAAAGTCAGAAGTATCAACGGGTCAATAATGGCAGGCTTAACTCACGCACAATCTGTTTCAATTCTTAAGGTAAAATATCTACACATAAACAGTCTTAGCAAAAAACTAACTTATCACGCCAAAACATTTTGATATTAGTCTTTATCCCACTGCAGTCTTATATCGTCTGTCAAGCAATCTCGTGAAGCGGTATTATTATATATACTATATCCATCTTATTTGCATACATTACTTAATTAATTTATTTTTATATTATGCATTATATTTCTTGTAGGACTAACAATTTTAATTTTGTGCAGGAGCAACGCTCAGAAGTTTTAATCGAAATCGAAATTGAAAATCAACATGATGGAAATGGTGTAGGATGCGGCTCTGACAAAGGTATCGTCACTATGAATTATTAATGTACGAAAGTAAGTTTCAGACCTATATATTTATAAAAAAATGTTAATATATATTGTTCATTGTTTCTACAGCGGAGTCGAAGGTCCGAAACGAGGCGGGAGACAATGATTTGCGATACGATAAAAGAGGTTCAGGCTCTGTGGTGACAGTATCACTAGAGAAGGCTGGTGGAGGGGCAGGTCTCGGCTTTGGTTTGGATGGAGGTCGAGACTCACCGAGTGGTGATCATCCTCTCACCATTAAGAAACTTTTTGCAGGTTAGATTTTCTTAGTTAATTAAGCATTTACCATTATTATTATTACAGAAATGAGAAGATCGTCTATCGTGGTAGAGCCATGCTTAGGCACGCATGGGCCGTCTCGACCGTTGCGATACCACAGCCTAACAGGAAACCGGTTGTGAAGCAAGGCTTGCGATGCATTTCCCCGAAATTAATGAGGTTTCCAGATGTCCAACTACCCCCTCCTCCCTCATCACCCTAAAAGGCAGGCTGCACACTTGCGACTCTTTAGTTGCAGGTGTCCATGGACGGTGGTTTTCACTTACCGTATTTATCAGGTGACCCGTCTGTTCGTCTGTCCCCTAATGATATAATAAAAAAATCTTTTTGTACGAATAGAGATTGAAACAAGGAAAAGTCGTGAGGCTAGAGGACAAATTTAAAAAGCGTCGTTAGTAGGTATATAGTAATCTTCAGAAACAGGAAGAACCAAGTATAATATCGTTAGACGAATTGCAAAAATCCTAGAAGATTTTGAACAACTGCGAAGTGCGTGGCAGTAACAAATTAAAATCTGGTAGAATATTGTCATGAAACGACAAAGTTAATCTTAATTGACATACGAGTACAATAATAGTGTTACACTTTACTAGTGTAAAAAATGCTACAATACACAAATTCTGCTTCACTTTTATTTAATTAGAATTTCTTTTTTTAGTTACTTAGGCACGTTAATTCTCACAACGTATGTATATAAATACATATAAACATATGTTAATTGACTTCTGGTATTGAAATAGACTTCGATTTTTAAAACATTTACTTAAAAGATATATTTTGGTATTTCAGGAGGAGCAGCAGCACAAAGCGGTCGTGTTCTAGTCGGTGCGGAACTTCTATCAGCTGGAGGGCAATCGATGGAAGGTTTTACACGCACACAAGCTTGGGCGGCTCTTAAGGCTTTACCTGCCGGCCCTGTTACCCTTGTACTTAGAAATCCTAAAGGCAATATGGATGTGTGATTAAAAACAAAAAGAACTTATAAAACATAAACGTGACAAAAATCGAAACCAATCTCCTGAGTAACTTTTCTAAATACGTTGTAAAGCCCACTTAGCATTTCTTTAAAAAGCTTCATTTATCTGCAAGTGGAAAGGCGAAATAAAATTGCCTTAAAGGATTTCTGCCAATTTAATTTGGGAAATAGTCGTTGAAAGTATAAGGTACCCAAACAGTTGTTGTTTTTCTTTTATTTACAATTTGCCTCATTCATTAGTCACTTTTTAAGTAAGTTTGTAAATAGGTAATTTATGTTATCTGTCTGTAACGGATTGTCGTAAATGGATAGGATTTGTAAGACTGTGCCTCATTGTTAAAATCGATAATTTAATAATTAATTTGGTTTAATTAACTAGTCTGGACTTTAAAATGTCAAGGAAAAACTTCTTATTGTATGTTAGTATGTGCTATAAATTGAATATGCAAATTGATTAGTGCCATTTTAAGTTTGAAGAATCATTACGCGCACAAGGTGATGTAGGTACACGAATAGGTTAATTCATGTTATGAACTGTCTGCTTGAGAAGCATGTTAAATAAAGCTTAGCTTTCAAAATAAGTACATACGTAAAATATAATAATAATACGTGTTTTGAAGGAGGCACTTTTTATATTATAAATTCGTTTTTTCAAATTACATGTCTTCAATTTCATATCATTGTAACTATTTTAAAATTGTACTCATATTATTTGAAAGATTTTTATTCTACATCAGTCCATTTACTTGCCATTAAGATTATTTAGGTATTTGCCACAAGCAGTGCGTAATACCATTGCTTAGTTTTAATTCATAATCCTTTTTATCGGAATGTGTAAATATGTTTGTTATTTATTAATATTTTCAATATTGATTTTTTTTATAAGTTGCCACATGTTTCACCATTTTTATTAACTCTTACAATATAACAGATGAACATATATATATGTATATATATATATATATATATATATATATATATATATATATATATATATATATATATATACATATATATATATGTATATATATATATATTGACACTAAGCTAATGCTAATTGGACGAGATACTAAAATGTAGGTGGTTATTAGATCTCTATTTCTAGGTATTAAATACTTTTAAATTGTAGCAAATTATATAAGAAATTAGTACAACGAAGTTAGACTTAATATGTGGAGAAAAATGGTACTTAAAAAGGTAATAAATAGCATATGATGAAATTTTTTGCGAGCGGTTTCTCTTCATCTGTTCTAAGTAGGTACTCATAACGAACATACCCGATATTTACGTTTAAGACGTATATTATGTTATCCTAGTTACTATTAATATTTTATGTTACTATATAATATACATATAATCATGAAAAATAAATATCATTGTTTTCTTTCCGGGTCTCATTACTATGTATTAAAACACAGCGGCAACCATGCCTCATTGATTGATTACAATGGGAGGATCCGGCGAAGGGTTTTAAAATTACTATGTCATTTACATAGTCAGTTAATATTCTGGGCCGATGTAATCAAGTATTTTTCGGCAACTCATAACGCTCCTAAATTTGTCCACACAGTAACAGCAGGACGTAACAATTTATACGATTATACGAGCCCCGATGCAAAATAGTTCGTCTAGTGTGAAATTTTCTCTGTAAGATTTTTTCGGAATTCATTATTTTTGTATATCTATATAAAATATTAAGCTGTTCTACTATCACATGTCGCGTTACTAATGCCTTTTTTTAATTATGAACCATTAAACTATTTTAGCTTTTTAAATTTATACATATCCTGTTTAAAATTCGAAGAAGTTATAAGCAAAATAGTTCGTCTAATTGTTAATCGATGCAAAAGAGTTCGTCTATCGGTAAGTTAAATAAGATTATTCCTTCTTTGTACAATTATGTTGCATAATTTAAATTTGTAAAAGTAATTTTGTGTCATTTGTCAAGTGAGAGAGTGTAAATTCTGAAAGTTTCAGTTTTTTTCATTTGTTTTCAAATAAAAATGGGTCGTGACAAACCAGTGTGTGAAGAGCTTCGAAAGCGAATAGTTTGTGGGGTCGATGCTGGCAAATACCAAATATCTAAAGACTTGATACTTCCCAGGTCTACAGTCCAATCTATCATTCAGCACTATAAAAAGGATAGAACGACTTCTTGTTTGAAGAAAACTGGTCGACCACGCATCACAAGTGCAGTAGAAATCGGAATTCTGAAGAAAATTATCAAAAATAATCGTTGTGCTTGAGCTGGAGAACTCACGGTGCAATGGAAGGACGTGATTCACAAAGACGTCAAAGACGTCGATACTTGCAAAAGAGTCCTAAAAAGAATGGGTTACGGATTTTACACCGCTAAGGAGAAAACACTGTTGACTGCTGTACAAAAGAAAAGGAGGTTGAAGTTTGCTCGTGATCATTTAAATTGGACTTCCGATCAGTGGCGTAGTATCATTTGGAGTGATGAGTCCAAATTTGAAGTGACAGTCGGCGATGATAGGAAAAAAGTGATTCGGAACAAAAATGAGGCATTTCATACTGATTGTCTCAAACGCAAAGTGAAGTTTCCGGCGTCTCTTATAATATGGGGCTGCATGTCTGCACAAGGTGTTGGTGGTATCCATTGTGGATGGTTCAATCAATGCTGCAAGGTATCAAAACCTTTTGGAAGAGAATTTACTGCACTCCATTCCCCACTCAACAGGATGGTGCTTTCTGCCATACTGCAATGACAACAAAGACTTGGCAGCTGGCGAAAAGCATCCCTACAATCGAATCGCCATCTGTCGCGGTCTGCTTAACCGTAGTAGGGTACCGAAGCCTATCTGCCTCTCCTCTCCCCTCTCCTCTAATCTTACTCTTCCCATAACACCCACCTCTCTTGAGCCGCAGGTGTTCATGGGTGGCAATTGTCACTTACCATCAGCTGACCCGTCTCTTCACCTGTCCTCTGTATATAATAAAAAAGTAGTGTGAATTTGAATTTGTGGCGTTTCTTGTCTGCTTGAAAATACTATTTTAGACTAACAGTGGTGGACTAACATGCTTAAACACGAATGGGTCCTCTCGACTGGTGCGATACCACGGCCTCACAGGAAACTAAAATGAATGAGATATCCGATTGCGCAAGTTCCCCTCTCCTCCTCTCTTACGACATACGAATATGATGAATGACCCTGGTGTTGTTACTTCTCATTAAGTGTAATGTATGCCTGTTTGTCACAATACTTTTAAATAATTAAAGTCATTATACACCATTTTAAGAAGAAATATTAATAAACTCAACAGAGCTTTAGAAGAATCTATGTAATAATGTATGTAATAAAGCGAGTTTCTATAATAAACTAGGACCCTCGCTTTAGGTGGGTCCCAGTTACTTTGAAGTCATGTGTTATCGTTCCGTCGTTTACTATTGTCACTTTTTTAACAAAGTTAATAAAGTTGGGAGAAGCTATACTCCGGTTAAAACTACGTCACCCGTAACACCCTCGTCAGGGGGCCTAACCCGTATATTTGGCTTTTGAGGTCCCGCCCAGTTCGTTATCATCAATCATCAAAAGTCACTGCCATTTGCATTCTGTTTAGCTTGCTTGTCCAAGTATTTAATTGTCTGTTTAGTCACCCCTGTTTAGCACACAGATAATATTATTAGGTATTCCGGTTAGTTTTGAGGGATTTATTAAAAAATAAATACTCTTGTATTATAAAAAAGATAATTTATATTTTAATCAAAATATGCTCCATTACTAGCTTCAACCTTTTGCCATTTTTCGTGCAACAAATGGATTCAATCATAAAAAAACTGATTAACTTTTGAAGCGATCCATTCATCAATCCATTTTTTGATACATTCGTAAGATTTGAAGTGCTGATCTACAAGGCTGTGTTGCATAGATCGAAATAGGTGGTAATCACAAGGAGCTCAATCTGGTGAATATGCGGGATGCGGTAACACTTCCCATTGAAGATCTGAAAGTGCATCTCTTACAGCTTTTGCGATGTGTGGACGAGCATTGTCGTGCTGTAAAATGACCTTTCGTTTTCTATGTGCAATTCTTGGACGTTTTGGTTCAATGCATGAATCAATTTGATTAATTGATCATCGCTCAGCTGTGATGGTTTCATTTGGTTTTAACAATTCATAATAAATAACACTTTTCATATCCCACCAAATGCATGACAATACCTTATTTACGTGAATGTTACGCTTCGGAGGCGATGTGGACGGTTGACCAGGATCTACCCATGATTTCCTACGTTTTGGATTATCATAGTAGGTCAATTATTCATCGCCGGTAACGATTTGATACAAGAAAGATTTCTTTTTGTGACGAGACAGTAGTGAAGCACAAATGGTTACTCGATTTTGCATCGCTAGTTTAGATAAAACCCATTTTCCTTGTTTTTGAATTTTACTCATTGCGTGTACACGATCAGAAATTGCTGATTTACCTACATTTAATTCTTCAGCCAACTCTTGTAGTGTGCGGGCAGGGTTTTCGTCCAATAACGCCTGAAATTCATCATCTTCAAACTTTTTTGGTTTTCTATTACGTTCTTTATCCTCTAAATCAAAATTACCACTTTTAAATAGTCGAAACCAGTATTCACATATTTTAACAGATAGTGCAGATTCATGATACGTATCTACAATAAGTCTGTGAGCTTCTGCTGCTGTTTTTCTTGAATCGAAAAAGTATAGTAGTAACTGACGAAAATGATATTTATCGCGTATTGTATTTCTAATAATTGAACATAATAAAGTTAGTTGAATTCCAGTTATAAGTCAACATATTACCATTTAATACTAGCTGGAGTAAAATCCACATAGATTACATACATAAATAACACAGATGTTATGTTAATTAAACAGAAATAAATTTTGTCATGTAATCACGTCTTTCACTCCAAGAGGTTAATGTTCCTCTGACGACATGCAAGGGTTAATGAGACTTGCACGTACCGAACGAGAACTTCATTCTAAAGAAGTGAGAATGCTCGTGATGTTATGCAAACTTATACTCAATGGAATGTATTCTATTCATCTCTGAAGGAATGCAAATAAATTTCTTCTTTATATAAAGTTATCTGTGTGTGATTGTTTGTTATATTTAAATGATATCACTCTGCTGTAAATGACAGTACTAAAAGTAGAAAAATAATTTATATTTACTCTGAATCTCTCAAACATGGAATTGATCTGTGCCAACCGTATATATGCATAAGAGTAGGCGGCATAACAACTGCTTGAAAAAAGAAAAAGCCAGCCTATTGATACGGGAGACTTCAATCTTTCAATCTGTCACCCAATTTGGGTGATCCTACCAAATGAAAATTTTCAAAAAAACGACGGGTTGCCAAATTATACAATCGTTTTTGTTATGGATACATTTACATTGAAATGCATTGCAGAGCAATTACTAACGTTATTTTGTCGTTTTAGAAGCAGTAAAAATTGCTAGTCACATTTTTGTTAAGTTATAAAAGCAAATGAAATTCACCTGTAAGCCACTGTAGGCTATATCGGAAATCATACACAAGAGGCAGTCAGGATCTACATAATTTAGTAATAGAGGAAAATACAATATGACAACACTCCCATGTTATTCGAGTCGATGAAGTTAAGAGCAATTTGAGAAATTTACCTTATATTTGTGTGCAATGGACATTACATTGTAGCGACTAACTAAATATAAATATTGAGTGATAAAATACATCAAGAGTCAAAAAGTCGAACGAAAATCTCGTGTCTACAAAAAAAAAATATTGCTAAAGAAAATGAAATCCTTTTTTTTAACAAAAAGAGGGAAAGTTGAAGGTCAATAAAGCCGACTGGGTAAGAATAATAGTTATGATTTCGAGTGAATGTAGGAATTATGTATACCTGTGATTTTCTCTGTCACCTCCATACCCTGATGCATTTCGAAATTTGATGATTAGTCATTTCAATCTCTTTAAAATATCAGTGCGAGCGTTATGCCACTAAAAGAGTACAGAGAAAATATATAAATAAACAATTCATCATCTTATTACCCTCAGCACAATTTTATTTGAAAAAATTATTTTAATATATACACTCACAGGCACAATTAACCGCCCACCTATATTTTTCGTCACCCTGTTTGTTTATGTTAACTGTGGCTTATCTACTGTTTTGTTTTTAGTTAAGTGGGTACTTTAGCAATAAACAAAACACTTAAAAACCCTTATTTCGACCCTTAAACTTGTATCGCCGAAGCGTTTTTAGAATTTAGTCTCTGTTTGACATTGTTGCAATAACGTTACATTGATTACATTTCTTGTTCTTATCTGCTATCGTGTACGAACATTGTTTAATTTGAGTTTTTAGTGTACGATTATTGTTTGTGACTGAAAAAAATGCCACTGGATGCAACTGGTGCTGCTAGGGCAGTGACTTTAGCTGACGCTGGGTATAGCCAACGTCGCATCGCTCGCACGCTTGGTGTACCTCGAACTACAGTATAACAGTGGTAGAGCCATGCTTAGGCACGAATGGGCCGGCTCGACCGGTGCGATACCACGGCCTCACAGAAAACCGGTTGTGAAGTAACGCTTGCGTTGCATTTCCCCGAATTGAGTGAGGTTTCCGGAGGCCCAATTCCCCCTTCCCCCTTTTCTCTCCCCTCATCTGTTTTCTCCTTTTTTCCATCTCCTCATCCCTCCTCTATTCTTTCCGCTCCCTACATCCCCATCCCTCATCACCCTCAAAGGCGGGCAGCGCACTTGCGACTCTTGAGTTGCAAGTGTCCATGGACGGCGGTGTCACTTACCATCAGGTGACCCGTCTGTTCGTCTGTCCCCCTATCGGTGCACCTCGGCTCTGGATGACCGCTTTGTTGTCAGTAACGTGCTAAGAAATCGCTTTTGCACCGCTACTGAAGCGCGCACACGTCTGTTTGAGGTGAGAAATGTCACTGTAAGTGAACGTACGATAAGAAGAAGACTGGCTGAAAGGAATCTGAGAGCTTTTCGTCCAGCTCGCGGTCCACAGCTGCTTGCACAGCATCGTAGAGCAAGACTTGCCTTTGCACGAGAATATGCTGACTGGACTACGGAACAATGGAAGAACGTACTGTTCTCAGATGAGAGCAGAATAGCCTTAAGGGGTCCAGATGGACGTCAGCGTGTTTATAGGTGCCAAAATGAACGGTTTTCTCCATGTACAATAATCGAAACCGTGGGTTATCAGGGAGGATCCATAATGGTTTGGGGAGGTATCTCTTACGAGGCTCGTACCGATCTAGTGGTGTTTGATAGAGGCAGTGTGACTGCTCAAAAATATGTGGAGGAAGTCTTACAAGACCACGTCATACCTTTCGCACCATTTATTGGTGAAAATTTTAAATTAATGCACGACAATGCTCGATGCCATACCGCAAGATCCGTCACTCAATACCTCGATGAGGTCGGGATTCAAGTTTTGCCATGGCCGTCACGCAGTCCCGATCTTAACCCAATTGAGCACATTTGGGACAACCTAAAAAGATGTATTCGAGCAAGAATATCAGCCCCTGCGACCTTACAAGAGCTCAAGACGGCTGCGATAGAGGAGTGGCATAATATCCCTCAGTCGGATATTCAAGACCTCGTAGATGGATTGCCAAACCGACTACAAGAAGTCATCAGGGCCCGAGGTAGTAATACTCATTATTAAAATTTAAATAAAAATAAAGCGGACGATTTTTTTCAAAATTTAAGTCACACAATCACATTTTCATGCAAATTTTTTGCAAAATCGATTTTTGGCATATTTTTTTTTTATTAAACGGTTTTGTTTAAAAACTTTTGTGATTTTATTTATCCTTAATGGCTGCTTTTAACATAACTTCCATCAAATGTGGTCAAAATTTTCCGACTACTGAAAATTGAAAGAAATACAAGGTGGGCGGTTAATTGTGCCTGTCAGTGTATGTTGTAGAATGCAGTCGGGTTTTATATTTTGAAATAATATTACCTATCTTTGTACGTATACATACATAGATTGGACCTAAAAAAAACATTGCTCTTTCAGATTCAAAATGCTGATCGCTGCTTAGTTTTACTTGGTATTGTTTAATGATCAATGTAAGAAGCGAAGAGAAGAGCTTTAATACTGGCCATTCAGTTCAAAATTTCGATATAGAGAGATCGGATCGGATCGGAGCGATAAGAAATTGCTGCGATGATGTGCTGAGATAGATGGATAGTGGTTGGGTACCATATATGGAAATTACACTGGCTTTCAGTATCTACCAATAGGTGGCGTTATTAAAAAACATCTTTTCTCGTTATATTGCGTTTGAACATGATATGATATAATTGACTTAAAAATAGTAGATAACTTGCTCATACAACATAATACAACATAACTCAATGCGGGCAATTTAAAAACTTATTTTGTAATTGGACTGGTATCCCATCATCTCTAAAAGAGTATACTCCGCTAGAGTATACTCTTTCGAAAAAATGGCCAGAGACATCTCTTAACATACATAGGTAAATGCTAATATAGTACCTCCTCCTTTGCCATGTCGGTTAAAAAGGGACTTATTATTAAGCATATATCGTTATTTTAAAAGTTAATATTGTTGCGTCAATTATCTACGGTAAAAGGATTACAATAAAAACGCAAAAATACTTAGACACATTCATACGTTTACTTCGTGTTATTGTTTCTCACATACATCATGTTATACTGAACAAGCAATAGTCATATTATACATTTTGTATGTACAATAAAGGATTGAGAAATAGTTTTTATTCACTCCTATTGATTTGACTTGCTTCAACTCTTTAAGAAAACGTTATGCACTATCTGAACCATATGTTTTACAGAAATTTATATCAAAATTCATTAACTATAAGTCTTTTAATGTTATATATTATGAAATTTTAAAAAAAGGCCATCACAGAGTGAAAAATCAAAATTTCATTGTTTTTATTGCATATATTATTGTCAAACATAAAAGTAAAACGTAGATTGACAAAAGACACATTAGAAGAAAATTTTGCAGTCAAAAATGTCAAATTTTAAGAATTACAGATTCTGAACTAGAATTACAGGGTTATTGATATTTATTGACGTGTTTAGATTTTGTACTGATTTCACTGAGTGTTTTTTTTTTGCAATTTGAACATGTTTCAAACTATTTGTTTGAATAGTGACACTATTGAAATTATCGGTGGCATAGAAGAAAAGTGTGCCGAGCATGTTTGTTATATGTTTAATCGTTAAGTACATATGGCGTAAAAATATTTAAATATATTGTACTTAAAACATTTTTCTTTTAGACCATCGATATTCAAAAACAATAAAAGATTGTATAAATTAGTAAATGCTTTGAAGCCCTTTAAGTTATTTTATTCATCTGATATTAAAACTTCTACAAATCCATGTGTTAATACTACTGTTATTATGATACACATAATAATTAGCCTTGTTATTTATATAGTACCTACTACAGATCTGAATAAAAATACATTTGTATGTAACTAAATATAGTCTTTACAATAAATACTTGACTAATCTACAGTGATGTAAGTATATGTAAAATACATTTCGAAATATAAGAATAAGTTAGTCGCCTTATAACTAGGAATTACAAAACGATGTACGTCGACTCAGCTTTGAATATCATATCACAGACAATTTTTATCAAATTGTATCAATTGTGTGTCTCATACCTTTCATTTGTCTTCGTTAATACAGTTTATTATTTTCATACATACAATCTTTACGTAAAAAAATATGTTATAATTCTTTAAACAACTAGGTCGTTTTTGTCATCATCAGGTCACCACTTCATTAGAAAATAGAAACTCCATTTTATTAGTCTTTACATTTTTCCTCTTTCTTAAAATTTATTAAAATTACTGTCCCATATTTCAGTTGACAGAAGCATTTTTTTCCCCAGCTAAATTTAACAAGTAGGGTATTTGTCCTGTATATTTTCCTAAAATACCCTTAGGATTCATAATTATTTTCTTCACTGGAATTTTAGATCTCTAATAGTTGGAGTAAATTTTAGAAAAATATTACTTATCTAATAATTTTTAAATGTCGAAACAGAGGTATACTTTTAAAAAAGACAGAGATTTGCTTTGTGGCATTTGGTAACAAATCAATGAATGGCGTAAGAAATTTGGATCATAATTTATTAGTTTTTTGTATAAGCTTTTATGAATGTAGAATCTTACATTATATTTAGTTAGTTTTACTTAAGCGACCAATAAATACATATTACATTGCACATTACAAAGTTTATTTGAGAATAAAAACTCAATAATGTATTATTTAATAGTACATTTGTCTACTTTGTTTTTTGTACTTAAATCATCAATCATACACACACATATAATAAGGCTGCTTGATTTCTTATTGTTATTTAGCTACCTAAATGCCGTAAAACTGTAACAAAGCTTTTATATCGGAAACTTGGGTCTAATGTGTACGAAGTAGCTGGAAGGGTCAAATTGCTGTGACGGATTCACTCCCGAATTCATCTGAGTTTTTCAAAGTATAATATGCATTGTCTTATAGAGATATAAGCTTAAAATGGTTTAACAATAATACTGCCGGACGCTGCTATTTCGGTGCAAATTGACCACAAACATATCAGCTTGTGCTACATAGTGGAGTAGACATCAGGCACGTAGTTCCTAGGCGCCTGCTGGTCACGTGTGTCGACGCAGCAGGCGCAGGGCAGTCAGCGAGGCTGTATGCGCCGAGTGACTCGAAGAAGTACCGGCCCGGCGCGCACGTCCTTGAATAGCCGTATAGCCTCGCCGTGCGTCAAGCCTGCTGTACCGCGACCGTTCACCGAAACGATCTCGTCACCTGTAAAATATAGGTAAGGTGTTTTGGTACTTACGAGTACAATTCAGTGTACATAAACTGGTGGGTTTTACTAGTAATATCGTTGTTTTTATAAGATACCGTTGAAAATAAAAAAAAAACACGCTGCGTATAATGAAACAGGTAATAATACGTAGGCGGCATAAAAAATACCGTAACTTCTAAATTAAATAAATTATAAGTATATAAATATATGCATTGTTTTAAACATTATTTCATACGTTCGAACCATTTAGCAAAACATTACGACAATTGGTCTGGTGGCATGTTTTCATCGTGCTTAATGAACGCCATCACTGCTTCTTCGGAGCTTGTATGAGTAAAGCCTCTCATCATGTCGATGGGTCACGAGCTCTACTTTTTCAGAGGCCAAAAACGTTCTTGTTTAATTGGCGGTGTGCGAAGAAGCATTGTCGTGGTGCAAGAAGATGTGGCTTCTTGGTCTTGTTTCTCGTAATTTTTGTCGGGTGAGGGGAGGGGAAAGAGGAGATGGGAGGATTAGGGGAAGGAAAAGAAAAGGGGAGTTTGGCTTCACTCGACAAAACACTACAAGCATTGTTTGTCTACCGGCATTCTGTGAGGCCGCGGTGCTGATCCACACAAAATCCACAATCACTGTTTATTTGTTATAATCCAATAAGGAATTATTTGTTTATTTCTAAAAATTTCATCGGTCCTGAATTTGCTGTATTTTCATTTATTTTACAAAATATAACAGCACTATCTAATAGGTAGCTACCTATACCCTATACTGTGCCTATATTGAATAGCAGTCTTTTACTATTGATTTGCTAGGAGTATTGTTTTTATTCAGACAAAAGCTTCAGATAATCACCTATACCCTATACTGTGCCTATATTGAATAGCAGTCTTTTACTATTGATTTGCTAGGAGTATTGTTTTTATTCAGACAAAAGCTTCAGATAATCACCATTTTCTCGTGGGTCGACTGAGCTATTAGAGAATCAAATTACGGAACACACGATGTATGTACATATATTAAAGTAATGCGAATAAAGGAATCTCCTGCTTCTTGTAATCAGTTAAAAAAAAATACTTGCGACGTAGTTTATTCAATTACTTGAATAGCGTACTATTTATATTTAATATTCAAGTAGACGTGCTTGAGTGTTTTAAACGTCTTTTAGAAATCAAGTTTGCCACTGAGCTCATACACTGGTATTTAGTAGCACAGCTTAAAGATACCTATTTATATAACTAATGAACTCAGTAACCGATCATAAAAACATATGTGTTTTGTTAGTACTATATTGTGATGATAATTAGATAGAAGTTACGAATTTCCGAGTTTAAGATCGTATATAAATATACGTGTTAAATAAAATTCTACAGCAATAGTAAACTACTAAATAAAGGGTTTAAGCTTGTAGTGTAATATCTAAGTCTAAGCTATAATTTTCCTGTTCATGAATAGACCCTCCTAAACGGAAAACCTTTACAACCTTTTAGATAGTTCATAATAATTAGGAAATCGAACACTTAACACATGCAATGTAAATTAGTTTTATGTAATACCTACGCATTTTACAAGGGCGATCTAATTGGAACGTGCGAGTGTTAATAAATAAATGTTTGTTTTAATGAATAAAACCTTTGAATTGTTATTTACTATAAGCATACAGCAGGTGGTATGGTGGCAGTTGGTAATTGCGAGCAGCTGACGTGTAACGCTCACGCAGGAATTTTATGCACCTTTCAACTGAATAATAACTGATGGTTTAAGAACTCATTGTTTTGGAAAAACTAATTAAAAAAGAAATACCTTCTCTGAGTGCAGACTCAGCTGCCTGGCCGTTATTGAATATGGTTTTAACAAAAATGCCCATGTCCCCACGCGGCGAATCCCGGCCACCCACAATACTAAAACCGAGACCTTTTCCACCTGCTGACTTCGTAAACCGCACCTGAAAGTTTAGGAATGACCATTAATAAAATTACATGAGCCTTTTGAAAGGTTACTAACGATGTTTGGATCATTTGCATAATATTTTTATACCTTTTTGTAAAATAAATAATTAAGTAGATAAGTCACATTGATCACAATGTGGCTTATTAGTTTTGTTTATAGTCATCAATTACAATACTCTCCGAACTAGCGGTTATCAAGATGTCGTCAATGGCAATCGTTTAAAAAACCAGTTGATTTAATATCGTGCGAAACTAGTTTAACTACAGAGAAGAGTTAATTCTTTGATTTTGACGTTTAGATTTAAATTTTGCCCAAGAGAAGACGTTTACGTACAATTGACTACAAGAAAAACTGATTCCTACCTCAAACGAGTGCGTGTCTCTAGGTTCAGGTGCTGGTGGCCGCTTTCCCATTTGTACTGCTGTTGGTGGTGCGGGAGGCGGGCGGGCAGATCTTGGTGTAGCACTTACACGTAACTCTGCCACTCCATTCCGTAAGTGCTGCATAGGTTCTTGACGTGACTGTACCCTTGGTAATCGGTACGGTTCTTCCCATAATCTCTGCGAAGCCTCACAGGGTAGTCGATTGTATCCATTTCTGTAGGGAACATCTAATTCAACGTTCTCACTGTATGGACGCCTACTTCTTCCTTCCGAACTGTTCTTTCTTCTTTCTGGAATATAAGCAAAGTCAACGACATCCCGACTTTCATCTTCTTGAGTTATAAGAGGAGCGCGATCTTTTAATTGTCCTTGAGAGTCCTTGGCTCTATAAACGTTTGGGGAACTGCATCGCCTCCGTATTGTAGCTGATTGTCTTGGTGGAGAAGGTGAAGGTGGATGCCGTGTAGCTGTTGGACTAGGAACATAGAATGTGGATGGTTGTTGTTGAGGCGGTGCTAAAACATCATGTGCGGAAAGTGCTCTCCGTCGTAATCCGCCACCAAGTTTCCCCAAAGCCCGTAAAATATCTGGAGCTCCACTTGTTACCCGTAGAGATGCTGTGGTGTAAACTTTTCCACGGTGTCGGAAAGATAATTTAGAAGGTGGTGCTGGAGAGCAGTGAGACGGTGGCCTAGGAGGTGATGGCGAGCATCGTACAGGACTCGCCTCGCGGTTGCCTGAGCCTGGTCGCAGTCGGGAGCACCGACGACGTAGTTTTCGCCATCTTTGCGATAGATTTGCGTTCCATCCTTCTTCTGAAATTTTCAAAAGATATTCGTTATATTTGCTATCGTTAAGATATCGTTATAAGCTATAATTAAGTTAATGAAAATTTGTTTTTGGTGTGCTACCTTTAACATCTAAAAAACGAGAAAAATTGCTTCTGTGTAGAAACGGTTCATGACGACTTTGTTCCGGCTAAATAAGGAAGTTACCTTTTTTGTTCGTGTCGGCGTCGGACGCGTAGTCATGAGTTCTTGGCGGGGGTGGCGCGGGCGGTGATGCGGGCGCTGCAAAGCTGTGACGTAGTGGGGTCATGCGCAGGAGCCGCGGTCGATCGCCACCACCACCACGAGATCCCCATGCAGGAGCGCCCATTGTTTTCCAACGACTGTAAAAAGGGTGTAAGTTAAAGATACAGTTAGTTGGGTAAACTCTACTGCCATTATTTTTTATAATTATTAGGTTTTTTAAATGTGGCAAGGTTAGGCCCTTTGGGTATAATGAGGTGGGTAACCGACAAGATTCTGTCTACATAATATAAAAATGATATAAAGTAGCAAAGGATATTTGGTTACTAAATTATTATTTATATTATTGGTTACTAAAAAACAACCACCCTGCCAAAATAGAAATACTGTATTGATATAAGGATTATAATAATACCTCTTTACAAAACAAGTAAATGAATGAAACTCTCAGAAATATATCTATAAATCACGTAAATACAAAACTTCTACGAGGAAATTGAACTCGCAGCACTCGATGGAATAGCATTTAGCAAGGACCACTAAAATTAATAGCAGTAATGTATATTATTTAACCCTTTCAAATACAGGCGTTAAACGTTTGAGAGAATCAATAATGCAGTTGATTGTAATACCGTTACAATTCGTGTTCAATAAGCTGTAATTGCCAAGTCATGGGAAAAGTAGGGTATCGCTTGTTAGATGCATTTACATTCATCATTACTGTAGTTAAAGTTAATAAACTAGAGACGGTATATTGCGCACTGCTAAAAATAGAACCACTTGTACTTATTAGAAGCCCAATATAAGTAGAAATGACTTTATAACCACTTAAATCTACAAAAGGAATGGTAGGTTTATCCGTATGTACATATATATATATAGCATCTCGTGTCTGTTTGTTGTTGTAATAGGGAGGCACATGTACGTAAGGTGTGTTTAAAATATTGAACCGATTGTACGATCGGTGTTGAAAACTTATGATGCAGTTGAAAACAGCGCAGTTTTTTGCTATGTTTGTAATTATCTAAATAGGCTGTTGGTAATAAGATTTAAGGGAACGACGTTAGAAGTAAAATAATGTTTTCAAATTTAAAATGTTATGAACCTATGACTGAACTCGCATGTTTTATTGCCTAAAGCATGAATCTACAGGTTCAGAAATGACGATGATATCTTGTATAAAATTGATAACCTCCTTCTTTTTGAAGTCGGATGAAACTGAACTCTATACTATGTTTTTTTTGTGCTGAAGTTCTTCGTATGCATGGTAACATAGACGTAGCAAAAGGAACCCATAGTATCCAGTCCCCATATAACCAGTCATCCAATATTATTTTAATACATTAGCACGTGCAGTTATTCCTTATTGACGCGGAATTAATAATGTGATAACTTATAACTTGTGTGTGTTCCTATTTTACGTAGTTCTCCTTTTAAGTACAATGCAGCAAGAGTTCATAGGACTTGTATCATAAGGACATCATATAAATATGCGATCAGTTGTTATTAAAAATTCAGCAGAGTTGAGTCCAAAATAGTGATTTTTGCGTTAAAAAAATATCAGAATTAGAAATCTGGAATTCCAATTCTAGTCATACATTACCACGAGCAAGCATAAGCTTGTATATCATAAAACTGGTAGTCGTAGAGTCATGACTGCACATACATAAACATTGGGTAGCGTAACTCCCACATGGCGTGGGCTTAGGACCGCAAACAACAGCGTCCGGTCAACGAAGCCCTGTCGCATAACTTTAACAATTATGTCTAGTCGTGACCCAAATAACTGACCATAAATTTAGTTACAATTAGCTGTATTAAAAAGATCCGAGTGAGGATTTTTATCCAAGTATGGTTTACTATGTAAATTGCTTAAATAAATTTCTTTATTGTTTTCTTTTGCTGCTTATCTTTGTTTTTTGTGGCTTTTAAAGCTAGAGGGCCAATAAGTGACCTGAGCGAAAAACAACAATCATAAACTATAGTTAATAAAACAATGACTGTTAACTATATCGATATACTCATCATTTAATTCACAGGACGTGTGTTGATCTGAAAACTTTAAAAGTGAGAGACTGTTTTTACGAAAATTCACTTAATAGAGCTGGAGAAATAGGAAACAAAACATTTAGTCGTTCTTGTTTAGAAAATTGTGACTTTCATGGAAATTAATTAATAGCTTCGTAGTCCCAATTTTATACTCCATAGATTTATTCTTTAAATGAATTATGCTAAGAATATTGTATTCATTACATACATTTAACATATTAGTAAATTATTTAAAAAACAATACATACTAAAAACTTCGGTCTTACTTTACGGTTCCAGGATTTTAAATAGTCATGAAAGTTCATAATTACAAAGATTCAACAATATCAACCGTTGTGTGCCGTGTGGTTCTCGACGGAGTAAAATGGGCCACACTATGTTTTCCCGCGAGTATGAACAAAGGCGTAGTATAATATAGTCATATAGGGCCCGGTTGACGGCAATCGGCTTGCCACCTATTACGTGGGACCAAATTCTAATTGACAAAATGAGCGTATAATAATATGATTCATTACATCTATTCTAATAATTTGTATCTTGAGTCTCAGTCATTAATTACCTGAATGAACTTAGACGTAACAACCTATGTAATTAATTTATTGACCTGACCGTATATGCGTAATGTACACAATTAGGTACATTACACATATACGGAACTGTTAAAATTACTCATCTCTATTCTCCCACATTACAATAAGTAAAGGTTGACAATTGTAGAGCCGATTGCAAATATTCAGTCTACACGCAGACTTCCAATGATATCTAGGTACGAGTATCATTTGAATTAATTTAGAGGAGTGTGATGATGAATGCTGCAGGCAATGGCAATCTGTATTAACTTTCGGCTTGTTGTGCTAGGAAACAAATATAATATAACGATATAATACGAAGATAATATAATATTGTGATATAAACCCCGACTGTATTATTAACTCACTCTCTCTTTTTTGCAGATTTTATTTCGAAATGTCTTGTGAAATGTTGTCAATGACGAGAGACGATTCAAATAATACCACAAATGTCAAATCGATCAAGCCGTCTTACGTCGTGACAAAGAGACGTCATACATAATATACACACACATATTAATACAATACATATAGTCGAAAAATATAACCCTACTTCTTGACGGATAAAAACTGAAATAAGTCTCAAATGTCAGGTTAAAGTGATACCTTGACAACCCAAACAAAAAAAAATGTATTTCCCTTAATGTATGTCTTTATGAGTACGCCGCTGTTTTTATGGGTCTGTGGATTGCCATCCCTATTCTTTTGCTATTAAACTTAGTTTCGTGAATCCACTTTATTAAGTACGTCGGATTTATGTCAAAAGCTTGATGTACTATGATTTAAAAAACGTATCAAACGTATAAATTATACGTCAAATAAGACTGTGTTGTGTTTAAAATTTCATATTCGTTTCTTTTTGAAAAGACATCCAATGATAAGTATACGGCTGAACCGATTTTGATAAAACATGTCAAACCAGCTTCCAAATAAAAAAACCTTATGCAAATCAGTTTCGCCGCTTAAGAGCTACGGTGCCACGTACAGACACACAGACAGACAGACACACACATAGCGGTCAAACTTTTAACACCCGTCTTTTTGCGTCGAGGGTTAAAAATCGTCAGTCATAGTTATTAGTTGCAAGTCAGGTTTCAATTTATTTATTTTTAATACATTGTAGCATATTGCTCAAAGAAAAAAAATAAAAAAAATATATCAGAGACACATTGTGCGAAAGCTTTTAGGTACTCAATATAGTTTACCATCGTGTTTGAAATTAGAATCGAAATCGGCGCCAAACAGTATATGGTCTGAGTTAAGTAGGAGCAGTCGAGCGGTACTTCTAGCGGATATCCGCTCTGCCAGACTTACCACTCATACTAAATATTAAATGCGCATTGCATTTTATGATGCTTATCGTTTTTCATATTTTTTATGGCCGTGAAGTGATTATAACCGCTTATTTCAAACGTGAGAGCACAGGTCGCGTGTTCTCTTGATATTTTATGTCGAGTAGTTAGTATTTATGTCCCTAGACGGTTGTAAAACAGTAAACCTCTGTAACATTCCACTGGTTGTTAAAACACGAATGTTAGAGAACTGTTGTAATGCATTAAATGGATTTAAAATCTTGTTATTATGACGGAGAACATAACGAAAATATAGTTTAAAATATAGTTTCTTCACAAAGATTATGATCGTTTAGTATCGAATTTTAATAATAAATACTGACTCTAGACTTGATAACAATGAACAAAGAACAACAAAAGTAAGAAAGGCAGAAATTCAGAGCTCTTTAAGGAAGTGGCGATTCTAGTGTTCTTGAAGAAAGAAAAGATGCTAGCGTTTAAATAGAACTCAGATCAGTGGGAAAGCTTGAACAGTGAAAGAGGAACTGTGTTAGTGGTTAGATAGCTCTTTTTATATGAATATCTGTAATAATATCTTCTCTGAGTTAATATTATATAGAAGTTACAGGTAATGGTAACCGTTTTTATCTTTTATCGAAATATTAAGTATAATCTCCCAAACACTCACTCCGATGTTTTAATTGACAAAAATTCAAATACACACTATACATTAATATATGTATATTAATTGTTAACATGGTCAATAGGAAAACATTACTCTCCAGAGATTATATAATACTGTAGTGGACACAAGCAAGTAATTAAATTCCGGGTTCGACCCTCGGGTGGTCTTTACGACCTATAAAGGAAGGGCGCTGCGGTCGTACAAAAACAAGGGGATACGATTTATTGACCTGTGACCACTCCTATATTTAGATTAGGTAATATATTTATACGAAAGTTATACGTTGGGTTCACTAAAACGTAAGCATTTTGTAGCAAGTATACACAAATTTTAGGCATAATTTTAGTCTTGTTTAGTTAATTGTTAAGTTTGGGAATTACCTTCTCTCTATATGAGATTGCAGTAAAACAGCACTTCTACCGAATACTATTATGTATTTTGATTTAAAGTACGGCGCCGAAACAATAGCTATGACATTCTGACAGTACTGATGTTGAGAATGTTAGTAGATCTTGGTAAGTGCCTAACATCAGTGTGAGCATATTGAAACGTTTCCGAATCGTAATAGATAATATAAGATTTGTTTGTTATGTTTTTATTAAAGACAAAACAAGTCCACCACAACATCTGTACCATTGTGGATCACTAACCACTAGATCAAGAGGACAGGGTGTTCTGTAGTAACTTTTAAATCTAAAGAAAGTTTGGCATGAGAATATTTAAAAAATATACTAAAATTGTATAAGAAATCTAAAACGTCATACTCTGAAATAACTATTTTTGTTGTCTGTACTATCTGTCTGTACTGTGTCTATATCTGTGGAGATTCATAATATGTATATTTATGTACGGTTTATCATCAACATCAGAAAACATCTTATACAACACAATTGCTATTCGTAAGAATCGCTAGACCAGTTTGTCTGCGTAGTTATGGCAGAGGAAATTGGCGTTAATTTCGCTGTCGGTACCGTTGTAAACCAAATTTGGCAGCTCATGCACCGTGGCTTACTGGTCACTGATCTTCCGGTAAGTTGACTGTTCATTGTCAATGTCTGTTAGCAAAATGGGAACAATTTAGCATGGTACGGTCATTACGAGTCACAGTATGTACATTCTTTGACTTTAACCTATTTTTTATTTTTTTTAACTTCTGTTTTTAGCAGACACCTACTAGCACTAGGCAACGGAGTTCCCATCTAGTACATTGCCAGTAAGACTTGGGTATCACTAGTGCTTTTATTAAGGCTGACACATGGCAATGTGTTCAATACAATATTTACATGAGAAATATCCATACATGAGAGAACCGTCGAACATAAAAATAGACGAGCGATTTAATACAAACATGTGGGCTTGCACATTTACAGTTATAATTTATTGTTGCTTCTTAAGTTTAGATTGCCCCTACCGTTTAAGATTGTGCTAAGATTTTTTGTAGATTTATGACCTCTTGTGTTTTATTCTCACACTATAATAATACATTAACAAACCGTTAAATAAATAATTAACTATTAAAAAAAAATGTTTTATTAATCTTTGTATTTCAGCTACACGTTACAAATGATTTATGTGTGGAATTTACAATAATGAAGCTATCAGGACCGGAAATCAAGTAATTGTTTTGACCAGTCCTATTTGAAAAAAAGAAAACCACCAAAACTCCACATAGTATCAATTGTTAATGCGATCATCTATCTGCGCATTCTGAATCTCTTTTATTTATAGTTCAGAAATACCACTATGTACTTTTCTTAACTTAGAATCACAAATACAAGTATGTTTCGAACTAAGCAGTCTGTTAGATATTCCGATTCAGGTGAATGATCAATATAATATGATACACATTTTGGGATCTGAACCTATTATTTTTTTTATCTCTCAATAAAGATATTAAAGGCGATAATAATGGGCCCACCATATATCAAACACAGTTGAAAATATTCAATGGAAGGCGTAGAAAATGAACAGGTTCCTCCCACACTTCTTGTTCGCTATTATTAATACTTTTGAAGAATACACCAGCAACGGCCTCGACGAGTCTGACGCGAAAATATTAGATCTTAGTTTTCCTTTACGGGTTTAAGCAATTTTAATGAGAATAGCAAAGGACTGATAAAGACTCAGTAGACAGTTTTTATTGAATTGAATTGATAAAAGCACCGCGGTTGACAGTGCCTCTTAACCCTTAAACACTGTAACACTTCAACATCAGGTGTGAAATATTTAAGGCAGAACCCTTTACGCATTGTCGTCTTGTCACTGGTCACCCTGTCCCCTGAGCTAGTAGGGAGACACTTTTACATGATATATGTATCTAAGAATGGAATAATAAAACAAGCTCATTATATAGTTTATTTTAAGAGGTTTTATATACAGAATATAATTGTATATACAAGTTAATTTTTTTTTTTTTTATATTAGATTACTAATAAACTACTTTACTAATAAACAAAAAAATCCGTTCGATGATGTTGGTTAAAAACAAATTGATTTTCGCAAAAAAAATCAACCCTCCTATTAGTTTTGAATAATAGGTGCTTATGAACAGATGTGTACGTGACAAAATCAAAAGCAAAATTTGTGGCGTCAGCAGATGGGTCTTTCAAGCGCCCCAATTGTTCTCCCTGTGGCCCGCGGCCCTTTTTTGATCTCAAGTGGATCGCTATTAAAGCCTGAATCCATTAGTTGTTCATTCTACGCTAGTGTAAGTGGTTGCGCCCGGCATGATACGTGTGAACCCGCAAACTACCAGACGGCATTCGTTTATCGGCTGATCGAAACTTTAAGACAAGAGCTATCTAATTAACTACTTAGTTAAACTCGATTAACGAGCAAATTTTACTGTCCATACTCTTTTTTTCTAGTTTAAAGAGAGGTCGTAAAGTGTGACTGTATGTGTATGTACTGTGTATTTTTTTTTTTTTTATACTATAGGGGGACAGACGAACAGACGGGTCACCTGATGGTAAGTGACAACCGCCGTCCATGGACACCCGCATCTCAAGAGTCGCAAGTGCACTGCCCGCCTTTGAGGGTGATGAGGGATGGGGGATGCAGGGAGCGGAAAGAAGAAAGGGGGGATGAGGAGAAAGAAGATGAGGGGAGAGGAAAGGGGAGAGGGGGAGTTGGGCCTCCGGAAACCTCACTCATTTCGGGGAAATGCAACGCAAGCGTTACTTCACAACCGGTTTTCTGTGAGGCCGTGGTATCGCACCGGTCGAGCCGGCCCATTCGTGCCTAAGCATGGCTCTACCACTGTTAAAATCCGCCTCGGGGGGTCTTTTATTTAAACCAGGTACTTTTCACTTTTTAACAAATTGGTAACGTAATCAGAGGATATCTACCATGCACACTATACTTTTTTTTTATCAAGCAATGTTTTTTTTTATTTTATACATTTATGTTTTATAGTTTGTTATACGTTAATTATAATAAACAATTTCTAATAATTTTATTACTCACACTTCAACCTACGTTAACGATGCGCTAACGTTAAAATTTGGATTTATAGTTCATCAACACTGGCATGGAAAAGTTACTGCCACCAGTATATACCATATAATATTGTTGTTGGAATTTATGGGTATTAGGTATATAATGTAAGGTCTTGGTAACCATATTGCGCCCACACTTATTAACTAAACAAAGATTTATGCGTAACTGCCAGAGCGATAGTGGCACAATAGGCCTTATGGAATGTGACCCGCGTCTCGTTCCATGCCTACATCGGTATGCCCCTTTCATACGACTAATTTGAAGTGAAGCATAAACTAAACATAACATGTACGTACGACAATAGACGAAACTTCTCGATTATTACCGTTATACATATAACAACTAACATGAAGACATTTTTTTTTATCTTTTTATTATATTGGGGGACAAACGAACAGACGGATCAACTGATGGTAAGTGACAACCTCCGTCCATGGACACCTGCAACTCAAGAGTCGTAAGTGTGCTGCCCGCCTTTAAGGGTAATGAGGTGTGGGGGAATGCAGGGAGGGGAAAGAGGAGTGCTGGAATGAGGAGAGGGGAAAGAGAATAGGTGGACTTGGGCCTCCAGAAATCTCACTAAACATCAGTCTTTACAGTCTGAATGTTTTATTTTATAATTCAATTAGCAAATTACGAGTTAAAAAATGTTTTGTTCTCTAAACAGAATTAAAATTTGTTTATTAAGAGAGAATAGAATCAGAGAATTTAATATTAGGCTATACACATGACCTTTCGATGTTGCCACTAGACGACAATAACCAGTTAAGTTGCCGATCCATTGGGTCGTTATACCTTCCTATCTCTTCTAGTAGAATGTGTAAATGTCTGTTTACAGATAAACATCCTTATGATGTTTTTGAAACAAGAAATAAATAACAATTCAAGGCTTTCGATCGAACTGCATATTTGCTTTGTGTGGATTTTGCGAGTGTGCGCTTGTAAAAATTTAAGGTTGATCAAAAATGCATTGTTTTTTTTCTACTGTAGAGGGACAGACGAACAGACGGGTCACCTGATGGTAAATGTCAACCGCCGTCCACTGACACCTGCAACTCAAGAGTCATAGGTGCGCTGCCTGCCTTTGAGGGTGATGAGGGATGCGGAGAGGGGAAAGAAGTTTGGGGGGGTTAGGAAATGGGAAAGAGTAGAGGGAGGGGTGAGGGGAGTGGAAAAGGGAGAGGGGGGGTTAGGCCTCCGGAAAGCTCACTCATTTCGGGTAAATGCAACGCGCGCGTTACTTCATAACCGGTTTTCTGTGAGGCCGTCGAATCGCACCGGTAGAGCCGTGCCTAAGCATGTTAGTAATACTTGTTTGTACACATTTATTTGTTTGTACAAATGCAAATATGTTTTATTTGTACAGAGAAGTAAAAATGTTTTCAGCGTTTGAGAAATGCTACTACATATATATTTATTTGTTTTGTCGAGTCACATTTCATTTTAACAATTTATTTTACTAGTATTATTTTTAATAAACTAAAAATATTAAGTGTCACATTTAACCTACAATTCGATCTGTAAATCTTAAATTTTCAAATATACTCTTAAAGTTAATTCTTTAACAGTTAGAAAAGTATCCGTCATTCAAAGTGTATTTGTGTCATTTGTTTTACTTCAATACAGCATGTATTAATACTCAAAACAGAAACATACATTGTCAACAAGTTAGCAATATTGTATTTTACTTGTATTTTTTTTAATACAACTCCAGCACTACGATTAATTCCTGTGTTGCGGGAGACTTTACAAACATTTAAACAACAGACACAAAGAACACCCAGACTTAGAATAACAATTTGAGAATTACAAAAAGTGTTGTCCCGGGCGATCAAACCCACAACACTCACTTGACCACTTTAAACCGCTACGCCATCCGTGCAGTTAATCTGTTTATTCAACCGAAAGTGACAATGATCTATTAAATGTAATTCTCAATAAGAGTGATACAACTAAGAGCTGTTAACGATGCGCCGTTTATAGCTGTTCCTTTAGCAATGGTCATTATGATCAAGTAGGCCGTCTACAGTATTGCAATACGGTCGATCTTTGCCGTTCGTCATATTGTTTGCAGTTGAATTAAGATTGTACCCGCGTTCCACATCTAGCTCATCGAATGAATCTGGGAAATTGCTTCTTGCCATTCTATTACAATGTTCATCGTATTATTTTTCGTAGTATTTTTTCCCAAGAGAAATCGGTTTGTTCTGATTTCATTGTTGTGCAAAAGTAAATCTCTAAATTATATCTGTTTGTTTTTTTTTTGCTTGATGTATACACAGTGTAATTAGGTACGTAGCTATTATTGTAATGTCGTTTTGTATCTAGGTAGTAAAATACTCATTGTTTTGTGAACTTAATATGTGAATGTAAGTGATTAATAAAAATTTCAGCTATGCACTACAGTTATTATAAAAATAACTACAAACGAAATCAAAGAATGGGCCACAGAATTGTATGGGAAAAAATCCCACAGATAAAGTATACTGAACGTCTTCATAGATCATAACATTTTCAAGACATAACTTAATAATTAAACGTTTATACAAATTCTTTACTAATGATAAAATATTAAAATTATTATTACATAAAATAGTTGACAAAGTGCCAGTTGTTTTCACAACTACATATTACCTAAGCTATATCTAGTAAAAGTATAATAAAAATAAAAATAATTACTTGGAAGTTCATTAGACATCTCGTTTTATTAACAAAAATAACGACTGCGATTTATTCATAACTACATAGTACATACATACATATATACTTACATAGTGATGGAACCAAAAATAATAATAACAATAATAAAAAAATATAATAATAATAATTCGAGTTCGACTTTAAGCGACTAGTTTTTCTCACCGCCGACGTGGCCAACACCTGTACGTCGGCAGGGGAGAGGCCGGCCACCGACTTGCTTGGGACCCCGTAGCCAGCCGGCTTCGAATAGGGCCGGTAGGTACCGGTGGTAATGTACATCGCGTGAGATGGACGACATCCATAAACGAGAATGTCATGCGAGCATATTTTGTAGCTACAGAGGGAGGGAGGGCTACCAATCTCACTGCGTATCGTAATCGTATGCTGCCTTTATTTCAGGAACTTAAACAAGCTGTTTATATTTCGGCGCAAATACTATCTGATCAAGTACGGGCCATGCAGCGATATTATCTATTGGATAACTCCGTGCTTGACAGGCTACGCTTGGACTTACAAAATAGTCTTGTGGGGGGCAACATTCCATCACAAGTAGAGACTCTTGTTGACTCTGGACTAGTACCACCTAGTCCTATTGAGGTAGGGGAGGATACTACTGCTTTAACTGTAAGTACCCAATATAATGATAAAGTAAGGAACGCTTTGGAAGGTGCTATTCGTGAATATCGGCACGTGAGTTTTGATGGTTGACCACGTTTAACGCATAAACGAAATAAAGCGCTAGTGTGTGCTCTGGACTCTTTACTATCTACTTATTTAGAAAACAGTGAAAACCTCAGGGATACGCATTCAATTCTTTATTGTGCGGCGGTTGCAGCTTGTCGAGTAGCTGGTGTTAAATTCCCACGAGTTGACACTACTCCTCAACAAAAGATGTGTGGTCTGGCGTGGCAATACAAGATTGAGCAACGTTTCACTGAGGCGAGAGTACTTATTGGCAAGCTTATCTGTTTCAGATCGGGTAATACACGCCCGAGAGTAATGCGTTTTGTGATTCGTGCTTTTTCATGAAACTGATATCAGTTCCTATGATTATACAACACATTTCACAGAACGCATTGACTTTCTGAAGCAGAAAGTTTATGCATGGCCAACCGCGTACGTAGATTTAAAATCCGAGTAGACTGATATACTCAGAATCGTGCTTTTCGAAGGGACGAATAGGTTTATAGAAGATGGGAGCAACCTGACTTACCGGGCGACACACATCCCCCGGATGTTGAACTAACTAACATATTTTGGCGTAACATCTGGTCGATGCCTGTGGCTCATACTGAGGGTGAATGGATGCGAGATGTTGAACATTCAAGTGAACCAATTAATACTATGGAGCTAGTATCTACATCAAGTAAAGATATAGCTTGTGCGGTTCGTTCGTTGCCAACTGGAAATCAGTCGGACCGGACGGACTGCATAACTTTTGGATAAAGTGGAGCCACTTTATCCAAAAGTTATGCAGCAGTTATGTATAGCTCAACTATGTGGTTAGCATCTCAATTTCTATCATGCTTGGAAGCAGATTGTCTGCTCACTTTTATGACAACTGGTGTAACTCACCTACTCTACAAGTCTTGTAGTGACATGGATCCCAAAAACTACAGACCCATTACCTGTCTGCCAACAGTTTATAAATTATTCACGTTCATTCTGAGAGTGAAGATAACAACACATGTCTCTAAGAACAATGTAATGGCTTTCTCTCAGAATGGATTTAAAAGTGGGGCACGTGGCACTAAAGAGTTCCTTATTATTGACACGGCTATTAACCAACAAGTTCGACGTAACCGAAAGGATTTGGCGACATATTGGATAGATTATAAAAAAGCCTACGACTCTGTGCCGCATACGTGGCTCCTACGGGTGAAGGAGTTGTATAAGATTGATACAACTTTATGCACTTTCTTGGAGGCATGTATGCAGCAATGGAGAACAGTTCTTTGCTATCCAGGATGTCGGCAAACTCAGGGTGACAGCGAATTTAAAAATATCAAGCGGGGTATATTTCAGGGTGACTGGCGGTTATTGATTGCCAAGAGCCTCGACCAACATCTGCAGAGGCTCACGTTACACAGCTGGGTTAAGGGCCTAATGCAGAAGGCAGTCCTTCTTGATACGGCACGTATTTTTTTTTTATATTTGTAAGCCTACCATAATGACTCCACTTTGCCTGATGGTAAGCAATAAATGGAGTCCAAGAGTGGTGGTCACCATCCTCATTGCATGTCTAGTCAATTTAGTATGGTGACCCACACTATGGCGGCCTGGTGAGATGCTTTTTTACGCCCCGGTTAAAAGACCCAGGATCAAAGTGGGAAGGAAAAACGTGCGCTGGTAGTGAATTCCAATCTTTTACCGATCGGCACAGGAAAGAAGAGCCAAACCGTTTCGTTCGGAATCGCATACCTTCGACTCGCAAACGGTGACGTGTAGTCCTGTAGAGGAAGGGAGAAGGTGGGACCAATTGGAAGAGCTCGTCAGAACACTCCCCGTGATGTAGGCGATAGAGAACTGCCATAGAGGCGACATCTCTTCGCAACTGCAGGGGCTCAAGAGACTGGGTGACCTCAGGACAGTCTATAATACGGACTGCGCGTCGCTGCAACCGATCGAGAGCGTCAAGCAGATACTGCGCATAGCCATCCCAAAGATGAGAGCAGTACTCCACGCAGGAGCGAACCTGGCTCTTGTATAAAAGACACAGATGCTCGGGCGAGAAGAACCGTCTCACCTTGTTCAATACACCGAGCTTCCGCGAGGCCTCCTTAGTGACGCTCTCGATGTAATCACGCGGATTGAGATCCCGACAGATATCCATACCCAGTATACTAAGCCTATCCTGTAGTGGCAGTTGAGTGTTCTGAAGAGTAGGAAGGGGAAGGAATGGAGACTTTTTGTTTGAAAACGCGCACGCCTGTATTGTGAGGAGGTTCCTGTCTCTGGAGCCCTAATCATCGGTAGCTTGGTCCCTGTACCCGATACCGGTGAGACACTATTTTTTTTTATTTTTAAATGTAATTCGTATGTTTATTAATGTAAATAAAGAAAATGATAATAATAATATTGACACCTCACACACAGCCGTCTGATCCCAGACTAAGCAGAGCTTGTACTATGGTAACCAGACAGCTGATAAACATATTTATATGCTTCTAAATACATACATATTATAGAGCAATTACACCCAGTACAGAATAAATGATTATGCTCATCACACAAATATTTGTCCTGGGTAGGAATCGATCACACGACCTCTGGCTTAGCAGTCAGGGTCTCTAACCACTAGAACAACAGGCAAATTCTGATTCATACTGTAAAAGATTGCATTTGCTAATTAGGTACAGATATAAATTATAGTTTATATATATATATATATTAATAGTTATTTTTTTAATACGAAAGTAGTACGGTTCAAAATGAAGGGGTTAGCAGCCACAGCTAAGTAAAAATACTTGAATTTTAGAATAACTCCCAATAACTACAAAATAGATGGATATATCCAGTCTAATAAATATTGTTTTTTAGTGTAGAATATGGTAATATATACGAGGGGCGGCTGATAAGTTCGCGGCCTAATGTACTTAATGAAAGAAAGGTACAGTTTTATATTTATTATTTTTTAATATAATCCCCTTCTAGAGAAATACACTTTTCACATTCGTGAATATAATGCCTTCATACCACTGAAAAAATATTCGTAAGAATTCTCTTGAAAATGGTTTTCCACGGACGCCTTCATCACATTGTCGTCCGAAAATCTACGACCACGTAACTATTTTTTTAAATTAGAAAAAAGGAAAAGTCACTGGGAGCCAGGTCCGGACTGTAGGGTGGATGGTAAATTTTTGTTAACCCCGTGGTTGTGAATCACTCGCAACACAAGCAGGTGCGTCAACTTGTCACGTCTTTTCTGTACGTCAGCCTCACGTGCCTGACCCAATAAATAAGCGTAGTACAGGCCATTTATTATAGTCCCTTTACGCTATTAGTAACCAATCAGTAAAATTCCTTCGCTATCCCAGAAAATGGTTGCTATAATCTTAGAGGCCGACTTTTTCACTTTAAACTTCTTTGGTGGCCTTTTTCCCTTTTTAATCCACTGCATCGACTCTTGTTTGGACTCGGGATCATACTGATCCAGGTTCCACCTACGGTCACTATGCGGTTACAAATGTCATCCAAATCACTCTGACACAACTCCAAGAAGTCCACCACAAGTCCAGTACAACTTGTCAGTCGTCACTGTTTGTCGAGCGGTGAGAGCATTCGCGGAACCCAACGTGCTGCAGCTCGTCAGCTATCTGCCACAATTTAATTATACGATTGGCCAGTACTATTTTTTTAACTTTTTGCACATTTATTCACTAGTCTGCTTGTGCTGTCGTCATCGCAGCTCTCTCTTCCTTGTTAAAATAGCTGATCCCATTTTTAACATCGTATATGAAGGCCCGGAATCCAACGCCATCCTATTTTCCAACTAAAACAATCTATTCTTTACAATCTATACAGAAAAATGTTAAATTTTAAGGATACACCACATCTTTAGTATTTAAGGTAACGTATTTTCTCTAAATGTTTTCTATCTCTTTGAGCATTCGCTACACATCTATAAGCTTCTGCATAATTTATTCACACCAAATCTACATAACAAAACCCTCTGCTCAAATAGTTGAATTTCCTAAAACGACACTCATTCAATAGAAACTATGTTAAAATAACAAATGAGTTCGTTTTCAAAAGAAGCAAGGAGGTAATAATAGTTAAAGGTTAAGATATTTCAGTGTTCACTCAAACAGTAGGTACTAATGAATGAAAATCAATAATATTCAAATATATTAAACTAGAAATGTGATAGTTATATTAATAATCTTAGGATCTATGTATAATCATACCCAAAAATGGCAGTAGGAACGGAGTAAATGCAATTAATAAATTATTTGCCAAAATGTGTTTGATTTTTAATTATTTTTATTCATATTTATTTATTTTTTAATTTTTAAAAACAGTTTAAGTAATTCCACTAATTGTATAAACTGTTACTGTTTTAGTCTATTATATCAGCCATATGTTTATTACTTGTTTACAATGTAGGGGTATATTGTTATTAATATTATGTACGTACATATATCATCTATATATGTCACTACAATCATTTTGGCAATTAGGGCAAAAGTACACACAAAGATACGAAAGCAGCATATTTTATAGAAAATTATTCTTTACTTTCATTGCGACAACTTTTCATACAGTACGCTGTTCTTAAGCAGCACTCATTATTATCTTTTGATGCCTATATATAGTACTATCCAATCGACGCAAATATAACGTATGCTCAACTTCTTCGTGTTACAATATATCTCATAGATCCTTCACTTTTCTGGGTGGTTACTTGTTTAAGGAAATAAACAAAATATCGAATATATATGTATGCAAAAACTAAATATCTAGAAATACTCTATAAATACCTGCCTAGGGCCAAACAGAAAATCTACTAAAGGTACTAAAGTAATACACACATGTATAAATCCACATATTCAGGTACAGACATACACACACACCCACACGCGCGCACAATTGCGCACACACACACTAGTGCGGGAGTTATACACATAACCTTTTAAAACAAACTACAAATCTAGATTTTGAAGCTTTTGTTTTTTTTTTATAGATATATAACAATTTGCACTGTAGGGACAATCTCAGCATAATACTCGTATGATTTTATACTGTGGAATGGAAGTCTTGTTATCTATAACACAGGTTCTTAAATAGCAGTTATTTTTTTAACGTGGAAGAGCCACGTATAGGCCGGCTCGACCGGCGTATTACCATGGCCTCACAGAAAACCGGCTGTTAAACATTTCTTGCATTGTGTGTCCGAGTGAGTGAGGGTAACGGAGGCCAAACCCCCTTTCCCTTCCCCTGCTCCCTTTATACTACCCTAACAGGCGGACAGCTCTTTTGGACTCTTGAGTAACTCTTGCAGTTCATGGCCGGCGGAAGACACGTACCAACAGATGACCCATCTGCCCGTTTTTCCCCCTACACCATATAAAAAAAAATGTTGGAAGCCAGTCTCCCTGTTTCTTATTTTGACATTGTTCTAATTCTTGTTATTAAGGAGAAATAAATGATTAAAAGTAAAAAAATACTCAAAGCTTTAGTCCTGTCCTAGACAAATATAAAAATTACTAGTATTGTAGGTACGCAAGAGTTAATAAAGCATTTTTGTTCTCGAATTTCAACGATTTTGTATCGATCTTACGGTTATCTCATTTTTAAACATATGTACACAACAACTGTATAACAAAGTATATTTACCGTGTTCAGTTTGTATGTCGGTACGGTTCAAGTTTCAATTGATGGATGGCTGACGGCAGTAATTTTCGCCGCGGAGTAACGACGTCGTATGTGGAACAACATGCAGGGTTTCGCAAGAGTAAGAGCACAGTATAAGTAAATGTGTCGGTTTATATATTTTTTTCATATACAGTATCACCTTTTAATGTCAGTGATAAACAATGTTACGGATAATATTTTTGAATGCTTTTGAAATCGGAAACTAGGCTATTTGTTAAGGTGAAATACATATAAATTTACTGTTATTTCAATCATAATCGTTTCCTTCATTTACACTTTTACAAAATATCCGGTGTAGCGACTGCATGTTTTGTTAAAACTTCGAGCTCGGTAAGCATTGAAGGTCGCATAGTCTTTAAAATTTAACAATACCAATGGCATAGTAAATTTTAAATGTAAAGTTATTGGCATTTAAATTTTATGTATGATATTTACCAGTAAATAAAAAAAAAATCTACACTGCGACAATGTATGAGTATTTCAAGCGATAGTTTGAGATACATGAAATTGCAGTGTTCTATCGATTAATCGTTCTATCAATTAATCACATGACTATCCTAAAAAATCGCTATTTCGGCAACACAATAATCAATTTATTACTGAACATACATATGTAGACCTAATCCAAGAATTTCTCAATGAGCTTTCATTCACCGTTTCATCGGTTTCTCGCACGGCTTAATGACACTGGCTTGTCCAGCTATCTATGTTTGCGATCGCTTCCAACTGTAGATAGGTAAAGCTTAAAGACTATTAAGTAAGTGACACAGGATGATTTCCGTTAATTTATTTAAAATATAAATAAGGAATTAACATGAAAACTTATACTATTACAACAATAGTGTTTTTTTTTTTTCTTAGTGTCTGCTCTCCTTAATAGAGCACTATTTCCATAGATGCAAGTAGTAAGGACGGCAAGTAACTCTTTTTTTTTATAGCTTCTCCTTTATATTTCATTGATAACAGTAAATATTGTTGAGTCTTTAATTTTAAATGCTTTGTAAAGAATTTTAATAACAAATAGGTATAAGTATAGGTTAGGGTATACCCGGGTCCTCTGCAATAGACCTCGTGACGGAACACCGTGTGGTTTTAGTTGGTTCGAGTCCAACATAACACTTCACTGTTGGCTCCACTGAGGTGATGACCTGTGAGGGTTTCCACAGGAAAAAAAAGTATAGTGCAATATTTAACGAAACTTCACCAATTATTCTATTCTAGGAATGCTATTGTAAGGTGACCAATGACACAAAATAATTTTGGTTATATTGTGTTTAAACTGAATGGGCTTGGTTATGTTAAAAGCGGGAAGTGACATCACTGTTAAAGGTTTTGCTAATTAACTCTTTTGCCAGCCTTTTGTTAAAATGATTTAGATAGAAACATATATTACAAACTGACATAGTTCCTTGTTTAGGGAATCAGTATTTAGAAATGCTGTGTTTGGTTATGTTTGCCCCATGTTATGCGCTATGCTGTGTAACTTACATGAATCAGTGTTTGATTTTTGTAACACATTGTGGCAACATTTACTGCAGAAAAAAAGCAAACATCGACAAGTGTAAATGAGCTGATCACGGAGGATCTTCCATCTGTGTTCTAGGGACGTAACTCCCGTTCCTCCACAACAATAATAAATTCGTATACCATTGAACAGGATAGAACTTATCAGAATAGAATGCACCGAAGAACGCTCTTTATAGACATGCTTATCATGGTTCTTAAAAAGGGTTAAGTTCTTCGAATGTAGATATGTATATGTATGTATGTATGCATATATGATTGTGTTTCTTTGTCACGGCCTAGAGCCCAGACAGCGTGATTATTTGGACTAGGTGTCACTTGAATCTTCTTAACATCGGAGGTACGTACTATAGATACGGTTTTAATAAAAAGTTTTTTGTTTAAAAGGTTTTTTTTTTAATTTTCAAATGTTATTTTGTTCCACAAATATGAATAAAGTACAAATATATATTGTACTTTCATATACAAAGATTTGAATTTATTAAAATGCTCACAACAAACAATGATTACAATTTCGAACTACTCATCATCAACCGTCATTGTTCTCATTTTAAACTTAAACAGTAATTAGAATTTGGTTTCTTTAATCTTATCTTTTAGTTGTATTCTGTATATGAGAGGTTAGTAACAGCTTCGTTAATCAAGCCTTCATTGTCCAGCGGCGGCCGTCTTGATTATCGGCGTGGGTGACTTGGAATATTCGTCAATATGTTTACTATACCTACTTGTAGCGGATTCGCCGCAGTTCTTACCTATACTATACTCTATCTCTATAAAATTATTTCATAGTAGTGAACCCGGCCTGCTTTGCCGGGCGAAAGATAAAATAAACTGAACGGTGCAAAAAAAAACATTTCACTGAAATCGGTCCAGCCGTTTTGGAGTATACAGGAATCACAGGTACATAGGCGTATGATACACACACATACATATGTGTGTGTATCACACACATACATCGCCTATGTAATAATATGTATATTGCAACATGTTTATAAAAATCGCGCGGGCCGTCTGTGTCTGTTTTTAGTTATCTCAAGTTATCATCTCAACTATCCCCCCAAATTAAATGCATGTATATATGTATATATAAAGAGCAAATGTTATCTTCATAAAGTTTCCGTGGTGATGAAACTCTTCATTTTATACGAACGCATATAATATATCTTATAAATTCACATAATTACACAAAAATATTGTTTTTTTTTTCTTTTAACAAATAAAAAAAATATTCAGTGTTAAATATAAGAGATAGATATATGTAGTCGCAGACTTTATTGTAGATCTACTAAAGATTAATATTTTTCTTGTACATTGTAATAATTCATTTGGAACCGTTTCCTTAGCCCACGCCAATAAAGCATATAACTGGATAATTTTTCTTTGATTTGGTTCACAAGTGCTGAAAGTTTACACTGTAATAGGGTATATGATATAGTAAAATATAGTCTATGTCAATCAAAAAAAAAAATCTAGCTTTCTATAAGTGAAAGAATTTTTGAAATCGGATCTGTCACAACAATTTTACCTCTTTATTATATTAGTGTAGATACATTTATATTATTTACATTTTTTTATTAAATAAAGAACTCACTTTAAAAGGAGTTTATTCTCGACATGATGTTAACAGCTATTAGAGAAAAACCACCACCGGACCAACAGACCAAGTCAATGAATAATGCGGCCTGGTGAGTACGTATATTGTTTTGTATTAATGAATGATTCCTTTATTGCGATCTTTTATTACGTAAGCGTAGCCATTTAATAGTGTGATAACATTTTCCTGTATATGTACACAATTGTTTAACTTGGTCATGGAAAACATCATTAATTACAATAAAGATAACTTAAAATACATTATTTTTAACTAAAACCTCTATGAAGCTTTAAATTAAACTCTTTAGGTATAATGAACATATAATGACAATACGGAGACGTAATTGTTATAACTTATAAATGAACTCGTTTCAAATGAACTTAATGAAGCCTTGTGTAAAGTAAAGGGACACTTCTTTAATAGCCATGATCCTATAGCGGTTACGGTATGTTGATGGCAGAACACAGAATGAATGTTTTGTACTGTACCTACCTACTATAGCATTGCTCGAGACTATGTGCTAAAGGTCAGAAACGTTAAAATTTATGCCGGAATAATGGATCCCCTCAAATGTTTCGCAACGCTCTCTCCGACATGTATACGTACATATGTATGTAACAATTAAAAGCCTTGATTGCATATAGATATTCTAGTAATCAGTAATATATCTGTAGGATCAAAAGTACACATTCTCTTATTGCTTTAAATATTAAAGTCCCAGTGATGATTGTTGTCTCAAACTTTTATAGTAGGTACACTGGGTTGACTGTGAACATATTTTAATATTTACTTTTACTACGGCATGGGCCTATAAGTCCGTAGTGCGTGCACTTGCTTAATTATATATGACGTGAATTTGTAAGCCTATAGTTGACGATATGCTTGATTGGAATAACGTGAAATCAATATTACATTAGACCACTAATTTATTTCGCGTCAACCAATACATTGTATCCTTTAACCCACTCTCAATGCATTAAATTGGTGAATATACCTAAATACATGTACTAAGTCCGGTTTCCTTTTATGGAGACGCAGAAACTAAAACAGCAGCTTTAAAGACGCAGCTGATTCAGTCCTTTGAAACATAATAACGTTCAGAACATCCATTTATTAATCTTTCTAGGGCATTTTAATGCTTCGTATATTTTAGTATCAAAATGTGGGTTTGTGAACTCTACATTAAATTTGCAATACGTACGTCAACGTTCGGCATTTGTAAATAGAAACGGTTGATTGTTTGGTCTTCTCATCCTGTCAACGACAAATAAAAACGGTTGAGAATGATACCGATACTAAGAAAAGGTCACAACAATATTACATTAGACCACTAATTTATTTCGCGTCAACCAATACATTGTATCCTTTAACCCACTCTCAATGCATTAAATTGGTGAATATACCTAAATACATGTACTAAGTCCGGTTTCCTTTTATGGAGACGCAGAAACTAAAACAGCAGCTTTAAAGACGCAGCTGATTCAGTCCTTTGAAACATAATAACGTTCAGAACATCCATTTATTAATCTTTCTAGGGCATTTTAATGCTTCGTATATTTTAGTATCAAAATGTGGGTTTGTGAACTCTACATTAAATTTGCAATACGTACGTCAACGTTCGGCATTTGTAAATAGAAACGGTTGATTGTTTGGTCTTCTCATCCTGTCAACGACAAATAAAAACGGTTGAGAATGATACCGATACTAAGAAAAGGTCACATCAAATCAAAATGTTACATCAAATGATTTGAAATAAAACAAGTAACAAGCAGGTAGCCGTTACAACTTTAACTTTGAAACAGGACAGATATTGGAAGCTTTTTAATCTTGCATTATATAATTTGCACAACAATTTAGCTAAACACCTACTATACATTAATCGCTAATGGATTGATGCAAGTCACAATGAGAACCGCAACATGCATACGGTATAGTTAATAAAAGAGGGTGCGGGATGAATGCACGACGCTGACGGTGTACAAACAACTTCGCGGGCTTGTCATACTATTATAGTCCATATTGCAAACAGGTAGGGTCCTTATTAAGCGAAAGGTATTCCTGGTACGTTTGTCTGCTGGAGTGTGGCAAGTGAGGGTTCAAGCTAGGTATGAGGGATCGTATAAAAGCAACGAACGATACGTTATTTTTTGTGCAAACATTATTCGTGCATTTATTTATCTTGTTCCAGGTGAATATACTAGACGTACTCTTTGCGAAACTATATGATAAACATTTACTTGAATAACAAATAATATAATAAAAACGAAGAGTTAAACACAAGGTGTGACACCTAGACAATTCATTAAAATAAAAGATGACCAAGATACCTTAAAATTAAAGAATCTAGAGACAGTAACGGGTACAAGAAACCGTTAAAACATTGAAGATTTACAAATTTATACTTTAATAAAGAACAATATGACCTACAAATCAAAATGCAGTTCTTAACCTACAGTTTAGAGACACAAGGCCAACTTATCTTGAATATAAAAATATATTAAATTAGTTGTAAGAAACATAAGAATTAAAATAATTCCTTCTCCATTAGCTTTACAGTAATGATATCGTTAGGTACTCACTTTAAAATATGTAACTGAATTTATCCACAACGCGTACGTCCGATGTGCACGTTAATTCAAAAAACGTTATCATGACGGTTTTTAAAGTTGAATAAAATTTTCCTTCACTGAGAGCACTTACACTGTAATTATGCACTTGATTGTACAAGGTATCGATCGTGACGTAACGAAACTGAACACGATCATAAGCCTGTCTACGCGCTGCACCACCGCACGTTCGTCTAAAGCAAATGTCGAATTAATACTAACATAACCTTAAATTTACGCGCGGTGCTTGAGAAATTGTTTATGCTGTCTGTACACCAGTAAATGGGGTTCAGTTGTGAATGAGAAAGAAATACACTAACACCTATGAGAGACAAAGAACCAAATATATTGTAGAAGGTGTATTATGATGGGGGAGCTCGCTATACTATAATAGAGTTTCACGTCAGCGTTAACGTCTTTTACTATTTCAAACAAAATACTAATTTAACACCTCGCTTTGTTTTTAAAGTTGATATACACTAACGTAGAATTCAAAATATTCAGTGCAGATGAAATTGAACTTGAAACAATAATGCTTACTTAAAACAATATTACTTATATCAAACATCAAACGTTTTGTAAATACTAATTATAAATATGTACATACACAGTTTACTGCAAAATATTCGTGTTTCGATAATATACGATTCGACCAAGAAAAAAAATATAAAAAAAAAATAAGTTGCTCAATATGATATATGTATATAATCAATAATTGATATTATCGCGATGACTAACACAGAATATACGTTCGAAAATAAAAAATAACTGTATAAACAAATCCTCTTGAGACACTATTCGGTACTAACTCGACACTTGAGATATGAGACAAGTTGTTGTTAAAAAAAAACTCCCTTTATTACCGCCGCACTTGTACCTGCGCAGTACAAGTCCCTCTGGGTCCTATTCTCATCCCATAAAAACTATTGAAGCGTGGAAAATGAATGATTTGAACAGCCGCTAGCAAACCTTTTTTAAATACTTCTCACATGGTGTGTGTAATCAATAAAGCCTTTATTCACTACCTTTTGTCTTTTTTAGATTTTTGTTGAAATTATTCTAGAGGCACTTTCTTGGTAAATTAGACTACCCCACGGACCGTAGATATTTACTTGCTTAACTATTTTTTGTTTATTACTAATCCGTGTCTAAGAAATTATCGAATTGTGTGCGACTGATTTTAGACTGAGCGATACATTAATTATTATAATGGAATCGCAGCTATTAATGCTAGAAATGATGTGTAAATGATTGCCTTCATAATAACAGTTTAATTATTGGTGAGTGAAAGATAAGGACAAGGTTTGAGAGGTTCGTGGGAGTAGAGCCCACACCGTTTTCAACTTACTTCGGCGACGGCAAGGCTAACAGCATCATCATATTTTATCAAAGAACAAACAAACTTCTTCTAAGAATGGGTCGTTGCTTTCGTTATCAAATACATACTTGAGCTACGGCATAGAATATAGAGGTAGATGAACTAACCTATATTATGTGATTTACTTAACTTTTAGACTTGTTATTTCTTTTTTATAGGTATGTTGAATGTTCTTAATGTACAATATGTTTTTACTGTATCACCCATTTATTGTTCGATTTCATTCAATTATAAACAGTAGGATGGTTCATATTTAATTTGAGTAGGTCATTTCACTATAATTTATCTACCACATTGGTAGTAATCCTTTTAGTTACCCAAGAAACCCGTATAAAAATTCCAAATATTAATACGTCACGACAATTCTTAAGCAGACCTCCTTGACATGGACGACTTTTCTATAATAAGTAGGCAGTTGTGAAGTCAATAAAAGTAAGGAACTTTACGATTATGCGTTGACTGGGGAACGTAGTGGTCGCGATGGCGCGTGTTTCCTGCGTGCGCGCATGTTTGAAGGGGACACGCGTACGAGACCACGCACGACTTCCAGTGTGCACGTCGTTGACTAACCCAACACATACAGCGTTTCTATACGTCCATTACTCTTTACACATGTAATGTTTTATATAAACAATATTACCATGGTCCTGTTATTCCAAACAATACGTTTTAAACATTATACAAACATAAAACAACATTAAAGAAATCTAGAAAAATGTGACTGTTCTTCAAAGAAAATCCGTCTTTTGTATACCCACTTCAGATTCAACATTTTTATTTTTAAATCGATTATGTGTTACGTAGACCCACATGTGATCAACTGACGGATAGTGACATTGTGATCTTGTGGTTTTAACGATGTAGGTGTGGGCGGTAGGTTTATTTTATTTGAACCCTTCTAAACACAACATTATGTGTCGGCGATTGATGGTGTTGTATTTTGTTAGACTTGAGTTATTATTAGACACTGGCACTTTAAAGTAGTTGTATGATTGTTCATACATTTTAGTGCATACATATAAAAATACTGTTTATGTTAATTACTGGAGTTAATTTTAATAACCAAGTGCATAGCGAATTTAATCTTGTTTTGTCTTCTGTAATGTTTTCGCTATCTAAATTATTAAAAATAATTGAAAATGCTCCCAAAATTGTAATGTTTTGAATCTATATTTTTCTTAAAGACATTAGGTATTTTACGAGAATTTGCTTAGAAAAAAGTCATGAGAAAACAGTAGAACAGTTTATTAAGAAAAGCAATATCATTGATGGAAATGAGGGCGGAAAGTAACGCCAAAAAGGAGTACGAATTCCAAATTATTTGTCTATTAAAATAAGAATATTTACATTTTTTTCTGGTATAAGAGGGAAAACGAGCGGACGGGTCACCTGATGGTAAGTGACTACCTCCAACAACAACTAAAGAGAATCACGAATGGGTGGTACGTTTTTGAGAGTAGTCGAAATAGTTACTAAGAGTATGTTCTCCATGGTAGGCCCCTGCCCCACAATCCCAGGCGTTCTCTTTATACATTATACCTATACGCTTCGCACTTATTTTTTCCACGTGCCTTAACCATTTCCCTTTCATTTAGGTAGTTTCATGCTTAACCACACGCAAGTTTGGTTAAGGATGAAAAAGCATAACTACCTAAATGAAAGATTAACAATATGTATCTTATTCGGTAAAACTGGTTGACGTTCTCCACCACATTGGGAGCCAACTACTAGAACAATACAATACAAGGTTTCAAAAGGTAATTTTCATTTTAACACCACAATTGCATTAGGCGTTATAGTACTACATGATTTAACTTAAAGTTTTGTTACACGAACAGAACCTTTTAAGGTATACGTTTGCAGAACAATCAACGAGTGTATACATATAGAAGAACGTTAGGCCAATTATTTTCATGGTGAATGTATAAGTCATAGGTTTTGTTTTAATTCACGTTGCCGGTCGTGTTATTGTTCCGGGCGGGTGCGTTGTACAGAAGCCGTGGGGCCGTAATCACGATTACCTACGGGGGGCCATATTACGCGATTTGAACTACAAACAAATGGATTGTTGTTATATTATTATTAGACTTTAGTTATAGTGTACTAGTTGTATTAGCATTATGCTTTTATGCCAATTGTGATTGTAGCGCTACTGAATTATGTTCTATCGTATAACTTAGAAGGAAACAAACAGATAAACCAATCAGCAAGGTGGGTTGCAGGGCGGCGGTGGGTAGGTGTTGCAGCAACAAACCACATAGATGTGTGTAATTTACAAAAATTAACACCAACTCGCGATTTGGCTCGTACGCAGATTCATGCCTAAAACAAATTGTTGTCAAATTATTACGTGACCGAATTGTTTTTTTTTTTTAATTTTATGTTTTCTGTGTACCAACTACATACCTGATTTTTTTAATAATGCATATGTAGTATTGTACTTGACCTACCAGCCTAAGGAACGGTATTCTTACTCCCAAAAATACATGTGAGCCATGAGCAAGGATGACCATGAGCTAAGCAGTGAAGTTAGTACTGCACTAATTAGGTGGTATTACTGCATCTTCTGCATCTTACTATTTTCATGAACAAGATTGCTGCATTCACAATAGAACTGTATGTATCACTCAAACTTCAAGAGACTCTCATTGATTTATTTGAGTTTCTTTGTGCGGGGACCGGACAGGAAGAACTCTGTGGTTGTTGGTTGTCCTTTTATACACTAAAACACCCACACTTGCGTTGTAAGGTGAACAAAAGACACATTGATCAACAAACACCACCTAAGTTGTTCTTGGAACCTATGACCGCCCCCTCGGAATGTTGAATTGGTTGTACAACAATTTATAAGTAGGTTAACTGAAATAATTGTAAATGGTGTATTTTGCTCTGTCAGTTTGAAAAGTAGGTAAGTACATCTATTATTGTAAACGAAAAGCAATTAAAACATTTATTTACCAAAAAATTAAGATTTACTAAATTAAGTATTGTCTTATGACTTTATATGCAGTTCAAGGAAAAGGCTTAAGATCATTTAAACTAATTGACATTTCTCTAAATACAGGTGTCCCGAAATTCAACGTCAAGCGGGTACGGGGATAAAGGATAGGTTGTACCAGTTCTGGTAAAAATAAAAAAAAGTTCCATGTTACTTGGTTAAGTGATAATAGAAATATGTTTGAAAGGAAACGAAAGAGGGCTAACACTCTGCCATCCCGCAGAGGTTCCACCAGAGACAATCTATGGCCCCCATGACACTGGCCTGGAGGAGACGTTGGCGTGACGCATTGCGCGCACGCCCTTCCAGTTTGTTTTGTAAACAAATAGTCACGTCCGTCGGTTCGATTCCGACGTAACCACTTTGTCGAGTTTCACTCGATGATGTGGTACCCGTAGGAGTTTTAAAACTTAAAAAAAAAGAATCCTGTGAACAAAAACGGGTTTTTATGTAATCCTAAATAAGTAGTATATTGAATGCAGTCCCAAATCCAATGATTACTATTGTATGTCATCTTTCATCATATCATTATATCATCTTCAAAAAAAATCAAAGTATGATATATATGCATATTCATACATACATACGCTATAGTCGTATTATTGTATACACTTACTATATTGTAAATGTATACAATAATACGTATACATTATTGTATACATTTTCAATAATGTATACGTATTCATTATTGTAATAATGTATACTAGAATACTACGAGATCAGTAGTATTCTTGTAGTATTCTTGTACACATTATTAGTATTAGTAGTATTCAATCAGGGAAGAGATTGCAGGATTCTCTACTAATACGAGAATCCTGCAATCTCTTCCAGGCTCCTAAGGTTGCCTACATTATACCTACATTATATATTTGACACGTGTATAATATGTATTGTATTTTACTGTAACAATGGTGTACAAATAAGGAGTATTCTATCTATCTGTCTATCTATATATTTTTTGTTTTTTTTTTTTGCCAGAACTAGTAGTACAACCTATTGCAATTCAATTAGCCTTACTTTAGTCCAGTACATACGAAGATGTCATAATGCTTCAAAAAAAGGAATATATTTTATTGCATTTTTTCATGTATCAAAAATGTTAAGGTTTATTTTTTTTGTATAACTGTCGTATTGAATTCAGTAATAAATACTTTATCACAGTAATCAAAAAAAGCAACATGTAACACTAAAAGGCCTAAAAAATTAAATAGAATATTATAAAGATAAAAATACGGCCTCGAGAAATAGAAAAATAAAACAGATTTAACACGAGCAAATCTAAAAATATATTATCATAAAATTTAGTATTTATAAGTAATAATAATAGGTTTAAGAACTCTGAAGGGAAGAGGCAATATGAACAAGGTTGTGCAGTAAAACATAGTAGGTATGTATGTTCTTACCTACAAATACGACTATTAGCGATAAATAAATCTTTACTTCACCAGTTGCATATTTTAGTGTTAATTTACCCATATTTTTGTCATTATTGCGTTTCTAAGAGGTTACGTTTTATCAGCAAATTGTGACTATTTTAAACAAAGATAATAATGTCACTCTATGTGAAAAGGCGGTCGCTGATGATGATGATAGATTTAATATTTTCAATACAGAGAAAATGAAATAACAATATATTAGGCACACAAATTATTACTTAAGTTCTGACTTTGTAACTAAATGCACAAAGTGCGTGCCAGACTAGGAGCGCCATTTGAAGGTTACACCACATTGTCCAACTATGCCATTCGTGTCACATGAACTTCGTACTGATCAAGGCCTTGGACAGGATACTAGGCACACTACAACTTCATTTAGACATTCGTAACGTATATCTTAATATGGCCACAGATAATACAATCATGCGTTAGCATTTTGAAACCATTCTCGGTAAGTATAACCTCACCTATGACACCCAGAATTATGATTTATGTGCGCAGTCAGAAAAAAACGAATTTAAACAAAGAGTGCTTCATCACTCTGAATCTTTAGGTTAGGTTGTTTAGTTTCGGAGTAATAAAAACAAGAATGTTATGGATAAGAAATTTCGGATCTGTATACGGATATATGAATAATATTTTACCGGAATTGGTTAAATTTATTTTATAGTATAAAAGGTCACAGTAGCACCATTCTAATCGCAAATAATTTTTGCTCTACCGAAATATTTTTTTTTATCCGAACACAACGAGTAGTGTAGCAGACACGTTTCAAAGCTGTCATAGTCAGAAATGTAGGTTGAAATGGAAGAAATTTACATATAGGTACACATTTAAATATGTTTATCACTTTCACAAATTTCTTTCCGGTTGACTTCAAATATGTAGCATTGAGTAATAGATAACACATTCTATCGTCACGGCTTATTGCTGACAGACATTTATGTATTCATTTTTAAATAATAAAATAGAAGAAGTTATTATTTAAATCTTTAATTTTATTATTTAATGAATACATAAATGTGTCACAAACTAAATCTTAATAGAACTAGAAACTAGGTAAAACAGGTAAACTAGATATATTTATTTTAGTATTGCAAGATCCTAACTTGCTTCTTTATATTCATTAATACATATGTATATCTATACTAATGTTATAAACGTGAAAGTTACGCAATCTATCTATTTGTCTGTTACCTTTTTATGGAAAACGCCTTAAGCGATTTTGATTTGGTTATCTGGATAATTCCAACTCTGGGAAGGACATATGCGACTTTTAGACAGAACTTCTGCGGCGAAGCAGCGGGAATAGCCAGAATATATTTGTAGATACATATATTACATGTACATATGTGACATATTTTTAAATGTTTATTAGTTGGTTACGTTTACACTCTAATTTTAAAGACTAAACCAGCTTATGTATACTTCATCTAGACAACAGTAATATTCCCAAGGCATAACAAAAAAACTTTAACGGGAGCGACGTCTTAAGCGAAACTCAGTTAATGCATATTAAAAAAATAATTTTGTAAGATTCAAATACAAATCTGAAATATCTCGTGCACTGAAAAAACCATTATGATGATTAAATGAAAAACACTATGTTGTGGTATGTATGAAACTGTTAGGTTTACGATATAAAAACGATAATAAACCCACATTATACACATGGTGATACGTTTCTATAACGTTTCTTATCTACTAAAAATACATAGAACCTATTACAGAAACCCATTTCTGATGTCGATAAGCAATCTCTCCGACTTTCACGGAATTCGTGAAGAGCTAATTTAAATGTAATTATTATTTTCATTGATTGTTTTAAATTTTGTTTAAAGTAAGATACGTTAATTAACATTTCAGGGCATATTGCACGTTGAATTAGACACAAAAAGAAGCAATTAATTGATAAAAAAACACATTTAGAATTATCCATTTTCAAACAAAAAAGAAAATTAAAAATTAACATGTGCTGAATAACACGTGATAAGTTCATATTTGATGCTTACCAGATATGTAAATGTAAATTGAAAATGAAAATTGACAAAAATTTTATTTACTCCGTTTAATTTTAGGCCGTTCGATTTGAATATATCATTTTACTGATGGCCCTTTTGAGGTAGTGAGCCACAGGGGTTTACACACGTCAACAAGAAAAAGGGCAATCACCTGGGTCCTAAACGAACCAATTAATCCTTTTATAATTATTATATATCTTATGGGCACATGCTAAGCAAGATCATGTATTAGTAAATTGGAGTATTTTAATTTTATTACTTCATTATTAGCTACAAATCAATTCATTATTAGCTACTTATTTAAGACTTCAAAACCAGTATGCTATAGGTAGCTACATATTACTTTAAACTATCAACAATAGATTTTAACTAACAGAAAATCTGTGTAACAATATAAATTAGCAGAATATTTAGTGAAACAGTCCCACGGTCAGCGTCGCTATTTGATCGCAATACTCGATCTGTATGATATCATTGCTCTTTGAACTGACTCGCCTTTACAATTAAACTTGAAATTAATATCTACATACCTACTTATTATATTAAATGGCCGTTGATTTTAGTGCTTTTCATCTAAATATGCAGCTTTGTGTTTTTGCTTATGGTGTATAAATTTATTGACATTAGCTAACATGTACAAAATTTAGATGTTAAGACACTTGCGCCGTATGTTATTTTTTTGTTGTCTCTAAGTTAGCTACCTTTTAAAAAGTTGAAAAGTTCACTTAGATAAGACTTAATACACTTTAACAAATTCTTTCACCAGCTTTTAATTATCTTTCTGAGTTCCGTGAATGAAGATTTTTTTAAATACACACTTGCATTTTAAGTGCATGTATGTAATGTATTAATGCTGTAACTGGATCGCAACATACAGAATACCAACGCATTGTGCTTATGACTACAAAACTAGAGTTTTCCATTACCAATGGTGTTGAGCGTGACGATAGCTGACTCGTGTGAAGACCCAACTAACTTTATTACGAAGAACGACTTACTTCCGTGAGAAACATGTAGAAATTATATAAAACAAACGGTTCTTTTACGGTAGATAGTTGCATATATGACAATACTGTTACTTGTAAATTAGTACAAGAAGTAGTAGTAGAAGTACAAAATTGACATACTCAGCAAGCGGAACGATGTTTGCAAATTAGTACCTACTATTCTCAGAAATAGACTAATTTATATTAATTTTCTAGACAAAAACGGTGGTACTACTTGAATACAAAATTAGGTCTATAAATTAAAAAAATGTATTTTTTTTTAACCAAGGCAACGAATATACAAACTTCCGTCATAATCCTTTTAGAAACGTGAGAGTAAAACAAATAAACTCACTTTTAAATTTATAATATTTTAAGGATCTACGATCTACTCCTTTAGCTTACATAAAATTGAAGTTTAATTCGATACCATGGAGACTTAGCACCGCATGGATGTAAGTTTAGCGGTATTTTTAAACTGACCACATTATAATATTAAACACTAGAGAATGTCTACTTACTGCTAATTGATTAGATTGTATCATATAATTTTTAAGATCTACTAAATTATTTAAGTCTCATTCAATATTCAGAAGTTGCGATTAACCCTCTATCCAACAAATTCTATTTCTTAGTCATAGTTTATATGTATGTTTTTCTTAAGTTTTATATTAGATACGTGGAGTTCCGTAAAAAAACACTATTGTATGTTACTGGAAATATTTTTATAACAAACAATCAATGACGACAACGTGATACAACAAAAATAAAATAACGAACATGTTTTTAATTCCGTTTCTAACACAGTTGTATTGTTCTATAATATGCGTAATTCACACCTTATAATATAATATCTCTTTAAATTAATATTAATGAGATTAGATAAAGGTATGTCGGTCAATTTTAACCGTTTATATTTCTCCGCGGGAACCTTTTAATTGTACCTTGTGTAAAGTGTTCTCGTGTGAAGTGCTCTCAGCGTTAGCCTCGACAACAGTATACTGTTTCAGCATGGGAACCAGCAGAAGTTCCACTTGACTGGGCCCACTATCGTCCATCGCCAACTGTCATGTTACCGTTACCTAAAGAGATGATAGTTGTGTCGATAAATACAAAATTATAAAATGAAATTGTTTCAAATCGATATTTTACCAAGCTATTGAAATGGGACGTGGTCTTAAAGTCAGACATTGCTTGTTATTTTTGGCGTTGACAACAGAACAAAGGTTGTGATTTTAAAACGACAAGATACGTGCTTAAGTATGCAATTAAAATGAGTACTAGAGAGTGTAGAATGCCATAGAGATATTTATACATGGAATACAAAGGTTTTTAGGCATAATGAGGCCGCTGTATCTTAAAGATCGATGCCTTTTCTGCTGCCAACCAGAGCATGTAATCAATTGTATGCAACATAATTTAAGTATGGCACTTTCAAGAATTTTTATACGGAAACCACCATACATTGTTTAACTTCAATTCTAACAAAGACTTAAAATGGATGTTTAATACACCTCGAGCGTATTGGTGACGTCAAAGATTCTAGTAATCAAGACGTTTGTTCTGTTTTTGTTTGTTTTACTTTCATTACAGTCTTTTCAATTTAATATTACTTAACCTTTAGCAAATGCTATTTTTATGTGACATTACATTTTAGCACGAACTGAAGTAGACAACTCTTATAAACTCTTCACTCGTTAATCCTTTCACAAGTAAAGCACTTGGGCTGCTACACGGCTATTACGAAGTATTGCACTTAAAAGGTACGTATGACATCGCAACAATGGCTCACTTTCACTACAGTTTGGAGTACGCACATCTAGGCCGGATGCAGTTTCTGGACCATAAAGGATATTGCCAACTTATTGTTCTCACACGTACTTTGCCCTCGTGTTGCATACACTTGGAATATTACGTGAAACATCTGATTGTGAAATTAACATAATGAATCTCAAGATATTAAGTACTTCTTAAGGTTAAAGTACCGTACCGTTATGTAAGTAGCCCATTAAAGAAATGTCAGCTATAATTTTAATGTCAAAGAGTAAATTACAAATTTGTTGATATAAATTTATATATACGTATAGGTACCATTCCTTCAGGTTATAAAATGAATTTATCCATTACCTATCTACTTACCTTTTTATACAACACGCTTTATGTACCATACGGTTATAGCTACTGTGTTGATCCAGCGTAAACTATTTTATCATAATTATGAACCGCGAATAATAATTAACTTGCAAAGCAAGACAACTTTCGCACTAGGAATAATTCCTATGTCGCGAGGGACTTTACATACAATCATTTGTATAAATAACAGGCACAAAGAGCACCCAGACTCGGAACAACTATTTATGGATCACACAAGTTTTTGTCCCGTGTAAGAATCGAACCCACGACAGCGGGCTCAGCAGTCAGAGTCAATAACCGCTAGACAAACAGGCTAGCTAAAAAACCCTTGATTTTTTTTTCACTTTGTTGTTGCAGCGATGTTTGACGATCTTCGTCTTCTTATTCTTCTTATATAAGACAACTCCCACATTAATAATAATTCGTGTGTCGCTTGTCGTGTCCTGTGGGGCTTTACAAACATTGAATCAACGGACACAAAGAACACCCAGAGTTCTGACTACTATTTGTGGATCATACAAATTTTTGTCCCGTGTGGGAATCGAACCCACGACCTCCGGTTCAGCAGCCAAGGTCACTTACCACTAGACCAACAGGCCCGTCATTGACAGTGATAATATGGGCGTCAATACTTTATCTAATTCATATGAGATATTATTTAATTACTGAAAACAACTAGGAATTCTGTACCTCACAAACATACATCATTATTCAAAATGATCAACATCTATCTGGAGACAAGCTATAAGTAGAGCGGCTAGCTAGCGAGCGCCTAGACTATGTCCAGTTAAGCGTTTTGTATGGTCTCGGTATCCCATCGTTCCCCTTTTTTCTGGACGACCTACATCAGTCATACGCCGTCATACTTGGGTAATGCATGACAAATAGACAGAGGTGAGCGGATGCAGAAGGGCAAAGGAGGCTCTCCCTCGCATAGACTGGAGAGTTTGCTAAAACTCCCACGTCCAAAGCTACGGATACTAACCCAGGTAATAACGGGTCATGGTCCTTTTAAAAAACATCTGTTTAAAATGGGAGTTTGAGGGATTTGCGGATATTAGATGACCAATACCAATACCAATGGTATCGGTATGGTCAGCAACTCTTTTGCATTTGGTGCTGACTCTTAATGAAGTGCTTCGTTTGAAGAAGTATCTTAAGAAGTACGAGTCTGACTCGTTCACCGAGGGATTCGTAAGCAATTGCACGTCCATGTATCTAATAGTAATATTAATAACAAGCATATTTGGTTTAACAAATATTTATAAAAGACTTAATCGACTTAATGAATAAACTTTTTATATCTTAATTGTGCACTTTAGAGGTGGACTACTTTCCTACCTTCCTTCCTTCTACTTTATACCAGACCAATCTTCAGTACAAACAACTCAATTTAATAAAATATAGCTATCGATTCACAAATGGCAAAGATAACGATTACCTAACATACAAAAAAAAAACATTCTAATAGAAAACTTCCCTCTTTTTGACGTCAGTTAAAAATTATACGAACCCGAGTGTATTACTTTAGTGATCTCTCTATTTTCTTCTCATATCTTATGTCACTAACACTATTAAGACTATTTAAATGACACCTGTGACACGCGTGTAACAAAGAAACATGATACATACACGTATACATACTTACATACATATACACATATGTACTTACATATCTTCTCTTATCATGAGTGAATTATTACTTAATAATAATTGGGTAAAACAGATAAAATAAATATAAAATAAATGTAGGCAGATATATTAACGCCCATTTTATCCGATTCTGTATTAACATATTTGTTTACCTTTGAAATTTCCCCTTGACATGTTGTTTTGTATAACTTTTTGCTCTGTGATATTTATGCATGGATACGTACTAGGTTTGGTCATTGTCGCCTCTGAAATAGAGGAAGCTGTAAGTAAATTTGTATACTGTTAACTGTGTGAATTATAGTTTAAAAAGAAGAAAAAAAATACACCCGAAGAACATAACCCTACTTCTTGCGTAGTCTGATAATAGTACGTAATTTTAGGAATTGATCTTCGAAGATTTTGACCGTTACTGCCAATAGACAAACTTAACTTATAATTTTTCTCCCATACATAAACCTCGTTTTTGACCGAATAATATAAGTTCGTAATAGCAAACATAAGTTTGTTTAATTTCGAACGCGAATGTATTTCTAAAAGCTACCTTTTGTTATATAAATTCAATTAGAAAACAAGTCCTAAGTTCAGTCGTTAAATACTATCACGTTTGCTAATAACCACATGACTGAGTCAGAAGTGTTTACCGTTGGTAGAATATTAAAATATTGAAGCGTTTATGTGACTCACTCGTTTACATAAATAATCACAAATGGCCGTTGAAACTATGACTATGGCGAGGTTACACAACTTTACAAGTTAGTGACCAAACACACTATTAAGAGAACTTTACTTAATTCGCTAAAAAACTGTAATATATATTTAGGTACTCGTACTTGGTTAGCTATTCATTCGAGCTCTATTATTTATTCCATTACAAGTAAATGATTCCTGCTCCCATGACTTTTATATGGGGCTTTCTTTTCGGATGCCTTTGCTTAATATTAGGTTGGCATCTTTGTACACAAATTTATTTATTTTTTTAAACATATAAAATCAAATTATTTCTCAACTATATAAGCACCGTCGTTTTCTATCACCTAGACATAATGCGAGACATAATGCCTTCCTCGTAGAAGATTTTAGGCTTAGGATCAAAAAAGGTGGTAAGGTCACTTTTAAGTCTGGTCTTCATTTTTAAATCTGAGGACGTAATGTCTGGAGAGTACGGTGGTTGAGGAAGGACTGCCCAGCCAAGCGAAAGTAATTTTTCACGAGTCGCTTTTGCTATATGTGGTCGAGCATTGTCGTGCAAAACGTACTTTATTTTGATTTTTCGGTAATCTCGCTGCTACTTTATCCAGTTGGTCACAATAAATATTGGCTGTTATTGTAGTGTTAAATGGCAACAGCTCCTAGTATATAGTTCTGTTTATTCCCCTTCACACACTTAAAATAACTTTTTTACTCGTGTCAGATTTTGGCGTCAGTACTCCTGCTTCTCCAGGTCCAAACGAAAAATTTATGTACATAACTCATTTTTCATCCCCAGTAATTACATCCCTCAGCCACTCATTGGTACGATGATAACTAAGTAGTTCCATGCACACGTTAGCTATCTTCTGAAGTAGAAACGGCGTCAACTCATGTGGCAACCAAACTGAATATTTCCAGGTCTTTTCTAAAGCGTGGAGTTGTTTTTCTACTGCACTACGAGAACACTGAAGCTGCTTTGCCAGACAACGTGAAGTGAACCTGTGATCAATTTCTATGACTGTTTTTAACTCATCTATATCTATTGTAGGAGGTTGTCCTAGATGATTTTCATCAGATAGGTCATAATTTAAATCCTTAAATCTTCTGAACCAATGCTTGGTGGTATCGTAAGAGAGCACGCCTTCGCCCATCGTTGCACATATATTGCGCACTGCTTCAGTTGCTTTTCGACGTAAGCGAAATTCGTGAAGTAAAAGCAGCCGAAGTTCTCTACGAGAAAAATCCATAATTTACTGTAGTTTTGCTATTCGAGATCCAGTTGTCAACTGATCTGACATACAACTCATTCTTTGTTTATATACTACTCCAAGAAATTCGAGATATTTCTATAAAGTTTTAGAAACTGATCGAAAAAAGTGGCGGGTTTATTAGTTGCCAAACTAATATTTATTTTTCAAGCACTCATTTCCACGTCAACGATAACACGTTAAGTGGTTTGATGTAAGTAGCCCTATCGAAATTCGCGTCTCAAAATCTACAGTCTCACAAAGTGGAGGCTAGAATTTAATGGGCGCTTTAATCTTCGCTTGACGGGTAAATCGACAAAGATTACATTATACATACGTCGTATATTTCTACCAGCAGCTGCCGGCGATTTCGTCGTACTCTTGGTAGTCTTTTTCCGCTATAGGCATAGCAGGTCAAAATTAAAAACTTATTCGTCTACTAGAAAAACTTTATTGCCATATTTCGCCACCTTCAAGATTTATTTTCACGATAAAAAGTAGCCTAAATCCTTACCCAAGATACTTTTTATTTCCAGGTATACCAAATTTTATATATATGATAACGACTCAGCCGTGAAAGCGTAACAGACAGCCATTAGACAGATAGAGTTAGGTACTTTCGTATTCATAATATTAGTATGAATGTATACTGCCGTGATAGTTCATAAACGGTTTGACTTGTTTGATTATAATACAGATCTAGTGGATTGATTGGTAGCTGGTTCAATTCCCACATGGGGCAAACTTTTGTATGATACAATTGTTTTGTACAGGCCTATTGGTCTAGTGGTTAGTGACTCTGACTGCTAAACCGGAGGCAGTGGGTACGATTCCCATACGGAATAATAAGTCTGGGTGTTCTTTGTGTCCGTTGGTTGAATGTTTGTTAACCCCCCGCTTCACAGGAATTATTGATAATGCGGTAGTTGTCTTATGTCTTATCTAAATTTAAAAAATATACACAAGTTGTTTTCCCGATTCTGGGTATTCTTTGTGTTCTTTGTTTAAATGTTTGTGAAGCCCTTGCGACAGAACCTTTTTTATATATAAGTTTACAATAATGACTCCACTCTGACTGATGGAAAGCAATAAGTGGAGTTCAGGAGTGCCGGTCATCATCATCATTGCAAGTGTAGTCAATACAGCATGGTGACCTACACTATGGCGGCCTGGTGAGATGCTTTTCACGCACTGCTTAAAAGTCCCGGGACCAAAGTGGGAGGAAAACACGCACTAGTAATGAATTCCAAGTTTTAACCGATCGGCATAGGAAGGAAGATGAACCGTTTACTTCGGGATAATAAGTTTCCCATTCTCAAACGGTGACTCCGCAGGCCACCACGTGTTGTCGTGTAGAGAAAGGGAGATGGTGGGACCAATCGGAAGACCTCGACAACGGTGAGAAGAACCGTCCCAACTTGTTCAATAGATCGAGCTTCCGCGAGGCCACACATTATAAAAATGAAAAACAATATATACATATATATATGTAAGGTAAGATAGAATATAAGAATATATGTATGTATGTTTAATCATGTATGATATTTTCAAAGTCTAAATTAAACTGATGTTCTTATTTGGTCATTAATTATATGTTCTTAAATTTGTACAGGGCCATTTATCAGTGAGTTTTGTAGCAATAAAACAAGCAATATGAGTAATATGACATAATGGTTATTTTAAAATTTTAACATTAGATTTCATTCTGCCAAAGTGGCTGACCGTTTTACATTGGTATATATTGGTATATATTGGTATATTCGTACTTTATACGAATATCTGTAGGATTGCCTGAGATTATACTATGCATCAGCTAGTTTTTGTTCAAGTGATGAAAAATTGTTGTTCGACGTAAAGGAAACTTCTGGTGCAGATTTTAGTCAGTGAAGGTTTTACTGAAGGGTGGCTTTCTTTAATTAAATTGCATTAATAATAATATATATGAAAATGTCTACAAAGTTTAGTCATATTTATATTAAATAGTCATATTTTAATGTATATCAGTCAGTTACAGTTGCTTTTGTCGGTTGCTCAACTAAAGTGTGTAACTAAGAGATCGTTCAACTCAACAATAAACGATTTTTCGTTTATGGTCTCCAGTCTCACTAGATACGGCGGAATATTTGAAATATGAACGATACTTTAAACTACTTAACTATTTAAATAGTGCCATCTATGTCGCAAGCACCGAACAGAGGTCATGGTGAGATCCTTTAAATTTTACTTTAGCGGGTTAGATACACCCATGTTATATTATAGTTCAAATTGCGTTGATAGATGGAGTGGTTTTAGTTATACATACTTCACATAGGGGGCACTGATCCACAATTCTTGAAAGTTAAAAAGCGTTTTAAGCGAGCTTTTCCCTCCCAGGCTCTAATAGCTACACAACGCATGGGATCGAGGATCAAGAAGAAAGATGTACATTGCTGGGTTTGTACTTTATCTTAATGGAAATATTTACGTCGAGAGCAGCAATGTAAAGGAATTTGCAAAAGTTGTCTCATTTTATTACAATCTGGTAGGGTCGTGGTGAGCTGGAGTTTTGAACGCGGGACCAGCAGCTAGTGGCCGGCGGCAGTAGATTCGTGTTCGCTTACAGTGGCAGGTGTCATGTTGTCTTAAAGCGGCACATAACTTGCGTTCGCGTGCTTATATCTTTTGTATAATATTGTTGTGCTCTCCGTTAGGAGTGTTAATTAACGGAAAAGTTAGATAAAAGTTTATGTTGTGACATTGTAAAATGTGAACTCTGTATAAGTGTCGTGAAGTGTTCGGAGAAATACCGGCTCTATCAGTCATGTCAAGTACGATATAAGTGCAAAATTATCTTGCTTTTAACTGACGATGTACAAAATTACTGTATGTTTATATTCAAAGTGAGTCGTAGCCTGCAAAACTTTGGCCTTTAGTGCACTAGTAAGTACACCTACTGATAATTATTAACTTTGTTTAATGTTGATGCACGAGCTAAGTGTGCAGATGATCTGTTTACTTACTACCAAATGCCAGCACAGGTGTCAAAGACAGCTTAGTAATTTGAGTCTTATTATTTGATTTCGGTCTCTTATTTTTGAGTTAATTACCGGCTTTAGTGTTATTACCGACACCGCAACTTGTGTAACAACAGTGATATGAACAATGTGAAATTGCTAAACAATTGGTCAACGGTAGTGTTTTCCATGAAATCTGGTACCATACCACGGCCGCCGCGAGGCCACGGTTGAGTTGAATGGCCGCCGCGGGGACCGCGGTCGTCGGCGCCGTGCACCATCGCTTGCCGCACTTACCTCACCTTGGCAATAATCTTGTATGGTTTCTTAGCGGAACTGATTATACAGTAGCCTCATGTACTTTGGGAGCTTATTTACGTCGGAGTTTTTAAGATTCGAGGCAGAGATGAGGCCGCTTTAGAACTTATTGCGCCCCAGTTCCATGCCTTGACATTTAAGGGTTTATTAAAGACACTTGTGCTAACGAGTTTTCTTTCAAAAGAGATTCGTTTTTTTTTTAATTATACTGATGACTACACAACTAATTATCTGTATTCATCATTTTGTCTACCCCAATGTTTTATTTAATTTTGTTATCTTTCGTGGAGACGGCCTCAAGAGACTGCGCCATCTTTCTTTCTATTTGGGGCTGTCAGGGATAAGAAGGTTGATCTCATTTATAGATTCGGCTTGAAATCCAGTCTTTGTGTTCAAACTGTTATCTAAGTAAATTATCACCTATAGAACTGTTTCATATGTAAAAATGCAAAAAGTAAGCATGTTTGTTACAACGCTACAAATTTCTGTTAAACGTTTCTGTTTATTGTATATATAAAAAAAAAAAACCTACAACTGAATTTAATGCGTTACATTTTAGATCCTTATTGTTTCATATGACACTTTGAACATTTTGGATGAAATTTGATTCGATCGTTTCTTAGGTATACTAACTACCTACCTAAGTATTTTTTGTGTCGTTTATTTTTAAACGTTCTGACTATGCAACAATTCGGAGCCTCTGTTATATCATATGTACTATAACAGACCCTATATTCCTTCGTACTTAATACATATCTATCTTTTTCTTTCACATTGTTATTATATTTATCGTAGATTACTGTTAAATATTTATACAAATACATATATAACTGTGTCAGTTAGAAATGTCGAAAATCGTGTCGTATAATTTATAGAAAGTCGGTAGTCGGGAGCGATGCGGGCCCATCTTACGAGAGGGTCAAGAGGACTCTTATCCTCGGCAGAGATTTGTAAATCGCGGTCCACTCAACCGACCACCCACTTCTAAACCATCGAAAATCTACCCATCGACTTTTACTGCTTTGTCCTAGCCTCGTTAAGATATTTCGAGAGTTCTATATTATGTGCTTGGCAAGCAGATACTTGGTATAATCAGTTTTCAAGAAGAATAAATTTCAATATGAATATTGCATTAATTATATAACATTTCAATCGTTTAATGAGACATTCTTCTTCTTCACTTCCTGAGCTAATTTAATTTAGTTTAGTCCATATACATTTTGGTTTTCTTCTAAAAGTACTATTTTCTGCTCCTATATTAAAACCATTGGATAAGTCTAGTGCCTCCATAAAGACCGCAGTTAAACATCTCTAGTCTGATGTTGAGATATCTGCGTTAAGAAAATCACTTTTGATTATACGTATGTATTAATAAGTGGAGTGAATTCTTTGTGTATATTATTGAGAAAAAAAAAAACGGTAACAAAGAAATGTGAAATTTAGTATACCTACTTATAGTTACTCACACAGGTAATGCAGAAATCTAATATTTTTATACGAAAACTGGCTATATCAAGCTACACACGTCCATTTTATAATATGTCCATCTGTCATACGACGTAAAGTCATACAGTGACAGTTCAAGTTATACGGGCCATATTTTAAAGGAGACTTTGTATGGACTCTTGGCCAAAGCATGAACAATTAAATATCAACATACCTATATAAATTTTCAGTACCGTAAACTAAGTAGGAAACATTTTTATGTGAATTATAGGGGATATAGTATCAAGTCTGTTAAATAATATAATGGAACACATTTTTTATAATAACTATTTAGTTTTTTTCACGCTACAATAACTCATTAGGTATCATTATATTTCTATGTCAATCCCCTTTATAGGGTAATCGGATCATGAGAAGAATAATTGGAGTCCATTTTGGATAGCACAGGTCGAAATAGAAAAGCAAACACAAAATTTTTGAGAAATCCACACTACGAGATGAATGCGAAACGCAAAGTGAATGACAGAATTTTTACAGTGGTAGAGCCATGCTTGCATGAATGGGCCGGCTCGACCGGTGCGATACCACGGACTCACAGAAAACTGGTTAAGTAACGCTTGCGTTGCATTTTCCCGAAACGAGTGTGGCATCCGGATGCCCAACTCCCCCTCTCCTCTTTAAACCTCCCTCATCCCCATCTCCTCATCCCCATCTCCTCATCCCCTCTCTTCTTTCCCCTCCCCACATCCCCTTATTCCTCATCACCCTCAAAGGCGGGCAGCGCACCTCCGGCTCTTGAGTTACAGGTGTCCATGGACGGCGGTTGTCACTTACCATCAGGTGACCCGTCTGTTCGTCTGTCCCTTTATAGTATAAAAAAAATAGTTAAGTGTTATTAGACTGAAAATAAATTATCCAAAGCGATTTACTATTTTTTATATTGTAACTATGTATAATGTCTTGTTATTTTTTGTAAACTTCTCAAAATAACATTAGTTTAGTTAAATAAATCGAGACCAATAGTTTATATAAATAAAGTATTTTTATAGTATTTGTAAATATTTTGATAACGTGATTATTTTTATTTTGGAACAGGTTCACCCAACAGGTTTAATTTTTTTATTTACTCACACTGGTTGCTCACGTTCTGGCCGCATTAGGGCGGCCTTCCCTTGTTAAAAAAATAAATAAAAAAGTTGAGGTCAAAGGCATACGATTAAAACGTGATGTCGTCCAAATTATTAATGAAAATTTGTCTTATTTTGACAGCTTCCTCTAAATCCCGATATTTATGTGTTATTTTACAGTAGAGCCTTTTGAGATTTGTGTAAGGCAAGACTATAACTTTGCGCAGATTATAGCTGTTAAGTAGCACGTGCGAAACAGAACCGGTACCAATTCTTAAATGTCTTGATGCTGGTACCAAATTGTAGGTAATCTTTTTTGGTAGAGATTCGTAGTGAAAGTTTTTAACAATAATTGCATTTTAGCAGTAGTATTCAGAACATAATTTCAACTTATATTTCAACCGTTTTCTGATATATGTAGCTCAAAATATACAATGCACTATAAATAACCGTTGATCAAATATCAAAATTGATTTTTTATCTTATACTTCGTGTAAAGACAATAATATAATACGTATAATATAACAGGGTAAAGCTATGCTTAGACACCCACACACCGGTGCGATAGCGCGGCTTTGAATTTGATATATATAGCAATATATCACATTCAAAGTCAAAAACCACAATGTCCTTATATGTATTTATATGCATCCATAAATGTAAACATAGATATATACAAATAAATACATTCATATGCACACACATATTAGTAATAGCGATTACGATAAAAGCGATACATTAGAACCGTATTCGAGTCGAGATGAGCCAAATAATAAATAATAACATTATTACTTAAATCACAACAAAATTATGCTTAACAATGAATCTGTAGGTACGATATATATAATAAAACTAAAATTAAGCTTCTAATGTACAAGTCTGTTATTTCAGTTATAAGATATCTAATTAGTTTGTTTTTTTTTATTGGTGTCCCGAATTTTCTCAAAGCATTTTATGAAGGTAAGGCCCAGGAAAATAATTACACTACAGAAAGGTTGGGTAACAGTTGGCCACTTACGTAATATTTTCTGTCCCTTAGGTACATTTACTAACTACATATATCATACGAACAGTCTCCCGCGACTTCGTTTACTCGGATCTGAGTTCGCGTGTGCCAGTTTTAATTAAATCTGTGTGACAAGTCTGTTTTCTGGTTTGAACGTGATTAATAAACTGAAAAACAAAACCTCCACATTAATTTCAAGATGTAACGATAATTATATTTTTAACCAATTCCTCAAGAAAAAGCGCTATGTTTCTTGAGTGTATGTATGTAGCATTTCAACCAACAGACAATCCAATAAATTCCCTTTCCTTAAGTACTTTACATAAAGTTTTATTGTTAAGTTAGTGTTTAGATTAGTAATTTCATCGCTGCTGACTGTAGTCTCTCATAAAAAATTGTAAAATTAACCACGTCACCTTTTTACTGAAAATAAGGTACGTAGAACGTAGTTGTGATAATTCACTCACAAAGAGACAGTGCTGCAAAAACTGCTTTTAGACAGTGTTATTGAACCGAGTTTATCTCTAAAGTTATACTCTTCATTATTATCAGCTCTGAAACCAGCAGAATTTTGTTGCGTTTCAAATGTTTCCTGCTAAGTTATTTTTTGCCTTTTGCCTAATATATAATAAATATTAACTGCTTACTAGTTATCAGTTACTTACCTAAAGTCAAAGTTAGAAAAAAAATGATAAATTAAGTTTGTTCAATATAGCGAAGTATGTTTATTTGTTAATCAATTCCCAATTAATATTAAAGGAAACTGTCTAATGTCCTATCATTAAGGATACACAGTCATTTTGCCAGAAAATATTACTACATTATTATTTAAGAGAAACATGAAACTAGTATGTAATTAAGTTTATTAATTTTATTGAAATCTACTCATTTCCGGTAGAGTATTGAAAAGTACACATGTTCAAACTTGTTTGAATATTGGGCTCGGCAGCTCTATTATTTAAAATAGAAGAGCTATGTAATCTATCTCATATTCTATGTAAGATGTTACTAATCCAATTTAATTCTAAATACGATTATATAATATTTAGTTAAATGTTGAAGTAAATCCTATACTATTTTCAAATACATAGTTCCAACAATTGATCAGCCCGAAATTCAGTACAGATATACACAATAGCGATGACAATATAATATTAATTGTATGTAAGAGCTGGATTTATAAATAGTTAGCTAAGTTCAAACTTCGATAGCCAGCTCCAGCTGAGTGCAGGTCCACAGTAAGTCGACCTTCAACGTTCCATATTAGATTAGTCTAGAGATAGCAAAATCAAAACTTACACACGTTGTAAGAATAAAAAGATTGAAATAAGAATATTACCTACTGTGAAAACTAACTTTTGACTCGAGTAAAAAGTACACACAAGGAGAACAAATCGACAGAAATGTTAATTGTACTTTCGTATAGGTATGCAGGTCGGTTTTAAATAATCGCGGACTTGGGATTGTCTAGGCATAAAAGTTATGCGAGTATATACAATTAGGTAAGCTTTATGATTGTAGAAGGATTTTTTTTTTAGTATCTGATCATCTAAAACATGAGGTAGCTCTCGTCAGTTTTCATCTAAATGAAACAACGTGTAAAAGTAAAGTAAAAAAAAAGAAAGTGAATTAAATAGTTCGTCATTATTTTAAAACGTAACTTTTATAAAATGTATAGACTTTATCAAAGCGGTTATAGAAGCAGCGTTCTAAATTGTCGTCGGTGTAAAATATTTGCATATGACGTGCCTTAAAGAATAATGATTTTGAACCCAATATTAAAGCCTCTATACACGATTAAATTAAACCAATGGTTTCATATTCAGGTTTCCTATCTATTATGTATATTATAGTTCGTACAGATAGGTCCTATTTATTGTGAGGGACATGTCGGAATCTGTATGCATGGTTGTATTATTGGATGAATATTCGCGGGCATGCGGCAAGCGGCGCGGGCGCGGGCCGCCCTACTGTGCACCACAGGACAATAGAACCTTTGTTGCAACAATGCCCATTTCCGATTACCAGATTGAATCGCGTCAGTCAAAGCGCTTTCGTTCCAAAATACACTGACAGAATTCATGTAATTTTTGTAGTCCGTTGGACTTAAAACTCTTTTATTCAGAAAGTAATATAATATAATAATATATATATAATAACACTTCAAAAAAAACAGAAACAAGTCAATTTTGAGGGGTCTAATCTTTATGTTCTACGTTTTTGGGGAAGTGAAATCTCAAAACAGAGGTACATAAAACATAAAACCTGTTTTCCATTTTAACATTATGACTTCCTTTATACGTAATATAAATGTGGTTTACTGAGATATATCGATACCAGTCTAAATGTTTGCGGTTCTAGCGTGGACTTCGTAAGTGGTTAGTAGTTTTAATGTTTCGTTGAAACGGTGCTCAGCAGTGAGTAAGCTTACTCCGTACATTCGAACCCGTCACGAGCTGTTTGCGGTCAGAAAGTTCCAATAGGAATCGAACTAATAATACAGCTCCATCGCTACACAACTCCTCTCAGGAGATTCTCAAAGTTTCGTTGTTATTTAATTTAACCTCTCGTTATGCGGGCGGATGAGTAACGCGCAGTCTGCGAAACGACGCCTGGCGTACTCATTGTTGCGGAAATTTAGACGAATTTGCAACGATCGCGTTTCATTAAGGGGCGTTTTAGTGCGAAAGGAGCACCGCTTTTAATTCACAAAGCGAGTGCGGCGCGAACGTAAAACAAAGTTTTAGAGGGGTTCTTCGTTAGTTGCTCACTCATACAAGGCGGAGAAGTGCGCCAACGAAACGCACTGAGTATGTTAATCGCGAATATGTAACAACTTTCTTCTTTATATAACTTCTATGTACACAAATCCACTTAAACTTTAGCTGGTTTTGTTCCGAATGTACTAACTAAGTTCTCCATAATAACTATGCCATGCAACTTATTATAAATGTAGAAAAAAAAGTACCCGAAACGCCTAGCGCTTATTCAATTAATCACGCGAAAGTTAAAAGAATCTGTAAGTGGTAACAATCAAAAACATCGGCAATAGGCAACCATGCAGTCTGATGGTCAAATATGTAAGATAAAAGTATTTTAATACACTAGTGCCCATGTTTTGACACCTTTTTCAAAAAATATGGTTCAGTCACTCCTTGATAGCTAATACTAACCATCACTGAAGTCGAATGCCCACGTTGTACCCTGTTGACTAATATGAAAGCTTCTATAGAGCATTGAGCATAAACTCAGTTATTCTGTTTGTTAAAATTTTGCTCAATAGTAAAAAAAATCTAGTCAGTATTTTTTTTCTGTAAAATTGCATTTGGCTCCTCACATACTTTGTATAATGCTATCATAGCAATTCGGTTCTCTTTATCACCCCACTCCATTTTAATATTACAAAAATATTTAACACTATTGTCGTAAAAATGAGAAAACACAATGAATATTCACATAAGAATGAGAGATTCCAAATTCAAATGTTGTGTTATATTTTTAACTCTGGCTAGGTATATGGAATAGCTCAAGCAAGTCAGGGTCCCATACTTATAACTCGAACTGCCTGGTGCCGGGATGTCCGAGTTCTCTCTCTAGGTACAGGCGATAATCAGTATTATGGACTGAAAATTTTAAATGCCTTGCTCTTCTCCACGGACTTGACCAAGACCACCCGTAGTGACATTTCGAGTGGCATGTGGTTGATTCAGGCAAATATCACCTTAAGACCAAAGAATTTTTTTTAGAAGAATGGTTAAATGATATTTAATTCTAGTCACTAAAATTCCGACATACGTCTTCTAGACCAGTGCAATCACGATGTTATTTTTTTCTTTTGTCTCTATTGGAGCAGCAGATAGCACTGGCCTCTTCAGCGATAAACCCAGTGAGATAACACCCAAGGTGGTTTCCACAAGTTAAAAAAAAAAAACAATCGAAAACAGCTGCTATTCCTGATAAAAAAATTCGTAACTGGGTGTAAACTTCGCTGAGAACTTCAAAAGATGAAAATAAACAGGACCTATATGTGCGGTAAACTTTAATGTATCTACGTACTTCTCTTTATATACTTATTATCAGTGACGTATGAAATTATGACGTAATGGCGTGTAGGTGTTCTTCGAGCTCCAAAATGTTTATGCATAATAAAGCTAGAAAGAAATTATGAGGTGATATGTAACATTATGTGCGCAGGTGAGGCTACAAGGGCCGGTCATATTATTCTTAGTACCCTAATGTGTCATACTTATTCCCACTTTTATACCCTTGGAAGCTGCTTTGAGCATAATAAAAAATAATACAGTCCTTCTCATTTAAGGAGTATGCTCTTTACGATGGACGTTACTCTATATTAGTGTTTTGTTTGATACCTAAAATACCTACATATTAATCTAAGAAGATGTTAATTTATGTAAGTAAAATATACACAAGGGAAGTATTGTAAGAGGTTTTGCGTATTGTTAAAGAGGTTATGCAGATTTATAGCTACTAAGACTACCTAATATTGGTATATCTGCCTAAGAATCCTTACGTTCATTACTGCTAGCCTTTTTTAATACGAACGATTCCGCATTTTCCTCGTTCGTACGGTTTCAGCGTGAGAGGGAGCAGATCGAGGTGAACAGTTATAATAAGAGCGTGCGAATTTTATACCCGTTTGATGCAAATTTATGAACATAAAAATACCTTATTAATAGAAAGAAATGCTTGTATCTTATGAATCATACTCAGGTATTGAGAGACTACTTTAAAGAACATTACTTATGTATTTAGACGTTGCAAAGCCGATCTGCAACCAATTAATAATCAAACCTCTAAATTAGAAGTGTAGATAGATGATAGCTCCACAGGACTATTAATTTCAATGGCATCAAAAGTAATTTTAACATTTTCTTCTTATTTCTGACGACCCATTATGTGTAATGAAATCTAATACGTTTATTTTAAATAAGCATTTAAAAAGTTTTTACGATGTTTTACGATGCGATGTTTAGGATAGAAGACTAAAGAATACAAGTCTAAATCGGAAGACCAAGTTCTAGCAACATAAAGATAAGATTTTTGTGTAATATTTATTACGTCCCCTTATTTTAAAAAAATATTTATATTCTTTATTTTTTTTTAATTATTTTGTATGTATACATGATGAAAAAACTAGAAATGGTACTATGAATTGATACCATAATAACATTAAGGCATTGACCTCTACATGGTAATTACGGCAAGGAAATAAAACCATAGTATCGCGCTTCAGCTTAAGTCGAAAATAATAATGACAGTATAATTAGTATGCACTATAATAAACAATGCAACGAACTAGTATTAATTCCCAGGCGAGTTGAAAAATGTTAAACTGGGGGCGGGGCCGGGCAAACGGAGGTGAGCCTTCATATGGGATGCGTTACTCCGCCGCTCTACTGATTGTTGCCGAGACCGGCCGCCGCAGGCTACCTGCCTTAATTTGAGACTCCAGAAATTATTCATAATAACGAATGTACCTACTAATTTTCTAGAATGAAAAAATATTTCGTTGAATTGCTTGGGAGCACTTGGAACGTATTACCTTGTGACTCACACGAATAATTTGAAGAATTATCCGAACCTCTTAAGATTCCCATGATTATTTCGTATTGCGAGAATGTTTTAAACATTATATTGGGAAGCTTTACTCAAGTGTAGTCCTCATGCATAAGGTAGGTTTGTGTATGTGACACGTTATTTCGCTACACTGCTTTTGGCTTATTTCCAGCGAACTACTCGGATCCAAGTAATTTGTTAAGTTTATTTCAAGGATTTAGTGCCCAGTTCAGGACTAGCTATTGAATATCTTTGAGTGGGTACATAATAGACTTTTGTAGTTCTTACCGCATAAAACTGCGTGCTTAAAAGAGCCAATAGGAAAAATATATTATAATATGTACAAGTATTTGTTCTTCAAACACTAAGCATTTAAAATATTATCATATATATTTTGTAAAATTTTACCTACACCGACCAAAGAATATAAAAAACATTAGAGAGAAGTTTAACGGCGCACGTTGAAATATGATTGTTGGCAAAAACAGACCTTAAGAAACTACGAGAGATCGCGGTCATAACCTAAGAAGTGTGTCCTAAATGACATAATATCTTCTTCTTTGTCTTCTTTTACTTTCGGCACATCATCGATCACGGTAATAGTTAATGGTAAGATTAATCACAAGAAACATAAACAAATACTCAACCTACATGCGTATGCACGCGAATCATATACACAACAGAAATAACAGTAAGAATCTCAAGAAAAAAAAATAGGGTTTGTAGAAATAAATCTCTGCGGTCTTACGCTTGTATAAAATGCAGTCACGTGTATAGTACATAATCTCGTTTGACATGAGGTATTTCAAGAAAATATACCGGATAAATATGGTTATCCAGTCCATTACACTCGCACGTTGAACATCTAAAGTGTCGAGAAAAGAGCGGATAGTGTTTTGTAAACTTAACGACATCCGTCGGTTGACATAGAGCCTTGGATCCATTTATCCCCTAATGCTACAAATGCCTACACAGTGTGGCACATGCATACGAGTAATGTGTGCGAGTTATTACCGTATAAAGTTCTAGTCATGGGTCATTCCATTGAATAGAACCGCTGATGGCTTGATCTTGTAAAAAAATCAATCATGAAAATAATCATGCAGAAGTAATTGCTATTGACTGTCAAGAAGTAATAAATATCTGACAAGCCATAAATATCCTTTTCAACATACTTGCTCATAAAGTGGCTCTAATTTCACCGCGATTAGGCACATAATAACACCTGTAATCAAACTGTGACTTTTTCATTGCTATTATTCACAAGTGACTTATATATATTTTTTTATATTTCATTGGATGGCCTGCTTTGTTCTTAAAATTCGAAGTTTCGATACAAAAAAGATCGTGTTCAATAGTACAAATAAATTAATGTACCTATTGCTTGCTCATTTCATTCAAAATTACAGTTATTTATTAATAAAAATGTCTACAAGTACTTATTATGAAGAAAATGATTTATGTTGTACACGGCCCGATATAAGATGTGCAGCCCTTAAGGTTGTGGAAAGTTTACTACCTGAAAACTCCAAGGAAAAATAACTATTAGCGTACCAAAATTTCATACAATGGTAAAACAACAAGAATACGCAATCTTTTTCAGAAAATGTGTTTATGGCGTACTTTGAGGAATTATCTTCTAAGTACAAATCTAGCTCTTTGTGGTGTATATACTCAATGTTAAAAAGTACAGTCCGAAAAAAGAATGAAGGGGACTCGAAGATACTATCCGATGGATTTAGAAGTAAGAAATCAAAGGTTTCATCGTCTGACGATATTGAAAAAATTTTATAAAACAGCTACTAAGGTTTATTAAAATAATTTTAAATATCTACGCGACTTCAGTTTGTGTTATGTGTTGAACTTAATTATTGTTTCTTTTTTCCAGGTTGTTTCTATATTTGGTGTAACTGGTGCTTGTAGGATACAAAAATAAAAATATAACTGTAAAAGACATAGAGAACCATGGCCAGATGCTTTTAGTGAATATACCTATCACGCAAAATAAAGTACCGAGGTCGTTCACTATACACGGTCCATTCTATGAAATTGTTAAGAGGTATGAAAGTTTGCGTTCACCAAAAGCAAAAAATAACCGCTTCTTTCTAAATTAGGCCCAGCCTATAGGTATAAACAAATTTGGTTCTATGCCTAAAGAAATCACTAAGTATTTAGGTTTAGCAGATGCTGAGAGCTAAACTGGACATAGTTTCAGAAGAACTTAAGCTGGCTAATTCATGAGCTGATATAATGGCTTTGAAGCGTCATGGTGGGTGGTGATCTAGCAATGTAGCAGAATCATACGTAGAAGATTCCATACCAAACAAGAAGGAAATTTGTGGAAAATCACAAAAAGAATTAGACTTGATTCTGAGGCGTGTCCTACTGGCGAAACACCAAGTACATCCATAGATTGGATTTCACCTACCTACACGAATAATGAACTATCTCAAATAACAATAGAACATGAAAGTATTTCAGTAAATAATCTATTTGATGAGACCGCTATGCCATCAAAAACAGTTAATTATAATTTTACTACACATTTACTAATTGTTTCTCTAAATACACTTTTTATCTACTAAATAAAATATTATTTTGTAGTATTTTCTTTACAAGTGTGTTCGAAAACGTCGTATGATACACGTGTGTATTGAGGATTACCGTCCTCGGCTATCTTAAGGCTCGGGTCTCAGTGGCGCCTCAGCGGTAATCACCAACATTACACACTTGTACCATAATGTACTATTATTTACGCGGTCCTTTAATAGGAAATATTTTAGGTATTTATAGTAACAATAACCCTTTCACAGGTTTGTAATATACGAGTATAATTTTGAGAGGCCCTATTCAATATCTTGGCACTCAATAAACGCATTCCATTGAAATTCATAAAACGTAGTTTTGCCGTCATTTAGTAGCTGTTGGTACAAAGCCACTCATTCATGCAGTTAATCCGGACGAAATATTCACGTTCCGTTAGTCAAACGAAAGAGTACATACCTGTTTAGTACGTTAATGATACTACTTCTGTTTTTGGTATTTTACATGCCTTCATTTACCACCACTGTCTTCATTTTGTTGTCTTATTCTTTGTATTTAAAATGCCACTAACTTTTGATTCTAACCATTTAATGAAGCACTTTATAATTTAATATGAAATAAATCGCATAATATTTTGACTAACGTAGTGTATTTGGAATTCTGTTTTTTTTTTTCAACGATCGTCAACATTTAAAGGTTTTTTTTTCTTCACTTTTTCGAGATATTAAGTATGTTTCATATTTTTTTTATTACAATGGCTATTTTGGTATAGCTAAACATACCTACTGTTTAAAATAGTGCCCACTGTGTTCAATAGAAGGCCAGAGTTTAATGTAAATTTACTGTTCACGCATCGCCGGCAGAAGGATTCACTAGCGCTATTGTTGATCGAAATTGTCCAGATCTACTTACAATGAAAATTCATACATACATACACGACAGCGTAGTCTGACATTCATTCAACATAAGTCTAAACGATCACTTTATCATCATCATTCTTCATTGCTTGTAAAATATTATTAATGTTTGGTTAACTTTTTAACAGACGATGTAATGGTATGCTATTTACAATTTTTTTATTTTTTCAAATTATTATTTTTGGTATTTTTTCTACACGTTAACACTTGTATCGCTGAAGAGTTAAGTAGAGGTGTATGCAACATCAATATTTTGGCAATTAGAATTGGATCCTACCTAATTAATGAAAGCAAACAAGCCTAATGCCGTCAGTCAGGAAATTTAGGAGCTAAAGATGTGAAAATGGGGAGTATATTGAAAGGGCAAGAACAAGATAAGGCAATGGAAAGAAAAAGTTCTAGCTTATACGGATGGCATTGGGGAGTGTCAGCAATAGCTAAAGCAGGTCAGAGTCGCATACCTACATATAACTCGAACTGCCTGTTCAGAGCCTTACTCTTCAAAATATATGGATGGATATAAACTATTATATCTAGTAATAGGAATGATCTGCATTAACAGTCTGCAAAGATCAATACAATTTTAACGGGACTTTAAATTAAAAAAGAATTCTACACAACTTTTCTGCTAAATTTGTTTTAAGTTTTTCATAACTAACTTGCCCCACAGACAGTTTCAGCTGCGTTTATGGTGACTGCTCCCCTCGTAATAGTTGTAGATGATATTAGCGTCATACTTTAGCCCTTTTTACTCTTCAATAAGTACTCTATCCAATATAAATATTTTGTTTAATCCGTCTAGTACTTCAACAGATTAGCCCGTTTAGACAAACAAAGAAATAAAAATAGTTAGACTTATTTTATTAGTATATAATTTATATAACAGAGAGGAAATTACGATTATTTATAGCCTCCCCATTAGCAGTATAACGGAAACTACCTATGCCTCCATATTAAAAAGTGTCATCCTCATATGGAATGTTTTGTTAGAATAATGATTTAAAAATAACAACATCCGTAAGGGTTATAGTTCCAGGGAGCGAAGCGGGTGTTCTTTGTGTCCGTTGTTTGTATGAATTAAATTAAATTCAAATTAAACTTAATACAAATTAAAATTATTTGAAGTCGTCTTAGTTAAAAAGTCTTGATCGTGGTAGAGCCATGCTTCGGCACGAATGGGACGGATCGCCAGGTGCGACCACGGCCTCACAGAAAACCGGTTGTGAAGCAACACTTACGTTGCATTTCCTCGACATAAGTGAGGTTTCCGGAAGCCCAACTCTTCTCCTCTTACCGCGCCCCTCACCCCCTCTTTTCTATTCCCTCCTCGCATCCCCATCAAAGGTGGGCATCGCACTTACGACTCTTGACTTGCAGGTGTCCATGGACGGCGGTTGTCACTTTCCATCAGGTGATCCTTCCTGTTCGTCTGTCCCCCTATATTATAAAAAAAAAAGTATATAGATCAATATTGTTAGATTATAACATTAAATCTTGTTAAATATTGACAAAATTAATACAATTACCAAATTATCCGAATTTAGTAACTTATGACTCTATATTTCTGATTTTGAAAGTTTTGCTATATGATATTGTTAAAATGTACTATCAAAATAATGTGTATATGTAGTGAATGTTTAGATTAAAAGTATTTTTTAAAAGGTATTCATTTGACTTTTTGTATTGTCATCAATTTTCTCATTTATTCATTCATAACTTTTAAGCTCTTTTGTCAGAGAGAGATCACTTGTCTGGGGACGCTCGAAAGAAAAGGTCCAATGAAGGAGCTGAGCCAATGTTTTTGTACTCATAGATTAAGAAAGTGGAAATATAGATTGTGAGAAACTTATCTTGGTGTTTCCATTACGAATACGGTCACAATATACACAGGGTTACCACAATTATAGGTTGCCAGTGTTGATCTATAACCGCCCGTTTCAAAATGATTTAGCCTTATGAGTAGAAATCGGCAAAGAAACTCATGGCCACTCTTTTAAATCACCAGATAGGTATTTCAAAACTTTGTGTACAACATATACTATACAGTAAAACACTTTTATCGTGTGCTTTTACGTTGCTAAAAGTAAATAAACTACAATTAAGGTATCAAAATAAGGTAATATTGACGCAGGGAAGAAGTTAATAAAAAATGTAATAAAAGATGATGGAAAATGAGAATCATTTTAGCTTAAGTATGTTATAAAGTCTCCTGCTACACAGGAATAACTAGTAGTGCCGGAGTTGTCTTTGTAAAAAAACAAAAACTACGTGAAATGTGTTCATTTTTATGCAACTAAAAAAACTAAACATAAGGTACATAAAATTCAAACGTAAGGTACAATATCTAGCCTACGATTGAATACGAAACATTTCTTCAATAGATTAAATACATCTCGGGAATTAAATTAATAAAACAACTTTATGAATTTATTTGTTAATTGTAGGGGCATGGCACTATTGAGAATTTTTAAATAAGTTGTTACAGCTTACAAGTCTGGTTTGCTGAGGAGACTTAAGATGCTCATATTGCTTAATGCATAGGATAGAAGTACATTTTCACGACTTTTTTCTGAAAAATGAAACTCGAGTAACCATATTAAGTAGGATGTGATTGAATAGGTCTTTGAAAATCGGTTGGTTAGTTAGCAATCATTCACACTAAAATTTCAATACTTATAATAAAGAATGGACAAGACTTTTATAAGTGAAGCTTGGTGTGCTTAACAGATCGAGACAGTATTTTACTCCAGCCCACCGCCTGCAACTTTATAAGGCGCAGGTTCGGCCGCACATGGAATACTGTTCTCATGTCTATGCAGGTGCACCCCAGTACCAACTTCTCCCTCTTGATCGCATTCAACATAGAGCGACTCGCATCATGATACGCGCCTGCCAAGATATTTCTGATCGACTTGACACCTTGGCGTTTCGTAGAGATGTAGCTTCACTTTGCATCTTCTATCGCTTGTATCATGGGGAGTGTTCAGAGGAATTGTTCGGACTTATACCGGCTGCAGGTTTCCGCCATCGTCCTACGCGACAAAATATTCATGCCCATCACCTGGACGATTGGCTCTCCACCACTGTGCGCTTCTACAGAAGCTTTTTGCCTTTCTCCAGAAGCTTATGGAACAAATTGTCGCCTGCCGTATTTTCCGAAAAGAGCGTACTCCTACCTAAAAGGCCGGCGACGCACTTGTGACTCTTGAGTTGCGGGTGTCCATGGGCGGCGTTAGTCACTTACCATCAGGTGACCCGTCTGCTCGTTTGCCCCCTATCGCATAAAAACAAAAGTGGGGGAGCGCCCGATTGCGACTTGTATTAACTTGTACCTTATTTTGGATTGAGTTTTCGTATCAATACGAGTACGTATCAATGGGCCGGCACACAAACATTCGACGATGACGATTCAAAAATTGCATTTGACTCCATACCTACTTTGTGTATTACAGCATTTTGGTTCTCTTTATCACGCCACTCCATTTTAATATCACTAAAAAATTAACACCGACTGGCGTCAAAATGAGTAAACACAATGAATATTCATATAAGAATTCTAGATTCCAAATTCTAATCTAATGTTTATGTTTTATTTTCATTGTGACAGTATTTATGACCAGACTAAGTATATACATAATATGCTTATACGTATGTTATATGCTGCCCATCCATTCGTCTAATTGCAGTTAAACTTTATCAACTTATTGTTTCTCTTCCGTAAAGGTTGTAATATATTATTTATGCATATATTACTTCGTTCATGTCCCACAGTTATAGAAACCACGTATCCCTTGTCAACGGAGCAATGGGAGGAGCTATAAGAACCATTGTCGCCATCTCTTCGGTTCATTATGTTACCATTGATATTTTGCTTGTGTGTTTCTCTACTTTAGTTTCAACTTACAACTACAGACCAAACTGTTGTTCGTTCACTTGTGCTTGTCTTGTTGTGTTATGTGTTTCATGCATTTTCGAGATAGGTCAAGTCTATGTATGAAGGGCCAGGGCTCTGAATGTATTAAAAATGTGATAGTTTAGACCACAGCAGGCTACTTAATGATCCCCATGACATTAGCTCATTCTTATAGACATAGCTAAAAAGTGTAAAATATCAAAATATATAAATATATAAAAATATAAAATACAAGGTAATAATCATCCTCATCTAGCAAATTACAAAAAAAAATGTCTTAGATAGGATAGGTACCACGGATTTGTTCATGGTCTTTGTACGTACACAGCTATTCTTTTATACCATCTCTACAATATATTCACGTGTGGAATGGATAAATATTATTTACACTATTATAAAACAGTTTATATTTGTGCGCGGGCCAGGCAGGCTGATGGCTCTGGCAGGCGTCACAAAACTCACGCGTCGCCATCAGTATGCGCGCAGCGAATGCGTGTCGGCATGCGACGCCGTCCGCTTCTAGCGCCTACTTCTATGTTTACATCAACCCATAACTAACAATTTGATGGAAATGAATACCAGAATGTAATTACCATAAACCATTTTACACAGCATTTATACTTCAGTATAAACAGTCTGTATTTTAAGCCCTCGAATGTGTGATAACGAACCTAGTTGGCATTCAAAAATTTTAAATAAAAGCATTGCATAAACCAGCCGTTCCATTATCGACTATATAATAGCCCCGACTGTCGTTTATCCTGTGCCTTAAAATATGATGCTACTCGTAACAAAATAAAATCTCTTTTCAATGATATTTATTTCCGTAATCACAGATATTACAGAAATGAAATCGTTCTTAAAAATATACAGCGTAACACCGTTTCTTCAAATAAATAAATTCTCTCTGCCTTTGTCTCATAAATCCTTTGTCTTTGCCTTATAAATTCTGTTTCTTATAAATCGCCCAACAAAAAGGCATAATTCTAAACATACTTGTTACATTGTGAATCTTAGAAAAATGTGTTTAATTTGGTTAAGAGCTGCAAAATCACGTTATTAAAGCATTTCTCATGTGCTTCAAGCACATGGGAAATGCTTTTCTTGAGAACATGGTTCGTAATTGTGTTTATATTATCACGCACTGGTGAGTATAGGCGTCATATTATACGTTGCCTATGTGTGCGGCATGTTCATATTGTCAATAGTATCGTGTGTACCTTCTCAAGAAAACAAAAGAAAAAGTGCAAATATCGAGTGCAACTGCGATAGAATGGAGTGCACACAGCACGTTATAGAAGAATGGCGGGCGCGGGGCCCGGTTGCGCGTAGCCACGCTGTCAATCGCGACTCCTCTTTTTACTTCCTACACAGTCAAACAATGGCGGGAAAATGTTTTCTACGTGTGGGGACGAGCGGGTGTGGGGTCAATAGCGGGAGCACTAATCTCTGTCGGGATCGTTCGGATTAATGGCTCGTATTGCCGTGTCTGTTGTTTGTTTTCTCAATTCTTGGTTCGTTTGTTTTTACTTTATAAAAGTTTCTTATTACAGAACATTAATACTATTTTAATGTTTTCACTTTTACACAAAGATGTGACTTCTACTTTTTCCTTAATAAGAACCAAAGTGTGTTTTGGTGATACTTGATCAATATACTTTGTGGTTACATCTGTATGTATATCCCTAACAAACACGATTTTTTATACCAGTGAAAAATCGAGACTATTTTCTTCGTGTTTAACAATAAGGTTAGATTATTAAACAAAAAACCAAAAAGCTTGTTTCGGGTAAGATAGGAAAAAATTGAGTAAGACATCACATGAAGGTTGATTACCCTTACTACCTTTAATAAAAATGAAGTACATACCTAGATTTATAAAATATTTATTTTAAATGGCAAATATACAGAACTTATAAAAAATTGTTACGATGTTTACTCAAATTACGAAGAAGTTACATAAGAAGTGTACTGCGATATTGAAAAACAATGAAAATGAAAAGCCATTAAGCGTCCGGGTGCTCTTGACCGACTTGGAATGAACGCAACGCCAATCAACCAATTATCCAACGTTAAACTGAATTTTGTTTCGTACAAGTGGAAGTAAAAAATACGACCCCTTTTATTTAAACGTAAGTAATTGTTTATAAATATCTTACTCTCCTCTTCATCCTTATAAAATAAACCGTCAGTACCAAACATCGCTTTTATTATTTATTGGTCTTTATTTGTGTGATAGACTTATTGAATTGTAAAAATAAAAAACGATGTGTCCTGTCCATATACACAATCTGTACGGTAACGTCAAAAAAATCTAATATAAGAGTATATTATGCTCTCGTGTTAGATGCTATTGACGTTGATTTCAGGTGGATGCTGGAAATATAAACAATAAAAAAAAAGCGGTCATATTTGTATAAACCTAATATTTTATGCTATCTATTATTAATATATAAGTTACATAATTTAATAAGCGATACTCTACAACTTTTTTAAGGTTAGGAAGAAAGTGAATTAGAGTAATGCAAATGATTTTAACAGGGCGTTCTAACTCGAAGAAATTAAATCTAATGATGTCAAGTTTCGGCATGTACTTGGCACCTGTGTCATTTAATACCTAATTAAATCGATTTTCTAAAAATATCCACAAATTTCAGTAATTATGTTATAATTTATCTAACAAACATAGTTTTAGTGTGTATTATTTGCTGTTCGAACAATTACTGTGTTAACTTTGTACCTAATAGTCTTTATATTATTTTTACAGTGTATAACAGAACACCGAATAGTTTCTTTTATGTAGGTACGTAAATATCCAGACGAATCAAATCCGCTCCCATTAGGAAGGGTGCTGTTACTAATTAAAATAAAATTGTTAAAACACAGAGCCGGTGCTCTCACCCCATGCCAGACTAACTTTTAACGAGGATATATTTGGTTTCGACCAACCCTTTGGTGATTTTACTATCGAGTCTGACTGCAAATAACTCCTTAATTGACTTCAAACAATTTCTAGCTTTGTGGATGGAATACCGAGGTTGCTACCTTGTATTGCAATTCACTGTCTATCTGAGAATCGTTGGACTGCTTGTCCAAGCATAATTGATTAGTTATGCATAACACAGTGTACATATTTTATGTACTGCCCATTTTGAAAATTAATTATTTTTTAGCGCCCCCATTTGTTCACCCACTTAAAAACCACTATAACTCCAAATTAAATTTAAATTTATGCATTAAATTTAAAAACGATTGTGAGCTATACTAGCGGAGAATCAACAATTATTCTAAAAGAGACTTTTTCTATAATCCGCAAGAGTTAACTTGAGACCTGAGCGCCGTTGTGCACTATCTACTGCAGCTAGTACACAACGGCACTCAGGTCTCAAGTTAACTTTCACGGGCTAAATCTGCCAATGAGAATGATTATTGAAACGCAACTTTATAGTTTTTATGTCTGTATGTGTATGTTTATTCAGACAGAGAATCTTTTATTCAAAATGAAACAAACATAATCGATGCTAATATAAAAACTAATGTGAAGGATGAATCTGATGCTGTTTAATAAGTTTGTTGATATCTGGTTCCAATTTACTCAAGAACAGCCGCAAGTCAACACGATTTCTTTTTTTAGTAAGAAGCGTTGCCACAGAACTTTTTTTTTTTTTTTTCGTGTGGAAACCCCCTCGGGCCGTCATTCCACCCGGGTTTTCGGTGGAACGGTGTGTCGGAATCGAACCGACTAAAACCACACGCTGTGCCATACTTTTTTTTTTTATGCGATATTGGGCAAACGAGCAGACGGGTCACCTGATGGTAAGTGACTACCGCCGCCCATGGACACCCGCAACTCAAGAGTCACAAGTGCGTTGCCGGCCTTTTAGGTACGCTCTCTTCTTGAAGGTTTGAAGGTCGTATCGGTCCGGAAATACGGCAGGCGACAATTTCTTCCATAAGCTGGTTGTGCGAGGCAAAAAGCTTCTGGAGAAGCGCACAGTGGTGGAGTGCCAATCGTCCAGGTGATGGGGATGGATATTTTGTCGCGTAGGACGATGGCGGAAACCAGCAGCAAATACTGAGCCTAAAATAGGAGGAATCCGGGAACAGCTTTATTAAGACATCCGGACCCCTCCTAGCGCCTGCCCGCACTATGCGGGCACCACCTACGGGTAACCTATCAATAAGGCGGCGTCCAGACACACGCGGACGTCACCCCCTCGCGGATAGCCATATGGCGGATGGAGGGGAAAACCCGTCCCGACCACCCGCAGCCACACTCAGGGCGGCATGAGGCGCTGGTAAGCGCGTCTCCGCCGCCCGGTTCGCCGGCGGCGAATTGGGTCCGAGTGGAGATTATCCTCCCGGGCCCGCTCCGCCGCCTCCTTCTGTGAGATGACCTCCTCACAGAAGGCTGCGACCGCCGTAAAATTCCTGTCAGTGCCGACCATGGAGCGTATGATGGCCGGCAGTGACAGATCCTCTCCAATGACTGCAGTGAGGGCCCGACGCTGCGCCGCCCAAGCGGGGCAATCCGCGAGCGTATGCTGGGCCGAGTCCTCACTGCAGTCGCAGTGGTGACAGACGGGACTCAATTCCGAAGCAACCGTGCCCGGAAAGAACCTGCGTTAGTCGGAAAGAAAGGGTCCCGTGTTGCCGCCCTGTCCACTCGACGATGACCGCGACGACTCGCCGGGACGACCAACGAGCCATACTGGCTCGGCGAGCGGCCTCACGCCACTCGCGTATCTCTTCGGGCGGGGGTCGATTGCCACTACCCGCCCGGAAATCAGTCGTCCGCCGATAAACTTCGGCGAGCACTTCCGCCTCCAAGTCCCACGGGGGAGTTCCGGCCAATGCGCACGCCGCCTCCGTTGACACGGTGCGGTAACCGCGTATGGCTCTAACCGCCATGACCCTCTGAGGGCGCCAGAGGCGTACCCTATTCTGGGCGGTCAGAGCTTCCGCCCACACCGGTGCACCGTATAGTGCCATTGACCGGACAACCCCCGTGTACAGCAGTCTTGTTGCGACGCTGGGTCCACCCAAGTTGGGCAAAAGTCGCCCAAGGGCGGACGCAGCGGCTACCAGCTTTGGAGCAAGCTGCCGGAAGTGCTCGTCGAAGAGCCACCTCCCGTCAAGGGTCAGGCCCAGATATTTAATGTGGGCCCGAACCGGTACGAGGATCGAGTTGACCATGATGGCGGCACCAGCGGGTGGACCACGACGGGGACCATGAAATAAAAGGGCCTCCGTCTTGTCCAGGGCCACCCGCAAGCCCAGCGCCTTGATGCGCTGGACCACCAGTGAGGCTCCTCTGGTGGCCCGGCGCGCCGCCTCCTGAAAGTTCGACCCCCGGGCTGTGACCAGAGTGTCATCGGCGTAACAGATTACGCCCAGCCCGGGGGGAAAGTCACCACGAAGGGCCCAGTCGTACCCCATGTTCCACAGGAGTGGTCCAAGGACAGACCCCTGCGGAACACCGCACGACATGGGCCGATGACTTAGGTTTCCATCTCGGTCCTCGTACATGACGGTACGCTCCTCTAAATAGTCTGCCACTAGTCGCATCAGGTACTGTGGCACTCCGTGATAGCGGAGCGCTTCCCTAATGCAACTGAATGGCAGACTATTGAATGCGTTGGCGATGTCCAACGACACCGCCAGCAGCACGCCGCCACAGCTCACAGCCTCTTCGGTCACGGCTCTCAGACGCAATACAGCTCCGATCGTCGAACGACCCGCTCGGAAACCGAATTGGGCGTCCGACAAATCGGGGCCAACCTCATCCAGATGCCGGACGATGCGGGCAGAGAGTATCCTCTCAAACAGTTTACCCGCCTCGTCAGCAAGCATTGCCACAGAACTAAATCAACGTTCACACCAATATGAGGATGGGAATGCTATCAAGAATCGTTGAGCGATTGACCACAATTCAGGTTACAATTGCGGCATCGGTTTTTGTAGCCAAAATTTTTGGTAGCAATTTTTGAACTTGATTTTTATTTCCTCGTTCAATATCAATTCTATAAGTTCTTCTGCCAGCTGAAGTGATATTGCTGTGGTGACATTTGAAAGCGGATCCAACAGCCTGTCAGGTATTTCCAAATTCAGAATGTACTGGTATCGTTCGGTGAAGTCAATGTTGAGGTTTACCAAATGTTGGCAGTAGGCAAATAAGTTGCCGTTAATGCAGAATACTGATAAATTCGGAAAATTGTGACACTCACGTTTGCCCATATTCTTTTTGTGTAGAAGCAGCTTGGCTGCGAAAGCAACAACGACATTTTCTGTTTTAAATTAAGTTCATCGCCTTGCAATTTGAGATTCATGTATTTGACAGGTCTGTCATATAAGCTCTAGCATATTCTAATGTCATGAGCTTGTTGCGCAATTCTGTATCTTTAGTTTCCAAGAACTCTATCACAGAATCAAACAGGTTGTAACAATTTGAGTCAGACTCTTGATAGCCAACGAACTTCAGTATGAAAAAACAAACGGTTGAAATCTTCGTCATTAGTAATATAAAGCCGATGAAATAATCGTTCATTGAAAGTTACGGATTTTATTGGCTGCTTTGATGACATATTGCAGTGATTGAAATAGTCTTTCACTTACATTTTTAGCAACCAAATGTTGTCTATGAATAACGCAATGTACAGCAAGGACATCTGGAATTTTATTTTATTAAGTACGCTATGAAGCCCTTATGGCAACCCTGTCATAGCTAGAGCGCCATTCGTAGCAACTGATATAACATTTCTCTATCTCATCACAAAACTTTTCCAATGTATTGAATATGGTTTTTTTGTATCGGTATCTAAATTTCTAGCAAACAATAGTTATTCACATGTTTTCTCATTTTTATTAAACCTTACGTAAGGCAGTAACAATGCTTCATTAGTTAGTAAAGTGGACTCATCGAGCTGAATTGAGAATTGACTAGTCCTCAGATGATTGCACAATGATTCGTCAATGTTTTCAGCTATTTCATCAATTCGTCTTTGCACAGAATTATTCATCAAAAGTATTTTTTAAATAATATCTGCGGCCTCAGTAGTTATTACTTCCTTTGTTGCTGGCAAAATTAACTCTTCTCCGTTATGTGGTTTGCCTTTTTGAGCAATTAAAAAAGAGATATTGTCCGTCGTCATCTTGCTTAACAGCCGCCGAAAAGAGTTTTGCTACACTAGGCTGAGTATTATGCTTCTTCTTTAGGTCTTGAAAATATTCTACATTCTTTTCTTTCTTATCTGCATGCATTTTATTTCAATGATCTTGCAGACTTGAAGGCTTTATTGCTTTATTCGAAAATGTTTTTAGACATAGAAGGCACAAAGGCGACGATGGGTTTGTGGGATTTTCAATGAATCCTAATTTAATATATTCCGCACAGCACTGCCGTCTCTTCTTTTTCACTTCCGACATTAATTTGTTTTGAGAAATAACTTTACTTTGAACTTAAGTTATGCTTATCTATTACTCGCGAAACCGGAAATGAAAATAAAATAAATATTACTTTGTTTATATAGGATTGCATAAGCAGCACACACCGACAGGAATAAGACAAACATGCATAAACTCGTTTATCTCATTCAACGCTCAATCATACTCAACTAGCAAGAACAAGTATTCTATCTACAAAAATTACCTATCTAGGAATAGTAATAACTATTAAAATTAATGTGTGTCTGTTGCCTTTTATTTGTTTGTTTGTGTCTACTTTCGTTTCGATACGAAGCCACCGATTGACATGATTTTTATTTAATTTATTCAATAAAACAGGACAGATATATGAAGATATATTTCTATACGAAGAGAAATATAAAACGGAATTAGTTTGAGCAATCTCATAATTAATATAAGTAGTAATAGTAATAGTAGTAGTAGTAGTAGTTGTAATAGTAGTTGAGAGACGAGAGCTCAGTCGGAGCCGTCCTAGATGAAATTACAAATCACCCCCTAAGCCTCTACACCACGCCCCCATTTTTTTCCGGGTCTCTTACCGCCCCCCTTTAGGCCTGTAGCGCCCACAAGGGGGCGTTATCGCCCACTTTGAGAAAGGCTGGTATAACATATTAGAAACGTGAACGATAGTGTTTTTATTTATTGTTTTTTTTTTTCTTCTTGTGATAAATGAATCTAATACCTTCAAATGAGCTGTTCTTGTATATATGTATATAATCTGAATCTCGGAATCGGCTCCAACGATTTTTATGAAATTTAGTAAGCAGGGGGTTTCGAGGGCGTTAAATTGATCCAGCTAGGTTACATTTTTAGAAAATGGCGTTTTATTCATGTTTTCAGACAGTAAAAAACTGCTACAATACACCACAAAATACAAGGTTACAATAGCTCAGGTGGCAAATCGGGTATCCCCGAAACGAGAAGACTCCGGTTCGGATTATATATTTTTTTCAATTTTTTTTTTATTTCATCAATAATAATTCGTATCTATATATAATTTCCAAAAAACAGGATTACCCAAAAAAAAACCTAGTGAAGCTCGGACGACCGAGCTTCGCTAGGTTTTTTTTTTTTAATATATAATCCGAACCGGAGTCTTCTCGTTTTCTCGTCTTTCTCGTTACTAATAATAATAAGATTTTAGTGTCAGAATGGTTAACTTATTCTTCTAATTAGTTGCGATAGGTCTCAAAAATTGGTTAATCACCAATATAAAGTAGTCTTTTGAAAAGGCAGAAAACCAGCAGCGTCACTCTACTCCGCCGAATCTCCAAAAACTGTCTAATGTCGATAGAAAAGAATCGTGATGGGAAGCTTTGAGGATAGAAGCAAATGTATTGAATTTCTACATACCCGAATGATATAAAGTTAAGAGAAATAAAGCAAATTATAGTCATGTAGTGTAGTAATGTGTAGTGTAGTAATGTAGTATTTGTCTGTTTTAACGCTTTGTGAAACGGAAACAGTATGTTATACAAGCCTTGCACACTTTGTGTTCACCAACAGTGTCGTTTCGGTATGTAAGTTGTCAAGTGCAGTTGATTTTCTTACAAAGTGATGTCATTTGTTCTAGGTGTAGTTGTTGGCAGGCTGCGGCGGCGGCGGCATGATGGACTGCCTGTGCCCCGCGCCGCGAACGCTGGCCTGCCGCGTCGTGTTGCTCGACGAGCGGGAACTACTGCACGAGATACAGGTACATAGTATGCTACTTAGGTTATTTTAAAAGAATAAGAATGCAGAATCAAAAAAAAAACTCTTAGGTTTTATAGTTTCGGGGTAATATTTTTTATTTGTATGTATATGTTTTTTTCCGGTTCACATTATACCACCAACATTCTAAACAAGTGGCTCTCTCCAGCGCTGGAATGGCAATGGAAATATTTGAACCGGCACTCACAGGATTACGGACATTACATCAGAGATTTTGGTACTTATACAAAACGAGAATGTATTATAAATTAGAGGTGAAATCGTACTACTACTGCTATTAAACTATATTACCTCAATAATGGCTAGTTTTGATGGATGATAAGGGCCGAACAGATTTGGATAATATTTGACACAAAGTCAGACTGTAGTCTGCAATACGTACGCAAGTACGTATTACGTATTGCAAGCAATACGTATTGCACACTGATACCACACTGATAGGTTTTAGAAAGTAAAACACTTAATATATACAAACCTGTTAATATTTTTATTGTTTTCGAAGTAGTCTCCGTTCCTTTCTTAACATCTTCACATGCGATGAAACTATTGACTGCGGCAGTAAGCAACCTCTTCTTCAGGGATCATAAAACGAATTCTTCTAAGATTATTTTTGGAAATAAATATAAAGTACAAGGTGCCAGGTCCGACTGTAAATAGGATGACTCACTAACTCCACTTCTTCAATAAACAAATATTCGATAGTCCTTCAGGAGGAGTGAGTGGAACGTTGTCGTGGTCGAGGAGGATCCTGCTTCTTAGGCGCCGCTGTCTAACATTTTCCAAGATAATTGTCAAACAGTGACTGACATACCAATCTGCAGTAACTGTCCTTTTATCTTCTAGAATGATAGTTGTGAAATGACCCGTCCGTCAAAAGTATCTGGCAGTCATACATTTTTCTTGACTTCTGCCCTTCTTTACTTTTGTCGGCAATTCTTCGAATGGAAATATCCATTGACGATAACTTCTTTTGGTTTCGGGTTCATAACAATATATCCAGGTCACATCACCTGTGACGATTTCACATACAGCATTCGAATCACCTCCGACATACTTTTCAATTGTTTGAACGGCACTAATCTAAGCGACGGCGTTTTTGATCTTAAGTCAAATTATGAGGTATCCAGTTCATGTAAGGCTATTCGTACTTGACTCATACCAATGCCTAAAAATATATGTCACTCTTATATCAGCTTCTATCGTTAGCCGCACAGCACTCACGTTTTCTTCAGTAGTCGCCATAAAAGGACGCCCCTCTCAAGGATCATCAGTGAGGTTGCTTCAACCACGTTCAAACTCATGAAACCAGTTGTAAATAATGGCATGAGATGGTTCTTCGTAATGAAGTATCAATCGTAACATCGCTACATTGTCGTTAAGTAAGAAGACGCAACGAAAGACGTAACAAATCATTGAGCAAAAATTTTCTCTAGTTAAATCCATTTCGATGCACGACGGCCACTTTTTTAAATTGCCGCCAATTTGTAAAAACAAATGACAAGAATCTGTGGATATAATATCTACAGATTCCCAATGAATTTATAATTCGAAATTTAAATAAATTTTTCATTGGCTGCTTTTCTTACTGACCTATTCTAAAAAATTTCAGTGTGGCCCACGTAATTCAACACACTTCATTCGCATACAAAAATGAAGATACATATCTTACACCGCAAACAGACAAAGAAGTTGTATAAATCCAGCTATAACTACAATGGAAACACCGACACTCAAATCCCGACGGGGCCGATAGTATTTTTCAATTTTCTCTTATACATGAAACAACGCCAGGATTTTTCTCCATTTCTCAACCCGCACTCTTCAAATGCAGCTATTCCGCAACGAATTATTTGAAGTACACCCAGGGGCTCAAGGAAGGTCTTTTATATGCGAAACTCGGGTCCAAGGTGCGGGCGATGAATTCACTGAATCGTACGTCATCTCTATGAATATTAAATTCTATTTGACTCGCATTGTCGCCGCGCGGTGAATGTAAGAGTGGCTCGCGAGCTATGCGCGGACCGCGCCCACCTCAGGTTATCCACATGTCCCCATAGCCTTCACCATTATTGCTAAGTATATTAGACGGAAATAAAAATCCAGATTCTAGACTGCCAAAATCTTATCTTCATCTCAATTCACTCACTTTTAGAATGTACAATGTTTAAAAGTTGGCGTTTCATTACTACAAGTTAAAAGTATATATAAGGTTAATACTCATATTTTCCATTGTAACCGTAAACAACCAAGGAATTTATGCCAGAAATGCTATTGTTCGGTGTGTATTAAGACCCGCAACTTGTTCCTCAAACAAATTCTCGAGATATATTGGGCTAAAATCGTCCAATTTGGGTAAAGTGGAGGCGACAATAGTTCGACATTTCTCTCTAAATTGTATGGATATTTTAGATAAATCACCGCCCTTTCGTAAGTTTCCCCTTATCTACAAAAGAACATTTGTCTTTAGCGAATCTAGCGAGGACATTTTTTTGTAGGAGATGAAAATATACCACGATTTATAGCATCAACGGCTAGCTTCTTTTATTCATTAGATACGATTTTTCTATGCTTGTAATATTTTTATTGAAATGTTATATTATATTTTTGAAAGACAACTCCCATACTACGATTAATTCTTGTGTTGCGGGGGACTTTAACATTCAAGCAACGGACAAAAAGAACACCCAGACTCAGAACAACAATTTGAGGATTACACAAAGTGTTGTCCCGTGCGGGGATCGAACCCACAACACTCGGCGCGGCAGCGTAGTGGCAAGGTGATCGCTTAAAAAGCTACGCCATCCGTGCAGTCATACGTACATTGGACCTACCAATATTTTTTAATTCGGAACTTTTCCTTCGGCACAAAAGACTAATTCTCTGCCAGAGTAATGATAGCTTGAGTAAACCATAGAGTAAACTATAGGTTTTAGCATAACCTACACAATTTTTTATCATAATCTCAAAAGCTGCAGACTTTTAGTATCGCTCTGGGAAAAGATGGGCGTAGCCAGATTGGAATTTGAAGTTATATTTTTAAAGTTGTCTTAACTTCCACCTACACTTAACTAAACAATAACAAAACCAAGCAAGCTCACTAAAGTGTATTCTATAATCTTAAGTGATCACACTGATTATATAACCGATACTTTATAAAGTTGAAGATTCACCGAAGTCTACAATCGTAACTCATAATGGGTCAGGTTCCTGCTTAAGTTTATTATAGAAAATTATAGGTAAGGGACACGATGGGATCATATCATCTCGAGACTATGATGCACTACTAATAACGACTATTTTTATAAGACCACAGACGTCTTAGTGTTTTATAAAGACTAAGTGGTTATCAATTAGTTAATGCTGTTAATTGTATCGAAACAATTAAAAATTAAATTTATTTTAACAATAAATTTATAATACAACATGATCAAATTTTTACTTGGAACATGAAATTGAAAATCATTTAACGCTTAATAACATAGACGAAATAAAATAAGTGTGTCATTTATTCCTAAAAGCCACAAGCTGTTCTTTAGGAGATAATTGTGAGTGTCGAACGATGCATTTGAGACGTTTTATTTGGCTCAGATGGTAAAGGGGAAGACAAGGAATTGCACAGCAATTTATGAAGCGGGCCTAGTGTCGGCGGCAAGTGGTGCGGGCTTCGACGTGTATTGTCGCGGCGGCAAATTGACTCGACGGCATTTCACGGTCTGGTGCTTTGATGCACCTCGTTCCCAGTTCTGCTTTATTGATGACGTCTTCATTACCTCTTCTTTGATATTGGGAAGGCACAATAGAATAATCAATTATCTGTCTATTCCGAGCTGTAGGCTATTAATTACGTTATTTTCCAACAAAACGTTTTTTACAATTTTGTGAATAGGGAATATTTTATTAAAAGTGTATATTTGAGTACTGGCAATACCAAAATGAAGACTCAAATATATAACAATAGAAAATAATTATAGTCTTCCAGTGGTGAATATAGCTTTCACTTTCACTCTTATTTCGTTAATGGAGGATTGTCTTCGTTGAAAATTAAACATAATCAATTAAAAAACATGAAAACGTTATTGGCACAATTCCTCAATCATTTTGAAAACACAGTAATTTGCTTCAGCCATGCTCAGGTGATATATTTATAAATAAAAGTTATTGGCATTTAAAAAAGTGTTAATTTTAAGTGCTACAAAATATATAACTTAGTATGTTGAAGTTATTAAAAACTTCTACAAATACAAGAGACAGCTATTTAATTAATGTACAGTTACACTTCATTTTGACCATTTTAAATTTTTGAATGCATGATAGTCATGACAACTCTAAATTTATTCCTATTTTTATATAGCGGACGAAGACTCGTTTTTTTAAATCACAATGGCCAATTAGTCTTCCACTCTCTTTAAGTCAATTCAGGGTTCCTCTTGGTTCTACATCAACAACATTAACTAACATAGTCGAAAATAACTTTTTTGACTATGACAATGGTTTGTACGTATTGTAAAGTGTATTTTAAGATCACGTATTTTCTTATGAGTTGTGGTATGGTGTTTTGTTCGTTTATGTCGACAATGGCCGAGTTAGTTTTGAGTGGCTCGCGTGCACATCGACCCTGTTCTACGTACACCGTGCTGCCAGATTTTGGTATCATTTGTTATTTTTCGAGCTTCACGTGCGCTGCTGGGAGCAAACGCGCTCTGTTATTAAATCATTTATTATTCAGCCCAACGAACTGTTTCGCAATTTTCCCACAAGCTTGGTGCCTCATACAGGCAAATGTACACTTATAGCAATTTGTTATTATAATAGCAGGTACCTTTACGAATTACAACTTATTTTGCTTATCGACTTTTTGCTTACTTTGTAGTTTGTGTGTCAGTAGTATTAAAATATTTGCATAAACAACCAATCTTATCTATAAGGTCGGGGGAAAAGTTTCTTCGTATTTTATATATAAATTTAGACGTTTCTGTTTCAAAGTTCAATTAGATTTCACTATAATATATATGTGCCATTTTGTTCTATAACTTGTTGCCATCTTGTAGGTAGTGACATAATCCCGTCGCTGTACAATACAAAAAATGGGACAAGTAGTGTTGAGAGTCCTCTCTCTGTGTTAACCTAACACTACCCAAAGAGTTCTGACGAGACCGAAACAGGTGAATATCTAAGGGTGCAAAGTCAGGACTATATGGTGGATGCATTTACACTTTCCAATCAAGATTTATCAATTTTTTACTGGGTTAATCCGGGTTTCGCTACAGTCTGTGGAGCTTGACTACCCTTTGACCATGATTTTGTTCTCAAGTTCGAGTTCATCAATCTTATCAAAAATGGTTCGGTTCCATTTCGTTTCAATAGCGAATCGCATAATGAGTAAACGATTAATTAGGTTTCTTTCAGGTAGCTTGTGTGGCACCCAAATATCGAGTTTGTTTGTATAGCCAGTCAATCTTCACGCCGCATAAAAACAATAGAAAAATGGCGGAAAAGCCTTTTATACTTTTTACTTTGCTTTTTCTTAGTGTCCTATGTTGATATTAAAACCAGCCAGATACCAATAGTACACCCAAAGAGGTTTTCTTCCATTTTATACATACTAAATACGAAAAGAATTTTTCCCTCACCTATTATAGAAATCTATGTTATTATTTACATATATTATGTATGTACAAATATACAACCGCTAATAAAAATAATCTTTATTAGGAGATCTTAATACATTTTTTTTCTTGAAAAAGGTGATGATATACATATATATAACGATCTATTAATTTTAATTTAAAAAATCCTTTTGCTGTAAAATATTTTCTCTTAGAGTATTTATTAAATTTGTTTAGTATTATTTACGTATACGTGTTCAATATTGAGATAAGTATATTATTTCATTAACTCTTGATGGTTATCTTTTTAAATTTGCGTATCTCCCCCGGCATGCTTTAAATCCAAATTATTGACATAAATATATTAAAAGTTCTCTAGGCTTATTTAATATAGCTTATTTTGTCATCAATCCTTTTTCCAATTCTAATATTAAAACAATGCAGATCTTCTACAGAATGTCTGCAATAGTACTGATCATTTGTTCTGTGTCTGTATCTGTATGCATTTAGAAGTATATTGAATGTTTATCAGCAATCTGGTCACCATAGAACAAGCTCCGCTTAATTTGGGATCAGACGGCCATGTGTTTCTCACTCAGTGTGAAGTTATTGTTAATATTAATATAACTTTTAAAGTTATAGTCAGCGAACCTAAAGTATTAGGGGTTCTATTTAATAGTTCATTAGTAAACCACCTACACCATTACACATATGATCTTAAACTGCATCTGACACATGTATAAACCAGTATCCATTACCGCAGATACGTCAAATATCAAATGTTTTTTTTATTATTTAAACTAACCATTCGAGTCATTGGAGAGCGATCTTGTGACTTTTAAATTATAGGCCTCAACTTTCAATGTTAGTCATTTCAAATTATTTCCCAAAGTTATAAAAATTCAAATAATACTAAAAAACCCTTACCTTTCAAATTGTTTGGGAAAAATTTAAACTAGTACCTTGGGCTGCAGTTATCACATCACGTGAAGCTTATATGCACGCAAGATATCTTATGAGCGTGAGAATCGGTCTCGTTCATCCAGTCATATCATTATACTGCCAATAATCTTTCATTCCGACTACTGGTGTTGCGAGTTTCACGTTAACCTAATTGTTGAAACCTGAGCATCGAAGAATGGTAATCAGCGATAGCATGACTTTATTATTGCTCCTGGAAGCGTAAGATTCCTAACAATTTAACTGCCGGTCTGTCATTTAAACCGTAAAACTAGTTTCTCCGTAGAAATATAGCGTTTCCGTGTCTTCATAATTTGAATTGCAAAATGTCTCGCCGTCAATCATTAATCTTCGATGAAACAGACCCGATCTATAAAATTCTAAATACTTATATCTTTAAACGAGAAATTCTTGTATATATACATATGTATAATCTGAATCTCGGAAACGGCTTCAACGATATTCATGAAATTTTGTATGCAGGGGATTTCGGGGCCGATAAATCGATCTAGCTAGGTTTCATTTTTAGAAAATGTCGTTTTATCCGTTTTCAGGCAATGAAAAACTGCTACAATATCATTACAATACGAAGGTAAATTTCGCCACTATCTGCTAGGTTGTAATAGGTCAGGTGGGAAATAGGGCGGTCCCGTAACCAGCTTACCCCGAGTTCGAGTCCTGATGGTTTTTCATTTTACTTTTTTTTTTCGTTCTTTTACACGATTTACCAAAAAAAAATACCGGTCATCCAGGTACTTAGTCATTATGTGAAGATAGAGTTATTTACTTTATGATTAAATTTTACATTGATTGTAATTTATGATTATATTATATTATATAATTGTCATTGTTAACCTTTTTAATGTCGAATATTAAATACATAGTTTACATTTTCGAAAAAACTTTTTCTACATCAAACTTGTTTTTTGATGGTTAGCTGTGGTTTCCCATAGGATGGAATCACTCAGTCGTAGGACTCCAACTTATTTCATAATCTACCAAACCCTGCCTTACACCGTCATCGTGCAACATAGCACTAAGATTCAGGCGTATCTAACCAAATTAAAGTGTACTAGAATTTCTTGGTATTCATTGTTAGCCGATAGGCGAATAATGAGCGTATATTTTCAGCAAATTAATTAAGTCAAAACAATAAATTCTGGTAACTGCGTCGTTATGCCAAAATCAAATGGATATTTTACGTGGGCACCATTAGTTTAGTGGCTAAACGGTAGTCATGGCCTTGCCCAATATAGCCATAATGATTAAAATGGAAGACTATCCCTGTATTTATCTATCTTCATAACAAAGATGTCAATGTTAATTGCTTCTTTTCCAAGCTTTTTCTTGTAATTTTTCCATTTGTCAAATTGGGTAAAAACAAATTTCAGAACTCGAAACCCTTACAACACATAAACAAACATTCAAACGTTTGGAGACCACAACTTGTATTAAAGGATTTTTGTATTTGAGTTGGTAATAGAAAAGGTTGACATGCGTTACTTTTAGTTAATTATCTGGCTTTTGATTATAGAAATAATGTGTATTGCTTGCATATAGTTTTACTTCTTGTTTAAACAACAAGTGGTAAATAGTAAGTCTTGTCCTGGCTGTATATATCATAGAATATATAAACAAAATAAATATATAATATATATATATATATATATTATTCTATCGGCTCTGATGCAACATAGTAATAATGCTACCGGTTAGAATTAATCATAAATTTAAAATCGTATGTAGCAAACAATTGACATTCACTAAATAAGCACTTATTTTTTTTTAATTTTAATAAAAATTACCGTGGTGATTTAAGTTTTGCTATAATGACGTATGTACTCATAGATGTTGAGCCATCCGATTTCAATATTTAACTACGTGATCTATAAAGCAAATTTTTGAGGACTTGTCCTCTGGTAAATTTAATCGTGAAATGAATATAGATTGTACATGTCATAAAAATATTAATTATCATAAATTTTCATGGTTACATTTTGAAACTTAAATCATACCTACAGCTCTTTGTAAATATAACTTGATTCATTATAAGTTTTAAAGTATAGTTTTAATACATCTGAGCCCGAGGGGTATTCTTGAAATTAAATTGGCGGTTTAATGACTGCGGTGTCATGTTGTTTGTTTTTCACAGATAATTTTAAGTAGTGTAAGGTCGATACCTATAATGATAATGTTTCTTATGTTTCATTCCTACAAGATTTCTCTCTTATTCTTCAATAGAAATTCATGACAGATCACAAGGGTGACACACCCCTTATAAGTCTCTAAAAAGCCTTATCAAGTGCTCACCGCACTTTTAGGGCCTCTAAAGACAAAAAGGTTTGCTGGACCTTATATCTACAACAACCGTTCAATAATTTGCTATTATAGACCTCATTCTAATATCAAAAATACAACTACGCTAGTAATGCGGTTTAATTTCGTTTTTTGTAACGTGGACGTTAATTTAACGGCACAACGTCGCATAAACGTTTAGTGATTGTTTGTGACTGTTTATGACTTACACTAAAACAAATATTTCGTTATAATTAAAGAAGTAATCGCTAAGAAATCCACTTATTTCTCACCAATTTCTCTCCCTTTCTTTTAAGCAATTTTTTCAAGTAATATCTCAATAACTATTAAAATATTGCTGTTTACACGATAATAACATGCTGCTTTTCTTAGATATATCAATCCGTGACTTATTCAGTATTATTTAGTCATGGATTAATGGATGACACTAATGACACGTTATAACAAAATATTTTTCTACATTCTTCGGCATTCTTTTTCTACATTCTCGGCACAAGTTACCTCAAATAGCATGCAATAATCGTTTAGTATATACGTTTTCCTTGATTTTTCATTATTAAAGGCACTGGTGATTATTGATTGGGGTGCCGGAGCTATGCATAAAAATTTAAACTGGATAGAGGTTCAGACAGCAAAATTTAGCAAGAACCTCTGATAGAAAGTAAAATATTTTTAAGCAAGCGTAATTTTATTATTATCTTTTATAACGAGCAAGTACAAGGTTGGGTCGGGATTTTCCATAATATGTATACTCGTATTTCTTCTACCTGTATAAAAGAAGAAGAGCTTAAAATTGAAGGCGCTATGACACGTCAATTCATAAATGACTGCTATATCATTTAAATGTACTGGAGAATTACATTACTTGGCTGTTTTTTGTTCCAGCCATAAGATCTACTATACTGTAACATTAATGATTTTCTAAATCAATCGTAGCGTTCGATTTTTTCAATACTGTTTCCATATCACTTCACGTTTCCTTATCAATTGTTAAAATACTCCGATGCATTATCAATACTTTACAAGAAATCATATCATTCTAATACGTAGTAAATTACAAAGCTTACATTAAAGTAACAGTAGCTTACAAAGAAAAGCACTTACACTTAATTCGATCCAATATTTGTTGATGAAGAAGCCGGTGAATTAATCACGTCGTCATGAGATAATTCTATTAACTGCCTGAGATTTGACCTTTCACTCAGATCAGTTATATCCTTATCCTGTAGAAGTCGTTATTGGTTGAAATAAATGACTTTTAGATTTACATTGTATCATATTTTGCAATACAGCACTTCTAAACTAATTCATTTCTTTAGTTTAATACAATTATTTACGATTTACTTCGTCGGACGCACATAGAATAAAACAATTATAATCTTCTATTTTATTTAGTAATTATATCAAAGAAATGGAAACTTTGTAAATAATAAAATTTACTTGGCGCTTGGCCACTGAAGAAGTATTGTAAAAAAATAAAATAAATGATAATTTACATGGGACGGAACCTACCAAAGCGCTTCCTTGGAAAAATATGTCTAGTCTTGTAATTTTGTCTCTTTAATTTATTCGAAACATTTCCTTCGATGAATAAATCAATCAAAACACTAACCGGTATGCGTCTAAAACATTTGAGCACGTAGGCTTATTATTGGAGTTATTACCGGCTTCCTCGTTAGAGTATTGCCGGGTCGCTTGCAACATTTGTGACAGAACACTATGTGGTTTAAGTTGACAATTAACGGTTAGCTCCGGTGAGGTGATAACCCGTCGTCGCTTTCATACGAAATAAAAATGTTATTGGATCAGATAGATGTATGTAATTGACACTCAACAAATTTTAATCGTTTTAATCAGTTAGGTACTTTTAGTAAAAATAACTTACGTTTCTTTCTATTTCATCAAAAAAATATTGTATTAATATAATGTTACGTCTGCTACTACTACGGCTGTAAGTTTTGGTTAGAGGTAATCATCCAAAAGATCTTGTTGTAACCTAACACCATACATGCTTAGATATTATTTTTCATCCATCACTTTCAATAGGTTTTTCATTCAACACGAGTAGCAATTTACTGGTTTACCTGACAATAAGCTGTCACTATTCAGTCAGACAGACTGGGAGGCTTTCAACATCTTAAGTATTACTGTCATTTTGTAAGCTGTGCAAAGAACGACACTGTAGCCGTTGCATATAGCTTTCAAAGAGACAGTAAACGATAACAAGTATTTTATGGAGACCACTGTGATATTTATAATGATTAGAACGTTAGATCGCCTTCAATGCCTATCTGCTCAACACACATGAAAGTACACCTACTCCAAAGGTTTATATTGTAATATAGTCAAGATGAGTTTTAGTTTTACAGATTACTATTATTTTTATTGTAATATCTAAAAGTATATTATAATTTGTACAACATCATTTAGTCGGATTACACAGAAATTTGGAATAAGGGTCGAATTACGGAAAATACACGCCTAAGGCGGAAAAGGAAAACGCTACGTTTTGATATCGCGGGTCGTTTATGGGGTATCGTTATAATATTTTTTAACAATGGTAAATGGAGAGACTTTTGCTTTGAGGGTTTTTATGATATTATGTAAGATATTGAACGTAATTGTGTTTGTTCAGGATAACAACACCGGCCAAGCGTTACTAGATGTGGTGTTCAGACATTTGGATCTTCTGGAGACAGCGTATTTTGGACTCCGTTACGTCGATCAAGATAACCAAACTGTGAGTATGTTCAATATAATAATGTAATGACCGAAGAATTTTGTTTAAGGAATGATCAGTTTAGTGTTTATGCATTGGTGTTTGCAGCCAAACATTTAAATAATTAAAAATAATTTAAATATTTTAAAATTAATCAATTAGTGTAGGTAGTCATGTTTCAATAATACTATTTGGGAAATTTTATTTTAATATGAAATATACCTCCATGACAAGGTGCTTTTATATACTATTTTCATTATATACCAAATAAATGTTTCGGAAAGTGAACGACTGACTTTGTTAGTTTTTTTCTAGACGTTGATTTAAAAATATTATTTCAATATAAAATTTTATTCATGGATGAGGGTGCAGTAAGATATTAATTGCTTACCAATAGTTTGTATGTCAGTCCTCGCCACTACATGAGGTGGTTTTGAATTATATGCTAGCTATGGGTTATTTACTAGTAACTAATTACTACTAAGTGGTACTAAAATAAATACTCATGATTGATACTTTCTTTGCCATTACGTTTTCTGTTAAATCTAATTACTAATCAAATAATATTTACAGAATAGATAACATAGATAGAATATAGAATAGAATATAGTTTTTAAGTCTGTATTTGGATTATTATTGCTGCACAATTGTCCAACAAAGTTAATTTGCAAATTCATACGCTGTCGGGTTTATCCGTGTCTTCAATCCAATAAGACAGCATTGACTTTTATTTTACGTATGACTTTATTGGACACTAGAAGGCTAAATACCAATTACCTCGAGGTGAATAAATAAATATACCCAGCGTGAGAGCTTTCTTTAATAAACAAATATTATTTCCCATGATTATGCACAAGATAATTGTAAATTAACTCTTAAAGTAAAAAAAATAAACCGGAAACTATAAACAAACAGTAATTTTCGCTTAATCGGCTTCGAGTACGAAAGGCAGGACATTAATACACACCGTATATTCCTTTGGTCAACAACCGAGAGCGGAAAGCCATCTGTATGTATCGGTAAATTATCTTATAATCTTGTCGGTGTATTAATGTGGGAAAGAGAAACAGACGTTTTCTTGTTTATATTTTGAACTTTAGACAAATTAATGGAATTAACATAATAAAAATCCGTGAAAGAAGTATTCTCTCAGTACATTTCTCTGGATTTGGTATTAATAAAATGGTTTCCCGAGCATATAATAAAATTTTCCAAATTGTGGTTTCGATTGAGGTAGTAAATATATTTTATCGCCCCTTCTAAATCCAATGTTGCTATAATAAGGTAATCAACATAATATATAATAACCTTACTAAGTCAGTAACAAAGCCTAAATACCGACTTCTACCTGCGAGACAGAGATTATTATGCTATAAATAAAACACGAAAGTAGAAATATCTCTAAAACTGAGTATTCGTTAAAAGCTACGTTAAAATGCAATCTCATCGAATGTGAAATGCGAATCTAAATGGCGCTAATGTAAATCTGATTGAAAGGAAATGTTATGTGTAATGTAATAACATGTATTGTGTCAGTGGTCTGGGAAAGCGTATTTATTAAAATTAACTTTTACGACTGTAATGTACACTGAATCTCGGGAAAACAATTAAATTAAAGACAACTGACACTGTATTTTTCAGTTTCTATACTTCTCTGTGTTCCAGGGATGACAAAACACACAAGTCTCAGACCCAGTACCTGTCTGTGAAGACCAGTAACTATCTGCGAAAATACTAATAAAGCTATGGTTTACATGGTCATGGCAATAATTTAAAATATTGATCTCTCAGTGAAAGTACGATAATACAAAAATAAAATGTTATGTAACATAACCATGGGAAAACTGTAGCACAGTCAAACACACACACGATGTTAAAAATAATTACGTATGCAGGTTTTTTAATTCAAAACTTAAAACTATTAATAAATGATGTATGCCAACGAAAATGACACAAACAAATTCCTTGTATAAAAATACTCATGTCCTCTCGTAAGTAAACCAACAATATATAGCCGAGTAAGTTCTTTTATAAAATATTTCTAATATAAATAACCTTTTTGTTTGAACAGCATTGGTTGGACGCTGGTAAACGGTTGCGACGGCAGCTCCGTGGCTCTGATCCCCATACTTTCTACTTTGGGGTCAAGTTTTACGCTGCGGATCCTTGCAAGCTGCTAGAAGAGATTACCCGGTAAGATTTTGTTAAAAAAAAAAAAATGACTTACGATACTCAGATTACCGCTGGAAGTTTACAAAATTTGTTGAGAAGTTCGTTTAATGCGGTTAATAAAATGACAATTTTAACTTTTGAAGCCGTAACAGAATTTTTGAAATAGAAAATGTACACAATTATTACTAAAATACTTGCAATCATTAAGTCATTCGCTTTTTGATAGTTAAAAGCACCTGTTAGATTTTTCTCTATTCATTTTTATTACGTCCAATGACTTGGTAACATTCATTAACGAATTACATATATGTTTAATGATGTCGGCTTATACACGAATATCGATACAAAACATGTTTTACTGCAGAGATAACGATATAATGTTTTTAAATACATCATTACATGCTACCCTACTTAAAGTTTATGGAGCTTGTAATGTGTTGTCAATTCAATAACGGATATTATTTATAATCTTCCGTCTTTTTAAATAATCTAGTCTTTATTTAACACTGTTGACCTCCATCAAAATTGAGTTCGCAGTCGTACCATACTTTTTATATTTATATGTACATTCACGTTATGGCATAGCAGACGATATTTGTTATTATAATGAGTTTCAATAAAACCACTAACTGCATGTTAAAATGAAACTAATGGTTGAACATTAACAAATTAAACACAGCAGTATTTATTTATGTGGTTTGCAATCAAAGTGATTTGAATGATGTGTGTATGGTTCGCACTTATATGAAACATTTAGATCTAAACGGTATTTAATGTTGTATAGAGTTATGCGTCTGGAGTTCACTAACGACGCTGTTTTTTATTAAATAAACAGTCAGTGCACAGTTTTTAACCATCTATCTGGTTGTAATTATAATATCTGGGAAGTTTTAATATCCTTAATCGTAGCCAGCGTGTTACATCTGTATTCTTTTTACTGGTCAGTATATGATTTCAAGGTCACGCGTGAGGATAGAATCGAAATTGATAGTAAAACGCACCTCTGTGTTTTTCCTGTGTATCATAGTGTATAATGTCAGCGATTTACGATCATCAAACTTTTGTTAACCGATTTAGACCCTTTATACTATTTTTTCTTTAATTAATTCATAATATTCAAATAACTATTCAATAAGCATAAGATGTTTAAATAATGTTCGAGTTTGTATTTATAGAGTAATATCGTTGTAGAGCTTACAATCAATGTAACTGTTTTGCTGTGACTACTCGTTCAAGGGGCGACCGAGTGGTCATTGTAGAACTCTGAGGGTGCATATGTTGTCAGTGTTTTCAAACGATTGCATAAGTAATAAATGACAAACATTCACGTTCCTACTCTGAAGATCATACAAAACTGATCACCTCTGACATCATCATCAACAACGTCTTCCTGTTTTACTGATAGGCTATTTGATTGATTGTACGATTGACTATGGATATAGTCAATCGTACAATCAATCAAATAGCCTACTGCAGTCCACTGCTGGACAATAGGCCTCCCCGTATATATATGTATGTACGCCAAAGTAATAACTTTTGTTTTTAAACTGTTTCAAGAGCGGACGATGTTTCAAATTCTTGGAGTTTTGAATGTATACCACCTGATAGATAAGGCGAAAAGAATATAGAGAAGATAGTAGGTACTTAACAAATTCAGTGTTGTCAATTGTAAATCAATTAATATGAAATTGGATCAGACTCCATGTATTTAGGAATAATAAATTGCAGTAGGAAATAATTTTTGATTGAATACATTTTGTACAGAAAGAAGAAAAACTTCATGGGATGATAAAAAAATCTCGATAATAATCTAAAGGTTTTAGATTAATAAAATTAATTTTCAAATACAGGCGTTAAATAAAGGTCCATTATTAAGACGTATAAAATGATTAAACTGAGAGATAAAAGGATGTCATTAGTTTAATGTTGGGAGGACATTGCCAAGGCCCATACGTTTATTTGTGCTATAACTACACCTACTAGTTACGTAGCAACATTAGAGATAACCGACATGCATTATATACATGTATGAATGCATACGTAGACAGTAGACAGATATACAACACCCTTACTTACCTTACGACGATATTACTAATGATGAAATGAAATTACTAATGATGAAATTATGCTCTACTTATTCTTTCCCCCAACTTTTGATATATTATGTTCATAAAAATTATGACGTCGTTGCAATAAACCCGATAAGCTCGTAAACTGGTGACTGATGAAATGAATGGGGCTAGACGGCACCGTGCACTTCTCGTCTGTCAAGAGTATAGATATGAACAGTGAAATTTCATTCCATGGACAGTTTTAATTGAACATCTATTTTAAAATTGGCTTCCATGTTTAATATTTTGCCAGAGATCCAAAGGAACAAGAGAGCTGTAATTTTTTTTTTTTTTTTTGGGAAACCGCAATTAATTTACAGACTTTACATTTTGAAAAACCCGGTTAAACTTTTCCCTACTTGTACTTCCTTTAAACTTTACAACAAAGGCTACAATTGAAGTCAGTTAAGTGGAATTTTTAAGAGTTTCCATTTATTCTTTATTTTTATCGCTTTGAATGTTGGGTAGGCACAAGGGTGTTTTATTAAAATTTCGTTATTACGGTGTTGACGGCGCACCCCCGGCGCCCGACGCGGCTGATCCGAGTCTTATATCAAAACGTACACGGGAAAACGTCTTCGTTTAGGTAAGCGCCGCAGTTTAATACTCGTAAATTCTTTGAAAACCTTTGCCTTGATGGTCTTTTAATATTTAATTTCCCTGTAAGGGCAATCTTTTCGCAATGCTTCTACTAAGTTCCACTTCACAAAGAAAATTAAATGGGGTAGGATAAAGTTCTTATGTTTTTACTTCAAAGTTATATTGTTAGTGTAAGAGTTTAATAGACTTTTTTTATGGTAAATGAAAAGTAATATTTGCCACCTGTCAGGTACCAGTTGTTCTTGCAACTGAAGCAAGACGTGCTGCGCGGTCGGCTGCCCGTCACCTTCGACCTTGCCGCTGAGCTCGCAGCCTGTGTCCTACAATGTGAGTATTAGTAATTATTAGATAATTGTCATATAAAAATATTTTTTTAAATGAGCATATAATATTTATTTGGATGTGTAGATTGTATTGTATTTACTTAAAACCGTGCGACTAAAACGAAGTATCGAGCGTAGAGCTGGTGGAAGTAAATTCCAAAACACCACTATCTATTTAATTAAAGTAAAGATCATCTGTAGCAAAGAAGCTCGCTTATGTATTTGTAATTATTTTAATAACTATATTTCAACATTTAAAAAAAAAACTTTAAATTTAAAACATTGAAACATTGTCGTTAGTGTGGTGGTTACTGGAAATAAGTCGAAGAGAACCTCTAAATTAGCCAAATATGGTTCACAGATTTTTTGCTACATTCATATCAATTTCTGATATATATTTTTTTTTAAACGCTTTGTAAATTACTAATGTTTGTGAACACTTTAAGTTCCTGTTTACATATATAAGTATAGATCTGCAGCTTGAATACAAATCGAAAGTTGGGTAGTGTTATACAATAGCTCGTGAGTGCCTACGTTATACAAGAATTATATCTGGCAAAAGAAAAGACAAGAATTATTTCAGCGATTAAACTGCACATTGTTCCCCTGCTACATAATTAAATTCAAAATTTTTGCTGGGAAATTCTTAGATGTATAAAGATAGTACCTATTTTACCCATTCTTCAAATTTCTAAGTTCTAATATGAGTATATTTAACTTAGCATAAGATTACCTCAAATTTGCTATTTATACATTGCCGTAACATTGTCCTCCTAGTTTTAAGCAAGGATTATTTGACAGCTCACGCAGTAGCATTCCATAGGAGAACTTTGGCACTTAATAAGACTACATCTTGTTTTAATTATAGTAGATGATAATAATAATAATAACTTCAGAGATTTCACACATGGCTATCTGATCGAAGATTAAGCAGATCTTGTATTATTGTAACCATACTCGTACTTCTGATGAACAACATATATATGTATATATATATATATATATATATATATATATATATTCTAATACATACATTTTATAGATAAATTACACTCAGACACAATTATTAATTATTTGTCCTGGGTGGGAATCGACCCCGCGACCTGTGACTTAGCAGTCAACATTACTTACCACTAGGGCAACAGCCCCGTCAATATTATGAGTGTCATACTCTTAAATGTCTAGCTGGTGTGACATTCCCTAAGGATCATGATAGACTATTTTATAAATACAATTAAAATTTTCTTCTATCGGTATTGACCAACAAGGCATAAGTTTTAAATAAAAAGTGGAAGTAACAATGTTTCTAACAACCGCCTTACTAGGAAGCTGTTATAACTAAGGAACATTAAAGTCCATTGTCATTATCCAGTTAATCCTCCTAGACAAATCCCACGCGTATTTTATATAATAATACACTTACTTGTTTTATTAGTAAATGGCTACATTAATATTCGAAATGTAACCTTCCAGTAAGCGGCATATAGCTTAATTTACTTTACATCTTACGTAAAGCTTCGTATTTTTTCAGTGTACTTTTATATTATCTGAGAAAATTCTCTGAGTCCAGTAACAATAACCTTTGGAGACATGATTTTATCTTCGTTGATCCCAGATCTTCCAAGTCACAATTACCTGAACTATGTATAGCAAATATTTATTACTTACAAATATTTTTAAATTATTAAAATATAAACACATACATATAAACACAACAATATATAATAATTATATTGCAAAACGTTATCAATATTTACCATTATCCTGCTTCTAGTTTTTCTTTGACATATGTACTCTCCTCTGTTTTCTCTAGCCCAATTAGGTACCCAAATTACCAGATTTTCTGGACCAAGGTGCTATCATAATAGAGGCATAAATGCCTTAATAAGAAAAGGCTTAACTAATAATTCAGTTCAGGCTTTTTTTGTTGAGGCATAATTTCATTGAAAAACACTTTTTTTTTTTATCAGCAGTAGAGATTGATATACAACCCAGGCCTATTATTTAGCAAAAAAAAAATACTGTACATACATCAAGTGTGATGCCGTGTGTAATCGGCGGACGTGTTTTATATTCTGTAACGCAATAAAATTGTTTTAGGACACGCAAAGGCAACAAAACGCGTGTGACTGACTATAAGGACGTTGACACATCGGTTGATAGGCGAAAATAGAAATAACATTTGTAAGCATAATATTTACAGACAAACTGCTTTCAATAAATCAAAATAAACATCGATCATAATAGCATAAAATATCAGACTTGAGAAACATTGCCAGAAATAACACGAGACAAGAAAAACAGGCTAAAATCCTTGTATTTTTATTAAATGCAAACGCGTACTAAATTAATTACGTCTGGTAAACGTGTAAATATTTATACAAGAGTTTGAAACGCCAAATCTCGGAACAAATATGTTTTAAATCGGTGACTAAATCAAGAATCAATATTCTATTCATATTTACGTAAAAATTGAAAACGTACAACCTGCGAATGGAGCAGAATCAACAATGATTCTAAATTGTATCATGTCTTCCTCTCTGAATAATATGCTATGCGCTGTTTATAATGAATCCTTTGGTGTGTTTATTTTAAGGAATTGTAATCTACTAGTAACGAATACTAATATATATATATATATATATATATATAGAGTTATCTCTACAGAAAAAAACATAAGAAACCATTGATTCTAGAGGTCGACTCGTTGCCATGTCGCTAAAAATCGTTAACAATACAAAAATAAATTCCGTTTCTATCACTCATCAACCTTCTTTATGTTACATAAATTGTTCCAATAGTTCATTGAATGCTATTCAGTCGGACTACACTCCTTCGGCAGTAATAGCTACCGCCATTCTTCTTAGATTCTGCCGGCGAGACGCGAAACTACTCTCTCCGCAAACGTGGTAAAATTTATCAGACATTCCACTTCGCTTCTTCAGATTCAGACTAATACATTGCACCATAGTCTGATTAACTAACAGTCTTACTATAATAGCTGGTTTCATTTTATCATTGATTGTGTTAGTCTGTCATTTTTGTCTTGTAACTTTAGGTAATATTCTATTAATTTCCCGATGTAACAAAAGCCTCACAAATATATTATATTATATGTACTAATATGTACAAAAAACTTACGTATATTTATAATAATTGGCCTTTAAATAATTTACATCACTTCGACCAAACTCAATTTTGATTTTACAGACAAGCATTTTTAACATATTGACTGTCTATTATCTGTTCATGTTTCTTTATGACGCTAAATATATGCGAACACTCCTTGTGATAGTTAAATAAATGAATTTATACATGGTTTTTACCAAATTGTAAGGATGCCCTTGTTGTCAGTAGACTTTCGAATTTTATACCTAATCAAACCCTATTTTTTATTAATTTTACAAAACCAAATTATAGTTCTTTATTTTATTTTATTTTATGAGGATTAAAAAGCTAAGAATTAAGTTTAATAAGAAATTAAATATTTTTATTTATATGCTATAGTGGGACAGATGAACAGACTTGTCACCTGATGGTAAGTGACAACTGCCGTCCATGGACACCTGCAACTCAAGACTCGTAAGTGTTCTGCCCGCCTTTGAGGGTGATGAAGGATGGGGGATGCGGATGGGGAAGAAGAGAGGAGGGATGAGCAGAGGAAGATGAGGGGAGAGGAAAGAGGAGAGGAGAACTTGGGCCTCCGGAAACCTCACTTACGTCGGGGAAATGCAACGCAAGGGTTGCTACAGAAAGTTGCCGGTTTTCTGTAAGGCCGTGGTATCACACCGGTCGAGCCGGCCCATTCGTGCCTAAGCATGGCTCTACCACTGCTACCACTGTTTTGATAATTTACTTGACACACCTGTTTATACTTTACTCATGAGTTATATCACGAAGATAACGTCTTTAATAATATCACATAAATTTCTATACATCCAGGGTACATAAGTCAGTGTACGGTTTTGTAGATAAATGTAGAAACTGGTAGACCTAAAACATTTAAGTTATCGTTATTATTTTTTTAAATTAAACAATAACGACATTAGTACATTCTTAACATGATGAAGAAAAAGTAGCAGAGTAAGCAGAAAAGATCGAAAATATACAATGAATATACATCATATTTGTAATTAAGTTAAATGATACTTACGTTCTGATTTGAGTGTAGGTAATCCTCATTATTTTTTTAATTTCACCAATCAAATTAGTTTTTAAAGATTAGAAGATAATTAAAATCCCGTTTCGACCTTACTTTTTGAAGCTTCACCTTATTAATTACTTCCTTATTTTAATATTCCCTTTTATATTTAAATTTGACTGTATAGCGTAATTATTTTAATTGCTGTATTCTTATGATACGCTATTCTTGAAAAATATCTTATCATTTTAATGAACATTATAGCTTAATGTAAACTAAAAAAACATTATAATCTTTCAACTTCTGTAAGGTGTTAAGCGTAGCATGTCAATAGCATGTGGCCATTAGATAGCTGTTAAATGAAAAACTTCACAATATAAACCACAGATTATCGATATTATGTAATAATAATTATTATATTAACCGTGTGGTTCTACATGGAGTTAAATAGGGCCCTCCAATCTCAGCCCGTGGATGTCGTAAAAGACAAAAACGGGCTAGGGGAAAAACGGGCGTAGTAAAAAGGAATCGGACTGTTATTTATTAAACAGTATAAATACAGTCTACACTGCTCGCATGATGGCAATCTATTTTCCCCCTATTACGGAAGTAGGACGATATTATGGTTGGCAAAAATTAGGCTTTTAAGAGGCCTCTGCTTACCCCAACGGGGATATAAGAGTGAATGTATATAATAATATACAATTATTATATAACTATTATAACCAGTGAAAGCAAGAATGTAAATGAAAAAATCTTCTTTAAAGGGAGGGACTACTCCATTTGATGGATCCGATTTAGATATTACATTTAATTATCGCATAGTGAGTACTGAGTAGTTTCTCTCTATTATGTTACAAGAGTATTTAGTGATAAACGCATTCAAATTGTTAAACTTATTCATAAGGGATGCCTTTCAATTACTTCTCATGAAATGTTTTTACATAATTGACATTTTGCCATATATATCGTGGTAGAGCCATGCTTAAGCATGTATGGGCCGGCTCGACCGGTGCCATACTGCCAGATAATCGGTTGTGAAGCAACGCTTGCGTTGCATTTGGCCGAAATTAGTGAGGTTTCCGGAGGCCGCACTCACCCTCTCCTCTTCCCCTCCCCATCCCCCGTCTCCTCTTTCCCATCGCCTTATCCCCCCTCTCCTCTTTTTGTTTTCCTTATCCCCCCGCTTTCCCCCGCATCCCCCAAGCTCTCATCACTTTTAAAGGTATTGTATTCATCCTTATTTTAATGTTTATTTCATGATTGCATTAAAATACATTGTAATTGTATTGTCCAGCAGTGGATGGTGATAGGCTGATGATGATGAAGATGAAATTGTATCTTTATTTTGCATGCCTTATCCAGGGCGGAATTTGTGCCTATTACTTTATAAGACCTTTGTTACTCTGTTCCTGTAAAAGAAGTTTCTGTCTTTCTAATTTCACACTTCAATCAAATGGTAGGTGATTCAAATATCATTTATTCTTGTATGTTCTTATTAGTAGATCATTAAGGTTCGATAGGCTTAGCTAAGAAAGAAGGTGTTTCCTTGAGAATAGGTTGGGCCAACTTAGGTTGTTTTGGAGGTCCTACACCCGCCGTCGGCGTCACCGTGAAGAGGGGGAAGAGGACCAGCTTCATGAGGAGTACCGAGAGGCGCGGAAAACTCTGAAGCCGGCCAAAGAGGAGAAAAGAAAGGAGATGCTGGAGGGTCTCGATCGTGATCCCTGCTTTATAACAAAAGCTCCGCACGCTGCCAACCCCAACCCCCCCCCCCCCTAACTGAGACTCTCCAGCCCAGCTTCCTGCAGGAAGTGGTTGACGGCCTATTCTCGCAACGGGTGGAGCACTCACCCGACACGAAGGCAGAGATGGGGGCGGCTGTCCTACGGATCTACTCCAAGAACAACGACGATCGAAGCTGTAATGTGCCTGAGGGCCGTGACCGAAGAGCAATACGCGGTTACACAGTGTCGACGTAGGCGGCGTGCGCATTGGCCGGTACTCCCCCGTGGGACTTCAATCAATCGGACCCCTCCCGAAGAGGTACGCGAGATCTACTATGGCTCGTTGGTCGTCCCGGCTGGAGGCTCCATGTGCTGGCTTTGCCACTGTGGAGGTGCTCCAGCCGGTCATGGTCGAGTGGGCAGGGCGGCAGCCCGGAACCCTTTCTTTCCGACTGACGCAGGTTCTTTCCGGGCACGGCTGCTTCGGAAAGTACCTGCACTCGGTCGCTAGGAATTGAGTCCCGTCTGCCACCACTGCGAATGCAGTGAGGACTCGGCTCAGCATACGCTCGCGGATTGCCCGGCGTGGGCGGCACAGCGTCGGGCCCTCACAGTAATTGAAGAGGATCTATCGCTACCGGCCGTCATACGCTCCATGGCCGGTAGTGACAGGAATTTCACCGCGGTCGCAACCTTCTGCGCGGAGGTCATCTTGCAGAAGGAGGCGGCGGAGCGGGCCCGGGAGGATCAGTTCGCCGCCGCCGAAGCGGACGGCGGAGGCGCGCTTACCAGCGCCTCATGCCGCCCTGAGTGTGGCCGCGGGGGGTCGGGACGAGTTTTCCCTCCACCCGCTATAGTGGCCAACCGCGAGGAGGCGACGTGCTGGTGTGCCTGGACGTTGCCTAGTTGAGAGTTACCAGAAGGCGGTGCCCTCGCTTTTGCGGGCAAAGCGCTAGGAGGGGTCCGGATGTCTTACTAAAGCTGTTCCCGGATTCCTCGTATTTCAAGCGCAGCATGGCACACCGTGTGGTTTTAGTCGGTCCGATTCCCACATACCGTTAAACCGAAAACCCCGGAGGGATGACGGCCCGAGGGGGTTTCCACACGTTAAAAAAAAACGGGTTGTTTTACATAATTTTTACTCCTTTTCTCGTCTGCAAATTTTTTGGTAAAGCGAATGTTCTTAACCGATAAAGGCCGATTTTACACTATTTATTATTATTAATTTTAACAAAAAAGGAAGAATTACAGTAACATTTGTGCATATAGCAGTGAGGCAATCTACCTGGTTAAGTAGCTGAAAGTCTAACATTGATGCGTTATTCAAAAGGTAAATGAGCCATCAGTGGCGGAGGATCGTTTGCATCTAATCTAATCAGCATCGGCGTCCCCTGTGGCTTTGTACTGGGTAAACACGTACACATAAACCATTCTAAACTCCTACATTTTCGTTTTGTAATCTTTGATTATATATCTAATAAATAAAGTGCGTAGAGTTTTATAAACAGTTTTATTCTAGAACATGTTGATGTAGAAATGAAAGCAGCTCAGAAAGTTGATTGTCGTTGTCACACTTAATAAATTACACTAACAAACCGCTTTCTGGAGATTGAACAAGAAAATCTAATTCTAGACTACAGGTTAGTTACTCGTTCCTATATGCGATATCATCATGTATTCTAGAATTCTTAACTTCACTTTTAAGTTTCGACATTATCTTAACATTTGCTGCAACTAAACAAGTTACGACATTAATGTTATTTCATTTTAATTATTGGCAATCTAGATAATGCAATGATACTTCTTACACCCAAATATGTTTAGACATTTAGAATTTATAGTAGAATAAAGAAACTGACATTAATCTATACGTTATATTGGTATCTATACGTATTTATATTTTCCGAGTTTTATCGAATATTTATGTGCTGAGACATAACTATATACATAAGTATATATATTCATGAATATCATTGCAATTTTTCAACTACAAGTGACAATAATTACGGCACACAAGTTTATGATTACTTATTTGAACGGCAGTTAACATTTTGAGGTTTAATATTTCTTAAAACCCAAGAAAGGAAAAGCATATCTACTTTAGAACCATTATTAGAGGTGTAATGTTGAGCTCAATAAGCTCATTATGTATATTTGTAAAAAAAAACCTTTCGTCCCTTTACATTTAAATATCCGCACCCATTTCCGTCGACATGTTATAGCCAAAGAGGTATGTTTATTACGCACCATTATCAACACGCAAAACATCCTTCTTTGTTGCATTAGTAATTTCCTAAAAAAATACAAATATTCTGGAAAGGTAACATACAAAATAATGCAATCAAATAAGAGCTGGTTTGCTATCAAGTTGTGACATAATATCAGTTTTGTACATATCCTAACTGTAACTAAGTTTTTTGTACATATATTTGGTATATGTACAAAAACTTAGGTACAATTATTTAACTACTCATTTTAATGTTAGTATTTAAATGTAGGTATTCATTAGAAGGTACCACTATCAGTATTTTGTTATCATTAATCATTGAATGACTCGTATTTGCATATGATTTTTATATTCAATTAATAAAAAAGTAAGCAGGTTACACTGTTTTTATATTACTTTACATGTAACGGTATCTTATTACTGGGAAAAGTAACACACTGGAGCAAGAAACAAAGTTAAGCAAGCCCTTCTCTAAGTTACGAGTATTTTACACTTTGTTCGCTCTGGCGGAATTGGGTTTTCGGAAAAGTAAAGTATTTTTGTGTTACCAAACAAAATTATATGTCGCTTTTAATGTTAGAGAAAGAATACTTAAAATCATTTTTCTTACCAGCTATTATGCAAAAAAAACGTTAATATAGTAACTTTAGATATAACACGAATGAAGGGGATACCCTTTACAAGTAACTAGTTGACAGTTATATGTTATCGACGGTCCTATCTTTATTTTGATAGCAAGAGAATTATGATTTACTATTTTGATTCTTTATATTAAAAGGAGATGTGAGAGCTATGTATCGTATCAGATTGCATTCGTCATCTATAAAGTTACATTGTTTCTTGCCTTCCTTTGTCCCCTTTCGTTTTGGTTTTAAGCGCGAAATATTTTTTATAATAATTAAAGTTCTCAAAATGTATTTTGTGATTAAAGCACTAAATATAATTAAAAGAAACACACTCGTAAATTCTCAGTAGCTACGTAGGTACGGAGTTGTCACGACATTAAACCGTCAATTGTTCTACTTATATGTCTACTTATATGTTTGAATATTCAAAACATGTCAGTATTCATTAATAAAAAAATAATCAAACAACGGACACAAATAACACCAAGATTCGGGACCGTGTCGGTGGGTCACAAATTATTATCCAGTTTCGGAATCGACCCACAACCTTGAGCTCGGCATGCAGAATGATTGACCACTAGACCGTTCTTAGACCAGTCTTATTCTGTGAATTCCTTCCATAACTCCATACATCAATCTGACTCTTAACTAAGTAAATTATTCTTAATAATGACCTGATAGAAAACGTTGTTTGGTTGCACTGTACTCGAGCAAGATACAATTATAGTATTCCCATGAGGTGTATTTATTTATACTTGAATAGCTCTTGGATCTTATCGTCTCTCTCTTCTCATTCAAAACGACCCTGTTTACTCAAAAGGAGACTGACTACTTTGTATGGATTCTTGGCCGAAGCATGAACAATTTAATATTGATATATCAATATAAATTTTCAGTAGCATAAACTAAGTAGAAAACATTATTATATGAATTTTAGTATCAAGTCAGTTAAATAATAAAATAAAACATATTCTTTATAATAACTAATTTGTTTTTTTTTTCACTTATTTTTATTTTGGAACAGTTTCACCCAACATTTGTCACTTTGATAATATTATTACAACATATCCTATATACTATGAGAAAAATTATTATAATTTACTTAGATTACAAAATGTACAAGTTATTGCCGAATTTGAACTATTTCCTTTTAGATTATATATAAGGTTAGAAATTATCACTCGATTATAAATTTATTTATAATATATTTATAAGCGACTGTTAATATCTATTTGTGGCGCTAGGGTGATTACGTTACTTTTTTTTTACTTTGACAAAGATTTCTTAGCAACAAATTATTTTCATGATATTCTATTTACATCAGTATTCCGTGATTTATCTCATGTACTATGAGGTATGTACTTTGTTTTTTCTTAAAAGAGTTAAACTGTTCCGAAAGGAACACTCCTCGTTCAATTCATTCAACAATTTTAGATTTATGTAAATTCTGCGTACCCGATTTCTGAGATTTCAAGTAAGTTTGAGTTCAATGGAAATTTTGATTTAAACAAGTCTAAACAATGAAGACAGAAAAAATATTTTCTTATATCGTTCGTGAATGATCATGCTCATGATAAATTTTAATTTATTTACTAGTCATATATTCACAATATCTTCTGAAAATCTTTATAGTTGTAGGTATATTATTTGAATACCTAACAAAAAACAAAAACATATAAATCATTGTGTTCTTATTCTGTCTAGTTCATAGTGTCGGTTTGGTAAAGACGAATGAAGCAAAACAATCCGGTGTTCGCAACAAGTTAACGGACTCGTGTAGGGTGGCTGACATTAATCAAGAAGATGGACAATCGTAAAGGCGCCTCACCAAATAAGATTTAACCACACTAAGGAATTCTAACCCTGAATTATAATATCAAAACGTACAACTCCACGCTAAATTTATTTCAAGCTCTCCTTCCTTGGAATGTTGTTTCTACTCACGAAGTTAAATAGCATAGAACATTAACATCAACATCATTGAATACGTAATTAGTGAAATGTTTATGTGTATATACTGCGAAACTGTAAAGCCAGTGTTAAATCATGTTTAATGTCTCCTCACAGAGTGTTACTCTTTTAAGATAAGAATAGGCTATTACTCAACGAGGACTGTAAAGCTGGGAACACCCGTACGTTCCATACGTTAGTCGTTATGTTTGTTATTATTGTATACTATACAGGATGAGGTGTAGCTGAATAGGAAGACTCTGTTAAAGCCTACAATATATTTATGTTAAATTTAATATTCATGTTTCACAATTAACACCGGGTTTTCTGTTTAATATTTGTATAGTCATTACCACATACACGCAAGGTTTGTAAGTGTAATTCGCTGATAACGTAGAACATAACAATGACGGTGGAAGATGATATGAGCTTTTTAGGTTATGGCTATGGGTAGCCGAACCGAGCCGGTGGTGTATTATAGGGGGACAGATGAACAGACGGGTCACCTGATGTTGAGTGACAACCGCCGTTCATACGTCACACACCTGCACCTCAAATGTTGTAAGTGCGCTGCCCACCGTTTAGGGTACTAAGGGTAGGGGAGATGCGGGGAGAAGAAAGAAGAGAGGGGTTGAGCAGAGGGAGATGAGGGGGAGGAAAAAAGAGGAGAAGTTGGGCCTCCGGAAACTTCACTTATCTCAGGGAAATGGAACGCAAGGGTGAAGAGATGGGAAAGAGGAGAGTGGAAGTTGGGCCTTCGTAAACCTTCGGCCTTCGGGGAAATGCAACACACCGGTTGAGCCGGCCCATTCGTGCCCAAGTCTGGCTCTACATCTGTGAGTTTTAGTAAAATACAATTAGTTTTTTATAATTAATTGTTCAAAACTTATATAAATTATTGTTCAAAATATAATTATCTTATAGTCACGTGGGAAATATAAAATTGGTATTCGATAATGAGTAACAATCATAGATACCACAACATTGTTCTCACATGTGTACTGTTACTAACAACGTCTATGTGCCTACGGCTAGGGACATAGTCCATCTCGTTTATCGTCCGCGACGGGTGGGCGGGCGGCTCGCCTCGTCACTAAATGATAGATGGTCTCTTTACAAATCACTCACACTTGTAAAGTAAAACAGATTCCGTCTTGACTTAGACCGATAGACATTCTGATGAAATCTGATGTTACGCTTTGAGGTTGGGGAATAACTAGGCACAGGTGTTTCGTACATCAATGTTTATTGTAATTAAACTGGCAACAGTTTTGTGGCCTGTATTTTATGACGGAATATATTTAAGTATATATGTCAGAAATCAACAAAAAACTAATAAACAAAGTAACAGAGAGAGCCAAAATAGAATAGACACAGCTGTAATGTATTATATATACATATTATAATTGGAGTAAAATAAGATGATGAACAATTAAAAATATGTATAACTAAATTAGTGTAGCGTAATGGCTAAGTTTGTGCAGTACCGTACCGTCGTGAACTCTCCCCTAATATAAGCATTTAGCTTAACTGGGAGGGCTAACGGCAATACTAGTAATATGTAACCCGATTTATTAATTTTCTTTAAAAAAAAATAGATATAAGTTTATACCTTTAAGTTCTTCTGTCTGTTTCTTGATTTGAACCTTATTTGGGAAATGCAGGTTACTAAGGTCAGCCAGAGTGGTACAGGTACGCTACGAGTCTTATGACAGCTTGAAAACTTTCTTCCAACTGAGACTAAAGCGATTTTAGTACAAACCTTAATTATCTCCACCATGGATTATAGTGACGTATGCTATTACGACCTACATGCAGATCTCTTCAATAAATATGACCGACTTCTGAATAATTGCATTTGATTCATTTTTAACCTTATTTCCTATGTATATATATATATATATTTATATATATATATATACTCCTTTCGTCACAGTTTTCACAGACACAGGCTCCCAACGCCTTTAGCTGCGCGCCCTCACCACTCTCTATTCAATTTCCTATGCTCCAATCATAACAGAACTATTTGCTCTGCAAACAATCTTCTTCTGTTATGCTCTTCTATTCATCCCCTTAATGAACAGTATCGTGATTGCTATGTGTAGTGTTACTCTAACAAAGTTCAGAATGGTAAAATTGTGACGTTTGCTGATGACACTACTCTGATATTTCATTTAGATACTTGGAGCAATACCTTTGCTTTTGCTTCAGTGAAGTGTCCTCATGGCTCAGAAATAATGGATTGACACTAAATGTTGAAAGAACTAAGTATATCCCCTTTTCAATAAAATAATAAAAATAATATTAATACCGAAGGTCTTATTTTCGGTAGGTAATTATTTAATTAAGGACCATTTACGTCCGATAGTATAATTAATTAATTTTTATTTTCTTGTAGATCATTAATAAGTAATTTCAAAGCAACCGTCGTTTAACTAATTTATATTTAAAGATCTATCTATAATTTTCTCTGTATCGTTACTTTCCAACCAGCCATAAAATAGATGCTAGTCAGTTTAAAAATAGTGATATTTATGAACGCCCCTAGTTGTTAGGTACTTATACGAAAAGTATAAATAAATGTATAGCTACGTAAATACAAATAAGAACTTCTATTTAAATACAAGAGTCCAATGAAAGATGATGCTCATTCTGAGTGTTATGTTAGAACTTGATTTTGAACAAAAGATTGTTTAATTTTCTTTCTTAATCACTTAAGCTATAAAGAAAGCAGTTAAGTATAACACAAGACATGAAAACATAGATTAAGATACATTTCACCTTCTATTTGAATATTCAGACGAATAATTTTATTTGCATTAGCTCTAAACAATTTGTGATTTCGTTCTCTATAAATAAGAATAATTCATAGAAATCTGTAAGCAGTATTCTGTGTGTGCCGAACACATGTGTACCAAATATTAGAAGCGTCAGAAGCGTGTGATTTCATAACGACATTTTGTTCTTCAGACAAGCGTGAACATAATATATGAAAGGTCCGAACAACTGTGTGAATGTTCCTCCTAGCGTAGCATATGTTGCGATTACACAGTACAAAAAAAGATATATGTATGTCGGGAAATGACTGCTAGCATCGTCCACTGGTCATAGTTTTTCTATTGGCGATCTGCCTATGTATATGTGAAAATATTTATACTATCATTGAATGCAAGTCTTTGTTTATGTTCTAAATAAATCACAATTGGTAACACAATAAATGCTAAGAAAGTAGTTTAATGCATACCTGTGCGTTGTACGATTTGTCTCCAAAGTGATGCTATTCACGGGAGATTGAGTAAACCTCAATTTTGTAATCAACGCTGGGAGTTACACTTATTGTGTTTACATTGCATCGTATATTTCTTTAGGACACAAGCCTTTACAGAGTAATTACTATTGTTAAAGTCTAGAGTACTACATATTATAACAGCGATGTACCACACATGAATTCATTTAGGTTATTTTCCGTTAAATGCTATGAGATGTTTGTTCCAAATACGAGTAGCGTCGCTCTTTAGTCTATTTCGACTCAATGTTTAAAGTATCCTGTCAGCTAAATGAGTTTACCATGACAATGTTTGTCGTGCGTGCTATTTATAGACACTACTTGTTTCATGTTCTGAAGTAAATGTGGTATTAGTATTGTGTAAGAGAGTGTTGACTTTGTACTAATCTACGATGTTTGTGTAGCTGAGCTGGGTGACTACGATCCCAGACGCCATGGGTCCAGCTACGTGTCAGAATTCAGGTTTTTGGCTCACCAGACTCCTGAGCTTGAAACAAGAGCTGCAGAAATACATCGCACCCTAACGTAAGTCTAATAAGGTTGCCGTTGAATTATTTCTATAAAAACGCTTGCTTCCCGGCTGGCTCCTCGGTCTTCTCAAAATAGATTAATTCATTATGAACTTACGTGTTCAACATGAGGAAGTCCTTCCTGTTATAATTTGTTCTTATTGTAGTAAGTAACCGACAAAAACGGGCCAGAAACTGTGGCACAGTTTCACGCCAGTTTTCGCCAAAACGTCGCAATCCGCCCGGAAATTAAACTTCGTCGCCTTCTCACCTAATTGAATGAATTTTTAAACTGCGCAAAGATGCAGCCTGTGGCTGTTGGCGTCTCATAAAGCCACAATTACATGCAAATTATGTGTACCTACTTACTTAACACTAAGTGAGCCGTAGCTTAGGGGGCGACCCGGGTTCACAACGCCGCGTCGGGATTATTCATTGTTGCTTAGCCCTTTCATGGCCTTTCGTGCTTAATGCCATCATTAATTAAAGATAGTAATTTAATTGACAATTTAACACTTTTCTGAAGATTTTTAATTGCCGTTTGTTACAGGGGTATTTCACCAGCCCAAGCTGAATTAAGTTACCTAGACAAAGTGAAATGGCTTGATATGTACGGTGTAGACTTACATCCAGTTTTGGTAAATATATTATTTTTTGTAAATTCATAGTTTTACAGCTACTTACATATATACATACGTTTAAAATTCAACGATGTCCTTTTTTCGACAGGGTGAAGACAGTGTAGAGTATTTTCTCGGTTTGGCGCCAAGTGGACTTTTACTTTTACGTGGAAAACACACAGTTGCCAACTATTATTGGCCCCGCGTCTCCAAACTATATTACAAAGGACGGTACTTCATGCTGCGTGTGGCTGACAAAAATGTAAGAATAGAGTTTTATGAAAAAAATACGAATAAAAGAATGTGTGTGAAACAAATACGTAAAGATTAAAATCGGAAGCTTTACTTGACCCATTTCTCGTTTCGGATCGCAGGGAGTGATAACGGGCGCATTTTGAATAGTGGTGCAAGATAGAGTCCACCTTGCGCCGCTTCCTTGAAAGACATTCGTAGGCAGGCAATTACAGATAAGTCGCGTACAAGTGAGCGCAGTATTTACAGCGCTGTGGGTGCGGTGATAGCGCGCAGACGCTCGCCATGCTCGCGACGCTCAACCCTGATTTACCGGAAGCGGTACCAACCAAAGTTACATTTAATTTTAATAGGAACATTTTTTTTATTATTTTGAAATATGAAAGCCTGTTTCTTTTAATCGGTTATTAGCGCTGTCCCAGATTTAATTGAAAAATCGTTTTGACTACACTGAACCAACCGTTAAGATAAAAAAGGATTTGTCGGAGCCTAGTCATACTTATAATCTGGACTACATATAACGGTCTGACTGACTGACTGATATTATTATTTTCTGTTTAATATTGTTTATGTGAATCCTAACATATCGGGAAAGTGTTATTTATAGTCATCATCATCATCATCATCATCACATTGTTATTATGCGTCGAAATGAAATGCAAAAATCTTCTACAAAAATATCTATAATGAGATTTGCGCAATTGTACAATCACACTACTTAATATATTCAATCTTCAAGGATTCTTCAGCACACTATCGCTCGACCTTCTTCTTAATTAGAAATTTTATACCATAAAATATTAGCGACCTAAATAGTCAGGCCTCCTCACATCCAAAGTTTGACTGTCCTGTTGATCTAGTGGTTAGTAACCCTGACTGCTGAGTCGAAGGTCGTTGGTTCGATTCGCATACGAGACAAAAATTTGCGTGATCCACAATTAATAGTCCCGGGTCTAGGTGTTTGATTTGTGTCCGTTGTATGAATGTTTGTAAAGTCATCTCGAGACACAGGAATTACTTCTAATTCGGGAGTTGTTTTTTATACAATAAAACAATAACAAGATGTTAATATGCTATAAGGATATATAAAATGCATACTTGTGACGAGACTGATATAAAATAATTTTTGATGGTGCGATTTAGGACTGGTCTCTTTCCATCTTTTAATATTAAGACATACCAGCGCGTAGCTAAAATATTATTTTAGAAACATTTTCTTCCGAACGTCATCGATTCCATCCCTTGGACGGGAGCCGATAATATGATGGTGGTTTACTAGCTCCCAAAGCCGCCGAATGCTTCAAATATAATTTTATAGAGTACTTCGGTGGATTTCGAGTAGAAATATTACTTACAGCCTGAAAGGATCTTGTCTAATATTACATAATTTTAATATAGATTTATATTTGCAAGACTCGAATAATTGGAAGCTACCCTTTTGGTACTTGTGTAAAATATGCTGTAAAGTTGGTAGTTTATAACCTTAGTATGTTTATGGTCAAATTTAAGCCATTAGTTTTAAATAAGGACTAAAATTTAAGAGATAATATCTATGAATTTGTGACATACTTGGCGTATGGAGCCTATACTAGATAAATTTCATTATTTTACAAGATTGTCGATAAACACCACCATTATTTATAGGCTAGGAATGTCACTTACAGCAGCGTATCCTTATTTCCACTCAAGGTAAAAAAAAAAAACTGTTTAAAAAAACACGCTTTGATCACCAATTATTCTAGAAAATTATGAGCTCTAACTCAAAGGTCTTGATCCACCTCCTGATTCCATCATCAGACCATAGCAATAGAACCAAATAATACTGACAGAAACGGATAAAATCGTTTTAAAGAGTTATTAAGGAAAATAACTTAAGAATATATATTTAGAATGACACATCTACATACGGCTTCGAGTCCCCGACAAGGTCCGCATGCCGTCATTTATGGCGATGCTGTTCAGACCACCACACATTCTTTCGGATGCAACAGACTTCTCCGGCTTCGGCTGATATCTTCGCTTTAGGAACAAGATTAAGGAATAGGTATGTTTAATGAAAAAGTGTTTTCACTGTAATTACATACCTTTTACAATACTTTTAAACTATACTTTTAAATATATATTTTTTTGTATCAGTGGAAGATGTGCAAGACCGCGACCTCCGCCTACGTTCACGCGGACCCCATCTCGACGCATCGCCCGCCCGCCTCACGCTTCGCACGCCTCACTTAATGACGGTATTCAAAAACCCATTATAATTATTAACATTATTGTATTATTAGTACGAGTATAACGAAAGTGTTTCAGTCCTTCTAGGTACCTAATCCAACTAATTTCTTTGTTGTTTGATACTATGAGTAATGTTAGGCAATTCAATTCATGAAATGCATCATAAGAATGAATATGGTTCAAGCTTCTATATGCTATTTTCACAATTGTTTATTTCAGTACCGAAACTGGAAGACTTGAGAATAAAAGACTGTCCTCCAGAAATGAAACAACCTACCTCAGTGCATCGGCCTAACTCGTAAGTACAATCAAGTTTTTAAAAGCTTCCAATCCTGCTTTTGTAATAAGGGTTATTAAACAAAGATACTCAGTTAATACCATTTGATTCTAATAGTTTCTATTTACAAAACTGGTTCAGGATGAGTGGCGAAGTAGTCCCCGGTTGTGAACCTACCACAGTCGGCGGTTCACCTCGGTCGACTCGCTCGGCGCCTACACGACGTGGACTTTATTCTGCTTCCCCCACCGCGACTCGGCCGCCACCGGCTCCCCGCCATCGCTCAGCCTCCGTCGACTCGCAAAGCTCCAACGACTCCCGCTCTAATCGCAAGTTAGTTTCTTATAACTTTTTTCGTCCTACTCGATGAATAATGAAAGCCATTCTTTGAGTTTGCCAGTAAAATTCAAAACCATTATAATAACGTGACAACTTTTATCAGTGTCCTTTTTTTCCAAAGTCCGCTATTTCCCGAATATTCTTTCAGGGATGTTTGACGTATACGAGCGTTTATAAGTTTATTATTACTATAAATAAAAAATAAAATAAGTAATAAGTAATTAAAACGGTAAAAACAATTACATTAAGTAACATACAGTAACAATTTTTACAATATAATAAATTACAATAGCATTTATAACTGTGACTAATTAAAAACTAATAATTCACACACATTCTCTTTCAAAATATTAAACATACTCTCAATTTCTCTCCATCTGTCTACAAATACATACATCACACCCAGGGTTGTTAATCCGGAGGGTATCGACGTCTAGGGTACGACACACTGAAGACTCTGCTCTGTCGAGTCTGTGACATACCGAGTAAATACGAGACCTGTAATTGAAGTTTTATGATGTAGACATAAACATCGTTCGCGGAGACAGCAGTCGGACGCAGAGAGTGAGCTGTCACGAGGTTCAGGTCGTTCAGGAAGGAGGCATAGACGGCATCGTTCGAAACACAAACATGAATCGGGCTCAGAGCGGGACGACTCGCAGCCAGAGGCCAAGTCAGTAAAAGAATTTGGAATACCTATTTTTTTTTCTAAATGAGAATGTAGTTTTTTCACATCATACAATTTAAATTACAGAGAATACGAACTCGTTGAATCAGAATCTCAGTGGAAAGAAGTATTACGACAAACCACTATTGGAAGTGGAGTTCAAGTATGTTTATGTTTTATTATCTTTATATATATAATTCTTCTGTGAGTGTGTCTGTCACTGAACTACTCTCAAACGACTGGACGGATTTTGATGAAATTTTTTGTGTGTTCAAGGGGATCTGGGAATGGTTTAGATTCACAAATCAGCCCGGCAGATGGCGCTGCAGTCGGTATCTAGGTTATTTATCTATACTGCAACTTCAGGACAGCGTCTGTCGGGCGCAGCTAGTTATTTTATATAATTTTATACAATAAATTAATTTAATTAAAACTGAAATTCTAGGTCGCAAACGTTCGCCGTTCTCAAATGGAACCTGAGACGGGAACGCATCGATCATCTCACAGGCATCGAAGGCATAAAAAGCATCGGTAAAATTACTTTGTTATATATTTTTCTACGTGTATTAATTAGGCAATTACTGTTGATTAACTAGTCTGTCCAATATTGTTTTAGTTCTCGGTCTGGCTCTCCAAATGACAAGAAGTGGCTACCTAATGAACTAAAACAACATCTAGAGTTCTCGTTAGTCGATACAACCGGCATGACGGAGGAACAACTAAAGGAAATACCATATACTGTCGTTCAAACTAGCCATGCGCGGCAAACGAAACTTCGGACCTCATCAAAACATAGACAGTAAGAATAATATTTGCTTATATGATCAGTGATCAGTATGCATTAGTTTCCTTTTTGTATTAATATTTATTACACATTTTTTCCCCAGAACTGAAAATGGATCATTAGCAAGGCGTGACAAAAGTACATCTGCACACGGTAAAATTAATCATGAAAGTCATAACCCAGGCTCTCTACGATCTAGTTCGAGTACACTTAGCACACATCGGTCCGCTCACGAGAAACATAGAAGGTATATACAATCCATACAGTGTGTCCATGATTTATTGTCCAATATGAAAGATTTACGTTATGGGGGTTTGCAGGCATGTTTATCCAAGCTACGACGAAACTGTGGAACGAGCAAGCGATGATTTTCTGACAAACAACGGATATAAAGGGAATGTGACCCCGATTTCAAACAACAACAACCCTTATAGTCCTGTGACCAACAGCAACAGTAACAGTTCGAGTGGAGAACTAATTTCGGGAAGTGCACGCGTTTCGCATGAACACACGGATTCAGGGCTTGGGGCAGATCAGGACTATGCCTATTCATCGGAGAGGTAATTATGTGCCGGTTGCATTTATAGTGACATTTACGTGAGTAAAAACGAATACTACTTGGTTTGTTCAAAACTTGTTGAAGTTAAAATGCCAAAATACATAAATAATATAGAACTCAAAGAATGAAAAATGATAATTAACGAAAAGAAATCCGTGAAAATTCGATCATGTCAGAAATTCCTTTGATTTGGATATTCTACAGGGAATTTGTCAACCTAGTAGGAATTGGTAAATAATATAATAAAAATAAACATAACATAATAAAACCTGTTCGACATATGCTTCGCCACGAATGGCCATGGTTCGAACGTAGTAATACTTTGGACTCACAGAAAAGTGGTAAGCAAACAGTGCTTGCATTTTATTTCCAAGTGAGTGAGGGTACCAGAGGCAACACTCCCCTTCTCCTCTTTCTTCTTCCCTCATCCCCCTCCCCCACTCCCCTAATTCCCTTCAAAGACGGACAGCGCACTTACGACTCCTGAGTCTCAGGTACCCATGGGCGGCGGTTTAAGCGGACGTTTATCCCACACTATTGGCTCTACTTTTTGTTTTTTTAATTGCAACTTATACATCAGTTGTAATTAAACAAACTCGGGTGATAATTAAACCATCAATAAGACGTGTACAGACGTGCCTCTTTTTATAAAGCGGTTTGTGACGTTTATCTTTGAAACTTTATTGACAGCAAACGAGTCGAAAGTGATGTAAGGCCCATGTCTATCGGGTGCAGGTCGAGCGACAGCGCAAAATGCGGGGCGGGAGGATCTTCACGGACGGCGCCTGTGAGTAGGCAGTGGGCAGCGAGTGGCGACGCGGGCGGTGCGAGGGACGCGCGGGTTGGCGGCGGCGCGGTGACGCGGCGGCCTCCTGCGGCGCCGGGTCGCGCGCGCCTCGCGGTTTCAGGCTCGCAGCGTTCGCTCCTGTCAGTGGCCAGCGACAGCGCTACCTCGCGCCGCCCGCGTGACCTCGCGCCGCGCGTCTACCCTCATCCGGCGGATGGTGGCTTTTCTCTCTTTGTGAGTGGGCGCTTTGGCTTTCTAACAAGTCTTCCGCTACTCGATGGCCCTTGTCATTTGATTTTTTTTTAAAGCAGTCAAACTATTTTTAGTTATGGGTTAGTAATGATCTCTCAGAGATTATTTGTTGTTGTTAACTGTGGCAACACCGAGTGATAACTTTTATTCTATTGAGTCATTCTTGGAAAATAAAAACAAATTCACATACACTTTTGAAAAATGTCGTAATGAAAGGAATAAATTATTTATTGCACTATCTATGTTACAAAAGAGTAAGTAAAGTGCAAAAAGTAGAGACTTTAGTCTCATTATCATTTTCGATCACGTGATGCCAGATGATATAATTTTTTCAACATATCGTGAAGTGATATACAATGGCGTCAATGGATATCGCCCATAATATTTACAATTTGGAAAGAATATAACATTAATCTCCACATTGTCAAATAGCCTATTTACCAGAAATCAACACAAATATTTCCTTATTGAAAAATGATATCGAAATTAAATTTATTCCATTAATAGTATGTTTACTGTTACAATTTTGTTCAAAAATAAATGTAAACAGTACAAGGGCCATGGGAGTAATCCGCAGCTCCTGTTTCTGGGTCGCTGAAAAAGCTAACAGTGTACAGGCTGCTGTCATTCCAAATATTTTCACATTGTTTATCGTCAAAACTTATCACTATTTCAATTGAACAAAATATAGTAGATAGAAAACATATTTGAGTAGGTTAGTCTAATTTCACTGACGATCTTAAAAATATATATAGATCTATTTTCTTATAACTACTTTAAAGTTATTCTCAAAACTATTTGCTTAAAGGAGCTTATTATTGCGCAAAGTACTAAAGTGGATAATTCGCAACTTTTACGTTTTAATTATTTCCTTATTATTATTTTTAAAAACATTAGGTCAGTATTATCGTAACTAAGAAATTCTAACCAATTTAGTACCTTGTCGATGCGCCTTGTATCATGGGATCTTGAGATAAAACTTCTTCTTACGCAAACATATTATTTTCATATAATACACTATTATATTCCGTGGTATATTCGATGTATTGTGATGTAAGGTATGCACAGGTAGTTTGTGTAGCGTGTATGATTATTGGGACGCAGAGACATGCTAGCAACAACAACATATTGGTCGGCGAGAGCGGGTCGCTGGCGCGGCGGTACGCGCGGCCGTCGCGGGAGTCGCGCGAGTCTCGCGACCACAATGCGAACCTGGCGCGCACGCACTCGCGACTCGCACACGCGCGACACGACAACACCCTCGACATAATCTTAAAACCTCTAATAGAAAGCACGCAGTAAGTAAGGCACGCACCGACTACGATGTTTGTGTCGCAATACGTAGCGGAATGAGTAGCTGCACGCATCTCCTTGGTTTGATTTTGTCGTTCGTCCACACCAGACGATTTGTTTGTTTTGTTTGTCTTTGCATGCCGGTGACGGTTTAGTGGTATGAGTATGTAGATTTTTTAACACTTTAACTAACCCATGTCTAACGATCATATAATTTGTGTTCATGCATTACGACTGTAATGTGATTAATTTGTGAATTACTTTTATATGTTGCACCTTGTTTTGTTATTACATGTTTGATAACCATGTTTTATTGACGAACTACATGTTTCTTTTAAATAAAAACTTCCATTTTCTATTTAAACAAAATATTTTGTGGTGATGTATTGTCTTCTATATCCTCACCTTTTCAAGAACTACAAAGTTACCTTTTTTAGTTCACATTATAAGACTTTTTCTAGAGTTTACTTTATTTTTACCTCTATTGTTATCAAAATCTGATAGTGATTCTTGGCATAAAAATTGTTATTAGAGGTCGCTAAATAATTAAAGGTATTTTTTTTACGAAAGGCAGCACTTTGCTACTAGCAAATCTTATGGTCAGAACGTAATAAAGTTGTTATGCCACACTGACGCGGGTCTTCCTTTCGTAATTATATATACATAGGTATTATACATACGCTGATAATGAAAAACCTTTTTGTAAAATTCATTTCTGTGAATTAATCATGACCATTATTGTCGACGAGACGAATCTAGGATATCTTAGTTGTCAGACGTACCCTGATGAGTCGGTGTCTTTACTGCCATCTCGACGTTGGTATTTATCTTTTTCCCGATGAATTACCATAAGTTCTAATTATGTACTCGTCTGCCATCACTAAAACTAATAGATAATTGTAAACTCAGGCTACAGAGCAACTGAACGGGTCGAGTGAAGCTACATCTGGGAGTGCCAGCAACGGAGGTTCCAGCACATCTGGCAACGGCAATAATCCAGCAACCGCCGAGATGAGCACTGAACTGTAAACCTTATAACAATACCGTTTAATTTCTTTTTGTTTATACTTCGACTTACTCTTATGTTATTATTATCAAATTTGATGAATACTCAAATTATTATAAAATTATTATATTGCTTAGTTACGTTGATGTATGTATAGTTTTAAAAAACTCGTAACTTAGATATTATTTACAGTATTATACGTTCAAGCTTAGTTGGGCCTTGAATGAAGATCATCGCACGGCACATTATGACTTTCTGTTTTTATTTGTTCGATAGAAAAATATATACAGTAGTTACAATATTTCATACATTAGTTATCAAGTTATTACGTTACATGTAAATATTTTTGTAAATATTGTTTTTCATATTGGTACTGTCTTTATAATAACAATAATTTCAGTGTAAAAGACACACTTAAATAAAAAAAAAATATGTCGTGCCAAAGATTTTGAGAAGAAAAATCGTCATTGTATATTTCCCTGTGTGTATTTAAGGAAACATTTTACTAAAGACGTACCGTTTTACTAAAAGATACTCATATATGTGTTTTTAAAGTAAAATTCATTAACTACAATTAGATATTTTAAATTTGAGAATGAAATTACCAATGTTTTAATAATATATTACATATTTATTTCTTCAATAATTTTACGACGGGTATAAAAAGTATTTTACCATTCTCATTATAAGTAATCGTACGTATGTACCTACACGAAACCTTGTACAGTTGTTATGTAGATTAGTGTTTATAAATTCAAATTAGCTCGAGGGGCTAAAGCGTATGTCTTTTAGTAACCGAAAATTATAGACAAATTAATTTTTAAAATTGGAAAGCATTTACGTTGGACTATATCAACGGTGCAAAATCCTCTGCCCATAGATACAGTGGCAAGGCAAGACCAAGCTTCTTAAAAGTACAAATTTGATGCAACTTCCCGACATCCATCTTTCTGGTCTTTACAAAAAAAATAACATGTATTGAAATCTATATTCATTTCAAGACAGTTGGGATGAAACTTAATCCCAAAATGTACCTTCAGTATGAGTTTACAAAACTACAAATAACTCTTTAAAGAACTCTTTAATAAAATTTAAAATTGAGAAAAAAAAGGCGCTCTTGCCTCCTTTGTTCGATTTCGTTACACTCAACAACGCTTTTGGATAAGCCCTAAAAAACTTTTTACATGCCCTAAAAAACTTTTTACAAACGTATTTTGCAAACGTGTTGCAATTTGACATGAAATATCTCTGTAAAAGGTTGCATAGGTACACACGACTAATGCGTATTAGTACTATTGAGTGATTGTATTAGTACCATTGAACAGAGGAGTGATGCTATGCAGCACGCTCTTAATTCCATAACTAAATATATTTATGTAAATCTGGAACATCACGACACGTAATACATTACGTGTCGTGATGTTCCAGAGTAAGTAATTATCAAAATCACAACAAACAAAAATCTCCACTTACATACATGTACAGTGGAGATTTTTGTCCATTTAAAAAGCATAATCCGCTATCTCTGCGTAGCAATAAAACTGACGATCCGCTGTAAATATCATTGGTAGTGCGTGTAAATACACCGCAATACATGCATCTATGCCCAGCTAAAGGATACTCAAATACACATGAAAAGTGGACTTTATAATTTTTTACGTCATGTTACTATCGTTAAATAAAGGGTAGTACTAAAGGATTCAAAATAATGCAAATTCTTGTATTCGTGTTATACTACTGATTTGGATACACAATATTAACAAGTGAGAAAAGTTTAAATATAGTAATAAGTTACAACCACGTTTTCTACACTGAAGATACAATAAATCCCTTTTCTATGAAATTTTCAGACGATGCCAATAATCGGTCAAATTGTGTAATTTCAAAAAGACTGATAAGTTGCGACTGTAACGCGTCACAGTTTTTGTAACCAATAACAGTGTAAATGTATTTTTTCGAAATCGTTTCGATTGTTCACATTAAACGATCTGTATCAACTTGTGTTATTATTTAATAGACAATATAACCCCGAGTTGATTATTTATTGGTATAAAGTAATAACATGCCATCATAAAGGCCGTATTAATCTAGTTATTATTAACGAGCGCCATACAACATCACAAATGATTTATCGATTATCTGACAAAGAGTCTGGCTTTGGTATTAATTAAGCCGTTCTGTCTCAGATATCGGCTTCGTCCGACCACCATTAACACTAATGAGGATGCCTACCGTTATAGACGTGGTCTTTGGGCAAAAGTATAAGTTGTTAATGAACAATAACCCAGATATTTTACACTATCTCTTAATTTCATCTCGCCTAGTTACTATATTGGTATTTTTAAGTAATTGGTTGTATCAAAAGTATGTGCTCTAGGAATAAATGAATAGGTTAATAATTTATTTGAAAATAATGTTGATGTTGTTTTCAAAGTTTAGTCTTGCCATATTTTTTTTTCGCGAAATGTGTTAATTCTTAACTGTGTGTAATGGTTTCTGTAATGAAAAGGTTTAAAAGTAACTCGAATTTCAGTTCAGAAGTTAATAATTGCTAAACGACCCTTTTTACCAAAACTATTTATTTTTTAAGTCATTAGGTATTCATACAAGAACAAAATTGAATATTGTGCTACACATGCATGATTCTCACGTATCTAAAATCTGACTAATTGAGTGGACGCGCCACTCGGGCCCAATTTAGCGGCATGAAAGCAAAAGACAAAATAAGGTGGCAGGCAGTCTATCAAAGCTCCGATGTCCACTATTCGGCGAAGGGTGAAAACTCATTACCAGTAATGAAAGGGTTCCCGCAACGTGTATGATTACTAGTTAATTGGGAAACGGACATTCAGAGGCCGACAGATAAAATTATCTTATCCATACTGTAGCGTTTAATATACAGATGTGGACAAAGTTTACGTTAAAAGTTTTTTAATAATATTAAGTTAAAAGTTAATTTAGCTTCTAAACAATACCTACCAAAAATATTGAATCTATTCACCGGAGAACCGACTCTTAAAACACATAGATTATGATTTTGTATATTGTATCTCACAATCCCAGTACAAGTATCCTTATTGGGAAAGGAAGTAGGATATCGACGGTTTTTGTAATACATTATTATGTATGAAAAAGTGCACAGATTGCCGACATACACTGCTAGGCATTAGTTTTTGTATTTCTGCCACTAAGTATGGTTTCTGGGACACAAGAAAGAACAGGAGCGAACTATGGTTGACAACGCGATTAGCACCTCTGGAGAGTAAATGTTTACAGGAACTGGTAACAGCTGACCATAAGGTTTTCGCGTACCAACTTAGTTTTATGACAATATGGTGCAAATGCAATAAAAGATTCAATTATAAGTAAAAATATTGTTTTTATTGACAAAACTACACAATAACGCAATACGTGTTAATGATCAAATCACTTTCAATATAGAAACCCACTGTAATTTCAGTACAGTACTAAATAGAAATCACATTGTTTTCTTCGAATATCATGTTTTCCATAAATACGTAATGGCAGTGCCATCTCTAATCACGCTGAGTGCTTGTCGCCATATATTAAGTTCAGAGGGAGGGCTTACCAGCCGTATTCGAAGCATTTCCAGCAGGATTTCGAAATAAGCTGCCACACTGAAATTTGTTTTATTGCATAATGTAACATTACGTAAAGTTAGTAAATATCTTGGTAGTATTATATTTAGCTTTATATTATAATATGGTGCCTATCATGATAAATCGAAAGAACGTACAACTTTAAACCTTATTTAAAATTTACCTGGTATACAGGTATAACATTGATATATTATAAACACTGGATGCAATGTATCGAAGAGACAACTTGCTATTAATTATTTTGTTTGTAACGAATTATAATCAAAACCTTCGTTTAATGTTACTATTAACTTCTTTCGTCTTCTATTTACTACTCCCTGCATTGAATTGAATTGACTTTCTCCTAATCACATCTTAAGTGTCAAAAAAGTGACACATCGCTTCACTCAGTCCTATCATACATTCACATTTTTTGTCTGTAATCACATCACAGGAAACAAATATAGATGTGCATCTAATGTTTTATTTAAATTCATGTTTTTCTAGCACTTTGAAAAATTGTGAACGCAGTAAATCTTTATGATTAATATGTAAATTCCTGTTTTACTACTATACGCCACATTCATATTCAAATTTTAACCCTTAATTAGTCGCCAAAACAAACCTTATTTGAATGGCTATATCCTACTTTTAGGCCCTAGTGACCAAGGTTTAATAATAAAACAATAGTGGTCAAAACATCGATATATATTTTTTTAAATATATCAATTTAACATTGATGCCACTATGCGATGCATTACATCGAAATAAAGATCTATGTCTTTTGTTTCAACGTCCATCACTAATTAGGTTACAATGGGACCCCCGCACGAGTATACCAACTCTTTCGAATAAAGAAAAGAACAATCGATCGATAATTAGCAGACAAATCACTATATAATACATAAAAATTTAATATATAAAAAAATGAATAATATATTTTTTTGTAGTTTAGGAAATTATATTGCTATTAAAGAACGTTCCTCCATAATATTTAATAATAAAAAAAACTAAACTTATATTTTTTTTACTGTTGAAAATAAGTACATAGTCATTTAATATCTAAAGGTGTTATTTTGCATACGAAGGAAATCATGTCCGGCCTACAAAAACCGTTTTGTAGTGCTTAGTACATTACATTTTAATTTGTAGAATTTACACGTACCACATATGCACATAACATTTTCTAAATTTTACAACAGATGTAAACACAGTTTCAATTGGTTTTACATCAAATAAATAAGAACGTCACATTATTTTATACCCATTTTTTTTTCGTTAGGTTTTTCGTTAGGAATCATTACTGTGTCACCTCCTCCTTTTTGAAGTCGGTTGTAAAGATCGAAATTGTTTTTCACAAACCTTACCATCTCATGTATCTATAAATATCATGATAATTCAATAAACATCATGAAAAGGAAACTCCCTGTAGTATATGTATATGTAGATAAATATGTTACCTAATAATAGTAAACAAAAATTAAACTACTTGTAATTTAGTAAATACCCAAGTACTACTTCTTACGATTATAACATTATTCATAGTCAAAGACTAGACACGTTAAAGTGAATTGAAAATCCAAAAATCAAGTCCATAAATAAAAATCACTAATTTTAATTAAACCAAGTAGATTAATTTAAATATGGCTATTTTAAAACTGACAGACTAAGTCAATGATGCATGCGTTTATTAGGCTAGGAGCTCCACGAGCACTTATTCAACATTATTTATCATTTACTTTTAACTTTAATACATATACGTGAAAATGATGTATGAGGACAATGTAACACATTGTTCACACACAGAAGTGTATACATATTTAATTAAATATAAGCTGTCTGAAAATGACCCGCCGGCTTAAGTACTTACATATGTCTTGACAATAGAAACCTTGACTTGACAAAAGGCCCTGGACCAAGAAGGCCGAGCTTGTTTAACGCTCACAAAATTTATACGTTTGTTAGGTACTAACAGATGCAGGTAAAGCATTCATCACAAAAAACGCACGGTTATATATTAGCCTGTTTTTGTCCTTGTTACTGATAGTTATGGTTTCATTTCGATTTTTTATTTCAGTTGTAATTCGAAGAATAGGACGGGGTAATTAAAACAATGAGGCCCTGATTCTTACTAATAACCCACCTCCTACAGCTAGATAGGTATTTACTTTTACCAAACTTATAATTTTAATTTAATATAAATAGAACGGTTACTAAATACTGTGTACTAAGTACTGTTTAATTGAATTCAATTTCCTAACTGGTAGTTTTTGGTTCCTTATTACCAAAAAGTACTTAAGACAAAATCCAATTATCAAGAACTTCAGAATTAATTCTAGTATAGTTTTCTAACTAGCTTACCTGGTTAAGACTATAAAATACCAATTGCGAATGGTGTACCGTTTGTAATCTTAAACTTAGAAGATAATTGGAATACCTTTGCTGTAAATTCAGAATATCACTGTACAATAATTTTACATTTTACTACTCAGCGTCTTTGTAGTAAATCGCGATCAATCCAAAAACACGAAATACGAAATCTAAAATAAAAATGTAATTAATTAAAGTTTATTTAATTCCTGCAGTGCTCGGTTTGCCCCTGATTACACACGGGACCAATAAGGAGGCGTATTCGATAATTTCGGTTCTTTGTATATCCTTTTCCTTAGCAAACAAAATCGAACACTGTCTTTTGAAATCAACGAACTCTTGAAATCGGACTGAAATAAACAATAACGTTCAATACCTTTAAAAAATTATTGTAAGACGGCATACTTACTGTATCATGTATGAACAAACCATAACATCGTTTGTTTAATATCTCAGGTTATTTGAACTTTAGTTTGCCAACATAAATACATGATGTAAATTAAATTCTCTCGGTGATTAACAACGGTTGGAAGAGACATCTTTTTGTAATTTATTTCGTTTTCGTTCTTATTACTTTTTGTCTTTTATATCATGTACTTACTTGTAGACAGGGCAATTAGTTTTTAAGAGACTGTACCGTAACAATGAACTCATATGCATCCAACATTATTGATAAATAGCATTCAGCCATATGCAAATAAAATAAAATAAAAAATTAACAAATACGTGATCTTAATTAAATGTTTAATCATTAGTAGGTTCGCTAAATTGAAATTACAAATACATTTAATTACCAACACCTTTTTGATATTGAATTTGACAATTGGCTTTGAAACAGCTCGTCGCCAAATTGTATTTGCTACACATTCCTCTACACACACGCAGCATTTCCTCTGCCGAAGGCAATTTAGTCAGGCAATATTGAAGCGTGAATCAAATAAACTTTCCATTCATTTTCATTTTAATGGTTACGGTTAACGTTAAGGTTTCATTTGCAATGCAATGGGTAAATGCCAATAGGGTAAGCAGAACAAATCTCCCTAATGTATGCTATATATTTTCTTTAACGATCTTAATGTGTAGTCTGAATTTGGAATATACATACATATGTAGATTCATTCTGTAGCACCTGAAGTAGCTAAACTCGCTTCCAAGAGGTAGGTCGGTTGTTAATCGTGTATTTTAGGTTTAAAAATATGTTTTGTAATAAATCTGTAATGGTAATTCAATATTAATTATACTATATAAAACATTTTCAATGTTTTCACGACGTTATCTTCTGCCCACACTCTGACGTTGGTCAGTCTTAACAGTGGTAGAACCATGCTTAGGCACTAATGGGTCGGCTCGACCGGTGCGATACCGGCTTCACAGAAATCCGGTTGTGTAGCAACGCTTGCGTTACCTTTCTTCGAAATTAGTGAGGCCCAACTCCTCCTTTTCTCTTTCCTCTCTCTTGATCCTGCTATTCTCTTTCGCATCTCCTCATCCCCCCTCTCTTCTTTCCCCTCCCCGCATCCTCCGTCTCTCATCACCCTCAAAGGCAGGCAGCGCATTTACGACTCTTCAGTTGCAGGTGTCTATGGATGGCGGTTCTCACTTACCATAAGGTAAGTCAGTTCGTCTGTTTCTCTATAGTATAAAAAAGAAACTATATTTTTTCTTATTTGAATTTATATAAATACATATCAACGATCTAAAATGGTCAGCCTATTTTTAAACAAAGAAGAGGTTAATGTGCTGCAATCAGCGCTTTTGTAATCCCGTGTTTTCCTGTATTTTTAATAAATATATAGAATAGAAAATAGATTCACAATTCTTTACAGACAGGCGCCATATGCATAGCGTATATGCACCTGTCTAACGCATGGATGCTGGTTTTTTTAAACTAGTCACCTTTTATTTTACTGAACACTATATTTTGTACTATCATTCAATAGACTTTTTTTTAGTTTCAAAATATATCTTGTGATGCGGAAAGAAAGATTATATCTCGGTTTATATATGTATATGGAGCTTAGCTATTCAACCTACTAAAAAAAATGTAAAAAATTCCTTATAACCAAAGCTGTTAAATTAAAATCAAAGAATATCCACCAATACGACCAATATGTATCTATGTTAATCTCTCAACTATTTTGTATTTAACTTTACTTACCTATCTATAAAGAAAACACATTATTTCTTATCAACAAAATAAGAAGTCAGAATCGAAAATCTCGATGTTACAACAAAAAAAAATGTGTGGTGTCGTGGGACACTAGATAGGAACGAAGTTTCTAGAAGAAAAATTAAAAAACTACTTTACAAAATTATCTTAACGCCTTTATTTTATTTACAATGATTTATAAAATTATATAATAATAATATAAAAAGAAACAGCTATTTACATGAATAATAATAGCAAACTGCAATAATAATAACAGTCACTTTTTTAACGTTACGGACGTTTTTTGCCGGCTAGGATACCCCTCCGCAACGCCCCGTAAGGAACTTCGTTCTAAAACAAAACTGATCTTAAAGGACTGACTGACTACTAACATTCGAAGTTCATGTCATGTTTCATGTGTTTCATCTTAATCTGTATATAAAATATGTGTATTTGCTGTTATCTGACGTGCGTGTACTCACTTAAAAATATATAAAAAATAAAATTCAGACTATTCATTATTCTAATCTGTGACGCAATTTACTCAACCAAGCGTTTCTGAACAGTACAGTAATTTGTTACACGTAGATGTCGAGTGTACGCATTTATTATTTTCCAGGAGGCCGAGAGTTAATGTTAACAATACTAGTTCAATACTTTAAAGTACTATAGGCAAAATACACACATAGTTTAAATTAAATGTATCACAGTAAAACATTAAAGTTACTCCGTGAAAAATGAAATAAATATACTACGAATGATACTACACAAAGTTAAGAGGTAAAAGAATTTAAAGTAATGTAAACACAAAAAGTTTGCTTTCGAGTTAAGGCAACTCAAGCTGGAAGCGCATTCGAACTCAACTGCCTGGAAAAATTAATTCGGAGCTGCGACGGTGACGAGGGCGTCCCCTTTACTTCGAACTAACTGCGTAAGGCCTTCTCATTTCAGGATGATTTTCGCTCTTCATAAACGTTATAAACAGACTTTAAAATATCATATCATCATACCTTCGCCCGAGGGGTGCCCACTCGTTCGTTGTAATATGCTGCTATAATCTCACTGAGATACGAATAAATATTACCTTATACCTCATTAAAGTTTTAATGAGAATAGCTGGTAGTGTAGCATGGAAGCCGACATTGCATATTCAGGAGAAAATAGAGGATTTATTGTAAACGTATGTAGATGCGGGAGGTGACGTTGCATCGCGACTCGTGCAGCTCGCCGGCAATTAGCACCGTGACAATGACATTCAAAACGTGTGCAAATAGAGCATAGCGAATACGAACGTTCCACCCCCGCACCACCGCTACTCAAACCATGTACGGTATAATGTTCTGACAACTTGATTTGTCGGTATAATAATACAATCTGGTACGACGTTCATATGACAATAAACTGTTACGACGACTTCCATATTTTAGGCACGTTCTTGTTGTGGCGTTTACGGCTTTGTAATATCCTTGTCCTTGGATATCGAAACAATTTAGTGAAAACTCTCACAATGTTACTAAGAACTTTATTTTGCTATATTAAACTTGTAAGACATTATTTTTAAGAGATATACGTATAAATATATATAAAAAGTATATGTATAAATATATGTGTGATATGTTACCACAGTGGTTAGTACTGATGTTGAACGGTTTACGTACACTAAGTAAATAAACTTATGAAAGATCATGATGTGATAATCATTTACCTAAATTAAGAAAAACAAACATACATTTTTTTTTAAATTAACGATGATCTCGGGAGAGTAAAATGTAAACATAATATGTACATTGAAGTCATTTAGGTATACGAATAACGTAGGAAAAAATTAAAACATAACTGTAAATATATTCCGTAAACATGTCTCGTATTTATTCGCACCTTGAGATTCTTATAGTAACTAATGATGCTAAACAGCATTCCTTGCTGAGTAATTACATTTATAAAACTGATTTTGGCCGTATAAGCAACGGCTTATGCACTAGCCGTATTCAGCAGTTTTAACTGCGTTTATGCTCACTGCTGCGGTCCTAATCTCTTAAGCTCGGTTGCAGCGTGATGGTTAGTTTATGTTATTTCTCAACAAATACTCTTTCCATTACAAAAATAATTAATAGATACGTATGTCAGTTCCAGAGATTATTGATTAAACAAACAAACAAAAAGTCTATCTATCTATCTAGTCTAATGTTTAGTTTTTTTTTATGCGATAGGGCGCAAACGAGCAGACGGGTCACCTGATAGTAAGTGACTACCGGCACCCATGGACACCCACAACTCAAGAGTCAAAAGTGCGTTGCCGGCCTTTTAGGTAGGAGTACGCTCTTTTCTTGAAGGTTTGGAAATGCGGCAGGCGACAATTTTTTCCATAGGCTAGTTGTGCGAGACAAAAAACTTCTGGAGAAGCGCAAAGTGGTGGAGTGCCAGTCGTCCAGGTGGTAGGGATGGATATTTTGTCGCGTAGAACGATGGCGGAAACCTGCAGCCGGTATAAGTCCGAACAATTCCTCTGAACACTGCCCATGATACAAGCGATAGAGGATGCAGAGTGAAGCTACATCTCTACGCAACGCCAAGGTGTCAAGGCTATCAGAAATATCTTGGCAGTAGATAGTGCATAGATTGCAATAACATCAAGTTTTGGAATTTTGTTTTGTATGTAAGCCACTAAAAATTAATGAAGAAGAAGAATTCAAATGAGTACCTACTCACCCCGAAAGCTTATTGGGTTTAAAACTATTTAACTTAAGTAACATTCAAGAATGAAGTTTCGTATAGAATGTATATGTACAGAAACACTTCTGATCAATACATCTGAAAGTCTGTGTCCCAGTTGTCAATAACCCATGAAACATACAAACTGTGGTCAAATATTGAAGAACAAACTTGTCCAATCACGGCCGTTAACAATAGCCATTGAAAATGTCCAGTGGAACGTAACGCGGGGGTAAAGCTTTTACCTATTCACTTTTGCTATGACAAACGGTGTTACTTCGTATTATTTTGAATGTATAAAATATACATTTAGCTCTATTTTTACCCAAATATTTGCCATAAGTTTGTGGAGTACTGAGAAGTTAAAGTAGCGCTCTATTTATACATCGACATGCTACCTTTTGTTAGTCAAAATTCATTCCGAACTAGTTTTGCTACGTAATCGCTTCATAAAGTTGTCAGATTATTCCGTACTTTGTGACTCGAGTTTTCTAACGGAAAATATTTCTAATGCCTCTCTTGTAAGAAAGAAAATTCATGTTCTACTATTTTATTCAAAGGAGTTCTTTAAAATATAATGTTAACCCGAAGCTTTTACTAGTAACCATTTAAGAACCATTTTTTTGTATTGTCACCAGTATTACACACATGTATATGTATGTATTTATTTACATTTTAATCCAATCTCTTCCCGGTGGCGTCGTAAAAGGTGACTAAAGGATCAGACTGATATCTATCAGACAGTATGCAAACAGTCAGTGCACGGTTGACGGCAATAAGCTAGCCCCTATAACGATAGTGGGACCAAATTCTAATTGGCAAAATGTTAGTGTTAAAACACCACTGTCTACACCTTAGAGAATATAGACGTAAACGTAGGTATGTATGTATGTATATATTCCTAAATTCTTTTTAATAGTTATTTTACATTTTCATTTTTAAACATATTATATCCGTCTAACGTTACGACTATTTGTACTGTTGCAGTCGCATTAGCTTGATTGACAGATTAGTATAAGTACCTTGATCTCAGGTCCTCAAAACGTAAAGGACCATAGGCTTTTAAGAACCTTTCAAACGACACAGTCATAGACGTATTATCTTATTCAAAATAAAAGTAGCAAATACGACTGACTATTAAAAATATTTGTTAGGTATTCGTTTCCGACTTGTTCAATGCAAATATATTGCGCAGTATTCTTCGCAAATTTAAGAGTTTGATCATTTTCGCATATATTGCATTATCACATATTGATGAAATTTACTTGGGTAGACCCGTGTTCCCGAGTTACTTTGCACTCTACTTCTCTTAAGACTTTGCTTACAGTATTTCTAATCAGACAATGTAGTATAAAATATATCTGAACATATAATAGGACATACCTACAAAAGCCACCATACTTAAGAATTTAGCAATAAAATAAATTAATGGTCACAAATTTATATGATGTCGGTTAAAACACTAAAAGTAAACACAGTGTCCTGTTTAAAATACTTTTTGAAAACTGCTGGAACCTATGAGGATGCCAAACAAGGGTATAAGTCTATGTTACTTAATTGAGTGAGATAAATTATTTTTTAAATAAATAATTATGAGATATATATATATACAGTCGTGGTCAACTAATTAGGGACACTCTCTAGTTAATCCAAATTGTGAATTTATTTTTTATTTTCCAACGAGTCTAAACAATATTCCACATCTTTTACATGTAAGTATAATTAGTCATTTATGTGCCTAATTATACAAACAATAACAACTTCTTAAACATTAAACCTCTTTACAGTATAGCTGATAGATGATCACAGTGCTATTTGTTCAAAGAATGCTGGCTGGCCATTTAATTAGGGACACTGAGATATTGCGTTTTAGTTTCAAAATCTGAATCTCAATTATTATTTTCTTTCTTCTCCTATTCTTTGTGGTAGTTTTGGCGGCAATCTAGATTTGTAATTTCAAGTTTTGAGAGTTATTTTGAAGAACAATGGGCAAAAATAAAAGTTGCGATGCAACACTACGAAAAATTATCATGAAGTTTGTCGAGCGTGGTTGGTCATACCGAAGGATAGCAGGATATTTAAATTGTTCAAAAACTATGGTATGCAATGCAGTACAACATTTCAGGCGCAATAACACAACTTTAAATGTGCCCAGAAAAAAAAGATCGAGAAAAACAACTCCGCAAGAAGATAGAATGATAACCAGGTTAGCTAAGAAAGATCCGTTTCTAGGCTCTATTTTAATTAAACATGAAGTGTTTGGGGCAGACGAAAGAGTCAGTGTATCAGCGAGGACAGTTCGACGACGTCTGGTAGAAGCAGGGTTGTTCGGAAGAGTGGCTCGCAAAGTACCGTTGTTAAAGAAAGAGCATAGAAATGCACGTTTGGCGTTTGCACGTAAATATGGACATTGGACCTACGACCAATGGCAACATGTATTATTCTCTGACGAGACCAAGGTTAATTTGATTTCTTCAGATGGAAGGCAATACGTACGGCGTCCTGTAAAAGCGGAAATGAATCCAAGATTCACAAAAAAGCAGGTGAAACATGGCGGAGGAAACATTAAAATGTGGGGATCATTTTCTGGACGTGGAGTGGGACCTGTGAGGAAAGTTCAGGGTAACTTAGACCAACATCAATACAAGGCAATATTAGAAGAAACTATGCTTCCCTATGCTGAGGAACATCTTCCTATTATATGGACTTTTCAGCATGATAACGACCCAAAACATACAGCCCGTTCAGTCAAGTCGTTTCTTAACAGACAGTCGGTATCAGTGCTAGATTGGCCAGCAAATAGCCCCGACCTCAACCCAATCGAGCACCTTTGGCACGAAATTAAGAAAAAAGTTGCCATTTATTGTACCACAACTTTAGATGAACTTAATGAAGCTTTTTGTGAGGCATGGGCAAACATTCCTGTTGAAATATGTCAGAAACTGATAATGTCTATGCCACATCGGTGTCAAGCGGTAATTACTAACAAAGGTTTTGCTACTGGGTACTGATTTTACCCATAATAAAATGAATTTGTTAAAGAAATTAAAATACTGCAGATTATTAGTTCTGTTTAACTCTATTTTTCATTTTACTTTACTGTTGTTAATTAAATGTCCAGCTACAGAATTGTACCTTACATTGAATACATGGTTAACCTTTGATATTAAACACTTTTTTATATTTATTTAATCTTTTATTTACAGCCATTTATAGTATAATAATCGGATCAAATTATGCAAATAATAGTTACTGAGAAATCAACAGGGTTTTATATTTATATGTACATAGCCGGTTATTGCTGTCCACTATCTTGAATGTCCTTAATTAGTTGACCACGACTGTATATATATAGATAAATTCTTCTTCTTCATATTATTTTATTGTTATATCTAGAAGGTATTATTTATATGTAGACAAAAATATCACTTCTCTTAGTAGTAGATGAAAACCTTATTTGCGAAGAAATCAAAAATCAATAAATATCTCAAGCCACAAGAAGTGCTAACATTTTAATCCAATTAGCGCGCTCCACTCTCTAACAAAATATTTTACCGGCAAAATTAATTTAACAATAAATGAATCCCCTAACTTTATCTACGTATATCTGCCAGTTTGCCTTGTTTCAAACGAATTTATTCACATGAATAAATCAACATGTTTATTTTCATAGGGACCTAATTACTAGCTATATCAATGGTACATCATATATTTAAAGCTAAGTCAATATTATACCAATGCTAATGTAGGTATAACTCAGTAGAAAGCAAATAGGAACATGATTATACCCGGAAAACTTGAAATAATGTTAGCTAATGTCTCCTACCTAGATGTTTTAATATCGTATTAATCAATTACCTGAAATGAATATACTGTATATGTGTGATGTATATTCAATAGTCGTAGTTACAAAACTTAACTTGACAGGAATATTTACTAAGAACTTCTCGTATAGGAAGGCTCTACTTGCGTGGAAAAAGACTGTTGTTTGTTGCGGTACTGTACAATCAATCAATCAATATTGTATCAAACATAGTAATGGTATATTGGGACGGAATTGACATGTAAATTGATGATAATTTGTTTATTAATATTGAGACTGTTAACCTGTAAGCTATACCTTACAGGTTACTACAAAATTAACTCAATTAAACAAATTATTAAAAGTTTTGTAGTGGTCTACTGGTCAGTGACCCTGACTGCTGAACCGGAGATCTTGGGTTCGACTCTCCACGTCGTTGTTTGCTAAAGAGGATAAGCACTCTCCCGTCCCGCAGAAGATGCACCAGGCGTCGGAGCGCAAATACTGATTGATCTACGACCTCCGTGAGCGCTGGCCTGGTTGTAACGGGCGGTACAGGTCTGAGACGGTGGCGCGATTCAAATTTTTTACACTATTCTTAATTTAAATTTATTAAAATTTATTTTCTACTTTTTAGTTCAGTTTTCTATAAAAGTGTGTTTATTAGATTTTTATAAATATTATTTATTTAAGATGTAAACTGTTGTTTCAGTCTTATACTATGGACGATAATTTTATTAAAGGGAATCGTTTTATGAATAATGGGGTCCTGGAGATGAGGGAATTACTACTGAGCTCCTAAAGGCAGTCGGAATCCCAATCCTGAAAGAGCTAGTAAGTCTCTTAAATTCCGTCATCGAGCATCGACTTAGCAAAGGGTATAGAGCGGCGGTGCGGTTCTGTTCTTTAAAACTGGTGACAAGACCTTGTTGAAGAACTTAAACCGATCTCGCTCCATAGCCATATTTACAAATTGTTCTCGAGAGTCGTCTCAAAAGTCTCCAGTAGGCCTGGATAAACGAAGGACGCCAGCAGATTATTTCTAGTATAAGCTTTACGACTGAAACTTTACAATCGCGGATAAACTTTGGAACAGAAACAGTCGTTATGAGAACAATTGTGTGAGCGAAAATGTTTTAAACTAATATAAGAATGGAATATATGTTCTGTTATGAGTGTTTCCAAAACAAGATAGTATAGGAATCGAGTCAGGATCTTTTAAATAATAAACGATTGTATAACTTTTAACAGATTTAATCCGCACTGTACTACGGTTATTACCCATGTGTTAGAAATGAATATCCACTGCCAAAACAGTGTTGCCATTTTGTAGTCTAATTAAGAATGAACGAGTGAATGTAAAAATGTTATTAAAATACTTATTTTTAGTATCAAGTATTTGTATTAAGTATAAATTATGAGTAATTGTAGTGTAAGTTAACAATAGCTTTGCACGTTGAGTGCCGATCAAAGATTTTTTTTATTTTTATAAAGAAAACTCCCACTTCAGGTGTAGTTCCTGTAGGAATCGTACAGCAGTCAGGGTCACTAATTACTAGACCAACAGGCCCGTCAAAAATAAGAACTTTATTCATAAGACATACCTAATGAGTGTGCTCACATTACTCAAACCTACAGTGTTGTGGTTTTATGAGTACCTCCTTTACTCATGTTTGTAACAGTTAATGAAATAAAAATGTTCAACATCTTCCTAATTTTCCCACCATCTGTTGTCGCTTCTGATTGTCTGCTTTCTCCATGTTTCCCTGTCATGAGCAATTGAAGCATCCAGTCAGGTGGCGCGATGTCTCCCATGGCGTCTCGTCGTAGTGGGAAAGTTAATGGCTACTATAGTATGTGATCTTCTGGGCAGCAAAGTACATTTCCATATCAGAAGGCGTCACTAGCTGATCTTGTCAGCGATGGTGACACCTTTTTGGCTTCCTCGGATGCGAACGTTACGCACCCTGTCAAGCAATGTAAGACCGCTGACAAACATAATCTGCGTATTTCAGTCGTATGCAATTTCGACTGATGTTGTTTAGTGGATGCATAGCACTCTGTATCATAAATAATAGCGGGTCTTATTGCTGTCTTGTACAGTTTGGCTTTAAGCTTGTGCATCTTTTTGTTGCACATTACGCCTGTAAGTGGTCTCCACTTCATCCATTGCATTGTTACTTCTTCTTCTCTTTCAATTTTCCCATCATTACTGATGATTAACCGCAGGTATTTAAAATAATCAAACATGGGTATGGGTAAGTACAAAGTACCTACGATATCATTTCCATTCGTGCTGTCGTCGAATTTACGCGACATATACTCTCTATTCTATTTGCGACTTATTTTAAGGCCTATTGAAGACAATTGCAAAGGACTTCAGGCAATTTTCAGAAAAAAAAAATGAAATTGTTGCCGTGTTACGATTGTTCAAAAAGATTTTTTACAACGAGACCAAGTAACTATCGTTGTGAAAACAAGAAGTTTTCACAAAGATAGTTACTTGGTCTACTACAAATATTTAAAAAATAATAAAGAGATATTATTTTAGTCGATCACAGAAGATTTTTTTTCTATGAATGTAAACAATGAAAGATTCCATAGTCGGTATTGTTTTGATAAAACACATAAAATTCTGCGAAAATAATGGGTGTAATGAGCGGACTCAAGAACAGAGCAAATATATAAATACACAATTAGGTCCTCGTTTCTCTGAATCAAACAATTAATGCTATTCTCACAAACGTAACATAACATTTTCCTTTCCTACTCGCTACACTTTCTTTTAATTAAACTCTTGTGTAGCGTAATCTAAGTAAAAAATAAAACAGTGCTAGTGGTAGACTCGCGTAACGATCATTTTGCCCCGTTTTATATAATTTACTTTACAAAAAGTCTTTTACTATCGTAAATAATTAGTTTAAATAGGCGGTCTGGCCTAATTAGTTTTTGGAAACAGTTCTAATGTTCATCATTTAGATTTTTGTATACAGGCGACATCATAGACTATATAAAGTAGAGACGCACCTACGTATACAAACATATTATTATTTTCTGTAAAAGCCTTGTTATGTAAAAACTTTTTTTTTCGTATTTTACTTTTAATACCTAGTCTTTGTGGTGTATGCGTTACGTTGGTATTGAATACACAATAGAACTTCATATACCAAAATTATACTTGTCTTACTGAAGAACAGCAGCTCAATCTTTAAGATTTTATAAAACAGGGCCTAAATATAAGTTAGATTATTTACAGGTACATTTAAATATGTATGTCATACAAGAGGAAAAAAAATATCTGATGTTATTATTTGAAACGCATTTGTAGCAAATCTCGCCTACCCAGAGCCTAGCAATTAATTTCCTTTCACGAAATGCCCAAATTTAACGAGGATATTGTTTGTTTTATCGAATAACACGACTACCTATACTTATAGGGCGAACTGTACGCTCACTTCAACAACTAGCTCAGCTTATCAAAGGTTTGTGGGGTGATTAAGGACTTCGTTGGCAATGACGTTTGATTTCGCTTTGTGGCAAGGTAAGCACGAGTAAGATGAGGCTATATAGTTAATATATACATATAATGCATACAAGCTTTAGAGAATCACTACTCGATTAGTTGCGTGTTTCAATGGGGTAGTTCTCAATAGACTCGTAAAATAAATGATTATACAGATTTGGCAACGGCAATTCAATGTTAGAGAAATAGATTACATTCAAACAATAACATTATTAGATAGAACACAAAAAAAAAAACTGTATTTATTGTATATTTAAAAGCTATATTTATAGTGTATATCTACTGGTTCTAAGAATGAGTGACAGTAATTGTTATGTCAATAGTAAATTAAGACAGTAAGTGACAGCCTCCACCCATGGACACTTCCAACACAAGAGTTGTAGTACGGTGACTTGTCAAGTAAAAGTGGCCTAGCTATATAAACAAACTTGAAGTTAATTTTAAGGTACTTGCAAGTTGTAGGAAACTTTGTATGTACATATAGATATTAATATTTAGGATGGAACTGAATTGATAACGGAGCCAGAATGGATAGTGGAAGTAATCAATCCCATTGTTTTGATATACAGAAACGAGGATATAATTGTGTACTTTATACTTACGATGTATCGTGGCCAAATAATATTGTTCTGTTCTTGTGCCAGCTCATTAAACCAATTATATCGGAGAATTTTATTTATTTTATGAGAACGATACCGATTATGAAACTTTGTATTATTTAAATCCATAGAAATAAATAATCAAATGCTGTTTATTGATAAACAATTCATCTGAGACCGACCAAATTACTATTTTTTGCTTTTTTTTTAATGTTCATAGTAGATACCCACGTAACTGTCTGAGGTAAAATTGCTCTAGATTTTTTTAATCTTGTAATTACGAAGGATATTTCTTAGTTTTCTAACTATTTTAATTTTTAATACTGGGCCTGTATCCCCTAAGAAGCAGGTTGAGATGTAGAAAACGCCAACATTTTGCCAATAATGCAATAGGGGGGCAAGCCCATTAAAGTCAATCGGACACTTTACGATTGTACACATACTGTCTGATAGATAACAGTCGTCTCTTAGTCGCCTTATGACATCGAAAATAATTCTAGGACACTAAATAGTTTATAACCGTAACACTTGTATCGATATTTAAAATAGTATATAAGGAGTTACTACATCAGCAACAAAATAAAAGTATATACATACTCATATATAATATACTCACACCTTTGTCCCGTTCAGGGTAGACAGAGACGATGGAACTTAATTTGCCACGATCCTGACACACAAGTTACGACTTTTCGACATTCGTCAGTCCTTTCATACACGCTGAAAAATAAAAAGAGGATAGATTCGTCTCCACTTACAGAATAGGTCATTTCTAACAATGGATTTATAAAACTTATAATATGGTTTTATATTAGGCGCATAATCATGCGATAGGGGATAGAATATCCTTTGATTACATTTATAAACAAATAAATATTTCAATGCATGTTTAAATTATGAAGCAGTGTGATGAATACTATAGAAACGCTATTAACTTGAGTCTATAAATAAATATATAAAATATTCATATATTTACAAGAACAAGGCTCTGACCTCCGGGAAATAGGCACTTCGAGTTATAAGTATGTATTCGACTCTGACCTGCTTCTGCTATTGCTTACACTCTGCTATTGTACCCAATGGCATCCGTAAACTGAAACACGATAATTGCGAAACACGAAATCAACCATGCAACGAATATTGCTTTGCCTAAGCCAAAATGCGATATAATAAATTATAGAAAATAACTCTTTTCAACACTGTTTAGCCGACTGAATAATTGATCTAATATAAACACCAATAACATATACATTTAGTATTCCTTATGTACACTAAATGATGTGCTGGTTTCGAAGTATTCGTAATTTTAAATAATCATTACTGATGATTCAAATTTAAGATAAGTTACCTTTTTCGATCTCAAAAATAAAGTTGTTGGTATGTATCTGTTTTTCTTTTACTAAGGTGAACAGCTGTTTGGAGTAACAACATAATTAAATTGGTTTGTGACATGACCGGTGCTGTCACACGAAGCGGGGCTCAATCACAACCTGTAACGATTTTCCTTAACAATATTACCGGGCAACGGGCGTATCCTGTAACTTTATTACAATTTCCTTGTTTCATATATAACGAGTGGCAGGGGTCCGGACCCCTGTGTCTAATAGTTATCTGTTTTGTTATTAATGCCTTACACGGATCTCCAATTATATCCTCAACGGGAACGCTGCAATTCAATAGAGCGTTCTGTTTTATATTTAGTGGTTCTGTTATTGCGACTAATTAAAACGCTGGTTGATTGATTCTCGACAGATGTCTAAGGTGAATAATATGAAACGCTTATGAATCTTAGTCACACTTATGTTTAATGAAAGGCAAAAAAGATATATAGCTAATCAGAAAATCACAACCCGATTAAACCCCTATATCCACCCCATATCTTCCCGCCGGTGTCGTAAAAGGCGACTAAGAGATCGGACTGTTTATCTATGAGACAGTAAATGCATATATATAGTCATACAAAGCCCCGATGACGACAATACACTCCGTAAACGCAAGTGGAAAAAAATTATAGTTGGCAGAGTGTGGGCATTAGAGACGCAACTGCCTACTCTTCAAGGAACACAGCCGTGAGTATGTATATATGTACTTATTTTCCCATCCATTAGGAAGGGCCACAGATAAGGAAACGAATATGTTATGGTTATGACGTATGAATATAAAGGTAAACTTACTTTGAAAATATTTTTTATACGTTTGAACTTTTGGCGAATCACTTTATTTAAACAGTTCTACGTTACATTTTATAAAAACTGCACTGCTTTTTATTGCACTGTTACTTTTTATTGTAGACAGGAAATGGCTCAAACTAAAAGCATGTTTGAGTGCAAATGCAAATAGATGACTTTTCTTGAGGCAGTCAAGCTTTTCTTTAATATATGATCTCGGCGTATACGAATAACGTACTTAACACACTTATGACGTTGAAGAGGTTTTTTATAAATATCACATACAGGCGGCAGACGGCGCATTTTGCTTTTACTTAGGTCTTTATTGCTATTATTATACTCTCACTAACCGACGTACCTTGTTGTCGGGGAGTGAGAGTGGAATCTTATACTATCCTACATTAAAGAAATATACGTATATATGTATATTATTAAAGTTTTTTTTTTATATATATATAAAGGGATGTAGAGATAAACGCAATTACTTTCCCAAGCCAAGAATTAAAACTGAAAGGTCAAGATCGCTTGAAAATGTAAAACATCTTTAGTGTTTACATTCCTTGTACATATATTCATAAATATAATAACATTATAAGCTCTCCAAAACACGTTGAACATAAGTCGTAGATTATCTAATTTCTGTACTATTGTCATCATGTCATTGTGTTTGTATTAGGTATAGCAACAACCATACAACATAGAGAGATTGCACATAACTAATAAGAAACTCGTACTAGACAAGTCTGTAAACAATTAATTTATAGATTTGCTTTGTTGTTCTGATTTCAGGCTGAAATTGAATAAGTATATCTTAATAATAACTTAATATCTTAAATTAGACAGTTAAAATATACTATATATATAACTTTTAAACCGCACCTACCAGTATTATGAATTTGGCAACATGCGTTTTACCAGTTTGTTAACTATGACTGACTTAAATTCTCTATTTTAATAACTGACAATGATAAATAAATAATAAAAAAACATAAAACTCGTACTAAGGGCACTCATGTCAAAACAGCTTTCGGGAAAATTCTAAAAGTTAGGAGAGAGAAGTAAGTAACTGTAAAGATAATTATATTGTTTGCTTGTTTCAAAACGGGCAAAAATACAATAATGTTATTATGTTTCTTTGAACCGTGGTCGCATTGGGATATGCTTGGGGGCCGCTTGCGATTCAGATATCTTCTGCGGTCCTATACACGCCTTTTCATGGAAATTTACTCGCGTAAATAATTAATTATAAGGAGAAATACGTGATACTAAAATAAGTATGTATTAAAGAATGTACTTTAACTTATTATTCTATTTAGACTTAAAATACATGTTTTTTTTAAAGCAAGGTGTCAATATTATTTTATTTCTATAAAGTAATAAAACATAACAAAAGAGACTAATAATTGATCTTCCATTTGACTGTTCTCAACATCTCAAGACAAAAGAATGATCGTCAAGAGAACACTTACCCTAAAAATATTAATATAAATTGCCAAAAAGTAAATACAATCTCCAGTTGCACAATTACTATTAAAATTCAGTTCTAGTGGGTGAATCAACAACTGTTGATCCTAGACGTCTTGGAAGACCCCGACTACCAAGGTAATTTAAGTCGGCGTTTACTATTGTAGGAGTTAACTATATACGACATGTAATAGTAATAGGTGTCTAATCGTGGTAGTGCTAATCAGAACTAATCGTACTTGAAATAATATGAAATTACCACCACGTATGATAGGCTAGCATATACTGCATATACACACACAGAATAGTACTGTACTTAATTCAACACATAAAAATAGTGTTTCTTTTTTGGGTTTTAAAGTGAAAGTCTCAAAAGTAGTAAGTTTAGTGTTCCTTTGTTTTATGTAGGTTGTCATGGCCAATATTTGTCGTTACAATCTACACAATATAATCAGAAACATCATACAACCGTGTGCAGTACTTACTGTTACCCGCGTATTATCAATGGACTCTTGGCAATCCCACAGACTAGCAACAAAACAACAACAACCTGTTTTAACTAACTGATTAAACATAAAATCTCTTCTGAAATTACACGCATAAGAAGCTATGATGATTTGAACATTAAGTTCATTTACATATTGATATTTATGTTTAACCAGAATATATTTTAGAAGAGGGCACAGCATGAGGACTTGGCGTGCACCACCTACTCTCAAGACGAGACGGCGGAATTTTATTTAAATAATGCTGATATATGTCTTGTTACATTCGCAACTGATTTTATTATTTGTATTAGTCCCGCTTACTTAATAGAGGGCAAGTAAAATAAAAAAAAAGAAGAAAATCGAACATGTTATTTTATATAAACGCAATTCTATATAGATGCATATATGGGTAAGATAATTTCCTGTAAGGCACGAGGCAAACTTATAATAAAGGATCATTTCCAAAACTCCAAACATACTTTACTAGAGGTGCTAAATTGCTATCACAAACAATATTAACTTTACAATATGTATAAATAGCACGTCATATAATTGGATTTGGAACTGTATTGAAAGTGCAAAGTAAAATGTGAGCGAGAATTAAAATATTTTTTACAGGAAATAGAGCATAACGGTTTTTATTTCTGTTTGTTGTTTGTGAAAATTGTGTGGAACTCTTCATCTGTAAAGGTTCTGCAATAAAAGTCACTGAACACAAACCAATTTACAATTGCTCTATGTTCTAAAACGTAAAGTAATCTGTAAATTGGAATTGTGTTGAGCTACTTGCGTTGCTACTGTTCCCTTATTGTTCCAAAACCGCAGCCAAAGCAATGCCTATGTGTATAGTATTGTGCTGCTATTGCCAAGCAGGTAGAAATTGTAGATTTAGTAACGGAAGGAAATAATGTCATGTACATATACTTATAAGCACCGGAAACGAATAACATTTCAGTGATTCGTAAGGTGGTATTGTATGAAAACTTAGTTATAATAGGATAAGAATTTGACTTGACATATTTAAAATATAGAAAAATATACTTATATAAAAAAAATGTAATGAAATTGCACCGTGTTTCTTTTTGCTTTAATTTTGTACAGCTTGCGATAAATGAAACTACTTTTTCTTAATTCGTAATATTTATACCTATAACTTCTACCTACCGGGATAATGCTGATGACAATCGTGGGCGAGAGGACGGTTGTGACTTTAAATCTTTGTTAAAATATTTAGGTTTCCGAAAAATAATGTATTTTTTTAACGAGTCGTGTATGTAGATAGTCCATACTTTTATTTTGATTTGTTTTTAAGGTCCCTTATTCGAAGGGTAAAACGGCACCCTATTACTAAGGCTCCGCCGTCCGTCTGTCCGTCTGTATGTCCGTCTGTCATCAGGCTGTGCACCGTGATAGTTAGATAGTTGAAATTTTCACAGATGATGTATTTCTGTTGCCGCTATATTTAAGGGAACTCCCAAACACCAAACGTTATTTTTGCTCGTTTGTGCTCGATATTGATGACGGCAACAGGTAGACGGGAAAACTCACAGAATATTAAGTTATTATTTACTTAAAAAATAAATAATTAAATTAAAATAAAATTAATATTTAGGGGGGCTCCCATATAACAGATATATTTTTTTTTTCGTTTTTATAGATAATAATGGTACGGAATACCTACCTACAATATTCCATACAATTCATAGTATGCTTGAAAATAGAATAGGTGTTATTACAATTTAATAATATTTGATACCTTTGTGGTATTGCAGTATTTTTTGATAGACAATGCAAACGTTGAAATTTCATTACATTTGCGCTGCACAAGCTTAAACTTACCTAATACATATTCCTTGTTCGAAAGAGGGTTATAAAATTTCATTGAAGTCGACAGTGAGCAAACTGAACAGCAAGAAGCGAAATGCTTGCGTTTTGAGTTCGGCAAATATTAAAAATTCTAAAGGTAATATCCTCCCGGTATCGTCCTTGTTTAGTCTCATATATAACTTTCAGCTCGTTCGATCTTACGCGTTTTCAAAGATATTGAAACTTTCGTACTTTGTTTATGAAACGGATGCCTCCGCTACATTGTCATGGTTCATTCTGACTTTATACTTACATAAGTCGTGTTTTTATGAATGTACATATCTTTATATCAGAAAGTTTTAGTAGATCGATTTTAAAGTGATAAACGCTGTTTACAAAAATGAGTGTGATACAATAATAGTGTGTTTGTTAAGTTCCAGTGACAGAATAATAGATATAGGAACCCAGTAATTTGCAGTGTAAAGGGTCTTGCTTGGCTCCTTAATTTCGTGACTGATAACTGTTAAAATATAACGTTACTTACCCTCAGTACAAAAATGTATAACAAGTCAAATAAGTAATATCTCATCATTCATATTCACACGTACATTAGTGCAGAAATTAATGATCTTTCAACATATGTATGTTAGATACTCCTTTACGCTACAGCTGACAGCTTCACACAATCCGTGTGTGCCTGTGAGCTGAAACGTGGCGTGTAACAAAGTCGTCTGCAATTTATCTCGCAGAACCTCCGCGTTATGATTGGAATTCTTATCGTTTCTACGACAAAGTGCTCTGATAGACTTTGTGACGAACAATCTAGCTTCATGCTGAAAGATTCGTGATAAATTACACTTTCGAAAGTAAATATTAATAAGATATTTGTATGAAGGTTGAACAATAAGTTGTGGCTTAATGTATTTTTTAATCATTCGTATATAATCAACTTTTGTTTTACACGAACTTACGTTAGATAAGTTATAGACGTTTTTCATTTTCATGCACTAACTTAACTATACGCTCACCCACGCCTATATCCTCAAAAAGATAAGCAGAAGCTTCCCAAAAACCCACTTATCCACGTAGAAGAGGGCCAATCTATTACGGTTATTCGGGCACTGTATGACTGCTAAAGCAACGTTCACAAACTAATTTTACTAAATGATTATTCAACTGACAAGTGACGTGTTTATAAATTCCCGGCTTTATTGGTATTAGGCCGCCCACGTAATCCTGGAGTGCGAGGGAGTGGCTACACAACGGGCTAATATCCTCGCAGGTGCGAGGACGCTCCTAGAAGCCTGCGAATGCCCCAGGAGGCTTCTTAACTTCTGGAAGGAGCTAGGCTGGCGTAGTTAGCCAGCCAGTCTGTACGCATAATGGACCGATTAGGAGTCTAAATGCGGAAACAGGGTCCCATACCAATACCAATACCAATTGGTATTAGGTGCCTTATACGTATAAGATATACATATATTTATGATGACCCTCACGTCTTGGGCGGTACCTTAACATAAACATTTCATGCCTTACATGTACGTTTGTCAAAAAAATCGGCAATACTATGTATATATGCAATATGCAGGTTTTATATTACAAATTATATTATGAGACGCAATAAGACAATGCTAAAACGGAACAAAGGCAAAACGTTAACCAAGTTATTTCTATTTGCAAAGTTCCTATTAGTACATGAAACAAAACGATTTTTGGAACTGGCCTAACAGTAATAAATAATTTACAAAAGCGGTCATGTGAAAGAGATTCCCCTCTTCGGTGGGGGTAGCCATGCGGTGGTTAGGTATTTGAATTGCTAATGACTTTCCCGGCCCAATAACTTGGCGAGTAACGTTAACTGGTTTTGGAGACTAGATGCGTGTTGTTACAGTGTCACCAACACGAACACCCCTATTCAACGCCGTGATAGCCTGCCCTGACTGACATCTATTCACCGTAACACGACTTAAATTTCTATAGAGGTGCCTCGATTCACTAATTGTTTTTTCTAAAACTTACTTACTACGCATAGGTAATAAGTAAATTTTCGGTGTTTAGTAATATGTGTTTATTAAAATTCGTCGTTAACTTTTCACTACAAGTATCTCCGAGAAATTATTAATGGCTAATATTGAAGTTAAGATAGAATACATACTGAATAATGAATGTATAGAGTTTGAAATGAGGCTATCCCAGCGATGGACTTGATAATTAAAACACATAGCTGGAAGTGAAAGAAGAACATAAAAAAGGGGTTTCATAAAACGGAGTGATGTTAAAAATATATTTACAGAATATTGTAATAACGACGTATACGGTTTGTTGTAACTGTAGTATACGATAATTTCAGTGAAGAGAACCGAGTTGTATGGGTATGAATACCAACTAGTCTATATAAGAGCAAATACTCTGAGATTGAGTTACTGTAACAAGATAGATGCCCGGATAGATAGAAAAGGTCACGCAAATATTTTGAGACCAATACGAAATTGTTTGCGAAACTTCAGGGGGAGACAGTTCATTGCCAAAGTGTATTTCTTCCGGAACACTTTTTTCTATTACAACCATTTACTGTCATTGGACATTTTATTAATCTTTGCTGGATTACTGAAGCCAACTGATGTCTGTCTGATGAATATATATTTATATCTTTGATAAGTACTTTAATTTACTGAAATCAATATTATAGTACAGAGAAATACAAGATATTTTAAGTATTAAGTTACTTCGAGCGTAGCGTTCACGGGAGGACATCCTCCACCCGGACCCAAATTGCCGCTGGCCATGCTGCCCTGAGCGTGGCCGATGTTCGCGTGCCTGGACGCCGTCTAATTGAGAGTTTTTGCGGGCACGCGCTGGGGAGTATCCGAATGCTCAATAAATCTGTTTCCGGATTCCTCCTATTGCAGGTATAGTATGGCAAATCCGTGTGGTTTTCGTCCGTCTCATTCTGAGAAAACGTGGAATGACGGCCCAAAGGGGCTTCCATACTTTATAAAAAAAAGGTTATCATTTCCAAACTAACATTTTTAGCTGAACATCAAGTCTGTAAATATTTTCCTCTTCGTCTTGGAATAATATAGACGGATCAAAATAAATAACACCAATTAATTGTTATGTCCGTTAATGGGTAACAATACAAAATAATTGCAAGGATTTATAAGTGTTATAAAATATTCATTAAAATTAACAGTTTGTCATGGGCGAACAAACCATATTGGGGTCCGCATAGCGTTGACGGTCACCACCACTGCTCTGTAATTAATTGCAAATTGTGATAATTTTCCCATTTCCGTCTGGTTGCTGCAGCGAGCTTGATGCCCACTAATACTCTACGTTTATGTAGGTAGCACAATTTAAATTAAACAAAGGAACATATCGAGAGGATATAAAAAAATAAAGTTGCATAGTCTAGCGTAACAGTATAGCTAGTGTAGTATTATTTGCGGATCGGCTAAATGCGAGATAACAATATTATAATTATTGAGTGCAATATAATAACCGATTTCAATGCGCCTAACTCACGATAAATTACCTGTTTTCAATCAATCAATCAATCAGTCTACAGCAGCCCACTGCTGGGCATAGGCGTTCCCCACTACTTCTTCTTCATTCTTCCGTATTCAGTCTTTCCTAAATATTTTTATAGGTAGTTAGTGTATTCCCTAAGGCCTATTTCATCCCTTCATTTTGCAACCCCTAGGGAATCGATACGATATTCAATATATTTAAATCGATTGACTATTGACAAAGATATCGCCTAACACAAAATTACATATCAGCAGGTTTAAAGCCCTTTTTTATTTTTTTCGCATAATGACACTTTTAGTGTCAGGTTTGGGATGTTTTGTTGTTTAATAGTATACAAATTTTAGACATACATGATTGTCAAGTTCATAAAGTAAAAAATACAGTTACTGTTTTATTTTATGATTAGCTCCTATGAAGATGTATAGACGTTGTATTTTTCTGACTTGTAGTTAGACATAGTATATAGAGAGTATATAATTTGAGAGAGTGTATAATTATGAGGATAATATCAAATAAATTTGAACGCTTCTGAGCCCGTATTCAAACTAAAGAACTTTATTTGATACTAACCGTTAGTATATAGCACTATTGTGACGATGAAAATATCATATATTAGTGTAATGTTGCAATATCTATTAACTTTAGTAGTTATTGGCAATGTCCGCTCAGATAAAGCGATAAAGATAATCATAAAGATCTTATGAAAATGGTCGTTACGAGCGTTGATATATGTATGTCTATCACAATGGCGACAACAAGATAATTACAAGTTAAATAGAGTGTACTAAGTATCCATTCTACATTTAATTACATATAACATACAGGTATATGCAAATTAAATTCAGTTTCAATTCATTAGTATATTGCAGTTTGATTTCAATTAGAGAAATTCAATAGTGCTTGTGGAATGGACCTCATTGATTTTATCCCGTTCACTCCGTCCGTTAATTTTGCAAGAATAATTGGAGTTAGACTAAATTATTCTTACAAATGTATTATTTATAAAATCTAACAAAATGTTTTAAGTTAAACTAAGATACTTTTTTTTCTTTTAGATAAAAGTATATTATAATTTAAAGAAAGTTAACTAGTGTACTCCTTATAATTTTTGTATATCACCTAATATTCCTTCTTTTAAGTCCTTATCTTTCTTATTATATACTAAAATCCATATTTCTCCTAGTTCAATTGTGAAATCATTTAGATATAATAAGAAAAATTACAAAGTTTTCTAGGCGATCTAGACCATCGAGACAAAGAAACATACTCAAAAAACATAATCCTTATTCTAGCACAGTCAAAGAATATTGACAGAATTGTATATGAAATAGAGAATATATTTTCAACCTAATCCTTTTTTTCCAACCTTTCAAATTGTATATTAGATTAGATTTTGAAGTAGTTTCTGAAGGAGAAAAAAAGAGCTCATCTCATATTTTGTACGGAAGATATTATGACATTAACTTACTTGAAACTAATAAATACTAAAAGTTATGAATAAATTTGAAGAAAAAATTAAACGTTCTGTAATATTACTACTAAAATATGTTTATTAGTTTGAGAGTTACAGTTTATAAGTCACCTACAATCTTTTTGTAATCTATGGAAATATAATTCTAGTCCTAAAGTTTGAAGCTGCTTTCTTGTAAAACTTTATCACATTGAATTAGCGATGGGTACATTGGGTGAACGATTAACTGATCTTACTATTCTTAATGCTGGTTAAGCTTGAGCCTCAAGATACTTTCATACATACTCTGACGCCTGTATCCCCGAAGGGGTAGGCAGAAGCGTAACCAACGCCCATATTTTGATGATTATAATTTAGTCCCATTTACGTAACGGGGGGCAAGCCTATTGCCTTCATCCGGGCATTTTTGGGAATTAGATTAGAAAGTTGGAAGTATATTGAGTGGAAAAGAATCCTTTCCTCCCAGAAAGGGAAGGAAAGCGATGTTGCTTATACAAAGGGATTAGAGGAGTATGAGCATTAGCTCAAGCAAATCAGGGTCCCATATCTATAAATCGAACTGGCTGGTGCTGAAGTCCGAATGTTCTAACCACTCCTCGTATCCTTAAGACAAAAATAAAAAATCATGTATAATCCTTCCATATAAAAGATTGACGCGGACGATTATTCTGGTATCGTATAACATGATGATACGAACCGTTAAACTAAGTAAAACAAGAGAATTTGCGCACTATTAAGTATTATGCTTATTAATTTTTACTTTAAACTTAGCTTATCTTATTTGTCTTATCTCATTTCTTATCCTAATGAAGTATATTAAAAATTCAAATAACCAGCTTTAGGTGCCTTATACGTATAAGATATACATATATTTATGATGACCCTCACGTCTTGGGCGGTACCTTAACATAAACATTTCATGCCTTACATGTACGTTTGTCAAAAAAATCGGCAATACTATGTATATATGCAATATGCAGGTTTTATATTACAAATTATATTATGAGACGCAATAAGACAATGCTAAAACGGAACAAAGGCAAAACGTTAACCAAGTTATTTCTATTTGCAAAGTTCCTATTAGTACATGAAACAAAACGATTTTTGGAACTGGCCTAACAGTAATAAATAATTTACAAAAGCGGTCATGTGAAAGAGATTCCCCTCTTCGGTGGGGGTAGCCATGCGGTGGTTAGGTATTTGAATTGCTAATGACTTTCCCGGCCCAATAACTTGGCGAGTAACGTTAACTGGTTTTGGAGACTAGATGCGTGTTGTTACAGTGTCACCAACACGAACACCCCTATTCAACGCCGTGATAGCCTGCCCTGACTGACATCTATTCACCGTAACACGACTTAAATTTCTATAGAGGTGCCTCGATTCACTAATTGTTTTTTCTAAAACTTACTTACTACGCATAGGTAATAAGTAAATTTTCGGTGTTTAGTAATATGTGTTTATTAAAATTCGTCGTTAACTTTTCACTACAAGTATCTCCGAGAAATTATTAATGGCTAATATTGAAGTTAAGATAGAATACATACTGAATAATGAATGTATAGAGTTTGAAATGAGGCTATCCCAGCGATGGACTTGATAATTAAAACACATAGCTGGAAGTGAAAGAAGAACATAAAAAAGGGGTTTCATAAAACGGAGTGATGTTAAAAATATATTTACAGAATATTGTAATAACGACGTATACGGTTTGTTGTAACTGTAGTATACGATAATTTCAGTGAAGAGAACCGAGTTGTATGGGTATGAATACCAACTAGTCTATATAAGAGCAAATACTCTGAGATTGAGTTACTGTAACAAGATAGATGCCCGGATAGATAGAAAAGGTCACGCAAATATTTTGAGACCAATACGAAATTGTTTGCGAAACTTCAGGGGGAGACAGTTCATTGCCAAAGTGTATTTCTTCCGGAACACTTTTTTCTATTACAACCATTTACTGTCATTGGACATTTTATTAATCTTTGCTGGATTACTGAAGCCAACTGATGTCTGTCTGATGAATATATATTTATATCTTTGATAAGTACTTTAATTTACTGAAATCAATATTATAGTACAGAGAAATACAAGATATTTTAAGTATTAAGTTACTTCGAGCGTAGCGTTCACGGGAGGACATCCTCCACCCGGACCCAAATTGCCGCTGGCCATGCTGCCCTGAGCGTGGCCGATGTTCGCGTGCCTGGACGCCGTCTAATTGAGAGTTTTTGCGGGCACGCGCTGGGGAGTATCCGAATGCTCAATAAATCTGTTTCCGGATTCCTCCTATTGCAGGTATAGTATGGCAAATCCGTGTGGTTTTCGTCCGTCTCATTCTGAGAAAACGTGGAATGACGGCCCAAAGGGGCTTCCATACTTTATAAAAAAAAGGTTATCATTTCCAAACTAACATTTTTAGCTGAACATCAAGTCTGTAAATATTTTCCTCTTCGTCTTGGAATAATATAGACGGATCAAAATAAATAACACCAATTAATTGTTATGTCCGTTAATGGGTAACAATACAAAATAATTGCAAGGATTTATAAGTGTTATAAAATATTCATTAAAATTAACAGTTTGTCATGGGCGAACAAACCATATTGGGGTCCGCATAGCGTTGACGGTCACCACCACTGCTCTGTAATTAATTGCAAATTGTGATAATTTTCCCATTTCCGTCTGGTTGCTGCAGCGAGCTTGATGCCCACTAATACTCTACGTTTATGTAGGTAGCACAATTTAAATTAAACAAAGGAACATATCGAGAGGATATAAAAAAATAAAGTTGCATAGTCTAGCGTAACAGTATAGCTAGTGTAGTATTATTTGCGGATCGGCTAAATGCGAGATAACAATATTATAATTATTGAGTGCAATATAATAACCGATTTCAATGCGCCTAACTCACGATAAATTACCTGTTTTCAATCAATCAATCAATCAGTCTACAGCAGCCCACTGCTGGGCATAGGCGTTCCCCACTACTTCTTCTTCATTCTTCCGTATTCAGTCTTTCCTAAATATTTTTATAGGTAGTTAGTGTATTCCCTAAGGCCTATTTCATCCCTTCATTTTGCAACCCCTAGGGATGGAACATTTTCTTCAAATTTAAATTCGACCACCTTGAGTAAAACGAAATCGATACGATATTCAATATATTTAAATCGATTGACTATTGACAAAGATATCGCCTAACACAAAATTACATATCAGCAGGTTTAAAGCCCTTTTTTATTTTTTTCGCATAATGACACTTTTAGTGTCAGGTTTGGGATGTTTTGTTGTTTAATAGTATACAAATTTTAGACATACATGATTGTCAAGTTCATAAAGTAAAAAATACAGTTACTGTTTTATTTTATGATTAGCTCCTATGAAGATGTATAGACGTTGTATTTTTCTGACTTGTAGTTAGACATAGTATATAGAGAGTATATAATTTGAGAGAGTGTATAATTATGAGGATAATATCAAATAAATTTGAACGCTTCTGAGCCCGTATTCAAACTAAAGAACTTTATTTGATACTAACCGTTAGTATATAGCACTATTGTGACGATGAAAATATCATATATTAGTGTAATGTTGCAATATCTATTAACTTTAGTAGTTATTGGCAATGTCCGCTCAGATAAAGCGATAAAGATAATCATAAAGATCTTATGAAAATGGTCGTTACGAGCGTTGATATATGTATGTCTATCACAATGGCGACAACAAGATAATTACAAGTTAAATAGAGTGTACTAAGTATCCATTCTACATTTAATTACATATAACATACAGGTATATGCAAATTAAATTCAGTTTCAATTCATTAGTATATTGCAGTTTGATTTCAATTAGAGAAATTCAATAGTGCTTGTGGAATGGACCTCATTGATTTTATCCCGTTCACTCCGTCCGTTAATTTTGCAAGAATAATTGGAGTTAGACTAAATTATTCTTACAAATGTATTATTTATAAAATCTAACAAAATGTTTTAAGTTAAACTAAGATACTTTTTTTTCTTTTAGATAAAAGTATATTATAATTTAAAGAAAGTTAACTAGTGTACTCCTTATAATTTTTGTATATCACCTAATATTCCTTCTTTTAAGTCCTTATCTTTCTTATTATATACTAAAATCCATATTTCTCCTAGTTCAATTGTGAAATCATTTAGATATAATAAGAAAAATTACAAAGTTTTCTAGGCGATCTAGACCATCGAGACAAAGAAACATACTCAAAAAACATAATCCTTATTCTAGCACAGTCAAAGAATATTGACAGAATTGTATATGAAATAGAGAATATATTTTCAACCTAATCCTTTTTTTCCAACCTTTCAAATTGTATATTAGATTAGATTTTGAAGTAGTTTCTGAAGGAGAAAAAAAGAGCTCATCTCATATTTTGTACGGAAGATATTATGACATTAACTTACTTGAAACTAATAAATACTAAAAGTTATGAATAAATTTGAAGAAAAAATTAAACGTTCTGTAATATTACTACTAAAATATGTTTATTAGTTTGAGAGTTACAGTTTATAAGTCACCTACAATCTTTTTGTAATCTATGGAAATATAATTCTAGTCCTAAAGTTTGAAGCTGCTTTCTTGTAAAACTTTATCACATTGAATTAGCGATGGGTACATTGGGTGAACGATTAACTGATCTTACTATTCTTAATGCTGGTTAAGCTTGAGCCTCAAGATACTTTCATACATACTCTGACGCCTGTATCCCCGAAGGGGTAGGCAGAAGCGTAACCAACGCCCATATTTTGATGATTATAATTTAGTCCCATTTACGTAACGGGGGGCAAGCCTATTGCCTTCATCCGGGCATTTTTGGGAATTAGATTAGAAAGTTGGAAGTATATTGAGTGGAAAAGAATCCTTTCCTCCCAGAAAGGGAAGGAAAGCGATGTTGCTTATACAAAGGGATTAGAGGAGTATGAGCATTAGCTCAAGCAAATCAGGGTCCCATATCTATAAATCGAACTGGCTGGTGCTGAAGTCCGAATGTTCTAACCACTCCTCGTATCCTTAAGACAAAAATAAAAAATCATGTATAATCCTTCCATATAAAAGATTGACGCGGACGATTATTCTGGTATCGTATAACATGATGATACGAACCGTTAAACTAAGTAAAACAAGAGAATTTGCGCACTATTAAGTATTATGCTTATTAATTTTTACTTTAAACTTAGCTTATCTTATTTGTCTTATCTCATTTCTTATCCTAATGAAGTATATTAAAAATTCAAATAACCAGCTTTATACACGAAGAAAATGGGGAGAAAAGGCTTCAAATTACATGAGGCCCTCGCTAATGAAACACGAAATTGGAAATTTAGGCGACTGTACAATATTGAACCCAGTTTGCATTGTTTGATTAATTACTGAACACGACTTTAATTTCATTTTCAATGTAAATTGTTATAGGTAAGTACAGTACATGTCAATATCAGACATCGATTTAATAAGTCTCTCGGTTCGCCTACAATATTATGTAAGGCATAATATATAGGAAATTATTGAGTCAAAATTATTGCAAATACGAAAACTGAAATATAGAACAGAGATATTTTAAATTAGTGGAATCAAACCTTGTTATTTTAGAAACTTCAACGTATTTTAAAAACATATGTATGTATGTACATATGTAGGTTTGAGTTTTTAAAAGTGTATGTTTAAGATCAACCTTATGGGTTTTGCCTGAAAATCCTCATAAAAGTGTCGTCAAACGTCGTTTTTATTAGATTCACATGTAACCAACTAAGTAACTAACTATGTGAACTGGGAGGTGGATAAGGGAACTCTTTGATGGCTCGTATAAATTGTATCCAGAGCCTTGGCGATTTGGCTTGGTAACTATGATGAAGCCAGGAGAAGACTTAATTGGTGTACTAACCTACTTGAGTTTAGGCTCTCGTTGTGTATATAGTTATAGAATTAACTCATATTTATTATATTAATTCATTCAATAACATTAATCAAATAAAATAAAAATCATTTATTTTGAATTTTTGAAGAAGCTAGTTGCCTGTCCCAATACGAACATCCTATGGAGAATAATAGTCAAATAGCTCAAAGGACAGTATTTTCCAAATGTTTTACACAATTTTCTTTTAAAATGTGAGGATAATGTAATACATCATTGGGAAATAGGAATATTCACACTCATAAAACTCAATGTGAATTAATATGATATTATTTTGCTTAATATTCTAAATGATACAACTGATGTTCCTTATAAAACTTCAAATTGACTAACGGTCTGACCACAGATGACATAATGATTTCGGTAAACTTTACTGCTTAAATTAAGTTAGGGTGATTATTTTCTTCTATATGTACGTACGTAGACCCAGGTTCGCTCCTGCGTGGAGTACTGCTCTCATCTCTGGGACGGCTATGCGCAGTATTTGCTTGACGCTCTCGATCGGTTGCAGCGGCGCGCAGTCCGCATTATAGACTGTCCTGAGATCACCAAGTCTCTTGAGCCTCTGCAGTTGCGAAGAGATGTCGCCTCTATGGCAGTCCTCTATCGCCTACATCACGGGGAGTGTTCTGATGAGCTCTTCCAATTGGTCCCACCTTCTCCCTTCCTCTACAGGACTACACGTGCTGGCCTGAGGAGTCACCGTTTGTGCGTCGAAAATATACGTACCCGAACTAAACGGTTTGGCTCTTCTTTCCTGTGCCGATCGGTAAAAGCCTGGAACTCTCTACCAGCGCACGTGTTTCCTTCCCACTTTGATCCCGGGTCTTTTAAGCGGGGCGTGAAAAAGCATCTCACCAGGCCGCCATAGTGTGGGTCACCATGCTGCATTGACTAGACATGCAATGAGGATGGTGACCACCACTCTTTGACTCCACCTATTGCTTTCCATTAGGCAAAGTGGAGTCACTATGGTAGGCTAATATAAATAAAAAAAAAAAAACGTGTCGTTACCGTCATATGTAGTTTTAAAAATATACATAGGTGAATTGAGTCCATACCAAGTGAACAGTTGCATTTTTATTAGGAGAGCAATGCTATGATTGATTGCATTTTTTTCTATCTTCAATATTTCCAGAATTAAATACCCCATAACACCACTGAGTAACTCAGGAAGTTTTCTATTTGTTCATATTATGGAATCTACCTTAATCGTATTTCGCAGGTTGTTGAGCAAAACAATTTCAAATATCTACATAATCTTGTAAACCAAAAGAAGCATTTATTTGATAGCAATGTTATGAAGAAGTATTATTAAAGAGAAAGTGTTTTTGGCTTCATAGAGAAACAAATAAACGGTGTATCGGAGCAACAGATTTTCGATAAAGGTTTATTTTATTAAGGAATATAAACTTTCAAGGGGTATTACAAGATTATTTTGATTTTAAATTAAACCATGTTATTATGTTATGGTCTGTAAAATTATAGTAAAACATGTTGAATCGAAACTTTAATTAAACCACTGCTCTAAAGGCAAAATTATATTTAAATACAATTTAATTTTAAAACTCAAACATAAAAAAGTCTGATAAGATAAAGAGTGTAAAAGAATCAACTGTTATCAGAGCATATCAAGATTAACCAATCCGCGGCCACGGCGGCTACATCGGAAAATTGAATTGTAACCTCCATCCGTTCCTCTTTATCTCGATGGGGTGACTTACCACCCCAAACCGGGCACCTATACAACTTTCTCTCACGTACTCTAAATACTTACTGTGTTATTTGTATCAAACACAAAAGGTCCAGTCCTGCCGAGTGAGCGCAATACAGTTCAGTAATTGTTCCCCTATATAAAAGCTGTACTGGCATCCTTTTTGGCTCACAGCAATTTGGCGTAGGTATATTTTACACAGTGAAGAGCTACTTGTTTATCGCTTAATCGCAATTACTTATTAGTATTTTTTTTCGAGTTTTTTAATCGGAACGAGCACCACTAATGGTAAGCAACTATAGCCGCCCATGGATACCTGCAATTCAAGAGTCCCAAGTACGTTGCCGGCCTTTAAATGTTGAATATTTTCTGATAAATCAATTCAGAAGCTCGTACTTAAAATTTATAATTACATCATTGAGAGTGATAAACACACTCCCTCTCCTCTTTCCCCTCCCTGAGATTACAATAATGTTATTTAGCGAAGCGGTGAGGACCAAGAAGGTGCAGAGTGAGTAAATGTCGAGTTTGCCGTGAAACTTATTGCAACTTGTTTACTCGCCGTCTTCGACGCCCTTTGTTCTGCTTCAACTTTACAGACGGTAGCGGACGGTTATGTCCTATAAATACAATTTACATTCATTACGTCTGGTGGTTTAGACGGCTAGGTACAATAATAGTTAGCTGAAATTCCGAAAGAAAGATGTTGTATAGTTTTTAGAGACCTTAACTGATTTGAAATTCTACGGTATTATTGAGCTCCCTCTGTTATTTTTAAGCTAGTTTAGTAAATAGAAATATATAACCAACTAACCATGTAAATAAAAGAAAAATTGAGACTATGGATAGATCCAGTATGGAACTCGTATGATTTTAACGGTACCTACATATAAAATACCTTTAATCCCTAATTTCTCCTAATCTGGGAAGTTCAGACAACACAAGGATGATTCTTTGAAATCTTGTTTCTCAGTTGTAGGTCAACCAAATAAATGACAAAGTAATGATACAAAACTTTTAATAAAATTAGTAACCGACAAACCAAATTGTTTTTTTTTGTTGAGAAATAACATTTACCCTCTGAAAACTTGTAAAAAGTTTTCAGATTTCAGCCAACAAAGCCTATGAGAAAAATATCAAAACAACAGAACAGTGACACTACCATGAAAGTTTAGTACAAAGAAAATTTAATCGCTGATGAGTTTGTAGCATCGAATAAAAATTAAGTATTTATACTTTGATATTTTCACTAAATATAAATAAGTATGCGTCTAAATAAAATAAGTGAGGGGTAAATTTATTACTAGCAATAAAGCTAAATTAATCGTATTGAGAAAGAGGGGTCACGAACGCTTTTATCGGCCACTTCTTTTGTCGAAGCCTTATATCCCCTAACTGGCTTAATCCGTATTTACAATAGCAGACTGATGCGTTACAGAGATTTCTTATTTATAAGGTATCCGCGAAACGCCAAAAAAAAAAGAAACCTCATTCTGTTGGTCTATGGCCAATCACCATTGTAAGATACGCGCGCATAGGTAAACTAATTAATTTTTCCCGCCATTGCGAAAAAAATTTCACAACTCGTTTTCATTGTTGAAATTACAGTTAATAATTAATTAAAATGTCTACAAGTATTAATTATGAAAAAAATGATTTATGTTGTACACCGCCCGATATAAGATGTGAAGCCCTTAACGTTATGGAAAGTTTACTACCTGAAAACTCCAAGGAAAAATATCTTTAAGCCGACCAAAATTTCATACAGTGGCAAACCAACAAGAATACTCAGTCTTTTTCAGAAAATATGTTCATGGCGTACTTCAATGAATTATCTTCTAAGTACAAACCTAGCTCTGCGTGGTGTATATACTCAATGTTAAAAAGTACAGTCCCAACAAAGAATGGAGTGGACTTAAAAATATACTCTAATTTGTCAGCTTATCTGAAGAGACTATTCGATGGATTTAAAAGCAAGAAATCAAAGGTTTTATCGTCTGACGATATTGAAAAATTTATAAAAGATGCTCCAGATAACTAATATCTGGCTACTAAGGTTAGTTAAAATAATTTTAAATATCTACGCGACTTCAGCCTGTGTTATATGTTAAACTTAATTATTCTTTTTTCCTGGTTGCTTTAATATTTGGTGTAGCTAGTGCTTCTAGGATACAAGAATTAACAAAACTGTAAAAGACGTAGAGAACCATGGCCAGATGCTATTAGTGAAGATACCTATCATGAAAAATAAATTACCGAGGTCGTTCACTATACACGGTCCATTCTATGAAATTGTTAAGAGGTAGGAAAGTTTGCGTTCACCGAAAGCAACAAATGACCGTTTCTTTCTAAATTACTAGAATAGTAAATGTACCTGTCAGCCTATAGGTATAAACAAATTTGGTTCTATGCCTAAAGAAATCGCTAAGTTTTTAGGTTTAGCAGATGCTGAGAGCTGCACTGGACATAGTTTCAAAAGAACTTCAGCTACATTGCTGGCTAATTCAGGAGCTGATATAATGACTTTGAAGCGTCATGGTGGGTGGCGACCTAGCAATGTAGCAGAATCATACGTAGAAGAGTAGAAGTAGAAGTAGAAGATCCATACTAAACAAGAAGGAAATTTGTGGAAAAATCACAAAAAGAATTAGACTTGATTCTGATTCTTGATTCCTACTGGCGAAACACCAAGTACATCCATAGATTGGATTTCACCTACCTACACGAATAATGAACCACCTCAAATAACAATAGAACATGAAAGTGTTTCAGTAAATAATCTATCTGATGAAACCACTATGCCATCAAAAACAGTTGATTATAATTTTACTAACTGCATATTTACTAATTGTTTCTCTAAAGAAACTTTTTATCTACTAAATAAAATATTTTTTTAGTATTATTTTCTTCACAAGTGTCTTGAAAAACGTGTACACGTGTGTATTGATGAATACCGTCGTCGGCTATCTTAAGACCCTCACCTAACGGCTCGAATCTCAATGGCGCATCAGCGGTAATAACCAACATTACACACTTGTACTATAATGTACTAATTTCTATTTGGATATTTTATATATACAGCACATATAATATGTATCGTAGTGACAAAAATAATATTAATATTATTCATATATAATATGTGTGCGCAAACTCCACATGGTCAATTCGACGCAATTCTTTTGCCGGCGGTGACTTCGCAAGGTAAAGAATTTTCGCCTTTTCGAACGGTTTCATTTATTTATTTATTTATTTTAACTTGACCCGTTTTTTGTTTGTGTCAAATTTAGTAGTTGAAATTTTACCCTCTTCCTGTTGATGGATTGATCTGATATTTGGTACCCATCTTCAGTTCTGATGACAATGCAATTTAATATATTCAATACCATTGAAAATTGAAGTTGAACGCCGGTACAAAATTTTGAATTACATATTTTTTTAGAACCCCCTCAACATGGGTATTTTTTTATTATACGAGTATTATAGGGGACAGACATACAGATGGGTCACCTGATGGTAAGTGACAACCTCCGTCCATGGACACCTGCAACTCGAAAGTCGTAAGTGGGCTGCCGGCCTTTGAGGGTGATGAGGGAAAGGGGGAGGGGGACAAGGGTAAGGAAAAAGGAATTGCTCCTCTGGAAACCTCTCTAATTTCGGGCAAATGCAACGAAATAAAAACTAAAAACTTGTAAATAATATAGGTTTTTTTTTATGTTAAACTGTTTCTTGCTAAAAGCTTATTCAAAGCTAAAACATATTCGGTAGGTCCTAGGTACAAAGTAAAGTTTATTCATCACACCACTCTCCTCATCAATTTGGGGATGAAATGGGAAAGGGGGAGGGGGACAAGGGTAAGGAAAAAGGAATTGCTCCTCTGGAAACCTCTCTAATTTCGGGCAAATGCAACGAAATAAAAACTAAAAACTTGTAAATAATATAGGTTTTTTTTTATGTTAAACTGTTTCTTGCTAAAAGCTTATTCAAAGCTAAAACATATTCGGTAGGTCCTAGGTACAAAGTAAAGTTTATTCATCACACCACTCTCCTCATCAATTTGGGGATGGAATGGGAAAAGGGGAGGGGGACAAGGGTAAGGAAAAAGGAATTGGGCCTCTGGAAACCTCTCTAATTTCGGGCAAATGATTATAAAGAAAAAAAAACAATAAAAAATTGTCTTTTTACTTAAAATAGTAAGTTATCTGTTATTGAAAGTAAATATCGTTCAAAGTTTAAGTAAAGTAAAAGATTGAAGAGAATAAACATTAAAGCACATTTGGCGGCTGGCTGGTCCCCGGATATCGACTTAATGAAGAACACTCGACGCCATCATGCGATGTGGCTCCGCTATTTAACAGAATGGTCGGCTATTTACGCAGATGAACCCAAGATATTTTAGTAGAAAGTGCTATTTTTCATTAAAACGTCTGTAAAAGCTTCAGATTTGTTTTAAAACGGTTACAAGACTTTCATTTCTTTGCTTTAATAAAAAACATTTTTATTAATAGATGAACGAATACTTGTAATGGATTTTGTTTCTGTTCATAGGGTTAACAAAAAAAATCTCGCTGCAGATCCTGATCATGGACATGGTACAATGCGAGAGTGCATGGGTTTCCGCCGCCTCGTATTGCGTGGCAGTGGTGCACGCCAAAGAAGCGTCGGAACGGAAACAGGAGAGGACAAGCATTGCCCCATCCCGCAGAAGACGCACCGGGCGCCGAACAGCGCTGACTGATCTCCGGCCTCCATGAGCACTGGTAGCAAACCAGAAGTAGACACGAGACGGTGGCGTGACGAGAAGGGAAGAGGCCCCAAAAGACCTGGGGTTCCCGAAGGCTTCCTTCGTAGGGTATCGCGGGTTCCATGCGATAGACCCAGCTCGGACGGAACACCGTGTAGCTTTATTGAGTTCGAGAGAGTAACTTATAAAAATCGTTGTTTGAACTTACTTTACGGTTTACTTATTGTTAAAAGGCAAAATATTATCGTTTGTGGTTAGGTTTATTAAAATTTAGTTTTTGCATGTTTATAATATAATAAAATCTATATATATAATATCTATAATGATGAGTATGATCACCTATAACGCACGCCACAATCGTGGCGGTAAGGCTCGTTATTGAGGATGGGCTGGAGAGGCGACATGGTAGCCGCTCCTACTGGATGAAGCAGGTACTTACAGGACACGGCCTCACACAGAACCTGTTGTGAAGCGGGCAGCTCAACTCAACTCAAGAGTCGCAGGTGTCCATGGGCGATGATTGTCGGTTACCATCAGGTGACCTGTCTGCTCGTCTGTGCACCTACATTAAGTGTTACACCACAGTGGGGTCGTCTGTGGCGCAATAGGGGGCTCAGGTCTGCCGGGATGCAGAGGGATTTATTTACAAGGGTACACCCGAGGCATTGGCAATAAGACTATGTGACGTAAAAACGTGTGGTTTAGCCGGTTCGAGTCCGACATAGCACCTTACCGGCCCGGAAAGGTGATGTGACCAGTTCCACACAAAATTCAACATAATTGTTTTTTTTTTTGTGATTTTAGGCCTTACATTCGTCGAGCTTTTACAACAAAAACTATTTTTTTTGTTAACAGATTATTATTTCTTATAGTCTTAGGAGTATTTCCGTGTAAGCTGATTGTAAAAATTCCCCATAGTTCAAAAGTTATTGTAGATAGTGTGACTGCCCGACGACTAATCAACGCTACCAAAGCAGCAAAAAAGGCCAGAACAATTCGTCGATTAGAAAAAAATAAACAACAACATTTTTTTACTGACAAGGAAGGTATACAATATGAAGCTGGAATGTGAGATTAGACGTAAGTTAACTAAATAAATTAAAAAAAATCACTTTAATTCTTGATCCAGCCGCGCGCGACTTCGAGCGAAACGCGCTTGAAACTTTAAACGCGTTTTTCTCAAAACTACTTTTTCTGACACGGTCGGCATGGTAACTCGTACGGTTTTAATATTTTTTGATTTTTTTTTAAATATTCGGAATTGTTTTTTCTATAGTCTGTCGAGCCGGATTTTAAAAATTATAATTAGAAAATTTTATAAAAACAATTAAAGTGTGACTTTTTTGACACAAACTTAACATTTTGTTTTAAATTACCGTAAATTGTTAAATTTTTCGAATTTCAAAAATCAGGCTTGACAGACTATAACTACTACATTATTTTACAAGATTTTTTTTACATTTTTCAGATCCGTCAACATTTGAGGAAGAAATACTGCCGACCGTGGAGCAACTTTTTTTGACAGTGCTTCAAAAAATGAGATTTTTCATGGTGTAATTTTTTAAAAAATAATTGAAATATTTTTTTTTATGTGTAAGAATTTTTTATCAATTTATATTTCTATCCCTCCTTAAAACAGTTTTTCTTTTGTTACGTTTTCGGTACCGCTGGACGTGTGTAAGACCTTTAGTATCAAATGAAAGCCAACAAAAAGTTTAATATTTTACCTTATTTGTATGTTCGTTTCACAATTCTTTAAAAATCTTAACAAAAATTATCGTATAATGGTTAAATAATTTTATATCCCTACCTATTAAGATTAGGTTATATATATGTATATATTTAAGTAATATTTTTTTTATGTATCCGTAACCAAAAATGATGCCCACAACAATCAATTTTAAATCCACAACAAACAAAAAAATGTTTGTCAACTAAACCACGTGAGAAACTTCATTAAAGTTTGTTTTCATTTATAACTTAATATTACGTTGAGCCAGAATTGTTGTTCATGTCTTATATACATATAATCGACAAAATGTAACATCAATTTAATTAGTAGCAACAGTTACCGCGACGCTCCCTAGGTGGCGTTGTTGGAGTTCCTGAATCGCGCTATGGTTTCATTGCCGAGACAATCATAAAAGGGTTTATTAATTTGGATTTAATGTCTACGTTCTGGGTACGTGGTGTGTTATTTTATTGCTTAAGATACCTCTACTACCAAGCGATACATGAACATAAGGTCCTACTAGGTTTTCATCGTTCTGCAGATTAATAAGGTCGCTGACCTATTGTAGACGATATCTGAAACTCAAGGTCGCCAAAGCATTACAGATGAAGTTACCATCTTACCTTACAGCTACGGAGATCGCAGACACTATACATTGTGGTCTCAAGCAATGTCAAATGGTGTGGTTTGAGACAGAAGTAAACGCAATCCAAGCAGGTACAGACGTCAGCAAGGGCAGTGGTTTGTTTTCTTTGAATCCTTATCTTGATGATAAGGACTTGATGAGAGTGGGAGGTAGAATTCAAAATTCACAATTAGATGATGAAATGAAGCATCCCATTATAGTTCCTTATCAGTCTCATTTGACAAAATTGCTTATATCGGACGCTCATGAACGTGTACTGCATGGTGGACCCCAGTTAACACTAAATTTTCTTCGGTCAAAATACTGGATTGTTCGAGGGAAGAATTTGATTAAGGCTCATATCCGCGACTGTGTACCGTGTATTCGTCAGCTGTTACAGCTGTTACAAAAAACCAATTGATGGTGCAGTTGCCGTCATGCAGAGTGACCCCCAGCAAGCCTTTCCTCAATTCAGGCGTCGATTACGCGGGTCCGATTCAAATTAGAACAGCTAAGGGTCGCGGACATAAGTCATATAAGGGTTACATATGTCTTTTTGTGTGCATGGCAACCCGTGCTGTGCATATAGAAGCGGTCTTTGATTTGACCTCTGAAGGCTTCCTTTCAGCCTTTAAACGGTTTGCAGCCAGACGTGGTCACTGCAGTCACCTTTACAGTGACAATGGCACAAACTTCGTGGGAGCTTCAAAAGAGCTTAAGGCAATGTTCCGCGATGAATGTGCTGCTCTTCCTCAAGAAATTGCATCTATATTGGCCAACAGTTGAACAGAATGGCATTTCATCCCACCTCATTCTCCTAACTTCGGAGGTCTCTGGGAAGCTGGAATAAAAAGCACTAAACATCACCTCAGACGGGTGATTGGTGAATCTACTTTGACTTTTGAAGAGTTGAGTACTGTTTTAACACAAATAGAGGCATGTCTGAATTCCAGACCTCTATTACAGATGAGTGCGAACTCAACAGATCCAAATCCTTTGACACCGGGACATTTCTTGGTAGGTCAGCCACTGGTGACAGCACCAGATTATAATTATGAGAATGCGACGGTCAGTAGCCTGAGACGTTGGCAGTTGACACAGAGTATGAGTCAGTCTTTCTGGAAACGTTGGTCTCAGGAGTATTTAACAATGTTTTTTCAACGACACAAGTGGGCTAAACGTATCCGCGATCCAAAGGTTGGGGATATTGTTCTCGTAAAAGAAGATAATTTACCCCCTGCCAAATGGTTATATGGGAGGGTAGTGGAACTACACCCTGGTACAGATAATTTAGTACGCGTAGTTACCCTGCAGTGTAAGGACTACCGAGTCAAGCGTCCAACTTCTAAATTATGCATCTTGCCTGTACATGATCAATAAACATTATGTAAGTTTTTTTTTTGCTTTATTTCTATTTTCTTTTATATACAGTCCACTCAAATAGTAAGCTAGAAGGTGACTATTATTATGTTAACTTGTATGTAACCCTAATATTGTGGCGAGTAATGTAATGAATATTGTAAACGAATTAAATTGTAACCATAATTGAATATTGTAAACGCCGATCACGAAGGTTGTTCGTGCTTGTTTCTTGTAAGGACCCTTAGTTATGTCATGGTGGGCGGTTGAAAGGACTAGGTCCTTGGTAGGCAGAATTTTCATGTCTTATATATAATCGACAAAATGTAACATCAATTTAATTAGTAGCAACAGTTACCGCGACGCTCCCTAGGTGGCGTTGTTGGAGTTCCTGAATCGCGCTATGGTTTCATTGCCGAGACAATCATAAAAGGGTTTATTAATTTGGATTAAATGTCTACGTTCTGGGTACGTGGTGTGTTATTTTATTGGATACCTCTACTACCAAGCGATACATGAACAATTGTAGAAGTTACAAAATATTAATAAATACTTTTCCGTTAATATGCTTTGTATTTATTCATTAATTATAATATTATAAAACATTGTTACCACCGCAGAAGTATTCTTTAGTTACATTATCGGTAATTGCATCATTAATTCTCAGGTGTGTTAATTCTTCGTAGGTGATGTAATGTGAAATCTCGTAAAGTTTTTCCATTATATGTGTATGTTTGAAGTTGAATTACTAGTTAATTCAAGCGAGCTTTACATCAGCACACAGTTACTTTTGTAGTTGGTTAGGTAGGTAGTTGATAGGCTCATCGCGTCGCTATCACGGATCGACTTAATCAAGTGCACTCCGAGGGCCGGTCCATTACCTTAACATATTGCCTCCATCGAGCGTCGCCGCTGCTACGACAGCTTAGGATGTGCACACACTTAAGTCAAGATATCTCGCCTTGTATAAATAGACAGGGTTTCTGTGGGAGCAGAAAAATATATTAAGACAAATTAAACAATCTTAAAAAAAATATGCACCAAAAAAGAACAAGTAGTTATAAAAACATAAAAAAAATCTTTAATATTAATTTTAGAAAATATCAATCAAGAAGAATTGTTAAGTTTTAATCAACTTTTTTGTTTATCATTTTCAATTGTGCAAGTAATCGGCTAACAATTACAGTGAAGGTACATTGTGATTCTCTAACCGGTGATAGAATTATGTTATCTGTAATTTTCACACTTGGCGGAATGATTGTCTAAAAATACAAAAGGATATTCACGTAAGAAGCTATAACAAGTAAGAGCTGTATTATTTTATCTTCATGTTTAAAAAAATAACAAAAATAAAATTATGTTAATGTATACTGTATACATTTTGTTTAAAGGTGTACAATAAAGTTTATTATGTTCTATTTCATTCTATTTTACTATATTTCAATTTGCTTTTTAAAAAGAGTCAACATTATATTTACAAAATTCGCAATTAATAAATTTCAAACAATATTCCTATAATACACATAAAGGCTTAATGGGGAGTTACGGAAAAAAGGCCGGTACGGTATCTTTAACTGGGATAAATTTCTTGGAATATTATGTATGTTTTAATGAACTTATATGAGAAACACTGAAAATAGTCAGAAATCCCTAAGAGTATTTTGTAATAAAAACGCCTTAAAACTATATTCTTCGTCCATTAAGACCCTTTATAATGGACCAAGGATATATTTTGAAAGTTCATTTATTCAAACATTATCTTTTTTAACCTTTGGTCAGCTTTTCCTGCGGTGCGTCGTCAATATCGGTAAATAAGAAGAACTGTCTATATTCATCCACATTCCACCAAAACCAATTTATTGCTCTGAACAGAACAGAAGTTAGCTAAAAGTGTAGTTGACCATCATCGTTATAGATTTGTGTGAACTAAGCACAGTATTTAAAAGAAACAAACATTTCAGTTATAGAACAAACATAGTTATTCTAAAAGTACTGCGTATATAACTAATGACGATATTGTTTTGAGTTTGTTTTACTTTAATTAACAATTTCATTGTTCACTCACTAAGTTTATATAGTGTGTACACTATTTTACACTGACTAGCTCTTACATCTGAGTAAAAGTAATTTGTTACCTATTTTATTTATGTACTCTACTAGATTAGTAATCAAGAGATCTGAAAGTATACTGTTTGCTCTGTTTTGTGTGTATATTAGCTTACTAAAGCGTATTTATTGGTTTAATTATGTAAGGGGATTATTATTTTCTTTTCGTAAATCTGGTCAAACATGTTACATTTTTATAGTAGTATTTGTAACATACAATAACGTTTTTTATACCTATTAACTCCAAACCATATAATTCATATGAGATTATATCAATCACTATTCAGTTCTTCGGATCGTAAGTCATTTCAAGTCATCAAGTCAACAACGACTGTAACATTATAGCTTACATTAAAAAGGTATTAAGTACATACATACCCGAAGGGTTCTTCCGATCTCTCATCTTGCCGATCATAACATAATTTAGTCCGATTTAAGTAATAGGCCCCCTATTACTTAACTTGGCCCGTATTGCCGCCATTAGGGCACTTTTGGGAATTGGATATGAAAATTTGGAGTATGTTGGGTGCCTGGAATGCACAAGTAAAATGTACTAGAGTCAATTGCCAACAGCTATTTCTTTTCTGAGAATATAATTTATACATTACAGTGAATGTGTAGGCACATACGTGTATGAATGAGTGAATATAAATGTGTACGTGTTCTTGTGACATATGTTTATATGTGTACATAGGAGTTTATAAAAGTATATTGACAGGAAAGAAATTATAGAAAGGGATACTGCTTACAGATGGATGGGGGAGTATAAGCAATAGCTCAAGCAAGTTTAGGTTGAATACCTATAACTCGAACTGGCTGTCGTCGGGAAGTGTAAACCCTCAAACTACTTAATACTAGGTAGTAAGTATTGGATATAAAATTTAAATACAGATATACATATACAGTTATAATACACGGACCTCTAGTTATACATTTATTCTATATTATTTTTTACCCCACGCTCTCAATATATCGTTTAAAGTGAGGTCGACTTCTTTAACAAGTAGTGAGCTGCACAGAGATATTAATTAAAAATAAAAAGACAACGACCAAATTTATGAAATTAATAATATCTTATATTATTATTAAAGCTTTTAATTATGCATTCGAAAGCTAATATACGGAGTAAACAGCACGACTATACTTTGAGACTGTGAGCGATCGTTCACTATTTTTTACATAATGTGCCTTTCATCATCAGGTTTATGAAATTTTAATCAGAGTTAAAATCTGCTCTATATCTTGTTCAATGACTTTTCACTTTGTCGGTATGTTGATAGTAATAAACAAAGGTTTCTTATTTGTAGATATAGTTATAAAAGATTAAAATTTAAAAGAACTTACAATACAACATATACAATGTGAAACTATACACAAAATCCTATACCAAGCACAGCCATGCGAAACTATGACACTATTAATTATTTTTCTAATAAATAAAGTTCAATGTTTGCCCCAAGTGGCAGTCATTAATCTGCTAACAGTGTTAGACTGACAACTTTACTTTGAATATTATCAGGCTTCCCATTGACTTCCTATCAACGGAAATAGTTGAAGTTGTATATTTTGTTCTATACCGATCAGAGCTGGTATCCATCAAGAAAGAATAAGTAAATATTAGTTAGCACACTAAATTCTATTTGAGCCGGTCAGAGCTGGTATCCATCAAGAAAGAATAAGTCAATATTAGTTAGCACACTAAATTCTATTTGAGCCGGTCAGAGCTGGTATCCATCAAGAAAGAATAAGTCAATATTAGTTAGCACACTAAATTCTATTTGAGCCAAGCTCTCGGAGGTTATTGAGCGCTTATAAAACTGTTTCAGCAAATATTACTAGATCCAGAATATTTGTCCTATCTATAAACCTATAAGTTTATTTATCCTATCCAGTCGTTTTACTCTAGAATTATCATTATGAAGTTTAAGTTACATTAACTAAGGGTACTAAGATACGAAACAACATTTTAGAGTACCTCTCCTGGATGTAAAGTAGCTAAGATGTTTTAATACGCATGTACTTAAATAAATCACGAACATATGTACGTTGAAATAGAATTGAAATGGGTATAAAGTTTGAGTACCACTTCACAAAGATCTTTGATCTCGACCTTATAGCAGCACAATGTAGGGTACCGTGCGTGACTCGCTACGTGCGATTTTTAATTAATATATTCCGGAAACAATTTTAATTAACTTTTAATGAAATCTACTTTTATCCAGAGTTTCATAGGTGATATATCACACATCTATTTCGGTGTAAGTACCCAGTGTGGCGTATTTTACGCTAATTATAAACGGTTCAATAAGCCGATTTTGTACTGAATGTTTCTGATTTCAGTAGATATATACTGTATAAACACAATAAACGACACTAGCTATGAGTAATTTCTATTGTTAACATGTCAAAATATAATCGAACTTCAGAAATAAAAAACTAAAGAAGTGCGACTCTGAGTCGATAACCGAGTGTCTCACTCCTTGATTGTCTTCACACATTCCTGAGAAAAAGGGTTTTGACGGACAGACAGACAACAGAGTGTTCCTACCAGAGATCCTTTGTTCTTTTTGAGAAAACGGAAACCTAAAATATATTAAGTTTTCAGTGATTATGCCTAGCAAATGCGAGAAACTTGCTTACTAAGGAAGGATTTATATAATAACTTGTCACAGAAATACGCAAAATAAAGGTGTCATCACTGTATATATACATGTATATACTTGTAGTAAGAATAGAAATAAAACAAAATAAAATAAAGTAATTTAAAAATACGTTTTGAAATTACATTCTCAGTTTATATTGCACATCTATTCCGTACACAGTGCTTGTGCAATGTTACTTTCTTGAACAATAATATACAAAATTTAAGGTTCAATGAGAGCGAGAAAACAAATTTTACCAGTTCACATATCGTTCCAAATATGCAAATGGCACAACGCTTGTCTTGTACACGACTTGCGCTACAGTAATACACGCATACTGATTTTAAATTCTTTTTAGCATCTTTATGCACTGTCACAAACCTGTTTATGTTATGCCAAATTGTTCTATTACCACATTCCTGTTTATTTTACAAAATATTTTTAAGTTATGAAGCTAAGATAACATTGGAGAGTTGCACAAAAATATCTTGCAATCAAGCAAAGATCACATTGGACAGATTCACAAAAATATATTGCATTCATCCGGGCGTTGTATGTATATAATTATACTGTTGGATACATAACACTCCAATCTCTTGGTCGCCCTTTACAACACCCACGGGAAGGGTGGCTTTATTCTACTCGACCAAGCACTACACGGCTTTATCTTATTATCATAGTTACAATCACCTACGCTTAGTTAATGTTTGACGTGAATCCCACAACTGATGGCACAGTTTTAATATTTTCATATAAGCAGTCTACAAAATTCTTAAATCACTGTATATCTTAAGTTATACGTCTTTAGTTAATATAACTTCATGAGGAAATTTACGACGCATGTTTGTGAATAGTCCACCTTTTATTGTATTATTATTTCCTGTCTTTGGTTTATGTAAGTCACATGTAAATATTAAGGAACATATTCGAGGATAACATTTTCTATATATCATTATCATTAAAAAAAAACTTAAAGAAATTTGTTTATTACAAATTTCTTTAAGTTTTTTTTAGAGTAAATTATTTAATAAATATAAAATCAGGCTGCATTACATAGGAATCTTATACTCATGTCACTTCCTATATTAAGACCACCCAAAGATAAATATTACACCCACATACATAGATAAACATAGAGGTACGTAAACGTATACACACAAAAACATAACAACCCTGTTTGCGCAGTCGGGTCAATAATATAATATATATGTATATCATATTCGACAGAAATATATGAGAAATCCTTATATACTGTTGAATAATAAATACTGAAATGAATATAAGTGAAACATTATCGACATACGTAAAACCAAATTGCTCTTTGTGAGGAAATCTTGTAGCATTTTTATCATGCTGCATGGATGTTGACACTCCAGTCAAATAACTCTCACTATGCATGTCCTCTTCGTAATTTATATTGATGGACTTTGACTATATTGGGCAAATTGTATCAGTGTTTATTTACCTTTTAGCTTTCAACTGAAACAAACGCAAACGGTATTCAGACTTTATTTACCGTCAAAGTGCATACAATATACATGCATATGTCACATACGTAATAAACATATGCACATATACAAATACGTTTATAAACATGCAACATTTCCGTGCTATGGAATCGTACACTAAAATGTCGCAAAATTTTATTAAATATTATACATGTCTATAGCGCCTGATTGACCAATTATACGTTAGTTGGACCAAATTCTAATTTTTACAATATGAGTGTTTAATACACCTCTGCCAACCCCTTAGGGGATATAGGCGTGAGCGTATATACATACATATGTGTATGTATTTATAACTTATAATTCGTGGATGGATTTAAAGCCACTTAAAATAAAATTAATTTCAATGTGTGTGTCAAGTTGTTACTGGCAGCACGCAGAAAGAACCACGAGTTTAATTTAAAGTTGCATCAAAAGTTAAGCGTTTGTAACTAAAATAGTTAGTATACGTTACCCTTGGCAATTGTCTGACTGCACTCTTTTAATAAATTGCTGATAAATTGATGAAATGTATGTAATCACATGTCGTTCTTTTTGCTACGTCATTGAATTGGTGATTGTGAAAATTCTGTGCTACCCTTTTTTTTACAATAATAAAACCAAATGAATGAATGAACTGTTTGTGTCTATTTTGATAGAGATTATAATGTATCTATAATCGTGGACCTTTTTTTATGCGATAGGGAGCAAATGAGCAGACGGGTTACTTGATGGCAAGTGACTACCGCCGCCCATGGACAGCCGCAACTCAATATCTTGCAATCAATACTTAATAATTTGGCGGAAGAATACAATTGCGAATTTTGCCCCCCCCCCCCCCCTCGAACATTGGCAAGAAGTAGAACACCAGGGTGGTTTTTAGTCGGTAAGAATCCGCCCTCCCCAAGGGGCGAAGGACATCCGTGAGGATCTTCCACTTTAAATAAAAAAAAAAACAAAACCTCTAAATTGTATGAGCTCCCATACAACTCAGAGGACTATCTTATTTGGCGTCAGCAATGTATGTATGGGGACACTCTTTAATTTTCAACTTTTTTTATTTTTTGGATTTCTTCCTTTATTTGTCCTGCAAGACCTCTTTGGTACTTACAAGTTTTCGCCAAAATCTAAATTTGCCTATATCTTTTTGTAGTGTTGACTCACCTTTGATTTTTATTCACCCAATAGGGACTATAGACCTCAGAATCTTGTATCAATTTCAACTTGCTAGGTCCATCCGTTCTTGAGAAATTCGGTCTTAAACACATAGACAGGCTGACAGACAGACAGACGGACAAGAGAATGATCTTATAAGGGTTCCTTTTTTTACCTTTTGAGGTACGGAGCCCTAAAAAGCACCATGGGTAAGTTAGATAGACCTTATCGTGAAGTCAGAATCTAAGCGGCTAAAAACCACGAGGTGTGTTAACAACATATACTTACAAAAATATGTTGTTCAGTTATCCAGTGATTGCAATAGGCCATGGTATTGAGGGTTTAAAAGGCACTGTCGGCCCTGGGAATGAATAAGAAAACTCTTAAGCTTATTTGCGAACTATAGGGTGTAAAATAATATAAAAATAATCACAGCTGGTAAACTCTGTCAAAAGTAAACTCATTGAAGTCTTAGAAATTACATAACCAAAAGATAATCTTTGATGCCAGTAATAGCTTCTGTTATACAATACTCGGCAATCCTTAGCGAGACAAGCTTAACGCGTAAAAGTGTATATTTTCAGGGCTTATACTACGAGGGGGAGTGATAGCGTTTGTAAATTAATTCCTGTTCCTTTTGATCTCGGTGGCATTGTCGGTCTGCTGTACAAATAAACAGGCAGACTTGCGAGTGCGCTCAGGTTTTATAACTCCCTTGAGCCACAAAACGTTACTCCGACTCAACTGAAAGTAATTAAACCCTTTATATTAACAGTGATGTACTCATAACTATATTTTGGTTATGGTGGCCAATGTCAGTAAACCCAAGAAGATATCCCACTACAAAAAAATAAAGGTAACGACACCCCTGTCTGTACATATGAGGTAAACAAACAGTAATTATATGGGGTTTTCTATAGTCATTTTTCTAGAAGTAAAAATTTTTAATTGAATTTGCATTGAACAAAATAAAGCTACTTTGTTTAATAATTAATTTTAATATTTAAAACACAATAAATAAAAAAAAATCGTAGTGGTTGTAATTCTATGGTGGTAGAATTTATAAAAATACAAAACTAAATCTTTTAATTTTAAACAGTTCCTGAAAACTGACTTTAGTTTAGTTAAGTACGGTCAATATGTGGACATGGCAATTGTCACGTGACCACGTTTATTCCATAGGTTAAAATAAAAAAATTAAACACATACATACGCTCACGCCTGTATCCCAGAAGGGGTATGCAGATGTGTATTAAACACCCAAATTTTGATAATTAGAATTTGGTAACCACCACTAATGCAATAGGGGGCAAGGCTATTGACGTCAACTGAAGCCACAGATGCAGCTAACTGTTTGCAATTTCATTCCAAGTTATAAAGGGTGATTAATTAAGTTATTATTATTATTTTTATAATTATTTTATTCTATAAAGGGACAGACGAATAAACGGGTCACCTGATGGTAAGTGACAACCGCCGCCCATGGACACCTGCAACTCAAGAGTCGTAAGGGCGCTGCCCCAGTTGAAAGAGGAGAGGGGGGATGAGGAAAGAGGAGAAGGGGATGAGGGGAGGTGAAAGAGGAAAGAGGAGGTTGGCCCTGTGACCACACGGCAATACAATGCAAGTATTATTTATTTACCGGTTTTCTGTGGTCTCCCGTTATATCAGGTTGAGCCGGCCCATTTGTGCCTAACCATGGCTCTTCCACAGTAATTATGTCAGGTGTGTTATTATCTCATCATGTGGATCAAACCAAAAAATTCAAGATCTGATCGATTGATCAAAAGTCTAACGTATTATTGTTTAATTAATTACTTTTTTTTTAAATTTCTTTATAGTTATAACATCTAGTTAGGAAAATTAAACTATTGAATTAGGAAGGAGAAGTTATAGTGCGTTGATATTAATTGTAATTGACCAAAATACAGAAATGTCACTGGTTGGACCCGCTGCTATCAAAGGCTTTGCTATCTACAATACTTAGTATTAACAGATCTTTTATCTGGTATACTTATTATTACTACTACTACTACATATAAATATATATCGTAAATTAGCCATAGAAAGCCACGATTAAGGACTGATTAATATATACGCAGAATTTTCTAGGCAGTCTCAAAAGTTCTTCATATATTATTACTATCTTCGCTAGAAATTTCCGCTCAATAAACAGAAATAGCTAGTTCTCGTCACGTTCTCGACCTACATTAATTTTTATGTTATTTATTCCTGAGTCATTCGAATGCTAGACGAAAGCCTTTTAATTCCATTTTAGATTTGCTATTTTCTCTGCCAAGCTATGAAAGGGTCTTTATCTTAATATTGAGATTTCAGATACCGTAGATTCTTATTATACTTAGATTTAACTTAACTGAATACTGGCTGGTGTTAGAATTAATATTTTTCTGAATACGCTTATTTGAAAATTCACATATTCATTTGTTTTCCACTGCTGCAATTAGATTTTTCTGTTTTTGTGCTCGCGTTAAAATTTCAGAGATTCTGTAACAACTAGCATTACTGGATCTATGAAATTTTAAGTTACTGAACAACAAGAATAATTAATTCAAATTCAAAGACATCAATCAATGACAGACTGAGACTAACTAACAGAAGAATTCCTAATTCGGAATGCCACTTTAGATGATTTAAATTAATTCAATAATAAATCATATCTCAAACTCAAATTACGTGCTTCAGATCAGGCAAAGAAAATCTTTATGGTATGTTCACTTGCATTAAACCATTCAACAATATGTTCCACATCTTGACCGTGTTCAAATTCGCATGGCTTACAAACTTCTTACAAATTCTGGGAATAAGCTATGTTTTTAGTGAGTACTACGATGCTACGAAATACGAGAGTACTGTCGAGCGCTGTTTTGTTCCACGCGATGTACTTATCCAGAGCGACGTCGGCTAAGGACACCGTAGCTGTTCTCTGCGTAATGACAAATTATTTCCATAGTTTACTCTATCAAAGAAATTCTTCGTTTTTACGGCTACATTTAATAATAAAAGAGTTCTCCTTGACAGGCTACTAATGTTTAACAAAGGCAAACTAAGCAAACGCCTCGTGTAAAAGTTTAGGGTAAAATTTTTGGTTACCTATAAAGATATAGATTTGAAATACATCAACATACTAGATATATCATTATAGGAATTGCTCCGTCAGGAAGTCGCTCACAGCACATGAGGTTTTTACTTCAACTGATGCTACATATAATCATTGTTAAACTACAGTAATAAAGGAGATTTTAAGACTGCCAGAGCCAGTGTGTGTTTTATTGTGATGTGTTATGAGTTATTTACAAGATATTTATGCATAGATAAAATATTCTTTCATGTAGATCATTAATAAAATAAACATTTTCTAACAGATTAGAGTACACAATAGGCTGTTTTATGGCTTAATGGAATCTCTACCAGACATGCTCAAGATAAAGATAATAACGATACGTGGTCTCTAAGGGTAATGGAGTTATCAATTCACTTTCTGGGAGGCATGTACATATGTAGCAGTGCAAAACAGTTCTTTGTTATCTAGAATGTCGACAATCTCTGGGTAACGGCGAATATATAATAATAAGGTTTACTTCAAGATGACAGTTTGAGCCCCTTGTGGTTCTGCTTGGCTTTGAATCCTCTTCACACTATGTTAGAGGGTTCGTACTATAGGGTGATAGACGAACAGACGGGAAACCTGATGGTAAATGACAAGAGCCATCCATGGACACATGCAACTCAAGAGTCGTAAGTGTGCTGCCAGCCTTTTAAGGTGATGAGGGACAGAGGTTGCGGGGAGGCAAAAGAGAAGAGAGGAGGGATGAGGAGGTGGGAAAGAGGAGAGGGGGATGAGGGGATAGAAAAGATGAGAAGAGGAATTGGGCCTCCGTAAACCTCACTCATTTCGGGGAAATGCAACGCAAGAGTTGCTTCACAACCGGTTTTCTGTGAGGCCTTGGTATCTCACCGGTCGAGCCGGCCTATTCGTGCCTAAGCATCTCTCTACCACTGATAAATATCTATATATAATATACTAGACTATATATAATATAGTCTTATCAAGTTATATCCCACCTCCTTTTCATTTATGATTTGAAACTGTTTGACTGCAGCAATTTCCATTTGATAAGATTATTAGCGGTAGCTAAAACCTTTAGTAACTGTATCAGGGTGGAATTTATTGATATTTAATGTACAGATAAATATGCAGTCATGCATGTTAAAGAGGCAGGATTGTGAAATAAATCACTACGGAGAAACTGAAGCTTTACTTGTGCATTACACGGAGACGACATCAACATACATTGTATTGAAATGTTTGGAAGATACATTATTTATATAATTATTTCAATTATTAGCTTACACTTAAAAATACAATAGTTACAATCTTACACATGGCTCTTATTTATCTTACATTCATTATATCTAGAAATTATCAATATTAATATAAAAAAGAAACGACAATTAAAGAAATAAAAGCTTAAAAATCAATTAAATCGCAATTCGTATACATCATATAAGCATCTATTGAATAGGTTTTTCTTTAACACTGGTTTGAAAGCTCTAGAGTAATATGTAGAATACTTTGATCTTTAGGCAACTTATTAAATAATTGAACTGCTCAGTAACGTAGCCCACGTTACTGAGCAGTTCAATTATTTAATAAGTTGCCTAAAGATCAAAGTATTCTTATGTGGTGTGAAGTGCTTTATAATATTGAATGTAGAAACTATTTTCATTTTGAAATCTTTTCTTCCAGTCTATTCTCTAATTTCTCTTTAAAATCAAAGTGTTTAGGCTAGTGTAGTATGGTGGACAACTCTCTATTTCTGGTATAAAATAAATGCTCGGGGATGGTCAAAAAATAAAATATAACTTTGCCCCAATTTTTTTAAACTTTATTTAAACCTGGATTTAACAAGTGCATAGTAATTAATTTTTAATTGTTCTTAATCAATATCATCTCTTAAAGATCTTACAGCGCATGCCGATGATACCGAAGTATCTATTGCCTTTAATTCCAGTTTACAATTTAGCATGTCATCTATGTATACACCCAGAAATTTGACTTCTTTTACCAATTCAATTGTATAAATAACTTAATTTTAGTCTTGCTAGCATTTATTATTAGCCTGTTTGTCGAAAACCAAGTAGAAAAACCTAATAACACTGTTTTAATTGATTGTGTCAAACCATTTATGTCTTTTGCTGTTACAATTGCGGTGCCATCATCAAACTCCGGAAAGTTGGATGTCTGGTATCATTGCTTACATTGAGGAAATCATTGGTAAAAATAATTAATAAAGTTGGTGGTCCTAGAACGTACCCCTGTGGAAAACCCGTTTCATGTTTATTATCGTCGATCTATAAGAATTTGTTTATATCATGAGTTTTACAAAATTCAACATACATTTTACTATTTTTAAGATATGTAGAAAATAATTCTATGGACTTTCTACTCACTCCATAATAATTTAATGTATTAATTAGGACCTTATAACCTACGTTTTCGACTACACAACTCGAATCCAGAAATAGCCACTCTACTTTCATTTTAGCGTTAACATTTTCAGTTACATATTCTATCAATTTATATATGGCGTCACTGGTACCTACTGCTTTCAGGTTTTTTCTCATATTGAGGATTTTATTTCTGCTTAGGTAAGCCGAATCTTTTTTTTTTCAATTATTTTAGTTATAGTAGTTAGTATTCTTTACTAACTATTATAACTAAAGTAATTTGGCCTGTAGTTTTTCAGTTTCGTTTGGCTACCTTTTTTCATAAAAAAACATAATTCATAAGGCATTTATTGTCAAAACTAGGCAATGGTGAAATTTGAATATGCTCTATTGTTACACCGATCGGGATATGATTATAACATTCAGAACGTTTATTGGACATACTATTTTTTTTCTCTCTCCGGTGCCTGGTGCGTCTTCTGCAGGTTGGGAGAGTACTTGTCCTCTCCCGTGTTCTCTCCGCCGCATCTTTGGCCAGCATGACCTCTTCGCAAAACGAGGCAGCGGAATCAAACGCACTCTCGCTTTGCACCATGGACAGAACCATGGTCTCCAGCGAGACATTTCCCACACCGATAGCCGTCGTAAGATGACGCGGACGCTGATGCGCCCCCGCTGTGCACTCCGTTGGAGTGCAGTGTCCTCACGAAAGCCGCAGTGATGGCACGCAGACGTTTAACCAGTAGAAGAGGCTACCATGTCGCTTCTCTAGCCAATCCTCCATGACGGGTCTTACCGCCGGGACATATTATTTACTATGTTATCTATTTAGTTGCGTGCTGTAGTGAGTGATATTGAATTCACTTTTGATCCATTATGTACTTTGTTCTAGAAATAAACTTTACTGATCTATCATGTTTTCAATTAAATTACTAGAGTAAGTGAAATTATTTAATAGACAATTAGCCACTCCCTTTTTCTTTCTTACCCTGAAGGATGTCACAATTGACATTTGACCTGGCCTGTCATCGTCCCCGAGAAACTCTCAGTTATATAATTTCGGGTTGCTTTAGTCTTGCCAGTGACCGTGCTACAGGTATGTGCCCGACCCAGTTCTTGAAAAAAACAAAGAGAACCAGAACGAAAACGAGAACGAGAAAATTAAATGGGGAGAAAAAAAATGAGTAAATGTGTTTCGGAGGTTTATTGTCATGTTTTACTACGCAAGATTCCATACAAACGCGAGGGCATCACGGTTGACTGACCAGCTCTGATAAAAGCCTTGAGGAAGTCCTGCTATCTCTCTCTCAAATGGTAAGTTCTGAAACTACTAAGTTAGTTGCAGCTTTAGATAGATGTGAATTAAGGGATAAGGGATTCTGTCTATAGTAGTAGACGTCTCTAGTAGAAGCACTAGATCTTAGCTGATGATTTCGATAAACAAATCGTCCATTCAACGCATTCGCACACAGAGTCGAAAAGATAGAGCGGAATCTATAAAATCAGATTTTCAGGATAATATGCCTGAAATAGAGACCGTTCACTGGGATGGGAAATTATTACTGGACTTGACATGAGAAGTTCTATAGAAGAACCCCTGCCAATACTAATTTCATTTGGAGAAAAGGAACAACTTCTTGCTATACCCAAACTGGAGAGCTCTTTCGGCCAGGATCAAGCTAAAGCTCTGTTGAACGCACTTTATGACTGAAACCTAGATGAAAAAGTACAAATAATGTGCTGTGGCACAACTGCGTCTAATGCAAGGCGATTGAAAGGAGCTTGTGTACTTTTGGGACGAAATCTAGACAGGGAATTACTAATCTTTACTTGCCGCCATCCCGTTTACGAACTGGTTTTAAAATGTTTGTTCAAAAAAAAATCTACCTCATCACAAGCAGCCCTGATATCCCACTATTTAAAAAGCTTAGAGACAACTGGAAAACTATTTATCCCGCTGCCATAAAAACATAGACATATATCGTCACACAAGATTATTGAAATACAACAATAGAAGATTTGTTTACACTTTATAATCAAGAACTGCAAAAAACCATTGTAGATGACGATTATCGGGAACTCATTGAACTATCTATTATTTTCTTAGGAGACAGTGAAAAAAAAAAGAAGTATGCATTTCGATATCTAAAATGTTCACCCATAAAAGAGATCCATTACACATACATGCTTATAAGTATAGTGAAATATTGAGAAACATATACATATATATACTTCTCAATCGTTTTAGGCATCCTGCAAAAGGAAATACTTTACGACTTACTTCCTGCATTTAAGGAACCCAGAACAGCACTGAATCGATAGGCAAGCAACCCTAAGTTCTATACTTTAGTACTAAAGGATATATAATAAAAATATATAATAATCGAGCCATTGCCAGTCAATCGGTGGGAACACTCAATGTTTGCAAATGCAAGGCAGTGACACACTAGCTAACTATTTAAATTGATAGGAGACTGCTTTAAAAAACATAGCTACAACTGTAATACTTTTACCTCTCGCCATTACTTTTTGTGTGTGCATAATAACATATACAAAACTGTGTATGCGAATTACTCCAGTTACCTGCCCAATAATAACTCCTCACTCCTCGGACTTATACCAGCTGCAGGTTTCCGCCATCGTCCTACACGACAAATTATACATCCCCATCACCTGGACCAGCTTATGGAGCAAATTGTCGCCTGCCGTATTTCCGAACCGATACGATCTTCAAACCTTCAAGAAAAGAGCGTACTCCTACCTAAAAGGCCGGCAACGCACTTGTGACTCCTGAGTTGCGGGTGTCCATAAGCGGCGGTAGTCACTTACCATCAGGTGACCCGTCTGCTCGTTTGCCCCCTATCGCATAAAAAAAACCCCAACCTGAAAAATGCAAATAAAATATAACAAGGTATCTGTTACATGAGGATAAGCCAGAAAATGGGCAGCATTCAATTCCCCGGCGATATCTCTACGAAGCACGTAAACCCAACATCTTGGTGTCATGTCCGAACGATGGCTCTACCCACCCTCACACTTGCATTTATTTATATCTATAACAACAATTAAAAACTATTTATTTTTTCAAAGAAAGTTTAAAATTAGTTTTCCCTTAGTTGATACGTAAAATGGCAGACAGCTAATAAATTTTAATTAAAACTTTAGTAGATACTATATAAAGGAAAATAAACTTGTTTGAATTGCAAAATTCTTAGCTTACAAGTTGAGAACGTGACGTTTATATTAGCGAGAAGAGTCTGCAGTTGCAATTTGGATATAAAATTGAGTAAGAAACTATGCACTATGGAACTAGCTAGTGCTCTGCATACAGCCAATTTCTTTTTAGGTATTTTAACAGATTTAAATAAAATATGGTATTGTTAAAACTGGTAATATAGTATTAAAATAAGTTTTCGGTGATCTCGGAGATAGCTTGCACAATCATAACCGGAGCTATCCTATTTCGCAAATACGTAATAGGGAGAAGTTCGCCGCCAGGCAGGCGCTCACCAAACGAGAATGCGTGCTCATTCCGGCCTATTTGCTAGAATAACGTCGATATCCTGCCGATGAATCGAAACTAGGCGATTGAAACGTGATCTTGCATTCCATTTAGAGCTTGTTCCGAAAAATAAAGTAAGCACTAAATGACAATCACCATTTACGAAGGCATTTTATCAGGTGTCATTAACAAAGACACTGTCTCCTTTATGATTATTTTAATAGGGCATCCCTATTGCTATTTTCCGGTGGGATAATAAAGTTTGTAGATGTGACAATGCGGATAATAGAGGGAGGGTATACACAATAATAGATCTAGAGGTACAAAGCCTTTATCGTTTCGTTCTTAATCTGATAATAATTGAACTCAATTTCATTGCCATTATAATAAAAAGCCCATTCATATTATAATGGCAACGAAATTGAGTCGAACTCTTTGTGTCCTCTAATTTCAAACTCACGTGTTCAAATGTAATATTAATTTATTTACTTTACAACTATCTGTTAGTTTCAGTTCAATAGTTAGTTTTTTTTCATTTGTGTCTTTGTAATCCGCAAGTTTCATTGTTCATTGGTTTATTAATTATATTTGACACTAAATATACGTATTAACTTATAGAAATATGTAACACTAATTAAGGTGAACACATAACTTATGGGTACGTCTACCTATGTAATATGTAAATATCTACTAACATATAATCAGGAATATTATAAAAGGTAAGAAACAAAATATTAGACTACATTATAGTGCCAAGATATACACATAAAAGGTTATTAAGGCGATCGTATCGTTCCCAAGTATGTTTTTGTCCTACAGAGAAAAATACCCATTTATGTAGTTACAAAAATACATAAGGTACCTACATATGGTACGTAGTGTGGTATGGTTACATATGGTAACCTTAAAAAAGACTAACTCGTCTCTTGAGTTGTAAGTGTCCATGGGCGGCGGTAGTCAATACTATTACATGACCCGCTTGCTTGTTTGTCCCATATACCATAATAGTGTGTTATATTTCCTTTCAGAGATTTACCGTACTAACAATATAAGTTACTAACGAACTTAAAATAAATTACTATAACGTGTAAAAAGAAACTGATAAAGAAAATGGTCGATGGATTTTTTTTTTCAGAACCGCGATTTTTAAGTATATTTTAAATTTAAATGCTTGCAATATATGACATTTAAACCTATCTAGTTAAAATAATGAGAGGGTAAGGTATAAAATATGAAGAGGTCGTTTGATGTTCCCGTCTCGTGCACAAAATATTCGCTACACTCCCGGTACCGGATGCACGCCATCTCCGACTCCGATTGAAAACCGTGCAACGTACCTTACTTTTTGTATCGTTAGTATGATAACGCTTTGAGTTAGACCTTTGCATCATAGCCGTATAATTTTATGCATTCACGTTTGTAAAGTACTTCAATCCAACAGTACCTTTGAAAGCACAAACTTTGTTTTGTTTGTATAGGTATCAGTCAAAAACCATAAAATTTAAATTTATCTATCTGTACAACAATGTTTTGAAATATAAGGTTATTAACTTTTAACTTCAATTAAGAGGAGACAAAAGATTTCTCCTCCAGTAGAAGAGGTTATGTTTTTGGTGTACATATATATGTATGTATGATGTTTCTTTGTCATGCCCAGAGTTTAAACCACTTGATGGATTTCGACATGTGTTGTGTCATTTGAATAATTGGGATTTAATTGAGGCACGTGTTCTGCAGTTCACGTCCTCGTAAAAAAGAGAGTTAGAGTAAGTTAATTAGTAAACTATATGTCTAAAGCAATCGTGTTTTACAATAATTTTACAGGTTTCCTATCGATTAAGGTTGCAAAAGCTGTGGTGGAAGTTTATAACTTAAGGTTAATCACTTGCGTTAGCTGTGTTTTAATGCATATCAGGATAAGCACAAACGACTAAACATAGTGGTTACTAACAACTAAATTAAGTAACTAAAAAAATAATGTATTAAAAGACTGTTTAACAAACTTTAAGTGTGAAATGGTAAGGGTTTGTAAAGGTATACATTTTAAAACAAAACATTAATTCCAATCGATAGTTCAGAGGATTAGCTGATAGAGCATTTGCTGGCTATAGAAAGACCCATAGGGTCGTTGTTAATGATTTTTTTCGTTCGTTCTGTCGATGTTTTCGTAAACTTCAAGACAATAAAAAAAAACAATCCGAAACCGTAGAGTTTTTATTTTAACTTTCGTGATCTCGTGATTAATTGGTTAGTGCTTTCGCTTGCGTTATAATATAACGTGGACTGTGAATTCATGGTCCATTGGCAAGCGGGCTTGTTGGTCATGCGTTCAATTTGCTAGTTTCCTTTGATGCATATTTCAACAAGTTTCATTGCGACCGCGTAACAGACACTGGCACGCTGAAATTTTACCTTAATTAAAATTGTTTGTATGAGTGCAGGACATCACTATTATTGATCGGGTGTTATTCATATAGAATTACTGTGAACCCGAATATGTAAAGGCAGTATTACGTGCACTTTTTAATAATGACTATATCAGTTTCATATATTAAAATGTAGTCTGCCCCGCAGGCTAACAGTATATTATCGTAGATATGTGTTTTCTTTTTTCGAAATTACATATAACTTGGCAACAGCCACGATGCCTTGTGCCGTACAAGCTAATTACAGAAAGCTGAATAGAGACTCAAGTATTATCCAATTACTATAAATTATATTCTATCTATCGAAGTCGTAAACAATAGTTCTAACCTAAGTCTCACAATCTGTAAAATATTCCTGACATTCTGAAAATGTGTCTGTATGTGTAACTGTATGTGGCTGCGAATTTGCTCTCGTATTGTTTTTACTCTCGTTGCCTCAAACGATCACTTTACTTCAAATTATCAAGTTATAGCACCTACTTCTGAAGTAAAAATTTGGGAGTGGGTAAATGTAAATGGAGAAAAAAATCGTCATTATTGTAGCTGGGATAGAGTGGATGCGGCAGGCAAGGACCGTATGCTATGGCATATACTGAGATAGGCCTTTGTCCACAGTGGATTGCAGTATGCAATTCGATTGATAGACATGTAACGACAGAGCTACCTGCAAAACTAAAACTAAGCACAAAGCAAATTAATTTGTTACAAAGGATCAAAGATCCAAAAATACAAGAAGGTTCTGCGTCTTAGTACCTCACGGTAAAATGTAAACAATGTAGAAGGTATATTTAATGGTGTATATATTAATGTTCACAAGTATACTTTAGTCCATTAGCTAAGCTCGTGACGGGGGTACTCTGTAAGCGGATCAGAGAATAGGTTTACGCGTAAGATAAGATGCAAGAATGGTCTCGCAAACTTAATGGGAGCTTAAATAAATAAGCTCAACTAAAAATTTCTTAGCGTTTGGTTCCAAATGCCGTGCCTCGCATTCTAAAACGTCATTATTGTTGGCTTACATGCAGTGTGGACAATATGACAATTCGCTGACCCTGTGTCTAGACGTCGGTAATAAAGTACGGTAATGTTTCGATAAAACACATACTTAATATAATTTAGTTGAGGAAAGCTATAAGAATTTGACAATCACAGGAAGCTTCTCAAATGTTTTCCATAAGGTCATATATTTTATAATAATATCATTTATAATAATATATTTTAAAAAACAAATTCTCAAATATTTTCAAATAGGTACTATTTGTAGAATATTATGTGTACGATATTGTTCCTTAAGTACAATATGCACACAAACGGATTCCGTGAAGAAATTTAAATTTATTTGGCTGCTAAATTATATTAAAATATTCCTGTCATGTTTCCTCTTTTGTGTAATGCTTTTCGTTTGGCGGCACAATAAATTATAAAGATTTTTTCTTTAATTCTAGTTCATAATTACCAAAAGTGTAAATGAAAGAAAAAATCAAATTAATTAAAATTAAATTAGACTCAAACTAAGACAGTGGATGGTGAAGGCGCACTATGCAAACTTCATTGAAACTCAAATTAAAGTAGAACATCAAATTAGTTTTATAAGATAGCAGGTGTGTGGAGAATGGCAGCTTAATTTTCAGTTTTACTGGTGTGTTGATTGTAGTCTATGGTATAAGACTAATAGTGAACGAAGACGGAACATCGGCTAGTGAGTAAACGTTAATAAATTTATCTAGAAAGACAGTCAGTATATTTTCAATTCCGAAATTAAAAGTACAATTTTGTAGTGTTTATTCAATTTTATACTTATACTTCTTTAGAGAATAATAACTGATATCCGGAAGTGTGCTCACTGCGAGCTTCCGTCTGTATTGTTTCAAGTGGCTGTGTGTGTGTCGGGGTGGATCAGGTGACAATCGGTATTTGAGGCATTGCTGTTTGTTTCCGCCGCCCCTTCACAATTTATAAGCCCTTCGTTTGGGCACAAAGGCTTGCCTTATCTGTTTCCAAATTCATGAATTGTTTTGTGAAATGGTAAGACACATGAAAGGTTATTTTGTTTAGGAGTGAAAATTTGTTGCAGTCATTTGTTTATTACATACAATAGAATTTAGATTGTATACTATAGCTAACATGGTGGATAACACAATCTGTTAAACTATAATAAAATGTATTGAGTAAATTAGAACACTCAGATAATACATCTTTAAATTAAAGTTGATCGAAGCTATACAGTATATCATAATATAGGTCATATGTACTATTTACATACCATGATACAGTTACGGTTCTATTTAAAATAAATACTACTTGACGTACTTTAATAAATAACGATATCGTTAAAAAACTTCTATAGACCAGAAATGTAAAATAATCACGTTATCTTAAAGGAATCTCAACACATCTAGCAGACTACTAACCGACATCTAGCCAGCATGGCGGTCTACAATTTCAATCTGGTTTTTATGTGAGAGGTTTTAATAACACACTCTTTATAGTAAATAATCATCATCAACACATATGTTGTATTAGTCTAAACACAGACAGCAAATTTATTATCAAGCCCGATTTTGATGAGGCACATTGATAATGAATTTTAACATTGATATAGAAATTTTACTCTTCCTTCTCACTTTTACTATTTTATTTTATTTTCATGTACCGAAAATTGCCTCATTTAGTTTAATTAACGGAACACACAGGTTCGTATAGAATACCACGTTTTTCAAGCAACAAAGCACTTCACTTATTGGAAAATCTGTTCTCAGGCTAAGAAAATTCAATAATATGAGGGCAGCGGGTCGCAGTTAGCTACGGACTGAGTCTAACAACGCGTCGTTTATTGAAAGTTATTTGAAAGCCTTCTGTGGTGACCGCCTGCCTATAAGAGGTTTCACGTTATTTACGAGTTCCTTGTCGAAGCATTTTCACATATATCCTATAATATACTTTTAAGCTATATCGCACCACCAATATTATATATTTTTTGTTTAGTTTCAATGATAGTAAAACCATTTTTTTTTTGTACTTGTAAAGAGTGTCAGAATTTGAATTTGTTCAGATAATGGTAGTCATCAAATGGTTAAAACGAGTCTGAATTTGTTTAAGTGAAGTTAGATCAGTATGCTCCCTATTGTTTTCTAATTTATTTTCTATGGAGGCGTATTTCCAAATTAGAGTGAATACCGTCACTATACATGCAGATATCAGCTGTGCTTTACCAAGACGGATATTGAGAAATATTAAATGAAAGTAACAATATATCTTACCTAATATTTTTCAAAAAAATCAGCTGTCAGTTAACGTAAAATAAACATTGACTTCATTTGGTAAATGGGGCGTGCCTTCGAATATTATCGGTTTAGTAATGACATCGAATACTAACCAGATTCATGTTATTGATTTGTATTGTTAAACAGGCAACTGGTCCGGTTATTTCAACGCGTTGATTTGGAAATTATTGAAAGACTAGATATGTGAAATAGAAACATGATACAGTTGGACTAACCCCTACAAATGCAGTAGTCTGTAAAAAAAAATAATTACAGAATAATATACCAATATTCGTATTACCGTAGGTTTTACAAGTATATGGTTGGAAAACTGTTTTGACATTGCCATAATCAATGATCATTTGTCACACGAGTGTTGTCCTTGATAAAGGTCCCCCATCGGGTCCAAAACTAGTCGGGCATCATACACACGGGATTCAAACCGTATATTTTCGTTTTAACACTAACTTAACAATTTACTTCTTAATAAAGAGATAACCAAATGAATAAGATTCATTTTACAAACTTTAAACTGGTAAAACTTACGATAACTGTTAAAGAAGATGAATTAGAACTAGCGGTTACCACAAAATTTTTAGGCATTACTCTTGATACATTTTCGAATAGACTTAGCTCTGCAGCATACGCAATTAGCAAAATTCGTGAATTAACTGATATTGAAAGAGTCAGATTAGTATAGTAGTATTTTACTGTGGGACTTATGACACACATAACAAACATAAATTTGTTGTACCTGCCTCCAGGCTTCAAAAAACTAGCAACTCGTTTCTAGGATAATGTGTGCGATTTTATAATAAAATCCCAAACATTTAGTATAGAAATATTTATGGCTTGGGATTGAACTGTTAGAAATTCACAGGATATTTCAAATAATCAATAAAACGTAGTGTTTCTCATTTTGTTAATTTCATTTTCTTGTATTATATTTCTTTCTTGCTCTTGCCTTTTTAACTTATTTTCCTTCTTATCTTCTTCTTATCAAAGTCTTAATCAATCAAGCAATCTTATTACATTTTCAATACATCTCTCTTGTTAATAATTCTGTCACATTCTGTCGAAGAACTTACTTTAGATGGAACCTAAAATATGAACGATAAAACTGGTATGTGGAACTAATAAAGTAACATTCATTTAAATTATAAATAAACTGTATTTTACTGAAAAACACCCCAGAAGCTATTATTATTTACTACTAAATGCAATATAGTTATTTGTCATCATGTTCATACTGGTATAAATTAATAGTAGTTTTAATTTCTAGGTATAATAGTCAAAGTAAAAAACTCAATCAAAAATCAAGATAAATATACGATCAAATTTTTGAAGAATCAGCCTCCTTTACGTAAGTAGACAATATCTAGGCATCGTACAACCATACTATGATCTCAACGCAACTGTTCTCTTGTTACTCATAGGATTCTCACAATAAAGAATACGTGCTCTAAATTTCGCCTAGGTTTCCAATACAATTTCATACAATTTCATACATAGAAATTTATGCATATATGTAGTTGGTATCTAGTCAGCACGCTCGTACGATCTCTTTGCTACGGTAATAGTTGTGCAAAGCCCCTAATAAATCCATGCACAATAGCCTTCGTGTGCAGCCCTTTGCAGATCACACCTGCAGGCATCTCAGGCTCGTGGGCAATGATGTGACTTTTGTATTCACATCACGGCAACCGCGGCAATACCTATTTTGTGAATACTGAGTGTGACCTGATGGTAAGTGACAACCGCCTATGGACACCTCCAATTCAAGAGTTTTAAGTGCGCTGCCCGCCTCTGTGGGTCACGAGGGGATTGAGGGGCGGGAAGAGAGGAGAGGGGGAGTTGAACCCCCACTCAGTGAAATACAATGCAAGAATTGTTTAATGCAGTCGGGCGGACCCACTCCTGCCTAACCATGGCTCTCCCATGGTAAACTTTTACATTAGACTCACACTTTCCTTATTCTTGATTAGAAAGTATCTTATTATTATTTGGCTCCTTCCAATTATAAGAAGATATTGTCTGTTTAATAGTTGCCTCTATTGAAAAGTTCATTTAATTATGCCTTTACAGGTGAGAATAATCTAAGATCCTCTAATCAGAAAACAACTAAATCATCAAAGTTATTGAATCATTCAACATTTAACGTTGCGGTCAACCCACCAACCACCGCCGCCTGCTCACCCTTTTTCACAGTACCCTGTGCTAAAAAGAGTATCAAGTAGATAAATAATATCCTCTACTTAAAACAGTTACGGGTTCTGTGCGAGTTTCCTGAGATCATCGGAAAACCACCAACTAAAAATTCCATTGCATTCCACAAACTTCCTTGATAATAAATCTTTTACAATACAGGCAGCTCGCCTCTGGAATGCGTTACCGGAATCTATTAGACGTGCAAAGTCGCTTCCATTTTTTTAAAAAGTGGTCAGTTGTCTGTCACAGTAATATTACACTTATTTGCAATTCTGGATATTTAAATATATTCCATTGCATCTGTCCATCTAAAGGTTATCTGTAAGAGATCGCAACTAGCGATAAGACCGCCGTTTGTACCATCATATGTTTGTTTGACATACTAGAAACTATCCTTAATGGTGTACAATAAAAAGTATTGTATTGTATTGTAATGAATCCTTACAAAAAAGCAATTATTTTTTAAATTTCTATTTTCTAAATTGGAAAAAAATACATTTGATTATATGAAACTTTGAATTCATTCACAAAAGAAGCGATTTGCTAAAACCAACAGCGTGCACATTTTAAACCGAATTCAAAATGAACATAGCTGACTATTTACAAATCGTTCCACCGTGCATCAGTGTAGACCTGTGCAGATTTTCATGCTGAACTTTTGCCACGGGAAGCATTGTAAAAGCTGACTGGAGGCAGCCATTAACGCGCTCGCTAATTACGGATCCGCCGACCAAATCCGCGTTGCCTACACCCCGCCCACACTTACAGTAACAATCACCTACTAGAATATATGTATATTCACGTACTACATACTATTATATTTGCATCTCTTGATGACAAAACAGCGCAAAAAGATTTATTTATAACACTGATTGTATTTACCTATGTTTGACAAATAAATAATTTGATTTGATTTGATACAGTACTATTATTTAGTAACTTTTGCTAGCTACTTCTTACGCGTGGTATTTAGTATCAATTCCTGAGGTAAAATGGAGTAACTAACATCTGTAACACGAATGTGAAAACTGCATTCAACCCCATGCAGTAATTTTTGGGTGATGCGTGTTCAAACATATAGTCAGAAAAACCAAAATTTATAAAGTTTTGTTGTGTTCTGGCTTCTTTTGCTCTAATGAAGACCCTCCGATATTAGTTTTTCTTCAATATATGTAATGTACAGACATCAGCCTGTTACAATTTTATTATTTGTATATGTAGGTACCATAAGGTACCGACCTTTAATTTTTTTGTCGGATTTTAAACAACTTTAAATATTTTAACAACTACTGTCAAGCTTGATATTATTTAATACTAATTATACTATAATAAAGTATTTGATAAACGAAGTGTTTTTTTTCTCGAAGCAAAATATATAATTGTATAAGCCTTTATAGTCTTCCTTATCAGTATACCTGCAATGCTGGTACAAAAATAGAGGTATTTAGTACATTTTTATATGATATGCTCAAACTTATACCCAATTCTAATTGTGATTGAAAACACAATTCCAAACATCTTTTTTGGGTACAGTACTTTTAAATTAAGTTAGTTAGGTAGTTTAACAGTTTAGTTTTATTTTAGATTACAAATCCAATTTTGGAAATGGAGATGGTTCTTTAGCTTTTTAATTACACACAATTTTAACTCACGCAATCCAATATTTACGGAAACTAGATTCTTTGAGTTTCAAAGTCCTCGAAAGTTACAAGTACCGCACGTTTTGGCGCACATGAAACTTTACTTTAAAAGTTCCGATTTGCGTTAAACGCGCGAACCTATAACAATATATAAACAATAATAACGTACGTGTGCAAAATAAAAACAGCTCGGATATGGAGGATTATTAAATTAAATACAAATAATGAAAAACCTCCAGAAATGTTAACTGCATCGCAAATCTCAACGTAGGTTCTATGTAGTGGTTCCCAACCGAAAGCTGCTCGATTAGAACCTCTTTAGACCCTCAGGATTATAAATAAATTTATCGTAGCTTCCATCCTTCACGGAAGAAAATAATTTCTATGATCACTCTTCTAGAGCGTCCAAGAAGGGTCTCTTATAAGTTAATATTGTATGTATGATAGTAGTAGGTACTCATTCCTAAAGGGGCCTTCTCAGTCTGAGTTAAACCAAAGTGTACTAATGTTTTATTTTAATGAAGAGCTTGTCATTTACTAATATGTACTAATAAAATAAACTAGCGGCCGTGCCAATTTAACAGTTTTCAATTAACAAATTTGAAATTTGAAGATTTCGTTAAACATAGTAACCTTAGTACGTAGTTACCATACTGACCTTTGTAATGAAATAAACATAGATCTCACTAACCTTAGAAGAGAACAACTGAATTTTTCAAGATTGAAGTGCCTCGTAATGACATGTTTACTTTTACAGTGTACGACAGGACGAGCGACCTGACGCCTTCTTTGAGGCAAAATAGTTCTCAATATTTAAACGAGGTTAGCCACTTCAAGGTCTAACTTTTATTGATCGGTCTAAAACCTAGAAGGTAGGTAGTAGTTTTCACTTTTAGTACTTGAATTTTTAGACCGGGTATCATCACTTGTAGCCATAGAACTATTGCATACAGTTTAATAAATACACAAACAATTTACCCTAGACAAATCTATTTTTCACCATAAAAAAATTACATTCCTTTTAAATTTAATGAGTCAGCATCACTTGAAGTCATAAAATGTTTAGGTACAATTTGATGTAAAGAGAAGCAATTTAAAATAACCTTAGTTTGAATTACTTTTAATTCGCATACTACGCAACATCGAAAAATTTAATTGTCAATTAAGTTGTTAATATTATTAAATGAATTATTCTATCACCTGCAATAGAAACATACACTGTCATAATTGTGACTGCGTCGTGCTGACATAGAGTCAGTACAGTGAGCCCGTGAGTACGGATCTGTTAATTAGGAAAATCAGACTCCAACTTGCAATAACGATATTTGGTCAGTGATATATATTTTTCCAAAATTAAAATTAAAACAAATGCGGTACTTTATAATATAGGTCAAAAACTTTAAACAAGCTTTATTTTTTAATATTGTACTGATTTTAAATGAGATTTGGTTACAGTCAGTCAGATAGACACACACCGGGACAGGTGAAACTAAATAAAAGCTTATAATTAAAATTTTCTTTAAGCATTGTCATTATAAAGGCAGCATAAAGTAGGAATACAGCGTAAGAATTAGACTTGGGAACAATTTTCCTCCAAACTTCCAACTCGTAAGAGTTCCTATCTAATCGGATTATTATTCACTTTCCTTTGATATGTCGGCACAAAGCGTACCCCAGTATTATAGAGCGCCATTTCTCGACGCGGTTGACGTAGAAATTACCTAAGCTTAGACAAACGTGTCTGGCAGACACCGTTAACTTGACGCGAGAGTTGCTCCTCGCTGATTGTCGACTCCACGCTGCAAGCAGACGCCACGCTAATTATTATATGTACTTACAATAAAATTGTCACATGTTCCTTGCCTTTCTACTTACAAGGGGAATTTTGAATTATCTTCTATAAATAGAAACACATAGTCGTATTCAAATTAAACATTTAATACCTGTGCACGGATTTCTAAGTTAGCAGACGTGCATAGCTTCTTTGTACTATGATCACTCTATGACTTAAGTTTAACACGGAGGGAATAATGAACTGTAGAAAAATGGGTGGGACATGAATTATATGGATGATGTGACTATATGAATGGTTTATATGTTTAAACATACTAGAGAGATATTCAACCATAATTTATTAAGTATTGAATATTTAGTTTCATTTCCTTGACCAGTATGACTTGAAATATCATTTGTAGACTTCGGTTTTTATTATAGTTAAACTTTTGTTAGTTTGACATTATTTATCATAAAGGCAGGCAAATAGTATTTTTTTGTTCATATTTGTTCAAATATGTTGGTATATTCAGTCTACTATATAAAAATAGGTAAAACGATTTAAAAAAGAAAATGACTTTTCTCATCTAAATTAAAATAACTGCTTTTAATTGTAAAGTTTCGTTTTTTTTAATTCATATACCTACATACTTTTTAGTTGATAATGCTGAAGTTCTTCAATAGGTGCCAAACAAAAAAGAATACAGGTGAACAAAATGTATTCAAAGTACTCAAGTTTTTTATCTTTACCTGTCTATAAATAAAAAAAAACATTATTTATATATTTTTTTTTATTTATTTAACACTAAAGCTTTGATAAAAGCTGTGAAATTGTTTAGTCTCCATATATGTATACCCATATAAAAAAAAACCGAACTGAAAAAGTAATAGTATCACTATGATTCGAATTCCAAATATCAATTCCTTAAGTTTCAGATAGATTAACTACTACAACTTGCACTTTATAATAATAGTACAGACTTTCCGTTCATGATAGGTATGGACACATTTAAATTTTGAAAATATTTTCACAAAATTGAAGTAGAAAACATAATTTGAATTAATATTTTTCGTCAATAACTACAAAACAAAACAAAAATAAAGAAAACATGAAATACAGATAAACTATGAGACTCAACTACTGTAGATACTAAAACATGAAACACTTTTTATAACATTTCTAGGTAAATATTCACTTTTGAGGTACTTTAATTGGGGTTTTTAAAATTCACTTGTGGCACTTTTGTGACCGTTGTCTGATGTAGCATTGACTTAAAACGTAAACTATAAAATAATGAAATTTTAACTTACTGCTAATGAACAGCATTCTTTAAAAAAAATTGAAATGCATCCTTGAAATCTTTTAAGTAATTATGTAATCAGTAATTTTATCGTCGTGTTTCGGTAGAGTATTCGGCGACAACGTAACAACAAGTATAAACGCTGTATAAAATCTCTAAAATGCTAGTACTATTAAATTATTATATAATAGAGGTAGCAATATATATACACCTGTTTATTTTGACTCCGGTCAATATAAATAGTTACAACGATAAACAAAAGCCAGCTAAACGACCTATAAATCTTGGTTTATTTCCAGTGAGAATACTACAAATTGCAGACATATTATTTCAACAAACACTCTTTCATTTCAGAGCGCCTGACTGAAGGTTTTCGATTTCGTATTGCCACGTCATGTCCCCGAGGGTCTATATCTTTTCATTGTCAGTAATAAATTCTACCAGTTTTTTATTACATCTTTCGTATTGTTAAGAGTTTATCGACTATATAAAGTGTTAAACGCATCAAGTTACTCAGCAGACATTTCAATGAGATATTCAGAAATTGAAGAAAAAGTTTTAAATTGTAAATGTGTATAATTGTTGTAATTTTGTGTAAATTTAAATTAAAGGGGGAAAAAATATAGGTAAGTAATAGGAGGACGGATGAGGAAGGCCGAAGAGTGGGTTCCATAGAGCACATTGGGAGTGTCCAATGAGTATGTAACATAACAGTGGACAATTGTAGTATAATTTATTAATTGAGTAAGCTCATCCGCTGTTACTTAAGTGGGATTAAATTATGTTTGGCAAAATGTAGGCTTTTAATGCTTATGTATGTATATAACTAACTTTCGATAATAAGAATAAAAAGCATTAACAAGTGACTCAGAGTTTCCGTTTTATGAAGTGCCAAGATAAGGTAGCAAGACACAAAGGGTAGCAGAGGAATATAACACACATTGAATATACAGTTGCTGTCCCTGAGGGCGAATGTTTATTGATGACAATAAGCTCTCGACCAACACTGTTTCACACACCCCTTTTCTTTCCAGAATTGAAAAGGGATATAAGAGATATTTAATCTGTCTATGTGCTGCATAATAGTGCTGCTAGAATTTTGCTGCAGAATATAGTTGAACAATTGATAATTTAAATAATCGTTATTTTGCTGAGGCAGAAATTAAATATATATGTATATACATATATATAAAGTACATGTATAAAATCTTGATTTAACGTTATATAATAACTAATAGTTTAGCACAAAAAGTGTTATGCATATGTACTCTTTTTAACACATGGAGTTAACATAAACCGGTCCTTCGTCAGGCTGCAAAAAATAATAAATTGTTTCTAGGTAAGTGTGTGCAATTGTATAATAAAATCCTAGATAATACAAATTAATAATATAATTGTTATGTCTAAAGAAATGTAAGTTTATTCAATATTAATACTACGATTATGCCTTTAGGACGTTGAGTTGCAGATTATATTGGGGATAGAATCTGCTTGGGATTGAACTGTTATAGCTTCACAGACTATTTCAATTACCTGATAGAATGTAATGTGAGTATGTAGGTAATGCGAATTTGTTTTTCACTTTTCTATTTTTTGTTCCTCTTTTTCCTTTTCAATTTGTTTCCCAATTTTTTTTTGTTTAGTTTTAGTTTCCTTATCTGAATATTATAATTTTATTACATAACTTGTTAATTACACACCTTAAAGCGATTAAAAACAAAAGTGCTGTATTATTTACTCTTCGCTAATTTATATTATCATATCTATCTTGTGATTTAAAATAGTGGCCGTGAACTTGTATTCCCGACTTCGTTCGGCCAACCTTTTGGAAAATCGGTGGCTATTGATTGATACAGACAATACAATGATATTAGTTAATTACTTTTTTATTTCTGCTTTTGACAATACCATTTATGATATACATATATCTATTAAATGTATTAAGTGTACCAATTAAGGCCTTTTAAAAGTTTTTACATAATCAGCAGTCTTAATATTGAATGGGTTATAAAACAAGCTATATTTACATAAGTATTTCTTTAATAACAGCGAATATATATTTTGACCAGCAACTGAAGTAGCGTGTAATTACAGCACAGCAAACTAATTTCTCCACGATACGCCATCATCGGTAGTTCGCCAGTCTTGCCGACGGGGGCACCCTGCGGCATCCAATCATCCGCAAAGGAAATTAAACTACTGAATTTATTAACGGATACCCTCAAATAATAAGCCTTTGTAACTACTTCCAATATTACCTGTAATATGTGTGCGACCTATGGAATAACCTCATTGCGAATCGTAAAGGCCATTTTCCAAGTATAATATATAGAATTGTAAGGTCCTGTTATATATGTTCTGAAAATGATTATAACCAGAGATCCCATGTGGTCAAATTAAGACCATAGCACATTAATTCTTTTTTTATTTAGACCTTACATGGCAACAGTTTTTTTTTTTTGTATACTATCCACTTCGCTCAGAACAACTGAACAACAAATAACCTGCCATGAAAACGATACACCCAAATCTTTTCAGGAACGAAGAAGTTATGGTGGAATTAAGAAACTCTTAAACATAAACCCTACTATATATAATATACTATTTTAAGTAATAAAGTAAAAGGCTGAGATGGGAGCAGTTTACTTAATGTCCTTGTTAAATTCACTGATACAAATTGCGGGCTTGCTTTGCTTGCTGTTGCATGCTTAATATTTTTTTAAACTTAAAAGAAAACCGTTGGCATTCAATTAAACGCAAAATTTACCAATTATGCGTTTAATTACCTAACAACGAAAAAAGAGATTGCTCTTGGTCTAAATAATGAAAAAGTTTATCTCAACAACTTGTCTGTGTCTCATGCTGTTGTTTCTATAACGACTATAATATTATTTGAAAGTAAATAAGAAATATATCAATATACGAAACATAATAAGAGACCACAATCATATAAGCAACATGTATGGCAACTCTAAAAGGCCAAACACGACCACATGTTACCCCCAACGCCATGAATAACACCACAAAGTATATATGTATTTCTCGGTACACAAAGTTAGCCCTCGGTAAAGCACCTACATTTACTTACTTTATTGTGTAGTATAACCGCGAAGTAAGTAATTAATTACGGCAGATAATTAACTAAATTACCTAAAGCTACACCCACATTTGACCAAAGTCATCTAACTTTAGAGGACTCGTATGAACTGCCCAATATGTAGGTAACTTCTGCTACTATTTACTCATTAGCCCGCAATAAAAGTTACTCACGCCCACCTTTAACCGTTCGAGCTATTTATCACGCGGTTGTTACAAAAGTTTTGTAGAAAGAGTTTTCGGAGTGGACCCCTGTGTCGTCCCTCCTTGAGATTGATGGTTTCCCTTAGTCAACTGGTTGTTCTAGGTGCCCATTCATCCCTTAGTTTCCCTTTGTTTTTACAATTGTTGTGAGTTTTACAATTATCATTACGATCCTTGTCTCTTTAGAAACGCGTGCTTTTCACTTAATGAAAGGAAGTCTTGCGAAAATGATTCCGTCGTCAGTTAGCAAATGTGGATATCGCATTTTGAAATTGTAACATATATAACGTTGCTATTGCATAGTTCGATTTCAAGAATATTCGATTTCAAAGATATTTATCGACAATATGAATAATTCAAACAGATAGTGTGGCGTGAAAGAGTCTCAAAGGAAATGCAAGCACCTAGAGTTTAAAATTGACGGTGCTGTCTACCCGCCTTCGTTTCAGCTTCTCAGAGACTTCCCCTGGAGTATAAAAACGTATTATGCGCGAAAGTAACGGTATAGAAAATTTTCAAATCATATTTGTATATGAAGAGTTTTTTTTTAATTTTATATATTTCCAATATTATACAAATAGATACTTAATATAATTATAAGGAAAAAAGAATAAAGACAACAAAATCTACTATTTTTTTTTTAATATCACAGACCTACTTTACAGGAAAAACATGACAAAATACACAAAATATCTTTACCTCAGTTAACTTTCACGTATTCTAATATGAAGATGCCAAGATTAAAATTCCGCAAAAAAAGCATAATGAGGTGTGTTTCTTACCGCAAACATATTGCAAAAGTTTTTTCAAATCAGTCAACTCCCCTTTCTGAGCCGCCCGCGAGGCTCATTCAAGCCACGTACCGTAGCTTTCATTCAAATGGACGTGTCGAGTTTTCGTGGCAATTCGAATACTTTATCACAAAGTGGAGACCTATAAAACCTTCAGAAAGCCGATAAGTAAGCAAAATACTAGTATATATGTGTATTTATATCCTTTCTTTTTATACTAAAAATCCCCTGATATCTGTAGCTGAGGTGTTTAATATATGTATATCATAAAAATTTAATATAACTAAATATAGACTTATTTCCCTATGAATACAAATACACACATAGTATATATATTGTTAGGAATCATAATAATATTAGTATATATATTGAAAAAATATATAAGACGTTACACGATGTGACGCTTTTTATTTATCACAACTAAACAATTTTGTAATGGGAATAAATAAAAGGAACAAAACTTATACCCAATAGCTTAATCACAGTTCTCACAGTATTTGCACAATAATGACAGTTAATAGAGATAGATAATCAGTCACTATTCGAATCCTTGAGATGTTGCCTCCTCGAGCGACGACGAGAAATGAACTGTAACAATGCGCGCACTCCTTTTCTACTGTTTTTGACCTAATCTTTTTCTTTCTTCTAACAATATATGTATAATAACCCTGAAACGCTATGTTGTTGCAGCTGTCCATGGGGGGCAGTAGTAACTTAATATCATCATTTACTATAAACAACTGAAAATTTATTCGCTAAATGGTAATTTAAAAAAAACAATTATCACCAAGCTAATCTATGAGTACGTAGGTTGCTGACTGTACTTGCATACATTAAACGGGGATTAATAAGGGTCGTTAAGCTTATAAAACCCTGAAAAGCCTGATGTAGGAGCTAAAAAATTTAATATACATATTTATTGGCTTGTTCCTCAAATAATTTCAAGTAAATTTCATACTCTACTTAAATTGTATACCTAATGTAAATTCAATTACGCTACCGTTTGACATGTCTCGTAGGTTTTCTTTTTCACATCGTGTATTTGTTTATGAATTTCGCTGAGGTAGAAAAAATGAACATGTATATTAATAATACAAACGATAACCGCTGCTACTCTCGCATGGCATTTGAATAAACAAATGAAACTCTTTTTGTGAAGATTTGCTTTTTCTGTAATTCGCTTCGTCGGACTGTTATTTAGTTTTAGCTACTAGATATTTGCTTTATATTGGCCTTATTTTCTACTCTGTCTAAATATGCGAAGACCTTGAAAAATACCTGGCGTATAAGACATGAAAACATGCAAAAAATGTTTTTTTGGGGTAACTTTTATTTATTTGCTATTCCACATTTATATTCATTTGAAATGTTTCATTCTAACCTATTACCTATTAAATTTTAAATGACCTAACTGACTGCGATTTAAAATAATTGTTTCAACTCTCTAAAAAAGTAAAGCTTAAAACAATAGTAGAAATAATAAAATGATTTTTAAAAAGAAGTGTGGTAGGGAGCATTAAACACATATTACATATATTTTGTAGAGTAGCCTCTAGAGATGACTGATGTAGTCAATTACATATTACTATTATGTTAGGGAAATTGCCGCCTACACTCTCCTAACTTAGGATTGGTTTGATTTAGAATAGGAGGTTTTAGCTTCTTATTTCATTAATTGTGCAAACTACAAACTACCTACTATTTTGTTTTGTAACATAAAGCGTACTTATGATGTAGCCATCATTAAGTGTCGATAGATAACAAATTCCAGTTGACCGTTAGGAAGGCCGTGTTCTACTTTGATTCGTTGTATGCAAAAAGTAATATACTCTATTATTCTAAATTCTAAACCATGTTTTGCGAAGTCACCAAGCACTTGTTATGTTGAATATGAAGCTACAAATTAATACACCTCCACAAAATATATAATATGGCAATTAACCCCATATTTTTCTTTATTGGTTTAAAGCGAACATTACTTGTAGATCGTTGGATCCATGAAACGTGTATTTAATTATACTTAATAGACAATTAATTCAATTAAAACAGTAATGATTATTATATTCTACTGTCTATACTTAATTAAATTGAATGTTGTTTGCTTCATATCTTAGTTTGTCGCGGGTATGTAAAAAGTAATAAAATATATACATATAACAGACACATGCCACAAAATGTTTTATATTGTTTAAAAAAATATCAAGAGGTACATACACCTTAAAAATCTTAAGAGGACTATAACTCTGAAGATGAGAAACACTAGGAACAAACGAAACGTAAAGTTTGAACCTGAAGCTGCAATGTGGCAACCTCCAAATGTTTCTGTGTTATTTGGGTTGAATCTGAAAAAGTAACTCCTCACATTACCTTCGGGACAAAAAATAAGAAATAATAATATAAAATAATAATAATGTACGTAGATAGTATAGTAGTAGGTAGTATAGATAATGTAAATCATGTTGTGGAAATTTATTATTTCGTCAAGAAACGAGACGTTGACATCTTGAAAGTTTCTTCCAGCCAATTGTTGGATCTCCAGCATCTTCTTACTTTTCAACAGTTAAAATAAACAAAAGTATTATAGACGTTGTAAATGTTGGCTGTAAAGATCCTCAGTCTATGATTTCTATTTTGTGAAGGGGCCGCAGTCGTTTTCTGAGATTGTATGTTGCGATAAAATGTTTCGATATTAAATGATACTATAATGTTTAAGTTGTATTTATTCCTTATTCTTGTTCTTGTTCAAATTGCTTTATTCGAACATTTTTAGTATATAGTCAATAGCTTCCTATATATAGGTAACTATAAAAGTAAATAAAAATTAAGGAAGTCTTTGTCTTCAAACAGAAGTCGAAACGTTAGCTTTTTTTGATTCTAATGATATAGGGGGGGTAGGCGAACAGACCGGTCACCTGATGGTAAGTGACAACTTTCGTCCATGGGGTGTCCAACTCAAGAGCAACTCAAGAGTCGTAAGTGCGCTACTTTCCTGTGAGGCCGTGGTATCGCACTAGTCGAGCCGGCCCCTTTCGTTAGGCTATTTTAGTATTTTTCTTTCATGTAGGTTAATCTAAAGGACTCAAATGTATATTCCGTGTTTTTTTATCCTGCTATTTGTTTTCTTTAGACATACTTAGTTTAAATCATAGGCAGAGAGTGTTTTACACTCCTTTTTCAACTATAGTCTAATTGTTATATCCTCTATAACATAATATCAATCATTACCTGAAGATTTTTCGCTTCATTCTATGACTACTCTGGCAAATAATATATAACTACTCAAACCGAACCTCGGGTTAATATTACATTTCTCTATGAACCCACGCAAGCCTTTCGTTTTATTACACACCGATGTTACATTATGATATATGACCCCTTAAGCTTTAGGGCAAGGCCCCATCAAATTACCCCATTGTATGCCATATAACACATTAAATTACTTCTTGCACTGTTATAGATCCTTTTGCAGAGATTCCTTTTGTAGATTACTGACTGTATGTTAGCTTAATCTTTATATTCATTATAATCAAAATAAAATATAAGATGATCGATCTGAAGAATCACTCGCTTAACCTGCTTAAGAATTTAGGATTACCACCACAAGTATGGGTGAAGAATCTAATTTCGTATAAGTCTGTTTAAAAACATTTATTTAGAAAAATCATGCACTTGAAAAACAGCATCAGTAAATAGTTCAGTAATAACTTATATGTGTTCGTTTTTCCTCTATTTCCCTTCAACCTCATCCTATTAATTATTTATACACAGCTTCCCACTGAGTTGGGGAGAACATGAAGGAACGAGATGACCCTACACAACTCTGTTTCAAATGAAATAGGTAGATAAGGATAATGGCACGTATTCTTTGCCTCTTACATTTTCCAGACTAATTATAACATTAATATTAATTATTCCCAACATTTCATCAACGTACTATAGTTCACTAATTTCCTTCAGGCATACAACGACGGCTACGTATGTAGGTGTGAATCGTACATCCATAAAATATCTGAGTAAATTACCTTTTAAAACTCCTCGAGAATCCAAACAAAGCGTACCTCTGAGTACTAACATAGCAAAAAAAAATGTATAAAAATATTATGAATAGAAAGTAGTAGAAATAAAAACAATAAATTACGCCCTTCCTTTGTTCTATTCGCATACGTATTGGTAATGCTTGGCATCAACACGTATAATTTATGACTGTCACATACACATAGGCAAAGGGAATCGGGTTACATTCATCAGGCACCGAGCTCGTCACCCGAACGTGCCGTAAATCGTTGCAATAACGTCACGTATTTGTTTAAATTCAATCGATTCAATAGCATTTTCATTTTTTTTTAATTTTACAGCTGTAACTATCCTTGAGAGTAAAGCTGTTTAGATTATTGTTTTTTTTTAAATATAATAATGTCTTTGTTGACTACTTTTATAGAAAAAAATAACATTCCCCATCGCCTACGCCCAAAATAACCGTCAATGCATAAATGTAGCTGGTACACCATCTTAATGAGGCCAATGATGAATTATTGCTTCATACATGTAAATCACGAAAACCTACCTTTGACGAAAACCTTGTCTATGCGAAACCTTCCATAAATCTGAAGCACTTATTAATATGGTGACTCCCGGCCTATAACAGAACCAACTTTTCTAAAACTCATTGATACAATCATAAGGCATATTTTATGTGAAATAAAAATAAATTAGATATGAATACTATTATTATATGGAAATAACGTACTTTGTAAGACTGCAATCAAATATATGATAAACCACGTGAAAGAAACTATAACTTCAGACAAACCATGGGAATTTTTCCTAACTAGTATAGTTTAAAAAAAAACTATGCACCAACAAAATACACTCCATTAAAAAAAAATAAACTGACCAAAACCCTGTAGTCAAATAACGACTCATGTCTATGGAATTAAACTTAGGTAGGTCAAGCTGGTTCAATATTACTTAAAACTTCTATAAAATTTAACAACATTAAAAACATATCCTAAATAGCATATTATTCCAGTAAGCGAAAATTCGAAATGTGTTATTGCTCGTCTTATAACCCTAAAACGCAAATTGAATCTATTTTCACATGGGGGAATGTTTGCGTGTGGAAATCTGAAATAAGCTTAACGGAAAGTACGAAATTGGCTTGGATATGTCGATATTATTTAATGTACCATACCCCCGAGCTTGTTTGTCGAGTGGAAAATATTTATTACCGTTCACCTCAACTAAAGTATTTCCATCTGTTTTTCTAACTTGGTACGCGCGTCCAAAGTTTCCCATGACACTTGTCTGTCCTCTTTATCTACTGAAATCTTAGTAACTGATATAAATATAGGGTTTTGTTAGCAGACCGTGTCACTACTTTTAATAAGGTTTGCGATAACAAACCAACAGAGGGAGACTATCTTTATTTAAATATCTTTGAGTCGGTTGTTAGAATAGCAATTTTATTACATCACATGACAGACTCAAGAGATATTTGCGCCTATGGGTAATGTTAAAACTGTCATATTTATATACTGAAATATCACTTTAGCGTAATTTCAAATACGCTTTTATTAACTTCACTTCGTACTAACTAATAAACTATGTACTGAATATAACTATATAACTTTCGCGAAAATGCTTTGTAAGTAAATACTTAAAATCACGAATGATAATAGGAAAAACTTATCTTATATCCGATAGCATCTGCTTACCATTATCGTAGTATTTGTTTACAAACAGCAGTACACACAAGCAATACTATTGCAGGATATTAAAGAAATTTTTAATTATGTACCTGTCTGAAAAGTTTACTTATTTATAATGAAAAGCCTACTTGTAACCACGAGTTCAAAGTGAATTTGCATAAAAGGTACGAAAAGGAATAATATCTTTGATATTAGGAAACTTGAAGGCAATGTTTTGAGCTACGCACACAGCTAATGACATCCGACAAGACGTTCGATATTTGCAGTACCACTGGGGTAGGGTTATCAAGCCGTTTTGTAATAAATATATTATTAAAACTATGCAATATCCGGATAACGGGTACGAGGCATGCTTTTTAAGTTCTTTTTAAATTTGGAACTGTTCTATATTCGAATGTGTTTAAATTTTGAATCTCAAAACAGTTGAAAGTATTAGGATTAACGCTATTGTTTAGTCACAGCGTCGATTGGAATTGTAGTGGGTTGGGAGTAAGCTCCCAACCCACTTACAGAAGTTTGTCGTGATGAAGGAAATAACAAATATGAATCGTGATTTTATTGTTGCTAACTTATATGACCGAAGACAGAGAGCGAGCCGCGGCCCGCGTCAGATGGTGTAAGAAAACTCTGCAAAGGTTCAACCGAGGAGAGTCAAATCACGTCTACGACATCATCAGTGGTGACGAATCTTGGATCTATTCCCACGATCGTGATTCCGAAGAACCTACAATATGGGTCTTTCAAGACGAGCCAAAGCCGACTAAAGTTGTTCGTTCTCGAAGCACTTCAAAGAAGATGGTGGCCACGTTCGTTCGATAAACCGGCCATGTTGCGACTATTGCACTTGAAGATCGTAGAACGCTTAACGCAGAGTGGTATACCACAGTTTGTTTACCACAAGTCATCGCCGAACTTCAAAAATCTAACTCAAAGCGAAGCATCATCACGCACCACGACAACGCAAGCTCACACAGCGCTCGTCAAACGATTGAGTATTTGAAGCAGGAAAAAGTAGTAATTCTTGACCATCCTCCATACAGTCTTGACCTAAGCCCTAACGATTTCTTTACATTTCCCAAAATTAAGAAAAGTCGTCGTGGTCAAAGGTTCCAGTTCGGTGAAAAAGCAGTCGACGCTTTCAAGTCAGCCATTTTGAACCGCCACTTTAGAGTGGAATAAATGTTATAGTAACTGGTTTGAGTGAATGGAAAAGTGTATAAAGCTACGTGGTGAATACTTTGAAAAACAATAAAAAGTACTATGAGGTTCTAGTTGTTTTTTTTCTTCAAACGACAAAACTTAAAAGGCATGCCTCGTATTATGCTCAATATAAGTAGAAGTTGGGCATGTATTGGTTAGATACATGAATGGCCTTCATGGGGAAACACGTTTTATGGTTTGATAGTCTCAAATATCTAGATGGTTAAGAAACTTAAGCGCACTCGACTTTCTTACTAAGACCATTAACATCGTTTTAGAGTTATTATTTAGAGGAATTACGATGTTTCTTCACTCTCTTGGGTACATTTTGATGTATCTCTGTTGAGATGGTAGTAAGGCCATAGCATTTTATTTGAAACTATCTGGGAATAGTATCTTTTTTCTGGATGAAGGCTATATTTTTTTTGTGCTTCTAACAAATTTTATGATAATTGGTTCTGTAGCTAAGACGTAAAAGCGAAAAAAGAAAAAATGTTCTCATTGTTTTATGCTCTCATTGGTATCGAAACTTATGATCGGGCTTCTTTGCCACTTTTCTTAGTTTATCATGGGTAATTACTTTGAAAACTTATCTTCTTGGGTAAAAAGTCTGCTATGATCAATCCCCGTCTTTATTATAAAACAAGGCATCTATTGGACTATGGCATATATTGGGTTTACCAATACCTAAGTCTACAAAATACATATAAATGCTAATATATAACTAGTCAATATTTGTAGGAGACCTTCTTCATGCGGGTTTACAAAAATAGTATGTCGATAAAAAAAGCCTATGTTCTTTCCCAGGAGTTGTAGTATCCTTATACTAAAGTTTATCAAATGAGGTTCAGGCAACAGATAGATACATGAATGGCGTTAATTTCTCTTTTATATCAGTAGTAGGAAGGAAAGGATTACAGTCATTAGGATAATTGAAAAAAATATATGATAATAGCTATTTCTGCTTGTTTTAAGTATCACATCTTACACGTGGGATAACCCTAAAATATATGATCACAGCACACCGGTGTTTACTGGAAGCTCCACTTCGTTCACATCTACATAGCAGATAATGCAAATATAGACTCGAATAACATCGTCTAGTTTTTTATTAACACATGCATTGCATATTAAAGACGACACACAGTCAGAGTCACATCAAACCACAGGCCTAGAACCTAATTCACTTTAATCGTGATCGATGATTGTGGAAATGATAATTACACAAACACTATTTTTTCACCTATATGAATGACTTTCTGCTTTTACCATGGTTCTTAACTAATGCAAAGGTCCATGCAATCTTTTACCTCCTAAAAAACTTGAGAGTTTAAGTTGATTAGAAAAGGGAATTAAATTTATAAGGAGGGCGACAAACAAACAATGTATTCCTCACTTTGCTGCAAAAAACTAATACTATCTTGTACTTCTACAAACAATTTAAAGAATTTGTGTTTTAAAAGTTAAATACCAGAGACCATATAATTCTATAGTAGCGTATTCATAGTTATTTTGGGCTCCATACTTTTGTGTATCAATAAAAATAGAAAACAACTTTGAATGAATATTTATCCACATCCCCAAAGAACGCCAATACCTAGAATTCGTATTACAAGGTAAACAGACAAATAAGACAAAAGCCATGCATACTGTATTACAAAAGAATCACCCAATGTTAACATTCGCACTCAAGGGAAATAATGTTCGGTGAAACCTTCGGTAATCTTACTCTGTTAACGTTATAATACTTGTAATGTTAGTACATTTCAGTTATAGTTCAGTGGAATTGTTAAGCCCTTGTGTAGTATTTATATAGGCTCCATTTTTACTCGCATAAATAATCAAATATTAACACTTCAAGACCACTCTGGCATTTGCGATTGTGTGGTGGATTTTATACTTAGTTATTTACTCAAATATATAAATAAATACATTTATACATATGCTCACGCCTGTTTCGCTGTGTATATAAGGGGTAGGAAGAGGTGCATTAAACAACCACATTTGAATACAACTGTTTATGTTTATTACAACAGAAGTTATATTAACTGTGCGCAATTAGTTACTTCATTAGTTAGGTGGAAAAGCATTTTTTTTAATATTATAGGGGGACAAACGAGCAGAGGGGTCACCTGATGGTAAGTGACTTCCGCCGCCCTTGAACACTTGCAAACTCAGGAGTAAGAAGAGTGCTGTCCGCCTTTTAGAGTATGGGAAGGGGGGCAGGAAAGAGGGAATGGGAAAGGGAGGAGGGGAAAGGTGGGAAGGGAAGGGAACATTTATTATATATGTATATGTATATATATGTATAATACACAATTGTATACGTGCATTCATTATGTTACACTCGTTTGTAAAGCCTCACTTTAGTTGTATTAAACAAAATCAATTAAAGTTAATACTTTAAAAAATTGATACGAAATGCATTGATGAACTACAGATACAGTACACATTAAGTAATTTATGTATTGAGACCCCTTAAGTATAAAAAGTCAAAATAACATCTATCGGAATTTACCCATTGCTCTGTTGTTACGTAAAGCAGAAAAATAAGTTAATAAACACTTAAATTTATCACATTACCACGGAGGAAAGAGATTTGCACAGAGATTTGCATGTACATAGCTTGTAAAAAATAAGAAGAGCAACGTAACATTAAACCGGATTTCAAATAGACTACCAACTAGATGCCTAAACAGACGACGAAGCATTAAAAAAACAAAATTAATTTATTTTTCAGCAAAGAGATATTATAACTTCCTCTTTTCTTTGAGCACCCTCTTGGAATGAAAATTTTGCGAGAACCTTCCGAGGGTGAAATATTAAATTACTGAATGACTGTGATCATGATTTGCATGCAGGTGATCTTCAGAATAATTTGAGACGTCGTTAAAACTTACTTTGGGAAACATTCTGGCCACGTGATACAGTTGTAATGAAGCTTTTACAGTATTCGGCACTGTTCGTAAAAGTTCAGTATTTTAAACTTGAAAATCGACTGTTATTTATAAAGATGCATTACAATGATTTTTGTTTGTAGTACAATTTAAATATTTATTTGATATTTTAAATAAAAATTCTATTCCTGTGTCATTATTACCAGGAATAAAGTACAAATAAACAAGCCTTATAATTAGGAGAAACAACATAAACCCAAAAATGGCGTCTAGTTACAATGTACTATTTAATATAAATTTGTTACTATTGAGCATGACACAAAAAAAAACATTGTAACTGATTGAATAACAATATTATTAAAGTGAACTTATAACCTAGCTGTGCCAAATAGTAGCCTACATTAAAGATATTAGATTATACGTATCAGTTGTAAGGAAAGTAGTGGTAAGAGCAGCGAAGTGTTGCTGTTAGGTTGTGAGCACTAGATATGTACATGACCTGGTCAAATTAGGAGGTAGCAATTAAATACTGATCTTTGTGCCAGTCCTTGGAAGAGACGCACCAAAGTCGGGTGTAGATAGATATAATTTTAATATTGTTTTTATTATAAAGTTACTATAAAATCAAACCGTCAAAAATAGACAAGAGAAAGAGTGTCAAAGATAGAGAGAGAGAGATCCTGTAAGAAATGTCAAGCGGTCGTTTCACATCCCTAAACTCCTCTATATACGCAACAGTACACTAATTATGCCAAAAATAAGAGTAAATATTGCTTTTATCAGATTTCCCTGCTATACTTTTAACTATTATCAATCGTTGAGTTCGCCATAAAAAAGAGAAATATATTCCTATCTCTTTATTCTTTTTTGACAAATGTAACACGTAAACGTAATCTTGTTCCCTCATCGCGGGCAAGCTCTCTTGACGTGGTAATATTTTTCGATGTTAATAACAGCAGAACATTATGCAAACAAGTACTTCTAAGCCCAGCAAATCTCGAATGTCATAGACTACTGAACGTAGTTTCTTTGTGTACTAAGAATGTTAGTAGCAAAGGTAAACCAAAAAAGTGGTTACTATGGGAGTACTACTAAGCAACGGCTCTAAATAACATGTAAATTGCGTAACTCTTAGCAAATGTTATTCATAGAACGAGGAAAACTTCATTTATATTCAGTAGAATTACTGTGTAGCCTTACGCATAACAAAGTGAGGTAAGGCGAAATTAGACAAGTCTGTAAACATTATCTTTCAGGTCCTTGTACAAGAACATGCAGTGCCTTTCAAACTTTACATACATTTTCACAAAGATACTTCGCACTGTAATATGTAAATGATAGCAAGTTTTTGGAACCAAATTTCATATTCGTTTTGGTCCTTCCCTTCCCTTCCCCTCCTCCCTTTCCATTTCCCTCTTTCCTCTCCTACCTTCCCCATACTTGATGCTTCGTCGTCTGTTTACGCACCTAGTTGAGAGTCTATTTGAAATCCGGTTGAATGTTACGTTGCTCTTTTTATTGTTTATAAGCTATGTACACGACACGCCTGTGCAAATCTCTTTCCTCCGTGGTAATTTAAATGTTTATTTACTTATTTTTCTGATTTACGTAACAACAGAGCATTAGATAAATTCCGATAGATGTTATTTTGACTTTTTATACATAAGTGGTTTCAATACATAATTACTAAATCAGTAGTTCATCAATGTATTTCGCATCAATGTATTTTAAAGTTTTTAAGTGATTTTTAAATACCACTAAAGTGAGGCTTTACAGACGAGTAGAACATAATAAATGCAGGTATTTAGTTGTTTATATATATATTCAAATACACTAAAGATTCAAGAAGCAGTTAAATGTCTATGCCAGAACGTATCTGAGGTTTTGAATATAGAGAGAATAATAATAATTTTGGTTAGTTTGTTATGGGAATTCCGTTCTAGGCTATATGTCTCATGTTTTGAAAGCTAATTACTCACTAACTCTAACTAACTATTCAAACTGCTCTGCTAATTTGAGGAATGGCAGAAGATATGTTTTTCTTTTTAAATAAAAAATTAAATAAAAAAGTTAAGACTTTTCCGTTGCCTAGTGGGGACAGGACGTAAAGAGGTTTTCGAGCTAAGAACTCCATTGTGAAGTAGATGAAAAAGTAACAATTAATACTACATTTTTAAGCGTTGTTTACCTAACGTTTAAAATGTACTGAATGATATCGGTATGTCTAAGCTATAAACAAATATTATTGTGGAGCTCAACGCCATGAATAATTTACATGGGAAAGGTTACCAGGGATGAACAAATGTAACAACCAACGATTCGTAACAAAAACTTTGCATTTTTGTGAACAAATAATTATTTTGTTTTTTCCAAACGATTTGCCGAAATATTGGTAGGTATTACTATATATATAACTACAACGGTATGCAGTATATTTTTTATTATAATAAGGTGTTATATAGCTATTTTAAGAACTACATATACATAATCTGAGTAAAGCTGCCAGCAAACGATCCGAGCATGAAGTGTTCATTACAGTGATAAGGCTTTGTTCTCCGAGTTTGTGCTACGAGTTTTAGGAATATTGTTATCGAGTTAATTGTTGGTCATTTTGAACCACATTTTACAGGAAGTCCTGCCTGCACAAGACTGTTTTAACTTGCGACAAATTAGGGTTTTGAATCTTTTTCCAAATGTTAACACAGCAGGATCATCCCAGTTAGAAGAAAAACTAATAGAACTGACGACACATGAGAATTTTACAGAGATTATGCGTAACTAATATATTAGTTACGCATAATCTCTGTAAAATTGTAGTCGAGAAAATGTATATATCTAATATTATTTTACAGTTTTCTGTGAAGCATGTGAAACGTACTTTGTCTTTTTGTGTTATTTAGTGTATTTTTACCCACGACGGAACGGAGACGGTATATGCGTTTTGGGGTTAAAGGATATTTACTTGTGCAAATCGATGTTGCCATTTTTCTCCAAAACTACTAGTCCGATTTTAATGCAGTTTTTAATTAGGTGTTACGGTGACACTGCAGTAAACATTTGTTTGTGCAAAACCAAAACTGCTAGTCCGGTTTTGATGCAGCTTGTTGTTGATTAGTGAGGGCTCTTAAATAGATTTATTTTATAAAAGAATATTTAAATAGATAGATTACATTTCAGCCGTTGGGGTTTTTCTTTTCATTTTTTTTTACTTTTAATATGTCCAAATAGTTAAATTCTAATGTTCCTGTAAAAATATTTGCTCATGAAGTGAATAATAATCAAGTTGTCTCGAACCCCAAATTGTCGGTAACATGACATCTATTTGTATATTATACCAACTCCTAAGGTCATTTTGAAGACATATTAGCTATTAATCAACAGATGACGTTGTGTTGTAGATAGATCATATCGAAAGAAAAAAAAAGTTTTTCAGGACAGACGATTACACGCAGCCTAAATTACACGAAATTATACAAAATATTCCCGAGTAAAAAGTCTCCACGCTTAATTTGTACAGTTTAAGTGATGCACGTACAATAACAGTCCCTTCTAATTTATTATCAGATTTATTATATCAAGTTGAAAATTAGCCGATCGGTCAGTATACAGGAGACCGTAGTTAGCCTTAGACCGAAACCTTTAATTATATTATTACTAGGGTTCGCCGGCAACTTCGGTCTTATGGTATACGGTCTTAATGTATATCAAGAAAAAGTAGCCTATATCCTCCCCTAGGGTTCAAAGTATCCACATATCAAATTTAGTGAAAAGCGGTTCAGACGTTTAGCCGTGAATAGGTACACAGACAGGTGACAGATATGTACATATGTGCTGTTACTTGCGCATTTATAATATTAGTTAGAACTTTGATAACTGAGCAGATTTTAACATTGACTTCTACCATAGTGGAAGCAAGTCGACCTGATTCAGTTCACAATTTGAACAGCCACACCCGTCGCTGCCCTCTAAAAATCTCCATCTTGCGGAAGCTAATATAACCATTGATACGAAATACCAGACAGGACACTCAAACGACTCAATTGTATGTCCCGAGAGAAATACGTCACAAAGGCCTTGCAATGTGTACAGGCAAACTGCGCAACAGTCGCCTGTGCTCCACAGGCGGGACGTGCCTTGCATCCCACCTGACTGACCTGTGTTGACATGGCGCCGCGCCACGCCGCTCTAAAGGCGATTAGATTCCACTCCCACTTTGCCTTTTAACAGCACTAGTTAAGCATCTGAAACGAGAAAACTTTTAAAGCTATTCAAAACTATCTTACAATAAATTATTACACACAAGTTCCGAACAATGAAGTAAGTAATTATTTCATATGTCGTAAATGCATTTGTTCATTATAAATTCCGCATGCGTAAACTTACAGCAGTCGACGTGGAGGTAGACTAATTAAATTTATAATACCTCAAACATTCTACACGAGTAAACTAAATGAACTTGTGCATGACATTTTCACTCATAGAAACCTCTATTAGCTTGTGTATACAAACTCTTAACGAAAAATTGAATTACAGTCACATCCATATTTACACACAGTGAATCGTAAATAAAGTAGTGTCTGTTTAAATTGATTGTCTTTACTGTAACCATAAACAATTTAGTAAAGACCAGCAGATATTGGAGGAATAAACTATTCAGATATAAATAATATGATCAAAATGTATTCTCACTTATTTAAACGACATGTGGACAGGATAATGTATAAAAATTTCTCTCCACACTCCCGATAAGCCTATTTCATAGATACCCTTCCATTTTTTATATCCTCTTCGATGGCGTGTTTATTCCATACAAAGCTTGTGAAGTATGAAAAAATCCAAAGGCTTTTCAATAGTTTTTAGAGTCTATTTATGTCGGTATAAAAATAAAAGTTTATTAACTTCAAAACATACTCATAAATACAAACAAATATATACATATATAGGTACCTACATATATAGATTGTGTCGATATAAATACAAGGTAAATACTGGTCAAAAAAATATAATAACATATAACATAAAAGAATATAATCTCACTAAAGTAAAGACGTTGAGTGCAATCATTAATTCATTTTCTAATGCACAATCTATATATATGTATAATCTAATCTTAACAAGGAGTAGATAATGAAAAGAAATACTGCAAAAGTTCAATGGCAAAACTTGTGTTTGTACAAAACTTTAATTATGTCTACTATACATTCAAACAGAACTCTATATAAAAAATAAGTTGTGTGATTACAATATTTTTTACTGTCGAATATAATATAGTTGAATATAATTTTATTTAAATTTTTAAATGCCTTATTTAAGAGCTACTAGAAGGAGAGTAGAAAGCCATGTTTCGTAAATATGTGAAATAAATTCAAATAACAGGTCAAGGAAAAGTCTTCGTATTTTGTATGTATACAACTAAAGCAAAATCTCTTTTGTTGTACTATTTGTATCTGGCTAGTGTTTTAATACCAACAAACATGACCTATATTTGTTGATCAAAAAAAAAGAAAAACAAAAGGTAAAAAAACTTCCCCGTCGTTATTCAATTGTTTTTCTGTCCGCCAAAATGAGTGAATCTAACGAAGAAATTCGATACATTCTGAAGTTCTATTACAATAAAAAAAATTGCATTCATTCGTTTTTGAGAACCTGAGGGTTGACCACAAAACAGTTTTGAACTATTTAAAAATGTCTTGCTATACAAAAAAACTCGAAATTGGGGTGCCACACAAGCTCACTGATAGAAACCTAATGAACCGTGTACTCATTTACTGTTCTCTATTGAAACGGAATGAAAACAAATCATTTACCAAAAGATTGCGTGATTACAACAACGTGCGAAAAAGATCATGGTCAAAGGGTAGTCAAGTTGCACAGACTGTAGAAAAACCCGGATTAACACGCAATAAGGTGATGATATGTGTATGGTGAAATTGGAAGAGCATCGTTCATTATGAGTTGATCATTACTACTAACAACTAATAAGGCTCAAGCTAGCAATTGAGAAAAAAACAGCCGTTGTTGATCAACGGAAAAGGAGTGGTGTTTCATCATCATATCGTTATCATGATGAAACACCACTCCTTTTCCAGACCACAGAAACCTGCATCCATTCAGAAAAAAATGATAGCTGAGCTTGGTTGGGAAGTGTTAATGCATCCACCATATATCTCTTTATACACTTCATTAGAGGTTCTGCTAATATGACCAGGCTTCTAGTTGAACTCATTCTCGAGCAGTCCACATAAAACTGGCCTTACGAGAAGCAGTCCCCCTAAGATCAATTCCTGCTGTTTTAGTGATTGACCAATCAAACTTATTAATCGTCTTTGCGAAACAGATCTTTAGGGGGAACTGCAGCGTTTTAAACTCGAATGGGTGCCCCGACGATATAAGTGGTATCCGCGGTATATACACCGATTCACCTCGAGCACAGCCAGTAATTACCATGTCCAGTTCTACCACGTCTTTATGTAAGGCATTCACGCGCACCCTGGGCCCATTGCACAACTTAAGGGGATTGAGTTTTTGCAGTAGCATTACAGGAGCAAATTCATTATCAAACTGTAGAGAGGCTCTGGTAACTGTTCATAAGGTAGGAGCTGCACTATTGGTATTTGGACACAGCACTCTTTTTAAAAGTGGTTTGAACCTGTTTCTTCCTAATAACGTTGGTGCGCGACGACGCCGGGGGCACGCCGTTTTTTAGACAGACATAAAAATTGGTCTGTAACAAACTCTGTAGATGAGTCTCGATTTGGTTCTGATGGGGGCGATTAGGTTAGGCACTTCTGTACGTAGTCAGGCAGGCAGACAATTAGAAAAAAATAGAAAAATAAAATAAAGAAAATAGAATATTGCTTAGTAAGTTAAATTGAATCGATCTGAAGAAGATTACAATAACAATTTTGGAATATGACAAATAAAGAACTCAAAAACTCAAAAGCACAGTTTTAGAAAATAGTCATGCACTAAAAGTATAGTTTATTGTATCGTAAACGCCAACTCATTGTTTTCTGTTTGGCCCGGCTTCTCGCTTGTATTTTTGCTTGTTGCGGCTAGGTTCCATTTTTTTTATTAATTGCATGAGGATGATGTATGAAAACAATATGTCGACTTAAAACCAATGACGACTTTCATCCCCTATTTTATACCCTGTAAAGGTAGAATTTCGAGAAATCCTAAAATCCGCATTTCTTAACTTCTGGCTGAAAGTCTGAATAACATTTTTTTTATTATTTAACTTAAAAAATGATGGATTTCTAAACAAAGTTTCAAATCAAAAAATCGTGAAAGACGTATGTCTCTAACAGAAAGTCCATATTATAATTTGGGGTTTGAATTTCAAAAAAATGTCTACATTATAAAAGGAATCTCGGTGCAAAATTTCAGCTAAGTCCAAGGGCGTTGACAAGTCAGTGAGTCAGGACTTTTCTTTTTATATATTAAGATCAATAAACTTTTCTCATCTCTTATAATACGGGATTTCGGATATGAAACAAAACATTGAAAACTTAACGACTTATGGTCAACCACCAAGCGATCTCTAGTATTTACATATTTTTTACAATACATCTTCAAAACAGAATTCCGATTTATTAAATTGCAAAAGAACAATAACAACTGACTTAATTAAATTTTCAGTTTGCATAAATGCAATAAGAATAATATTTGCGTAAAATTTATATCCTTAGGGTTGAGATAACCAAAAATATAATTTTTTTACATTACTTAAAGAATAACGTTATATACCTCTTAAATATTTGCAGTTTAAAAACTTAAAATTATAAGTTTGCAGCAAATTACACATGTATGCAGCTCGATGCATAAATAACTTGCTTAAATAACTCTTAATTAAATAAATATATAATTTCTATTTGATTCAAATAACAAAGTAAGGTGTTTTCTGAAATGTTTCACGACAGAAATGTTTTAGAGCAATTCTTATAACGAAGGGTATGACTTATTCATATCCTGAAAGGTAGACGCAATAAGTTTGAAAGACTTCAGATGGCGAGACGTATAATAAACGAAGATAATAACGAACGAACGAACATTGAGTGGCCTTGCGACACGACGCAAACAACAAGATCTATCCAATTCCAATTCAACTTTTTTTTTTTACACCTACACCTCCTAAATAATAATAATAGCTTTATTTTCCTCACATATCAGAGCTTTTAAAGTAACAATGTACAATGTTTAAGTTGCTTTTACCCAGACTAGTCTACATGGGAGGAACTGGTGTCTGATGTAGGATTATACAGATCACCAGGTGCTCATACCAGATTTCTTAATTATTAAACTAATACCTGTGGGAGTTTTTCGAGTCACATATTAGATTGTAGGTTTTCGTTTGCCGACACAACAACACACACACAACAACAACAGACACATATACACACACACTCGATGTGTGTGTATTTGTGTTTGTGTGAAAGCGTATATGTACATATTATTATGCTAGCGCAATATGCGTGAATGTGTATGTGTTCCTGTTCTATCAATAAGCTTGCAGTAGTTTTATAATCTAGATTATGCAACCATTCCTTGATTATCAACTTACACCGGTGTTTGGTTAACGAATAGATAGAAAGCAGGTATTCTGTATATTTTGTTGTAAAAATAGAAAGATACTTCCTTGATGGTAATAAAAGCGCTTTGACAAAGTCGTGTTTTTTTTTATATTGTCGGGATCACAGTTTAGTTCATTGCTCAGGGCTCAGTCAATTTAAATTAACATTTTTTAAATCTATTCAGTAATATCGCATATTGCACTTTAACAATCTAACTCACACAGTTTACCTCTATATAATAATTAATAATATATAATAATGTTCAAGGAAATCGAAATCATTATAAGTCATAATAAATCCGAATGAAAAAAAAACTGTTAATTTTCAGAGAATCAAAATTTACTTTCTCCGTTGTCGCACTGAATGGACTCGGAATCAAAGATATTTTGTTACTAATACTGTAACTTTTATTTGAAATTTCAACCCTTGTCTACAGTAATTTCATTCTTCGGGTTTTTCATTTTCCATTAAAGGTATGTAAATTTGCCAAATATTATTTGGTAACTCTCGTCCATAAACATCTAAGCAGGTTTTCATTAAAGGGGCACAAACCTGAAACCAAATAATCTCATATGTATGTAATCTATATATAAGAAACATAAACATACATACATTTTAGTTTTATGTATTTATAGAGGATAAACAGTATAATGATTGGCAGTATAACACGACTTTTACTAGCAAGTGAACTAAACAATTTTATTAATATTTGTAGATGTTTTTTCGGGTACTAGTTTGTACATGCAAAAATAAAATTCAACATATTAAATTCAAAAATAAACGTTTTATAAACTTAAAAATGTAATTATACTTATATCTACGGATTTGTACAACCATTGGCACTTGAGCATAGTAAATGGCACTATAAATTAAGTATAATCATTGGCACTATTTTCAGTCTTAAAAATTGATAAGTATATACCCTATGTTTAATCATTTAGACCATATCTTCTAATATTCTTAGTAGCTCTTTATCGGAAGTGGTTTAGTTGGTTCAGCACTTTGTTTTTTTTTACAATACCATTTTTATAGCTTCTAAAGCTTTCTTCAAATCTGTCTCCGAATATCTTTTCGAATACTTTGTCCCGATCTAAACCTTGAGCATTTTTCTCTAAAAAAGTAAAGGTTTAGTACAACAATGGCACTTTCTAAATAGTGTAGTGATTGGCAGTGCTAAAAATCAATTTTGAACAAAAACATATTTGAACTTGTAATAGAGTTTAAAATTGATTAACATGTTGTTTGCTTAAGAATTTGACTAGTTAAAGCCAGCGCTTATGGTGACCAGAAATCAGCTTGCGCTCTCCGGCGTCTGGTGTGTCTTCTGCGGGATGGGACAGTACTAGAACTCTCCCGTTCCCTCTCCGTCACCTCCTTGGCAGGCACCACCTCCTCGCAAAACGAGGTGGCGGAATCCCACATAATCATGATATCCAACCTATGGCCGTCGCGAAGTCTACGTGGTCTTGCATCCACGCAGGGCACTCCACTAGAGTGGGTAGTACAGTGTCCTCGCGGCATCCCCCGCAGTTATGGCCATGGCACACAGACGTTGACACAGGTACTTCCCGAAGCACCCATGTTCGGTAAGTACCTGCGTCATCCAGTAGGAGAGGCCATGTTGCCGCTCCAGCCAATCCTCCATAATGGGTCTTACCTTTTTTTATCTTTATTTCCTAAAAATGTTGTAAAAGGATGACAAAGACCAATTTAGTCAGTTTACATAGTGGCATGCAAATGTTAGGCAGGCAATTATGAAGGCATTGAATAATAACAAGTTATAGATTAGTTATTGAGTATGTAAAATAAAAGTAAAATTTATATACTATAAAAAGATGTTTTAATATGTATACTTAGGTTATTATCTATAAGTCTGTCTAACCTAACAATATAATCATTCTGTTTATTTAACTTACACAACATATAAATCACATTTTTTTAAATAAAAAAGCAAGGAATATTTAAAAATACATAAATTAGTCTCCCACCGGCATCGGCTACAGGGACCAAGCTATCGGTAGACAGGCTACAGGAACCTCCTTACAATATGTGCAGAATCAAGAAGGACTGCTTTCCGCATCAGGCGAACCCAGCTACCTAACGTGAGCCTCTGAAAGTGTTGGTCAAGGCTCTTCGCAATCAACGCCTGGGCTGATATGACTATATGACACAGCATAATGATTGCCGAATCCACATCCAACATCATTATTATTATTGCATGACATTGGCAAAGAATTTGCATTTTAACAAAATTTTAAATTGGTGGAATGTTAATGTTACATCGGCTCATTACAACAAGGGGACACAACAAAAAACTGAATCTTTTTTTTATATATCTATATATTATAGGGGGGCAGGCGAACAGAGGTCACCTGATGGTAAGTGACAACCGCCGTCCAGTTCGAGAGTCATAAGTGCGCTGCCCGCCTTTGAGGGTGATGAGGGATGAAGGTATGCGGGGAGCGGAGAGGGGGATGAGGAGATGGGAAGGGGCGGGGGTAAGGGAAGAGAAAAAAGGAGAACGGGAGTTGAGCCTCCGGAAACCTCACTCGGGGAAATGCAGCGCAAGTGTTACTTAACAATCGGTTTTCTGTCATTCAAGCCTAAGCTCTTATACTAAACTAAACATTCTATTGACTTAGTTTTAGACAAGTTTTACGTAAAACTCTTGTTAGTCTACATTTTATAATTAGGCTCTATGTTTGTTGCAGAATATAGTGGCACACTTACTTGTCCATAAAATCCCATAGACCAACAGCTAGTATTGACACCTAAATTTAGGTTTGTGGCACAGTGATTTACAACAACATCGGTATTGACCTGAAAATCAAAACGTTGGAGTTTTTTTTGCAAACCACTTTTTTTTCACAGAAAAACAAACACAATGTGAAGTTGTATAACACCATATTAATCATAGTAGCTTTGTTTTTTTTGTCTTAAAATTAGCATCAACATGACATAATCACAATTAAAGATTTTAAAGGATTTTTCTTTGGCTTCGCTTCGAGTAAATTTATGTACATCAAGTAAGAGGTGACCTTAAGTCCTTTTAGATGCGCCTGACAATGTTTGTGAATTCCATGATTATCCTTTTCGCAGTTACTTATGACGTAGAAACGAAAAAACCAAAACTCGTCGTCTCAAAAATTCGTATTATTTAATACTAGCTTCCGCACGCAGCTTTGTCCGTGTAGTATGCCAATTTTATTAAAATTAGTTCAGTCTCTTGAAAGGGTAACAGGTAGACAGAGCTACTTTTACATATTTTTTTTTGGTATAGATAGATTAATTAGGATATAGGTTAGTCAACAAATATTACTCCAAAGATCACCCTACATGGGAGGGGGTGCACCCTCAAATGCCGGTAATACCTACACTTGCGACTTTTAAGTTGCAGGTAGTCACTTTTCATCAGATGACCCATCTGCTCGTTTGCCTTATCATAAAAAAACTACAGATGACGTTTTGTATGTTCTATTCATCTCTGCCATGGGACGTTCACATAACCGTTGTTGACATAACCGGCTACCTGCCAATCGGAGATCTCGTTTCTCTCTCTCATTTTCTAGTATATTGCATCTTAATAGAGAAAATTTCGAAGTCGAGGCAAAAGTCTTCGTATAATATCACTAAGAAGGTAAACGAATCTTACCATCACTGATTGGCCTTCTTGTTCAAACCTTGTGATGTTGGATTTCTGTTCTGGCAAGATTCTCCAGCGCGTATTTGAGACCGCATGCTGACTCAGGAACAATGGTAACGTGCCACACAAACCCGGTATAGGATCCGGATCATACCTTACGTACAGAGGCTGAAATGTTTTGAACCTTGAGGGACTGTTATAAAACATAATATCTAAGGTTATCATTATTGTTATATATTCGTAAATAACATATTTTAACACTTCAAGGAGAACGTTATACCGTTTTCTCATATAAGTACCTGGTGAAAACGTTTTCTTCCCAAAACTTTTAACCGATGTAGTTAATGATTATTTTATTTATTATTTCTATATTATTTTTGTATGAAATTAAATCCTTAATTCAAAAAGGTTGTGATATAGTCATTTTATACTTTTTGAAATTATTATGCTTTTTGGCGGATGCGGAATACATTGGCAATTCTTGCTCTACCAACCATAGGCCAGCAGTGGAACACCGAGGTGGATTTTAGTCGATAAGAGTACTTAAAAGTCCACCTTGGATGTCCTCTATGGATGGAGGACATCCATGAAAATCTTACACCCCGTCATAAAAAAAGGTTAGGGGTTACTTAAGTCACGCGTTTAACACATTGGCAGAGTATTTTTTAAATATGTCAGAAGCAAAGGCAAGCACTCTATTTACATCATACACGCTATAAACATAGTTAGTGGACTTTGTTTAGTCGTGACTTTTGTTACCTTCTTTTTCTGTGATGATGATAGCATTAGAAGAAACTCTTGGTTATACTTTAACTGTTCGCCTGTTCTATCACAATAGTCTGCACTCGCGATAATGAATGTGGTTCTTTCCGCTGGAGTTTTATCAGGAATCGCCATAACTGTGAAGCCATCCTCCAATTCTTGAGAGTATGTTATTTGGTTTGATGATATTCGACCACCCAGCATGACACCAGTATTTCCCTTCGTGGTGGAATCTGCAGTTATAATACAAATATATTTTATCATAAATATATAAACTTCAATCGTAACTAAGAAACAATGTAGTAAATATGTGGATACTAAAACTTTTCAATGGTTATTAAGAAACCCCTCAAGTTAAAGATTGTTATAGTCTAACAGATTGTGTACTATATTGCGTGATAAAAGCATATTCTAGCTTCTTATAAATTTAACATAAATTCATCAAAAGTTTTTTTTTTTTAACTTCAGTTACAGACAGACAGACTACTTTGGAATAATAAAAATCTAACACTATTTAGTTAATAGTGTTAGGTTTTTGTTACTTACTTTTTTTTATTTACTACCAAAACTTTTATTATTCAATATATATATGTATAATTACCTTCCACATGCGGTGCTAACAGAGAGATTTTGGAGCCAAATGTAATTGATCCTGATGTTTGGGTGAGTGTCGTTGGCTTATTGAGATTTTCGGTCATATTACGGTATCTTGCGAGCATCAAATCACCCTTTTTCATTTGTTGCAAGAACTTATTCAGCTTGTACTATTTAAAAAAAAATGGTAATGAATTAAAATGTCAATATCGGTCAATGGCCGACTAGTTGAAAGGTCTGCAACTATAAAAATATTTTAGTAATTATTATAAATAACAAAAAAACTGGAGAACGTAATATCTTTACCTCCCCGAAGGTGCCATGAGTTTATTGGATGGATGTATTGATCGCTGATCGCTTGAACAGCATAAATCTAAGCAAATATGATGTAGTTGGTTAGCTGTGATTTTATAATAGACAACGGTTGTATTTACTTATTTAATAGCACATAATATGTAACATAGCTAATTAAAATAATGAAACAAGAATACATACATACACTTACATGTACATCCTCAGGTAGAGGCGTTTCGAACGCCCAGCCCTAGGCTACATAACTAGTTCTACACACGTAACAGGGGGCAAACTTATTGCCATCATCCAGACACTGTATGACTGGGTATACAAATATGCTGTCTCATAGATAATACAACAGTCCGATCCCTTTTTTCGCCTTTTGCGGCCCTCATGGGAAGTAATCATATTATCGTATATATATATACATACATTAATGCAGACGTAACTCATTTTGGCAAAAAAAATCTGTAGTATGAGAGATTATGAAGACTTGCAAAGTCAGTAACCCTGATTATGGCACAAAGGACTTTTGGAGGGAAGAGCCCATCGGTACTGAAAAGACATAAGCACCTTGACCTTTTAATAAGCTATCACAACAATCCCTCCTTCACTCTACTCTATTACCTGTCAACCAAGAAAATAGATTTTTTACCTCTTCCAATGTCGAAGCTTCATACCAATTACCGATACGAACTCTGTTACAATACACAATACCCTTGTCCTGTTGCATCTTGAGATAAAATTATCACAAGATAAAGTATTAAAAACACAAAAATAATCCTTGAAATTAATTGAAAATGTAGTGTAGACCATAGAGAAATTAATTTGTGTAGCACTGACACAATTACACTGTCACTAATAAAATGAGGTTTTATTATACACCAATAAGTATGGAAATAAATTGCGTATAAACAATATTCGGTTCATAATTGAAAATGGAAAAATGTAAAACGGTATTGTCGGCTTTTCTGCAAATTTAAACAAGTACAGATTATGGATTACCTTTGTTAGTAGTGAAATTAATTATCTGACTGATCGATACTACTGAAACTTCTAAATTTTATATGATAAATTTAATTAATATTGTAATATTATTTTCCGATGCGATATGAGTGTCGAGTAAGTGCGCGCAACTCAAACTCTTTACTCTCTTGTTTCTTATAATGTATCTTCAAAATCACATGTGCAGAGCAATGCGAATGTATATCATGGATTACACATATTTGTGTTTGTAAACATGTCTCATACGTTTACAAGTTAATCATGGCAAAATATGTATGCTAGAATAAAACATACTAAAACCAGTAATATTTTTTAAACAATGCTTGCATAGTTTTGCAGAGTGAGTGAGGGTACTAAAGGCCCAACTGCCCCTCTCCTCTTTCACTCTGGCCATGGGCGAAGGTTTTCACCTACCATCAGGAGAACCGTTTGTCAGTCCACCTTTTCCATAAAAAAATAGTATGTTGTGTAGCCGATAATACACGATTTAAATATTGTTGCAGAGACAGTCTGCCAATACAGGTAGTACTTTTAAACCGCAAGAACAAGACAAGAGTTACACTTGTCTATTCTTAGATATGTTAAAAATTTGTTCGGTACGTAGGTAAAGTAACAGCATAAAATATACTATGTGAGCAGCTACTACATAAAGGGCAGCTTCTGCATAAACATAATAATACGTAAAACCTAAAAATATATATCTATTACACTTTATTTTTAGTTAAATTAGGAATCTGGTAATGCGTTTGGTAATGAGGATACGAGCTTTAACACTAAAGATCGGCAACTACACATTTTGCCACACAACCATAATGATAAGTGTCTACCACAAGCGACTATTGTTGAGCCTCGTAAATGGCAAGGCCGTCTTGAGAATTTAATCCCCTAACGCAAGAATGTCAACTATGTACATTACCGAAATGTTAGTGTTTTGCAGTCATTTGTAAAGACAATTTCATACGTAACAAGTCATTATTCTGGATAATTCCGGTCAGATTTAGTAAATATATAGGTCAAGGTTAGAATTAAGAATATTATTTTTTGGTTCAGTACGCTATTGCCTTTGTTTTTCGTTTATACTTTTTGCTTTTTTTTTATACACATTGACATTTTATATTTTACTTTTTGACATGAATACTTACTTTGTTAAGTATTATATTGTTTTTTTTTATTGTTTTAATCTTTGTACTTTTTGACATGAATACTTTGTTAAGTATAGTATTTGTTTTCTTTTGTTTCTTTTAATTTAAAAAAATAATTGTTGTAAATGTGAGGACTATGTAGGTTATTTCTTTTTTTTTCTTTTCTCCTTTTTTCCAGTAAGTTTGTTTTTTAACGATGTCTGACTGTTTGAGTACTTTTGCGGCCTACCCAAATGTCCTTGCTTTGGTACTGTTGTTCTCCCGTACCGTTGAGCTCCTTAAAGTTCTAAGTTGAGCTACACGATAACTGACAAATGCTTGCACTGTTTGGACGGGTCCACTCAAATGAGCGTGGTGCTTTCTTCAAAAGCTCATCTCAGACGTTAGCGTGCATGGTTCTCATATGTTTTTGACCAGTACATATGTATGGACTTTAAAACAGGCTTTGACCTCTGAGTTTGTTTCGGTGTTTCTTCCCAGGGTAGTCAGCTAGGAAACACCGGCCTCATCTAGCATAAACTAACAGAAAAAAATATATTGACGTGTAAAAGTGTTGTTATAACCTATTTACAAAATAAAGATCATTTATCATTTATTCCTGGTAAAACAGACGTAAAGTAGATGTTAAGGCAAGAGATACCAACTACAACAACAACGTTTATATCCCAAAGCACGGAGCTAATTTTACGTATACATATATATATAACCTGGAAATGTTGTTAATTATACAACTAATCCTGACTGTTCAATTATTTATAACTGTTTTGTTTGTAACTCCTCAACTCTTTAACAATCTCAGTTTCCCTGCAATGGATCCCAATTTACTTTTTAGCTCTACTATGAAGTGTTTATATATCTATTATTATTATTATTATATAATTACAACAATAAAATATAGGTATGTTTATAAAACTTGACAAAATATAATTGCAATCAATCATCATCTGTAATTTTAATACATAGATATTACCAGTGAAATAAGAATCAAATTTATAAACGTGTACCTACATTTAATTTTTCAATACACCGTTAAATATATTCTATATATAATTCAATTTCTCGATAATAATGAACCAACGACTTCAATTTTATATTATATCATTTTTTTTTCTGGTTTTTTCATAAAGAGAAACAGTTTTTTGCTTGATTGAAAAATCTAGTTACAAAACTGGAGACCTTTTTTCGACTCAGAACATTTATTCACACAAAGTTTTACTTTTAGATAGACTAGATATGCATATAGGTAACAATAACTTTATATTGATAATATTCTCTAATAATTAATAATAATATGATCATGTGTCAGAAATTCGAAACTTGCTCTAGTAGCTCCCAATTCGACTTCGACGGAATACTCACATTCTCATAATACTTAATACCCCATTTATTTAAAGGAACGTTTCGCGTTACTCAATGACACACATCAAAGATCTTTAAGGTCATCGGAATCCCTGGAGCTCACGGTACCAAGTCATACTTTATTTATCATAATAAAAGTAGTAGACTTTTATATGATAAATCTTTTACAGGACTCTTTACCGTTATCCATTAGATGATTAGACGTATGTATGTCGTAAGTTATTTATTATTTTCATATGTATACATATACATTTATGTAAGTGTGTGTGTATATTTACATTTAAGTTTATTCTAACAATATTACAATTTACAAAAATAGGTAGGCATATTAAACTATGACTGGTACGCTTTTCACCAAACGGCCATATTATATCTTTAGGTACTGCCGTCGATGGCATTAATGAGAAAAAAATATTAGTCTTAAATTCTATGATAGACGCATTGAAGTCCGATTATGTTAAACCATGACAACGTAGGTATCATAATGACATCGTATCTAATTCGTTCAGTAGGTAAGAATCAACAAGAGTTTGTGCAAGGCCAACTGTATACTTACGAACTTAATTTCGTATCATTATCAGCATATCGCAGTTCACTGCTGGACATAGGAATCTCCCATTGCACGCCACTTCGCTTTATTTTCGGCTTCTCGTATTCAGCTCCTGCCAGCCAACTTGCGCAAATCGTCACTCTACCTGGCCTGTGGGCGTCCTACGCTACGTTTGCCGAGGCTTATTTCCTGTGTGACACATGTAGTCAAAGAGACAAGTTGTCTCGGAGTCTCCGGAATGGGACCGATAAAGGCAAACGTAGATGCGGCTCATAGAGCCAAAATCCACGTGAAGCCAAAGGATGGAAAGAATGCGTCTTCTAGGCAGTGCAGACGGCGACAACAAACATCCGCCCTGACGAAAAGACATACCCCAGCCCTCCCTAGGAAGCACTAGAGGGCACGTAGCCGGGATAGCAGAGATATGCCGTGTCGGCAGGGCGGCGTATTTGTGTCTCCGTAAGAAAAAGCATTGCCGGCCGAGCCGTTTTAAGGTTTACATGGAGTCCACGTATGTTAGTGAAAAAGCGGGTTGGTGGGAGAGGAGGATGCCGCTGTTGGACCATTTTTCTTTGTTTGTACTACCATGATAAGAGTTGGGAAAGGGGGTGACAAAGGCATGACAGTCATCGTGACAGTGTAAACTGAGACTCAAAACACTGTGTCATCATGTAACGTTGAGGCATGGCGGAGACCGAACCGCCGGACGGAAGGGCCCCCGTACCCTCCCGAAACTGGTCGCCGGTTCCCACCATCCGGTCACCAACCGGCACGACGAGCCACTCCGTGGATTATGCGCCACCTGACGGGGCAGCCTCCCAGGGTGGTTAGGCGTGGTTGGGCCCCTCTCTATGCCGCGGGCGGCCAGCGGCACCACCGTTTCTACGGGTCTCCCTGGCTGACGGTTCGATCCACGCCACCCTCACAATGATTCTACAAGCACTCCACTGCTCACACACATACCACGATAACTGTCACCCCTGCATCATTGGGCCTCCGGCGCACTCACTCACCAGCGAAAGACTGCTGGTTTTCTGTGAGAGGGTAGTACTGCCCCGGTCGAACCGGCCCATTCCTGCTGAAATCAGCGTGGCTCTAATACCTATAAACATAAACATAACACTTAAACATATTATAAATATCAGCTTTACAGTAATGTATGGAAGTCTGTCCGATTTGTTCACATTTATTATTACTGCTTTGCTGCCTTAGTTAGTAGCATGATAATAAATATATATATATATATATATAGCCTATAGTATTCCTCAGTAATATATTTATTCAAATTAGATTAGAAGTGCCTGAGATTTGCGCGTTGAAACAATACAAACTGTGCCTCTTTATAATATTAGAGTAATATAATACATATTAATACAGATATTAGACAGCTACAGTTGCACATTTTAATACTGGCTCATTTATCTTTTCCTCCGGTTTTTCTTTGGTATTATCTTAAACTATCAAAGATTATCGCTATTAATTGTGAATGAATATTAAATAATGATATTGTAGGTCACTGAAAATCGCTACGGGAGAGTACGAGTACTCTTCCATCCCGCAGAAGACGCACCAGGCGCCGGAGAGCGCCGAACGATCTCCGACCTCCATGAGCGCTGGCCCTAAAGTGCCCGGTTGACGGTAATAGGCGTGCCCTATTGTTTTAGTGGCACTTAATTCCAATTAACAAAATGTAGGTGTTTAATACACAACTGTCTATCTGTTACTGATACAGACATGAACTTATATACGTAAGTATCATAGTAGGTACCCACTCCTTTGTGATTATTTGTTACAAACATATTAATAAACGCATAACAACGTGTAAACTGAACAAAATTTTGTGAGGCGTTATTAGCTCAACAGCGCCATCGAATAGTTGCAGTTGGGAATCTAAATTTAGTTCGAATTTGCGGACTAAAACTTTAAAGTAAATGTGAAAATGTGAGGTTTATTATTAATACATTTAATAATTAAGAATATGTTCTTTTAATATTGTACTAAATAATTAATGTGGAAAATAAATAGTAAAAGTTTACATAAAAATCTTGAAAGGCAATTTTGTAAATTAAGGTGACATTTAAAAAACTGAATTGTGATATTTAGAAAACAAAATGTATTTAATTATAAAAACATGCACATTATTACATGGATTTTGGGAATATATGAAATTATTATTTTAATGTACAAGAATTTAGTGTGTGAGTACAGTTTTCCTAGTAGGTATATTACGATTACAGTTTTGAAATCATTTTAGAATCAAATCAGATTAGAAGAAAGTCAGTTTCATAGTTACAGTCAAATATTTTAAATACAAACTAAAATCTCTAAAATGTAGGAAGTCGTTTATGTAACTTCGTTATGCTAGAGATACGGGATACAGTTAGATGTGTATTGATCGAAATATGAGTAATTTTAAGTAATTTTAAAATATAATATTATTTCTTTGATTTGGTCTCAACGTCGCTGACCATTGTAAATATGTTCTCTGCTGTAAATCTTCCGTGAATATCGATACAATTCCTGCAAGTTACTCCGCACTCCTGTATATGAAACAACAACAAATACACTGAAGAAGTTATTTATCAAATATCAAAAAAAAGTTCTGCATACAAAACCTTATAAAAGAACTTTGAGCTTGTATCATTTTATATCATTTGAATCGTCTTAGCAGTGGGAGAGACATAGGGTATATTATATCAAGATGCCCTCAGCAAAGAGAGGAAGTTAATTATGCACTATAGTTTTATATTTTTTATCAATTATTCTAGTTCACAGCTTAACAACTATACAGCATATAACAGCTATAAATTAATCCTATTTTCTAAGAAAGGAATCATCGATGCAGATTGATTTGAACTCGAAGAATTGCGTTTGTTTATTTTAATGTAACTTCTTATACACATATATACTTTACCTATCTACTTAACATATACTTTATATACGTTACTAACGAACACACTTTGAACCGACATGTCTCAATTTAGTCCTAATATTTGTTTTGTTCATATTACTATGTATCTGATAATACTTACAGCACCAAAGAAAGTTTGTATCCAGTTTTGATTCATTACACACAAACTTTGGTCAGCGATACAGTTTTTTATAATGAGTCTAATGCCAGTCTGAAAAAAAGTTGAAAGTAATAAATTTATGCTAATTTTTTTGTATAATAATTTTATATGTTAATAATTAAGTCCGATAACCGATCTCTCTTTTTTTAAATGAAAACTTCCGCACTAGGATTAACTCCTATGTCGCGTGTACTTTACAGACATTCAAGCAACGGTCACAAATAACACCCATCACAATAACACCCAGACTCAGAACAACAATTTGAGGATGACACAAAGTGTTGTCCCGTGCGGGTCGAACCCACAACACTCGGCGCGGCAGCGTAGTGGCGAGGTGACCTCTTAAACCGCTACGCCATGTAGTCATCTGTATACAAATCTGATTTCCCGTTTTTCGTGAGAGAGTAACAAACATCCATGTATCTTAACAAATTTTCCTAAAACATTTGTTTTTCATGTAAGGCCTTAAAACCACATGACCACCGCTAATTCGGCATAGCCGTGATGTTTTTATCGTCTACAATATGTTGACCAGTTTAAATTAATTTAAAGACACCAAATCAGTACTTAGGTATGTTTTTTCAGTTAAATATACTTTTGGCCCATTAAACATTTTGACTGTAACACATATACTGGAATATAAACTATGTTCGGTATTTCATATTTTGTATGTATAAAATTTAAGAAAAATGTCTTTGGTTGTACTGTTTGTACCTGGCTGATTTTATCAATATTTTGCTTAATGTCCTATATTTATCAATAAATATAGGACATTAAGCAAAATAAAAATAAAAAGTAAAAACACTGCCAAAATGAGTAAAACTTATAAAAAAATGCGATAAATACGTTTCGAAATTTTATTACAAAAAAAAAAACAGAAAATGTGACAAGCCGCGAAATAAATTTCCAACATTTATGGACCTAATCTGCTGAAGCTGAGGCATAGCTGAGGAAGCAGAGGTCAAATTGGGTTTTGTGGAAGGTTGATAAGTCTCATGAGGTCATTGAAAGAAACCTAATGAATCATGTGCTCATTTTGCGATTCTTTATTGAGACGTAATATAACAGAACCATTTTGTAAAGCTTGATCACTAGTGATGAAAAGGGTATCATCTACTACAAGAACGTGAGAAAGATCATGGTCTAAATGTAGTTAAGCTCCACATACTGTAGCGAAATCCGGATTAACTGGCAATACGGTGATGCTGTGTGTATGGTGGGATTGGAAGGGCATCGTTCATTATGAGCATTACCGCCATGCAAAACCATCAATTCGGATTTCTACTGCAAACAAGTAATGAGACTCAAGCAAGAAATTGAGAATGTCCGGAATTAATCAACAGAAAAGGAGTGGTCTTTCATAATAACGCTAGACCACACATCTTTGGCCACTTAGCAAAAATTGAGAGAACTTGGTTGGAAAGTGTTAATACAGCCACCATACAGTCCTAACCTTGCACCCTCAGGTTGTCACCTGTTTCGGTCTCTTCAGAATTCTTTGGGTAGTCTAATACTTGTTTTTTTAATCCTTTTTTTTAAATCCCAATATATCTACAGCGACGGGATTATATCACTACCTACAAGATGGCAACAAGTTATGGAACAAAATCGTACATACATATTATAAATAAGAGTAATTAAATTTAAAAAAAAGTCTAATTTGTATGTAAAATACGAAGAAACCTTTTCCCCGAACTTAACTAAATAAAAGTAACTGATCTGAACAAGTTGCGCTATCACACATTATGCCTATCGTGTTCGCTGCTGTTAATAATAATATTAACTTTACGCAGTATACGCTGATACTAAATGATGTTCGTTTAAATACATACATACATACATACATACATACATACAACGCTCACGCCTGTATCCCCGAAGGGGTATGCAGAGGCGTATTAAACACCCACATTTGCCAATTAGAACCTGTTACCACTAAAGTAATAGGGGGCCTGCCTGTTGCCTCCAACCAGGCACTATATGACTGTATACATATAAACTGTCTGATAGTTAACAGTCCATCTCTTAGTTGCCATATACGACACTTTTTCGGCAAGTTCGTTTAAATGTCATACATAAAATCCAGTTTTGGGTTAACACCCTAATTCACAGAAATTAGTTTATTAACTCTGAATAAATAAAATCAACGTTTTCAATCATGTTCGTCTACGAAAAAATATAAAGTCAATTTAAAAGACCGCAACATGTAAAACGGGACCCTATTACTGGGAATCCGATGTCCGTCTGTCACCAGACTATATCTCATGAACCGTGATAGTTAGACAGTTGAAAGTTTCACAGATGATGTGTTTATATTGCCGCTATAACAACAAATACTAATAAACAGCATAAAATAAATATTAAAGTTGGCTCCCATACAACAAAAGTTATTTTTATGCTCGTTTTGCTCGTAATTGGTAACGGCAACAGGTAGACGCTTGAAATATTTACAGAATATTTAGTTATTTATATTCACTTTAAAAATAGGTAACTAAATTAAAGTAAAATAAATAATTATGGGAGCCTGACGATACAAGAAAGGTGATTTTTTTGCCATTTTTATTGATAACGTACGATAACGTACGAGATAGATACGGAACCCTTCGTGCGCTAGTCCGACTCGCACTTGGTCGGTTTTTTTAGCAACATTTCAAGCCGTGAAGAAAATTGTAATCCTGGCAAATTCCAAATAAAAGATATAAATGTATACACAGCACTTTTTTTAATTAAAGCAACGTATTTATACGGAACTGCTTTGATCTATCTCATAGAACAGTCCAAGAAAATCAAAAATGGGGATTCAATAGCTATTGTTTATACCTTAGCACGATTCAACAAATGCAATTATAATACGAATGACGAACGTAGTGTCAAGATTTATAGATAATAATAGGTTTTTTTACAATACCTATTATCATAGTAATATTGATAATTATTCCTACCTTAACGGGGCTACCGAAACCTTCAAGTCGATCACACGAAAACAAAGGCATTGCTGTGAAGCGACAATTACTGTCTTTGTTGGCGCTTAGCCGAAGAGGCATGCGATCTCTGGGTTCTGGTGTTACAGCTGGTGTAAATCGGACATATAAAGGTGGTGCCTGAACATAGGAAAAAATATTAATTTTAAGTAAGAATTGTTAATTTTAAAGTACATGTAGCGCCATCTCTGGATATTTTTGCAAACTAACATTTTTGACGGTCGCTATATCTAGGTACCTAAGTACATGGATTTATTGCACTTTTCAATGTTCGTTTTTTGGTTAAGTATAATCTTTATCAGTGTTAAGCTCAATACTATGTACTGGATATCGTAAATATATAAATATGCCCCAAAACACATTTTTTTCTTCTATCTCTCTCATCTTAATACACTCAGCTCGTCACAGTACTTAAAGGAACTATTAAACCCTTGGGTCTACTTAAAAATACCATAATGGGATACTGTCTGTAAGACTTTTAACCCCCGAGACAAAAAAGGGGTGTTATAAGGGTGTTATAAAAGTTAAGTTTGTTTGTGTGCCTCTGTGGCACCGTTGCTCCCAAACGGCTGAACCGATATTGATACAGTTTTGTTGTTTGGAAGATAATTCTAGCGAATGTTCTTAGATATATGTATATCATCGCAATCAGTTCCGCCGTTTACAAGATTTGTACATTACACAACTGTAAGTAAAATGAAAATCGGTTGAACTTTCTGAAAGCTATGGGGAAGTGAAAATCATAATTCTTGTTGTAGGAAATATCAATGAATGGCCATGTCGTCAACCCCCGATGTAAAAAAGGGCTGTTAAAATTGTGACATATCTATATATGGGTTTGTGTGTAAGTGTTTCTGTCTGTGGCATCACAGCTCTTAACCGAATCGACCGATTTTAATTCGAGTTATTTTTTGTTTGAAAGCTGATCGAGAGTGTTCTGTTTCATATCAGCCGTATATGATCATCAGCTCTTTTTTTAATAATTGGAGAGATTATCAAGTTGGGTATTTTAAAAGTATAGTTATTTCAATATTGAATTAATAACAGTACAAAATCTATATAATGGTTAATTAACCTCAGGATCTCCATAATTTTCTGCTCTAAGCAGGAATTCATCGCCGTAATTTACTTTGGCACGATAGTCTTCACCGTGTACACTGCAATCACATTTGTTTTATTATATGAAGCTACTATTAGGGTTATGTTAAATCTACGTATTATACCAATACCATTACAATAAGACATTTTATAATAATATTCGCCAAATAGTTCCAGAGATTAGGGCGATTTAACAAACAAATACAAAAATTCTACCTCTACCAATATAATAAAGCTGGAAATCAATTTATACTTTTAATCTGGAAAATACATTTGAGTAATTAAACAGTCTTGTATGGAATTTAATTTATAATATATTTTTTTATAGGTGAGTAGATTAGTAGAATTGCAAAAGGTTTTAACTAATTCCTGTTATAAAATATAAAAACAAAGGAAAAAGTTAAATTGAGGTAATGTAAACGGATGGGTCAAGGGAGCTAGGGTAAGGGATACTGCAGATCCTGGAAAGTGGGGAAACGAAATTAAGACTGCAGTAGCTAGAAAAGTTCAAGATCGCGTACCCGTATATACGTCCAGTGATTTCAAAGCCAACTAAAACAGGGACATTATCTGGCTGTACTTGTAGCTAACTATAGAATTCATATACAGATTTTATTAAAAGTATGAAATTGTATACCCACCTAACAATAACGAACGTGTTCCGACAACAAGGTGTAGTGATAGGTGATAAAGTCATCATGCATCCATCACATATGTTTTGCGTATAGTCCACTTGACGCTCTCTGACCAAGCTAGACAATGCCAGACCATATTGTTGCTTGGTACCAGGCACCGCAGGCTTAGCTATCATAAATGAATAGAGAAAATGTTCTAAAATATTAAAACTAGTAGTATTATCGTCATGGTAGAGATGTACTTAGGCACGAATGGGCCGACTAGACCGCTGCCTTATCACGGTCTCAAAGAAAACCAGTTGAAAAGCAACGCTTGCGTTGTATTGCCCCAAAATTAGGTAGGTTTCCGGAGGCCCAACTCCCCCTCTACTCTTTTTCCTCCCCCCATCCCCCTATCCCCCATTACCCTCAAAGGCGGACAGCGAACTTGCGACTCTTCAAGTTACGGGTGTCCATGGATGGCGGTTATCACTTATCATCAATTGACAAGTCTGATCGTCTGTCCCTCTAGATTATAAAAAACTAAGTTTTCCGTTACCATTAAAAATTGTAGAGTTACCATTAAAAAAAGTTTTTTCAGTGATAGAGCCATGCTTAGGCGCGAATGGGCCGGCTCGACCGGTGCGATACCACGGCCTCACAGAAAACCGGTTGTAAAGTAACGCTTGCGTTGCATATCCCCGAATTGAGTGAGGTTTCCGGAGGCCCAATTCCCCCTCCCCCTTTTCTCTCCCCTCATCTCCTTTCTCCTCTTTCCCATCTCCTCATCCCTCCTCTCTTCTTTCCACTCCCTGTATCCCCCATCCCTCATCACCCTCAAAGGCGGGCAGCGCACTTGCTAGTCTTAAGTTGCATGTGTCCATGGACGGCGGTGTCACTTACCATCGGGTGACCCGTCTGTTCGTCTGTCTCCCTATAGTATAAAAAAAAAATTGCTACAAACATAACCACCGTGTTTTTTATCACGTTACCTGGCATATCTGACGCAACTAATTGGACGTTGAACCCAAATTGCACAAACGTACCACTTATTGCAAGCGGTCTCTGGAATCAGAAATCATAATTCAATATATTCTCTTAAAAATGCATAAGAAATATAAGTATGGGCACACTACACACAAGTTCCAAGGTTAACACTTTGTAATATAATGTCGTAAAAGAATTGGATAAATTCTTTATCCATCTTCAATCCATACTAAGAGGGGCAATGGGAGTTCTTAGAAACGTAAGCTCGTTGTAATGTTCAACGGCCAAAAACTACATTTTCAGACCAACACTCTTACCATTCGAATTTAATAAATATTCAACTTATTGCGAAATCGTAAGACTCAGCCTATTTTACTTTGTTTGTCACTGGACCATCCATTATGACCACCAACATAAATACCTCTTTTAGTAAATTGCTAAATAATGTCCGAGATTTCTGAAGCAATAACTCCCGTCTGTCACGTTTTCTCAAAAATAACTTGAATTCGTACTGCAAAGAAATAGATAACTGTAATTATCACGTGTCCGTCTAATGCCCACAATTATTTAGACCAAAGAGAGTGCTTAAACATATTTTATTACTATTGTGATCATGTTTAGGAGTGCTCTAGGATATACCTTCATGAACGTGTCCTCATGTACCATGAAGTGACTGCAATAATCTGTCGATACGGTGGCTAGGTCGGAATTAGATTCCGAGGACCACGAGTAGTTGCTGCTCTCGTTGCAGTCATATCGGATCGGATTTCAGAAACCAGCCAACATATGCTCAATAGCTGACACCCATAAATGAAATCAACGCTAAAAAATGTGTTACGATAAGAGCGTGCGGGTACGAGATGATTTTCGCTGGCAACCTATTCACCTCCGGAAAACGAGGTAACATTTGAGACGGGTCGACTGATTCAGGAGCGATATCCATGAGGAATAAGTATTATACCTGGAGATACATGGACTAAACCATTTATTTATATTCTAAAACGATAACACACCTCATTCTTCAGCCTTTCTTCGCTCCAATTTCCTACCAGAACCGAATTATTATATGACATAATGAATATAATATAAAGTAATAATTATAGCTGTTATATTTTATAAGCTGTTTATGGACTCTCTCTCGCGTGTATTCAACACGGAGATTTCGCCAATGTCAAGTGATTCGAGAGAAAAATGTATTAAAATAATGGCACCGCCATTTTTTGATGTTTTATATTAGCTGCTATTTTGCTTGCTGCTCTTATTGGCATTTGACAAGCTGCGATATGCCAAACTATGTAGATAATAGATTCTCAAGTCTACTTTTTTCTCTTTATGGATTTAATTATTATATAATTATTATAAATGACTGAACCTATTAAAACTCGATATAACTCAAAAACATTAGCCTTCTATATACTCGATATAACTGAAAAACATTAATAGCTTTGCTAGCTCAAAAGTGCATTTATGGTAACCATAATCTAACACATCCTTTCGTTTTATTTAAGTGTAACTCTCAGATTGATACATGCATACATACTTACATATACTCACGTCTTTTTCACTTCAGGCTTGGCAGGGATAACAGCAGCATCACTTTCTTCTATGATTACATACGTCACCGTGTATTTCGGGTTGCCGTTTGAAGAGAAAATTAGTTTTAAGCAATTCTGAGTACAATCGAAAATAAGTAGAGTTATGCAGTGGTAGAGCCATGCTTAGGCACAAATAGGCCGGCTCGACCATTGCGATACTACGTCCTCACAGAAAAATGTTGCATTTCCAGGAAATTTGTGAAGTTTCCGGAAGCCCAACTCCCCCTCTTCTCTTTTCTCTCCCCTCATCCTCCTCATCACCCTCACATGCGGTCACTGCACTAGCGACTCTTGAGTTGCAGGTGTCCATAGACGGCAGTTGTCACTTGCCATCGGGTGACCCGTCTGTTCGTGTCACCCTTTAGTATAAAAAAATATTAGCATAAGTGTGATCTGAGGAAGAACGATGGCTAGGTAATACAAAAAAATGTTACAAAGCGAGTAAATGATGTGATAACGGATAATTCGGTATAAGCATATTACTAGCAGATTCTTGGTATTTTTATTTTTATGTTCTCATTCAAATATTTTCAGTTTATATCAAATCATTAACTGCTGAAAAGAATGAGCTTCTTTTCTTTATTAATTAATTTGATTGTTATGGAAGCAAGTTTGCTCGACCAGTTGCATCACTCCTCTTTTTGCGATTTGTTTGTCATACTCTGGATAGCTCTAATAATGTTTACAACATATTAGTTTATAATAATTGTTCGATAATTCTCATAAATCTATCAGGAAAACTAATTGATAAAAGTGGTAGCACATCTAATATATTTGAGGTTATAAATTTTCTATCACAATTACATCAAGTCTTATTGATTAATATAACATGAGCTTTTAAAACAATAAATAACATCAAACTTACAACAATACACCAATTGTAAGCATTATATTTATAGCTTTCTTCCTAAACGACAAGCTGTCAGATTTGCTTAGCAATCGAGTTTGCTGACCTTAAAAAAAACTGGCACAGGATATGAAACAAACAAAAACAGTGCAGTTCCGTCCGTTTTTTGTCACAAATTGTTGCCTAAGTCTGTCTCTTTATTGTGTAGATACGACGGAAACTTTATTGTGTAGATATCACTGTTCTTTATTGTCTATTGTATTCTCTGTCTAAGGAATAGATAGAAGGTACATTGTGATTTTAATGAAGATTTTGTAACGAAAATTGAAAAATTTATGTTGAGGAGGAACGAACGACGAAACAACTTTTAAACTATAACACGAACGATATTGGGATGATGTAAATATTAAAAAAAAAAATTAGCATACATGACTAGGCTTCACAAATGACCAGCTCAGTCTTCATATGTCCCGTCAAGAAAACTAACGGTACAGTTTGACATGTTTCGATAACTTATAAAATCAATAGAATGCATAAAATTTTGGTTCAAAAGATCAACTATCAAAGCACAATTTTTCTCAAAGAAAAAAATAACAATTTAAATATGTCAGCTGTCAACGTTGTATACTGCCATTGGACATGCCGGTGTTATCGGGGTCATCTGGACAATTTCCTGGAGTAAATTAGGTCGTGTAACTGACGATATGCTCAGGCATTAAACATTGATATTCAAATCTATAAGTGGCAAATACAGTGTTTATAATCTGTTTGTGTAGCAAAAACGTCAAGTAGATATGAACCACTTTATTATTTTTCCTTTATTATGGATATTATTTATTGTAAAGTGCACTACATGTGTCACCCCTATGTCGTTAGATAAAACGTATGAAAAAGGAGTTAAAGCTTACACAGATGAAAGATGGTCTAGATGCATCGAAAAGTTTGAAGAATCTTTACACTTGTATAAACTTTTAAAGTCAGTTGTTGTAAACTGTAGGCTAAAATGTGCTTCGAAAGTCTATGAACGTCATGTAAAACAAAATATTGAAGATCTTAAGATTTATGAGACATATTTTAATCGGAGGAATTGTATAAATCAATGTCAAGATATTGGATTCCGAGCAATTAACTTAAAAAATATACCTGAGGAATATGTATTGAGCAAAATGCATGCTAAAAAACCGTACGAGTACCTTCACATGTGTTACTTTCAAATGCATATGTTTCAGAAAGCTGCTTCAGCAGCTTATACATATTTTTTAGCACATCCCGATGATAATGTTATGAAGGGTAATGTACAATATTATTTAGAGCAACCAGAGGTAGATGCTACTGAAGTGATGGACCTGGAAGGTGATGATTATGTTCTCCTTTATAACCTTGGTATAAAGTCCTATTTTAAGAAAAACTGGGCAGAGACAGTTGCCAGTATGGAGGAGGCAATAAAGAACTATATCTCATCTGAAAATCAATGTCGAGTGGAATGTGAGCATCAACCTGGACAAGAGTGGTCTTCAGAATTTGTGATAACCTTATCTAATAACATGGCATCACTGTTACATTGCCGTCAACTATGCCAAGATAAACTTAGCCTTCTAAAATATAAATCGGGTGTTGAATTCCTTTCAGATGTGCTTAATCATTTACAAATATCTTATTATCACCTCGAAAAGTTAGAAGATGCAGTGGAAGCTGTTAGAACCTCTCTTATATTAAAGCCTGATGATGAAGACATGTTAGCAAATGATAAGTTTTATAGCAATCTTGTTGATAAGAAAATTGAAAGTCAGAGGCCTGATGTCACCCATTATTTCACACGTGACACATATGAAAAAGAATTACTTAATTTGTTTCACCAAGAAAGTAAGGGCAATATTAACTCATCATAACATGGAAAACTCTAAACTCATAACCAAAACAGTGACTTAATATAAGTCTTTTGTATTTTTTAAATATTTTTCTAATCATGTTTAGCAGCTTTGATGCTATCTATTTACTAATTAAAGAAAGTATATGTCTATTTTTATATTATATTTAGATATCTGCATAACATGTAATGAAATATGCAGAACATTTAGTAACTACTAATGAAAGAAAATTACTGACATACTGTGCCATAATTAGCAATACAATTAAGTCTTAAATTTATAACCAAAGATTTATTTTGATACATAATATAATATAAATAAAACATATTTTAAAAAAGAGTATTTAATTTCCATTCTCGTTTTGTTCATTTTATATTTTTGTATAATATATATTATAGATGATGAAGTTCGCGTGGACTTCAGTTATCAAGGACGCCGAAAAGTGGCCTATAACCGTGCCGAGTGTCATACTTTCCATGTCCAGTAGTTTAGACGTGAAAGTGTAATAGACTAACTTGGGAGAGCCATGCTTCTGCATGAATGGGCTGGCTTGACCGGAGTATTACCACAGCCTGAAGTCGTTCCTCATCCAAACAGTGTTGCCTACAAACTTGTTTTACGAATAGTAGTAAAGTATTTTTCTACTTCTTTTTTTTTTGGTTTAATGAAATAAAATTTATAATAGACTTGCCCCCTATTGTGGAAGTGGGAACAAATTTTAATAGGCAAAATACGTTTCTCTATAATGCCTCTGCCTACTCCCTCGGGGACAGAGGTGTGAGACTATAATATATGTACCTATTATGTATAATTGTTTAATTCCAAAAATATATGGTTTTTGTTCAATTGCCAAAACGTTATGTAGCCTTATCAGGTCCTAAAAATACATTACACTTACAATTTATCCATCTAATAAATATATTACTGAAATGTAATAAACTTATCTGTAGACTATATCCGAAGTGGACGATAATATTTAAAGGATAGAGAAATTGATTCTGACTGCACAAACGATGTATTCTTCTTAGAAACGAATATTAACAAAGTTAAAAATTAGGTGCACTTCACTCGGGGCTTAATTCGCTATACATATTCTATCTTTTTTTGTATGGCAATTAACGGGTCATCACCTCACTGGAGCTAACGTAGAGGTGATATATAGGAATTGAACCAGCAGACAGACAATGCAATGGACTCGGTAATAGCCGAAGCAATAAGCGTCCAGGAACCCCTGCAGACCTTGTCCGCCTCTTTATCTTCTCATCATCTCATCAGAAGGCTACACCGTGGCATAAAGAGGCATTTCCGCCTCGGTGTACAGTGGCACGTAGGCCACTTCGTGCCACCGTCGCAGGCCAACACAGATGTTATTTTTAGTAACACAAGTTTAGACATAACATTTCAATATTATGAATTCTAGTGATCTATCAGACAGTATCTATACAGTCATACAGTGGCTGGATTAAGACTAGGCTAGGCTTGCCTCCTATTATGTAAATGGACCTCTGCATGCGTGTATGTATATTTTTTTTTTTAAATATAACATAAATTACAAACTAGAGTAATCTACTGTACTTGATACGAAAAAATTATCAGTACTGCTTGAACTGGCTTGAACTAAGCCTAGAACCAAGCTTAGAATGTTGTATCTTTCTAGGTATAGTTTTTTTTTTTCACTAGCAACTATTTTTATTAAAAATTTTATCTGACGTTGCCACTAATAATATATTTCTCTGAAAATTATATCGTTACTAATTAAATACTAAAAAATAAATATTATGCCAGTCGAAGGCATATTCCTTTCTTTCTCTATTAAATATATTATGCTAGGTTTATAAAAATTTGTAAACTAAGGTTAAGATTTTGCTATGCATAATATTGTTTAAATCATAAGAATATAATGATTCGTGAGGTGAAAAATATTATTTAATAATTACGGATGGTCGCAAACTCTTGTTGATATTTCTTGCCCAACATACTGGCACTAAAGAATGGATTGATTTCCAAGCACTGGCAGCACCACTTATTTTTTAATGATGGCGATACTTGAAGTAGAAATTACTCGCTAGAGGGCGTACGATTGTGTCTGTCAAGTGCAAATTAATCTGCTTTCGTAATTTATAATGGTTTTTACAAAACTAGCTTATAAAGGTAAATTTATATTTAACTTCACTCCTTGGTAAATTAGTATCATTTTGGCACATAATTAGGTACGATAGTTAATAAGTTACACTACTACTAAGAAGACGGTATGCACCTACATTGTGTAAAGGGTGTATTCGTGCGGAGATGACCTGTACATTGTCTTGTACTAACAACTCTTAATAATTCATACCCATTCTATGTCCAACATTTGGAAGATTGAAATGTTACGATAGGTTGCTTAACAGGCTAGATTTAGAATGTACAATGCAACCAGCCTACCATCAATGCAAATAATAAATAACAGTGAGTTACACATAAATACCTACTAATTTCATAAAGTTAGTATTATATTTTTCCATGAGTAATTTTAGGTGCAGACTAGTAATAATATACTTATGGATATATTTAAGATTCATAACAACAGAGGCCAGAGATTAAGATTCTGAAATATTTTTACTTTTTCTTTTTTCTTAAACAAAATTAGTCCTATAGTTTTATCACCTACTTCTGCTTACTGCTTCTGCTTCCTATCTACTAATATAAAATTATTAGTTATTCCTGTGAAAATGTAACAAACTTACCAATAAAGTAGACGAATGCCCTTTCACATTCATATTTTTATTATAAGAATTAGGATTCAAAAGTTGTATCTGTAAGCAGAACTAAGTAACTAAACTATTTCTTAGGTTTTAATCAAGCTTTAGCAGTTTAAGGATAGGATTAATATAACATAGTTTAAAAAAAGTATGCTTCATCAAAGTCCACCCTCTAGCTGATATCCACTTGAATGGAGCTAAGGAAAAATTTAGTAAAGTATACTCACATAAAGTAACTTTGATGGTTGTTTCAGAAAGCTAAGCATAATGGATTGCGTCACTGACAAACTCAGTATTAAAACTCTTCTATTTACTAAAGCTATTCCTAACTCAACTGTATCAGTACCAGTAAATGGTCATAAACTTTATGGATGTACTGACTGCGGGGACAAGTAAGTTGATTAAAGTGTTTTAATAATTGATTTTAAATATGTTGCCTTTCCTAACAAATATTTTACTGTGATATCTGACATAGGTAATCAATATTTTTTTTAGTATATGAGGTTAGTTAGCTTATTTAAATGGTTTTATTTCTTTTTAAATGTTTAAACTGTATGATAGTTATTTTATTTTAACATGATTAATTATATTTACCATTTTACATACTAGGTCTAGATATGTCCACAAAATAAATGTGTCATAGAAAAAAATAACTTAAATAAATGATAGGCAGAGGTAAGATAGCACAAAGCAGAATTTTACTTTAATTAGAGTCACTTGACAATGAAACATCCACCTTCAATTGATCTCGAACACATATAATGTCAGTTTAATTTAAATTGTTTGAGCTTTTATTATTTAAATGTATCTTTTTAAATAAGCCGTAGAATTTATTGTATGGGAAGTATTAAATAAGTAGTATATTAGAACTTTTTAATACCAATTAGTTGGTAAACAAATTCACAACCAGGGGGTTACCAATGCTTATTTACAACTTGCAAGATCAGTATTGTCACTTGTGTGTTAAATACGTCATAGATGTATTTACTGAAATACTTTATAGTTTTCTAGAATCTGGTTTTCAGCCAGACTTATATTAATTAACAAACTTCCTTAAGTCACTATAAAAATTCAATTTGAGTATGTTACAAATATATACTGATAAATATTTATAGTTTCCTGATAAGGAGCCTTGGTAGTAGTAGTAGTAGTACCTTGAATATTTTGGGAAATTCAATTTGGAAAAGAAAGCTAAGGGACATCTAGGTCTTAGATTTTAATTCCACAGGGGAAAATAGCAGGGACAACAAATTGCAGTACTTGACACAATCATATAAATACAAACTAGTTGTGGAGTTGTTTTATATTTTTATTCATTCTGACTTCCGTTTAATACATATCATATGGGCATAGAATATGTAATAAGTAAATAATAATAAAAAAAAAAAACAAATTTAGCAGTTTGTCATAACATGTTAACGGCTCCTCAACTCGATCATATTATATAAAATAGTTGCGAAGAATAGTACATACTTATTAATTCTTTTAATTTAATCACGCCCTTCAAGTATAGTATATACAACTTCTCGCATTCCACTTTCATTTTTTTTTTCTGTTAACAATAATTATTTTGAAGGTGTCTCTAACGCTTTCAAAATAACCATTCTTATCTTATATTTACTGTACATTTATCATACATTTATCTTATGTATATTGATTAAGTAGGTAGCTTGTTTTTAAATTTCGTTTAAAAAAGACAAATTAAAAAGAAGCGAATAAGAGTACCGTATAGACATTTTTAATTATGGAAAAAAGTCAGATTATTTAATCACATATTGTATTTTGTATATGGGTGCCATCAACAGACCGATTTGCCCCTCAAACGTGCACACGGGTCACCTGCTGTATAGGCAACTATTCATAAGATATTAGGATAAATGCCTTTCTTTAGCTTTTTTTTGATAAAATGTACCTACTTCTGAGGCAGCTATGTAGAAGTTTTCAGCGCTTACCTGATTAATTAGGTTAGTCTTCGTTATGTTGTTGTCCTTTCCTAATGAACTTCTGTACCTAAAACTGTTTTTTTTCTGTGTCACAGGCCTATAAAATACTAAAACTATATACTAACTCTTTTCAGGTTCATCTTTGAGACCAGTTATAATGACCACATCAATCGCAAATCAATCAAAATCAGCTACATGTGCCGGCATTGCAATCTACTGAAAGTGTTTTATAACAGATGTAATTTACTTTACCATATAAGGTCTCACGCATTTAAAACAGCTACAATTAATGTAACAGACTTAAAAGTGGAGTCTTTGCCATTGCATTATTATAAAACTAAGCCTTCTGGTTCAACAAGTGGTTCAAAACAAATCACAATAGCAAAACCTTCATCTTCACCGATTCTATGCTTTGAATGTAAAGCAGACATAACTGTCACAGGTATTGCTTATAAAGACCGAGCTGGCCATTTAATGCAATATACAAATGAAGTTTATTCCTGCCCAGTATGTTTGTTTGCATTACCCAGTATATGTGCACTCAAAGTGCATCTACGACTCCATCTTAGGTGTCCACCATACTATTGCCCTGAATGTGGTATACATTTAATTAACAAAAATGTGCAGTATCCATACAATCATGATTGCGAAGGATTCAAAATGATGCGGGCAACGGCTAGGTTAAATTGTTCTGTGCCGGATTGTTCTCTTTTCCACCCCAATGATTATAAAGAACACATGACAAAATATCATTTAAAAAAGGTTTTTAAGTGTCCATTTTGTGTCGTGGCATGTTTTAATGAATCAACTATGGAAAAACATTTGAAGGGACATAAAACTGATGTTAAAGCTTTGTTGTTTTATCAATGTGATGTATGTCCTGGGCGATATGTCTTGCAAAATCCAAAATTAAATGACCAACATTTGAAAAGTCACATAAACACTAATATTTTTCCATGCTGGGCTTGCGGTTCAGCGTTCAAAGAGGTTTCCAATTTATTAAATCATTATGTTAAGAAACATAATAAATCTGATATAGTCAAAATTGCATTAAATGCTATTCTAAATGACAGCTCAGTGCAATCAGGTAAAACAAAAAGAATATATCGCGTTGTAAAAAGATGTGAACAGTGCAAAAGGAGTTTTACTTATAAGTGTAAATATGAGGAGATACAAGTACTACCCAATGAATGTCCATTCAAATGCACTTCTACTTTGGAGTCAAATATAATGCCGGAAAAATTACAAACTCATACCGAAAACCATATAACATGTAATTTATGTCAGGTTAAAGTTTTAGAAGACTGGACGGAAATTAAAAAACATTATGCTGCGCTTCATAAAACACATAAATGTTTGGATGCAAAAATACTGCTCACAAAAGTAGACATAAAAAAATATCTTTATCGAAAAAAGATTGGTCGGCCAAGATCAAAAATAAAAACTTTACAAAAAAAGTCGAAGACAACCAGTCTTCAGCATATCAATAAATTTTCTACACCATCAGTTACAAGTAATGAAATAATATCGGTGCCTAATGATACTCCTCAAAAGATTTATGAGTGTAATATGTGTGACAACAAATACGAAGATAAATCACTATTGGAAAAACATATGTGTACTCATAAGGATCCTTATATGGCTTATCAATGTATGGAATGTGCACAAAGCTTTGTGGTAAAGCCATCATTTTCAAAACATTTACTTTTAGAACATAATATTACCGATACTGACGATTATATTAAAAATAAACAGTGTTATAACGAAAGTGCTCTTATGAAACACCAGAACGCCGCTGAAATCACAGAATTGCCCTTACGGGAGAATCAATGCAGGATCTGCCGGGATCAGTTCGCCCACCCAGAAGATTTGGAAAAACATTTTCGAGTACACGGGATGGCCTTCTTGATGAAGAGCACGCTCAATAAGAATAACACGTTATAGTTTAAAAGATATTCTTCTACGTTTGTCTATTAAAAAAAAATTAATAAGAATCTCCTCGAGATGAGTACTAATGTTTATTTGTTGTTAAGTTATATAATTAATGCATTTCACTTCTAATATTGACTTTTATTTATGTATAGAATACCGTACACCCTCACATATACCAGTACTTCGCTTCTCACTTTCAATGAACATATTTTTATATACGAATTAATTCACGCGTTTAAGCAGCCTTTAAGCGTTTGAGCGCACTATAGTAAGTATATTTTCAACAAGTATCAGGGAAATTAAAAACTCGCACACGGGACTTCAGTTATGATTATTTTGTTTTGCTTTCTCATGAGCTAATAAAATACAGATTGTCCCGAAACTCAACGTCAAGCGGGTATGAGGCGATAGGCTAGGTTGTACCGGTTCAGGAAAAAAACAAAAAATATATATCCATGTTACTTGGTTAAGTGATAATATAAACATTTTTGAAAATGTTGAAAATAAACGCCCTACTTTTAAGTAAGTATACTATTGATAACAGCCACAAATCTAAAAATTAATATTGTGGATTTAGTCACAAAATTAAAGTTTTATTAAGTTATGGACGAAAACGTCTTACAGATTAACTTTGAAAACATATTAAATAAAAGTACTATTCTATACTAATGTTGGTCCATTTTTTTTATGCAATAGGGGGCAAACGAGCAGACGGGTCACCTGATGGTAAGTGACTACCGCCGCCCATAGACACCCGCAACTCAAGAGTCACAAGTGCGTTGCCGGCCTTTTAGGTAGGAGTACGCTCTTTTCTTGAAGGTTTGAAGGTCGTATCGGTTCGGAAATACGGCAGGCGACAATTTGTTCCATAAGCTGGTTGTGCGAGGCAAAAAGCTTCTGGAGTAGCGCACAGTGGTGGAGTGCCAATAATAGTCCAGGTGATGGGGATGGACATTTTGTCGCGTAGGACGATGGAGGAAACCAGCAGCCGGTATAAGTCCGAACAATTCCTCTGAACACTCCCCATGATACAAGCGATAGAGGATGCAGAGTGAAGCTACATCTCTACGCAACGCCAAGGTGTCAAGTCGATCAGAAATATATTGGCAGTCGATGATGCGAGTCGCTCTCCGTTGAATGCGGTCAAGAGGCAGAAGTTGGTACTGGGGTGCACCTGCATAGAGATGAGAACAGTATTCCATGTGCGGCCGAACCTGCGCCTTATAAAGTTGCAGGCGGTGGGCCGGAGTAAAATACTGTCTAATATGGGCTTACTCTCTAAGTGACCGCGAAACTGGACTTCGCTTGATATATCGACGCCAAGGATTCCGATACTGGCTGATGGAGTTAGGGAAGTGCTCTCAAATTGAGGTGATGCGACCAATGGTATCTTTTTAGCGGTGAACGCGCAAACCTGTCTTCGTGGGGTTAAACTGGACTAGGTTAAGTCGACCCCAATCTGGAACTTTTGATAAAGAAGTTTCGATTTCAGACACAAGTTTGGATCGGCTTTCGATGACGTTTACCCGAGAAATGTTAGCGCAGCCGGTGTAAAGGGCATCACTCTTGCTATCGTCTGCTTAGCAATGGATGCTGCTAATCTGCAGCATGTCATTGATATGCAGAAGAAACAACGTGGGTGATAGCACACAGCCTTTTGAGACACCAGAATTTACAGACTTGGAGTCGGAGCATTCACCGTCAACAACGACAATGACGCTTCTGTCTGTAAGAATACTGGTGAGCCAATTGCACAACTTCTCGGGAAGCCCATAGGAAGGAAGCTTCGCAAGGAGCGCTTTGTGCCAGACCCGATCGATGGCCTTCGCCACGTCCAAACTAACGGCCAACGCTTCCCCCTTGGTCTCGATCGCCTGTGCCCACCGGTGAGGCAAGTAAACAAGAAGATCACCAGCTGAACGACCCCGACGGAAGCCGTATTGTCGATCATTGAGAAGCTGGTGGTCTTCTAAGTACCGGAGGAGCTGGCAGTTAACAATGGATTCCATTATCTTGGAGAACAAGGAGGTAATGGCTATGGGTCTGTAGTTGGAAGAATCCGAGTGATCTCCTTTTTTAGGGATTGAGTGCACTAGAGCTGTCTTCCATGAGTTCGGGACTACGCCAAGAGAGTAGGAAAGCCGATAAAGGCGCGTTAAAACCGGTGCCAACTCTGGAGCACACATCTTTAGCACGATAGAATAGAATCTTTCTTAGCCCTTTGTGTAAACCGGACTTCCGGCATGCGGCTCTCGCACTGCGGTATGGTCGGCGGTGCGTTTCCCGCGTCGTCCAGGGTCGAGTTGGACGCAAAGAGTATGGCTAGAAGATCGGCTTTTTCTTTAGCGTCGTGGGCCAACGAATTATCTCCTATGCGCAGAGGTGGAAGGGATGGCTTACAAAAGTTCCCCTGGACAACCTTGGCAAGAGACCAGAATGCACGAGTTCCGGAGGGGAGTCTCTCGCCAATTCTGCCGATGTGAGCCGACTTCGCCCCAGCAATTACTCTTTTGAGAGACCTGGAGGCAAAGTTAATTTGCTTCTTTAATGTGCTGGTCTTCACGTCCCGTGCTGTCGCTGCGTTAGCCCATGCTTGGTAACATTCCTGCTTTCGGTGGGACGCTGCTTTACAGGTTCGTTGCCAAACCAGGGCTGGGACTTGCCACCTGTGGGAATCAGGAAGAATGGAATGAAAAGTTCCATACCCTGAAGCACAACATCCGCGTCAGAGTCGGCAACGACATTGGGATCATCCGGCGAGAAGCAAACCTGCCTCCATGGGTAGGATGCAAAGAATGTTCGCATTCCATCCCAGTCTGCTGACCTATAGTGCCATACGCGGCGACTGCCTGTAACTCGCGGCCGCAGCGAGTGAACGAGTGGCACTATACTCCTAATCAGGCAATGGTCCGAAGAGCCAAGAGGGGCCTCAACGGATACTTTGTAGCCGTCAGGATGTGAGGTCAGCAGAAGATCCAAATGTGAAGGCACGTGGCTTTCTGCATCTGGGATTCGCGTAGGCGTTGCTACCAGCTGCGTCAAGCCATATGCCAAGGTGAAGCCGTGAACAGATCTTCCCGCATGATCGGTTTTGCGCGAACCAAGCCATTCGGCGTGATGGGCGTTAAAGTCGCCAAGAATCACGATCTCTGCGGATGGGACCTGCTGGAGCACTGAGTCTGTAGCCATTTGGACGTGATCGATGAGTCGGTCCGTTTCGGCATCACCGCTATGGGACCTGTAGAGGCATACGTAGATGCGGGGATGGTCGTCGCAGTCTACACGTAGCCATAAGATGGAGAGGTCCCTACCTTCAAGATTGCCGAGGTGGCAAGAAGTGATATTATCTCTAACGTACATGCATACACCAGTCTCAGGAACAAAGGAGTGTTCCAGTCCGTACCCAGGGTAGCAGAGGTAGGATGTGTCCGCTGGAGACGATATCTGCGTCTCGGATAAAAAGAGTAAGGCCGGCTTCGCTGTCTCAAGGTGGTGGTGGACAGTGTCGAGGTTAGAATGTAAGCCCCTGATGCTACAAAAATCCACGGTAAACGTGACGGTGCCATGGTATGCCTTCTCTTGCCCCGAGCAGATTTTGAGAGCGCAGTTGAGCCCCCCCCCCCAGAGTACGAGGGGCGTCCACGCTCAGGTATAATCCGTACTGAGGGTGGACGTCCAGGGGGGGTTTCTCCAACGCTAGCGCTGGTACCCCCCTGGGGTATCCTTTTTGTTAACAGCGCTATCATTAGGGGGGGTGGGGGATTTTGGGCCTCCGGAGACCTCACTCATTTCGGGGAAATGCAACGCAAGCGTTACTTCACAACCGGTTTTCTGTGAGGCCGTGGTATCGCACCGGTCGAGCCGGCCCAATCGTGCCTAAGCATAGCTCTACCACGTAAAATTAACATTTCAAAATGGTACAACAATTGCTACTTATCTTTCCACAAAAAAATATTATTAAGATTATCAATCATTTACAACTTTGAAAATTAGAAAATATATCATATACATATTATGTGTGCATTATGCCCGTTCAGTATGTTCATCTTAACTCGGAATATCCCAGTAGGTGGATTGGATGCCTTGGCACTATTTTATGGCTTCCTCGGTCTCCGGACTAAATCCACCAATCCAAACCACACCTAAATCCACTTGACTTCTTTCACTTGGGTTGCTTAATAGCCCACACACCGAACTAAGGTGCAAAAGTGCTGAAACAGTAGAAGGAATTCAAGGAGATATGCACGATTAGTCAAAAGCTCTTTTATGAGGCTATGCAGAGGCTGTATTCGTGCCGTAGGCAAACAATTTGAAGATTTAATTTAGTTTTAAGAAAAAATAAATGCATCACAATCTACCTACTGTTTCATTGTGATAACTTTTGCCATAATACAACAATAGGGCATATCGTACTGTAATATGTTTTGTTTGAGTTTTTAATGCTTTAAAGTTTAAATAGTTGATAATCTTGATAATACTTTTTTATGGAAAAATAAGTAACAACAGTAGTACCATTTTAAAATCTTATTTAAATTGCCATTTTTTTAAATACCTTGTCTAGGGTAGTATACTGCTTTTTAGGGTTCCGTACCTCAAAAGGTAAAAAAGAAACCCTTATCACTCTCTTATCCTTGTAAGTACCAAAGTTAACCTTAATTTTGAAACTTTATTTTTCGGAATTTTCTCTTTACTACTTGTGCTGTAAGACCTGGCTTTTAACCAAAATTTACAATTCTAGGTCAACCGGAAGTACCCTATAGGTTTTGGGTCGAAAACCTATATGGTAGTTCCCGTTGACCTAGAATCATGAAATTTGTCAAATAGGAAGGTCTGATGAGCACAAATAAAGGAAAACATTCTAAAAAATAAAAAAGAATGTTACTCAGAGAAAGAGAAGAAAAAAACATTACTCAGAGGACTATTTTAATTGGCGTCACCTATGTACGTACATACGTGACGCCAATTAAAATAGTCCTCTTGAGTTGTATGGGCGTTTGTACAATTTAGAACATTTTACAGTAAAGACTAAAGCGATCGTTGCGCTATGTACTTTCCAATTTGTTGAGACCGAATCACCAATGAAAATGATACCAATTTTATTATGGCGGTATAATGCGTAGGTACGGTTTCAACATTTTTTAAATTATTCCTATTATCACTTAACACAGTAATATAGGGCTTTTTTTTTGCCAGAAGTAGTACAACCTTTGTGTGGAAACCTCCACAGGCCATCGCCACCAGGGCTTTCAGTGAGGCGGTGTGAAGGAATTGAACTGACTAAAACCACACGGTGTGCCGTATTGCGCCTGAAGTAGGAGGAGTCCGGGAACAACTTTAGTAAAACATCCGGACCCCCCCCCTAGCGCCTGCCCGCAAAGGGGCACCACCGTGTATCCCTGAATTAGGCAGCGTCCAGGCACACGCGGACGACACTTCCTCGTGGCTGGCCATTACAGCGGGTGGAAGGGCAAACCCGAAGTGGACGGGTTTTCCTTTCTGCTGGAAGCACGCCTCCGCCGCCAAGTTCGCCAGCGGCGAATTGGGTCAGAGTGTAGGCTTTCCTCCCGGAGGAAGTGGTACAACCTAGCCTAAGACCCCGTACCCGCTTGACGTTGAGTTTCGGGACACCTGTATAAGACTC